>JAJHZJ010000702.1:0-1366753 GCA_023548195.1 Bettongia penicillata ogilbyi
CTGAGGCAAGTTTCAAGATAAAGTCTTCTTGAATTTAAGTTCTTCAGTATTCATTGTGCCACCTTACTGGAATAAATAGAAATAAATAGTTAAACAGAAATATATGGACACATACATTAAAAACCTGCATAGGAGATTGAAAATGATCAGTCAACATCAAGGGCAAAATAAAGAACAAAATAGAATATGAGATGGAGAGTGGTCAGGACAACACAAGGGGAGTATCCAAAAGGAGGAAGTGGTCAATAGTGTCAAAAGCTGTAAAGAAGTCATGACTGTTTAAAAATTAATTTTAATCTTGGAGAAAGAAGTATGATCAACTGTTGTATAAATCGCCTCCAATCTGGTCGTCATGCTGCTAGCTCAAGCCTTGACTGACACCACCTCCCTTAGCTCCTCTTCCCTCTGAGTGGAAGGTGGAATACAAAACTCCTTCAATGCCTTCCTTTCCAGAGAGCAGAAACTGGACTTTTTGGCTCTCTCCATTCTGCACCCGCTGCTCTGCCTATGCTCTACCATTCTTCTTAGTTTTATAATCTGGGCAAAGTAGAATCAACTCACTTTCTTGCCTCGTGTTATGTTTGTCTCTACCCCTATTAGATTATGACCTCCTTCTGGGCAGGCACTGTCTTTATTTTTATTAATTGTATCCCCAGAGCTAAGGACAGTGCCTGATATATAGTAGGCAATTAATACATGTCTATTGCATTTATTGGGTTGATGAAATGGAAGTCAAAGATTGAAGAACGAAGAAATAAGTGGGAGGTAAAAATGTAGAAGTGAAGAGTGTAGACACATTTCGTTTTTCATTTCCCTAGGAATTTGGCTATGAAAGGAAAGAGTTACACATAGATGGTATAAAAAGATCTTAGGGTCAAGGTGAAAATTTTTTTATTTATATGTGTTTGTATGTGTATGTACTTATTGAAGAGGGAGATTTTGACATATTTTTAGGAAGGAGGAACGAGCATTTAATGATGGATTCAGAGACTACAAAGTATAAAAATCAGAAACTATTCACTACTATTCCCTATTGACCTCTAAAGTTGCTTTAAAAATACATTTTATTATTATCTTTTGATTTTCTTAGTACCAGAATTTCTTCCAGTATCACTTCCTCTCTCCAAAGAGGCTGGAACTGAAGATGACAAAATCACAGAATCTCTGAGTTGGGAGAGGTTTTGAAGTTCATCTAGCTCAGTGAATATTTGACCAAGAATTATTTCCAAAACATAACATCTTGACTTTGCTTGAAAAACTTTAGTGGAAGGAAACACACTATATTTCAAGGAAATCCATTCCATTTGTGGATATCTGTAACTGTTAGCAAGTTTATTCCTATATTTATCCTTATGGAGATTGAAATAACCGTCCCACTTCTGAACCATATTAGTTGTGTGACTCTGGATAAGTCATTTGACTTCTCATTGCCCCCAGGAAATCCTAAAATGATAAGTTACAGAAGAGCTGCTGATCTGCATTAGTGGAGAGAGATTCCTCACCATCAGTTACTTATATCAATGAGATCATAGATCCATACCAAAAAATAATAATAATACCATGAAAACTTTAGCTCAAAACCTTGGTGTGAGAAAAAATTAAAACAATGTATGTAAGGTGCTTTTAAAGCATGATAGCTATTATTTTATTGTACTGAAATCTGGTACTCTTCAAATTTCTACCACTATTGTTAGTTCTATAATCTGGGTCAAGCAGAATAAATCTAATACTACTTCTATATAATGGCCCATGAAATGATTGAAGACAACGATCATGTCCCACCTAAATCTTCTTCTCCAAGCTGAATATCTCAAATTTCTTTAACTGATTATCATGTTGTATCACCTCAAATCCCTTCATCATCCTGACAACCCTCCTCTGAATATTCTCATACATGACAGTATTCACAAAGGACATTGCACCCCTAAAGGTAAATGAAACTTGATACAATACTCTAGATGTAGTTTGTTCCCTCAAAATATAGATGGGATCATCAGTTCTCTAGTTCTGAACACTATGGCTGTTTTAGTATAACCAGAGTTTGTATTAAAGTTTTTGTAAGGTTGCCATTTAATAATGTTTGAGCTTTACATTTACAAATTCCAGATTTTTTTCACAATTTTTTCATCCAATAGATCTCTCCCCCATCTAATACTTATAGAATTCATTTTTAAATGCTTATGTGTAGAGCTTTTTAAATTTATCCTTGTTACATTTCTACTTAATCGATTTAGTTTGCTAAGATCTTTTTGGGAGATAATTTTGTCACCCAATGAATAAATTATCCTTTTCAGCTTTGTGGCATCTGCAAATCTGAAAAGCCTTTCAGCTCTTTCAGCTAGGCCTTTATCTAAGCCGTTGATAAAAATATCAAACTGTACAAAATGAAGAACAGGTTCCTAGTTCATTCAGCTATTGCCCTCCTTCCAAATAGCCCTGAACCAGGGAGATCCTGGAGATGCAAGAAAGGGAATTGATGGTAATTTCTTAAAGGAGTTGAAAGGGGATAGAATTTTAGCCATCTACATATATACTGAGATTCAGGGATTCCAATAACTAGCATTTTAAGGTTTGCAAAACACTGTACAGATATATTTTGATTTTATATTCATAGCTACCCTGGGAAGCAGGTGCTATTATCCCCATTATATAGATGAGGAAATTTATGCAGATGGTGGTTAAGTGACATACCTAGGCTCACACAGCTAGGAAGTGTCTACGGCCAAATTTTATTCTGAATCCTTCTTGATTCTGAATTTGATTCTCTATTCATTGTGCCATCTACCTGAAAATCTGTTACAATTTCCCCTTTGAAAAAAGGCTCTGTCAGCAAGTCAGGCTGCTTTCAACCAATAGGTCTCCAGGTCAAATCTTCAGGTGTTGATTCTCACCTGTGTGAGCACTTATGAAGAAAGGAGATTGTAACAGTTTCTGGTCTGTTTTTTCATTTGTTCTTTCTTTCTTTGCATATCCTTCTGCCTTGTATCTGCTTCTTCCATTCCTCTGTACCTCCCTGCATTGCTGAGTGCTGCCTGGCCCATTGATCACATACCTGGAACTTCTTCTGCCAGTGTAACACTGAGTCTCTCTACATAGATTGTATCATGCTTCCCCAGTCCTATTTTCCCATCCTATCAGATTTAGAGAATGTTCCCTATGTGATACCTATGTGGTTTTCTGATCTTAAACTAGAGAACGCACAAGTTGACAATGAGTTGTATCAACCTTCATCTATTGTTACAGGGAATGATAGGGAAGTAAGAATGGTAAACCTGTTCCTTGAACATATTGATAAAGCTTGTGGTATGCAAATGTGACAGATTAGGGAAGGTGGACCTAGCGATTAATAATAACGTACATGCTCCTAAATTTATCAGAAAAGATTCTCTTTCCTTTATGAACCTATGTTTTCCAGATAAACATTTAGAGTGTAATCATTTACAGTGTAAAAAAGGATGTCAAACATGTAACTGGGGAGCCACAACATTCCAGGTTAAAATGTAACTGGGTAATATAGAACAAAATAAATACAAATACAATAAAAATAGACTACATTACATTTTAAAACCAAGTCAATATGCTATGAGTAGGCACCTTTATGTGCCAATTAGTAGCCTGTGTTTCTTTTTGATTTTTTTGGCACCATGGATTCATACTATCTCTGGAAATGACCAAACTAATCTATGGCAATATTATAATTATCTTGAAACTCAAATCAAATCCTTACTTTAAAAGAACTTGAACAATCAACTCTTAATAAAAGAAACAATCAAGACCCAGTACTTAACAGATTGTTATTAAAGGTTACATTCTACTACTTCACATATAAAAAATGTTCTAAAATAGAGACTGCCTAGGGTAATCTGCAACATAAACCTGCAATCTTCAAATATTTGCAAAGAGTAATGATGTTGACACTAGCTGGACTTTGGAGAGCTAATCTTAGTCATTTACGGGAACTTGTCTCTAGTTCCTATTAAAATGATGATAATAAAAGAAGAAAAAAAAAAGACTAGCCGTTGATTCCATGCACCAAAATGTCAATATTCTATTTAGAAAGTGATTTTCAAAAGGCTTTTTAAAAATCATTTAGTCTATCTAAAAGCAAGAAATTAAACTAAAAAGAAATTAATTAAATGCTTTTGCTAATTAATTAAATGCTCGTTTTTTTTTTTAAGTGGATATACCCAGAAATAACCAAAACAGACAAGTTATGGTCTAGGTCACCAGAATTCAATTATGTTTAAAGAGCATGTTATGGCAACATTTAAAGCTATAGTTGGGATAAACATCTATGAGAACATATATATATTATATATATATATGTATATATGCAAAATAATGCCTGTAATCACATTGCAAAACTATTGGCCTTGACAATTTTAAAGGGATTGTTTGTTTGCCCAGTGTTCCAGGCTTTCTTGGCTCTGACTGTCATAAGTAATTTCAGTTGCTATGGTACAGTAGCTCAATCTAAAATGAAAAGTTGCAATCCTTTCAAAATAATCGACAAGAAGGGAAAAGGGCAAATAGAAATTGCTGAAATTGTGTCTGTTGTCCTACAAAGTCTGGGTTCAAAAGAGTATCAGTAGTTAATTAAATATTGACTCCTACTTGGTTCTGTGTTCTTTGCCCTATTATGTGTCTCCTTTTGTTTATTGTGAGCTTAACTTTTGCGGCAATACAAGATAGAAAGCGAGGTTCTGTTGAATCATAAAAGTTTTAAGACATACCCCAATTAACAATAATATAATAAAAATAGCTAGCATTTTTATGGTGCCTACTATGTGCCAGGCACTTTGCTGCGCACTTTACAATTTTTATCTCATTTGATGCTCACTACCACCCTGGGAGGTGGTATTATTATTATTCCATTTTTATAAATGAGACAACTAGAGAAAATAGAGGTTTAGTAATTTGTTGAGGGTCATGTAGCTAGTGTAAGTGTTTCAGCCTTGGATTCTTCCTGCGTCCAGACTGTTGCTCTCTATTGTGCAACTTGTCTGTCTTTACACCCATACATGCATATTTGTATACATGTGATGTCTTAAATAAGTCCATCCATTTCCTGACTGCATTTTCACCAGCTATGCCACATATCTGGAATTCTCTTCTCATTTCTATCTTTTGGTCTCCCTGGTTTCCTCCAAGTTCCAGCTAACATACCATCTTTTATAAGGAGCCTTTCCTGATCTCCTTTGACGTTAGTGCTTTCCCTTTATCATCCTTTTGGTAACCTCAATATTTAATGCAGTGCCTAACATGTGGCAGATGCTTAATAATGCTTCTTAACTCAATGACCATGCCAGCCACAACAAAATGTCCATGTATAGTTAAAAAGCTAATTTGATTAAATAGAGTATATTTCCTTTTTTGATGGGAAAAATTAACCTGAGACTAAAAGATATGGAATGACATATTCTGACAAGGCTAATGACTGAAAATCAGAGGATTTATTGATGGTATAGTGGTGGTTATTATAGTATAGACCTGTGATTGCATCTTTATGTTATAGAAATCTACTC
Source organism: Bettongia penicillata ogilbyi (assembly GCA_023548195.1). Classification (NCBI taxonomy): domain Eukaryota; kingdom Metazoa; phylum Chordata; class Mammalia; order Diprotodontia; family Potoroidae; genus Bettongia; species Bettongia penicillata. The sequence continues at coordinate 5,526 of JAJHZJ010000702.1, forward strand.
CTCCTACACAGAACAGCAATTATTTACGTTTTTAGAAACTTACCTAGGATCACTTGGAGCATAGTGGACAAAGGGACAGCTTTGGAGTCTGGAAAATCAAGTCTTAAGTCTTGTCCCAGATTAGTTGTATGACTGAAGACAAGTTATTCAGATATGTACCTTCAGCTTAGGTACCCACTATTCCCCCTTCTCAATAATCCTTCCTTGTCATCTTTTTTTCTCAAATATCCTCAAAGAAATCTTATTTCTATTAGTTTCAAAATAGGGTAGTTCTGTAACCTCAAGTGAATTAATTTTTAAAATTTAAAGTGCTCATTGTCAGGAACTGTGCTTAGCAGTTAGGACACAAACGCATAAGGAGGCAGAAAAATGAAAAAGACTGCCCTCAAGGAGTTTACATTATAGTAGGGGAAAAATGATACATATAGGGGAGTAGTGGCTAAGCAGTGGTGCTTTGGTTTGAGAGGTCACAGAAATAGTGAGCTGAGTCACTGGGGCCATTGATTGACAAATCCTTTCCAGGAATGGTAGAGCTGATTTGATTAGTGTTCACAGAGGAGATAAAAACTCCATGTATGGGGGTGTAGGGAGTGGGAGAGGACTCAGAATTTAGAGCAGGGAACGGGGTGAGATTCTTGATATAATATGAATGAAGAAACCTCATGTGAAAAAGACATCCTAGATTGCTGTCAACAACCCCTATAACAATGGGAATAGTTGAAATGAGATGGACAAGTTCATCTCTTGCTTCATTCATTGATCTCTGCATTCTGGGTAATTCACTGAGAGTTGGAGGTCATTTGATTATTATTATTATTTTATAATAATTATAATTGTTAAATAGACTCCAATTCGTACCCAGAATATGGAGCTCAGTGAATTATCACCAGCAATTACAATTAATAATTATTATTAGTCAATAATATCCTGCCTTTAGAAAGCATTTTAAGACTTTTAAATATTTTTCAAATACTTTACAAATATTATTTCAGTTGATCCTTATAACAACCCTGCAAGTTAGGTAATATTATTACCCTCATTTTAGAAATTAAAAAACTGAGGCAAGCACATAGATGATTTTACCAGTGTCTGAGGTGTGCTTTAAACTTAGATCTCCATCACTGAATGTAGAGAACTCTGCAGAATTTTTAGATATGCTTTTCATTAGCTATCTGGAAGATAATTATCCCCAAGGTGAAGGGATTTAAATGTTCCTTGTGATTCAGTCAATCAAAGAGAGAGACAGCTCCAGAAGAACCATTATGATGGTTGCCCAAGAAGAACTTCAAGTACAGTTGGCCATAGAGGGATTTGAAAAAACACATTTAAAAAAATTCCTTGACTGGTGAATTCAAGAAGTATATAGTCACCTTGGGTGATGAGATCTATCTCCTTATGTTCTGTATTAACAGAAGTCCTATTAAATTCAACATATGGGATACAGCTGACCAAGAGAAATTTGATGGTCTTAGAGATCTTGTTTTTTGCCTCCAAGCTCAGTGTGTCATTATAATGGTTGTTATAACATCAAAAATTACAAGATATCTAACTTGCATAGGCATCTGTTACAAGGGTGTGGAAAATATCAACAAAGTAGATATTAGGGGCAGAAAAGCTAAGGTGCAATCCATCGCCTTCCATATAAAGAATGATCTGCAGTACTATGACATTTCAGCCAAAAAAATCTTTCCTTTGACTTCCTAGAAAACAATTTACTGGAGACTACAATTTGGAGTTTGTTGCCATGTTTGTGCTTGCAACTCCAGAAACTGTCATGGACCCATTGCTCAGACAACTATGTTCCCCAATGAAGATGATGACCTGTAAGGGAATGAAGCTATAGAGAGACCAGTGTCAGAGGTCTACTTTTATAAACAACTATCCTGTGATGTCAGTGATGTAGCATGTTTGCTATTTTATTAGATAGCTAAGCAGAGCAGATTCTTAACCTTAGGGATGCTGAAGGAGATGAGTAGGAATGAAGTTGGCAGTTTTAAAAATATAGTCATATTTTAATATATGTTTTATTTAATAAATATTTTTTCAAGTGAAGAAAATAATTCATATTTTAGACCTGGGCATTTAATTGTTTTGGATCACAATTATGTCCTCTTTCGGTTTCAGTCTATCACAATATTCAGTAGTAAATCTTGTTTTGTTACTGCATTCCCATTCTTTTTTGTTTAGATCATAATAAAGTTGCATTTCATATTTTTTAAATATCTCCTAGCAGGGCCAACTCTGGGAAAAACTACAAAGAAGGAAATGCTTCAACTTCAACTGCTCCTCCTCCATCCCCATTTATCTACTACATCATGTTTGCTTTTTACCTCCTCACTCCAACTCCATTTCTCTAGAAAGGGTTTTTAACATATGGTTGTAAGCTTGTGTGTGTGTTTTTTTCAATATGTCCATAACAATTTTAATAAACTTTTCCACTTATAATCCTATGTATTTTATTTTATGACTTTAAAAATAGTATTTTGAGAAGGGGACCTAGGCTTCAGCAGATTGTCAAAGGAGTTCAGAACACAGACACATAAGGTGTGGAGACCTATGGTCTATTGGTTTCCTTTTGCTCAGAATGCCTCATTTCGACTGTATCTCCTAATTAACACTGAATTAGACTGTTTTCCATCCTCGGACACGCTTCCTGTTTCTAATATCAATCTCGGTTTATTGTCTGGTATCCTACTCTCCAAAGGCTCTATTTACATTATTTTGGAGTCTTAAACACAATAATACAAAGGGGAGAGAAATTTCAAAAATTCAGACACCCTATCAACACCACTTTGAGGGTGATATTTTTTCTGGCAAAATTCCTCTTCTTCAGAAGTCATGAAATCATACCATATGGGACACTGCCTACTCCACCTATGCATAAGGCAGGCCTTGTCTCCTAAACCACTTGTGTTTTGTTTTATTTTTAAACATAGGAATTGCTCTGAGAAAAATATTCTTCCTTCAGAGGCATTGTTTCCTTGTAAAAACAAAAAAAACTATCAAGGGAAATTCTTCCTTATTGTAGGTAACCTTACTATGTGGAATATTTGCTTAGTCAATGTTTCTATATAGCTAATTACTTATAGAAATGTAACTTTGTATGCAAATTTATAATATGAATATTTGGCACATATACATATAGATCTACTCATATGTATATACATGTACAAATATACACATATATACTAAGAGAATATAAACATTTAAGTGAAAATTTGCATTGGCATTCTTTGGATTAGGACCTCTGCTATATTGTCAGTACAGACATAATTACAGATAAGGAACCAACTCAAAAGGATGTAGGCACAGAAAGGTGAGCAAATACAAATAGAAAAAAAGAACAAAATCAAATAATCCTGTCCCTCCTGTTTTGTGATCATTAATATTCCTTAAGTACACAGGGAAAATTTGCTTATTGTAGCTATACTCAATTCATTTCATCTTACCTCTGAATCATCACTTATAAAGTCTTAAAACAAATATATTTAACCATAAACCCTCATAATAGAATTTCTAATTTCCAAAACCTTTCCATAAGAAAGTACATTTATCCCTTCCCCAATCACTGAGGTTAGGGGTTCACCACCCCTGAGATCTGGAAAATCTGTATACAATTTTTGGCCCTCCCTTTGCACTAGAGAAGTCAGAATTTTTTCTTTTTCTTTTATGGGCTGTTTATAATACTTTCTTGTAAAATCTGGGTTGATATTATGTAATACTATATGTATATTTTGTTCATTTGTGAGCTTCTAAGCTTTTTCTATGTCATCTCGACCTTCATATGTGATCATAAGTTTCTACAAAATTCCCCCCAAATTCTCCTTTAATTTTTTAAGGCAATCCATGATATATGAGGATTGTGATGGGGGAAATCAAGATGTAGAAGGAATAACTATAACGCATTCCCTGAAGCATTTGAAATTTGAGGAATATAATTTATTGTCATTATTTTTAATAATGCTCAGCATTTAATATGGTTCATTGCTTTGTGACCTCATGCAAGTCACTTATTCTCCCTTTTCCCACTCCCACAACCTTCAGTTCCCTTATCCATAAAACAGGGGAGCTAGATGGTCTCTGAGGTCCCTTCTACTTCTAACAGCAATGATCCTATGAAATATCATGGTTAGGACTGCTTGAGATTCATTTAGCTCATTTATGGGGGATTTGTAGGGCTCATTCTCACAATGTGGAATCACTATTAGAATTTCAACGATAATTCCCATAACCAGTTCTACCCAGATGTAATCTACTGTCAGATGAGCATCTGCTAGTGGAAACACAAACTCTAAGATTTAGACTTCTAAGGGCCTTGGAAGTCATTGATTTTTCAGATGAAGGAAATGAGGCTTCCTGACTTGCCCAAGGCCATATCAGAGGCAGATACACTGATTCCAAATCTATCTCTAGGCTCACAGAATTCTTTGAAATTTTCACAAACTGAAAGTATAAGGGGCCAAAGTATTTTATTGTTTACATAGCACTTTCCTTACAAAATTCCTATAAGGTAGACAATGCCGATGTTATTGTATTGGAGTCAGATTCATTATTTCATCAACATAGGGGTTTTCCAGTGAGGAAGGTATACTAATGCAGATTAGCATCTGTTGTGCATAGAGGGTTGTTGGGCCACTGAGAGTTTCAGTAACTTTTCCTAAGTCACACAGTTAATATGTATCAATGGGTAGGAGAAGGACTTAAAATCATATCTTGCTGAATCCCAAGTATGTTCTCTGTCTCTTATTCCATGCTGCTCTCCTGGTACTGTCCTCATTGTACATATGAGGAAAATTAAGTGAAGTGTTTAAGTCATACAGCATGTAAGTGACAAAGACAGGGCTTCAAACTTTGGCTCTGACAGATATAAAGGATGAATTCAGTATTTTCTTCATTAGACTTAGCACAGTGCCTGGCACATAGTGGGACCTTAATAAATGTATATTGATTGATTTCACTATGCTGATTTTCAACACTTTAATGACTTCCACCCAACCTAATGTGACCTCTAGGATTTTGAATTTTAAAGACCCTCTTGGTAATGGAAATGTCTGCCTATGTTTCAGGAATGACAATGTCTTCAACCCAGCACCCTTCCCTGCAATTGGACAGCCAGGTGGCACTGGGGATAGAGTGCTGAACCTGGAGTCAAGAAGACCCCACTTCAAATTTAGCCTCAGGTACCTAATAGCTCTGTGACCCCGGGCAAGTCTCTGCCTCATTTTCCTGAAGATTAATGTAAAGTGGGGATAATAATAGCACTTACTTTCTAGGGTTGTTGTAGCACTCAAATGAAATACATAAAAACATCACAGTTCCTGGCATGAAGTAGATGCTATATAAATGTTCATTCCCTTCCCTCTGCTGCTTCTTTTCTCCTCCCCCAGGCCATCAGCCCTGCTTCCAGGCCAGCCAAGGAATTAATCCCTATGGAGAATCCCTCACTTCATCTGTCTCCCTGCCATCCAACTGCTATCACCAAGTCAAGCAAGCCAGGGTAGCTGAAACAAACAAGGGAGAGATAAGAAGGAGCATGTGGTGGTTGCCATACCACTTCTACCATATCAGCTACTATACACACAACCACTTCCCTCCACGTTATAGTAGAGATAGACCAGGATTCTGCACTGCAAAGTCCTGGGAAAAGCAACACCACAACATCTAAATCTCATCGTTCCACTTCTCCCTCTGCCAGCCCTGATTCCAAGTGTACTCATTCTCCAAGGGAGCAAGCTTTGTAAAGAAGAGTCTCACCATCCCCACCACCCCTAACTCCAACTGTGGGTCAATGGTCATTGCTAGGCAAGTTAGCTCCAATAGCCTCACCGGAGCAGTGCCAAGTCCGTAGCACTGCTTCTGCATGTAACCCAGCATTAGCATCTGATCACTGCACCTGGAGACCACTGGGTTTTTCCACTTGATCTATAGTTGAAACCTCCAATACATGCTATCTCTCCTGTTTCAAATGTGAGATCCTTAAGAGCAGGGACTGTTTTATATATCTGTTATAACCCCAGCACTTAACATATTTCTTCACATACATTAATAATAATATTTTTAATTCATACATTTATTAATATTATGAACTCTAGCAAAAAAAAACAACTAGTGATATTTTGATGCAGAGAACGAGGAGATCATGTTCAGTCCAGGCCCCTCATTTTGCATATGAAATATAACTAGAAGCCATGGAATGAAACCATTGAACATTATCTGGTACCAGTGTACTTAAGTACATTGTGTACTTTCCTTAGCTTACTCCATAGATATTCCTTACTATTCTGTACTGGTTAGTCTTGAACAATCCAGACTTAAACATTCTCTTTCTCTTCACTGGACAAATAAATGTTGGTGCAAACACAAAATTCACTGGTCTGTTTCTGAGAACATATTTAGAATTTTTTTTAGAAAAGGATTTCTTTCAAGAAACAAAGAATAATCACCCACAATAGGTAAAGTGAAGAGTGAGTGTGGTATAGTAAATACAGGGTTGGTCATGGAATCAAGGAAGGGATTTATTATTTGTATGGTGCCTACTATACCAGGCACTGTGCTAAGCATGTCATAGTTATTCACTTTTGTAATCCTTACAACAACCCTGTAAGCAGAAGTTGCTATTGTTCCTAGATTTCAATTGAGGAAACTGAAGTAATCAGAGGCTAATTGAGTTATACTAGATCACATGTCTACCAAGTATCTGTGGCAGAATTTGAATACTATTCTTCCTGACTCCAGGCCCAGTACTGTATCCATGGCACCACTGGACTACTTCAAGAACTAGGTTAAGCAAACCTAATAATCTATCTGACAAGTTCTGGGTTCAAGTCCTTCCTCCCTAACATAAAGGAGCTCTGTGCCTCCAGGTACTCCCTAAAGCTATAAGTTACCAGGCTTGTCAATCTGTGTCTGTAGAAGTTTTCATACGGTGGCTTTCCATCAGAGATTGTACCCTCTATCATATCCACTGTCTCAAAAAGTATCAATCTTGCCTAGGCAACTGTTTACTTTCCTGCTGACTTCCTAGGAATAATTTCATGTTTCTCCCATCCTTTAAAAACCCTACTTTGATCTGACCATGCCTACTATCTATAGTCATATACCTTCATGACCAAGTTCTTGAGTCATCTGCAGTAGTTTACTCCCTCTTTTAACTTCCTTCTTATTCTTTGCAATCTAGCTTTCAACATCATCATTCAACTGAAACTGCTCAGTTACCAATGATCTCTTAATGTCAACTCTAATAAACTTTTCTCAGTCCTTTTACTTTTTGATTTCTCTGAAGTCTTTGACACTTTATAGCCTTCTTCTTAATATTCATTCCTCTCTAGGTTTTTGCTGTCTCCTGATTTTCCTTTTCTATGTGCAATCACTTCACAGTCTCCTTTGACAGATCCCTCTACATTATCTAAGTGTGTAATTTGATCAACTCCAATGATAATTAATTTCTATGCAAATGCTTTTCAGATCTATTTATCTAGGCCTAACCGCTCTTGACCTCCCTCTTTGCATCTCAAATAGTCTACTAGACAACTTAACCTGCATGCCCTGTGGATCCAATATGTTCAAAGTTGATCACATTAGCATTCTCCCTCCTGAAATTTTCTATTTCTGTTGAGGATGCCACCATCCTCCCAGTTACCAAAGCTCACAGTCTAGGTGTCACGCTCAACTCCTCTCTCTCAGTCATCACATACATACAATCTATTGACAAGTTCTTTCAATTCTACCTTTGTAACATGTCACAGAGCCCTGCTCCTCTTCTCTCCTCTGACACAACCATCATTACCTCACAACTGGACTATAACAATACTTTTCTGCTTGCTCTTTCAGCCTCAAATCTCTCCCCACTTCAGTCCTTCCTCCACTCAGTGGCCAAATTTATGTGTAGATCTGACCACTTCACTCTCTCCCTCCTCCTTAGTAAATTCTATTTGCTCCATGTTACCTCCAGGATCAAAATAAAAATCCTCTGTTTTGGCTTCTAAAGCCCTTCATAACCTACCCCCTTCCTACTTTTCCATTCTTCTTCTACTTTACTCATAGGGTATTCTGTGATCCAGTAACTAGCCTACCCTCCTAGTCCATTCCTTGCACAGGGCACTATATCTCACAACTATGTTCCTTTTAGAATCCTCTCACTCTATTTTGCCTCCTATAATACCTGGCTTCCTCTAAATTCTACTCTCAAATTTTGGCATCTACAAGAGATCTCTTCTGGGCCAACCCCAGAGTTAGTGCCCTCCCTCTCAGATTATCTCTAATTCATTTGCTTTGCACTCCATATGTCTGTAACTGTTTTCATGCTGTATTGCTCATGAGAATGTGAGTTCCTCGAGAGTAGGGACTGTTCTTGCCTTTCTTTGTCTCCTTGGTACTTAACACAGTGTCTAACACATAACAAATGCTTAATAAATACTTGTTGATTTATTTCCTTTATGTGACCAGGTAGGGTTTCATAAGCTAATAAAATTACAGGTTCAAACCCTCAAAAAAGAAAACAAAATGTGCAAGGCAAAGTCCTAGATGATAGGGATAAAAAGTTCACAAATAAACAAAAAAAGAAGCCAACCAAATAAACAAATAAATATGTGAACAAGCAAACCAACAAATAAATAAATGAGCAAAAAAATAAATGATAAATATATGAATAAATAAAAAATATGCAAATGAGTGAATGGATGAACATAGACTTTTTTCTTAGAAGTTTGTAAGCTAGTAGGAGAAAGTTTTACCCAAATCACTAGAGAGAGAAAAAGCATTCAGCTCCAAGAAGAGGTCAAAATAAAGTATTTAAGAAATTTAAGGAAAGAGATCATCTTTTCAGTGGGAAAGATCATAGAGTCCCAGTGTGTGAGATCTCAAAGGCCATCTGATCCAACCTAAGACTAAAGGGGATAACTTTTTCAACAGCCCCAACTTTCACCAGCTTCAACTAAAAAACTGAAATGATGGGGAAGTCCTTCCCCTTGCAGTCTATGATTATAAGATGAGTACTTGTGAATGTGCAGGAGCAGCCCCTTCTACTTTTAGATAGTTCTCATTGTTGAGAAGTCTTTCCTTATATGGAGTCAAAAACTGCTTCTAAGTAATTTCCAACTATTGCTCCCCGAGCGATAGAATACAATTATGTCAGAAGTGGTCTAACCAATGTAGACCAAAATAAAATTAATTATAACCTTTCTTTTTCTGGAAGCTATGCTTTTATTAACGCAGTTTAAAATTGTACAAGCTTTTCTCAGCTGACAAGTCATATTGTTTACTGAACTTACAGTCCAGTAATATCCCCGGGTCTTTTTTCTGCTGTAGAAATTAGTCTCCTCCATCCTGTATTTGAGCAGTTTTTGTTTTTTTGACTTCAACATAATACTGAGGCACAGTTGAAGGACTCCTGGATCTGGCATCAAAGGACCTGGTTTTGATTTCTGATTCCACCTCATAGGTGTTCACGGTCAATTCATTTCATTTTTCTGTGCTTCTTCATGTCCACCTCTTAGAATCTCTAGTTTCCTTTAAGATTCAGATCAAGTGTAGACTTTTACATGCAAATTTTCTTAATCATCCTTCCCTGTAAAATTATCTATGTTGTATATGTGTGTGCACACGCATGCATGTGTGTACCTTAGCTATATATGTACATATTGTCTGCCTTGTTAGAATGCAAATTTGTTTGAGGACTTCTATTTTCCTTTGGCATTTGTATTGTCAGTTCCTAGCACAGGAACAGGCCCATAAAAACTCACTTTCATGATTATGGACGTGGGCAGGAGCAAAGGCTAGGATTACTCATCTATTTTATTGCAATGTGCTCATCTCTAGTATCCAGTACTACAACCTCTGCCTAGGTGTGCCAGACCAAAACTGCTGCAGAAGGACATAGCCAAGATACTCATATCATTCAGATATATTGGCTGCTCCACTCTAGACCAAGTACTGAGAAATCAGCATGCCAACTTGCAACCCTGCAATCCCACAGCAAGTCCTATACTGAGGGACTAGAGTAGCTATAGTTCAAACAACTGCAAAAGCAAGATAAATTTATAAATAGAAACAACAGCAAGGAGGAAGACCTTCACATGATACTCACAGAAAAAGGGGAAAAGATATGAGCAAAAGTTAAATAAAGGAAAGAAAACTACTACTACAACAAATAAATCATATGGGATAAAACTCCGAAGATAAAATTCCAGATGATTCATTCAGTAGGTATTTATTAATTGTTTCCATTGTGTCAAATAATGCACCTAACTTTTCACAAAGAATGTGTTGAAAATGATATTTTAATTCCACATGAATGGCTTAAAAGTATTATAGTCAATAAAAATAGGTCACTAATTAGCATATATGTTAGAAATAGATTAATATCTATATTTTCAAAGGGAAATCTAACCAAATTAAATGAAGAACTAGACAGTAAAAAAAACCATTTAGGGAATATAATATTTCCATGCAAAAGGAAACCTAAGGGATAGATTATAAAAAATAAGTGGAGGAGGTAAATAAAGTGTTAGAAAATTAGGCATGATAGACCTTTGACAATCATTGATGATAATCATAAGACATATACATATTTCTCTGATGTAAAGGCATATTTACAAAAACTGAACATATGCTAAAATGTGAAGAATCCATAAACAAATGGAAAAAGCAAAAACACTTTAAACATATCACAATTTCAACTAATATGATAAAGATAAGAACAGTAAGAAGAGCTTGAAGCAATTAAATGGAAATGAAATAATATGATCCTAGAGAATAAGTTCATCAAAGAAAAAAGATAGAAAAAATAAAAAATTTACTAAAGCAAATAATAAGACCACACACCAAAACTTTTGGAATGTGGCCAAAACAGGCCATAGGGAAAACTTGTATTTTTAGACACCTTTATCAAGAAAAGAAAAAGAAAATCATTTAACTAAACATGCAACAAAAGAGTGGAAAATCAACAAATTAAAAATCCATAAATAAATATGAACACAGAAATAATACAAATAAAAGAAGAGATATTAACAAAATTGTGGACAAATATCTACTGTTTTCTTGAATAAAAATAAGAGCTCTGTGTAATCTCTTAAAAGTACCAAAATACCAAAACAAAAGAATCCACAGTAAATGAAGAGTAATTAATGGCAATTATTTAAAAAACATATCCAAAAATATGTTAAACACAACTGAAAGTATGTGTGTTCATTCTTCATTGCTGAAGAAGACCGTGCCATCAGAGAAATGATGGCATGACTTGCACCTGACTTTGTTTTTTGAGTCAGGGAGGGCTGTGCAGGTCACCAGCCTCACTTCTCCTCCAGAGCCATCTGAATCCAGTGACCAGATATTCATCAGGATGACTGGAGATGACCCAAGATGAGGCAATTGGGATTAAGTGACTTGTCCAAGGCCACAGAATAGAAATGCTAGTATAGCCATAAGATTTGTTTTAATGAGGGACAAAGCTTAGAAAAAAGGAAACAAAGCTGTCTCTATATGCAGACAATATGGTAGTATACTTAGCTTTAACCAAATCAAACCAAACCAAAGAACTGAAAAAACTAGTATAAGTAAATTAGCAAGTGACCTAGTGAGTGTCAAGTGTCTGAGGTGAGATTTGAACTCAGGTTTTCCTGACTCCTGTACTGGTGCTCTATCCACTGTACCACCTAGCTGCCCCTTACAACAGAAAGTAGAAATATAATTGAAGGAAATTTACAAATTATAAATTATTCTCCATTATGGAACAAAAAATAGAGAATTTAACCTACTCAACTTCAAAAACATAAATTGAAAAGAACGTAAATGAACCAAGAAAGGAAAAAAAAACACACATAAATCAACTTAAAGGTGGACTTTGTCCATAGAAAACAATGCTATATTACATAACTTCCTTGCAAAAATAGAGATACAAGTAATATTACTAAACTTCTTTTATGCAACAAATGTGGACCTTTTATCCAAACCAAGGGAGAGAAAAAAAAGAAAATAAAAACGTTGAACAATAGCATTCATGGATATAGATACAAATGTCTTAAAATGATATTAGCAAAGAGGTTAAATAAACATTTTTCAAAAAAAATAATATTAACTATAACTAGGCTAGATTTATTTCATGAATGCAGAGATTGATCAATTTTATGAAAACTATAAACACAACAGACTGCATTAACCAAACGACATAAAATCACATTATTATATCAAAAATGCAGAAAAAGCCTTTGGCAAAGGACATTAAAACACTAAATAGCATAGGAATAAGCTGACCTTTCCTTAATGTAATAAACAATATTATTTTTCTAAAACTAAGACATAGCTAGCATTATTTGTAATGGAAAAAGAGTACATGCCAGTAAGCATTTAATAAATGCCTATTGACTGACTAACAATTGAATCAGTAATAGGACAAGCATTTCTACTGTCTTCACTATTAACTGACATAGCCATAGAAATGCTAGTATAGCCATAAGATTTGTTTTAATGAGGGACAAAGCTTAGAAAAAAGGAAACAAAGCTGTCTCTATATGGAGACAATATGGTAGTATACTTAGCTTTAACCAAATCAAACCAAACAAAACAATCAAAAAAACTAGTATAAGTAAATTAGCAAGATATAAAATAAAACCACTTTTTTAATGAAAATATTCAAAATTACTACAATATTTATGATTTGTCCAAGAACTAATCTACCAAAATGTACTAATAATTTGTATGACTATAAAATAGTCTTCTACAAAGATTTAAATAATCTGGGAGTTAAATAACTTAAATTCATATAAATATATAAATAAATTAAGTTCATGGGATCCATGTTGGGTGATCAATATTATGCTAAACTGAATTAGTTTAGTGTCATACTTATTAAACCACCCAGAATTATCTTTATAGAACTAGATAAAAATAATGACAAATTATCTGGAAGAACCAAAAACCAAGAATCTTAAAGGAAATAATTAAGGGTAAATAAAGTTAAATGAAAGGGAACTAATGTTTCCCAATCACAAACTATATTATAAAGCAGTAACTGTAAATTTTGTTTGGTTCTGATCAAAAAACAGAAAAACTGATCAACTTTGAGGGCAAGAGGATCCACCCCGGGCATAGATGCTACTGTAAACAAAGACTCAGTGTCAAGATAAGGCAAGGTAAGATCCAAAAATAATAAATATTTCACTTAAATTGGAGTTAAATCATTTGAAGTGAAAAGGGAAGGAAATTAGCATTTATATAGTACCTACTATGTGGCAGACACTACGCTAAGCACTTTTTACAAACATCTCATTTAAACTTTACAATAACTTTATAAGGTAGGTGCTTTTATTGTCCCCATTTTACAGATGAGAAACTGAGGAAGAGATTAAATGACTTGCCCAGGGTCACACAGCTATTCAAACTTTGGCGTATTTGTATTACCAAAATCAGGAATCTATAGTTTCATTGAATGGAAATGAGCAGCCATTAAAAATTTTTTATTAGAAAATAGTTAAAAAAACCAAATGAGTGAATTAAGGAGACTACTTGAACAGCCCTATAGAGAATGGGTTGAAAGGGACAAATTTCAGATAGATTAATTAGGGGAGTGTTATAATAGTCTAGTCAAGAAATTATCAGTTCAATACTAGAATCTTTCACTGGAGAGGTACAAGATACAAGAAATACTCTAAAGTGATATTGATAGAACTTGGAAAAAGAATGCAAAAGAAAAGGTAAAAGAATCCAAAACGATTCTATGGTTATAAGCCAGGTAATTGAGAGGATGGAGGTGTTGTTGATTACAACAGAGATATAGGGATAGGCAGATGAGGAATTCAGTTTGAATATCATGTTTGTAGTGCTAATAAGATGTCTAAAGGGTAATATTTAAGCTACAATTAGAGAGATGGAACTGGCACTCAGTGAAGAATTGTGGTTGAGAGACAAGATCACTGGAATTGGAGGTGGGGTTTCTAGTCTTGACCCTGTCTTGTAACTACCTCTTTGATCTAGGGCAGGACCCTGAACTTCTCAGGATCTCTGTTTCTTCCTTTGTAAAACAAAGGGTTTGAGGATTGATCTCTAAAATCCATTCCAGCTCTATAACTTAGGATGGCTAGATCACCAAGGGAGAATGTGAAGGAAGAGAAGAGAACAGGGAAAGCTCATAATTTTAGGGGATAGCTGGGTTTACAAGGAGGATATGAGAAATCTGCAAACAAATGGAAAAAAACCAGTGGTTAAAGACATTAAAGACATTGTAGAAACATCGTAAGAATGCAGTATTAAATTTAATCAGAACTAAAAAGGAGAGGATAGAAACATCAGATTCTACAAAGAAGTCAAGAAGTATGAGAATGGGAAAAAAAGTGGTTGTGAATCAGTCAATAATCAGTTAAACACTTATTAAGCCCTGCAATGAATTAGGTACTGTGCTAAGCACTGGGGATACAGAAAGAAAGACAAAAGACAACCCATGTTTTCAAGGAGCTCAGAGTCTGGTGTGGGAAACACAATACAGAAAATTATATACAAACAACATACATACAAATATGTGTATGTATGTGTATATATGTATACATATATGTACGTGTGTGTGTATAAATGATAAGTTGGAGATAATTAACAGGAGGAAGACAATAGCACTGAACAGAGGAGAGGAGGGGAGGGTCAGGAAAGGCTTCTTGTAGAGGAGGGATTTTTAGCTGGGACTTGAAGGAAGCCAGGGAAACCAGGAGGTGTTGATTAGATAAAAGAGAATCCGAAGCATAGGGTACAGCAAATGAAAATTTTCAGTCAGGAGATAGAATGTCTTGTAATAGAAATAACAAGGAAGGCAAGGTCACTGAATTTCTGAGTATGTGGAGCATAAGGTGTAAGAAGAATGAAAAGCTTGAAGTGGGTCATTAGGGTGAGGAAACAGGTTATGAAAACCTTTGAATGCTAAACACAATATTTTTTTACTTGATCCTGGAGGCAACAGGAAGCCACTGGAGGTTAATGAGTAGGAAGGGATAACTTTGTCAGATCAGAGCTTTAGGAATATGACTTGACAGCTTAGTGAAAAGGGTAGAAATGACTTGGCAACAGATTAAATATGATGGACTGAGAGAGGGTGAGCAGTCAAGAATGACACCTAGACTGTGAGCCCGAGTGACTCGGAAGATGGCAGTACCCCTGACAGTAAGAGGGAAGTTAAGAAGAGGAGAGGTATGGGCGTGGGGAATGATAAGTTCAATTTTGGACATGGTTAGGGCTACATAAGTAGATTTGAGAATTGTTAGCATAGAGATGATAAATGAATACTTCTGAACTGATCAGATTACCAAATGAAATAGTATAGAGAGAAAAGAGAAGATGCCCCAGAAAAAAAAAGGCCCTGAAAGGTATCCAGGGTAAGTGGGCATGACCTGCAGGAAGAAGCAGCAGCCTATTTGTGTCTAATGGTAGCCATCTCTAGAAGAAGGGTAGATGGAAGAGGGAGGAAAGAAAAACAAATACTTGATAATTTTGCTATATATTTGAAAGTAACGTGTGTAAGTTGTGTATAATAGGTTTTCAGTTTCAAGTACAATCATCTTTCTATTGTACTGTTATGAAAATGATAGTTTCATGCCATAAATTAAAAATATTCTTTAAAAAGCAAAATATGAAGAGAAGTGGTCAAATAGGTAGGAAGAGAACCAGAAGAGAATAGCATCCCAAAAAATTAAATAGATGAGAGTATGAAGGAGAGGAGACCTATGGATGATGCCTGAGGCTACAGAAAAGTCGTGGATGAGGAATCAGAAAAGGCCATTAGATAAGACAATTCAAAGATCTTTGGGAACTTTGAAGAGAATAGAATCATTTGAATGAAATCAGAAGGCAGACCAGACAGATAATAGAGGAAGTGAAAAGAAACTGAGGAATGAGATGCAGATAGCCTTCTTAAAGAGTTTAGCCACAAAAAAAGGAAGAATGATGAGAGATGATAGTTAGTGGGGATGAATGTTCAAATAAAGGTTTCTGGAGGAGGGAATAACCTGGGCATATTTTTATGCAAAAGAGAAGCAGTCAACAGGGAAGGAGAGAGAGAAAGTAAGTGAAAGAGCAGCAGTGATAGAGGGGACGTTGAATTTAGTGCTAAGGTCATTAGTTACTTTGGATAAAGATGTTTCCAGGAACCAGAATGGAAATGACAGAGGAGTAAGTCAGAAATAAGAAAGTGGATGCTACAAGTGTAGAATGTGGTTTCCGGATTTTTTTTTTTTCCGTGAAAGGGAGGTAGAAGACAGACAAAAGCTTGAGGGGCTGAGTAGGTGAAGAGGAATTACTGTTTTGTTACCGTTGTTGTTTTTTAGGTTAGGGATACCCTTAGAATGTCAACAGGATGAAGGGAGGGCACCGGCAGAAAGATAAATGTAAGATGCATGAGAAAGAGAGAGGTGGTGAGTGATGGAGCAGTTTCAGAGAGGGAAGAAAAGGGCTGAGTTAAGAAAAGGGCAACCTCCTCTGAGATGGGGGAGGGGAAGGAGAAGACATACAAGGATATTAAAATGGTTAGGAGACAAGTAATTTCCCATCTAACTTCAATTTAACTTCCCATTTAACTTCAGTCTTTGCAGTAAAAGAGGAAGAGAAGTTATCTGCCATGGAATATGGGATGGCACAGACAGGACCAGTGTTTTTCCATTCTGGCATTCCCTTCTTCTTATGTCCATCTCACAGCAAGAATATATAAAATGACATCATTTGATTTTTATAACATTCATATTCTTATTCACAATTTAAATTTAACCAAATTATTTCATAGGCAATGGATACTATCCCTCCTTTACAAAAAGAGATGTACAAATATAGACAGAAAAAAAGCATCGTTATCAATAGCATAAATTTGAATGTAGATGGCAGCCTTTGAAAACTTTTGCTTAAGTTTTCAAAGGCTGCCATCTACATCCCCGCTTTCAGCCCCCAGATTCTCAGTGAATGCTTTGGAATGCCTTTCCTCTCCTTCCATGATTTCCCAGAAAACACTAAGTCTATTGATCAATTCTTTTCCTTTCTACTCCCCACTGATCTGAATCTACAGTACTTTCCAAGCAAGAATAATTCATGATAGTATGTCTAGAGGGATAATACTTAATGCTAAGCCAGGATAGAGTTAGCTTCCACACTCTGCCCACAAAAAAGCTGGGAGTATGGGGAAGGCTTTTGGAGGCACTGCAATTATTTTAAACTTCAGTCACAAAGCAACCCACTTCATATGGAAATTGAACCTAAACACTAGATATCATTGAATAAAAATAAAGCTGCCATTTTTTTCATTTTTTCCCTATAGTACCTCACCATGCATACTTTTAGTAAATATCTTATCTTGTGAAGCCATAAGGTAAAGTCAGAAGTATGTTAATTGAAAAAGATGATAATGAAAAAGATAATATTCAATGAGATACACCTAGACCTAGGAGGTACAGAAATTACAAGACAGACAACACTTGATTATCTTTGGAAATGAGAAAAGTGGGCAGGATGAATAAATTAAATTTTCAAGTTGCATTTTAACTAACAGCCTTCATTTAAAGATACCTAATTACTCAATTTGGATATTGCCTCCTTTCCCTGATTCATCCATATATGAATACTTCACTATGAACCTGAAACAGACTAGGCAAGGCCACAGTGAAAGCAAAACAGACAAATGAATATTATTTTCACTTTAAAAAATTTTTCTTGAAGAAAATACATAACCATCTGTGACAATATTGCATTATATATATATTTTAAATGGTCATAAAATATGCCCTTTCATATAACCTGAATCCCTCAGACTGCTGTTTGGTTCCATTTCCTCTTTTGTCCTCAATAAAAGTGAAAACAGCTGGTGACCAGCTTCTGTAAAAGCTTTTCACATACATAAAAACCATTACTATATTTCCCCAGACTTCAATTCTCCAGGCTGAATAATTTCAGTTCCTTTAACCTTTCCTTGTAGATCTCCTTCTTTAATCATCTCTATGACTTTGACCCTGCCTAACATCCTACTACAACCCAAGCTATTGAATAGTGCTAACTGCTGGCTGGAAAAGAGTTGTAAAGGACTCCTGTAGTATTCTCTGGTTTATACTCTATCGAGTCCCCTTGCAACTGTGTCTATAACTTTACTATATATGTTGACCTCACATTTTTACAGTAGAATCACAGGATTTAGAGCTGGAGAAGAGATCACTTTTTTCAAACAGGATCATAGGATTTAGAGATCATTTAAGTCAGTTCCTTCATTTTAGATACAAGGAATGTGAGGCTGAAAAAAGTGGAGTGATATATCCAAAGTAATAGAGGAAAATTTATTCCTGAAAAGTTGGATGTTAAGAAAATATTTGAGAGTAATCACTGGTACTCTGAAAAAAGTGTTGAATTTAGAGTCATTAACTAGGTTGAAATACTAATTCTCACTACCTCTATAATTCTCTTAAATGCTCTGGGTCTCCATTTCCTCAATGAAAAGGAGGGTACAGACAAGACCTCAAAAGTCCTTTTCATCTTTAAACTGAGATAGTGAATGCAATTCATATTGAATCACATTTTTCCCATTTAATAAGATCCCAGAGGAAAATTTTAAAATGTTACCAAATAATTAAATATTTTGCTTAAGAATTCATATCTCCCCTTTTCTGAGTACTTTGCCTTTGTCATTTTTGCTGGCATGTGGCATAACTCTAAGGAGGGTGGAGGTGGGCAAATGTGCAAATGTTTTCTGATTGTTTTCAGAAAACATTTACCTGCCCTGATTTACATTTAACAGTAGAGATGCTACCATCCCTTTAAAGAAGCTGCCCAAACCCCTAATCAATATTTATTGATTCCTGAGACTGACTAATTGAGAACAAAGAATTTCTAGCACCCCTTAGCTCATTAAAAAAAAAAAAAGCTTTAGTGTTGAGTGAGTCAGTCATAGGACAAACAAGTCAAAAGTATCAAATAATCCAAATGCATTTTTGACAGCACATCCTAAAGAAAAGGTCATAAGGTTGAGTCAGAACTCCATTCTTAGGCCTACATAGATATCTGAATTCAGGTGGATGTTTTATTAGCTATCTCCTGAAATTAAAAAGGTATGTTTAATCAAATGCAATTGTTGCTCACTGAAATCCAATCCCATATTAGAATGCTTAACTTGAATGATTTTTCAGTGTCATCTAGTCTGATTCACTTAATTTTCCTTATGGCAAAACTAAAGCCCGAGAAACTATTCAAATTGATTGTTCCTCCTAAAAAAATACCCCATTTTTCAGATAACTTATTTTAACTCAATTAAAAAATGTGGATGTTTTTAATATATTATGTTCATTGCATCAGATAAATTTTAGACTAACGAACCACCTTTACTCCAAAATAACACATCCCCAATTAAATTTATTAGGAGATATCCCACTTCTCTCTAACACATACTAAACTAAGTTAAACCCATTTAGTATACTACAGATGTTCCTAGAGCACCATGCAGGATTAAATAAAATCCTATGTAGCAAATGACACATCTGTTAGGTTAAGGTGAACATTCAATTGACTAGCAACTCTGTTGGGTGTTTACTGTATTGATTTTAATCTGTTTCCAAGTACATTGGTATCTATGTAGGTTGAACAGCCTAAGTAAATAATGATACTTTCTTTACCGGAATTCTTTCTTTACTTTCTTTATTGGAACAGTTGTTTTACTTTTTGGAAATATCTGTTCAAAGGACAATTTCAAAGTGTCACACAGCATTTCAGACTAGAGAAATTAACTGGCAGACATAGACGGAATTAATGTTTATCTAATGTAATTTGTACCACTGAGTCATGTGATTTTCACTTCCTCTAAGTTTACAGGACATTTTCCATCATACTGTTTAAGCACTTATGGACTTAGCTGAGAATCAGTTTCACAATTAAGATGTAACAAAATCTATCTTTCTCCTTGGCCTTTTCCCACTGTAAATGATAATCATAGAATACCTCAAGTGATTTTTTAAAATAATAAAAGAAACCAAATATAATTGTGTCATTCTGATTCAGCTTCAGTTTAATAACATTCCTTCATTTCTACTGATTGGTAATGATAGTAGCTTTTAATTGTCCACCTTTATGGAAGTTAGGAGGGAAGGGACTACAGCATTTATTTCAATGGTATTGGGCATGCCCAGTGAAGAAATGCTATCAATACAAAATGACATTCACAAGGAAACTTAAGTGTCTTAGAAAGTTACCTGGGGCGACTAAGAGGTAAAGTTACATGTGGCCAGTCAACCTGTATCTGTAAAGAGTAACACATGAACATAAGTTTTTCTGTCTCAAAGGCCAGTTGTCTATGTATCATTATTCGATGTCTGCTTCTTGGATTTACAAAATACAGATGACTCAGGTAGAAAAGATTTAGGAAAGAAAAGGCACTATGCCATATATAATTTATTTCAAAACTTTCTGCGTAAAACAGTTAATTCTGATGACATCCAACCTACAGAAAATGAGTTCTTTTATTTTGAATACTGAGTTTCTTCCATGGTACCACACTGACTCATTCAAAAATTCATATTTCTGGGAAAACGGCTCATCTGAAGATAGGTCTTCAAACAATGGGTGTGGAAGGAAATGCAAAATGAGAAACAATTGAAACTGTTGTGGAATTGGATAGAGAAGTCAGCAAAGCTTGAAATTTTATTGAAATCTAAACTAGTATTATAGTCACAGAGAGAATAATAAACTAACATATATGGCCAAAGTATGTTAATACTGGAGTATCCCAGAAAGGCAAAGAAATGAAGAAGTGGATGAATTAAATTAATATTTTATAAAAAGGTAACATGAGACAGTGGCATCAAACACAGAGACTGAAAGATGGAGAGAAGGTTGGAAAGGGCAGGGAGAATTGTATATTATAATATCGTTTAAAAAGCAGATAAACAGAGAGAAAGAATGTAGGTAAATTCAAGGAATTTGACTGTCTTCAGTAGACTATCATGAAGAGACACCTAGGTGGTGCAGCGGATTAGAATGCCAGGAAGGGTTAAAATCCAGCCTCAGACATTTACTAGCCATGTGATCCTGGGCAGGTCATTTAGCACAATTTACCTCAGTTCTCTAATCTGTAAAATGATTTAAAGAAGGAAATCACAAACCACCAAGATGTTTTCACCAAGAAAACCCAAATGGGGTCATGAAGAATCAGACATGATTGGAATGAATGAACAACAGAAGGATATCATGTGGAATGGGAACTTCTTAGAATGAGATGAATGTAAACAAACTCAGGAATCTAGTGCTGCTTTAAAACCAATTTTATGTATGTGTACATATATACACATTTATGTGTCACTAGCAGGACTTCTTTGTGTATATGTGTGTGCATATATATATATATGGACATCTACAACTACATATATAAATCAAAACTTAATGGAAGAAAATACAAATATCACAACTATAAATTTCCATATTAATAGGTTAAAATTGCCAATAAAATGGAAAGTAATAACAGAATTTATAAAAATTCAAGAACTTGCTGCATGTATGAAAGCATGTAAAAGATAAAGGTTCATACACAATAAAAATGAAAAGTTAAAACCAAACTATTTGCAGATCAAATGGAGCTAAAAAGTAGAATTTTCAATTGCAATTTTGCATAAGGAGACTATAAAAATTGATACATTCAAGAAAGATAAAGCAATATTAAAGGGAACAGAATAAAGGGAAGTAATATTATGTAAATGGGGACCAGATACAGGAAACCATATTGCTATTCACACAAAATTGTATAATATTTAAGTTTGAAAAGGAAAACAAAAAAATTCATGAAAAACAATATGGATAATAAGTAACTATAATAGTTAACTCTACTGAAGATAAATAAATCTAATACAGAGAAAATAAAATTATGGTTCTGAGTAGCATACACAAACACATATACAAACATGCATATATATATATATATATATATATATATATATATATATATATATATATGCAATCTTCATATTGCCTTTCATGCTGCAAAGATGAAATCAACAAGTCTTGGCAAAAGCTTGAATATGGCTCAGGGAGGGGTGGGGCAGAAGTGAGAGGTATTGCGGAATCCAGGATGACTCCTAGGGCTGTAAACTGGAGCAACTGAAAGGCTGCTTGGAAGGTAGACTAGGATTTTCTGGAAATATTCAGTTCAAGATGTCTACTGGACATACACATCAAACTACTGAAAATCTAAAGAGAAAATACAGATAGATATAACTATACAGATGTGAGCACATACATTTTTAAGCTATTGAAATGATAAAGAAGTTTTGTTTTGTTTTTAAAGACTGCTAAGTTCAATAAATCATTAATACTATGATAGAGGGGAGGGAATAAAGAAAAGGGAAGATAACTATCAAGTAAGATGATCAAGGAGACAATATGTGTGTCGTCTACGATAATAGAACTGAGAGAGTTTAATTGGTACATATTTTGACCAACAGTATATTGATTGGAACTGAGTTTTGATCTATGCATAGCATGCACTTCTGTATTTATTAGACTAAGTTCATGATAGAAAGGAGTTATTTATAGGATTAAGCAACTCTTGAAATTATTCATTCTAATTTTAATTATCCAAAGAATTGAATGTCTAGAATAACACATTTAGAGGTGTGTGTGTGTGTGTGTGTGTGTTTTAATTTGGGCAAATTCAGGGGCGGTCTTGGGGAGCTAGATGGCTCAGTGGATTGAGTGCTGTGCCTGGTCAGGAAGCATTATCATCCTGTGTTCAAATCTGACCTCGGAAACTTACTAAGTGTGTGACCCTGGGCAAGTCACTTATTCCTGTTGGCCTTCATTTCCTCATCTATATAATGAACTGAAGAAGGAAATGGCAAATCACTCCAGCATTTTTGCCAAAAAAGCCCAAATGGGATCACTAAGAGTCAGATACAACTGAAAGTGACTGAACAACAAAAGGAATATTTTTCTTTGTATGTATAGCCTCTTTCATTTCATAATTCTTCAATGTTACCTTTCAAGTCCTGTCCTTATTGTCCTCCCCTTTCCTCTTCCACTATTACTAAGAATCCGTGTGCCTTTCCTTACTCATTGCTTTCCATCAGGAATGTCCACTTGTCATTCTTTTTTCAACTAGCCAAATACTATTCATTCCTCAGGTTCAGCTGAAGTCTTAATTCCTTCAAAAATACTTTCCTGACCATCTTCATTCATACTGATTTCTTTCATCACTGATATTTTCTCAGTGAAACTTATTGCTAGCATGTGAAAACTCCAGAGTGTTATTTGTGAAGCAGAGAGATGAAATCCACCCTTTCTAATATTAATTAATAATGTACTCCTCTCCAAAACTACCCATAGCAATTGGATGAAAAAGCAGAATATATACAGGGATATGTGTGTGTGTGTACATATGTATATATATATATATATATATATTTATACACATACATATATAATAATATAGTCATATATGGGGATATATGTGTATATGTATGGTATGTATGCTTGTATTTATGTGCATAGACCCACAGATATTTATCCATGTATGTATTATACATACATATATATCACACATCCTGTATATGTTTAGAATATGAACTCTTTAGAATGTGAACTTCTTGAGAACTCTTTCTGACTTTCTTTGTATTCCCAAAGTATAATACCTAGTATAATACCTAGCACATAGTAAGTGCCTAATATGCTTACTGGAACTGAAATGTCATTTCTATAGAATTCTCTTAGTGTGGCCATTCTTATCCTATTGCAGATTAACATACCTTTTCTGCAACATATACTCTTAGAGAATTACCAAGAGCCCTAAGAGTTAAAGAAACTCACCAGGGGTCACAGTCACTATGTGTCAGAGTCAGAAATGAACCTAAATCTTTCTGACTGAGGTCATTTCTGTATGCACAGCTCCACTTAGCCCCTCAACAGGAGAGTATCCATGAAGAAGAATATACTACTTAAGATCACTGAAAAATATTTTTACTATCAATCATTAGCTAATATAAATGCCTACTATGTACTAGGTACTATGCTAGGTAATGGGCATACGTATACAGAAATGAAACACTCCCTTAAGGAACTTACCTTTTACTAGAGTGGCATGAGTGGGGGAGAGGAACAACATGTTCACAGAGAGTAAATGCAGAATAAGTATAAAGGGTGACATCCTTGAGAGCAGGGAATGACTTTTACCTTCCTATTTATCTTTAGCACTTAGCTTACTGCCTGGCACACAGTAGGTATATAATAAATGTTAGCTGATTGAATGGCTAAATATACCACTGGGGGAAATGGGAAAGTCATCTTGAAGGAAATGTCATCGGAATTCAGCTGTCAAAGGAATGACAAGTTCCAAAAGTCAGAGATGAGATAGGAGAGTCTTCTCGGCATGAAGTACAGATTGTGCAAAGGCAGAGATGGAATGTACAAATGATGTGCATGGAAAACAGCAAATAGGCCATTTGGACTGAAATGGAGAGTGAATGATGAAGAGCATTTAAAAGCAGTCTGGAAAAATAGAGTGGAGCCAGACTGTGAAGGGATTTAAATTAAAAGAAAAAAAAACCAGGAGATGGTGTTTTGTCCTAAAGGAAATAGGGAAATCACTGAAGCTTCCTGGGCAGAGGAGTGATATAGTCAGGACTTGATTTTAGAAATGCCACTTTGAGAGTTTTGTGGAGGAGAAACTGGGTATAGGGAGATCACTTCCTAAATTCAATATTAGTCTCATTAAAAGTGACAATGTGGAAAGAACACATGGAGCTCAAAGTCAGGAAAACAAGGTCCAATCCCTGACTCAACCATTCATAAATCAATCAGCAATCATTTGTTATTTACTAACTACATCGGCAGCTGGTGGCACAGTGGATACAGTGCCAGACCTGGAGTCAATCATCTTCTGAAGTTCAAATCTGACCTCTGACACTCCTACACTAGTTGTGTAACCAATTTACTTAGTCCTGTTTGACTCAGTTTCCTCATAGGTAAAAATGAGATGGAGAATGAAATGGCAAACCACTCCAGTATCTTTGCCAAGAGAATCCCAAATGGGGTCAAAAAGAGTTAGAAAGGGATGAAATAAGTGAAAAACAGCAACCACAAAAACTACCTGACAGGCAGGTCTTGTGCTAGGCACAGGGGATGCAAAATAAAAAGTGAAATCATTCCTGACTTCAAGCAGCTTTCCTTCTAATGGAGGAAACACATGCAAAATACCTATAGCCACAGGTGAGGTAACCTTGGGAGGTACTAGTAGGGAGAGCAAAAGTCAATCCTAGAGCTAAGTTCTGAAGGAAGTCAGAGATTTCAGAGGTGAAGAGTGAGAGTATTCCTGGCATGGAGAGCAGCAAGGTTATGTGTAAGAAATGGGGAGAAGGCCAGTAAAGCCGTGCGGAGGTGAGTAAAGTGTAAAAGAAATGGAAAGGTAGCACAGGTTGGGTGTAAAGAGCTTTAAATGTCAATGAAAGGAGTTTCTCTTTGATCCTAGAGGTAAAAAATACCCTTTAGAATTAAGTGAGTAAGGAGCTCACAAAGCCAGATTAGAACATTAGGGAAATCATTTTGGTAATTGTGCAGACAAAGGTATCAACACCAAATGCAGTGATGACCCTCCAAAGTGCAGCCAAACTAGATTAAAATGTTGAGAAATATTCAACAAAATAAATAAAAATGCAAGTGTAATTGGGAATAATTAGCAAAATAAATAACACAATATAACATGATGATGTTAATAATGCTTTTCCTTAGGTACAAGGAGAAAGCATTGGTTTCCAAGCACAAATATCAAACACCATAAAACTCCCAGAATGATATAAAAATGTAATTAGGAAATGCTTAAGAAAATAAAAATATAAAAGAACATATATTAATTTGTGATTTTCTTAGTCAATAGTCAGGGACCCTGTCTTTGACACAGCTAGTGTAGAGGTTCTGGGTTAATACAAGTGATTGAGTAAATTCTATACCATGTGTACATCGATGGTTTTAAACTCTAACAGTCCTTATGTATGGATCTTTGTAGGCAGCATATTGACTTAAAATACTACAGATTAATATTAATTATTTTCTATGTATTTTCATTTATTTTGTTCAGCACTTCCCAATACATTTTAATTTCACTTGAACCCTATTTTCAGGCTGCAAGGCCTTCATATGGAGTAGAGGATTTCTAGAGACCAGTAAGACGACCAAAATAGTCCAAATAAAGAGCAATAAAAGACGTTGTACACAAAGAATGGAGATGGAAATACCAATATTTGGCAAATGACTGGATATAAGGAGTGAGGGAGAGTGAAGAATTGAGGGATGACACAGGTTTTGACCTTTGATGATTGGAAAGTGTCAGAGCCTTTGCCTAAAACAGTACTCTTAGATGAGGATTTTGGGAGGAAATTAATGTTATGAACTATGACCATGGTAGAGTTACTTTGCCTCAGTCTCAACTTCCTCATTTGTAAAATGTGTAAAACAACATTTCTCAAGGTTGTGATGAAACAGTTCTATAAATTTTAAAGTGCTAGGTACAATCTCTGACAAAGAGGTGGCCCTTCTTGCCAATGTGAGCCCCACTTTTGACAAGCATATTTTATTTTATTCCTTCCCATGTTGCATCCTGCCCTAGAATCTTCAGGCTTTCTCTATCTACCAATTCTTCCTCTACTGCTTTCAAACATGCTCAAATCTTCCCCATTTTTTAAAAAATTACTTTCATTAGAATCTACCAGTACTTTAAGCCATCATCTTATATCTCTTCTATTCTCAGTCAAACTCTTGAAAAAAAATCACTCTTGAACAATTTGCAATCCAGTTTCCAACCTCATTACTTGATTGAAACTGTTTTCTCCCAAGTTATCAAATCATTTGCTGATTCTTGGAAAAATAGAGCCTTATTGAAACCCATAGTTACTCTTGACCACCTTCTACCCCTGAATACTCCCTTCTCTTGGGTTGTTGTAACATTACTTTTTTTCCTGCTTTTCCTACCTAACTTCTCACTCAGTGTCAGATGAACACATTGAACCCCAGTCTTTCCCTGAGTTCTAGCCCCAGACCATCAGTCTCCTTTAAGACATTTAAATCTGAATCTCCCAGTTATTAAATTCACCATATTTAAAACTGAACTCAATATCTTTCCCCATAAACTCTCTGCTCTTCAAAACTTTCCTTCTTCTTTTGGAAAAGCACCGCTATTCTCCTAGTGTCTTGACCTTCAGTAATCCCAGCATTATCCCTGACTTTTCACTCTTACCTCACATAATCAACCAATTCTGTCATTTGTACCTTCATAACATCTCTTTTATCTAATTCCTCTGCACTCACACAGCTACTACATTACTTCATGTCCTCCTCACTTCTCTCTTAGATTATTAAAACAGTCTACTAATTAGTTTTCATGTCCCAAGAATCTCATCACTGTAGTGCATCCTACACACATCTGGCAAAGTAATTTTCTTTAAGCATAAATTTGTCCATTAGAGGTAGTTCTCTCTTTTCACAGCGGAAAGATTCAGTTAAAATGATCAGATGAGATATCTGCAACTTTCTTGATACTTGTGTGACTAAACTCATTGATGTGCCACCAAGCCAAGAACTTTAAAATTGAAGGAAAAAACAGGAAGTATTCCAAATATACACGTAAGCAAAAAACAGAAATTGATGGATTTAAAGACAACTGCACTAAAAAGAGTCTTTAAGAGATATCAGGGAATAAGAAAATTAGGGCAAAATAAAATTTGTTCTGTAATCCTTTTTACCCATAGCTTGTCAGGAACTGAACAAGCATCTGTTTTGCCTGGATTAGCTACTGTTATGGTTGCAGTAGGAAATTAACTAAGTTATGTTCTGACCTCACTTTCTGCACTGATTCCATATTTAAAATTAATTAATTATTTCATGCAGTTTTAATTAATTCCACTCAGTCCTATTCCAGCATGCATTCAGATCTAAAAATAGCCATGGAGACAGCAGCCTTACAGTGTTTCAACTCTCCATTTTTAATCCTAAAAGATCTTAAATAGACTTTTGAACATTTCATTTTAAACTGTGTGACTGAGCTTATAACCTTGAAGTATAAGAAAAATGATGTCTTTTCAAATATTAGTATAAAAACAATTTTTGAGAAGCAAATTTCCCCTGAGAACACTTTCTATAATTTTCTTTCTTATAGGTTGCATTTCTTTGTTTAATTACAACGATTTCCTATGTGGAGGAGGAGAAAAAAGTTTTCTTCTTAGCAATGTTCTTCTTTATTGACCAAGAATTTATATAACCTTATTACTACATTCAGTTAGCAGGAAATGAGTTATAACATGTGCAAGCTTTGCTTCTAAGGTTTACCATTCAAAGACCTTTCACTTTATTTTTATCATTAGCACCTAACATATAGCTTTTAGTATAGTAGTTGCCTAGTAAATGATTGTTGAATTGAATTTATTTGCAACATAGTCTTATCTGCATAGCAGTGCCAAAACAGGGCCTTGGGACAAGTATGTATCACACTATAAAATCAAAATTAGGATGATCCATTAGAAACCTAAAATTTACTTAGAGTATTCTTGACTGATAGCAATAAATCACCTTCTATATAAATATGACTATGCTTTTTTCATGGCACAGCTAGAAGAAAAGTCATTTCGATGAGGCCCTGAAAGTTGCAGGGGACAACTTCCCAATGGAAAAGCAACCAGAAGAAAGGGACTATCTATTAGAGACACTTGCTGGGAGCAGCCTTGGAGAGGAGTGTGTTACTAACATTAAAAAGAGTGGATTCCATCTCTCTGCTTCACAAATTACATTCTGTAGTTTTCACACGTTAGCAATGTTTCATTGACAAAATACCAGAGAAAAGAGAAATCAATATGGATGGAGATGGTCAGAAAAGGATTTTTGGAGGAAGTAAGACTTCAGCTGAACCTCAAGAATGAATAGAATGTGGCAAGTCAAGAAGGAATAAGATGGAGAGTAATGAGTAAGAAAAGGCACACGGGTTCTTAGTAAGTGGAAGAAGAAAGGGGAAGACAATAAGGACAACGACAGGCTTGGGAAGGTAACATACTGAAGAATTATGAAATGAAAGAGGCTGTACATACAAAAAGAAAAAGAGCCCTCTTGTTCAGTCATTTTCAGTTGTGTCTGACTCTCAGAGACACGATTTGGGCTTTTTTTTTGGCAAAAATTCTGGAGTAACTTGCCATTTCCTTCTCCAGCTCACTGTACAGATGAGGAAACTAAGGCAAACAGGATTACGTGACTTGTCACACAGCTAGTAAGTTTCTGAGGCCAGATTGGAACACAGGAAGATGATTGTTCCTGACTCCAGTCTGTCTACTGAGCCATGTAGCTGCTCAAGTTGGCCCCTGAGGTTGCCCAAATTAAAAAAAAAACAAACCAAAAAAAACCCCTGTAAATATGTCATTCTAAGCATTTAAATTTTTTGATGGTTAAAATTAGAATGAATTATTACACGATTTGTTTAATCCGGGGAATAACTCCTTTATATCATGAACTCAGTGAAAAAACATTTAAATGCTTGCTATGTATAGATCAAAACTCAGTGTTGGTCAAAATAGTATTGGTCAAAATAGGTACCAATTGAACTTTCTCAGTTCTATTAGCATAGACTATACCTCAAATTTTCTCACTGATCAATTGATAATATTGATACTGAAGTGAAACTATAACATGATCATTAGAAATAAATGATCTCTGTTGGAGAATTTAAGAGATTTTCATTCATAAAGAATCCTACTATTAGTGAGACTAAATTTAATTTCATGGTTTCTGAAATAGATTATTAAAGATGTTCTATCAAATAAAAAAGATATAATATTAAACACAAGGAAATAGAAAAGACTAGATGCTACACTAAAACCTCATTATAACATGACCCTTCAGCTCTAAACCAGAGTTTCTGTTACAAGTAAAGAATGTGTTATGAACTTATTCCCAGTAGCAAACCCTGTTACACAAAGTCAAAGATGAAACTACCCTACATTTAGGCCTGGGGTTTATTTTTCATATGCAGGCATATAAAAAGTACCAAGCCTCATTTTAAGTAAATACCAAATCATTAAGCATTGTAACACTTCAAAAATTTCAAAGTGGAAATTTTTAGTAAATAGATGTGTCAAGCTGATGGGAAATCATGCTAAAATATTAGACTAGGAAAATACTCTAACCCCTAGAAATTATATTACCACTGCATATTTCCACATCTATTAGCATAGCTTTGGATTGTATGGAAAATCTCTTTGGATACTTAAAAATCCAGGCTGACTGAATGCACATTTCTCAACCACAGTAATTCCCAAAGTTGTATTCATTTTCATTTAAGATCTGTCCAAAATCAAGAACATTTCCCTGCAAATTTGGCTGATGAAAGGATCCAAATCAGAAAATCAAAGCCATGAAATTCACCATGCGTCTAAAATACTTGAATGTACCCTAAATTTATAATAAAATTATCATTATCAGACTTGATTTGTATTGTTTGAAGTCTCAGAATGAGTAGCTCAGAAATTGACTTAATTAATTGCATGCTGCAGTGCCTATGTTCTGAAAAGATTGAATGAGATAAAGAATCTTTTAAAAAGTGAACAGGTACATTTGTTTTAGTCATTGATTTTGGATATTTATTTGACTATCTAATTTCTAAAACCAACATAAACCAATGTTTCTCTAAAGGATTCCACAATCCATAATCCTCCCTTTTTTTGACACGTGCATCTCTTTAATCATACATCGCAATTTTTATCCTACATGATTTGTAACCTGTGCCATATTCAGTTTCTACAACATCTAAATATCTTACAGTTTTGAAGTTATCAGATCCATTTTAATAGCTGGTGTAATACATTAATGCAATTATTACTTTAAAGGATGGGGCAGTGTGAATAACATGTAGCTACAATAGAAAGTATATTGACAGCCCAATGGAAGAGAAACCATCAGGAAGAAAAAGCTACTTCTCTGTTTAATGGAGTAAAGTAATCTGAAGTTGAATTTCATATTTCTTGCTATTTGGATGAAATTCTTTTTTCTTCCCTATTTCTTAGTTTCCTCATCTATAGAATAGTAGGATGTTGGACTAGATGAATTTTAGGTTCTCTCTCTATATCTCTCTATGTCTTTATCTCTCTTTCTGTCTGTGTTGGTGTGTGTTTTTCTGTCTCTCCTCGCTTGCCCTTGGTCCTATAGCTTATGGGTCAGAGGTTAGACTTGAATGCAGATCTTTCTGAATCACAGCCTATTATATTCTGCACCACACTGCCTCAAAATCAAATGATATTGTTCCATTGATGAGTTAGGTCTGTAATTTCTGCTATCAAGGAGACTGAAGATGGTTGATTACCTGAGCTTTGGAATTCTGAGCTGCTGTAGGCTAACCCAAATAGGTGTCTGTGCTCCATCATGTGATTTCCCTCAACTAGAGGGAAGGGGGAATAGGGAGAAGTGTGACATCACGCTGCCAAAACAGCAGCAGACTGGCCCAAGTTGGTAATAAAATAGGTCAAATTTCTTGAGCTTTGATCAATAATGGGATAGGACCAAAACAGTCCACTCTACTTCTAATCTGGGTGGGATAAACAACCAAATATGTTGATAATGAAAACTTGACTAAAGAGGAAAATTACATCTACTCAATAGATAAAACATTTTCTTGCCAGACTTTCTTATTAGTCATCAATTTGCTTCCCTGATAAAAAATATAGACTTGAAAATAATTTCTATCCTTTAATTTCTATCCTTTAGTTCTTAAATGGGTGTTCAGTTAGATCAAATTCTCATCTTGAGTGGATATTTAGTTATTCATGCGTCCATTTCTATTTTTCCCAATTAGTTTACCAGCTCCTTGTAGGAATAAAGTTCATATTCCTTTGCCATTTCCTCACAGTGCCTACTATATACTATATACTATACATACTTCTACAGACTTATTAGACACTTTCTAAAGGAAGGAAGAAAGAAATTAAGTCATTTAACCTACATAGCATTTTTGCTAAATAGTATCCCTGAAAAAGTTAGAACCAGGGAGAAATTTAGACACTGAATTCAAAAATCATTATTGAGTCCCTACTGTAAGCAATACTCTATGCTAGGCATTGTGGGATATATGAAGACAGAAAGGATATAATCTCTTGCTTCAAAGAGTTTATAATCTGTTAAGGATTATATGATATATGTACAAGTTGAAGGTAGAAAGAAAATGACATAGGGCAAATGGGAAAAAAGGGCTATGGAGTTAAGCTCAGTAATAAGTTTACACTCAAAGTACAGAAAACAATATTTATTCTTACCGTTCTGCTGAAATAATTCAGGTAAAATGTCCTGACTTCAGTCTTCTCATGCTTTGCCTATTTGATTTCTGATTCCTTACTATATGGCTTTTGTTTAGAAAATAAGAAACAAAGGAGGTGGAGCCAAGACAGTGGAGGAGCAGTACGAATTTGCTAGCACTCTGCCCCTAAACCCAGCCAAATACCTATAAAAAAAAAGACTCTAAACAAATTCTGGAGCTGCAGAACCCATGGAAGGACTAGGTAAAGCAAATCTCCAGCCCAAGACAGCCTGGAAGGTCACCAGGAACTGTCTATTGTGCCACTCTGGGAGCAAAGCACTGTCCAGTATGGATCAAGCCAGCACAGATAGAATCTGACCAAGCCTTGCAGGCAATGAATCTCAAGTACCTGAGGTGGATTACAGACTTCACAATCCCAAAACACCAAGAACAAATTGGAAGGTCAATGGAAAAAAAAAAAAAACTATGGGACCTGCGTGAGAGAGTAGAGTGGTCAGGCCCAGCTCAAGGAGGCCATGGGGGTGGAGGAGCCAACCAAGGAGTCCACAAGAGGAGCCTGAGGCATCAAGGGCAGCTGCAGTGACAGCAACTGTTTCTGGAGCTCTACACCCATGGATTAGGGGGATCCAGTGGCTGACAGTACACACACCCTCAACAGAGAACTACTTTGACAAAGACCTCAAACATCAATTAAATACCTGGGAAAATGAGCAAAAATCAGAAAAAGAATCAGATTATAGAATCTTACTTTGTTGACAAGGAAGACCAAAGTATACAAAAGGAAGACAACAAAGTCCAAACTCCTCAATCCAAAGCCTCCAAGAAAGATATAAATTGATCTCAAGCCATGGAAGAGCTCAAAAAGGATTTTGAAAATCAATTAAGATAAGTAGAGCAAAAATTAGGAAGAGAAATGAGAGTGATGAAAGAAAATCATGAAAAAATGAGTCAACTGCTTCTTAAAGTAGACCCCCCCCCAAATTCTGAAGAAAATATCACTTTAATAATAGACTAATCCAAATGGCAAAAGAGATCCAAAAGCCAATGAGGAGAAAAATGCCCTAAAAAGTACAATTGGCCAGATGGAAAAGGAGGTCCAAGAGCTCAATTAATAAAATAATTCCTTAAAGATTAGAATGGAGTAGATAGAAGCTAACAACTTTATGAAAAATCAAGAACTTATAAAACAAAGTCAAAGGAATGAAAAAGTAGCAGACAATGTGAAATATTTCATTGGAAAAATACCTGAACTGGAAAATAGATCTAGGAGAGACTTTAAAAATTATTGGAATACCTAAAATACACAATCAAAATGGAGTCTAAACATCATCTTTCAAGAAATTATCAAGGAAAACTGCCTTGATGTTGTAGAACCAGAGGGTAAAATATATATTGAAAGAACCCACCAAACACCTCCTGAAAGAGATCCTAAAAGGAAAGCTCCTAGGAATATTATAGCCAAATTTCAGAGCTCCCAGGTCAAGGACAAAATATTGCAAGCACTCAGAAAAAAACAATTCATGTATCATGGAAATACAATCAGAATAACACAAGATCTAGCAACTTATATATTAAGTGACTGAAGGGATTGGGATATGATATTCCAGAGGTCAAAGGAACTAGGATTAAAACTAAGAATCACCTACCCAGCAAAACTGAGTATAATACTTCAGGGGAAAAAGTGGTCATTCAAGGAAAGAGAGGACTTTCAAGCATTCCTGTGGAAATGATCAGAGCTGAATAGAAAATCTGACTTTCAAACACAAGAATGAAGAGAAGCATGAAAAGGTAAACAGGACAGGAAATCATAAGGGACTTACTTAAGTTGACCTGTTTACATTCCTACATGGAAAGATCATATTTGTAACTCTTAAGACTCTTCTCAGTATTAGAGTAGTTGGAGGGATTATATACATATAGACAGAATGCACAGGGTGAGTTGAATATGAAGGGATGATATCTAAAAAAATAAAATTAAGCCGTGAGAGAAGAATATATTGGGAGAAGAAGAAAGGGAAAAATAGAAGGGGGCAAATTATCTTTCACATAAAAGAGTCAAAAAAAATCTTTTTCAATGGAGAGAAAGAGAGGGGAGGTGAAAGATAAAGAGTGAACCTCTCATCACATTTGGCTTAAGGCAGGAATAACATGCACACTCAATTTGGTATGAAAATCTATCTTAAACTGCAGGAAAGTTGTGGGGCGGGGATGAGCAAGGGACAGGTGAATGTTAGAGGGAAGGGCAAATAGGAGGAGGGGGTAATTAGAAGTAAACACTTTTGAGGATGGATAGGGACAAAACAGAGAATAGAATAAATAGGAGGAAGAACAGGATGGAGGGAAATATAGTTACCTTTAACAATATGACTGTTATGGGAGTGTTTTGTATAACTATACAAGTATAACCTATATTGAATTGCTTGCCTTCTCAGAGGGGAAGAAGGAAGGGAGAGAAGTTGGAAATCAAAGTTTTAAAAATGAATGCTAAAAATTGTTTTTACATGCAACTGGCATGTAAGATATAAGATATACAGGCAATGGAGTATAGAATCTATCTTAACCTACAAAAAAATAGAGGGGATAGGGATAAGAGAAGAGAGGGGTATGATAGAAGGGAGGGCAGACTGGGGAGAGTGGTAATCAGAATGCACACTGTCTTCAGGTGGGTGAAGGGGAGAGATGGGGAGAAAATTTGGAATCCAGAATCTTTTGGAAGTGTCTGTTGAAAACTAAAAATTAATTAATTAAAACAAATAAGAAAAAATTTCCTGGGGAAAAAATACCTGTGTCAGTATAAATATTTTTAAAGTATGAATTTTATCTTAAAGAGGCTTAAATTAGCCACATACAGTGGTTGGATTTGGATATGACCCATGCTGTGAGTTGTCTTACTTAGTCTGCATTGTGAGTTTTTACACAGTTATTTCACACAGACTTATCTTTTAAATAAAACCATAAAAATGAATGTCTATATTGTGGTATTCAAAATCTATTTGCTAAAAATTTGATTATTTTCATTTTATCATTTTTAACCTACATTCAATGATAAGTTTTTAATTGCATGATTATATTTAGTTTTCTTATGTAAGCATTTCCATGACACTACCAAGGTAAAAATAGTTATAAAGCATTTAGCCTCTGTTTTTTAATTTTTTTCACAGAAAATAAACAGCATAATTCATTTTCTTCCCATGCCATTCAATGATATGTTTTTTCAAGCTTACCATGGTTTCCAAGGATAGAATTCAATTCTTTTGACAAGAAAATATTATTGAGCTAGTAAACTTTTTATTTCTTTCACCAAAAAAATAAAAATCAAATAAAACAAACAGACTATTTGCAAGTGAAGAAGTCATTCATTAAGAATTAATAACCTTAAAATACCCATGCACTCTTTATGAATCTCTATCCTTTTGGAAACAACTGAATGGCCATTTTGCTTTTCACTGTAACTGCAGAAATTTAATTAGCTGTAGCATTCTGTACTGAAAACAGCTACCACTTTGATTTCATGCCTGGTGTTAGGTCTTCAGCATTTAAATCAGCTCAGGACTTGCACTTCTTTAGCATTTACTGAATGAATGCCAATTAGATTTTCTTCAATTGCTGCAAAAATTATTTTCATTTCATTTTGGGTTTATGCTGAAAACCTGATTACCAAAAACAATGTGAAAAGAAGTTATGATTATTTCTGTTTTTCATTTATTCTGTGTGTATCTCTCCTTCTGTCTCTGTATATTTATTTGTTTAAGAAGAGTGCCTCCCAAAATATATGTCCTTAATAAATATTTGTTGAATTAACCAGTAGAAGTAAACTTTTTGAGGATAAGGGACTGTTTCTCCTTTTCAGCCTTCATGTCAGTGGAACCTAGCTCATGTATTACTCTTTTTAACCCATCAATCAATAAGTATTCTATTATGCTCCAGAAACTGCGCTAAGTTGTATGTTCTTATATATGGATGAATGCATGTCTATTCTTATTCTTGAAAATGTTTGCATCAAAGAAAATCATTCCAGGGGAAATAAAATATTGATGAGATGATTAAGGTAATTTTTATTTATTTTTGAAAGATTTGTCATGGATTTTAGGATAATTTTCTTGTCTCTACAAAGGTAAAAAGAAGCAGTAGGTCATAGAAGCAGGGATGTAAACAAAAGAGACAAACTGAGTAATTTAGTGCAAACACTCTTCCCCTGTAAAGTAAAATTTTCCGGAGTTAATATTCATTAATAGAGGATATGAGGAAGTAGGGATAGTATTTGGGGAGACATACTGAGGAGAAGAATAAGGCTGCATTTTCCCCAAAGGTTGGTATTTAAAAGTCATAGATGTCTAGTATTTCAGAAATTTCTTACAAAATTCCACTTAAGAAGAAAATGTTCATTCATTTAAACTGTTTCTTTATGAGAATCAAAGTAAATATACAGAAAATTATGAACCCCATGAAAGGTTTGATCCTAGAGAACCTACTAAAAATGAGATCAGAAGTAATTATAATCAGTTTAAAAGTCATTCTGATTAAAAATAATACATGTACATATTTTCAATGAAGTCAAAAACATATTGCCCACTTGGTTTATTCTATGATTTACATCCAATTGGTTTGATTCTTTCTAAAAAATAACATCTACTTTCCAATATTAATGAAAACTATACTTTCAAATTTATACACTGGTTAATCCCTGCTTTTTTTTCCAATTAGGTTATCAAACTGTTTAACAAATTGTTTTGCAAGAACATTTAAAGTCTTCTTCTAATGTGTATTTAAGGGTGAAGGCAAAAGGTAATAAGTGATGGTGATCTGAGGGTAGAAACTGGATTTCAGCAGAGAGGCAACTTTCACATTAGTCATCCCCTATTAAGCATGTCACTCTGCCTCAGAACCTGAAAGGATATGGCATTATTAACAGAAAATACCTGGTAACACACTTCTCTAAAAAGAAAAAATGGCCTTATTCATTCACAAAAATCATGCCTCTGAGGTCTCCTTAAAATGGTTTCTTGTCCACAAGTCCATTTCCCTAACTCTAAATAGATCAGTGTCTAAAACTTCTTGTTCAGATGGGGCCCAATTCTCTGTTAGCAGAAATTTAAATGATTATACAGAAAATTAAAGTAGAAAATGATGCAAAATACTTTTGTGCTGAGCTTTCTATTTCCTGAATGATAGCTGACATTAATATAGAACTAAGGGTTTATAAAACACTTTTCTGATGACTTTATATATACAGAGTGCATCCATTATTATCCTCTTTTTAAAGATGATAGCTTCAGTTCTGTTAAAGGTCACATAGCTAGTAAGCATCAGAGGCAGGATTTAAAATCAAGTGTCATGACACCTAAACAAGGGCACTTTCCATCATACCAAACAAGGGATACGGTGCTGGGTCTGGATTCAGGAAGCCCTGAATTCAAATCCAGTCTCATACTTAATAGCTATGTAACCCTGGGCAAGTCACAACTTCTGTTTGCCTCAGTATCTTCATCTGTAAAATGGGGATAATAATAGCACTTACCTCCCAGTGTTGTTGTGATGATCAAATTAAATAATAATTATAAAGCACTTAGTGGAATACCTGGCATAAAGTAGGCACCATCCAAATGTTAATTGCTAGTGGTAATGAATAGTAGGAGGAGGACAGTAGAGTAGTAGTAGTAGAAGAAGCAGAGGAGGGGAAGGAGTAGAGCATAGTAGTAATAGCAGTAGTAGTATCAGAAGCAGCAGCAGCAATAGTAGTAGTAGTAGCAGTAGTAGTAGTACATTTATGGAGTAATTGTTCCCCAAGCAGTCCATAAGCTTTTTCTGGGCCAGGTCTGACTCATACTCTTCAATGATTCAGATTCAGAATTGAAATGAAATGAGACAATATTAAACAATCTAACATTTAAGAAAAAAGTTTACTTAAATTCAGTAAGATATTCTACAAGAATGCAAAATTGGTTCAGGTACAGCATGTATGTAGGCAAAAGGATATGCTGATCGACACATCAGTAAGGTATAGATCTTGATCATCCATTAAGTCAGAGGGGCCCTAAGTCCTTGTAGATTTACAGTTTTATGACTTAGGTGACAAGAAGCCATGACAACAGTTCTAGCCCTACTCCTCTACATCAAGCAATCTCATGCACAGCTTATTTGACTTAGGGAAAACTAAAACAGCTTACTTGGCAAAGATCCTAGTAGATATTGCTCCTACCACAGGGATCTACCATGTATCTTAAAATGGAACATGTGACATCATCTGGCACATAAAGGATATTTTAAGGCTAGGACATGATGAAGAATAAAGGACTGAATTACACAGTAACTTGCTCAATTCTAAAATTAAATTTTAAGTGAAATAAAAAAGCATTTATTAAGTACCTACTATATACCAGACTAAGCACTAGGGATATAAAAATGGGGAAAACAACTAAGTACAAATAGAGGATAAAGTGGATGTAGTCTCCCAGAGAAGGCATAAAGATTAAAAAAAGACTAAAAAAGGCTTCTAGAAAAAGGAGCATGTTAGATGAGACTTGAAGGAAGCCAGGAAAACAAGGAAGCAGAAAGGAGAAGAGAAAACATTCCAAGGATGGGAGACAGCCAGTGAAAACACTCTGAAATCAAGAAATGCAGTCATGTGTGAGAAAAAACAAGGAAACTAATGCTGTCAGATTGCAAAATTAATGTTCAAAAGGTCAAGAAACTGTGTGATTCTTGGCATAGTTTGTTTGCCTTTCAATCTACTTTCTAACCATCATTACAGAATCATAAGAGGGAAGCAAAAAATTGAAGATCATTTACTGTTTTTGTTATTCCAAAGGCTGACCTAGCCCAAAACTTCATCATCAAATGGCCAGCTTCCTTATGGGTGGCTACATGGACTTTGCAAAAAAGACACAATCTCTTGCCAGGAACATACTTGACACACTTTAGAAAATAGTAAAACTTGCCCAAAGTTTAACTTACTCTACCCCACAAAGCACTGAAGTAGACTAAAAAAATAAAACTAAAATCTTAACCCTACATTTTCTAATATCAAGATAAAAGTCATAATTATCCGTAACATAAATGGAAAAATCTCTGGTACCTAGGGTTAGTTTTTTCCTACACTGAAAACATAATACAAAGATAAGTGATATTCTAAATAATCAGTAACCAGAGACCTCCAGAATGTGATCTATGATCACTACCAACCTGATATTTTATATATGTGTGTGTGTGTTATACATATTATATATATATATATATATATATGCTACAGGAATATAATATGAGAACTGATCTTTAAAATCACAACCCAGAGGGATCCAAAAATCTTAAAATATTTTCTTAATTATAAAGCAAATAAACAACATTGAAAAAATGTGAACATTGGTTGTAGTGATAATTATATTTTACTATATTCATATTATCTAAAAACCAATAATTTATACATTGATTACCATGTCAGATTCTTTCATTTAAACCAAATATATAATTAACTAGAACATAATTTCTGCAAACACTATAAATTTGTTTAATCATTTTAATTCTGTTTATACAGGAAAGGATTCATGTTTATCCTTCTTTAATATTTTATTGCTAAAACATCACACTAGTTAGAAGTATAAGTAACAAAGATAAATGTTTCAGTTCATACTAAAAACAATTTTTATCTTTAGAGAATCAGAGAATTTTAGAAAGGTTATGTTAACCATACAGTCCAACCCATAATGAAAACAGAATCCTCACTACCACATACTCAGCAGAGTGTCATCTGATTGCCACTCAAAGGTTTTCATTAAAGGGAAGTCATTACCTTACAAAGCTGTCCATTTCACTTATCAATAGCTCCCACTTGCTACGAATCTTTTTCCTGGAATCAAACCTCAATTTGTCTCTTTCTGCTTTCCATACACTGTCCTTAGTTCTGAATAGCTGGGAATAAGACTAAATCCTCTTGTGAACCCTTTATATGTACCTGAGCCCTTTTTGATCCATTTGAATATACCTCCATTCCATTAGTGACAAAAAGAAACTACTAGCTTTTGTTCCAACCAAGATGTATATGAAAATAAATGTAACATAGCAATTTGGGTGACATGGTCAAGGAAAGACATAAACTGTGTCCTTGGGACAATTTTGCTAAT
The DNA here is from genome assembly GCA_023548195.1 of Bettongia penicillata ogilbyi. Classification (NCBI taxonomy): domain Eukaryota; kingdom Metazoa; phylum Chordata; class Mammalia; order Diprotodontia; family Potoroidae; genus Bettongia; species Bettongia penicillata. The sequence continues at coordinate 45,894 of JAJHZJ010000702.1, forward strand.
AATTATCATTTCCTTGAAATAATTCCTTTTAAAATTTCTCCAAATTCAAGTGCATATGAAAAATCAAATTTTCAGAAACAAGTTGACCTTGGTGCTGCCCAACATACTGCCCTATACATGTCTCTGGTGATTTTTTGGTTGTTGCTTTTTGTTTTGTTTTGTTTTTGTGGCACAGGGAAGCCTAGGTACAAGGACTGAGCTCCCTTTAATAATTTCAGGAAAAGTATCTTAGGAAATTGCACAACAGAAAAGCAAGTAGTTTGGGAACAGAGGTGATTGAAGTTAATTATCAGAAACTTTTCTTCTGCTGTGGGTGAGTTATTAATCCTGGGGGATTTGAGGTAAGCACTATAATCTCTAGAGGAGAACTGGGAAGAAAAAAAGATTAACTAAGAAATTACCTAATTTGCCATGAAGCACCCTCAAGGGGCATATTATTAAGGAGAGTTTCATTTTTCTGATTTGTTTATCTTATCTTCTTCATAGCTAATTAGAAATAAAAATCACAAATAGAGTTCAGAAGATTTAACAAAACAAAGTTGATTCACTTTCTAAAGCTTTAAACACAAATTATTTTTTCATGGAAATGAAATATGGTTAATTTAATGTAGGATGTTAGTAGTCGACTTAATGTAGTATTATATAACACACATGTTTTTAGATGCAGTCAATGCTATAGAAAGCCTTTGGGAGTAACATTAATTTTCCAGAGATGTCGGTAGATATGGTATTTCCAACCAGAAATGTCCCTTTGAAGATTTTGAGAACTGAACAAGAAAATTTAACAATTATTTTCAGTAGATATTTTTTTTTTAACTTGGCAGAGTGGTGGGGTACATTTGGACTTTTTAGACAGGGAAAGCCTCAGTAGGAACATCTGTGCATTGTGGTTCAAACGATGCCATATGGAAAGACTGAATAAAAGGGAATTGTGTCAGGGTTCAGTGGAAGGCAAGTAGATTCTCTGAGAACGCTAAAGGGACAAGGTTTATTGAAAAGGTATAGAAAAAGCACTCAGAAAGATCAAAGAAAAAGGAAAAGAAGCATATGCTTTTGTTACCTTGCCTGAAAAAGTTCATCAGTGGGCAGATACCAAGGAAGGCTACCTGACAACCCCTACCGTACAGGAAATAGTATGTTTCCATTTAAGTTTTTAAGTGACACATCAGCCAAAATTTCATTCATTCTAAGATTGTCATTTGGTCTGGAAGTCCAACAGTATATTCAAAGGGGTTTCAGCTAAGTGCAGAAGGCGAAAGTTCATCAAAAGAAAAGGTTTCCACATTCCCACACACCTCTTACAGGGTCTCTTTACACTGTACATCAGCCTTTGGAGAACTATTCATTAGAGAAAACATAGGATCATAGAAGTTAGACTATGTTTTCACTATATAGGTAGAGATTTTGTAAGAACTAATTGAGGGGATGTAAAATACTGAGCTAGTTAGACTGTTAATTATGCCTTAAGAGTAAAGTCAACAAGGACTGAAACATAACCTAGTTTACCTCACTGGTCTATACTGTTTATTTCTTTAAAAGAACTGAAAATTCGCATTTTTAGTTGCTAGTTATATCATCATCACAGCTCTAAATCCCTATATAAATGTCAATTATTATTATTATTTTACTATTATCACCATTTAATTGAAGTAGAAATGTTAATGCCACCTATTTTGTGCCACAGCCTGTTCTTGATGACCAAGTCAGACAACTGCTATTTGATATACAAAAACAGAATAAAGTTGTTTAATGGAGACCCATAAACTTTGTGACATGAAGTAAAGGAAAGGTATACAATGGCAAAGTGTCTCCTTCTAAATCCACCCTGTTCAGAAAGCAGATTAGTATTGAATTTTTCACCTTTCTTCTTACTCTGTTAAGGGTCTGTAATATAATTTGGGAACTGTCTTCAAGAGACTTGTGGTATAGTACCTACCTGAGTCATATTTACAACCCTTTTAAAATGTTGCAGAGATAATACTCAGTTTCTACCCTGCAGGAAAACTTCATAAACTGATAATCTGTGTAAATAATTCAGTCATGATTGGAACACATTTGAAGCAGCATAATGTGATGGCCACAGCACTGACTGTGAGCCAGAAGAAATAGATCCAAACCCTGACTCCACCACTGTGTGATTTTAGGAACTCACATAATTCGTCCTGCCTTTACTTTCCTTAGCTGTAAAATAAAGATAATGAACTGAATGGCAATTAAGGTATATTTCACTTGAGTAATGATATTCTCATTAGAGAAAAATTTATTAATTTTAGTTTAAGTTTTGGTGGTAGTAAGGATAATTTGTATATTTCATTCATTTGTTCAATCAATTTAGTAATTCCCAATAACTCAATTTTTGCAGGATTATAAGGACTGAACTACCCCCTTTACCTGCACCCTTCCCAACATACTTACAATACCTTCTCATTTTTCCCACTAAATTTTCCCCCCAAACACCCCCCCTTACCATACAGAGATGACAGTGACAATATACTTCCTGTACACTGTGACTATGCCTGTCTTTTTCCATTCCCATGGTAGTTCAACTACTTTATTTTCTCTATTATGACAATGTCTTTTCCATCTGGGGGCCCTTATTATTGTGTCCTTAGTGGTTTAGTAATTTTTCTCACTTCAAAGGGTTTTATGACAGTGATCAGTGAGGAAGGAAAGTGTTAGCTAATACATCTGCATCATGTATTTGAGAGTGAAAGGAGCAATTGTTTTGGGATCTCTTTAGCATTTTAATTAATAAAAGGGGCAAAGAAAGGAAAAAGGAATTTCACAATAACTAAATTTGACTCAGTTATTATATTATTACATTATAATATATTAATATAATGATATAACATAATATAATTATTTTATATTATATTTTATAGAGATGAGACACTGGCTTTTATGGTTCTAACTGGCCTCTGATAGAATTTCCCAGAGGCTATGGGTCTAGACCCTGCATAGGTTATCATGAATACATAAGAGGCTTCAGGACAAAAAGAACAAAGGCTCCAAAGTCTGTATGAGGTGATTCCAGTTTCCAAATACAATGACAATGTGGTAGACCCAATCAAGCTGGAAACTCTTCGATTATGGACTATTGACAATTCTTGAACCTCAGGTCACTTAAGTCTACATCAGTTTCCTCATTTGTAAAATGGAAATAATAATAGTACCTATTCCCAAGTGTTTCTGTAAAGATAAAATCAGATACCATTTTAAAGCACTTTGCAAATCGTAAAGAACTATATAAATGCTATCATTAAAATCATTATTTATTTTTATAATGTGATTACTACCTTAGTTAAGTTGAGATCATCTCATCATCATATTGGCTACAAAATGAAAATGTTTTCAGCAATAGTAATTCTTGAAGATTAACTAGTTGCTCTTGCTGTTGTTGAGTCATTTTAGTTGTGTCCAACTACCGTGACTCCATGTGGAGTTTTCTTGGCCAAGACAGTGGCTTGCCATTTCCTTCTCCAGCTCGTCTTACTATTACAAAGTCATTGTGACCTGAGTCCGTGGTAGGAATATCCACCTTAATAAAATCACAGATCCATAAATAGTTGAAGTAGAACAACTTCAATTAATCACTGTAAGATAAGAAACATCCTAAGGCAAATACTCCTTTGGGTTTCTGATTGACATTCACAGGTCAAAAAATGAAGATAATCTTGCAAACAACACCCTTCCAAGCTTAGATTATGGAGTCCTGCCTGAAATAGATCTGCTCTCATTCATAAGGTATAATTTGTGTGTGATTCTTCTTAAAGAAATAGAACTAAACTACATGAAATTGACTAATTCAATGGTCCCTTGAAGTGGGGACCATTGAAGTATCTAGTCCAGGGCCACACAACCATATGGCCTGCCCACCAAAGGATTTGGGGTGACTGTTACATGTTGCTGGCAGATCACATGACAGCAGCCCCAAATCCCTTCCACAGGCCATTTGTTGTGCAGGTCTGGTCTAAGGCCAATAATCCCATAAAAATGTCATGACTTAAGTAAGTTTTTACCATACCTAATCTCTTACTGAGAAAATGCCAGAATAACAAATGCATCTAAAAGAATGTAGAATCAGTCCTTAGTGTGAGAAAGACATACCAAAGATCAATCTATGAGTTAACGGCAACTCAGTCTAGGAAGTTTGATCAAGCAAAACCATGAAGATCAGCAGAAATAACTTTAGGCCACTTCTATATAGTTAGTTCTCCAGTTAAATCAGTCCTTTCAACACTAATTTTGTCTGGACTACTGACTAAGGCCAAAACATATTTGTTTTTCCTGAATTATCCAGCTAATTCATTGCCCATGTTTCTACATTAGTAAATGCTATATAAATCTAGACTTAGCAGTTTATAGCATCCATTTCAAGCTTCTTTGTGACTGTCATTCTTGGCTGGTATAATATTAAATTCTAACAAAATGAACTGTATGTACATCAAAGGCTTGGTGATAAATGCCATTATGGTGTATTAATCTACCTGCTTCAGTCAATAGTACTTATCTTTTCACTGTATCTAGTCTCAAGGGCCTACTTGCCTAACAGCTGAATCAGTAGCAAGTTCTTTGCATACTAATGACAGTCCTTCAAGGATCCACTTCAAATGCTCACTAATAAGTGAACACCTACCAAGAAAGTCTCAAATAAACTTGGACAGGGAGCATTAATCACTTCTAAGTAGTCTAAACTTTTAGAAAATAGATCGGTGAATTTAGTTTGTGCCCCAGCAGGACACTGGTGTACATATTAAATTTGGCCCAAAATGCAAAATATACATTTCTTAAAAATAGTTTCTGATCTAAATCACATATTCATTATATAATCATATGGAATGCTGAATTCGTTAAAATAGACATGAAAATATAGAAAACAATGAAAAGAAAACAACAGCAAAAAAGGAGATCATTGAATAATTGAATTTGCTTTTTTATTTTATGTAGCAGCCATAAAGATCTTTTGCCAGAAAACTCAGTTGGTTAGAATATATGGTTAAATCTTTTCAATTTTATTCTCTTCTATTCAGTGAACATTTATAATAAGCCAAAGTCATGTGTTTGATCCCCATTTGCACCAATGTACTTGGCTTTGTTTCACTGTCAGACACTGAATCTAAAACTAAGCCAGCTGTCTCCTAAATGTGGATCATTGGTTCAAAAGGGGACCTAGCTAAACTAAGGATGGATTAGCAAAATTCCATTATTATGGTAAGAAAAATAATTTAGACCACTGTTCCTATGTAGAACAATAGGCAAATATATGTATGTGAATGTGTATATAATGTTATATATAACATTATACCAATAGTAGTTCAATATCAAATATAGATTCATATTTCTATGTATATGCTATATATTAGCCTATCAACAGTAATACATTATCATATGAAAATATATAATATATAGTATCTATTTATATGATAGATACTATCTATTTTATCCCATTAATCAAATGTTCTATCTTTATAAGGATTGGACAAATTTGCTAAACATAAGTTTACTTTATGATTTGAGATCTGACAGTGCAAGTTTCCCTATTCTTTTTCTTCATAATATTTGTTGATATTCTTGTCTATTTGTTCCTTCATATAAATATCATCAATTCACCTAATTCTACCAAGTTGCTAACAATATTGTGATTGGAATTCTTTTAAATCTATATAGCAGTTTGTGGTAGTACTGTGGTCACTGCTTCCTGGCCTCAACCTACTCATACATCACAGAATTTCAGAGTTAGCAGAAACATTAATAGCCATCTAATCAAACACAAACTGAAAAAAAGATTCCCTCTATGATATGGTAAGAAATAGTCACCTAACCTTTCTCTGAATCAGATCTCCAATGAAAGATAACTCACCCCAAAAAGAATTGGTTTGACTAGGGAACAGCTAAGTGATAAGTGAATGGAATGGAATGTTAATGTATCATGAAAAATGACAGATGTGAAGATTTCAGAGAAGCATGCAGAGTAAAATAAGCACCAGGAAAATCTTATTTCCAATGACCAAACAATGTAATTGGGGGAAAAAAAACTAGCAACAAGAACAATCTAAGCGCTTCTTCTTTGCCCTAAAGAAATGAGAAACTTCACTTCTCTCCCTTTGACAAGGTGGGGGACAATAAATGGAGAACAGCATACACACTGTCAGAATTTGTTGATATTTTGATAGGCTTTTCTGAATGTTTTTAAAAAATATTTTTGCTACAAGGAAAAGCTCATTTTATATAGAGAGAAGAATATATTCAGAGATTGAAGGAACATAAAATTGATTTTTGAAATTACTTTAAAAAAAGAAAGTGAACCCATCACCTTCCAAAGGAGCCCGTGCATTCATTTTGTTTCTAAATCACTGTGATTATTAGGAAATGATTGTTATTGTTTTCCTTACGTATAGGAAAACTATACTTTCTTACAATTTATTATGACTCTAGATCCAAAGTGAATGAGACAAGAACTTCTCTCCATGGATGTAAATGCTACTCAAATAAATACAGTATTTCAAGGAGACTTGAAAATAATTTTATTCTGCCTAGACCCAGAGGGCAAAACTATGAACAATGGCCGGCTGACACAAAGCTGCAGGACATGGCAAAAATACTGACCAACAGCAAGGATTTGGAAAGTCTCTGATAGACTAGAACACTAGGCCAAATCACAGGAGATAAATGTCAGTAGGGATAAATGTAGGTTCCAAAAAATCACCTTTGTAAGAAGATGAGGGAAACAAAGCTAGACAGCCCTTTGTGGAAAAACAGTCTAGGAATAACTGGACTGAAAACTCAGTATGAGTTGGTGTGATATTTAATTCAACATGCATTTATTAGATACCATTTACATACAAGTTACTAGGATTCAAAGAGAAATATGAAAGAGTGCTTGACTTTAAGAATGCACTTATTGATACTGCAGCAAACAGAGCTAATGTTATCCTAGGCTACCTAAAGAAATATGTCACATCCAGGAATTAAGAAGTGTAAGATACCCCAAGTGAACTTTTCCCTGGTCAGAACACATAATGGATTATCATTTTCATTTCTGAGTCACACATTTTTAGGAAGGGTATTAATAATATGAAGAACATCCAGAGGAAGGTAATTAAGATAGTGAAGAACTTCTATTTGAAGGAATTAAGTATATTTAGATTGGTGGGAAAATTGTGTTATTGCTTCAGAATTCCAGATGCTTTTTGAATTTTTTTTCTTTTTTAAGGCTGCACTTTGTTTTACCCTGTCAAGTTTTTTAATATTGTTAATCAGTGAATATAGTGCAAATCTAAATTCTAAGAAATTTCCATTCAGTCTGTAATCATAATTACATGTGATGAATGACAACAGTATGGAAAAAAATTATAGCATGCTTCTTCATCATCACAGAAGGGATATCTTTTTACTGTGGCTGTTTACAAAGGGCTATTTGCTTGGCAGCTGAATCAGAAAAACTTGAGTTAATGAACGAGAGTATTTTGCATACTAATAACCGTCCTTCAAAAACTTCTACAATCAGTAGCTAAGGGCAAATACTTAAAAATAAAGAACACAATGTTATGCTTACAAATGTTATGCTAATTTTTCAGCTGGTGGAATGAGACCCAGAAATATCAATTTTACTGATTTCTAAATGTGGAATCCCAGAATGTCAAAGTTGGAAGGGATTTCAAAGGCCATCTAGTTCAACTAATGCTTGAATAGGAATCCCTTTTAAAATATTCCAGATAAATGGTCATCTAGACTTTGTGTGTAGATCTCTAATGAAGGGAGAACTACTTCCTCCTGAGGTAGACAATTTTCCCTTGGGATAATCTAATCATTAAGGAACTTTTGCCTATATCAAGTATAATTCTAACTCTCTCTAATTCCAGCTGTTGATACTGGTTTGACCATCTGGGACCAAAAGAACAAACCAATTATCTCCTGCACTTTCTAGATTCTTATGTCCACTAAGCCTTCGTTATTCCACATAAAACTGCTAGGCTTAGTATGAATTACATGCCCACTGAGGGCCTTTTCAGTTCAAAAATCTCTGGTGACTCCTGAAACAACACCACATATATTGATTCAATTCAAATAAAATCAAGTAAATATTCATTAGGTGCCTACTCTGTGCAGAGCAGTATTCTTTGTATTCTTTGATAAAAAGTACTTTCCTAATTTAATAGTTATGCATTTCCTATTTTATATTTAAACAATGGCAAGAATTCATTAAGTTCTTCTGCACAGAAGCATGTTTTCTCTCCCCTCATTAAGCTATAAGATCCTTGAGGGTAGACACTGCTTTTCATCTTTCTTTATATCTACAATGCTAACCATAAATCTAGCATGCAGCAAATGCTTCATAAATATTTACTGACTGAATGACCAAGGAAACAAAAAAAAGGCAAAATGGAAAAACAAAAGACAAAATTTTTGTGCTCAAACATTTTACAATTTAATGGGGGTAGGAGGGGTATTACATGTAAACAACCATGTACATAAAATATATGCTGGATAAATTGAAGGTAATAGGAGGGGTGAGAGGGTAAGTCAAGACACTGGGAAAGACATCTTGCAAAAGGTGCAATTTCAGCTGAGTCTTGAAAGAAACTGGAGGAGCCAAGAGGAAGAGACCAGAAGGGAGAGCAGTGCAAGAGAAGGAACAGGGATTGAAAACAGACGGATGTAGGTGATAAGTGACATTCTTGAGGAAGAGCAAGTAAGCCAGTGAAACTGGGTTGGAGTGTAGACCACATGGAAAAAGGGAAACTGTAAGAAGATTGGAAAGGCATAAAGAGGCCAGATTGTTAAAAGCTTTAAAAGCCAAACAGATTATTATATTTGATCATGCAGGTAATAGGGAACCACTGGTGTTTGGGGTGGGGAAGGGAAGAAAGGAGGAAACATGGTAATATCTGCACTTTAGGAAAACAATTTTTACACTTAACTAGAGCATAGACTGGAGGAGAATTTAAGGCAAATGGCCAAGAGTAAAGTGATGATGGCCTGTACCATGATGTTACGGCTGGGTCAGTAGAGAGAAATGGATATAAAAGGCAGATGTTGTGAAAGTAATTCACAGATTAGATATGCGAGAGTGAGGAGTTGAGAATGACACCAAGACAGAGCCTGGACATTTAGGACAGTGATACTGATGGGGTGCTTGGGCCCCAATTCTCTTTAAAAATCATGTTTCTCTCTAGCCTCAAAACACTCTCCCAGGCAGTTTCTTCCCAGGCCAAGGACACAGCCTGCCCTATAAAAACTTTTATCTCTTTTACTGATATAGTAGCCAGCTATACCTATAGAACTTATTAGTCTGAACCGCCTGTGTACTGGCTGAACTGTCCATGTACTGCTGACCAATCATATGTATCCTAGACTTAGACTTACCTACACTCCCTTACACTTATCTTGTCTAACAAGACACTGATGAGAGCAACCCGGTATTTCTCAGTCCGTCCTGACTGCTAGTTGACTTGGTGACATTTCAGACCTAAAACCACACCTCCATGTAGCCCTGCCCCCTGGGCTATTTCTTGATAAAGCCTAAGTAAAATGCCCGTCTGGTAGATACCAAAAGTGCATATTCCTTAACCATTCCTTAACCACTCCCTAATCTCACCCTGAATCACCTAGTTAGCATATTTGGCACATGTTGCACTATAGAATATCCTATGTACCCCTCTAAGGTTGCAGGCTCCCTAAGAACTCTTCCCTGCTGAAAAGCATAATAAATCTTTACTTTGACCTCAAAAATGCTTGAGTCCCTGGAGAATTCTTCTCCAGATAGCCTACCCAGGGAATTCCAGTGTTGGAGTTCCACTTTCCCCCCAACCCCCTCCAGCCCTCATCAATACAGTCAATAGTGAAAAAGAATTTGGGAAGAGGGGAGAATTTCTGGGAAAAAAAATATGAGATCTATCTTGAACGTGATAATTTAAGATGTTTATGGGACTTCTAGTTTGAGGTATGCAATTATCAACTAGAGACATGAGACTGGAAGTCAGTTATTCCATTAGAGGAAGTAGCCTAAAGATGGAGAATTCCAATGTGCTAAGTTTTCTGGGGAGGTATTTTAGTATCTTCTCAGTCCTATAATGTGTTCATATCTTTTAAAAATTATCTAGGTATTCATAAGTTAACATTAAATATTTGATTAATTTTAAGGAGACTTATTAAGTCCTGCTGGTACAAAAAAAAAAATCCATCCAATATATTGCAATTGTATTACTGAATGTTTTTACTTTTTTTTAAATCTTTTTTTCTTTTCTGGTCAAGTCAAATCCAGGTCAGCACGCAGGGATACATGATGAGCTTGCCTGTATCTAGGACTGCTTTAAGATGGACCCAGTTATCAGTGGTCATCTCATTTTCTGGGGGTGTTTTTGTTTGTTTTTCCCGTAGTCAGAGTAGCAGTCGCCTACAAATACATTGCGTTAGTTCATATAGAAATATCACCCTGTGACTTCTTGAACTTTGTAGTCTAGAATAAAACTAAATTCCAGACCATTCTGGACACTTATTCATGAGTGTGTGTGTGTGTGTGTGTGTGTGTGTGTGTGTGTGTCCCATGCCTAGGGCTTCATGAAAACATCATTATGGATAAGATAGCACTGGTGACAACAATCTGAAATAATAGTTTTCTTTTTAGAGGTCCTTATGCTTTAAAAGACTAAGAAAGAAGGTACAGGATCTTTCTTTTGCTGTCCAAAGAAAATCCACAGACTATAATAAACATAGCTCATAATGTTTGTATCACCTCAAGAAGCCACATTAACACTTGATGAACAAAGAATTTTTGAATATATTGCATTTTCATAAGCATTTTTATCCAGTTTAAATAGAAACACAACAGTCAAAGCCAATGAACAGAACTCACATTTTCAGAACCCAGTAGGTAGATTTAGAGTGTTTGGTTTATGGCGATTTCTAAATATATCCTTCCTGTCGAAAATATCTTGAGTTAGGTTCACACAGCACACAGAGAAAGAGATTGGACAGTAGTAATTACCCAGTTAATTTGATACATGTTAATAGTCACAAGAAGTATAACAGGCCAAAAGATTATCTTAACAGTTTACAGTGACCAACTAAATTTAATAATTTCTAGATTCCATTTTATTTTGTGCAGATCAAGTAAGATACTTGTAAAGTGCTTAGCACAGTGCCAAATACATAGCAGCCTCTAAATAAAGGCTTGTTTTCTTCTCCTTCCCTCCTCTCCCCACATCTAAAAAGCACAAGCAATAAAACAGTAATCTCCATGATTATACTGGTCTACTGTGTTGCAAATAGGCATTTTTATTTTTAAAATATCAAAATTAGTGAAAGATTTTCCACATTCTCTCTTCCCTAAATAAATTAATAGCTTATTTATTTTGGGGGGATGTGGTTATACGCATATTTCATTTCATTGATGTAGGGAACTTGCCATGTGCTAATAGTACAGATTAGCAACTTGTAGATAATTTATAGTCTTAGAAAGATTCCTGGGTCACTGAGAAATGACTTACCCATGGTCACAGAGCAAGAGTATGTGCAAAGTAAGACTTGAACTCAGATCTTTCAGACTTCAAGCCAAGTCTTTCTTCTCTATCCTACTGTGTCTCTACTAAAGTAGACTATCCTCTTCCTGAAGAAAGAGATAAATGATGCACACATGTCTAGTAAAATTCTAAGATGAAATTAATATTTCTGTATGAGAGTTATGCTCACTTGTCCTCTTTGAAAGCTCAAACCAAACAAAACTGCAACATATTTTTATTTTCATATAGGATCTGCATTCTTTCATGATGGTCATTTCTCAGAACAGACATCAATTACTAATGCTCTTTTAAACCAACTATTAATTAATTGACTTTTAAAACTGATATATTTTCCAGAAAAAAACCAACATTTGTATTGTAAATGATTCATAAACAACTTGAAAATGAAAACAAACAAAAAACTACTTTGCATCTTACCAGGTGAAGATAAGACAAAGTAATGTAGATATTAAAATCAAAACTTGATTAAACATTGCTGATTGTGTCCGCTGAATGGCTCTATGAAGATCATTCTAAATTAAAAGTAAAGACAAGAAGTTACTCTTGGCATACATAAAAATTACAAAAGTTTATATAGTACTTTCTTTCTAAAGCACATACATTATTCAGATAATATTTATGTAGAAATCTTATTGTACCTCTATCTTTTTTGCCACTCTGTTGCTGTAATCATCATTTGCCTAGACCTGGGAGTTTCACCATAGGGAACTACCTCTCTACCAAAGCAGATCAGCACTTGTTCTGCAGATGTCTTAAAGAGTCCCCTGGAGAATTGAGAGGTTTAGTGATCTGCTCAGGGTTACACATTCAGTACGCCTAAGAGGTCTCACTTCAGTGGCCACCTTTCTTCAAACTATGCTATGTGGCTTCTCACATTTCATATATAGGAACTTTGACTGTCATAACAATGAAAGGATGTAGTAGCTGACAAAGTACTCCCAGTTAGAAAATGAAACATGAATTCATGCCACCACCAAAATTTTTTTTGAAGGTTTATAAATCTGGTCTTCCTATACCCCTCAACACTTCTTTGCTAATCCCTTGGGAATCATAGTTTCTTGTTGGACACATGCTAAGTCTTTCTTCTTTAAAAAAAAAATTAGATAGGCTATCCAAAGAAAGGGAGGGATAATAGCATGAAAATATGCAATCAGTTTTAATTTTGAATTGTGATAATAGCTTAACAAAAATTCATTGATTTTTTAAAAACCTCATTTTAGATATCAATTTAACCTCTTCTCCAACAGATCTCCTTTTCAAAAAACACTCTTCAAATGTAGCTATCTCTTGATTTGAGTCTCATCTCTTAGACTTACTATGCTTTCCTTCTGGGAGAGAGGCTAATGAGTAGAAAAAGGGACAAAATATCATCATGAACAGGAAAAACTAAGGACAAAAGTATTTCCAAAACAGATAATCTAGGTGTAAATGAGCATTGCCGGTATTACACCAACTATATCTCCATTTTAATTTGAATCAATGGGTTATTTTTCTTATTTATGTAACCTTTCCAAGTAATGTAATATGAGTTGTCAGAAGGTTATTTTGTTTCAAATGTAATTTATTTAATCTGTATTTAGTGAAACAAATATTTCCCTTTTGACAATTAAAAAGATAGCCAAAGGACCCTGTAAAATATTCTGCAGTCACTCCCCTATTACATTCCTTAATCATTGCCTAAGAGCTTACATGAGAACCAAGTAACTGCAGGATAGGATTTTTTTAAAATATTTGCTCACTTATGAAAACCAAAATGTTCTCCAAAATGTTTTGACAGCCAAAACTTGTATCAGAACACACTTGTTAGGATATGTCTGAAACATATTTGTCTTCCCCCACAAGATTTTATTTTCCAATATAACCTTGGCAATAGTGTACTTGTTTCTTCCTCATATAAAAACTCATGATAGATACTACCTATTAATAACCTATATGCCACTTGGAAATTTTGTTTGCTTTTTTCAGATACCAAGCATTATTAACTGCTTAAATTTTTAAAAATAAAAATATTCATTTAGTTAGTTACTTTTGATATGTTTCTTAGATATTTTTCTACTCCTATTTGTGACCAATTTTAGGCAAAAAGGCTACAGTAAAAGTATCCATCACCAACATCCTAATTCATCATTTCTTTCTCTATTTCATATTCCCCTTTTTCCCTCCAAGTATTCCTTCTGGGACTCTGAGTTCCCAAAACTGCAATAGACTTTTTTATTTGAAGCCATACATTATCCTTCCTAAACAGAGTGGGTAGCAAAACAGAGCCTATGAAAGAAGGTCTTTAGCTTTCTCCATGAGGTCTTTTATTGCTTTACAATTTCCATGAAATACTTGGCCACCTATAAATAGAGGTGTCAAACACTTCCTCCAAATACCAGTCTAACTGCTTATTTCCTAGGTCTTAGATCCAAAAATTACGGGGAATAGAGCTTGAATCTAGGATCTGCAATTTAATTCTTGTATGATGAGGGGCAAGACACTGAACTGCTCCCAGACTCAATTTCCTCATCTATGAAATAGGTATATTCTTACTCTCTCTTACTGGGATTTTTGTGAGGAAAGTACATTATAACCCTGAAAGCTCTATAAATGTAATGATCTGCATCATCACTTCTGTAACATCATTAAACTATTACTATCTAAGAACATGTTTTTGAGTGTGCATGTAACTTTAGATGAGCAACAAGGACAATTAGTCATTAGGTTAGTAGCCTCTAAGATCATCTAAATTTTTTATACTTTTCCAGGTCAGAATTTTATTGTGGTTACAGACAAGAGGAGTGGGATTAGGGTGAATGTAATAGCAAGCATCAGAGACTGGTAAACATTTTGGTTAGAAATTTAGCTTAGTTTTGCTCTAGATGGTCAGGATGGGGGAAAAACTTGGCAAAGTCACTGGGGAAGTACATTTTCATCTCAAGCACTCTTGCTTTCCTAATTATTTTTTTTAAAATTATTTCAAGATACTGATTTTCTTTTATTTTTGTAAAGTAATCTGTGCACAACAGAAGATATGAAAAAACAATTAAGTTCAGTAAAATACGAAAGCTGGAAATTATTTTTAAATTGAATGAATTTGACACTAATAAATTACATAGGAGAGATGGGAAAGCCAAAAAAAGAACAACTAATAAAACCCCATTAAGCAAGGTGCTAAAACCATAATCTACTTGTGCTCAATAAGAATAATAGTAGTAAATTTGAGGCAATGTGTGTTTTTAAATCACAATTTCAGTTTGACTCTATACTTACAATCATATTTTCCAAAGCATGTTTGGCAAGCCAACAATTTAGAAAGACAGGGATGAATAGATTTCTTAAGGAAGGCCAAAATATCTGGAAAATAAATTAAAACTAAAACTTTTTTTGTCAAAAACAAGACATCAGTTAGATTGAAAAGGTGTTTCAATGCAAACAAAGTCAATATTAAGAAAAAGTTATATTAATGGAAGAGCTTCATGAATTTGAAAGCAACATACAAAATCCTCTCCTCTTATAGAAAAGGTGAGGAGTATAGAGCTAACAGTAGTAATGAATGACAGGTAAAAGACAGGTGCAATCCATTTTTAAAGACATTAACATCTCTTAGGGAAATATAAAGTGGAAGAAGAGAATAGAAATTCGCCCAATAACCCAATAAATAAGGAAGCCTAACTAAACAAATTGTTTTGTCACCAATCTCTGTAGAAAGCTAGCTAAATTCTGGATCTTGTTTTTACAAAAGGTAGAATTAGGAAATGGGACAGAACAAAGCCTCTGTTGCTTCTGTATCTAGCCTTCAAACATTTTGAAAGGCCTTGGATTATCCCACACTCAATCAATTTTAAATCTGGACCAGGCTTTCATTTAATAAAACCCTAGCTGTTTTGCTTACATTAGTTATTCAAAATGAAAACCATCAGATCTGAGGAACAGCTGGAGAGGTTGCTCAAGAGTTTTATAGCCATAAATAGTCATGTAGCTTTGTCCAATTTAGGTCATGATTGAAAGAAGAAGAAAAAAACATATCACCTCATGTTAAACTGCTACAAACCCTGAATGCACAATAAATCATTTTATAAAGAGGCAATAGCTCATTTAAGCTGAAATGCCCTTTTACACATGGGAAAGTACTGGCTGTATATTCATGGATAAACCTAGATGAAGAGAAGAATTTCTGAAAATTTCCTGGTAGTCTCTGTACTGGAAAGAGAATTAGGTTCAGTAAATTATGACGAACAACTAAAAATGCATAAATCAATGTGATTTTTAATGCATAAATTATGTAAGGAAAATCATGTTATTCCTCCCATATAATCATTCTGTTGTGATTGCTACACAATATTCTTAACATAAATACAATTTCTGTTCTGTTATTGACCGTAGAACTACATATTTAAACAGTAGTTTTTGTGAATATACAGCTTTTAAGGGGGATGAATAAGGGCCAACCACACTAAGGGCTCTCTTTCTGGAGAGCTTTATTCTACAACTATAGATAGGATCCCCATTAATTTTCATTTAATCACATAATCCATCCAGTTGAAGTCAATTCACTATATTTTTCTTTATCGACACAAGCATGATATCCAGTCATCCAAAATATTAAATATTTATTTTCAACTTTTATCTTTAAAGACTCAGTTTAACTTAAATGGCATGCAAGATTTCTTCCTTTTAGTGCACTTACTGAGATAATGAAGGGGACAGCATTAATGATTTCCAGGATAAAGGGTATGCGTAAAATCTGCTCCCAGATATTTCCCTTTTAAGAAAAAAAGAACAGAAATGGAAGAAATACATACTGAATCCCATCAAGAAAAGAAAAAATAGTATAGACCTTTTTCTGCCTACAATATTGTACGTGCTAATATGATGAAGCATTTTTTAGAACTTAAAGTATACTAGCAACTAAATTTGGAGACCTGTTACAAGCAACTTTACTCCCATAATTTTCTGCAAGATTAGGAAATAATGCTATATCCATGGAATTACATAAATACTATTTTGATAGCATTTTCATCCTACAACATTTATGAGCACAAAATTATAGATTAAAAACATGCCCTACTGGTGGCAATTCCAAAATGTCATTTAACGAAAACTATATTGGAAGAAACACAAAATAGCTTTTTTTCATATCACGCGCATGCAACCATTCAGAGATAGCTATCACTTCTCTACTAAATGTCTCTTCTAAACTGTTCCTCTTATTATTGATATATTCCATTTCTAGGCCCTTCAGTGTGCTGGCAGCTCTTATCTAGATGTCTGATTTTATGATTTCAAGCCTGAAAACAATATGCTGCATATGATTACGTGACATAATACATAAAAATTGCTTTACAAATCTTAAAGTACTATGTAAACATCAGATATTATTTTTGTTTGGATTTTTATATTTTTGCTAGAATCTTCATGGTTACAAATCTCCAGGAATGGAAACTCTTTCCACTGTTGGAACTCTGCAATTCATCTATAATTCATAGCCTCATAGAGTGGCTAGGGCACTGAGCAGTGATTTACTCATACTCACAGTGCTAGTATGTGTCAGAGTTCTCACACAGCCCTTGACCCTAGTTTTTTGGGATTCCAAGACTGGCACTCAATTCATTATGTCTTTCAATTTTTCAGTTATTATTATTATTAGTAATAGTAGTAGTAGTAGTTGGTAGTAGCAGTAGTAGTCGTCATAGGATACTTAGCATTTATTTTGATTATTATTTAGTAGGCCTATAGGAGGCAATTAATAAATTGTTATTTGTCGATATACCGATTAATGTGGGCATTGCATTTCATTTAATTCACATAAACTCTGCCTATAACTAGAACTATTAAATTATTGAAACTAAATGCAGAATTTCACATTTACCCATATGAACCACAAGAACATCAATTACCACTTGAAGTTATTAAGATGAAACAAGAGTTAACAACATGAAAATGTTAAACCAGTGTTGACAAATTGCTATTAGAATTGTTTTCTGAGCAGAAAATTGCTAGAGATTTAATAGTTTTATTAGTTTTATAATAAATAATAAATAAATATTTATAAATATATAAATAAATATTTATAAATACTATAAAATAAATTTTATAATATAATTTAATATAATGTAATTATATTATATATGATATATAGTATAATATGATTTAATATAATATATTATTATATTATATTAAATTATATTATAGTATAATATATAATAATTTTATTATATTGATAATTATATAATAACTATGTATAATATAATTATATAATAATATAACAAATTATTTATAAATAAGAAATCATAAATAAATAAATGAAATTTAGCATTGATGCTAGATAAATAAATAATAGATAGATAATAGTTTTATTAGATTTTTTTTTTATTTCTACATGAGCTCACATCTTAAAATTACTTAAAAGAATGCTTAACATGTTGTCCAGAGCAATGCATGGCACAGAGTCGGTATTTAACCTTGGTTGCCATGGTATAGTGAAAAGTGTATTGGCTCTGGACTCAGAGAAACTAGCTTCAGATCTCACCTCTGACACTATACATACCCTAGTCTAGTCACTGTAATTCAATTTCCTCATCTATAAAATCAGACAGTTGGACTAGAAGACCCTAAGATCTCTTAGACCTCTGGACTGTGGTTTTATGTCTAAAACATACCTAATAATTCCAGGAAGTTCTACCTGTTTGATAGGACTCCTCTAAACAAGAATAAATTGAACAACTGAAAACTATGGCTTACTAATATGTATTTCACAAGGAAAGTACATAGGTAGACTTACGTCTTATATATTTACGTACATCTAATTCTACTCTTGGGATGTAAGTCAAGCTTATATTAACGTCTGATGCATTCTCATTATGAATCTACATGAACCACAAGAGTAGCTTAAAGGATTCAATAAAGTAAGTGGGGTGATTACATCATTCTCCCCTTGGAAACTTACAGGATTTCATCTTAGAATAAATAGTCTTGTGCAGAGAAGATGACAAAAGGTCAAAGAACATCACCATGGAAAGAAGAATGAGTAATTGCACTAAGGCTAAGAAGCAGGAATATCATGCTTGAAATTTACTGAACTTTATCTGGTATCTTTTTCCTACTTGCACAAAAAATGAATATATCTACAAGATCTGACAAGATGGCAGAATAAGAAGTTACACTCTGTCCTAGATCACATGTTTCCACATAGAAACAAAGAAGGAGAGGGGAGTCAAATAAAGTAATGATTTGCAGTAAGAAGGGAGGCACTCAAAATTGCCTAACTTGATGATAATATTTTACCTTTCTATCACTTCCTCTGCCCCTCCTAAACCACCTCTTGTTTATCCTCACCAAGACTTTCAGTCCTTTCTCACCTCTGTTGTTTTCCAGGCCATCATCCCTGTTTTGGCTACATTGTGATCTCTTCCTAAAATCAAACCCTGGATGAGCCATTTTAACTCTCCACTATCTTCTACTTCCTTTCCCCTATCACTGAAAATGTCTTGCCAAATATCACATCTAACTTTCCCTCCTACACATACATGCTGCTGAGCTATCAAAATCATGAAACTATACTGACTGGATCTACTATAAATTTATACTCTCTACTCAATGTCACACCCACTTTAGGTATATCCAAAGTCTCTACCTTGATCCACCTCTCTTTTCTCTCTCTGCTTTTTTACTTGGAAGTTACATCAGTTTCTGTGGTTTCAGTGATCAGCTGTACATAGATGATTCCTCAATACTTAGCCCACTCTAGTACCAAGTTTTAGTTCTTCACTACTAGTTATCTTTTTTACAGTTAGAACTGAATGTCTCCTAGGTATCCCAAACTCAACATGTCAAAAAACAGAGTGCATTATCTTTCCTGCCAAAACTTTCCCTCTTTAGGACTGCTCCATTTCAGTCAAAGGAAATACCAAACTTCCAGTGCCCCAAGTTTGAAACCTTGGTGGCAATTTTTATTCCTCACTTTAACTCATATCATATATCTGATCACTTACAAAATCTCAAAAATTCACTCACTACAATATCTCTTGGAAATGTTCTTCTTTCTCACTCACACAGCCACAATATGAGTTCAGTTCCTTAGAAGTCATCTGGACTCAGCCTTTCAACTAGATCTCCTGCCTCCTCTTTCCCACTCCAATCCTTCTCCCACATAGCCACCAAAGTAATTTTTCTGAAGTATAGGTCCAACCATGTCAACCCAATACTCAATTAACCCCAGTGTCTCCCTATCACTACTAGCATCAAATATGAACTACTCTCTACATAATTATTCATAATCTGTCTCCTGGTCTTTCCAGACTTCTTACATCCTATTTCCTTCTGCATATTGTATGGTAGAACTATACTTCTAAACTCACTGCTCTGCACAAATAATGCTTTTCTCCCCACCTTCCTGAGTTTACATTCACTTCCTTCCCACTTCTCCTGGAAGAAAAAGTCTTATATAACTATCTATTCTATAGTGCCTCCACTATACAGTCATATAACTAACCACAAATAATACCCTTTTAAAAAAGAAGGTTAATTTAAGCCTGGAGGGGGCAATAAAATGTACTCTGAGGTTTCTTTGATTTCCTTGTCTTTGGGTTTAGGAAAATGATATTAGAGGAAAAGTTATCATATCAGTCACAATTGCTCCCATTACTCTTCATTAGGGAATAATCCTTAATACCTAGGCAATCTTTACCATTCTCTGCTTAACCTTATATTTTATATCTATCACTAATTAACTTCTGGACCTTTTATTGTTAAGTAAAATTCAGCTCCCAATAAAATTGGGAAAATATGGGTTAAAAATAGGAAATGGTGGGTTGAATTGGGGGTTAAGCCAAGATGACAGAGTAGAAACAGAGACTTGCTAGAGCTCTCCCCCCAAATCCAGCCAAATACCTGCAAATAATGACTCTAAACAAATTCTAAAGCTGCCTGAACCCACAGAATGACTGAATGAAGAAAATGTCCAAACCAAGACAGCCTGGAAAATCTAGGGGAAGCATCTATTGCATCAGGTTGGGAGCAGAGCAAAGTTCAGTGAAAGCTGTGCCAGCACAGAATATGCCTAATCAGGTCTGGGATGGGGGGGAAGAACAGAATCTCTGGCACTCATGGAAGTTTACAAACCACCAAATGCCAAGGACAAATTGAAAGTCAGTGGAAAAAACCTGTCAGATCTGTGTGAGAGAGTAGAGTGTTCCAACCCCAACTCCAGGACCGTAGAGTGGGTGGAGGAGCCCCCGTCAGTCACAGCAAGGGCAGTGGCAGCAGTTGTTTCTGGAGCTCTAGGCCCACAGACTGTGTGGCTGACAGTAAATGCCCACCCTCAATGGAATCAAAGAACTACCTTGACAAAGAGCTCAAAAGTCAAGGAAATGTCTGGGGAAATGAGCAAAAACCAGAAAAAGAATCAGACTTTAGAATCTTTCTTTAGTGACAAGGAAGACCAAAATATACAAACAGAAGAAGATAATGAAGTCAAAGCTCCTACATCCAAAGCCTCCAAGAAAAATACAAATTTGTCTCAGGCCATGGAAGAGCTCAAAAAGGATTTTGAAAATCAAATAAGTAGAGGAAAAATTGGGAAGAGAAATGAGAGTAATGCAAAAAAAAATCATGAAAAATGAGTAGACTGTTTGCTAAAGGGGACCCCAAGAAATGTTGAAGAAAATAATAGCTTAAAAAATAGACTAGCCCAAATGGCAGAAAGAGATCCAATGAGGAGAAGGATGCCTTAAAAAGTAGATGGAAAAAGAGATGCAAAAGTTCACTGAAGAAAATAATCCCTTGAAGATTAGAATGGAGCAGACAGAAACTAATGACTTCATGGAAAATCAAGAAATTATAAGACAAAACCAAAGGGATGAAAAAATTGTAATGTGAAATAATCTCATTGGAAAAACAACTAATCTGGAAAATAGATCCAGAAGAGACAATTTAAAAATTATTGGACTACCTGAAAGCCTTGATGTGATGTTTCAAGAAATTATCAAGGAAAACTGCCCTGATATTCTAGAACCAGAGAGTAAAATAGATATTGAAAAAATACATCAATAACTTCCTGAAAAGAGATCCCAAAAGGAAAACTCTCAGCAATATTATAGCCAAATTGCAGAGCTCCCAGGTCAAGGACAAAATATTGCAAGTAGTCAGAAATAATTTGAGTATTGTAGAAACTAGATCAGGATAACACAAGGTCTAGAAGCTTCTACTTGAGGAACTGAAGGGCTTGGAATATGATATTCTAGAGCTCAAAGGAGCTAGGCTTAAAACCAAGAATTGCTTGCCCAGAAAAACTGAGTATAATACTTCAGGGGGGGAAATGGTCATTCAATGAAATAGAGGACTTTCAATATTCTTGCTGAAAAGACCAGAGGTAATTTGACTTTTGACTTTCAGACACAAGAATAAAGAGAAGCATGAAAAGGTAAACAGGAAAGAGAAAACATAAGGGACTTACTAAAATTGAAATGTTTACATTCCTACATGGAAAGATAATATTTGTAACTCGAGTTACAAACTAGGGGAGTTGAAGGGATTATATACATATAGATAGAGGGCACAGGGTGAGTTGAATATGAAGGGATGATATCTAAAAAAATAAAGGGAGCTTTCTCCTCTCTGAAGGGATGATATCTAAAAAAATAAAGGAGCTTTCTCCTCTCCTTTATTGAGGAATATATTGAGAGGAGAAAGGGAGAAATATAATGGGGCAAATAATCTCTCATAAAAGAGGCAAGGAAAATCTTTTTCAATGCAGGGGAAGAGGGGAGTGGGGAGAGGGAAAGAATGAACCTTACTCTCATTGGGTTTGGCTTAAGGAGGGAATAACATGTACGCTCAATTTGGTATGAAAATCTACCTTATATTACAGGAAAGTGGGGGAAGAAGGGGGGAAGGGAATGGAGGGATGATAGAATGGAAGGCAAATGAGAGGAGGAAGTAAACACTTTTGAGGAGAGACAGGGTCAAAAGAGAGAATAGAATAAAGGATGGGCAGGATAGGATGGAGGGAAATATTGTTAGTATTTCACAACATGACTGTAATGGAAGTGTTTTGCTGCACATGTATAACCTATATCAAATCATTTGCCTTCTCAGTGGGGAGGAGTGGGGAGAAAGGAAGGGAGAGAAGTTGGAAATCAAAATTTTAAAAACTAATGTCAAAAATTGTTTTTACATGCAACTGGGAAATAAAGACATACAGACAATGGGGTATAGAAATATATATTACCCTATAAGAAAATAGAGGAGAAGGGGATGAGAGAAGGGAGAGGTGCAAAAAAAGGGAGGGCAGATTGAGGGAAGGGGTAATAATAATGCATGATATCTTGAGGTGGGCAGAGGGGGAGAGATGGGGAGAAAATTTGGAACTCAGAATCTTGTGGAAATGAATATTGAAAACTAAAACTAAAGCAATTGATTTTTTAAAAAGCAAAAAAAGGGTTGAATTATTAAAAATAAGAAGCAATATCTCTGTTACAATGTTTTAAGATAGACAAGTATCATGAGAGGATAGTGAAGAAAGATGCAAACTTTTCTTGGGACTTCCCTCAGCCTAGCAAGATCATCTTCTTCACCATTCCTGTAGAGCACATGTTTTCCTCATTAAAATAGGCGCTCCTGGACAGCAAGAACTTTTTTTTTGCCTTTTTTTTGCATCCTTAGCACTTAGCCCAGTGCTCAGTCTTCCCTTTATTCCATATTTGCTACATCCTCTAATATCTGAATCTATGTTTTGTACAAAATGAATAGAACCATTATCTTATTCAATGGCATTAATTAATTCACTTAAATATATAAGCCCTGTTCACACTTGGATCTCATTGAATAAAAAAACATGCCCCAGTTAAGGCTACAGGGGACAAATGGCTGTGTATGTGTGTGTGTGTGTGTGTGTGTGTGTATACACACACACACACATATACATATATGTATATATGTATATATACACACATATATGTATATGTAATATAATAATGTTGAATATATTATATATAATATCACATGCATAGTAATATATAACATATATATGTATATTTCTTGGTGCTCTTAATAGCTCCAATGGATTCAATTATTATCTTTATGTAAATAATTTTCAGATCCCCTTATCCAGCTGTCTCTTTCCTGTCTCATTTCTCCAATATCTTTCACTATATATCACATGGATATTTTTAAATTCAACATGTTCAAAACCGAACCCATTATCTTTATTCCCAAACCCTCCTTTGTTTCTAACCTCCCTGTCACTGTCAATAGTACGACCATCTTCCCAATCAAGATACCATTCTTACTTCTCTCTCCTACTATGATCTCCTTATACAATCTATTGCCAAATCATGCCAATTTTGTTTTCACATGTCTCTTATAGATCCTTTTCTCTCCTCCGATAATTCTGCCAGTCTGCTCTCATATACCTTACAATAGCCTGTATCACACTTATTACAATAGTCTGATGGCTGATTTCCCTACCTCAAGTATCACCCCACTCCAATCCATCCTTCCTTTAGTTGTCAGATTAATCCGTTGAAAGCACAAGTCAGACCTTATTCAACAAGTTCCAGTGGTTTCTTATCACTTTCATGATAAAATATAAAGCCCCCTATTCAAAGCCTTACGTAATCTCATCCCTTCTTACCTTTCGCGTCATTTTCATCTTACTTATCAACATATATCTTACCATTGAGTGACATAAACTTCCTTGTCATTCCTTGCACAAAACAATCCATGTCCTAGCTGAGTGTTCATCCTCAATGCCTGTAATTCATTCCCTCATCTCTACCTCCTGTTTGCCTGAGATTCCTTTAAGTCCCAGATAAAATCCCTGCTTCCACAAGAAGTCCTGTCTCATCTTTCTTAATTCTACTGCCTTCTCTCTGATGATTACTTCCAATTTAATTTGCACATGTCTTACTTGTAATAGTTATTGCATGCTATTTTCCTCATTAGAATAAGAGCTCCTTGATAGCAAGAACTGTTGTTTTTTGGTTTTTTTTTTTTACCTTTCTTGTATTTCCAGCACTTGGCATAGTGCCTGACTCATAGTAGAAATATAAAAATTGTTTGGTAACTAAGTTGTGAAATATCTGGAAACAAATGAGTGGGCATTGATTTGAGGATGCTTGAACAAATTGTGGCATATGAATGTAATGATATATTTATTGCTCCTCACAAAATTGTGTATATGGTGGACTCTGAAATAACTTTTATGAACAGCTGTAGAGCAAATAAAACATAGCTAGAATAGCAATTAATATTTGCAATGACAACAATAATGTAAATGAAAAGAACTGGAATATGCAGTTGAATTCAGATTATACATTGTTACAAATAGATAATAATAACTATCTGTCTCCTATGTTTGGACAAGGTTGGGGAAGGGAGAGGGCAATAGAAAGAAGAGATTGTGTATGCTGAATATTGCAAATAGTAATAGACTTGATCCTTCAAAAGAATTTTTTCTTAATTGTTTTTTTCATTATAGTTATTATAGTAGGAACTGTAGAATCACAGATATAGAGCTGGAAGGATCCTCAGAAGCCATCTAATCCATCCCCCTTTGCTTTAGCAGTGAGGAAATGAAGTTCCAGGGATTTAGAATCATGGATTTAAAGTTTCAAAGCATGGACAAATCAAACCTCCTTTGCTTTACCAGTTAGGAAATGAAGTACCATGGAGTTTAAATAACCTAAGTAGTAGGTGAAAGAGACAAAATTCCAACTGTATCATGCTTTCAGCAATGTTTGTTATATATTGAGAAACAATTACAGTATTTTAAAAAGCATCAATAGATCTAAATCAGGCAGACTCCTAAAGAAAATATTACATGCTTCATATCTCAATCTCTTTCAAAACATTTCAAATAAACATTCCAAGAAAATCACCATATCTCAAATTATGATTGATATTATATAAAAAATCCTTCAATTCATAATGCTAAGTAATTCCAAATTATAAAATATTTTTAAATGATGGGTATTTTTATTTTAGAATTAAACCATATCATAATTAAACCATATCAGCATCCTTTAGTATTTAGTTAATAAAATACAAGTTAATGAAAAAGAACAATGTAATGTATCTCAACATTTACTTACTGGCTCCAAAGAGAAATAAAAGATTTCTATTAAAATTTTGGTCACTTGAACGGGAAAGTTTTCATTTATTGTTTGAGAGGCAGAGAGAGATAAGAGATGAGGGATGTCCGAATTATTTAAGCAAAGAATCTATGTTTTTAATTTCACTTTGGCTCTGAAAATTTGCTGAAAAGTAATGTATAATGTGAAAATTCCAGCAGTAAAAAGAAAATAGAATGAAGTTCTTGTGGAGTAGAATCTTGGGGGGAAAAATATAAGAAATTATATCTTAACTCCTTTCTATATAAGTAGAAAGTTTTAGGACAAAAAAAGAGGGCACATAAAGGAATATGAATACCACAGTTTAAAATAGTGTATTTTATGTTGAATTTTTTTTTAAATTAAAACTCTTTATTTCACTTATATAATAACATCAAAAAGCCAAGAAGCAAAAATGAAAAGGTAACTTCCATTCTAAATGCCTACAGAATTAATACCTAAGAACTGACCTACCAAAACACACAAAGTTTATATTGATTCAATTATAAAAGGATCCTTAAAGAAACTTGTATTAATTTAATTACAAAAATTTTTAATAGAAAAGTATATTGCGTAATAATATGCAGAATGTTATAGTTAAAATAGCCCTGGAATAGGAGTCAGGAGACCTGGATTCTACTAATAGCTCTCTGCTACTGAGCTAATAATTTCTATTCCTTGGCCTCAATTTTGTCATATGTCAATTGATGGAACTGAAACAGAAAAAAAATATGTTCTAAAATCCCTTCCAGCTATAATCTAAGATTCTAAGAAATATAAAGATTTATTATGAAATTCACTAAATCAAATCCCAACCTGGCTATATATTTTATTCTTAGAAAGTCGCACCTGAGGTTCATAGGACACAAGATCATGCAGTTAGTAATTATGAGAGGCAGAATGTGAACCCAGATTTCATTAATTGAAGTCCAGCACTCCATTTACTAAGGAATACTGCCTGATTCTCTAATTCTGCTAAGTATTGTCAGATAAATTAAAGGCACTATGTTAAAGTATATAGAAAGCCCATACTGAATTACTTCTTACACACAGGAGTAAGGGACAGTAAGGATAATCAGCACTTTTACCTAACATAAATATCTAATTAAAGAAAATTAAGCCGGAGGGGGGTGGGGAGGATTCTGGGTCATGTAAATAACAAGATGGAGGATGACATTTTCTCTGATCCTCACAATTCTTACATCTCTCCAAAGATAAAGCAACTTCAGCATGGAATCTCAGGATATTTATATTAAACTTTTAGAAATCAATTAGCACTCATTCTTCCCAAGTAATTTTTTTTAATTGAGAAAGAAAAAATGCTTCTAAAATCTTCTTAGGAGGCAAATATAGGCCTACTAATGAAACCAGAAAAGATACAACACAGAAAGAAACCTATAGGTGAAAATCATTTAACATTGACTGAAAAATTTTAAATAAAATCTTTTATAACAAACATGCTTTATCCAATAAATCATTCAGCATGACTGAGTTGAATTAATGCCAGAGATACAGGGGTGGTTCAACATTATGAAAAGAATTAATAGAAATAATTATATTAAAAAGCAAAATATATTAAAGCACATAATTATCTCAATAGTTGTAGAATAAGTCTTTAACAAAGTACAATACTCCTTTATACTAAAAAAAAAACACACCTAAGTGTAGACATAGAGGGACTGTTTTAATATCATAAAAAGCATCTACCTAAAACCAAAATTAAGCATTATGTGCCATAGAGATACACTAGAAACTGATTCAACAAATATGGGAGTGAAGCAGGGATGCCCACTCTATTATATTGTTCTGGAAGTGCCAAAAAGATCAACAGGGCAAGACAAAGAAACTGAATGCAAAAATAAAGGGAAAAAAGATTAAACTATCTTTATTTGCAAATGATATGATTAGTTACATGAAAAAATCCTAGGGAATCAGCAAAGATGCTAAGACAATTGATAACTCCAGCAAAGTTTTAGACTGAAAAATAAATCTTCAAAAGATCAGCACTATTCTACATAATAACAACAAAAAGTCAAGAAGAAAAAATAAAAAGGTAGCTTTCATTCTAAATGTCTACACAATTAATACCTAAGAACTGACCTACCAAAACACACAAAGCTTATATTGATTCAATTACAAAAGTTTCCTTAAAGAAACTTGTATTAATTCTATAACAAAAAGTTCCTTAAAGAAATAAAGAACTTAAATAGCTGGAGAAAAATTCAGTATTTTAGGTGAAGCCATACCAATACAATAAAAATTATAATATTACTAAAATTAATTTGTATGTTAAATTCTATGCCAACCAAATTACCCAGGAGACACTTTATAGAACTTAATAAAATAATAACAAAATTCTCTTGGAAGAAACAAAAGAACTAGAATATCAAGGGAAATGATGAAATGAAGCAAAGACAAAGAGGCCATAGCACTTTCAGGTTTCACACTTTACTATAAAGCAGCAGTCACCAAAACCATCTAGCACAGCTTAAAAAAATAGAGAGCTAGATCAATGGAACAGATTAGACAAAAGGAGAATTAGAAACAATATAATTCAGTAATGCAATATACTCAATAATCTAACATTTGATAAAGTAGAAAGCATAAATCATCTGGGAAAAAAATCCTTTTGTTGATAAAAATTGCTAGGAGAGCTGGAAAACAGTTTGACAGAAATTAAGCTTAGACCAGTAACTTTGGCCACGGTACTCCCTATTCCATAACGCATTCTAAGTGGCTATACAACTTAATATTAAATATTATACTATAAAAACATAAGAGAAACATCATATACTCCTCACACTTAAGGATAGAAAATGTGTTCCTAACCAAATAAGAGGTAAAAGCAATTCCAAAAGATAGATTTTGATTATTTGAATGGAAAAGCTTCTACACAAACAAAATCAGCACCCCTAGCATAAGAAGAGAAGAAGCTGAATGGGGTGAAATTGTATCATATTTCTCAGAGAAAAGCTTGGCATACAAGATATAAACATAAACATACACATGTATGTATGCATGTATATCTTACATGCAAATGTATATACGTATGTCTGTGAGTACATCTATCCAAAAGATATGAAAAATGGTTCTTCAAAAAATTGTCAAGTATTCAAGACCACATGAAAAATTGCTTGAAGTCACTAAGGATAAAAGAAATGCAAATCAAAGCCTCCCTGAGATTTTATCTCACATGTTGCAAATTAGGAAATATAATGACAAAAAATGGCAATCATCATTGTTGGAAGGGATGTGGAATGATAGGCAGAATAATACAGTTAGTGGACCTCTGAAATGACATAACCATTTTGGGAAGCAATTTGGAATTAAGCCAAGTGGCTAAAAATGTCATTTCCCTTTGAACCAGAGTCACCATTACTGGGCTTATACCCCAAGGTAGCATTGATAAGAAGAAAGTCCCCATATACTCCAAAATATTTATAATGTCACTTTTCATGGTAGCTAAGAACTGGAAACAAAGTTAATGCCCATCAATTGGAAAATTACTAAACAATTTGTGGTGCATGAACTTAATAGAATATTACTTTTCTATAAGAAATGATTGCTGTGACGAATACAGAGAAGCACAGAAAGATCAATAAAAACTAATATAAAGTGAAGCAAACAGATTCAAGATGATATTCTCAATAACTGCAATGATCAAAAAAAGAGTAAATGTCACAAAATTATAAGCTCAAGAAGGACTTAAATGAGGAGATATGAGAGGACATTTCCACAACCTACTCCTCTGTGGAGGTGGAAGGTCCACAGGTGTTACACATAGTACATGCTTTTAGAATATTTTCAATGTGTTGATCAGTTGTGCTAATTTTTTTCTCCTCTCTAAAAAGTACTATTTGGTATATGGGATGGACTTCGGTAAGTAGGAATGGGGCATATCTGGAATAACAATGATGATATAAGAAATAGAAGATATCAATAAGCATTTATTTAAACAAAATCAGAAAATGAAAGGGTTACAGAAATGTATGCATCTAGCAAAGCTTCTGTAATATAAAAAGACATTTTGTGATTAGATTTTCAATAATTGCATTGCTCTCTATTTTTTTCATGTTTTTGTTTTCTAGGTTGTGAGTGTTTTAAAATTTTTTTTTCTCATTCTAGGTTCATGTGTTACTAACCACGTTACTCTAAATATACAAATTTCTCATTTCATTATCAACAGATCTCTAAGTCTTCAAAGAAAGACAAAATAATGCAATAGCAATAGAGCACTGAACTTGGAATCAAGGAGCTATGTGTTCCAATCCCATCTCTGCCACTTTCTATGTGACCATTGTCAAGTCACTTTAGCCTCAGTGGAAAATAATACCTGAAATATTTACCTAATAGGTTTTTGTGAATCTCAAATGATATAAGATATATAAAGAGTTCTATTGAGGTTGAAATGCTACATAAATATCAGGCATGATTGTCACTGTGGAATAGACATCAGAGACTTGGTCTCAGAGTCTAAAAGGCTTGAATTAAAGTCCCATTTCTGATCAGTTCTGATTGTATGACCCTAGGCAAGTCACTCATCTTTGTGTTCCTCAGGCAACTAAGACTATAAACTGGAGAACAGGCACTATTTTGCATTGACAGAAAACATCTTCTAAAAATAATAATGAACAAATTGGAAATAATACTGCAATTTATTTTTGAAATTAAAATGTCATCAATTTGCATATGAGAAAGATGGAAAAAGAATTTATTAAGCTCCGGTTGTGTGCCAGGCATTGCGCTAAATGCTTAATAAAAATGATATCATTTGAGTCTCACAACAACCCTGGAAGGTGGGTGCTATTATGATCTCTATTTTATAGGTGAAATTGAGGCAGACAGGGATCACACAGGTAAAAAAATGTTTGAGACCAAATTTGAAATCACCTTCCTGAGTTCTATCTCAGTGTTCTTTCTCCTGAACCTTATTGTCTATACATAGAGGCATATATATATACATATAGAGTAGAATGTAAGGACAGATTTTTTAAAAAAATCTTTTAAAATCTAGTACTGAGTGCAGTACCTAGTAAAAAACAAATAAATGTTAGTTGAATTTAATTAAACATATGTCAAAAGAGAATGCTTTGATATTGACACAATACCAGAAACCTTAGGAAAAGCAACCACAGACAGAATAGAAAAAGAGTTAACACAACTTCTTCTGTAAGAACAATTATGTAATCCATGACATCTTTTATTTAGACTTCAATGAGGCTAATTGTCTGAGGGTTTTGATCTAATTTGTTTGTCTTTCAAACTATTAGTGGCCATTAATAAATGAAAGCAATTGAATTCCACAAGTATATTGAACTTCTGTAACATCAGAGAATATGTTTAATATGCCTAAGGTTAGGATATGTCCCATCAATATTCTAGCTGTCTTTGGATGGTTACATTTCTAAACCACAGCTAAAGGAAGATTTTATAGGGGCAGAAAGCTTGCATTTAGTGTTAGGGGTGATGGGTTTGAATCTCATATCTCCTATTTTCAGCCACTACACAGCTTCCGCACCTCAATTTAAACTCAAACTCATCTAAAACTCAAACAGATGGTTTAGATAGTAAAGACTATCTTTTTCAGCTACAAAATCTAAGATACAAAAGAACAAAAGACATCTAGTTACTGGGTTTTGACTAAGTACAATACCTAAAGAAGGATAAATCAATACTTCTGCTATATCTTGAGATTTGTTGTATCTGGTCCCTCTTGTGAATTCAGATTTCTACTTCTCACCTGGACTGTTAAAAAAACTTCTTAATCTTTTTTTTTCACCTCAGTTTTCTCCCCTTACTAATGCATCCTTCAAAGGACTGACAAAGAAATTTTCCTTAAGCTGAGGGTTAATACTCAAAAAATTCCAGTGGCTCCCTATTTCTTCTGGGATGAAATGCAAATGTTTCTTGTTTGACTTTTGAAGCTCATTACAACCTGGATCCCACATATCTTTCCAGTCTAATTATAGAATATTTCTCTTCCTGAAATCTTTGGTCTAAATAACTGACCATGGTGCTGTTCCTCACAATTACTCCATCTCCTATATCCTTGCCTTTCCATAGACCATTCCCCGTACATAGAATGCACTCCCTCCTCATTCCCAGCTGCCTTCAAAACTCAGTTCAATTATATCTTTTATATGAAACCTTGGCTGATAACCTCTCGACCCCTCTGCTAGTATCTTCCTGCAAATAACTACCTTATATTGATTTTATAGGTGAGTACATATCATTTCCATCATAGAGGGTATAAATTCCACAAAGGTAGGGACTCTTTCACCCACAGGACCCAGCGTAGTGCCTGATACACAATAGGTACTTACTATTTTTGACTCATTGCTCATAGTTAGTATTCATTCACATGTGGTACAGGAAAAATATTTTTGGTGGAGAAGGTAATAGGAATTGACAGAGATATCCAAAATTTATGTGTTCTTGTTCTTTCTATTTTGTTTGCTCAGCTAGCATATTCCTCCCTCC
Source organism: Bettongia penicillata ogilbyi (assembly GCA_023548195.1). Taxonomy (NCBI): domain Eukaryota; kingdom Metazoa; phylum Chordata; class Mammalia; order Diprotodontia; family Potoroidae; genus Bettongia; species Bettongia penicillata. The sequence goes on from JAJHZJ010000702.1 coordinate 77,986, forward strand.
TCCCTGCCTTAACTACCTCTTAATGACTAAAGACTTGGACAGACCTGAGTTAGTAGTGGTCACAGATGAATTTATGAAAGTAACTCTACTAGATTATAGGGAACTATTGTTGAATAGATAGAGATGTCTAAGGTTGTAAATGCTTTTGTTTAAAGCTAGGCTTCAAATGTCTATCTCTACTCAACCTAAATCTTTATGGCAACAAGAATTAGCCAATTTGAAGATTCCTCATCAGTCCTCCTCCCTGAAAACCCTAGTCTTTAGTTTCTCTTACGTCCATATGAAATCCAATTTTCTACTTTCCTTCTCAACCTAGAGCATCTCCTCTACCCAAACTCATCTCAAACAATGTTTCCATATAAACATTAGCTTTGACATTTACATGTACATAGTTGTAAGAGGAGCCAAAATGGGGAAATGAAGTCTTATATCACAGAAGCAATGCCAGTTAAACCCCTCTGCTTTTTCAACTCTGCTTTTATTTTATAAATGACAGGAGCTAATTAACTATAAATGCCATCAACTAATGGCACTGCAATGGAAAATTAATTTAATAACATTTTTAAATTGACATTTTAGAGTAGGGCTGTGAATTCTGTAAAATGTGCCAAAGTTAATTTCATGTTGCCTTTGAGCCAGTAAGGTGGAGAATACACTTTCGTAAATTTAGATTCATGTTTGGGCCAGACTCTTTGCATACAGCCAATTCATAATGATTTGTACTAATGGAAGAGTTATAAATAATTTAAAAACAAAAATAATCACAAAACCTCTCTCTAACTGACTTTACATTCAAATTCCTTCCAAATTTAGGCTATTCTTGAGCTTTGAAAATGACTTGTGAGAGTTTTACTTCCTTTATATTTGTTTAGATTATTTATTCATATGATGAAATATAAAAGTCCTTTCTTCCTTCATCCCTTCTAAGGTGTGTTCTACAAGTTTAAAAAGCTACCGTTTTCTGGATAATAGAGAACTAGAAGTCTCATTCTTTTGAACCTAAATTCCCCAAAGAAGTGAGAAAAAGTTTGAATATTTCTGTACCACCTTTCAACCCCTCACTCAACTCTATCCTACTCCCCACTATAGCCCCATTCATGTTGAATATTCGTTGTTCAACTTCATACAATAATAACCAAACCTTCATTTAATGGTAGTACATAGAGTCTGATACAAAGTTGATAATAATCCTTCATATTTATATATTGTTGATATAGGGAACATTTGAGGCCTAAAAGAAAATGTAATGTAGTGAACAGAGCACTGGGCTTAAATAAGGGAAACCTAGGTTTGGAGCTTTCTCAGTTACTAGACATATTACCCAGAGGCAAGGAGCTGAATTTCTCTGAGTCTTAGATCCACATTATATGAAATGAAAAAATTGGACTTGATCTCTAAAAATCATTTAAGCTCTAAATCTATGGCTATGTTCCAAAAAGATTTGGCTACAAAGAAGAAAAGATGATAAACGTTTCCCCTGGGTTGAGTTGCATTTCACCATTTTACCTATGCCCTCCCCACAAATATACATATATATCACTGTCACCAGGGCCATCTTATCAGTCCTCACCTATTTATCTATATTGAAGAGCATCCCCTCAGATGAGTGATGCTGGATCCCAAGAGTCTCTAACAATTCATTGAGAGCAGATACGGTATAGTTATACTCTAGCCATAAGGAATTAAAGCAGGAAGGCATAAGTAATACCTACTCTAAGCTACAGTGAGGTGTCTGACAGAAAGATAAGTCCCTACAAATAGAAAGTTCAGTTAAAAAATATACACTTGAGCCTGAGGGCCCTGATGCACCACCCAGAGCAGCATAGTGGAGACTGCTCTGAAGTCAAGAAGGAATAAGTACAAGAAGTTGATGTAAATTTTTTCAAATGTGCTCATTACTAAATCCCATTTCACAGGTGTGAACAGAGGCTTCACTTTCCTCTCTTGCTGCAGGACTTGCTTTAGGAAAGACTCACAAGGCCTGGAGGAGAAGATGACCATAGGTGGTTCTGATAACATCTTCAAGGCAGTTTTTGGTTACATAGGGAATTTCTTTTTCCAGTTTGATTAAAACAATTGGGAATGAAACCAATCACCTCTGAACACAAAGAACATAGATGTACTCATTTTAATTTTCAATATGAACAGAATTAGATTCTTCTCTTTCTCATTATACTTAGCACAATTTCATTACTTAGCTGAGTATCACTGTGTCTGTGAGTAGGAATGAAGGAAAAGAGAGTCAGTACTGAAGATAATAATAGGGTGAAGGAAAGAGTAGGAAAATGGGGGACTGTGTCAATTGTTTCACTTCTTAAACCTTTTCTAAAAATAGAAAAAAATCAACAGAAAAAAAGATGCTTTAACTATTGATCTAAGAGTGATTCAACTCCACATTCTGAAGATACTGGCACTAGAATAAAAAATACCTTTGCAAAACAGTCCTAGAGAAGATTCTGAAAGGCACAGAGAGACCCCTCCAACCCTTGAGGGGAAAAAAAAAAACCAAGGAGATTTGTGGAATTTTTTCCTCCTAGATTTCTGATATGATAGCTGAGTATGTTTAGCATGACTGCTTTTATGAATGAAGGATGGAAACCATGACAGATATCATGATTACCATGAGGAAAAGATATCATTCTAGCCAAGAACTCCAAATGAAACTTGAAGCAAAGAAAGGTTACATAACCACGTGCCCAACAGAACGGTGTCTGGTCTGACAGCGTACTGCAGAGACTACAGAATCAGCAGAGACAATGCACAAAGTGGAGGAATGGGAGCCGGGGCGGGGAGGGGGGGAAGGGGGGAGGCTTGGGAGGGAGCAGGTCTGATCAGAACAACATGAGGACCTCAGAAAACAGTGGTAAGTCTTTAGGACTGAAAACATAACTTGCTCTTGCATGCTGTTTTCCACACGTGTGCCTTCCCACTTGTGTTCCTTAAATGTGCCCATTTTTCCCATTAAAGATATGTTTATTTCCAGGAGAGTATGAACAGGTTTATGGGAGAAATGTTTCATTACTGCCTTTCTTTCTCCTCAACTTCACTAAATGTCTTTGATTTGAACTAAATGTGGTTTCTAGCTGATTAATAAAAGTAATTACACCAATGGGGGTCCATAAGCCAAGGTTTTGAGTAGCTATTATTCTACTGAGTACACTGAACCTCTGCAGTTGCCTTGTTTGGGGAAACAACTTTGCAAATTGGGAGATATCCCCAAGTGTCACAATTATATGAATTGTCTCATTTTATTTTTAAAATAATTCTAAATAGAAGGAAATGATAGGAATATATCTCAATTTCTCATAAAAATAAACACGTAAGAAAACCATAATTTGCACAGTGTTAACACAGCATGGGAACTCAGTGGGTACTTATAATCCAGATTTTTCTATTCAAATTCCAGTATCCTTTTAAGTCCACTGCATAGGTATAACTGTAGGCATTTAAGTGTTAAAGACTAGGAAGTTAATTTCAATTTTTGTATATTCTTATATATAGAAATATTTATATTTATTTATAGAAAGAACCCTGAATTTGGATTCGTAGGTCCACTACTTGAATTCTAGCACTACTATTTACTAACTGAACACTATTAGGCAAGTCACTAAGCATTCTGATGAAATTCCAATTTCTTCATCTTTAAAATGAGAAGATGGATTAAATGATCCCGTAAAGTCCCATCTTCAAACTCTACAACTATGATTCTATAAAACTAATCCTGTTATGAGCATAACAAAAGCTTTTTTACTATACTTTTTTTCAAAAATAGTTTGATCAGTTCCTCTCATTTCAGAATGAGTTCAGTATTAGTATATAAGAATATGTGTAGACAGTATTTAAAACAAAGAATCTCAATTTACTTCACAGTCTCTCAGGGGGATTGTACCCAATTTCTCATTTCTTAGGCTTCAAAAATGAAGAAATTGTTTTAAAGATCTACATCGTTTGACTATATGTCCTACTGTAGAATAATTTTAAGATAAACTCCAAGACATTTTGCACATATTTTTGTTTTAAATAATTTTATTTCCTTGTAGTAGAAATTTGAACTGTCCTTAGTTCTGCTTGGGCAGATTACATAACACTTACTTTTCTAAGTAGTAAAAAGCAACCTGAGCTCTTTTTATTTCATTTTCCTTCAATTTAAGATGTTTCTGTATCTTACTCTGAAACTTCTTCTCCTCCCAACAAAATTTACCCTCTACCCCAGGGACTCTGGGTTCTGATAGGTGAGTATCACAGAAACCTACCCAGAACCAGGCCACCATACTGTTTTCCAACCATTTCTAAACCAAGTAATAATGCCTTACCATTGTGTTCAAATTCTATCTCCCTTTTATGGTTTCCTTATTAAGATGAAATTTCTTGTTTGCTTTTATTTGTATCCCTATCCTTTAGCACATAGAAAGCGTTTAATAAATGTTTTCTTCATTCACTCAAGAAATTCATCTTTTTTTCTTCCATCTTACATATTTTAGGAAGTATCTCCTGTCCTATTGATTCCTATTCCCTGTAGTTGAATCTGCCCAAGTAATTGTCTCTTCCCTATCACCGGAGTGTTCAGAAACACAGAATGATAAATTTCAGCCTTGAGACCTCAGCAAACTAGCTAACACATATGAGTGATGCCTAAAATAGAATACATACTGAAATAAGCACAGAAAGCCATCATTTGTCTTTCTCTGAAGAATGATAATGATGGGAATTCCATCCCAACTTAGGCAGCCCATTCCAATTTGGAAAAGCTCTCACTGATTTTCTGAACAATGAGTTTAGCCTTCCTATAATTTCTACCCATTACTTCTGTTTTTTCCCTCTTTGGCCAAACAGAGCAAATCCCATCCCTCCTCCAATAACAGCCCTTCAGATCCTCAAAGAAACCTATCATGTCTTCTCTAGGCTAAATATGTTCATTTCCTTCAAGCAATCTTTATATGGCACTGTCAATTTCACAGAGTTTGGTGTAAGAAAGATAAGCAGGATTAGGTTTAACCAGTTTTATTTCTCTCAAAGTGGGCAGCACTCATGAGTGGGAGCTGTAGTATTAGAACTGAGCTCATTTTGGGGTTAGGAGACTTAATTTACATAGGGTGCACAGCAGCAATGTCACCTCATCATCATTTTACCTCTGGTCAGAGGAAATATCTCTTTCAAAAAAGCACACCCAACCATACTAGATGACTCTCAGCTTTGAGTTATCTAGAGAGAAGAATCTATCTCCACTGGAGCCTGTGCGGAGCACTATGTCTTCTCTTCCTTAGATTAAATTACTTGTGAGATTGGGTGGGGCAGGGGGAAGGGGGTTGATCAGGATTAGGAGAGTCAATGCAATCTCATTATCAGTAATGTTCTTCTCAAGAAAAAAACAACTTTAAGTCAGGACTTTGGAAGGAGGGGGGTGGAGGAAGCTCTGATTCTCTAAGATATTGGTTACTAATTATCATTTTTCACAACACACACTCAAGATCCTTTACCTCGATGGTTGTCTTTCTCTTGACATTCTCTAACATACAACTATCTTTCCTATACTGTGGTGTCCAAAACTGAAAACAGTATTCTAGATGTTATTTGGTCAGGTCAGGGTGTTAAAATAATGTCACGTCCTTATTTCTGGCAGCTATACCTCTCTTAATGAAGTCCAATATTACCTAAATTCATTCTCTTCCTCCGTACCCTGCTTGCATATTCTTTCTCTCTCTCTCTCTCTCTCTCTCTCTCTCTCTCTCTCTCTCTCTCTCTCTCTCTCTCTCTCTCTCTTTCTGTTTTCACTTTCCTGTGCTTAATTTTTTTTATCTTTCCTTATCCTCCAATATTTAAAAAAATCCATTATTTCAACCATGTAGATCTACCTTCCCTTGGGTTCAAAACATAACACATTTATACTTTTGGCAGTGGTCTTTAAAAAGGGATGTGGGTGAGAAGAAAAAAAAGAAAAAAGTTACATGATAATTTCATTGCAAATTTGAAAGAAATAGCAAGTTGTGCATAGATTTGCAGTTTTAGATACAATCTTTTTATTGTTCCATGTTATAAAAAGATTTGTTTTATTCAACAAATTTAAAATAAAATTTAAAAAAAATTATTATCTAGTGGCCAACCTTCTATAAGTCTACATCCCTATCTTGCTAATAGCCCTTGGCACAGCTTTGGTGAATCAAGCAAGCAAGATGTGTAATATGTATATAATTAAGCAATCACTATGTACCAGGCACTGTGCCTGGGGGAACAAATTATACATAACAAATTATAAAAACAGAAACTATTCCTACCCTCAAGGAGCTGATATTTCATCAAAAAGGATAGCATATATCTAATACAACTATGTACGGAATAAAACAATGTTAATAACTAGTATTTAGATAGAGTGTGCACAGCATTTAACACATAATGTGTCATTTTATCCTCATAACTCTACGAGGTAACTGCTATTATGATGTTCATCTTATAGATGAGGACACAAGGCACAGAAGTGATGTGATTTATCACATCATGAAGCCATGAAGTGATTTATCACATGGCCAGCAAGTAAGCAAGGATATATTTGAACTCAGGTATTCTTAACTCTAGGTCCAGCATTCTATACAAGGTAATTCAATCCAAGATAGGGAGGAAGGGCACTAGAGACTAGATTTACCTCTATACTATAATGAGGCTTTAGAGTAAAGCTTTAATGGAGGCAATTTCCTTTACCAATAACAAAAAAAAAACAACAAAAAACTATACAGCTATAGATATATAATTATATATAGTTATGCACATAACTACATATAAAGAGTATGTTTATACACATATGTATGTAGACACATATATAAGAAAAAAATTCCTTATCTTCTTTCTCTTTCGTTAACATACAATTTCTTCTTTTTCAAAAATAGTCTATATTTACTGTCCTCCCGAGAGATGTATCCCCTAAACCCATCTGGCTTCTAATTCTACTATTCTATAGATAGTATTTTTTCAAATGCGATTAAGGACCTAGTAATCCCGAAATTACGTGTGCTTTTCTTTTTCCTCATTCTTCCTGTTCATATCTTACTTCTGAACATTTTCTCACTTGTTTTTATTTGGGGGGCGGGAGGGTTGATACTGCATCATATAGGTTCTCTTTCTTTTTCTAACCACTTTTTCTCCATCCCTTTTACTGGCTCCTCTTCCTCATTCTGTCCCTTAATTTTAGGCAGCCTCCAAACTCTTACACCTAACTTCTCTAAACTCTATTTTTTTTGTTAATTTAATATGCTTTCACTGATTCAGCTCTCAGTTCTAGGCAGATTATATGTGTGTGTATGTATGTATATGTATATATGTGTGTATCCATGTCTGATCCTTCTACTCTACACCAATTCTTTATTTCCATTTCCCTTCTGAGTATTTTCAAATAAATGTCCCACAGCTACCTCAAAGCCAATGTAATTCAAACCAATCTTCCCTTTTGATGTTATGAAACCAAATCCTCCTCTTGGTTTTCTATTTTTCCTCTCATTTCCCATTGTGAAGGAAAAATTTTCTCTCCTTCCCCCACAAACTTGGAGACAGAAGATCTGACAATATTGCTCTGATTCTTCTTAAATTGAATCTAATTCTGTGGCACCCTTTATCTCTCTCACATAGAGATATAACAACCCTTAGAATATCAAACCTTTTGTAATATGGCTTTGTTTATTTCTCAGGAACTTGTGATTACACTAGTGTGAGCATTTGAAGGAAAGAAGGAATGAAAGAATTGCTTACTTTAGAGCAAAGCACTGTACTAAGTACTGGAGATACATATAGAAAAGCATTTCGGATAAAAAAGTGTCCTCCGTTCTCAAGGAACTCACATTCTATTGGGGGAAAACAACATATGAAAGGTTTCAGTTGTAAATCACTACCACACGAATGGGATTCTCACTCTTCTTTGACTTAGTAGGGCTTTAAGAGTTTCCACTACTTAAAACTTTGTCCCTGTGATCCCCAAACTTAGCTAGGACTGTCTTCAGTCAATGAATGTATGGTCTGTCACACCAGGCTGTTCTATCCAAAAGAACTATACCCTATTCATAATACATTTGGGATTTTAGCATATAGTAATAATATAATAATAATAATGCCAAATTAAGGATACATCTGATTTCTTGTTGTTGTTGTCAAAGAGTTGTATAACTTTTTCAAAAAATCTTGTTGCAAACCATTGTGCTGACATATTTAGGTATACAAGAACTGCATTTCAATGAATTTTTTTTCTACATACTAGCTATGTAAACATAGGTGAGTCACAACTTCTCTGGGCCTCAATTTCCTTATGTGTAAAATGAATACTTGTACTCAGTGCTCTCTAAGGACCTCTCTAGCCCTAGATCATATGAACCCATAATTCAGAAATGTTATATCTATCAGAGAGAAATGACTAAGTAAAAGAACTTACCTTGTAACTTAGGTAGCCAAGTAACACTGTTTCAAAGAGACTTATCAAGGCCACTGACACCTAAAATACAAAATGTAAGAAAAATATACTATAATTAGTGCATTAATTCATGGGGAGATAATAACAATGATGGATGTGTTAGTTCTTACTTTATTACTTGGCATTTCTAGTATTTCCCAGTACAGATCCTCTGTCTAACGTACTGCATGCCACAACTGGACTAGAACTATCTCATTAGACAAAATTAAGTACAGTTAGAAGTGGGCTCTTATCTACTGCTATTTTTTCCCTTCATTATTTTTGAAACCATAAATGGCAATGGCCAAAGCAGATTAGAACCTGTACTGGGACTTACCTAATAGCTATTGGGATAAGAACATAAGAAAAGAAAGGTGGCAGTAAAAAAAAAAGAGTTCTTAAAAAAAGATATATGTGTATCAGTGGAAAATTAAGTCTTACCTGTGCTTAGTATTTAATACAAGTTCATCTTTTAAGAATACAATTTTTTTAATCATATTGAAAGTTCAGTTGATTATATTATTAAATATACATATGAATATATTTATTCAATACAGAATATAGAGAGGATAAAAACATTTGGGGTTTAGAAAAATTAAAATATAACCTGTAAGCCCCATAATGGTAGACATCTGGTCACCCAAAAGATATGATACCTGTGAAGAAAAATGACAAATTTATAACATAGATTCAGTACATGATTTCATACTTGAAAATATTTTAATGAACTTCATAATATTCAAATGATATGTAAACAGATTAAAAAAATATCATGGAAACAGCTGAAATTAGATAAATTCCTACCTGATTACTCTTAGGTATGATTTACCTTCAATGCTGTCTTATAAAGAATTAGTTACATTTAAATCAATATCTAATATTGTATGTGAAGTCATCGAAGGATGATTTAAACAAGACTGAAGAGTGGAAAATGCAAGGACCTTAATAATTAATTCTCTTAAAACTCACACTATAGTATGATTTGGCTTTTGGCAACACATTCAACCGCACAAAGAACCACAGAATCATTGATTCTGAGTCAGAAGAAACTTAAAAAATTTATCTTGTCAAAATCCTGACTAGAACAACAGCCACAAGTGATCATCGTTGGCCTGAGATATGTAATTATAAAAAATTTGCTGCCTGTCCCCTGACCTTATCTTCCTGAAAACTGATGCCACTATTTTGACCTAATCTTACTGTTAGGATATTTCCACCCTTATTTTGAGGCAAAAATCTGCTTCTCTTTAACTTCCAGTAACTACACTTAGTCCCAAAGTCAAGATGAACAAGAGTGATCTCTTCTACATAAAAGTTCTTTAAATACTTGTATTCAGAGTTTGCTCTCTCTGACCCTCACCTCAGTCTTTTCTTCTCCAAGCTAAATACCCTTAATTCCTTTAGCTGACACTCATATGATACAGTCATCTCCATCTATATGCACCAGTCTCTCAATGCTCTTTCTAATATGTGGCACTCAGAATCTTACATAAATATTACAGATGTTACTCATCTTAAAGTAATAAGTATACTTATAAAAATGGGAATTTTTAATATTAGATTAAAAAGTAACCTTTGCTATAACAAAGAAAAAGCTGTTTAAGGTTAAAAGTATATATACAGATATATATATATCTGTATATATATGTGTGTGTGTGAATACTTTTAGTCAATCATATATATCTTAATATATCATATATTATCTTTTTATTTTATTCAATATATAATATATTTAATTTTATTATATATTATATAGAATATTATATGTGTATATATTTATGTTAATATAATATAAACAACAATATTCTGGTTCAGCATAAACTGTTTTACTGATATCTATACGAATTGATGTCCAATGAGGCTCAAATGCAAATCAAATAAATAAAAAAATCATGCTTGGAGAAAAAGGATAGTGGTTACATTACCAAAACTAGAACAGGAAAAATTTGGCAGTTAGCAACACTCAAGGGACTACTAATTGTTTTAGGAACTATGTCAGGAACATTTCCATAAAACATTACATTAGAAATATATTTTGACTCCAAAGATGAGTTATATGCACAAGATCAATCAGAGAAGGAGAAGGGAGGACCATTTGACCCAGATCTCATGTACAAAGCCAGTTTTGTGTTTGACAAGCAAAAAATTATGCCATATTCAACTTTGTGCTAATAATATTTGAATGAGCTCGCAAGTGACAATATTGACATTGACCTTGAATGATAATGAAAGCTGGTTTTGTCTTTTCTCTCAATAATGGGGGCATTCAAACAGAAAAAGTTTAGAAAAATATTCTTAAAATTTAATTATATTTCACCCTTTTGAGGTTCCATATTGTTTTATTATATTGTCTTTTTAAAACAAAATTATGGCTAGTATCTTCTAGAGCTGGAAATGGTCTTGGCCTCTCTAGACCTCTGAGTAATTCTGAATATGCAGAATGTTTCCATCTTGAAAAAATTAAGTATATATTTTTTAAATTTCTCATACATTTAGCTTGTCACTAACTTCATAGAATTATTACCAACAAAGCCGGGGCCAGAGATAAGTAGCTAGAGCAGTCATCTAGGATGGGGCATGTGGACACCCAATGAGTGACATTTTTAAATATTACTTTTAATGAATACAATGTCATAAGGAGATGGAGAACTGCTCTGAGAATGAATACATTCAAGTCTGTCTTCTGACAAATACCATGGAAACTCACAAAAGGTACAATCTCCAATCTCCAATCCTTGTTTAGGGCACATGTTCCTCTTTCTGACTGAACACAATGTGCCAATTTTGTTTATATTTGCCAATGAGAACAATAAAAGTATGTTATTGCTGCCTTTCACAACGGTAGGAAGAACTATACTCTTCAGATTAATATGTGATAATTAAGTATTTCATGTTTAATTTGAAGCCTTGTAATTCAGGCTGAAAGTTATAATAAGTGTTTTTTTTTTCCCATATCAAAAACTTTAAAATAATTAAATAATGATAACTCTGTTTGAACTTATCCTACAATATGCACGGTAAGATCTTATACCAAATATATCCATACGTACAGTTATCTGCCTAATTTAAAAGTATATTTTACATGTGTTGTTTCAAACCTCAGATTTCATTAGTGTAAACTCCAGTCATGGAAGTTTCATCTGTCAGTGAAGATCAGCAACTCCTCTGTAATTTATAGTCTTAGAGAATCCTATGCAGTTCTGAGATGTTAATTTATTTGGTTCTGGTTACAGGGCTAATACTCTAAAGAATTAGATATGAACATAAGCCTTACTGATTGCAAAGCGGTTCAATCATTTTTCAGTAAGGTTTAACTTTTTGTGGTCCCATTTGAGGTTTCCTTGGCAAAGATAATGGAGTGGTTTGCTATTTCCTTCTCCAGCTCATTTTACAGATGCAGAAATTGAGACTCACAGGGTAATATCTGACGTAGGATTTGAACTCAGGAAGATGAGTTTTCCTGATTTAGGTCTGGCACTCTACACTACCTAACTGCCATGACTTCAAGACTACTCTTCTACCCACTATGTCACAGTCTTCTCTCCACCAGGTATAAATATGGCTAGTTTTGCAGGAAGTATTCAAAAAGAATTCAGCTTGAAGGAGACTTTGTTCTTATGTAAATGATGGCAATAACAATGAACTTTAATCACATATGTAATATATCTTCCAAAGATGATAGAAAGTAATTTTGGTTAGTCAATATAAATTCAAATTAGAAACCTCCTTGCACTGCAAGTAGATGGATAATCATTCTTCAAGCTAATATATTTTTCTAGTATCATAGACATTATTTTAGAAAGGAATTTAGAAAGGAATTACAGAGGTCATCTAGTCTATCCACTTGCTTTCAGACAATATTGCATCTAAATAATACCAGCTGTCTTTTTTCTTACAGACTTAAAAATAGATTCTAATCTTCAATGGATGAGTTGTTCTAAAGACATATTCATAACAATCAAGAAGTCTTTCCTACAATCTCATTCAAATCCCTCCACTCCTCTTTTCAGTTGAAACAGATCATCTATTTGGCATATGTGGATTAACTCAATGACTCGTGAAGTCTCCCCTTTCGTCTTCACCTTCAGCATTTATACTTACAGGTATTTGGTCCTGTAATAAATATTTGCTGAGTGAATTGAAATTCTCTGAATAGCCTTGAATACTTTACTTTTTCTTCATGTAGCCCATTATCTGACTGCCTTCTGGTTCTTTCTTCGACTTCCTGAAATTGCAGTGACCAAACTGGATGAAACAATCATATTAACTAATATTTGATAGAGTGGGAATATTCTTGAAGTTGCCAAAATTTGTGGAAGAACTATTAAACACCGAGCCTAGCCTCAGGATGGCCATAGTCTAGCTGTAGAGGCAACATATCTACTCAGAAAACAGTGAATTTTGAATTAGACTTTGAAGGGGGGTGGGGGGAGCAAGTCATCGATTAACATAAAGGAAAGGGGACATAGTCCAAGTGAGAAGGGAAGTATAAACAAGGTACAGGGTCAAAAGCTATCAAGCTACAAAGTTTTATCTTTAGGTTGTATAGCCAAATCAGGGGCTTTTTATATTCTTTTTGTCCTTGGACCCTAACAGTGACCTGAACACAGAAGGTACTTATTTGTTTAATTTTATTAAATATATATATATATATATATATATATATATATATATATATATATATATATATATATATATATATATATGTTTGGGGGATGGAGCAGGTAGAACAAGCAAAATACCTTGACTCAAGATTATTTCATGTGCTTCTACATGTTGGGTTGCTGTTTTATGAATTCCACCATCTGCTTCACATTTCCAAAATAACACTACTGAAAAAATCTTAGCGGGCCAGAGTGGGTTTTATCTCTGACATACATTGGCTGTAGAACCCTGAGCAAGCCACCTAACTTCTAGGTGCTCTTAGAATCTTTTTATTGCTATGTTGCAGAAAATGTTAACCCCTATTTTTACCATCTCTACCCCTTACATTGGTAGAGGGAGTTTCCACAGCTGTAAATTCTCAATACCAATGAAATCACAGGTCCAGTGCCCATCCCTATCAGTCAATTGCCTTTTTATGGGGTATAGTCTGTATTACTAGCCCTGGCAATTCATGTTATCCATATTATACCATAAAGTATTTAAGATTTGTAACCTATGTCAGATTGTTTACTATCTCAGGGAGTGGGAGGAGAGGGAAGGATAGAATTTGGAACTCAAGACTTTAAAAAAAGACAATAAATGTTAAAATTTGTTTTTACATTTAATTGGAGAAAATAAAAAAATATTTAAAATAAAAATGTATGTGAGAATATGGATAGGTAAAATTCATTACTGTTACTATAAAAGTAACCATCTTAATAATGATTGAAAGTGGTTTAACTGGCAAGTAATGTTATTGAAGAACATTGGGGTATACTGTAAAAAGCACTAGAACTTAGGGTCAAAATAATGCCCTGGCCTGGCTCTCCCAAGAAATATAGTAATAATAAGAAGCTGACTTTTAAATTCTTCAAATTAAGATCATACCTAACTTCACAGATTTGTTGATTTATAGTTTTGTAAAGTGCTCCATAAATGTAATCTACCACGGTTGTGTATCACCACATATTATGTCATCATATGTAATTATCTGTAGTAATATAACTCAAAAAAAAGTCATTCTTAGAAGTTAAGTGGATTTTTAAGAGTCATCCTTGTGATCCGAACCTGTTTCTCTGGCTTTCCATTAAAGGTTGTTTGTTAGAATGATATAGAAAACCCCATAGTTTCTCTGATGATTGAAATGTTAAAAGTAGCTGCTCAGTTTTCAATTAACTTAGAACATTAGTATTCTCTGTTGATATCTCATTATTCATCCTACAGGAAGAGTAATCTCCCTAAAGCATTGCTTTGATCTTACCACTGGTGTACTCAAAAAAACTTCAGAGAATCAGAATCAGCATTTGAGAGTAGGAGTGAGAATGGACCTCAGCGGCCACCTAGTCTCCACAGAACATAGAAAGCAAATGGTTTGCATTTTAATAGTTCCTCTTTGCCTTGTGGCATACTGGGAATGTACAGGATTTGGAGGTAACATATCTACATTTGGTACCAGGGTCAGCCACTACTAATTGCTGAACAAAGCATAAGTCCTTTAAACTCCATTAACTCTTTTTTTCTCACCTGCAATATGAGGATACCATTTTTATAATTGTGAGAAACAAATAACATAGCATACAAAAGAATCTCTAGCAAATATTATTGAACACGATGCAAACTTATTTTTCAGGTTTCAAAATCCTTCAAAATCCAGATGTACTTTTCAAGATCTATTTCCCATCATTCCCCTACAAAAAGTCTAAATTCTAGCCTGATAGACAATCTATCATCCATTCCCTAAAGCTATTTTTCAATGTTCTATCCCCACACCCCTTTCAATTTTGTTCTTTCCACTTCAAATAACAAATTTCATTTCTGCTAATCAAAGTTCTATCCACTCTGTAAGGCTCAGTTCTTCTCTCTACTAAATGTCATCTCTCTATTAAAGCCTTCTCCAATCAGTTCATGTCATCAACAGCTGAGATCCTTAGCTCTACCTGGGCAAGGAAGCTTAAAAACAGATGGCTTCAGACAAATAAGCATCTGCATCCCTTCTTCTATTCCTTGGATACCTCTCTGAGTCATTTCTGGAGATCAGGATTTCCACTCAGAAGATCTAAGAAACTGTCACTTGACACTTAGAATGTTGACACTAAATCTTCTTCTAAGAGCATAATTCATAATATTAAAGAAAAGTTTTGTTGGAAAATCAAGGGAACAAAACTTTTGAAAAAAAATAAATGGAATGATAAATTTTAAACTTTCAAGGACCTTAGGGACTCTAAAAGATGATTTTATCAACCTCCATCATTTAAGTGTAACCCAATAGAGTGAACTGATTTGCCAGAGGTCATATATGTAGGCAGTAGCAGGATTTTAAGTCGAGTCATTTAACTGTAAATCAATGTCATGAATGAATAAAACAACCATTTACCATGTGCCTTGCACTCTGTTAAGTGCTAGGGAGATAAATATAAAAGTGAGACAGTCTCTACCTTCAAAGAGATTACATTTCAATAGTCAACACATACAGGGGAGTAGTGAACAGAAATCACATCAATATGGTGACTGAAGAAATATGGTAGGCAATTGTTAGAGCCTATCTAAAAATAATTTTAGCTTTAATTAGCTTACTGTTCTTAGAGCAAGAGTTGGAAATGAAAATTAGGTGGGAAGTACAGAAAAATGGACAGCAAGAAGATGACCAGGGCAAACTTGTTGGCAATTTCCTGGCCTAAAAGGGACTCTCATTCCAGCAGCCATGCCTGTCTCTAATTCTAACCCAAAAGCAGCCTACAACATCCCAGCTGGGTGTAATACCATTCCTCTGATCTCCTTAGGCACTTTGTTTCTACCCTTTGTTTTTAGGACCTTACATTGCCTTGTATTGTGGGGATTTGTGTGACTTTATTATCTACTCTATTAAATGATAAGCTCATTAAGGACAGGGACTTCATTGAATATCATTCCATTATACATAACAACTAGCATATTTCATCTAAAAGTTGTTTGATAAATATTTATGGAATGTATTAAGAAATCTGTTCTTTTATAAAATTTCTTGTTCCACATATTTCAACTATACAAAACAGTAGGGTTTCGTTCTATTTTCTGATAGTTTTACAAGTGAGTTTTCCATCTGACCATGTAGTAAAAGTAAAAAAAAAAAGCGTAGGCTACTTCTATAGTTCTTTCTGATGTAGGAAATTTAATTGAACGTAACACATATCTATATGCAAAGCACTGTGCTAGTGTCTGAGGTTTTGTTTTTTCATTTTTTTATGAGAGGGTGAAGAAGTCTAGACCTATGATTTCATTAGTATATGTAACTACCAGTGTGGAAGCTCTGTCCACTAATGCAGATGAGCAATTTACGATAACATGGTTTTAGAGATTTAATTGTAGATACTGAAAGGTTAAGCAACTTGTCCATGGTCACACATTTAATAGGTGTAAGAAGCAGAAGGTGAACCCAGTATTTTTATAACTTAAAGACTTGCTACTATGTGAGACTGCCTTCAAAGTGCTTATTTTCTACTGAAAATAACACATTTGTAATCTCTTCAATTTGTTCATTTTGGTAACGCCTGATAGATAATCTTAAAAAAATATTCCCACAAATTTGTGATAATCATTTGAAATACCAAAAGAAAAAAATACCTTTTCAATCAAAATTACGTTCAATCCTCATGGAGAATCAAGAGTTTAAAATATATTTTCAACCATAAAGAAAAGATGCGAACTCCCTCTAAAAAGGTTGGTAGTGGGGAGTGGAATTACGAGTACAGTACAAAGATTGTCAAACTTGATTGATATGTTGGTTACTTTTGCTGAATTGCTTTTTTTCATTCTTTGGATCAAATGACGGATACAATAGATAGGTATAAATTTTTGTTAAAACATACATACTTTCAGAAATTTTATTATTCTAAAGTTTATTTACAGTACATCAGTCAAAAATATGACAAAACAAATTTCCCAATGGACACTGGCCTAAATGTGAGAAAATGTAAATATTTTGGAAAAATGTGCATTTTTATTAAAATCATTGAAAAGTATAGTGACTAATATTTACCAAGCACTACTTAAATGAAACTTTCCTTCTCTTTCATTAGATTTTTAAAAATATTACTTACGACATATAACAGCTGTGTGATTCAGGGCAAGTCACAAAACTCTCAGTGGTCTAGTCAAAATTTTAACACTACAAGTTTCAGAGAATGTGCCAAACTACATTGATAGAAGGACTTTTCTCCCCAGGAATTCCCTATACTAATGCAATCCAAAGTCCAGTACCTATCCTTATCCCCATTTATCAATGAATTTTTATATTACAGAGACTTCAAGAACTGAGTGAATTCTATCTAGTTGCTGTCACAGTTTCATGCATTGGCAGTGAAAGTCCATTCATGTCCTGACACTTTTCTGCGCTTACAAGATTTCCATTTCAGTTCATGACTCCTCAAAGAGAAGACATAGTACAACAAAGCTATACGGAACATCTACAGCTTTACTATGTCAGAAGCCATAATTAAATAATTCTCTTTGCTGAGTTAGACTCATTAATTTTAAGTGGACCCTTCCAACCCATTTCTATTTTCATTAACCAATACAGGCACCAATAGCACATTTTATTCAAAATAGAATCTAAAGCTACTTTGTTAGCTATTTCTTTCTAATTGTAGGAACTTAATTTTTCAAATATATATCATTTCTTAAATGACACCATAGAAATGTTAATTGTATAGAACTTTGCACATTTCCAAGGTTTCAATGAATGCGATTTAACCAGCTCTTCTGCTCTGCTGGTCCCAAACTATTAGTAGAATTTTCATTATAGTTCAATCCTGAATTCTTGATCACTGACTGAAAAGTTAATAGTCTTTACAAATCAGCAAATATTTAAAATCAATTTTGATGACCATAAGATAGAAATATTACTCTGGACTCTATATTTTAATGTCTTCTTGAAAGGTTCAGTCTTATATGTGAAATAAACTGATTGCCTTTAGAAATGGGTCTACTTAATGGTGAAACATCTACAGGAAACACTGAAATTACTCAGATACCCAGATCATTTGTTTCCCATGATATTAGAAACCTGAATGTTTGGCTTGTATGTGGACAACTGCTTAAAGTTTTAAGTGCCCCCAGATGCAATAAGCCTTCTAACAATAAAAGTTAGGATTGCCTAAGAAGTTTGAGCTGAGAGGTTGAGAGATGCAGTCTATCTAGTTCCTATTATTAAGTCCTCCTAGACACTCAAAATTCAAATGCTAAATATTCTCTTGACAATCTCTTCCAGGACTATTTTTTTGACAGTACTGGCACTATAATCAATCTCTCTCCAAGTGAAACTTTTCACTGCCTTGTCTTTTTACCACAGGAGTTTTTCCAAACCTTTTTTCACATTCCTTGAAATTCCACCCCCACTCCTGTCCTGTTCAGATTCAGAACATTCTTGCTCTGAATATTCTCAAAAGGAGACTGTGGCTCCATCTTCACAAGAAGATAAAAGCTATCTGAATTAAGACATCCTTTAATTCCACTCCTGTATGTCTCAAAATGTCTTTGTCTCTTTACCCATTCTCTTTACAAAGACCCTAAGGAAGTGGTTCCACTCAGAGACTCTCCCTGCAAAGCCCACACATCATAAGAACTTTAGTCAAGGCTAGGGGTGGAGCACCTGCCACATTGTCTTTCTAAATCCCTCGGTGTGGTCTTTTGACTGAGCCCAAGTTTTACAGAACAAATCCTTTCGTTAAGGGATGTGTTCTGTGAAGTTTGGATTCAGTCATAGGGCCACACTTGAGGGCCTACAGGGCCACATGTGACCTTGAGGCTGCAAGTTCCCCACCCCTTGTCTAGGCCCTCACTCTCTTTTTCCCAAACTATTGCAATATTCACTTAATTATTTTTCCTGCTTTTAGTCTCTTCCCTCTCTAATTCATCCTCTATATAGTGGGCAAAGTAATGTTACTAAAGTAGAAACTTGACCATGTCACTCCTCTGTTCAAGAAGTTTTCAGTGGCTTCTCATGATCTTTACATTAAAGTATAAGGTCCTCTATTTGATTTTTAAAGCCCTATTTAATCTATCTCAAGCCTACTTATATCAGCTTTGTATGTTACTCTCCCTTATAAAGGATATTCCATCAAACTTTCCGGTTTACTATTCCTCAAACAAAATATTCCAGTTCCTGTTGCTATGCATTTGCACAGCCTGTAACTCAAATCCATACTCCTCTCCCTCATCTACCCCCCTGTCTCTTGGATTCTCTGTATCCCTTCAAAGTTCAGCTCATTCAAGAGGCCTTTTCTGATTCCCCTAAGCTATTCCCATTTATTCATATAGTTTTGGGTATATTACTTGTATAACAGGCACTTTTGAAGCATGGATAATAGAAAGATTTTAGGGGATGGTGTCTATGAACTCGGAGGGTGAAAAAAATTACATTTTACTTTCACTAATTTATAATTTAATTCTGTCACTTCCTTCAATGATGAATGTTTTTAAAAGGTAAAGTTACTCTTCCCCCCATACATTTAACCAAAAGTCCTTATAACCTGCCTGAACATGTCTCTCTGCCACTACTACCTAGAGCCCAAAGTTCTTTCCTCTGGGGACAAGTAAAACAAGTCTAATTGCTTTTCTGCATGACAGCTCTGCTTATTCCAAAAGACAGCTATCTTGACATTTCTTGAAGACATAGTGATTCAGAGGAAAAACAAAGAGAAAGAAAAGCCCAGCAAACCAATAAAGAATCCGAATGTGCTGGAAGATTGTGGGATGTGAAACATAAAAAGGAAAAGGACAAATGAATAAACCATTGTTAGAAATTGTTACATTTGTGACTTCTCCTATATAAGGACCTTAAACTAAAAATGGATGGTGAGAGAAACTGAACATGATTGCTTAGAGAGATAAATCAGAGAATGGCAAGTTCTAAATGTAAAGAGAATATTAGTAGAAAGAAGCCAATAAGTATCAGAAGGAAACACAATAAAATGGCTTATAATAATACACATGGCTTTATAAGTTTTTGATTAAATGTGTAAAGTATGGGTAATAAACAAGGTAAAGTAGACATCTTAATGAAAGAACACAACTCCTACATTATAGGTATCACTGATACTTGAGTAAATCTTAATTATCACTTGAACATCACAAAGGAAAAGAAATGCCTTAATCTAATGAAAAGGAAAGTGAAAAACAACTGGAACATTATTATGTATCAAAAAGATATATTTATGTGAGAAAATGCATCAATCAACATTCATTAGTCACCTGCTATGTGCCAGGTACTATGCTAATAGCTATATATGAAAAGCAGCACAGAGAATGCCTTTGGATGAAGATTAATAGAGCAAGCAATAGAAGTTACATCATTATGGCAATAATTGTAACATCAGAGCACCTAGGTGGTACAGTGGATGGAGCACTGGGCTTGGAATCAGGAAGACAACTTTATGAGTTCAAATCCAATCTCAGACACTTAATAGCTGTATAACCCTAGGCAATTCACTTAACTCTATTTGCCTCAGTTCCTCATCTGTAAAAATGAGCTAGAGAAGGACCTGGCAAATCACTCCAGTATCACAAAGAGCTGGACACAACTGAAATGACTACACAGCAACTATACCATCAAGTTAAAAAGGAGAAATGGGTGATGAGTTGATCATAAAGTTGGCATAAAATCAAGATATATTAGTGATAGAGACTTCAGATGTTTGTATCTCATTCAGCTAAAAGCAAAGCAGTCAATAAGGGGAACTACTATAATGGACCTGATCTGACCAGAAAGATTTAGTTATAGATGTAGAAATGATAAGAGTTTTATGAGGAAGTACTGATGCCTTCTGTGAATTCATGATAGATAATGGTGGAAGCAGTTGGCAACATCTGAAGCCAAACATACATTTAGAGAAAGGAAATTTCAGTGTTCAGAGACTGGGTATACTGGGCATAGGTTTCATTCTCTAGACTAGATGTCTAGAGAGCAAGTCAGGTCAGCAAGGCTGTCAAGAGGAAAATTCTCATAACACAACACATTATTTCAAAGAGATAATTGTGGGACTACAGGAAATTTACTGATCACCTCTGGTTTTAAAAAGTAAATTAATGAAGATGAATAACAAAAGTGGTCAAATATAAGTAGAATGAAATTTTTGAAGGCAGGGACTGGTATATATTTGTCTTTCTACCCTGTTACAGTTACTTGCGCTTGTGATAAATTCTAGTTGACTAGCTGATAGGCACTTAATAAATGCTTGGAGAATTTATTTTGATCAAATTACATAGTCCTAAATTAATGTTAAGAAAGCAAAACCCCAAACTGGATGAATCTTGCAATGAAATTTAAGAAAATCAAATTTAACATTGCTTTTTTTTTTTATTTACAAAGGAAAAAAGAGCTTCAGGATGGAAACTACAGATTGGAAATAGCTAATAAAATATTGAAACCCATAATAAAAGGCGATAATAAGCAAAACTCGCTAGCATAAAATGAATTGCATTCCCAGGAGAATGTCCCCTTGGAGATGTGATTGTTGAACTAATGTCAACAATCTTTGGAAAATGGATTCATCCTTACTTGGGTAATGGAGATCGCATTTTATTTAGTAAAATGCTTGAATGCATTATTAAAAATATAGTTTGCTAACAGTGTTCAAGGGGAAATCACTGACTTTTATGATCTTGGGGAAAATGCTGACCCCAGAGTTGAAACCCCTGGTGTTAAATTCTACCTCTTCTGGTTATATCTTGAGCAAGTCACTGAGCTTTTGGGGATCTAGGGAATCATATGTGTATAATTAGAGTTTGGATGAGATGACTACTAAGGTTCTTTTATGCTCTATATTTATGATTCTTTGATCCTAAATGGTAACTACTAGTCAGAATAACTGACTTAAAATAAAATATATCAGAGTAACATCAATTCATAAGGCAGATCCAAAGAAGGCAGGATATAGTATTCCTGCTCCCTAGGACCAAGACAACTGACAGGTTTTACCTCAATACGTTATCCAGTAATGGGAGTTGGTGAGATGAGGGCTATATGTGAGCACGCTTAGATTCACTCAGACCTGATTAGTCTAATCCAAAAAATGGTCACCAATGGACTTATGTGAGCCAAGAAGGAATTTCCTAATGAAGTGTCCCATGGCTTTATCTTTGGCCCTTTGGTATAGAAGATGTTTATCAATGATTTGGATGAATATATGAAGGATATGTTTCTCAAATCTTTGAATGACTCACAAGTGAGGTTTAGATGACATATTAGATAACTAAATTGGGACAAAAAAAATTTCTTCAGGCTAGACTAAGGTTTACTCAATCCATATCTACCACTCAATCCAAATTCAGGTAGTTACTGTCTATTGGCATCCAGGCCACTGCCCTTCTTTCTTCAATGAGTTCAGTGCCTATTTCACAGTTTCTCCTCTTCTAGTTCCTGCTCTCATACTACAGGCCTTCAACATACATATTAATGCTCCCTCAAAGATTATAACTTTCTAGTTGCTCAGCTTATTCAATTCCTGTGACTTATTCAGTTCTCTTCCACCTCACTTCAGCTACACATCGAGATGGTTATATCTATGACTTTGCCATCACCCACATATGAACCCCTTTCATGTTCATAAATTATAAAGTCATATATAAAAGACCAAAATCTCTTATCATTCCACCTCTATCTCTGCTTTTCAACTCCAAAGCATCTTCTTTTTCCTCACTATGACCTCTAATCCCTTGAATCCTTAGATCTTTCCCAGGCCATCACCCCTGTACAATCTACTCTCTCTTTTCCCTTCCCCACCTTGACCCTTCAGTGAATAAATTCTATTCTACACTATCCTCTTTTTGCTCTCTTGCCTACTAATTATATCATTCATCTTGGCTTGCCAAGTATCATTTTTAGATTACTCCCAACATCTTCTCTCTTTGATCACACTCACATGTCGCTGAATAAAGGTGGAAAAAAATCACAAAACATGCTAATTGAGTCCACTACAGATTTATATTACATAATTCAACTGGGCCCTCACTACAGAAAGGCAATTTACTTTTTTTTAAAAACTCTTGTTGATTCAAAATTCCATTCATCATAGCAGTTTTTCAAAACGTTTTCATCCCTTCTCTAGATTCCCATAGCTCCCTTTCCCCTACGTTTTCCTGCAAGAATCTTGTCACATATTTGACTTACAATTGAGGTCATTTATTGAGAGTTCCTCCTCACTTCTTCTTCCTCATTTCATATGATGCAGGTACCTTTAGCAACTATCTCCTTCTTCAGTCCTTTTCCTTGCCAAGGCAAACATGCACGAATGTTCCTTTTTTATTCCATCTTTTTTCCCAGAAGATTGCTCCTCTTTCACTTTTCTTCAATCTCTCCTTCACTACTGAATCTTTCCCTACAGTCTATAAACATGCCCATGTCTCCTCCATACTCAAAATAACCTGCACTTGATCCTTATATCCTCCTTATCATCCAGTATCTTACCTCCCCTTTTAAGGCTAAATGCCTTGAGAAGGCCATGTAGAATTCATATGTACATTTCCTTTCCTCTCCCTCCTCTTAACTCTCTATAGTCTAGCTTTTCACTTTATTATTCAACTGAAATTGTTTTCTTCAATGAGCTCTTAATTAACAAACCTAATGGCCTTTTCTCAATCCTCATCCTTCTTGACTTTTCTGTAGCATTTAAAACTGTCAATAACCCTCTTCTTGAGAATCTCTCCATAGGTTTTTAGGATACTACTCTTTCCTGGTTTTCATCTGATTTGTCAGTCTCCTTTGCTGAATCTTCAATCAGGTCACACTACTAAGCATGGGTGTCCCGCAGGGCTAGGTCTCTTCTTCCTCTCTATTATTTTGGTTTGTGATCTGATTATCTCCCACGATTCATTTATCATCTTTGCTAATGATTCTCAAATCTACTTATCCAGCTCTAAACTCTCTTCTGATCTCCAATCTCACATCTCCTACCACCTATTAGACATTGCAAACTACACATCACATAGATATGTTAAACTCAACAAGTTCAAAACTGCATTCATTATTTCCATTCTCTTTCCTCAAATCTTGCTAACTTCTTTATTACTATCACGACTATCCTCACAATTATCTGGGGTCAAGACCTATGTGTGCTCATCATTCCTTACTCTTTTTCACCCACTTACCTCCTGTCCAACATGTTGCCATATCATCCCAATTTGTGTCCTCATAACATTTATTGTATATACCACCTTCTCTCCTTTATTCTATAATTCTGGTACAGGGCCTCATCATATCACATCTGAATTATTGCGACAGTCTGTTTCTTGGTCTCCCTGACACAAGTCTCTTCACACTAGTACATGTTCCATTCAGCTGTCAAAGTGATCTTTAAGCACAAGTCTGATCATACCAGCCCTGCCCAATAAACTCTTATGGCTCCCTATCAACTACATGATCAAATATAAAAGCCTGTTTGGCATTCAAAAAACCCTTTGCTACCTGGCTCACTCCTAACTCTTCAGTTTTCTTACATATTACTCACCCCCTGTGTACTCTAACATCCAGTGATACTGACCTCCTTGCAGTTCTGACAATGACAGGACAAACCATTGGTCAGCTGTAGGTGTTTTCACTGGCTGTTCTCCATATCTAGGATTCTCTCCTTCATCTCTCTTTCTTGGCTCTCCTGGCTTCCTTCAATTCCCACCTAAAATCTGACCTTTATAAGAAGGCTTTCCTGATCCATCTTGATGCTAGTGACTTTTCTCTGTTGATTATCTCTCATTTATCCTGTATGTAACATTTTTTGTTCATAGTTATTTTATGCTGTCTCTCCTGTTAGTCTATGAGTTTCTTGAGAGCAAGGACTATCTTTTCCTTTTCTTTGTGTCTCCATACTTAGCACAGTGTCTGGCACATGGCAGTCACTTATTAAATGCATGTTGCTTAATTGTAATAATATAAAATTTATTAGGATTAAAGATTCACTCTCCCATCAGGTTCAAAAGTTCAACTTCATAAGGAGATTATGGAAGAGAGGTCCCTAGACTTCACTTCAAGTGAAAAAGACATGAGAATTTTAATGTGATGAAAATTAAATGTGAGTCAACAATGTGACTTGGTGAAAAAAGTTAATATGATCTTTGGCTGTGTTAATGGAAGCATAGTGTACAAAATGAACAAAGTTATTATGTTATTCATATGCAAATGAAGCAGCTGGAGCAAGGGGAAAACTAGGAAAGATTTTCAACATCCCTATCTCCCTAATTTTGTCCTGTTATCTTTAGTCATAGGCCTTTATAGTGCTAGGACAAGGTTGTATGGGATACGGTTTCACTGTACAAAACACTCATTTTTTTCTATTCTATGTAATCTTTCCATTAAAAGCAAATACAGATACTTAGCACAATGTATAGTTATAATACTGCAGTACTATATCACATACATGTGATTGTTTGAGGGTTGCTATTATTCAAAAATGTTCCCCACACAAATTATGTTCCTGGAGCCCCATTTCTATGGTTGGAACTATATAAAGACATAAATGGTTCTAATACAGAACTCATAAGAATCCCTGATTCCCACAGGAAGTCACAGATTTAGAGTCAGGGGTTAAAAAAATGTACTTAACATAAACAGATGTTTCCTGTAGGCAGTAACAGCAGACATCTACATAATGTCAATTTTGACAGCTTCTGCTAGTAACAACCTGAAAAGGGACCTAGACAGGTCCCTAAATAATTTATGTGATACATTGATAGACTGACTAGCAGGAAGAAAAATGGTATAATTATTTCATTGAAATTTGTCATTTAAAAAAGCTATTCTGTGGCAGAATGTTATACAAATGAGTTTATTATAAAATATTAAATTTGAAATCAATCAGCAAGAATATTTACTAATAATTAATTAGTCATATTCAATCTAACAAGCATGTAAGTACTTATAATTTACCACTATTGTATTAGGGCCTACGGTTACAAAGACAAAGGTGATGAAACCCCTGCCCTCAAGCATCTTATATTCCACTTGAGAAAAGCAAGATGTACACAGATAAGTAAATCCAAACACATACAAAATTATTCTAAGGATAGAGAAGACATTAACTAAAAATGACTTTACAAAGGAGGCAGTATCAGAGCCAAACCCTGAAGGGAACTAGAGATTCCAATAAAAGCAGATGAGAAGGAAGAATACGCCAGGCATGGAAGACAGGCTCTGTAAAGCCTTGGAAGCAGATAATGAAATGTAACTCATGCAAAGAAAACAAGTAAGCTAGTTTGGCTGGAGTACAGACTATGTACAAGGAAATAATGTGTAATCAGCCTAGAAAGAAAGTCTGGAACCATAATGGGAAGGAATTTAAAAGCCAAAATTAGACATTCATTTTTAATCTAGAAGTACTAGGGAGTTGCTAAAGCTTGCTAAAGCTTACTGTTCAAGGGAGCAACATGGTTTAATGGTAATTTAAATTGAAAGATCTTTCTCATTAATTAATAGGCCCATATGATCTGCTTAAATCGCCTGGAAGCCTAAGTCACATGTAGTGGGAGGAGCTTGCTGAAGAGGCGGAACAGAGTGGAAGGGTAGAGTGGAAATGGGAGGGAGTGAGTGAGGTCAGGTCAGAGGGGAGAGAACAAGACCAACTGACACAGGCTAACAGACACATTATGACAGTTGATAATGAGAAGGCCCTGGCTGGGGGGAGGGGGCGATGTTTGAGACTGAAACATTGTGACAATTGATAATGAGAAGACCCTGGCTGAGGGGGGTAATGTTTGAGACTGAAACATTGTGACAATTGATAATGAGAAGACCCTGGCTGAGGGGGGTAATGTTTGAGACTGAAACATTGTGACAATTGATAATGAGAAGACCCTGGCTGAGGGGGGGGGAATGTTTGAGACTGAAACATTGTGACAATTGATAGTGAGAAGGCCCTGGCTGAGGGAAGGGACATTTGAGACTGAAACATTGTGATAGTTGATAGTGAGAAGGCCCTGGCTGAGGGAAGGGACATTTGAGACTGAAACATTGTGATAGTTGATAGTGAGAAGGCCCTGGCTGAGGGAGGGGAGGTTTGAGACTGAAACATTGTGATAGTTGATAGTGAGAAGGCCCTGGCTGAGGGAGGGGATGTTTAAGACTGAAACATTGTGACAATTGATAATGAGAAGACCCTGGCTGAGGGGGGGGAATGTTTGAGACTGAAAAATTGTGATAGTTGATAGTGAGAAGGCCCTGGCTGAGGGGGGGGAGGTTTGAGACTGAAACATTGTGATAGTTGATAGTAAGAAGGCCCTGGCTGAGGGAGGGGAGGTTTAAGACTGAAACATTGTGACAATTGATAGTGAGAAGGCCCTGGATGAGGGAGGGGAGGTTTGAGAATGGCTTTGCCCTCTGCTATGACCATGTTCATCAACTTCTTGATCACCATGACAGATTTTGCTTTCTGGTTCTGGGATTTGGCTTTCTGGTGTTTAAATAAATGTTTTCTTCTGCCTTCTATATGGAAAATCTTTTATACTTGGTGATTGAGAACTACACTGGCATGTTCATAGTCACCACCAGTGCTGTGAATATTACCTTGGAGATACATTTGACGTCACAAACAGGATCGCAAGGTATAAATCTATTTGGAGGCAGAAAGGATTTAGAGGAAGACATTAATATTCCAGGATGGGAGGATTTACCATATTCCTTGATAGCAAGGGAATGGGCTAAAAGCATCGAACCCTATGAAAACTGGGAAGCAAGATTACAGGAGGGGGAACCTGGAGATTTGAAAAAGTGTTTGCAAGGAATATCAATAAGACCAGAGAAGGAGTTGGCAGGGGTAAGTAAATCCAGCCTGGATTTTATTAATGACATTGTATTATGTGTAGAAACAGAGATGAAATGCTTCAGGAAAAAATTCAGATGGAGAAAGAGTTAGCTAGTTTTTGCATGGGAACTCTCATCCTTTGGGTTCTACTTCACAAGAACAGTCTGGGGCAGGGGGGCTCTCAGGCAGAAGGAAAGGCTGTTCATTTAGCTCAGAAGAAGCTTCAGGCTAACAAAAGAAATGCACATCTGACCTTTGTACAGACCCAGCCCAGTTGCCACAGTGACAAAAGAAGTGAAATAATTTTAGAGGAAAAAGTTTCTCAGTCAGAAGCATATCCAACAGTGAGGCACAAACAGGAGAACCAAGGAGGTAAAGTCAATGTTTAGGGAAATTGAGGATTTTACTCATCAGGAGGTCATAGAAATTTTGAATTGTTTCACTATCTTGGATGATGAGAATCAGTGGTGACTGACTGATGGAGCAGGAGGAATAGTTATAGATCCCATCAACTGACTGAAATTTATAGATATTAGTCAGAATCTTTTTGTATAGCAAACTTTTAGAGATTATAATACGTAAGGAGGTAGCAATACACATAATCTGTTAGCTTTGGCTGCAGAAGGCTGCAGTAGGCAGTATCCTACTAACTCTATGTGGCCCAGTGGAGACAGACCCTGGTATTCACTTAGGGACTGGATAAGAAAGTTAAAGGAGGAGATAATGAAGACTGCCATAATGATCCGGAATGCAGATGCATAATATGATACTCCCATTGCAGTTTCCCATAGGAATATAATAGTGAAGATGACTCCTCCTATTTCCAAGCACTTGATTTTGACTCTAATAATGAAGGAAATAGGGCACCCTCTTTCAGAGGTGCTGGACAAGATTTCACAGGTGACTTAGGAGACTGGGGAAAAGGCAACATTGCTAGAGAGAGAAGAGTAAATAGCTAGTGGATACAAAATCAGAAAAAAAAATGAAAAAGAGAGAATTGTTTCCTCTTCTATTGAGATCAGGGGTAGATTTTAGAAGCATAGATGGTATTCCAACTAATGAACTATACAGAATATACCAAGAAAAGGGACTTGATACTAGACAAAATAGAGAAGTAAGAACTGCCCCTACAGATCCTGTTGAACGTTTGTATCTAAGTTCATGGCACCTTCAGGGAGAACAGGAAGTTGGCCAAACCCCAGCTCAGAATAGGATTAGCAGCTTGAAGAATACATGTATTGACTGGAGTGATAGCTTCAAATTATCAAGGAGAAATCATTGTAACATTCCAAAATTTAGGTGATAGACCCCTACAGTTTTGTAAAAAATGATAGAATAGTTCAAGTGATTATTAGGCTTTGTGAAACAGGACTGCTAATGAAAACTTACCCTCCTTCTGAAATAACTAACAGAGGAACAAAAGAATTGGGTTCTACTGATAAAATAAAATTTGGGAGCTAAGGTATGTGTTCCAAAGGCTGCAGAAATCATAGCACATGGGAAAGATAACACAGTAACTGCTGTTTATTCAGTAGAGGAAGATTACCAAATTGTACCTTAACTAATATATTCTGACATGAATGAGTCTGTGATAGGGGGTTTACGTACTCCATAACCACAACTGGCCCTATATCTACCCTGCTTTTGGTTATTGTTTCCTTTTTATTTGTTTGTTCGTTTGTTTGTGCTTTGACTTTTCATCTATTAAACTTGTTTTCTAGATTTGTTTCCTATAAGCTTAGTACTCTCCATTTGCAGATCCCTGATCATCACTTAAGCTGGATGTTACATCCTGTCCATGATGGGTGATATGTCATCTCTGGACCTGAAGTTGACCAAACTCCAGGTGCCAACTAAAGAACTCATCTCTCAACGGGACCTCTTGGGGTAGGGACTGTTCTCCATCCAATCTCAGCAGCAAGCAGTTATAGAAGAAGAAGAAGAGACCTTTGCCCCTTATACCAAGATTCTGGGCCCCATCTGTTAGGGGGAATAAAAATGGGGTGCTTGCAATACTAGTTGCCCCACCAACCTATGTAATGAATATGAAAGATCTTGGGGTTGAATGCAATAATAATTTAAATGAAAAGATCTTTCTCATTAATTAATAGTCCCGTATGATCTGCTTAAATCACCTGGAAGCCTAAGTCACATACAGTAGGAGGAACTTGCTGAAGAAGCAGAACAGGAAGAGTAGAGTGGAACTGGGAGGAAGTGAGTAAGCAAAGTCAGGTCAGAGGGGACAGAACTTAGGTCAACCTACACAGGCCAGCTGACAAAATGTGTGTGACACTTGATAGTGAGAAGGCTCTGACTGAGGGAGGGGAAGTTTGAGAATGGCTTTGTCCCCTGCTGTGATCATGTTTATTAACTTCTTGCTCACCATGACAGATTTTGCTTTCTGATTCTGAGATTTGGCTTTCTAGTGTTTAAATAATTGTTTTTCTTCTGCCTTCTATATGGAGAATCTTTTATATTTGGCAATTGAGAACTACTCTGGTATATTTATAGTCACCACCAGTCCAGTGAATATTGCCTTGGTGATACACATGACCATCTATGTGGTGGATAAGACTGAATGCAGGGAGACCAGTTAGAAAGCTATTGCAATAGACTAGACAAAATATCCAAAGGGAGGGAAGGGGACGGATACAAGAAATGCTCTGGAATTAGTCTTGCCAATGACTAGATATGGCAGAGTAAAGGAAAATAAAGTTGTGTGTGAGGTTATGAGTCTAGTTAAGTAGAATGATCATGGCACCCTTGATAGGAACAAGGAAGTTATAATGAAAAGGAAATCAAATTAGTTCTTATAAAGATGGATCACAGAATTGTTACTGTAAGGGAGCCTAGTCCTAACACCTCATTTTATAAATAAAATGAAATGCAAAGAGCTGACTTGCTTCTTTATTATAGAATTAATACATAACAAAATTTAACCAAAACTCCACTAACTCCAAATCTGGAACTTGTTTCATTGGAGATGTTTATGAGTTATCTGGGAAAAAGTGTCCAATGGCCAACTGGTCAGGTCAGACCAGAGCTTAAGACAATTGAGGATTGGATATGTGGATTTGCAAGTCATCTGCATAGAGACGATAGACAAATCCAAGGAAGTCAATGAGATCACCAACAGAGGAGAGAGAGAAAGGGAGAGGGAGAGGGAGAGGGAATAGGTCTGGCATGTAGAGCCCAAGCACATAGTCATACTCAGGAGGATGTGAACAATGATCCAACAAACACTGAGAAAGAATTTTCAAAAAGATACAAGAATCAGAAAATAGCATTAATTTATGCTGTGTAAATCAACAGTTTCCTAATTTAAGAAGATAATAAGAACTACCTATCATTAAACAGATGAAAAGTTATAAACTAAATCCGAAGACTTGGGTGAAGAGATCCAATTCAATTCACCAGACTGGTACTGAATGACCATTGTTATGGGAGACTTTTTGCTTAGTATTGGAGAGTGTGATGATTAAAAAAATTATAGTCCTTATGCACAATAAACTCATGCTCTAATAGGCCCAGCTTCTCTTAGATCCTATTTAGAAGTCCAAAATATTCATATCCTTTGTGTTTCCCTAATTAGGGACCTCATGATAGAGGGGGAAAACAAAACAACTGAGAGACCAGGGTTTAAGGCTTAGCTCTATGACTCACTACCAATGTGATCCTGGGCACGTCCCTTAACTTCTAGGGCTTTAGTGCTTTAATCTGTAAAATGAAGTAGATAGAGGAGATCAGTTCCCAGCAATAAATCTAATTCTGTAATCCTGATACTCATATTTAAGAGTGAGATGAAGACATTTTAAGTGTCTCCTCTGTGCCCAGCTTAGAAATCAGAGATCAGAAACAGTACCGTGAGTTAACTGGAATTGAGCCACAGGGCACTGGGCAAGAAAAGTGGATAAAGATATAAATAAGACTAACAAAGACTGGGCTTGGACTTTTCAAAGAACGGGATCCCACCCTATGGAGAGCAACTGCAAAGATGAGAACAGCAGTGAAGAGACACCCCTGAAGTGCAGATAGGTTAATCATATAGGGGTTCAAGGACCCTTAAGATATTTGGCTTTTTCAAATTAACAAAGATTTAGGACATACTTCTGTGGAGCAGTAAAAATTTATGTAAGAAGAGCTAGAGTTTAGTTTCTATGAACCTTAGAAGGCTGAGCAAAGATAGCCAGTTTCAGCTTTTTTTAGACCTCTTACATCTTAGATTAAATGAGGAGAAAGAACAAGGAAGCAGAGACAGAGGTGGACTTAAGGAAGCCTTGGTTCATGCCCTTCCTCAGACTTGCACTAGCTTCGTGACCCTGGGCCAGTCATTTTAGTAAATCAGTGCTCCAGCAACCAAGGTCTGCAAATGAGAGTTCCCCACAGGGATAAAATCAAAGGTCAGACACATACACACATTCCACAAATGATGAAAAACATGTAAGAAAAACCACAAGAGTTACTGTTACATCATGCCTGAAAACTAGATCAAACTAATTTATTTCCAAAAGATAAACTTTCTCTCTCTGTGAGACTAAAATTCCAAATGGCACAAACTGATAATAATACTGTATTTAATCCATTTCATAAGAAATCAAAGAAATAATTTGTAAGGGCAAAGGAAAAAAAGTTACCATTTATTTCCTTGTGGTGGAGGATCCAGAAGTACTCGAATTATATATAATAAGCAGCTTAACACCTTGAGGGAAAAATTGAACAAGCGTATTCTTAGACCTTTAACAAAAAAGAAAAAAAAATCAGTGTGTTTCAAATTCAAATTACATTCAAAAAAGCCTAAAAGAAACATGTCAAAAATTCAACTCTAAGTAGGGTATTTATATTGACTGATATTTAGAACCCACAGTACCCAAATATTCAGAAACTCTTGTGGAATAACTCTATGGAGGAGATGAATTTCAATAACCTCAAGGTTTAAAAATATGAGTCTAACAGGTTACATGAACTATACATAAAAGTTAAAGCTACTTGCTGGGATCAAGTCCACACCCCAAAATTTAGGCAGCATAAAATCCAAGTTCATCTCAGGTGATTCAATGTTTCCCAGAATGCTTTAAGGGGGACTATGCACATGGCCTTTTAAGGCTGAATTCTCTGAGTTGTCTACACTGTAGATGTTTACTTGATCATCTTTAATATAATTATCATCTTCATCTTTTTATAGTTCATATTTATATAATACTTTAAGATCTATAAAGCAATACACTTATATGCATATATGTATTCTTATATAGTCTCCACATAAGCCCTTTAAGATAAATGTTACTGTTATCTTTACAAATAAGGAAAATGAGGCTGAAGAATTGTCCAGTCATCCAGTTAGTAAAAGTCTGAAGCAGGGTTTGAACACAGTATTTGAAATCCTAAGTCTAATAACCAAGTCCAATATTCAATATAACCTATTTAGGATTAGAAATCTGACTTTTTGATACTGGGAAAATTAGATGCTAAGCAAACCCAGTGTCCTATCTTTATTGATTTGATTTCTTACCAGAATGCACTTCTCTTTTTTTTATTTTTCAAAACCAAATCCTGAGTCTAAACTATCTGGAAAATAGATAACTTTGTAGAGATCTCTTACAGTGCATGATACACATGAATAAAAAGCCTTTGATTCGTTACTGATAGCAAAAATTCATATACTCATTAATACTGAGTGAAAAACACCTGAATGTTTCATGAACTGAAATGACTCTTCCTGCATCTGGTAATATCTGAGTCATCTAGAGGAAATAGCATTTGGAAAAAAATTTCTCTGAGTTGGCAATGACTATTAATTAAAGTCAGGCAACATAATGTAAAAATACTTCTTAAGTTTTCTAGGTGTGAATAACTTTAAGGTAATATATTTTTAAGTTGTAAAAGTTAATGTCTATTAAATTTGTATTTTCCTCAAAGGCTTCTCTATTATAATACATTGGATGGTTTCAGGGTATCAAATCTCTCTCTCTCTTTCTCTCTCTCTCTCTTCCTCCCCCCTCCCTCCCTCCCTCCCCTTTTGTCTCTCCCTCCCTTTTTCCCTTCCTTTCCTTCCCTCCCCCCCTTTAATTATGAGATCTATGTCATAAAGTATGGTAGAATCTGGTCTTTTGAAGTGACTTTTAAGAGCTGGCTGGCTGCCAACAAAAACTCCATGATAAACTATAGACAGATAGATAGATAGACAGACAGACACATATACAGATAACACAGACAAATACACAGACAGAAAGATACATAAACAGATACATAGACAGATAGATAGACAGATAGAGATGATAGATAGATAGATGATAGATTGACAGACAGATATAGATATCTCTGTGTGTATAAAATTTATCTTTAATAAGGTTAACAGAAAAAAAAAAAAAACTAGAGACCAGATCTCAAAGACAATGAAGAACTTCTTTACGAAGGTAATATCATCACTATTGATCTATTTATATTCATTCCCTGATCAGAGAGGAATTAACATTCAGCATTTCAGGGGGTCAGTCTCCTGTTCCATATTGGTTGGAAAGCACAGTGGTAGCAGACACTCATCTGAATAGCTATTACAAAAGTGGCCTTTAGACTGGGTCTGGTTACTCATTGACATGAAGCAACACTGGTCCTGAGTAATATCAGATGAAGAATAGTTCTCTAGGTGTGAACTATTAACATAGTCAATAAACAGACTGTATAGCATAAACCATAGAATGCTGGACTTTTCAAGTCAGGAAAACCTAACTTGGACTCTCACTTGGTTTAGTTACTGTGTGACCCTCAGTAAGCTCTTTAACCTCCTGACTTCAGTTTCTTCATCTTTAAATGAAGATAATAATAGCAACTATCTCACAGGGCTATTAGGAAAATCAAATGAAACAGCACATTAAAGTGACCTTACACCACTACATAAACATTGGATGTTATAGCTAGCTAGCTATTCATACTAATTTGTAACTAGATAGGCCTATGCAAGACCTCAAAAGATAAGCTGACTTAGAATGTAAAGACAACTAACCTCAGAGTCAGGAAAACATGAGTTCAAGTCTTGATTGATAAACCTTAGCTCTGTAACCCTGAGCAAGTCATATAACCTCTTAAAGCCCCCAGATAACCCTAAAGACTATAAATTTTGAAATACTTGCTTAACTACATTAGTAAAGGAAATTTTCTCATGGTGAATTCCTGATATCATTAAAATCACAGATCTAGATGTATGCATGCATGCATGAGTGTATGCACACACATAATATTATAAATCACACTAGAAGCTTTAGTTACTAAAAATATTGAATGAACTTTGTAACAAAGGTCAGTTAGTGCATAAAACATTCTCAAAGCTTCTACCATGTATACATGTACATATATATATATGTGTATGCAAACATATATATATATATATATATATATATAAATGAAGATATGTTTTCTTTACATTTATTGTCAGTCCATAGCACACACTAATGGCAACATAGTACTTAATTAATTGAATCTCATCCTCTACCATCATTAAAACAAATTCTCTAGATGAGTGTGATCCTCCTGGCTTTTGGTCATTGCATTTTTAATACTACTGAAAATAAAACAGCCAACACTGTGGTGCAAGGAAACAATGCTGGGTCTGGAATATAGGTTCAAATCATGACTCTGATACCTTTCCTGCAGAATCTCTGGGACTCAGTTTCCATATCTGCAAAATGAAGAAACTGGACTAGATGACCTTGAATGTCAATTCCATTTCTAAACATATGATAACTATGATCCTGTGATATTACAAAGATCTGAAGTACCTTTCAGAACAGGTAGCCTCAAATTTGGGCTTCTTTTTCAAGTATAAAACTTTAGTCAATCTAAAATTTCACAATTGAAAATAATCAAAATATTAATAATAATAAAAAAGAATCACTGGATGCCTGAACTCTAATAAAGAAATATTTACATTTCATTTCTTCCATCTGCTCTTTTACCTTCTTTCTTGTCAAAAAACAAAAGCTTATGGCATCCCATCCAATTCAAACATATTAAAATTCCCTATCAAAATTACAGCTCTGGTAGCAGATAATTTCCCTTTTTCTCTCTTTTAATTAAAAAAAAGAATAACCACATTGCGTTGCATTTTAAAATCAAAGCTACTGTTATGGATCTAGACAAAATTAAAATGTTCCTATTGTCCAAATTCTTCTCTAATCAGAAGCAGAACTCCACGTCATTTTGCAAACGTTTAGTAAGACACAAACTGACACTGACAAGAGACTGACATTAATGAAGTCAAAAGACTAAGTCAAAGCTTGGCTAAAAAAAAAATCTCTAAGGAGCAGTTTCAGGCATTTACTATTTGGATTAGTGATGAAATTTTTAATGACTTTTCATAACAAGTATGGATGACCACATAAGGCTAGCCAATATGTAGTAGGGATAGAAACTGGTCCTGTAATTTTATTGGCACATGAAACTCCCAAAGAGGAAATTCCCTCTATCTTTACAAGGTAGCACCTTCTCTGCAACTCATAGTCTTATAGAACTGTTTGACCAATGAGAAGTTAAGTGACTTGACAAGGATTACACAATTAGTATGTGTTAGCAGTATACCAGGAATAAAATTTAGAATACTAGCTTACTATTACACTGCCCCCATCAAATGTAAAATGAATATATGACCTAAATATAAAAGAGTGTACTATGAAAAAAAATGCAGGCAAATAGATCAGCTACCATTCGTATCTATCACTAAGTGGTAAATGATTGAACAAGGCATTAGGATTATAACAAAAAATAAGTAAATTCAATTACAGACATGTATATATATGTATATATATATATATATTTGAACAATTTTTATGTGAATAAAATACAACTAGAATTGGAAGAAAAGCAGTTGACTGTGAAAGAATTTTTGTATAAAATATCTTTGATAAGAGTGTGATATCCCACAGGTAAGTAGGTAGCACAGTGGATCATGTGCTAGACCTAGAGCCTTTAAGACCTGAACTAAAACCTGATCTTGGAAATTTGCAAGATATCTGATGCTAACATGTCACTTAAATAGTCTGTCTCAGTTTCCTCAATTGTAAAATAGGAAGCATAAGCACCTACCTTGTTGTGAGGACTGAATCATTGTAAAGTACTTAGCAGAGTACCTGACACATAACAGGTGCATAATTAATCCTTATTTCCTTTCATCCCTATCCAAGTTATGTAGACAATTCTGTCTCATTCTCTCTCTATGTCTCTGTTTGTCTGTCTCTCAGTCTCTGTCTGTCTCTCTGCCTCTCTGTCTCTGTGTATATCTGTCTGTCTCTGTTTCTCTTCGTCTGTCTCTGTCTCCAAAAAGCCATTTCCCTAATAGTTCAAAGGAGATGAAAAAATTGCAAACCATTAACAAGCTATAAATGTCCTAAATCTCCAATATGAAGAGAAATGCAAATCAAAACACTCTGAACTAGGCAAATCAAACACTAGACAAATTTAAAAAAAAACATTAGTTCAAAATTGGAGTGGTTGTAGAAAGATGGGCACCCAAATAAACTGTGTTGAAAGTATCAATTCGTCTGATCCTTCTGGAAAGCAATTTGGAATTATATGAAGAAAGTGACTAAAATAAATGTCCATAGTTCTTGATGCAGTAATTTCACTGGTAGACACCTACCCTAAGAATACCAATGATGAAAATAAGAGGAAGAATAAGCACAAAACACTTATAGCAGTATTTTATTATCAAAAACCTGATAATGAAGTAGGCTAACTACTGATGAGGGAATAGATAAACAAGTTGTACTACATAAATACTATAGTAATAGAAAGTAGAGCTACAATTTCAAAATTAGTGCAGGGAGCCCCAGGTGTAGAAAACATGCTCTACCAAATACAGGTCAGCAACTTTCCTTCAATTTATAGATGGTCTTCAAGTTGCCCAGAAAACAGATAGGTTAGGTGATTGATCTATGGTAACTGAGCCAGTATGACTCAGACTTCTAATTGGAACCCAGTTCTTCCCAATAGATTATAAATTTCTTGAGGTCAGGAATATTTTTTTCTTTGTATTTCTAGTACTTAGTATAATTCCAGGCACACAATTGGCACTTAATGACTTTTTATAAATTGAATTAAATTGGATGGAATCAAGTCTTTCAAAACTGACGTGTTTAGCTCACCTACATGGAACTACCCTTTGTTTTATTTATACCACAAAGAGCACAGGAGGCAGCAACTCCCTAACTTTCACAATCCACCAGCACTGCCATTCTCCATGGTCAGTTAGTAATCCCAGTCTCCATGGATAATAGGCCAACAAATTGTCCCCACTACAAATAGGTTGACTATTCTTGATAGAAATTGTTTGTCCCTTGCTTTATTTTCTTATAATCTCTTTAAGACTTTACCACTTTCTGGGAGAAATCAGGAGAAAGGAGAAGATTCAGAAACCTGATCAAATATTTCTAATTTCTCCCTATCCCCATTAAAATATACACAAAGTTGATGTTCTTTAAAGTAATATTATTAGAAAGAAAGATTTGTTTTAATTTTAGGGAAACAAAAATAGGCAATATCCAGAAACTAAATGAACTCCTTACTTGATCGCTGATTTTTGATGAAAAATAATTTTAACCTCTCTTTGAACGTGTTTTCATTCATGTAGAATTCAACTTGTACCCTGAAAAAGAAAAATAAGGAAGGTCACATTCAAATGATATATTAATTAAATTATTCTGATAAAGAAAAACTTAAATGTTAACTCTTTTGACATTTTTATTGACATCAGTATTGGGAATATGATATACAATATTTATAAGAAAACAAAAGTGAATCATTAATGAAAATGAGTAAATTATAATGTAGCACAAATTCAATGTTATTGTGAGGAATGAGCAAATTATTCAGATATTCTGCAAATAAACAACACACAAATAATTATGTTAATTGCACTATTTAATGCCCTAACAACACCACCAAAACCCATTGCAAAAGCTTGCAAATATCTGTTACTGTATATCTAGAACAATGTCTTCCAGAAAGTAGGTACTAAACAAATATATAAGGAAGGAGAAACAGGAGAAAGGGGAAGGAAGGAAGGAAGGAAGGAAGGAAGGAAGGAAGGAAGGAAGGAAGGAGGGAGGGAGGGAGGGAGGAAGGGAGGGAAGGAGGGAAGGAGGGAAGGAAGGAAGGAAGGAAGGAAGGAAGGAAGGAAGGAAGGAAGGAAGGAAGGAAGGAGAGAAGGCAGGAAGGCAGGAAGGAGGGAAGGAGGGAAAGAGGAAGAGCATGTGCAGGGACATGAAAAGCATGCATTGATAACTCTAGCACTTAGCACAGTGACTGGTGCTTAATAAATGTTTATTGATATTGAATGAATTTTGTCTTTCATTTTTAATATGTTTCTAATGATCTTTTAAATTGTATTTATTCATGTAGAATTCAAATGCACAAACATTTACAAAGTACCCACTGCTTTGATGGGACTATTACCAGGGCCTGGGAATAAAAAGGCAAAAATAAAATAAACAGTTCAAATCCTCAAGGATTTTATCTATTATTTTTATTGAATAAGGATTTCAGAACCATTAAGAAAGCACAATTGATTCATACTTCAGTATCAAGGCATATAAGATAGCCCCCAAAAGAAGGAAGGAAAAAAAACCATCAAAACTATTGAAAATATGCTTCATTTTAGTTATTCTAAAAATTTCA
This sequence comes from Bettongia penicillata ogilbyi, assembly GCA_023548195.1. Classification (NCBI taxonomy): domain Eukaryota; kingdom Metazoa; phylum Chordata; class Mammalia; order Diprotodontia; family Potoroidae; genus Bettongia; species Bettongia penicillata. Next base: position 117,481 of record JAJHZJ010000702.1, read on the forward strand.
CAAATTTTGACATCAAATTTTAATGGCACACATGATTCTTCAGCAATTCTATAAAACAGCCACATAAGGAGGAAATGTTTTCTTTGTTCATTTCTTACAAGTTGGTTTTTTTAATGCTTTTTCAAATAAGACTTTGTGTTATGCTGCCTCTTCCAGAGGTTCTGTGAATCATTTAAAAAGCTATCCCTGATTTCACCAAAGGAAAAATGATTATGTTTTATCATATGACTCCATTTCAACTTTTATCTGAGTCACCCTTAAGGAAAATTCTTCTATCTACATAAAACCCTTCTTGACTTCCTTTGATTTCCCTATATATTTTCCCATTTCTTATTGCTGTTTTACCTTTATAAATGCTACAAGAAATTTTAAAATGCAATATAAATGTTACACAATTCAGCTGACATCTCTAGAAAAGAAAAGTTAATTGGCTATTTTGAGAAGGAAAAGAATTAACAACATATTTTTTCATAAATAAAATATCTGTAATATCAATATTTAGATTTTATAAGATAATTGAGCAAGTCATATATACCCTGTGTGTATGTATAATTTGCAGGTGAGGGATAGGTATAGGATCCTTGATTGCATTAGTCTAAGAAACTTCTGGTTGAGGAAATACCTGTCACCAATGCAAATCAGGAGCCATTCTACAACTCAGAGTCTTACCTAGTTGTCTATGACATTGAGAGACTAAGCCACTCAGCAACAATCGATCAGAAGATCAGTATATATCAGAGCAGAGACTTGGATCCAGGCCTTCCTAACGCTGATGTCACTTCTCCATCTACAACCACAAGATGCCTTTTCATATTCAATATAAATGTATAAAATTTGCTTTGTAAGTGATGGGCACATATGTGTGTACGTGTGTATATATATATATATATATATACATATATATATGTATGTGTGTGTATTTATACATATATATTGCTCTTTTACAGCCTGCTATATCTCACTTTGCTTTCCTATCCTTTCTTGTTATCTACCTAATAATGTTTTCCAATTTCAACATGAAAATAAATTGAATATGTATATCAAATAGTACATTTGCTGTGGGCACACCAATAAAGAAGGTGGCAAGCACAGAAATATTTTAACCAGAGGACATGTTAGAGAAAGAGGGGATCACTTGAAATAAGTAGATTGACTAGTTACATTTACTTAATGCATGAGACGATAAAATAGGTTAAATTAATTCAATACAAGGATTAATTGGACCAATATCGTCCTTGAAAGTGGCATCAAGAGAAAGTGGTAGGAAGACATAACACTAGATTCAAAAATGGAATGATCACTCTCCCAGAAAAACCTCTATCTTCTTCAAATATGTAATATTCCTCTTCTCCAATGGCTTCCATTAAGTTGGTACAAGCCCTTTTCACCTCACAACTAGACTATCACAATAGTCTGCTGGTGGGTATCCCTGTGTCAAGTCTTTCCATATCCCAATCCATCCTCTAGTTACCTGTAAAACTGGTATTACTAAGTAAAGATTTGACCCTCCCTTTTCTATAAACTCCGCTCATTTCTTATTACTTCCAGAAATAAATACAAAATCCCTCTTGGCTTTCCAAAATATTCAAAGCTTTTGAAAGTTTCAAAGCTGGCCGTTCCTATCTTTTCAGTCTGTTTACAACTTACTCTTCTCCACATAGTCTGTGATCTGATGACACAGGTCTTCTTGTCATTCTTCAAACATGACACTCCATCTTTCAAGTCACTGGAGTTTTCATTGGTTGACCTTCAGGCTTGGAACACTATCCATATCAGCTTCACAATGCCCTTGGTTTCCTTCCTTCTCAAAAGTCCCAACTTCTACAAGAAGACATTCCCAGTCCTCCTTAATGTCAGTGCCTTCCCTCTGAAAATTATCTTGTTTATACATAATAGTTTATATCTTATTTCCCCTATTAGTGAAATCAAGCACTTTTCTGGGTGTAAGTGTGTTATGTGTCCTTAGTATTTAGCACAGTGCCTTGCATATAGTAGATGCTTAATAACTGCTAGTTAACTGATAGACTGATTTACTATAAAATGCTTGACCTATATTCTCTCTTAAGTAAAGAGCTCTATTTTTTACCCTCCAGTTGTGTAAAGTATCATTTTCTTTAATCTATTATAAAAACCTGCTTCTTTAGTTTTCTAGGTCATTGGTTCTAGTATCCCAGATTTTTTGAATACTATAAATCAATGTTTACCTTAATCATAATATTATTAAATTAGTTCATCATTAACCTTTGCCTTTTCAAGCTGAATAAAAGTATTTTTTTATTTCATTCATCTATTCACATCTTCAGTCAATTATTCATTCATTCAGCAAAAACTACATCTGACAGGAAAGGAACACAAAAATGAATAAACATGATCCCTACCCACATAATGTGTATAGCAATGATTCTCACAGGGTGAACCCAGGCATAGAATTAACCTAGTTGGTCACAAAAGAATATGGAGTTTATACTTATCAATTCACTTCTCTTCATCTTATTTTCCTCAGTTATAGAATAGCAGGTTTGATTAGATTGTCCATTCCAGTTCTATACTCTCCAGTCTTGTTGAAACATCATCTCCATTTACTTGGCGAGTTCAATAATAACTATAGCTGATTTTATCAAGAATTTTAAAGTTTATAACGTACTTTATGCATACTACTTCATTTGAACTTCACAATTCTGTAAAGTAAATACAATGAGTGCTGCTAGTAGCAATCATGGTAGTGATGCTGTTAAACCAGATTTGGTATTTCATCCATGTGTAGAAATCCTGCCGAGGAACCCGTCCATCTAATGAAGTTTGGCACTAATTCTACAACTTAGAGTCCTAAAGAGATGACTAGTCATATAGCTGGTATATATCCATCACACAACTTAAATTCTCATTCCAAAGTCAACTCTTAATTTGCTATATTACAGCTGTCTCTCAATGAATAATGCTATTCCTACGCTACAGATGGGAAAAATAGGAAGAGAAGGGAACAGCATTCGTTAAATCCCTATCATATGACAGGTACTGTTCTAAGTGCTTTACATATATTATTTTATTTGATTCTCACAACAATCAAGTAAGATATTATTATCATCCCCATTTTACAATTTATGAAACAGAGGCAAAGAGCTCAGAGAAGTTAAATGACTTACCCATCATCACACAGCTATGAAGTTCTCAAGTCAGGATATTAACTTAGGATTTCCTAATTACAATTATGTGCTCTTTTCACTATGCCACAAAGTTTCTTTAAATGAGTGTCATTCTCTGGACCTTCCTTAGTTCAATCAGATTCTTAAACTGCAATTTTAAAAGTGCACAATGAAAATTTGACAAGATTTTGTGCAATTTAGTCTGATTTCAATGATCACAGAAAATGTACAAGGCATTGCTGGGCAAAAGATATACAAAGACAAATACAAAAGTCTGCCTACCCTCAAGGAGCTCATATTTTACTGGAATATGTTTTGTTTCATTCTTAATATCACAAAGAAGCTTCCCTCAGATGAAAGAACTAAGGCCAGTGGGTGGAAGTTAGAGAGGGGGCAGATTTTGATTCAATAAAGAAAATCACTAAAAAAATATATGTACCACTCCCATTCCACCTACCTCCAAAAATGGACAGTCCTAGTCTGAAGGTCATAAGGTTAAGGTCTGAAAATTTTCAAAAAACTGAATAGTTGCATGATGATGAAATATTTCTGGAATCTGGGGGAAGTTGGACTAGAGACATCTAAAGAAGAACATCTCCATTACATCAAATGGATTCACCATGGAGAATGACCATAGGGATGAATGGCAAAAAGGAGAGAAGGTCTGGATGGATTGTGATGGGTACCAATGGATGAAATAACCACATTGCTTTATCTACAAATTCTGTGGCTACTCCTCCAGTCTCCGAATATCCTCTAGTTTACTCCACCATTGATTTAGTACTTAATTACCTAGGAAAGCTTCATGTTATTTGCTTTTGAAGAGGCTGTCCTTTACAATGGAAATACATTCCTTGTTCACCTCTACCTCTTAGAAGGCTGTAGGTCTTTGGATTCCATTTAATAAGCATTTATTTATTAACAAGTATATTCAAGGTACAGTACAAGTTACTGAGAAACAGAAAAAAAACCAATATCTGTATCCAAGGCTTTTCCATTCTCCTAAAGAGGTCAATTCAAATAAGTCTATTGAGAGTCTTTCCTGACCCCATTTGTACTGTGTTAGAGAAATTATTCTTTATTTACTTTTATATCTTCAAGTGATATTCACTCAAGAGAATGTAAACTCCCTGAAGAGAAGACCTATTTGGAATTTTATCATTTTTGACCTCATTACAGGCCCTAGCACATAACAGGTAATTTACAAATGTATTTGCATTTACTATGTACTTCTTCCAGACATTATATACCAATATTAAATAAAGCTTCAAGGTTCCCTTCTAACTTTAATCACTGATTCAAGCCAAACAGAAATCTCCATGGGATTCTAGGAAAAGGTTTGTTTATCTTGCCCTTTTTTTCCTTGTCTCTAAGCCAGTTCTCTTTCCATGAACATCTCTTCCAACGCTGGAGTCTCTCAATTAAAGAAATAAAAAACTACACAGTAGCCTTTAACATTAAGAATCTAGTCAAATGATTTGACACCTTTTCAGCCCACTGGTATGTATTTGGTTTTGTTTTTTTTCCCTTCAGTATGTTTCTCAAGTGGCTTCACTGAATCTTAAGTTGGCTGCCTGCCTTTGATACACACAATGATTGTTTTTCTTAATTTCAGGCCCATAGTGCCTACAAGGCAATTCTAAAATTATTTTTCTGTACTGAAATTTCTAAATTCACTGTATATCTTTACTCAAGCCATACAGTAAGTGTTTAACTCACTTTGACCTACAATTTCTGTCTTAATTCTGAGAATACTATAACAGAGTTCCTATTGATAAACATACACACAAACAAAATTTGTAGGGTAAAAAGGAAGGTGATGTCAAGGGTTATTTCCTGATAATAAGGAAAGGAAATTTATGCTCTAATCATTCTTCAATTTCCTTTCATTATGGATAGTGCTGATAACTAGGAATAATTTTCATCCCTCTCTTCTTTCCTTAGCATCATGCTCCTAGGTATATAGAAATATGCAACATAGTAGTTTCCATGGTAAAATGGATTACAAGTAGTACTGACAGCATTTTGGTATTCTACTCACTCCTTCAGTCAAAAACTCATGACCTCATGTGAATTTCATATTTCCTCTAGTACTTTTCCCAATCTATTTTAAGTAATTACATTAAACAATTCTGATTCAGCTGTAATCCAGGTCAGTTTTGGTAAGACATGGATACTGGAGTGGGAGGGTGCTATAAAAGCTAAGTCTCCTCTACATTTTACAAAGAATAAAATATCTCTTGATATTTTATATCACTGCTTAATATAAGCTAAAGAAAATACATATATGCATAGCAATTAGACCTGAGATACTACCTGTACACAAATGTCACCTTAGTGAATGAGTTTTCATTAGCTTGTTTCTAATGATACTCTGTTAACCCATATAGAAGAGGGTAACAACAAGAAGGCAAGAACAAAATATTGGATCTGAAGTGAAAGGAGAAAACTTTAAGAAAATGGTAAGAAACGTGTGAAAGTTAAGATTATTATAGTAATAAAATAAAATGAACAGGCATTTACATAATGTTTTGAAGTTTGTAAAGAACTTTATAAATTATTTATTGCCAACAACCTTGGGATGTTTGTGCTATTATTATCCTCATTTTATACATAAGGAAACTAAGGCACAGAGAAGTTAAGTGACTTGCTTAGGGTCATACGACTAGTAAGTATTTGTGGGCTAATTTAAATTCTGGTCTTCCTGACTTGAGGCACAAAACTCTATTAATTCTAGAGTCTAGATTCCTCATTAAAAAATACACTAGAAAAAACAGAAAACTGGGAGATAAAAAATGAATTCCATGCAATAGCTGTAAATATTACTAACAAGTACTATAAAAAATTAAAGATGCATATTTTAGTAAATACGGAATAATGCAATATGTGTTAATAATTTGATGAACTAGGACTACTTTATTAAAATAATGTGTTATGAAGTATTCTGAGTAGAAAATGTGATTTAATGGAAATAGCAAGGGACTTGTGGTTACAAGTCCACTGTTCAATTGTACACAGTAATAGTCACATTCTTTGATGACTAACTTTGATAGACTTAGCTCTTTTCAGCAATGCAAGTATCTAAAACAACTCCAAAAGACTCATGATGGAAAATGCTATCCGTAGCAAGAGAAAGGACTTTGGAGTCTGAATCGAGATGAAGCATACTATTTGCTCTCCTTTTCTTTTGTTGTTTTGTTTTGTTTCTTCTTTCTCACTGTTCCTCCCATTAGTTCTAATTCTTTTGCTTCTTAACTAATGTGAAAATATGTTTAATATGAATATTAAGCATAAGTAGAGCCTACAGTATAAGTACAGCCTATATCAGAGTGCACATCATCTTGGGGAGGGTGGCAGGAAGGTAAGGGGAGAAAATTTTAAATTTAAAATCTTGTGGAAGTGAATATTGAAAACTAAAAATATTTTTTTTTAAAAGGATCAGTGTTCATGTTCCAACTTTAACATTATGATTACAAGCAAGCCACTTAATGTTTTTGAGACCATTTCTTCATCTACAAAATGAATATAAATAATATATATTACCCATTCCATTGGGATTCTATGAGGAAAGTACTTCATAAGATCAAAAAAAACATAATATAAATATTTTCTTATAGCAAACATGTGAGGTGGGAATAGCTGTGGATGCATAATGCTACAAGTATGGCAAGTGAGACAACCTGCAAGAATTGTGTTATTTTTTTGTCTTACAGTGCCAACCAATGTATAGAAAGTAGTGATTGATCTCCCTACTAGATGAGGTAAAAAGCTATATTATGGATCTCATAATTTTAGGCTGATCCTTAGGAATTATTTTCTTGACTTTAGGTATCATTTTTATGATATTTTATGATCATTTTATGATCAGTTTTACGATATCCTTTTTAAGCTAGAAAATTTCATGATATTACGTGATACTTTACTTCTCACTAAATTCACCCCTTCTCTCTTCTTTCTCAAGTAAAACCATGTGTTTATTCTGTGGGCCTCAGCCCACCATAGATTATATTCACCATTGCTAAAAAAGTAGAATAAAAAGGTTTCTAGGTGGACAAACCAATTAGTTTTATGGGATTTTATATACACCATCTTATTAAAACTTTGTTGTGGAGTCATTTCAGTCATGTCCAACTCTTCATGAATCCATTTGGCATTTTCTTGACAGAGACGCTAGGGTGGTTTGCCATTTGTTTCTCCAGCTCATTTTATAGATGATAAAACTGAGGCAAACAGGGTTAAGTGACTAACCCAGGGTCACAGTGCTAGTAAGTGAAGCTGAATTTGGACAAAGGTTGGTGGCCCCAAACCAAGCTAGGCCTCCACAATTCACCATTACTATTTCAGTTTTGCTGCATTTATTCTGGACTTAGGAGAAACTTAAGTGATTATAAGAAGGTTACGGATCTTACTAGAAGGTGAAATTTCCCAGTTTCTAGTTGCATTTGTTAGATTTTCATAGAAATTAGATTTTGTGGTTGTTATACGGTCATGTAGTGTGACCCCATTTGGGATTTTCTTGGCAAAGATACTGGAATGGTTTGCCATTTTCTTCTTCAGTTCATTCTGCAGATAAGGAAGCTGAGGCAAACAGAACTAAGTGACTTGTGCAAGGTCACACAGCTAGTAAACATCTGAGACCAGATTTGAACTAAGTTAAGTTTTCCTGACTTCAGGCATAGTACTCTACCACTGAGCTACTTAGCTGTTGATATTGCCATGAAAAGATACATCATATATATATATGCAGATTAAAGGGACAACAGAGTAGAATTGTCTATAAATAAGAAATACTGCTATGTAAAAATCAACAATGGGATACGAAGTTAAATAAATTGAATCCAACTCAGGATAGTCCTTTAGTAGTTAAGGTCCACAATCAGAATAAAGTAAGAGACTTACAATCTAGCTAACAAAGGAATATTTACTTAGCCATAGCAGAGAGTGGACATTCTGATTATTGAAGGCATGTCCATCTCAGATAAAGCGCTGATTCATTGAGCATGACAATTTGTCTACAACCTACAGCCTCAGTGAGGTGCCTAGCCCCTTTGCCCAGGCTATTTTTGTACCTGGGTGACCAAGAAGTTAGTCAACGATGGTACAGATCCTAATTTTCTGAGCCAATCCAATTTTAAAAACAGCTTCAAAATCTTTTAAGGAGAAAATTTAACTTAATAGGAATTTGAGGGAGGAGTAGTGTTAAATTATTGCTCTCAGCATCTGAATTTTCAATTTCAATAGTAGCAAGTGTTTGGAGAAAGTACCATGTGAGGACCATTATTCAAAAGACAGAAAAATAGCCTTTACTAGAATTAAAAAGTTCTAGTCTTCTTAACATTTGCTTGAGTGTTCCATATTTAGTGTAATGAAAAGATTTATCTCCTTTCAGAAAGAGAAGGGATTAGATACCTGAATAGCATGATATGTTAAGAACTTGACTAATTTATCCATCTAGTCAGGAGGACTATAAAGCACTGCTACCACAATATTGCTTCAGTTTCCCCGGGATAAATTCTGTTGTGGGTATGGTAAAAACTGGAAGATATGCTTATTGAGATAATGATGACTAGAAACTCATGAAATATATGCACAAGTCTTTTGAAGGGAAAGAAAAGCAAAATCACCAACATATAGAAAAGTAAAATTGGTTCCAATTCCTACAATTTTTTTAGAACTCACAGGAATTTTTATTTATTTCTTTTTATTTAAATTAATATATTTCAAAATCATATTCATTTCTGGACATGTTTCTTCCCTTCTCTGTCCTCACAAATGAGGCTTCTCTATTAAAGACAACTGGTTAAGCAACATCAACTATTACAAGAGACCATATCCAATGAGATATATATATATATGTGTGTGTGTGTGTGTGTGTGTGTGTGACATTTAGCATCCATAATCCCCTGCCTCTATAAGAAAAGAAGAAAAATCTATTTCCTCAACTCTTCCCCTAAGTCAATTATTTAGAGTTCGGTTTTGTTGTAGTGTTCTTTTCTTTGACATATTGTAGTCATTGTGTATATTGTTCTGCAGTTTTTGTATATATCAGCCAATATGAGTTCATATAAGCATGCCAACGATTCTCTGTATTCTTCATCCATTTCTTATGATATAATATTCTGCTATATATGCATGCGTCATTGTGTTCAGCAATTCTTCATTCATAGAATCATTTATCCAGAGCTGAAAAGAACTTCAGAGGCCACCTAGTTTAACCTTCTACTTTGTATCTAGATATTTTTTTCTTGAACAAAAAGAAAAAAGAAAAACTGGTATGAATATTTTCACATGTATGTGGGACTTTTCACCCCTGCAATTGCCTTCCTTTAGACATATGTCTTCCAAAGGGATCTCTGGGCCAAAAGAGAACATTTTAGTAACATCCTGGCATAATTCCAAATTGTTTTGCAAGATAGTTGGCCCAATTCATAGCTCTACCTTCAAACTGTTTATTTATAGCATGCTCATTGTGCATTTTTAAAAAGAATCAGTAATCACTACAAGCCAGAATGGAACAAAATAAAGTCATGTCAGAATAAACTCATTTTTTTCTTGACAGGTTATTTTTATGAAATTGTCAAATTTGGCTTTCAGCAAGAAATTTAACCAAAAGAGTTTCTCACATCACTATAGGTTGAAACATAATATTTTCTAATGAGCCTAGAATTTATTAAAGATCATATTTAAACAGTAATATTTTATCAATCGATGTCAAATTAGAAATAAAAGTCATAATGCTCTTCATTTGGCTCTTTTCTAGTCAACATTTGAGTAATGGATTAGATTAAGGAATAGATAGATGCTTACTGAATTTGTAGATAACATGAATCTGGTAATAACACTGAATAAGTTGTATGAAAGTACTGGAAGCAGAAATATCTTGGCAAACTGTAACAGTAAACCAAATCTAATAAGATTTAATAGAAATCAATGTAAAGATTACACAGTTTCAGCAAGTCAAGTACACATGTACCAGATGAGAGAGACCTGTCTAAACAACAGTTCCTGCAACAACAACAAAGTACAAAGTGGGGCTTTCAAAACAGAATCACAGAATTTCAGAACTGGCAGAGATCCTAGTAGTAATCTAGAGAAACTTGTAACCAAAAAGGAATCTCTACTACAATTAGCCAGATAATTCATCATACGACCTTTCCTTAAAGATCTCCACTGAGTAAGAACCCACTGCTCCATGAGGCAGACCATTCTATTCTTGGATAGATCTGATTATTGGTAAGTTTTTTTCTGACATCAAGCCTAAATTGACTTCTTTGCAATGTTGTTTTTTTTGTTTGTTTGTTTTTGGTTTTTTTGCATTGCTACTGGTTCTGTCTTATGAGTCCAAACAGAACAACTCTGATGTTTGTTTACATGTGATAGTCTTTCAAGTACTTTAAAAAAAAGTCTCATTCTTATTAGCATCCCTTAATCTTCTACAGGTTAAAAGGAGGCTACTTCCTTCAACTATCATTGATATGATATAAAATTGTCATACTTTGCCATTCTGGAAGTACTTCCTTGGAATTCTGACCTGCTTATAATAATGCTTCTTAAACAAAATACACATTCCAGATATGGGATGATCAGAGCAATGGAACAATGAGTTATCCCTCCTTGAGATAACTACTTGTCATTCAAGAACAGTAGTAAGTATTGTCATGAAATGCTAGGTGTCCTAGAAAGAGACACAACAGCATCTCTGCTGTCAAAGGTATTTCTGAGAGGGTGAAATATAACTAAATGACTTCTGAAGTCTCTTACCATGATGGATTTTGAAATATTCCCCCCAAAAATACCCTTAGCAAAACCAATTTAGATACCAATACTGATTTGAAAACCTCAAAAGCCGAATGATGCAAGAGAATCATCCAAAATCAACCACATCCAATGTCCTAGTACCTAAAGATGAATGTTATTCATTCCTTTTTCTCAAAATCTTCTACATGAAATGAAGGATTGTATAGTCAGTTATTAGGGAATGTCATTGGGAGAATTTACTTGCAAAAGCTTCATAAATCACTTCATTTGTGTAATGTGAATGTGGCATCCAGCCCCACCCCACTTGGTTTGCTTATGGACTTTTTATATGTATGCTGTTAAAACAAGGGTCCCAGATTGGTGTTCATTGGTATGTCTGGGACTTAGTGGTACCTCTGATGGATAGCTGTATATTCTTATGACTGTATTGTGTAACCTCAGAGGGCTATTTAGTGCCCTCCCCATTTAACAAATCAACTAAGATTAAGTCCTTTAACACTTAATCAGAAATAACAATTATTAATCAGAAGAATGTATTAAACAGAAAACAAAGCAAGAATAATAGAAACATATTATTACCTCAAAGTGTGGACACACTATCCCACTGATGCATACAAGGGTAGGTACAAACTTACAGAAGCACAGCAGAGAGGTGCACAAGATAGTTGATATATAGGAACGTGGTAATTAATAACTCTGGACTATTGACCTTGATGACCTTTGTTTTTCTCAGAAACAGCCTCTGCCATAATTTTTTTTGATGGACAGGTATGTTTCTCCACTGAATACTATAACTACAACTTTTCTGGGTTACTGAGATACAATAACATTCTTTCAGCAAAGGCAGAAAATGTTAGCCTGTGTCCTGCAGAGTTTTTAAAGATTTAGTTGCTCATCTGGGCTCTTGGATACTGTTCCATCTCTCTTCCAAGAAGCACATGACAAATAAAAATGTTAGTGTTTGTTCTGAGACCAGATCAGGATCAAAAATCTCTTTCTGACATCATCTTTCAGCTGGGAGTTCTCTCTCTCTCTCTCTCTCTCTCTCTCTCTCTCTCTCTCTCTCTCTCTCTCTCTCTCTCTCTCTCTCTGTGTGTGTGTGTGTCTGTCTGTCTGTCTGTCTGTCTGTCTCTCTCATAATAAGGAAAAATTCACATCTGTCATCCACTCCATAACTAAGCATTTGTCCCATTGGAACCACATTTTTTTCAGCTATCAAATTCAAAGTCCCCATGTTAATTACATGAAAATGAGATGTTGGGAAACAGGACATGTCATCTTTGGTCTGACTAAGTAATTTCTCTTTGAAGGTATGACTTTTTTCAGAGTTTCTCTCATAACTGTCCGTGTTTCTGCCTCTTTCCATTAGCAAAACCATCTACATCTAAAAGAGATGTAGATCACACACACACGCACACACACACATACCCATGACAAGGGAAAAAATAACCTTTGCCTTTTTTTTGAATGTTAATTATTTATATCGAGACAGAATATTTTGTAGATCCAAATGCTATTAGTTCTAAAAGCACTTAATAAGTATATCACTAGGTCTTGAGTGACTATGGTTCATGACCCTTGATGTTGTCTGAGAAAAAATAAAACTTGAAACTTGAAAAAGATAACTACTATTACTGCTGTGTCTATAGAAGTTCTATAGAGCCAATAAAACAGAGCAATAAGCCTTAGGAAAGGAAAAGCCTAGTAGGAAAACTCAGTATATAAAAACAAGAAGTCAGATTAATGTTTGAGAAAGATTACAAATTGTTCTCTACGGCTTGCATGTACAAGACTTTTTCCACCATATATACTTGCATAAAATGTGCAAAAAATATCAAGGGGCTCCAGGATATTAGGTTGCCTGCTGGGGATACCTTATACCTAATTAAGAAAGATTTAAAATGAGTTCTAAAATTCTACGATTCTCCTTCTTACATATTTCAGTAAAACAGTAAAAAAGATTTCAAGAATATTAAGGGAATGAAATACTGGTTTTAAGTTTTTGCCACCTTTGAGTGCAAATTGAATTATTCCATATATTTTCTATAACTATAGAGAGTATTCCTTATAATCTAATGTATCTAAACATATTGCATTGAAAACAACACATAGCAGGTCTTTGTTTTATCACTATCTGATAAATCATTTGTTCACTGTGTTCCAGGCCTGGATGGAAATACAATAAATTTCCACATATTCCTTACAAATTTTCATTTTTTATTTAATTACTAAATATCTGTAAAGCACAATGGTTCTTTAATGGAAAGGCAATGAAGACAGTAGTCTGATACTCCATGGTCTCAATAGCTATGCTGTCTTTCCTGTGTTGCATTTACAATAATGCAACTCATCAAACTATACATAACTGTCACTTCTGTAACTGCATTTATAAAGGAGTAATATTAATTCATTTCTAATGTAATCAAAATGTCAGTGGGTAAAAACATCATCAGTGTTTATAATAATAGTCCAGTGACATAGTTAATGAAATAGTCATCAGCCTTCTAGTTGTGTGTATGTGTAATGTATATATTATGTATGTATGTATCTAAGAAATTAACTTATATGGTTTATCTTTGCACCAAATACCAGAAATACTTGAATGTCTTCAATTATTACTTCAATTTTCTAACATTACTAAAATTTGCTTGCTGAAGTTAATATCAGGAATTCCAGCCAATGATTCAATTAGTACTCTAAAAGTATTATAATAGAAAATTATTATATAAACATTATATAGTATTTTGAATTAATATTTCAGAATCTTTCTACTAAGAAAAGAAATAGTTGTATTATTTTAAAATTATTTAAAAGTTATACATTATGCTATCTTGTGATTAATAAATATTTTCCTTTCAGGAACATAGTACAAACAAAACTGAATTATAATATAAGCAAAAAAAGGTTTTTTTTTTTATCTTCCAAAATGAATATTGATTTATTGGGTTAAGTTTTCTTCTGTGTTTGAAGAAATGAATGTGGTACATATAGATCTTGGAAATAAGACAAGAATTAAAATTTCTTCCCACCTCCAAAATTACAATTCTCTGTCAAATAGAAAACAATTTGAATAGAGGAGCAAGTAGGAAGGATTTTGGGTGCTTTGTTTTAAATATAATTTCCCTTATGTGAAATCCCTAAATGGAATCCAAAGAAATTCTCCAAATAGCAAGAGCAGTAGAAAAGTAAATAACAATTTTCAGGGAAAATAGGATTGAAAAATGGAAGAACTGTAAAAGATTGGGTAGGGTTTGGGACAGGGTGATTGAGACTCTTCCTCTTAACTACTTCCTACTATGAGAGGTTCTGACATAACACACTAGCCAGGCTTCTAACATCTATACAAGTTGGAGGCAGAATTCTCCCCTAGTGAGGTTACTGTAGGAAACAAAATTCAATAAATGCACTTTAGGAGACTCATCTATCTTCTTACCTGACACCCAGAATCCAGGATGCTAGCTATACCGAACAGTAAGTTTGTAGAAAGTCAATATGTAGCACAATAAAATATTAGCATCCATTTTAAGAGATTTAAATGAGACACTTGGGCATTTGTTCTAGTGGAGTAACTCACTCATGTACTTTAAAAAGACACCTACTACCCCATCAGGGAAGTTCATCTTTTTTGAGCAGGGTCCACTTTTGAGAGAGATGCATATGGAGGGTTTAGAAAAGAATCAGACATGTTCCTCATCATCCATGCATCAAATAAACCCTGGCTATCAACTAGGTGACAGATTTTCTTCATAGAGCTTCCAGTTAATTAAAATCGCAATTCTTAAAAAAAGATGACAGGAAGCACAAAGAGAAATAAATATAGCTATTCCTAAAATTACGGTACTTTAATTATATCATAGATTAAATGAAATATAAAGTTTTCTTGACTAGATAAGATTTTAGAATTGTTTTATTGTGGCACAAGATTTAATAAAATGCAAGAGAATTAGGTGTAGATAATAAAATAATAAATGACTGAAGAATCCACACTTAAGTGCTATGGCAACCTCAAGAGAGATCATGTGGATCAGCAAGGGAATAATCAAGCTTTGTAGAAGAGGGTGGCCTACACTGAACCTCAGTCCATATTTTATCATCATAGGAATATGAATTAAGATCTGGAAGGAATGAATCCCAGAAGCTGTCAAGTCAAATACCTGCTAAGACAAGAAGGCAAATTTGACCTGAAAGAAGTATCACTGAGACTTACTGGGATGAAACTCATGACTAAAATGACTATTGAAAAACAAATGTTGGGTAAAATAGGATGAGGGGGATAGTATTGTATACTAAGAAAGTATACTCAAGCAAGAAAATATAGGAATCAGAGGTGAGAATCTTGGTAAAGAACATACAGATATAGAACAAGAAAGGTGTAAAAAAAGAAGTGACTTTAATTTGAGTACTTCAAAGACCTTCTGGACAAAAAAGAAGAAATCAATGAAGAGTTTCAAAAGTGAATAACAAGCTTAGCATAGTGGCATGCTATATTAGTGATGGAGAACTTGAATTATTTAAACATGTCCTTTAAGTACATTATCTGTCGAAAGAAGAGCTGCTAAAAATCTTTGCGTTGCCTATGAGATTCATTTTCTATATACAAATGAACCAACAAGAGAAAATTCTGTTCTGTTTTAAATTTTCTTAATAGGGAGAAACTGGTTGTAGAAGTTGAAAGGATGTGAACCTCATGCCATTAGGGTTGGAAGGGAAGTGACCATACATTTCTGTAGTTTATAAATCAAATAAAGGAAATATTAGAATTTGTATCTAGATTTGGGAAGAATATAGTTCAAAGAGCTCAGAAGAATCACTGATAGCACTCCTTGGAATAAAATTCTATAAGAAAAACCATGCCAGGATATGAAATAGAGGGGAGAGAATTCTCAAAAACTTAAATTCTGAAAGAACAAAAGTAAAGAGTTACAGAGGAGGAAAGAAAAGTTGTCTGAAGAAACCAGTGTCATAACAGAGGGAGGACCAAAAAGAGAAAGAGGACTCTTATTTGCGTAGATGGGACAAAAGAAAAAGTTAAAATTGCTTCAATTTCATTTTGCTTCTTTTTTCTCTGCCAAAGAGAATAATCATATCACTGGAAAGAATATAACAAAAATGGCTACTACACATTTGATACCCCAGATAAAAATGGAAATAGTAAAAGATGGCCATCATGAATTTGTCATCTGGTCCAAATGACCTGCCTCCTCAATTAATTAAAAAAAAATGCTGTCGGGATCCAAGATTGTGGAGTGATATGGACTTCCTAGAGCACTCCTGCCAAGACCAGCAAAATACTTGTAAAAAAAATGGCTCTAAATAAATTCTGGAGCTGCAGAACCCACAGAATGATGGAGTGAAGCAAATCTTCAGCCCAAGACAGCCTGGAAGGTCACTGGGAAGTGTATATCGCATCACACTGGGAGCAGAGCTTAGTCCAAATTGGGCTGTGAGTGCACAAAGGGGACCTGAGCAGGCCTTGGGGGAACGGATACTCTTGCACCTGTGATGGCTTCTAGACTTTATGGCCTCCAAAACACTGAGGATAAATTGGAAGGTCAGGGGAAAAAGCCTTTGGGACCAGTGCAGGAGAGCAGAGTGGTCCAGTCACAGATCCGGAGCGGGGAGGGAGCAGAGGAACCCGCAGCAGCCACAGCAGCAACAGGGGCAACTGCAGGCACTGCTTGTAGAGTTCTAGGACCACAGATTAGGGAGGAGGGATCTAGAGGCTGACAGTACACCCCCATCCCCATTTGAAACATAGAACTACCTTGACAAAGAGTCAAGTAAATGGCTGAGGAAATGAGCACAAACCAGAAAAAGAATCAGACTATAAAATCTTACTGGTTACAAAGGAGACCAAAGCATGCAAACTGAAGAAAAGAAAGTCAAAACTTTTGTATCCAAGGTCCCCCAAGAAAAATATGAATTGGCCTCAGTCCATGGAAGAGCTCAAAAAGGATTTTGAAAATCAAGTAAGAGAAGTAGAGCAAAAATTGGAAAGAGAACTGAGAATGATGCGAAAAAATAATGAAAAACACCAAAAATGCTGAAGAAAATAACACTTTAAAAAACAGACTAACCCAAATGGGAAAAGAGATCCAAAAAGCCAATGTTGAGAAGAATGCCCCAAAAAGCAGAAATGGGTCAGATGGAAAAGGAAATCCAAAAGTTCACCAAAGAAAATAATTCCTTAAAGAATAGAATGGAGCAGATGGAAGGTAATGCCTTTATTTTTTTTAATTTTATTTTTCATTTTTAACACAGTTTATAACAGATAAAACAATTCAAACTTTTGGTCAGGTGATATTTTTTGTTGAAGCATTTATAATATGGACCACAAAAGAATTTTTTTTAAACATTAACCAACTGAGACACAAATAATATTTATGTTTCTAATTTCACAAGCTCTTGACCTCTTGACCTTGTCTCCACACTATTACTAAGAGGTAAAGGACCCTAACTTATTGTTGTTGGTCTAACGTCCCAAGCCTAATAGCTTAATTTTAGACTTAACCTCAGATGTTCCTCTACCAACAATCTATAATTAATAGATTGGATATTAAGCGTATAAACCTTTTGACTATAGGAAATTGCCACCAAGAATAGGGACATTGCAGGGATACAATATCCCCCCAACTTCATCTCATTTCCAGGCAGGATTAGATTGTCCACTTGCATTTAGTCAGGCTTAAAGTCTGCCAGGTGTCAGTAGAGAAATTGAGTCAGGAGAATCCTACCTCAGCCCAGGCTGAACAGCTGCTCTCCCACCCTTCCCATGAGATCACCTTTTGCTGTTCATATCAGTATCTCACCAGCTTTCTAGTATCATGGATTGGAGGCTGAGACTGCCTTTCTTGCTATCCATACCTGGAGTTAGACTCAGAAGAACAGTCACTTAAGAGTCCCATAGCATCTAAATATATCGTTTCAATAACCAGATTTCAAATATGATTATAATTTCACTTTGGCTAAGGAACATCTTTTGAGGCAAGTCTTAAGTGGCTTACATGCCTTTCTATACATGTTCTAGTTCCTGATTAAGTAACAATCATAAAATCAAATTTACCATTAAAATCTTAACTTTTCCATCAATGCCAAATTTTACCTGAGGTCAAAAAGTAATGACTTTATGAAAAAATCAAGAAATTATAAAACAAAACCAAAAGAATGAAAAACTATCAGACAATGTGAAATATCTCATTGGAAAAACAATTAACCTGGAATATAGATCTAGGAGAGACAATTTAAAAATTCTGAGACTACCTGAAAGCCATGATCAAAAAAAAGACTAGATGTCAGCTTTCAAGAAATTACCAAGGAAAACTGCCCTGATATTCTAGAACCAGAGGGCAAAATAAATGCTCAAAGACTCCACCAATCACCTCCTAAAAGAAATTCAAAAAGAAAAAGTCCTAGACATATTGTAGCCAAATTTCAAAGTTCCCAGGTCAAGGAGAAAATATTGCAAGTAGTCAGAAAGAAACAATTCGAGTATTCTGGAAATGCAATCAGGATAACACAAGATCTAGCAGCTTCTACATTAAAGGATTGAAGGGTTTGGAATATGGTATTTCAGAATTCATAGGAGCTAGGATTAAAACCAAGAATCACCTACCCAGCAAAACTGAGTATAATACTTCAGGGGAAAAAATGGTCATTCAATGAAATAAAGGACTTTCAAGCATTTTTGGTGAAAAGACCAGAGCTGAATAGAAAATCTGACTTTCAAACACAAGAATCAAAAGAAGTATTAAAAGGTAAACAGGAAAGAGAAATCATAAGGGACTTACTAAAGTTGAACTGCTTACACTCCTACATGGAAATAATATTTATAACTCTTGAAACATTTCTCAGTATTTGGGTAGTTGGATGGATTATAAACATATATACAAAGGGCACAAGGTGAGTTGAACAGGAAGGAATGATATCTAAAAAAGTAAAATTAAGGGGTGAGAGAGGAATATATTGGAAGGAGAAAGGGAGAAATGGAATGGAACAAATTATCTCTCATAAAAGAGGCAAGAAAAAAATTTTTCAGTGGATGGAGAAAAAGGACAAGGTGAGAGGAAAAAAGTGAAACTTACTCTCACTACATTTGGCTTAAGGAGAGAATAACATGCACACTCAATTTGGTATGAAAATCTGTCTTACACTACAAGAAAGCAGGGGAAAGGGGGATAAATGGGGTGAGGGGGATGATAGAAGAGAGGGCAAATGGAAGAAGGAGGTGATTAGAAGCAAACACTTTTGAAGAGGGACAAGGTCAAAAAAGAGAACAAAATAAATGGGGGGAGGCAGGATAGGATGGAGGAAAATATAGTCAGTCTTTCACAACATGACTTTTATGGAAATCTTGCAAATAACCACACATGGATAACCTATATTGAATTGCTTGCCTTCTCAGTGGGGATGGGTGGGGAGGGATAAAGGTAGAGAAATTGGAACTCAAAGTTTTAAAAATGAATGTTAAAAATTATTTTTGCATGCAACTCAGAAATAAGAAATACAGGTAACGGGGTATAGAAATCTATTTTGCATTACAAAATAGAGGAGATGATAAGGGAAGGGGAATGGTTTGATAGAAGGGGTGGCAGATTGGGGAAAGGGGTAATCAGAGTGCATGATCTCAGGGTGGGGAGAAGGGAGAGATGGGGAGAAAATTTGGAACTCAAAATCTTGTGGAAATGAATGTTGAAAACTAAAAATAAGCAAATAATTTAAAAAAACAGATAGCTGATATGATTGCCAAAATACTGTCTGTGATTGTAGAGACAGCAGATGTATGACAGGAATGGAAAGAGAAATATGTCTCCATTTATTTTAAAGGAAGAGAATGAAGTGCATACCAAGTCTAATGAGATTGATTTCAATTTCTTGACAAATCTTGACAGAATGAATTTGTGAAAATCCATAAAATGATGTATTGACTAAAAAGAACTAACATTACTTCATCAAAAAGTCATGAAATGAAAAAAAAATTACCAGGGTGCTATGAGAGCAAGTAAAGTAGGATCTTTTGCTGTTTTTCTTTATACCAAGAAGTATATTGCCTATGAATAATATGATTAAGGAGGAACTTTCCCACCCATCTGGGAAGGTCCATACCTTTTGTTAATGAGGCACAGGTTCTCAAGGGATGTGATGCCCTCTGACTCTAAAAAGAATATAAAGACTCTGAAGTGCAGTTTTACTTGGGGGCTTAGACTTTGGATTATACATTTATATATATATATATATATATATATATATATATATATATATATATACATATATATGTATATATACATATATATGTACACACACACACACACACACACACACACACACACTGAAGTGGATATCTAAAATGCTATTGGTTCCCCCTCACTTGAGATCTTATTTAAGTAAAGAAAGGCTGTATTATTCTGGTATATAATCAAGAGAATCCTTTTTCATATATAATTGGTATGGCCTAGATGCCCTTTGAGATAGTCTAATGTTGAAATTGTGATTTGGTCACGGAGAGGGTAACAATGGAGAAGACCAGTTTTGGGGAACAAAGAAAACCTATAATTGGAATAATTAAGAAATTGACAAGCCTACTTAACAAAAAAGGATAAAGAAGAGGCATCTTTTGTCGTGAAGTTGAAACCAGTCAGGGCAGCAGATGCAAAGTGGAATGAACTGAGTCCAGTTTCTGCCCTCTACAAAGGAAAAGATTAGGAGAAGCTTGGTATTCCATCCTTCAGCCCTCCAGTCAGAGGGAGAGGTGGTGTCAATTAAGGTTTGAATTAGCAGCATTGTGGTGAGTGTAGAAGTGATGAGCTTATCCTGGGAGGGTCACCTTGTCCTAATGAGTTAAAACCAAGCAGAGCAGGAGATGCCTTGAAAAGAACTCTTCACCTCTGCTTTACAGCATCCCATTCTTCCTTCAAGATGTAGTTAAACCTCCTGAACTAATTTATATTTAATTAGCTAATATTTATTTTCATTACATTTAATCTGTAGTTTCTTTATATGTATTTACTGCCTCCTCTATGTGGATTGTTTAATTTCTTTTGTTTCATTTCTTTTTGAGTTCATCTTCTGATTCCCTGGACTTTCCTCTTCAATGCTGTGACTTGGCTACATACCACAGCTATTCTTTTTTGATCTTTTGGCTTTCTTTTGAATTTAGTTTAAAATATAAGCTCCTTACAGGCAGGGACTGTCTTTCTTTATGACTGCATTTTTACGTCCTGAATGCTTAGTACTTAGCACAGTGCCTGGCACAGAGAATGTGCTCAATAATTGCTGTTTAACCTAATTTCATCATTCATATCTCCAGCACTTACCACAGTGACCAGCACATAATAAAGGTTTTAAAAATGCTTGTTGATTGATTGGTGTTCTTAGAACTGTAATGTCAAATAATAATGCATTACAATAAAATATTCAGGTAATAAGCATAAATAAGAAGAAATTGGCTGATGTATGCCTTTCTTAAAATGGAAATGATCATTTTAATTTACAAAAATATTTGTAAAATATTAATTTATGGGAAACATGGTAAAGTAGATATTGATTTATAAAATCAAATATCAAATATGATTCTATTCTATTCCATTTGAAAGCTAAACATGTAGTCCCTAAGAATATATAAACATTCTGTTTCTCATATTAATAATAAAGAATTCCTTAACATTGAAAAATATGTATTTCAATAAATATTAACCTTGAGTTAAAAAGCATTCATTGTAAGATGGGGCAAGTTTTCTCATGCTAACATACCACTACTGAAAAACCTCAATGAGATTTTGACTTATTTTATAAATACTAATAAGTCTGCATAGAGATATGCTTCTACATGGAAGGAACTATACCACAAGATTAAGTATGTTTCATAATATAATCTTTTAAATGACAGAGAGTCAGTTTTAATTTGAGAAAATAGTAAACAAGGTTATAAAATATATTCTCACTGCCATAGCAACCACAAAATCTTCCTTCTTTAAGCTGGATGTTTGGAAATTAAACAAATCAAATGTTATACCACAAAGCAGTTAATCAGCAGTAAAATATATTTGAATATTTACTCTTGTCTGTTTAGAAGTAAGGTTCAACTGTCAATGATATGCCAAAGTCAATTGTTATGAAGTAAATGCAATAAAAATAAAATCAATGTAGGAAAGAAATATTTTTCTTGGGACAATTTCATTATCTCTCTGGGTGAAAAAAAGGAAAACAAAGAATAATATGAACTGTGGCTAAGAATGTGACTTGATTTTGAAGTCTAACATTTCAATAACTTTAGAAAGCAGCAAAGGTTTTCAAGAGGGATATTATTTGTTGAAATAATTTTTTGTGGGTAGAACCAAGATGGCAGAGTGGAAAGACGCATATACTCTAGCTTTTCCCCCACAGCCCACAAAATACCTGTGAAAAATGACCCTCAGCAAAGTCTAGAGCAGCAGGAGACATACAACCACAGCGAAAAAGAGGATTCCAGCCAAAGGTAATCTGGAAGGCTGACAGAAATGGTCTATCTCACAAAGACACTGAGCAGAGCAGAGACCAGCCCTGGCACAGGGAAGAACAGGACTGGAACAGGCCTCCAGGGCAGAATCCCTAGCAGGGAGGATCCCAGATACCTCAACCCAGAAGCTACAAAGAAAGCTACAAAGGTCAGTGGAGGAGGGCTTTCCCAGTTGGGCAAGATGGGAATGAGGGTCCTCCAGCAATAGCCCCATGCAACTGCAGAGGCAGTGGCAGCAGACTGCAGGCAGCTACCATAGTCAGAAAGCAACCTGGGTCCATTGTCCAGGCAGCTCAGCTTAAAGCCTCTGGTTTTAGGGGGCAGCTGTTCTAAACCTCAGCCTTGAGTGACAGCCCCAGCCCCACCCAAAGCCCACAGGAACTGAGCAGCTAGGTCTAATCTCTTCACAAAGGATTCAAAAGTCAAGTAACTGACTGGGAAAATGCCCAAAAAAGGGAAAAAATAAGACCATAGAAGGTCACTTTCTTAGTGAACAGGTGTCTCCTCCCATCCTTTCAGATGAGGAAGAACAAGGATTACTGTCACAGGAAGCTAAGACTCCTGCCTCCAGGGCCTCTAAAGTGAACTTAAATTGAGCTCAGGCAATGGAAGAGTTTGAAAAGCGAGTAGAATCTTGGTAAAGGAGAACCAAAAAATGCTGAGAAAAATAACACCTTTAAAAAGAAGCTAACTCAATTAGAAAAAGAGGTCCAAAAAGCCAGTGAGGAGAAGGAGGTATTAAAAGCAGAATTAGCGAAATGAAGGACAAGGTTCAAAAGCTCACTAAACAAAGCAGTTCTCTGAAAGACAGAATTGAGTTCAGGGAAATGAATTACTATGAGGTAAACCAAGCAGTTAAAAAACTGCTTTTGAAAAAGAGAAGATAATGTGAAACAACACATTGGAAAAACAACTGACCTGGAAAATAGATCCAGGAGCGACAATTTAAAAATTCTGGAACTACCTGAAAGCCAAGATCAAAAAGAGAGCCTAGACATTATCTTCCATGAAATTATCAAGGAAAACTATCCTAGATATTCTAGAACCAGAAGGCAAAATAAATATTGAAAGAATCCACTGATCACCTCCTGAAAGAGACCTGAAAAGAGAAAATCCCAGGAATATTGTGGCCAATTTTCAGAGTTCCCAAGTCAAGGAGAAAATACTGCAAGCAACTAGAAAGAAACAATTCCAGTATGGTGGAAATACAATCAGAATAACACAGGATCTGGCAGCTTCAACATTAAGGTATCAAATGGCTTAGAACAGGATATTCCAGAAGTCAAAGGAACTGAGATTAAAACCAAGATCACCTACCCAGCAAAACTGAGTACAATGCTTCAAGGGAACAAATGGTCATTCAATGATATAGAGGACTTTCAGGCATTCATGATGAAAAGACCAGAACTGAAGGGAAAATTTGAGTTTCAAACACAAGAATCAGGAGAAGCATGAAAAGGTAAACAGAAAAGAGAAACGAGAAAAAGACTTTCTAAAGCTGAATTGTTTACATTCTTACATGGAAAAAAAATATTTATAACTCTTGAGACTTTTTTTCAGTATTTGGGTAAAAGAGATAAAGAAAAATCTTGTTCAGTGGAGGGGAAAAGGGAGAGAGGAAGAGGGGAAAAGTGAAGCTCCTCTTTCTACATATGGTTTAAGGAGGGGAATAACATGCTCACTAAATTTGGTATGAAAATCTATCTTATACTACAAGAAAGTAGGGAAGGAGGTGATAAGTGGGGTGAGGGGAATGTTAGAAGGAAGGGCAAATGGGAGAAGGGAGTAACTAGAAATAAACACTTCTGAGAAGGGACAAGGTCAAATGAGGAAATAAAAAATAAGGGGAGATAGAGTAGGATAGAGGGCAATATAGTTAGTATTACACAACATGATTATTATGGAAGTCTTTTGCAAAATGACACATATTTAGTCGATATTGAATTGCTTTCCTTCTCAGTGGGGATGGATAGGGAGGGAGAGAGGGAAAGCAGGTGGAATTCAAAGTATTAGAAACAAATCTTGAGAATTATTATTGCATATACCAGGGAAATAAGAAACACAGATAATACAGAAATTTATATTGCCCTACAAGAAAAGAGAGAAGATGGGGATAAGGGAAGGGTAGGATGTGATAGAAGGGAGGGCTCATTGAGGAAAGGGGTAATCAGAATGCAAGGTATTAGGGTATGTGGGGAGGGAAGAGATGGGGAGAAAAATTGGACATGTTACAAAGAGATGTAAAAGCAATTAGTATTAAAAACAATTGACTGAATTAATCACTGAGACTAAATTAGAGACATCTTTAGTTTGAGGAAAAGAATTTTAGTCAAAGTTTCCTAGAGGCAGGTAACTTCAGGTAAAATTTGCCATTGTTGGAAAAGTTAAGGTTTTAATGGTAAATTTGATTTTATGATTGTTATTTAAACAGGAACTAGAACATGTATAGAAAGGCATGTAAGCCACTTAAGACTTGCCTCAAAAGATATTCCTTAGCCAATGTGAAATTATAGTCATATCTGAAACCTGGTTGCTATTTTAAACTTGCTATTTTAAGATGCTATGAGACTATTAACTGACTGTTCTTCTGAGTCTAACTCCAGCAAGATAGCAAGAAAGACGGTCTGAGTCTTCAATCCATGATGCCAGTAAGCCTGTGTGATGCTGGTATGAACTCAAAAAGATGATCTCATGGGAAGGGTGGGAAAGAGTCTGTTCAGCCTGGGCTGAGGTAGGATTCTCCTGAATCAATTTCCCCACTGACACCTGGCAGACTTTATTCTCACTGAATGCAAGTTGACAATCTACTCCTGCCTGGAACAGACATGAAGTTTGTTTCTCTGCTATGTCCCTACTCTTGGTGGCATTTTTCTATAGTCAAAAGGTTTGTAAGCTTAATATCTGATCTATTAAATTATGGATTTTTGGTAGGGGAACATCCGAGGTTAAGTCTAAAATTAAGCTATTAGGCTTAGGACTTTAGACCAACAACAATAAGTTAGGGTCCTTTAATTCTTAGGAATACTGTGGAGACAATTAGGTCAAGGGCTTGTGAAGTTAGCATACATAGCTATTATTTGTGTCTCAGTTGTTTAATGTAAAAAAAAAATCGTTTGTGGTTGATGTTATAAATGCTTTAAGAGAAGTATCACCTGACCAAAAGTTGGAATTGTTTTATGTGATATGAACTGTGTTAAAAATGAAAAATAAAAAAAGAAATAATTCTTTGTAATAAATGATGCACAGCACACATGAGAAATAATTTACCCAACAGCTTGGTAGTCAACCAAGTTCACAATGAATGGGATGTTGATTAATCCATGTTTTGAAATTGTTTCAGTACCATATGGGAAATGTGGGAATCTATGGGGCAGGGGTGTTAAAAACAGAAAAAAGTAGTTTGTTTTTAATGACTGTTGAATCCAGTCCCAAAGAAGTAATTATATATACATCTTCTTAAAACTGTGGGGAAATGGAGATTAATATTAAATTCATTGAGATAATAAGACATGCATTGACTCATAGGTGGGCTGCAATTTTTGTTGATGCTAAGATTCTCCCCAGTGGTAGTTTCCCACTCTGATAAAAATCATAATTTACATATTTCTATTTCTATCACAGGAATATTTTAGTGTAATGTATTACCACTGTATAATATTTACATTTCACAATCTAATCCTATGTAGTTATTCTTTTGTTCTAGATCTGTGATTTCAATAGTATAGGTAAATTCCCATGTAAAAACTCCTGCCACCACTACAGAACCACAGTTCATTTGTAATTATAGTCTTAAAGAGCAGAAAGAGGTACTGAAGAGTTTTAGTGTCTTCCATACGACTACACAATGAGTTTGTGCCAGAAGTGAGATTTGAAGAAGAATCAAATTCTTTCTGATGACAAGCCCAACACTCTATTATACAGAGTTTTCACACATAATCTTGTGTTTGTAGTATATCATAAGCATTTTATGTGCATATAATATCTATGTATTGTTAAAAGTTACTTGTTTGTTATTCCCTAATGTATTTGTATCTGCACTAATGCCAGAATCAACAATGGAAGCATACCTCTTTAAAGAAACAATTCCAGGCAGCAGACAGAATAACATTCAATTAAGCTCCATACCACCTGGCCAAATTCCCCAGCGCTATCTATCAAATGTTGCAGGCAAGCATAAGCTCCCATAAACCATCAGATGAGGGACTGAAAAAAGGAAAGAATTACTAAGACAGAAGTAAGGGTTCTAGGAACTGACATTTAGACAATCATACACAGCCCTGAAGGATATTTTTGTTAGCATTCCTCTATCCCTAGAAGTAAAAGAGAATGGCAGAAGTAGAAGATAGACTTCCAATTACACCTTCAGTTTTATGCTTTGTTAAACTATATGACTTTCCTCCAATCTTTGACAGCTGAATTCCAGAGAATATCTCTAATCAACCTCCTGAAAATAGTGAACAGAATATTATTTTTAAAGATATGTTGCTCCTAATGCCTCTTCATATACTGTCAGCACTGAATGATCTCACAGCTCTAATTATGTTTGTCTCTGTACAAAGAACAGTAGGCAGTTATGATCTACTCTATCTATTAAAGGAATATGAAATTATAGTATGATCCTTGCCATCCTGATCACACAGTAACTCATTCTAGGAACACTCTAGTATACATCAGATAGCTCCTCATAGCTACTTTATTGATCAGAGGTCCCTCATTGTTCTCCAAATATCCCTCCTGATATTCTCACAGCCACATTTCAACTCATTTTCTCTGCACCCGGAATGTCTTCTCTCCAATCTTC
Organism: Bettongia penicillata ogilbyi; assembly: GCA_023548195.1. Lineage (NCBI taxonomy): Eukaryota > Metazoa > Chordata > Mammalia > Diprotodontia > Potoroidae > Bettongia > Bettongia penicillata. The sequence goes on from JAJHZJ010000702.1 coordinate 144,674, forward strand.
ATTCATTCAAACAAGTTTTAATTCTTCCAAGTTTAGCTCAAATCAATGCTCCTCTATGAAGGCTTTGCCCAGAGAAACCTCCTGTGAACATCTTTTCCCTTATGTTCGTTACCCTTTCATATTTGTTGGTGTTTTTCATTTCATATTCTATCTCTGATATGATTAGAAAGTTTCTCAATGTCTGGAACAGTAATCTAGTTCTAAACCTATAATTATATGACCATCACAGTCCTTCTGTAATTTAGAAGATGGTTGTGGAAAGTTGCTAGAGCTAAAAATAATTCAGTAACTATTTGTCTACAAGTTGATGAACCTCTCTAAATGTAGCTATGTTGGATGGGTAACAAAGGTGCAATTTGTTGCCAGCTAACACTCAACATCCACCAGTTTTGTAAGGTCTGCTACAAATTGCGTCTTTGGAATGGCCTTTAAGAATACAGCAATAAATAGTATATAATATAACAATAAATAGTATATAATCTAACAATGTTATAATATAACAATAATATAACTGTATACAAAATTGTACAGCAACCAAATTCCTAATGGTTAATTTATTTTCAAAAGTCACAATGAGTAGCACAATAATTGTAAAGAGTTTTAATATTCCTTACATAATTAGAGGGGTATTCATTGGTCATGGTTCTACCGTGGCACTGTAATATAAAAACATATTGCTGCCTAAATTAATTTACAAATATAACCTTATACCAGTTCAGGTCTCAAAGCATTACTTCATATTGCTATGCAAAATAATCACAGAAATGAATAAAGAGGAAACAAAAGGTCTCAAACAGTAGTTCTAAAACTTTTTGCTAAGAGTAAAGTATCATTTGTCATGGAGAATTGCATCACACTGTATTTTGAAGTTACAGACTCATGACACTTGTATGGTGCAGCACACCCTTTGAGAATTATTGACTTAGAAATGTTAAAAGAAATAATGGGGGGTGGGAGGTAGACATGAAGGGAGAACAGCAGTTCCCCACCTCAAACTATATTATAAAAGAATAATTATTACAATTGTTTAGTGCTAGTTTTGATAAAAAATAGAAAAGTTGATTAGATAAGACTGATATGTAAAAGTGAAAAACATTTACATCAATAAATTCAAATGTATCCAGATTATAATAATAATAATAGTAGGTGTTATTTTCCTAGAACTACTTATATCACTCCAAATATTTTTTATTTCCATTTATTCTTTACTTTTTAGAGTGAAATATTTCACTATATTCATATACCATGATTTTTTTCAGCCATTCCCCAAATAATCAGTACTTGCTTTGTTGCCCATATTCTGCTAAAACAAAAAGTGCTTCTATAAATACATTGGGACATGTAGGATCTTTCTTTCTGTTTCTGACCTCCTTGGGCAATATGCCTAGGAGAAACATCACTGGATCAAAGGTAACGGATATTTTCATTATTTTTATCATGTAAGGCTAAACTGTTTTTCAGAATCCTTGGAATGATTCACATCACTACAAAAAATATATAATTATTCATAGAATAATAACCCAACACTAATGTTTCTATATTTTATTATGGTCCATTTCCCAGTTTTGAAGTGAAAGCTTAAGGTTATTTGCATTTTTCTTATTGTTAGTGATTTGTCATAACTTTCATATCAACAACAATATGCATTTATTAATTGCTCAACATATGCCAGTCATGATATTAAATGCGAGGGATACAAATGAAGGCAAAAGCATTGTTCTTCCCTTCAAGGAGCTCATATTCTAATAAGAAAGATGACATGAAAACAATGATGAACATCCAAAATATATCCACTGTGTAAGGAGTATAATCTCAGAGAAAAGGCACTATGAGCATGAGGAAAGTGAGTAAAGGAAGGAAAGGGAACTACTGAATGTCTATTGCAAAGATAGGAAAGAAAGGACAGTTTTGAGGAAAAGATAATGAGTTCCCTTTAGGCTTGTGGAGATTTAGGTACCTAGGGGATGGATATTCAGCTCAAGATTTCTAATAGGCAATTGTTAATAGGTTAGGAGAGAATTAAGGGATGGATATATAGATCTGAGAATTATTTGCTAGATATGATACTTGAATTCATATGATATAATGAGATCATTAATTGAGTTAATAAGGAGGAAGAAGAGTCTACCCAGGACAAATCCCCAAAGAACACCCACAGTTAAAGAACATGATCTAGAAGAAGACTAGGAGTCAGAAAAAGAAGAATTGTCAAAAGACAATAACATCAAAGGTTTGAGAGATGTCAAGAAGGATAACAAATGAGAAAAGGATCATCAGATGTGGTAATTAAGAGATCACTGGTAACTTTGGAGAATGCAATTTTGGTTGAATGAAAGGTTTAGAAACCAGAATGCATTAGGTTTAAAGCATATGAGAGGAGAGGAACAAAAAAGGAGAAATATAGGATATCGTAAAATAGATGCTCCTAGGCTTGGGGTCTGATTTAATCATCCTGATTGATTTAATCACTGGGACTGAATAGCAGAATGTCAGTAGACTTGCAGTACCTTGTCTATATAAACCCTAACTCTCAGATCAATAAAGGGAACTGGTCTATCTTTTCTCGCCTCCCCTGTCTCTTTTCTTTCAACCACTTCACCAAGCCATGTAGGGACACAGGGGCGTCCGCTACTGGATATAACTTAAAAAAATGGTCGCATGATTGTTAGTTTATAATTCTTTTGAGAATTATTTCTTCATGTAATTTGAGTACTTATTAATTGGAGATTGACATTCATATTTTTCCGTGTATCTTAGATATCAGATCTTTTTCAGAGATATTTGATGCAGAAATATTTTCCAGCTGATATTTTCCCTTCTTATTCCTGCTGCATTGATTTTGCTCATGTGAAGCCTTTCAATTTCAGATAACCAATATTGTCTATGTAACCTTTTATATCTTCTATCTCTTGTTGGTTAAGAATTCTCTTTCTAATGTGTTTTGCTTTGCTTCACAAGTGTAATTAATATATTGCTAGCCTTCTCAATGGGTGGGGTAGGAGCTGGAGGGAGGAAAAGAATTAGAACTCAAAATATTGAAAAAATGAATATCAAAAATAATTTACAATGGAGGAATAAAGAAGTCTTCCTATGTATCATGTAGACTTGAGAAAGAAATCTTCAATTTTAGTCCATTTTTTAATGATCTTGATTTTTATATTTAAGTTGCATATACATGTTAAAATTGTCCTGTTATATGACCCAAAATACTGACTCAAACCTCTAGAACTATGTTCTAGTTGTTGCCTAGGAAGTCATTTCCCAAGAAATGTACATTGCTGGAATTATTGACAAAAGGTTATTAAACTGAAGAATTTCTGATTCATACCTATTTAGTCAGTTCCACCATTCTACTTTTCCATTCTTTAAAGTAATACAAGAGCTTAGATGATGACTGTTTAATAATACAATTTGAGATTTCATAGTGTTATTCTTCCATCATTTCTTCCTTTCCCCCTATAATTTCCCTTGACATTCTTCAAAAATTGGGCTGGGGGGGGGGGGAGGAGAGAAGATGGCAGAGTAGAAAGACTCATGTATGTAGCTCCGAACCCACAGCCCATATATTTCTGTAAAAAGAACTCCCCACAAATTCTGGATCAGTGCAAGCTGCACAGAAACACAGGGGAGGAGATTTCTGTTCCACAGAGCCCTGAAAAACTGACCCCAAAGGTCCATTGGGCACCAGATGCAGAGCGGAGCCCCTGCCCTGGTCCTGCAGCCCCAGAGGAGCAGATCCAAGCAGGCTTCAGGGACCGAATCTCCGGTGGCCTCGAAGTTCCCTCCACCCACAGGCACTACAGGTCAGTGAGAGAGACGTCTAGGCTGACAGAGAGGGGAGCGGGGTGTCTCCATAGCTTGGGCCCCCTTGGGAGGAAGCGGCAGGGGCAGCAGCTGCCAGGAGCTCCCGGAGCAGAAAGGGGCTCAGGGCCATTATTTAAGATCTCCCCATAAACCCCATGAGGGAATTGAGCCTAGGAGGCGGCCCTGCCCCACCTGAGCACCAGAACTTAAGCTCACATTGAATAGCAGCCTTGCCCCCCGCTGAAAGCCCTGAGGCTGGGGAGCAGCATTTGAATGTCAGACCCCAAGCACTAGCTGGGCAGATCTAGGCCAGGGTGGAGAGGAATCTCAGAAGTCAAGTAACTGGCTGGGAAAATGCCCAGAAAGGGGAAAAAAAATAAGACCATAGAAAGCTACTTTCTTGGGGGACAGATGTTCCTGCCTTTCATTTCTGATGATGAGGAACAATGCTTACCATCAGGGAAAGATGTGGAGGTCAGGGCCTCTGTACCTCAAACATCCGAAATAGATATCCAATGGGCTCAGGTCATGGAAGAGCTCAGAAAGGATTTTGAAAATCAAGTTAGACAAGTGGAGGAAAAACTGGGAAGAGAAATGAGAGAGATGCAAGAAAAGCATGAAAAACGGGTCAATACTTTGCTAAAGGGGTCCCAAAAAAATGCTGAAGAAAATAACACCTTGAAAAATAGGCTCACTCAATTGGCAAAAGAGGTTCAAAAAGCCAATGAGGAGAAGAATGCTTTCAAAAGCAGAATTAGCCAAATGGAAAAAGAGGTTCAAAAGCTCACTGAAGAAAATAGTTCTCTCAAAATTAGAATGGAATAGATGGAGGCTAATGACTTTCTGAGAAACCAAGAAATCAGAAAAAAAAAAAAAAACCAAAAGAATGAAAAAAAGGAAGAGAATGTGAAATATCTCATTATAAAAACGACTGACCTGGAAAATAGATCCAGGAGAGACAATTTAAAAATTATGGGACTACCTGAAAGCCATGATCAAAAAAAAGAGCCTAGACATCATCTTTCATGAAATTATCAAGGAAAACTGCACTGATATTCTACAACCAGAGGGCAAAATAAGTATTGAAAGAATCTACTGATCACCACCTGAAAGAGATCCAAAAAGAGAAACTCCTAGGAACATTGTAGCCAAATTCCAGAATTCCCAGGTCAAGGAGAAAATCTTGCAAGCAGCTAGAAAGAAACAATTTCAGTATTGTGGAAATACAATCAGGATAACACAAGATCTAGCAGCTTCTACATTAAGGGATCAAAGGGCATGGAATAGGATATTCCACAAGTCAAAGGAACTAGGACTCAAACCAAGAATCACCTACCCAGCTAAACTGAGTATAATACTTCAGGGGAAAATATGGTCTTTCAATGAAACAGAGGACTTTCAAGCATTCTTGATGAAAAGACCAGAGCTGAAAAGAAAATTTGACTTTCAAACACAAGAATGAGAAGAAGCATGAAAAAGTAAACAACAAAGAGAAATCATAAGGGACTTACCAAAGGTGAACTGTTTACATTCCTACACGGAAAGACAATATTTGTAATTCTTAAAACTTTTCAGTATCTGGGTAGTTGGTGGGACCACACACAAATATACACACACACATGCACACACACATGCACACACATGTACATGCGTGCACATGCACACACATACATGCATGCACATACAGAGACAGAGAGCACAGAGTGAGTTGAATAGGATGGGACCATATCTTAATAGAAACTAAAGTAAACGGTGAGAGAGAAATGTAGTGGGAGGAGAGAGGGTGAAATGGAATGGGGTAAATTATATCTCTTTCAAGAGGCAAGCAGGAGACTTTTTAGTGGAGGGAAAAAGAGAAGAGCTGAGAAAAAAACATGAAGTTTACCCTCATCACATTCGACTAAAGGATGGAATAAAATGCACACTCATTTTGGCATGAAAACCTATCTTACAATACAGGAAAGTGGGGGAGAAGGAGATAAGCAGGGTGGGGGGGATGATGGAAGGGAGGTCAATGGGAGGAGGGAGCAATTTGAAGTCAACACTCAGGGAGGGACAGGATCAAAAGACAGAATAGAAACAATGGGGGGCAGGATAGGATGGAGGGAAATACAGTTAGTCTTACACAACACGACTATTATGGAAGTCATTTGCAAAACTACACAGATAGGGCCTATATTGAATTGCCTGCCTTCCCAAAGGGAATGAGTGGGGAGGGAGGAATGGGGAGAATTTGGAACTCAAAGTTTTAGGAACAACTGTTTAGTATTGTTCTTGCTCCTAGGAAATAAGAAATACAGTTAATGGGGAATAGAAAGTCATCTGGCCCTCCAGGACAAAAGAGAAGATGGGGACAAGAGAAGGGAGGGATGATAGAAGAGAGGGCAGATTGGTGATAGGGAAAATTAGAATGCTTGGTGTATTGGGGGGAGGGGAGAAATGGGGAGAAAATTTGGAGCCCAAAATTTTGTGAAAATGAATGTAAAAAGTTAAATAAATAAGTTTATATATAAAAAAAATAAAAAAATAAAAGTTGGGCTATAGCGCACCTGTGTCAAGAGTTTTGTTAGTCATGGAATTTTTTATGTCATTTTTTTAAGGAAAAATAATTAGAAATAATTGTATTTAATATAAATATTTCCAAGAATACATAGTGAACTAAGTATGGTAACTGGAAAAAACACAAACATGTATTCACTAATCCCAAAATACATCAGACTTTAAATTCACAAAGAATTCAACTCAATGACCATTATTTTTTATTGAATAGAATGTTCATGTATGTATCTCTCTACATTCTTACAGTGCTGCCAAGTTAAACATTTCATATGTTCTAATTTCTCATAACAAAGAATACAGTGCTCTAAGCAAAAAAAAAATTACTCCATAGCCTTGTTCTGCATGTCTCATATTTTTCATGTATTTATTTTATGTAGAAATTTAATGGATTTTCCCCTTATGTATTCATCTACTCTTTCATTTTGTTAAATTATTTAATTCATTCACATTTAAGGTTATGATTATTAGGTTTGTATATCATCTTCTTTCTCTTTTAAGTCAGCAATTTTCCCTTTGCTTAGTTTTGCTCACACTATTTCCTCCAAGGTCTCCCTTCTCCTCCACTATCCTAAGTTCTTTTAATTTACTTATCAATTTATCTTTTTTTTTCAAAAAACACATTTTATTTCTGCTTAAACTCCCATCACCCTGGATCCTTCCCCATTCCCACTCAGATTATAGATCAGAATCTTCTTTCCCACCGTCTGCAGCATCTTAGTTTAAACAACATTCATTTGTGGAACCTCTTTGGGGAAAGTGTTCATTAATTTGGTCCTTCTTAGTTTTATCTTCTCCTAGAATTCTATTCTCTCATTCTTGGGCTATGGTGTCACAGTCTTTATTCTGTCTCTAGGATAGAATCAGTTCAAATCAGCTTATGAGAGCTGATTGTAAAATTTTTAGTGTGAGATTTACTTCTCAGAAATCAGCAAATGTTGCAAATCAGGACTTGATTTCCTTGCTATTCTTTACAGTTAAGAAAGTAATGGAAAAAATGTTAGTAATAAAAGTTAAACTTAAAAGTGAATACATTTTTAGTAGTTGTGATTTATGAAAGTAGAATCTTCTTCCTGTCAGGCTGTTGCTTCTCAGACCTCTACCATAGTCTAGCAGTCACTAGCACACTAACCACCACAGATAGCAGGGGTATCCTTCTCAATATTTTCAGGTAGTGTCAGTTCACATCTTGTTTTTTGTCTCTTCCAGGGCAACAGTGGACTCTGAGACAAGCGAAGTGAGGTTAACAAGTATTTAAGCACTTACTTCATGCCAGGCAGTATGTCAAGTGCCTGGAAAATAAATACAAGCTGCATTGTATTTACAGTTATATAATTGCCTTCATGGAGTGCATGTTCTAATGGTGAAAAATGTATTCTTAAAAGGTAGAAATAAAAGGGAGTAATGCAGAGAAAGTCAGGAGTGCAGCGTAGAGGAAAGATGAAATTGAATTGCAATCCTCATGTATTGCTATAATTAGGATTTTTTTTCCACTGATGCAAAAAGTTGTTGTTTTCTGAGAACCAGAATGATAATCCAACTGGTTTAGCCCAACACACAGAGATACCTCACTCAAGGAACTCATACTCATTTTGGGTAAATTGGAACTTTCAGACTGATAGGTGCTTAGGTTTTGGAAATGGTAGCTCAGTACATCAGAGGTATGGCAAGATAGGGAGAGAGAGCAGTTGCCCTGGAGGAGAAGCATTCTCCCTATGTAAGTATTCTGGGACAATATTGAGTTTACCCCATGCTTTTCTCTTCTCACCCCTACCCTTTCAGGTCTTAATAGTCAGTCTAGTTTTGGTACCATACTATATTGTGATTAAGTAGAAACATGCAAAATTTGCAATAATGCATTTCTTTTGTTAATGAATCTATTACGTAAAATTTGCTATTCTTTTTAAATATCTAATGAAATTATCATGTAAAGTTTTTTCTTTTTTCCTTCCCTCATCTTTTTTTTTAAATTATGCTATGTTATGGAAATGCTTGTTTTATTCCATAAATTAAAAATAAATAAAGTTTTAAAAGAGAGTGCTTTAATGTAAACTTGTAGTTAAATCTAGGGCTGTAACCTCTAGAGGGTATCTTGACATCTTCCTGCCTCTATCAACCTACCCCTTCATTCTTGGACTAGCACCCTACACACTTGACCTATGATATGGGCCTTCAGAATTAGATCTTCCAGAATCCATATGCACTGTTTCTGGGGAAGTTAATCAGCTCATCTCAGAGCTTCCACCCTTGAATCTATCTCACTTGATTGGTTATTGATTGTCTGCAAATGGCCACAACCACTATATCTGATAGCTGGTTCAGACCATGCTTCAGTTTCACATTCTTCTCTGCTAGACTAAGTCACCCTCTTTCAACTACCATGAACCTATCCATCGCTTTCACTTCCATAGGACAAAACTTCTTTCCTTGGTCACCATTTTTCTACATGTTTTGTCTTCTCTTATAAAAGTTTAAGTTACTTAAAGGTGGGATCTATCTCTTTAAAAAAAAATGTATCCCAGCATTTAGCAAACTGTTTGGAACATAGTAAGTATGGGTTTTTCCCATTAATTCTTCATTCATTTATTCACCCAGTTACTCAAGTAACTAGCAAAAACTCATATAGGTAGAAGATGTAAGTTCAAACAAAAGAAGTAGCTAGGTAGTACAGTGGATAAAGCACCGTGCCTGGATTCAGGAAGATCTGACTTCAAAACTGGATTCAGACACTTGCTAGCTATATGACCCCAAGCTAATTATTGAACCTTTGCCTGCCTCAATCTGTAAAAAGGAAAAAAATAAAGTTCACATAAACTCTATTGGATTGACCTCAACATCATTATTTCTGAGACATATTTCCCTTCTCAGCTTTTTCTTGTCTTCTTCTCCTCCCCCATTCTTCAACTGAGTAAGGAACATTTTTTTTAGAAGTTCTAATGAATTGGTTGGGCAGCAGTTGTGTGAACTGGTAAATCACACTGGATCTACAGAAAACTCCAACAAAATCACAATGGAGCTGATAGTGAAACTACCAGCTTGTCACCAAAACTCCTTAGAACCCAGGTCTTGAAACCTTCAGAATTCTGGTCTAATGTTTTGTATACCAACTGAGTAAACCCTGAGAGATGCTTTAATATTTCTTCCAGGAAGAAACTAGTTTTCCAGAATACCAATGGGTTAAATAATTCATAAGCATTTTTTCACTGAATAGTTATACAATAATAATCACAGAAAAAAATGGGTATTAATGTGTTTCCTACTATGTTTCTTTTGCCCCAGCACCCAACTTCCTCAGGAGTTGAAGGTCTACAAGACCTTAAGGAACAAACAGGTCAGTTAAAAATCAGAAATGTTTTCCACACACAAAAAAATGCTATTGCAGGAATTTGCAAATATATTTATATTTAATAAAAGGATGTTGTGTCTTTATTGTGTCTTTGCTATATTTGGCAAACAATATTGTTCTTAAATAAAATTTCAGAAAATAGAAAATTAGGCTGAACATTTGTTATGAAGCTTTTAAAGTGATGTTACATATAGTATACCCTTAGAATCTCTAGTTCTCACGTAGCTAAGTGGCTCAGGTCTTGGAATCAGGAAGACTCATCTACATGAATTCAAATCCAGTTTCAGGTACTTACTATCTGTGTTACCCTGGACAAGTCACAACCTTTTTTGCATCAGTTCATCTATAAAATAAACTGCAGAAGTGTAATGGCAAGTAAAGTAGGATCTTTTGCTGTTTTTGTTTTAGTATAATCAAGTGTCTCTGACTGAATCTTGCCTTTATCAACCAAGAGTCTTTTTTTTTTAATTTTATTTATTTATTTAATTTTTTACATTCATTTTCACAAATTTTTGGGTTCCAAAATTTTCTCCCCTTTTATCCCCTCCCCCCACCCCAATACCCCAAGCAATCTAATTTTCCCTATCTCCAATCTGCCCTCTCTTCTGTCATCCTCCCTTCTCTTGTCTCCATCTTCTCTTTTCTCCTGTAGGGCCAGATGACTTTCTATTCCTCATTAACTGTATGTCTTCTTTCCTAGTTGCAACAACAATACTAAACAGTTGTTCCTAAAACTTTGAGTTCCAAATTCTCCCCATCCCTCCCTCCCCACCCATTCCCTTTGGGAAGGCAGGCAATTCAATATAGGCCATATCTGTGTAGTTTTGCAAATGACCTCCCTGATAGTCGTGTTGTGTAAGACTAACTGGATTACCATCCCTCCTAACCTGCCCCTCATTGTTTCTCTTCTGTCTCTTGATCCTGTCCCTCCCCAAGTGTTGACTTCAAATTGCTCCCTCCTCCCTTTACCCTCCCCTCCATCATCCCCCCCCCTTGCAATATCTCCTTCTCCCCCACTTTCTTATACTGTAAGATAGGTTTTCATACCAAAATGAGTGTGCATTTCACTCCTTCGTTTAGTCAAATGTGATGAGGGTAAACTTCTTGTTTTGTTTTGTTTTGTTTTTTTCTCAGCTCTCCTCTTTTTCCCTCCACTAAGAAAAACTCCTACCTGCCTCTTAAATGACATATAGTTACCCCCTTCCCTTTCCCTCTCTTTCCTCCCCCTACATTTCTCTCTCACCATTTACCTTAGTTTCTTTTAAGGTATGGTCCCATCCTATTCAGTTCAATCTGTGCTCTCTATCTCTGTATGAGTGTGCATGTGTGTATGTGTGTGCATGCATGCGTGTACATGTGTATGTGTGGTCCCACCAACTACCCAGATACTGAAAAGTTTTAAGAGTTAGAAATATTGTCTTTCCCTATATGAATGTGAACAGTTCACTTCTGGTAAGTCCCTTAAGACTTCTCTTTGCTGTTTCCTTTTTCATGCTTCTTCTCATTCTTGTGTTTGAAAGTCAAATTTTCTTTTCAGCTCTGGTCTTTTCATTAAGAATGATTGAAAGTCCTCTGTTTCATTGAAAGACCATATTTTCCCTTGAAGTATTATACTCAGTTTAGCTGGGTAGGTGATTCTTGGTTTGAGTCCTAGTTCCTTTGCCTTCTGGAATATCCTATTCCATGCCCTTCGATCCCTTAATGTAGAAGCTGCTAGATCTTGGGTTATCCTGATTGTATTTCCACAGTACTGGAATTGTTTCTTTCTAGCTGCTTGCAAGATTTTTCCTTGACCTGGGAGTTCTGGAATTTGGCCACAACATTCCTAGGAGTTTCTCTTTTTGGATCTCTTTCAGGTGGTGATCGATGGATTCTTTCAATACTTATTTTGCCCTCTGGTTCTAGAATGTCAGGGCAGTTTTCCTTGATAATTTCATGGAAGATGAAGTCTAGGCTCTTTTTTTGATCATGAGTTTCAGGTAGTCCCATAATTTTTAAATTGTCTCTCCTGGATCTATTTTCCAGGTCAGTTGTTTTTCCCATGAGATATTTCACATTCTCTTCCATTTTTTCGTTCTTTTGGTTTTGTTTGGTGATTTCTTGGTTTCTCATAAAGTCATTAGACTCCATCTGTTCCATTCTAATTTTGAGAGAACTATTAAATTCAGTGAGCTTTTGAGCCTCTTTTTCCATTTGGCTCATTCTGCTTTTGAAAGCATTCTTCTCCTCATTGGCTTTTTGAACCTCCTTTGCCAATTGAGTGAGCCTATTTTTCAAGGTGTTAATTTCCTCAGCATTTTTTTGGGTCTCCTTTACCAAGGTATTGACCCGTTTTTCATACTTTTCTTGCATCTCTGACATTTCTCTTCCCAGTTTTTCCTCCACCTGTCTTTTCAAAATCCTTTTTGAGCTCTTCCAGGGCCTGAGCCCACCTGACACCCCCCTGGGGTGTCTGGGGTACTGAGGCCCCGCCCTCCACATCTTTCCCTGATGGCAAGGATACGTCCTCGTCATCAGATCCGAAGGTCGGGATCATTTGCATTTGTTGGAAAAAACTCTCTAAAGTCTTATTTTTCTTCCCTTTTCTAGGCATTTTCCCAGCCAGATACTTGACTTCTGAGATTCCTTTCCACCCCCACCTGGATCCGCCCAGCTAGTGCTTGGCCTCTGAGATTTAAATGGGCTTTCCTCCTGCCGGCTGTCAATCAGTGAGCTTTAGTTCAGGTGCTGGGGTGGGGGCAGGGCCGCCTCCCAGGCTCAGATCCCTCAGGGGCTTTAAGCAGAAGCCTTCAATAATAGAGCGGGGTGGGGGCAGGGCCGTCTCCCAGGCTCAGCTCCCTCAGGTTTTATGCAGGAATCTTTCGTAATGAAGATCCTGCCTGGTGCTGGGGGATTCCTGAGTCTCGGGCTGCTGCTGCCTCAGCCGCTGCCCACACCTCTGCCTCCGCCGCTTCCTGCCCCCGTCTCTGCCGCCACCGCTTCCTCCCGAGGGGGCCCGAGTCACGGAGATGCCCTGCTCCCCCTCTCCTCCAGCCCGGCCTTCTCTCTCACTGACCTGTAGCTTCTGTGGGTGGAGGGACTTTCCCGGCTGCCGGAGCTTCCGTTTCTGAAGCCTGCTCGGATCAGCTTCTCTGGGGCTGTGGCCAGGGCAGCGTTGGGGGTGGGGTCCACTTTCCGGAGTGCGACGGACCCCGGGGATGGGTCTCCATGGCTCCCTGGAACGGAAATCTCTTCCACTCCGCTTCTGCACACCTTGTATTGACCCAGAAGTTATGGGGGACTCTTTTTACATTAATTCTATGGGCTTTGGTTTCAGAGCTCGTAAACGTGCGTCCTTCTACTCCGCCATCTTGGCTCCGCCCAACCAAGAGTCTTTACTAGGAGTAAAGTACAGAAACTTTCTTTAACTAGAAACCATATAGGCAGTATTTGTGTTGTTAATTATTTTAACTTGATTAACTATCTTTCCCATGCATTAATGAACCTGGGAAGAACTGTAGGAAGGCCTGTACCTTTTGTTAATGAGGCACTGGTTCTCAAGGGCTGTTATGCCCTCTGGCTCTAAAAAAGGTATAAATACTCTGACAGTGAGGTTTTACTTTGTGGCTTATTGCCTAAAGTGTTTTGTTTGGCCAGAGGAGAATCTGGGAAGTAGCTAAGGAGTACCCCAGCTTTGAAAACCCAGATGTTGATGTATTTCTTTCTGGTAACTATGTTCAGGTGCAAGATGACTTGTTTATGTATACTCAGCATATTACTTCTGATTTCAGTACAAGACTATAATGTTTAAATATAGCATAGTATCCTATCCCATCCTGTCCAGGGAAAAGTGAATAACTTTATGGAACTAAGAAAGAATTACTTCAAAGATTGAGGATGAACCTAAAGACAGAAGAAATATCAAAAAAAAAAAAATAGATTAAGAGAACAAGAGTTAAACTACCAAACAAAAGTAAGAAAGCAAATACTACATAAAAAGAGAGGTTTTATGTATCAAACACACTCTGGATCACTCTCCCAGAATCAGGCATGTTCCAACATTCTCTCAGGGTTCAGAAGGATGTCTTTTTTCTCCCGCAGGCTTAAACCCCTACCAGTTGTGTTTTCCCTCTATTGTTAAGGGCTACTGTTACACTTAAGCACTTAAAATTAACTGGTTTTTACAAAGGGGATATATACTTCAAAGATAGGAAAAAGTGATGTTCCCTATGGATGTGTTTGTGGTGAGGTAGTGGGGGGAAACAGACTCAATTTAACTTAGTTCCTGCAAAGGACTGGTCCCACCAAGTTCATATTCAAAAGAGGAAGGAAGGAAGGAAGGAAGGAAGGAAGGAAGGAAGGAAGGAAGGAAGGAAGGAAGGAAGGAAGGAAGGAAGGAAGGAAGGAAGGAAGGAAGGAAGGAAGGAAGGAAGGTTGGTTATGGGACAAGGTTGCTGGTTGGAAAAAATTCACAAAATGAGCTGAGACTTGATTTCTGAGCATGTATAGAGCTCTTCCTAAAATATCATTCAAGGTTAAATAGGGAACAATTCAGAAGAATTAGACCTCAGAACAAAAATTTCTGCAGGGATGGAAAGCTACTAGTGAATAGGTGGAGAAGTCAACAATTACAAAATGCTCTTCAAATTTTAATATGATCTGGGTGGCTTATTATTATTTATATTACTAAAGTCTTAGATAAAAGAGAATTATTCATTTTATGATGATTATTAGGTCTTGGTTGCCTACTAGACTTTGGTGATCTGAAACAAGTCATATCATTACCCTGGACTTGGAATTCAGATTCTTCACCGGTAAATGAAAAAACTAGACAAATTGATGTATAATTTTCCCTCTACTTCCTATATTCTAAAGTTCTGTAATTCCTGGTACCCTGGATCAGTTACCAGATCAGGTAGTAATATAGGCTGACATTTTGCCTCTTTCATCACATCTGTTAAAGAATGCTAAAAAGATAGTTCCTTTCCTTTTGACTAGAGAGCATACTTCTGAAAAGTAAAAGGCAACTACTATATATCGCCATCTATGCTGTAGTGTGCTTTCTGCTCCTCATCATCACTGCTCACTTGTCTCACTCACAACATCACTAACACAATGCTTTGGATCCCCCTTCTACCGCCTAGTAGGCAAGCCCAACTGTACTGTTCCCTATAGGGACTAATAACTCCTGCTCTGGCCCCAGTGTGAACCCCTGGCTCTTTTCTCTTTGACTGATCAGAACAGACACTCTTAATTTTGAGTTAACGAGCCTGCTAGCTATTTTGGTTATAATTTTATTGATGCTTTAAAATGTATTTCCTATTAAATTCTGGGACTCTTCTGTTTTTATTCTCTGTCCCTCAATTATTTTATATGATAAATTTTAAATTGGGTTGAAAACAGTTAACAAGATAATCTTTGTTAAAACCTAATATAAACAAAAATAAGAAGGAAAAATGAGATGGGGGAGATGAAGAGATGATCCCAGTTATGTTAGAGGTTTTTTAAAATATGTTTTAGGTTTACCTTATTTCTTACCTCAAACTTAAATGATACTCTCATTTTTTTTTCTTTTAAGACAACACTTCCATTTCTAGTTCCCTAAAGCCTTGTAACTGATGGTACCATCTTTGACATTCTCTTTTGACATTTCCCTGAGGGAATATAATGATAATAAGATCATAGATTTTGAGCTAAAAAAGACTTTAGAAGTCAATAAGATCTACCTCCCTCATTTTGCAGAAACTTCAAACTAAAATATTACAGTACGTGAGTGTAAAAACAAGGACCCAAACATAAACAAGAGGGCCTGGTATCACAGGTTCTTTGATCTGCTTTTCTAAAAGTAAAGCCACTTTTGATGGGTCAACAATCACTTTAATCAAGCACATCTATCATTCACTTAGCTCAGAGAAAAAAGTCAACACCCTTGAATCTCAGAGAAAATACAGAGAAATCAAAATCAACAGACAGGCTTCCAACTGTCTGACATACATCACAAATTGACAGATAACTCTCACCATACATACATGGTTGGCAGAGAGGGAAGCACCAACGTGCATTTTTCAAAGGGGGTGGGCTGTCTAGAATCCCATCTGGCCAAACACTTCCAATGAGTAAGCCCCAAAGCAAAACCTCACCTCAGAGTACTTATACATTTTTCAGAGCCAGAGAGCATCACAACCCTTGAGAAATAGTGCCTCATTAGAAAATTAACAAGAGATGTAGACCTTCCTACAAATTTTCCCTAATCAAACTCCCCTTAATGTGCAGGCCCATTAATGGGTGTGGAAGATCTTCCCATTAAGAAGCAAAATTATATTAACAATAAGCAAAAATGCATTATTAATGCAGTGAGATAGACAAGCTTACACAGCTAGAATTTGAGCCTATTATACCACACGTATTGCTTCAATGATGGACAGGTCCTCCTTCTCCAGTCATTCTTTTTTTCCTACCATCTTTTTTCCCCTTGATTCAGAAGCCCTCTTTATCTTTAGGCAATTCGAACCAGCAACATCTCTAATTTATACATGCTCAGGGTCATTCATTGCCTAACAGATGCTTTTAGAAAGAGACATCTCCAAATATGTCCCGTAGCTCCACCTTCTTTCTTTTTCATTTAAGGAAAGGAATGAATATGGAAACAGTTTTCACTCACCAAAACTTACAAACTAATTACTGCCCTTCATATAACTAACTTCTAAGAAATCTGTCTGGTAATTAGCTTTTTATATTTTTTTTTAATCTTCAAACCCCTTCAAAGGAAAATCTGATAAGATTCATTTATCTTTTCTATTATTCCCTTGATGAATCATTTTAAATTTTATTTACTTCACTCATGCTCTTGTGTGGGCAATTTATAAAAACTGAGTAATTCATAGCCCAAACCAAGATATTGCTGGTACCTTTGCCTTGCAATCCCAACAACATTAAATCTTGGATAATGGACAAAATAAATACTCTAAAAGATATTAAAAATCAGCTTAGCTGGCCAAAAGAATGTCTTTTTCCTCTGTTATGAATGCATAAGGGGCAAGGTGGAGTGAAGATAATTTAAAACAGGCATATCATAGTACACACAGACATCTACTTTCCTTTCTTTCACATTTTAGGTCACTATAGAGCTAAAACTTCACGAAGTAAAGTTGGTGTCACACAGAATAGGCCCCGTGTAACATATTCGATTTTCTGTTTTTCCCTTAATGTTAAAATCAGTTGATTGTCTCTAAATGCAATGGCTGGGTAGCAGCATTTGGAAGCTTCTTGGGAGTATGTTGAATGTTGCAAAGAAGCATTAATATTTAAAGTAGTAAAAATGGAACAAAATTAATTAATTCAGGGGTCTAAAACAAATTATTAGATTATTTTAAGATATGAGCTGCTCTAAAGTTAAGAGACTGAGAAGAGTCTTTAGCAATGACTAATACTGGGTTGTTCTGAGAAAAGCACTTTGTAACCCTTAAATCACT
Organism: Bettongia penicillata ogilbyi; assembly: GCA_023548195.1. NCBI lineage: Eukaryota > Metazoa > Chordata > Mammalia > Diprotodontia > Potoroidae > Bettongia > Bettongia penicillata. The sequence goes on from JAJHZJ010000702.1 coordinate 161,831, forward strand.
ATAGAAATATAAGTTGTTAACGAACTTAAATAGCAGGAAAACAATCATTTAGGTTCCGAAATGTCAGAAACAACCAAATCAGAAAACTGTACCAATGGTGATTCATACAGGTTCTCAAACTAATCTAAAAATGATAATACTATATTATTATTCATATGTAACTGGAGAAACTGAAATAGTATCAGTTCTATCACTGGTGCCATTACCGTTACCACTATCATCACTATGTTCTATTTATGTTTGATTAGTGTTCACAATGTACATGTAGTGAGATAGCAATGTTTATAAACGTACATATATGTAAGTGTGTAAATGTGCACAAATATATACACATGTGTGTTTAATATGTATATAATTGTGTGCATGTATGCGTACATGTATATGTAGTGTAAGTATATATCCATTTTAAAATCAGTGTAGTTTTGAGCTCTAATAGCTTAGCATTATATATGTAAACTACATATCTATACATCAAACATACATATACACATATGAGTATATTTATATGAGAAAATGAGAAAATGCTTCCTGTCAATGCAGGACCCCTGATCTATAAATTTAAATTTTAGAGCAAATTACTTAACCAGCGGATGTAAACTTATTTTCATTTTTTTCATGTTTACTATATTCCAATATTATTGGTTTCCTTTGCAATCCTGGGCATTTTATTTTGTACATTTAACAACATAACTGAACAGAGGTACTAGGTCATACCAGGCTTGTAAAGACAGGTGAAGAATCTCTGTTTAGAGAGTTACTTTGGAATAGAGTCCCAGAGTCAAGATGTGTTCAAGAACAGAATCCTCTTGACTCCAAAGCTGCTTTTCTAATTACTGTAAGTTGGTCCTCTTGCTGCTGCTGCTGCCATCACTACTACTACTACTACTACTACTACTACTACTTATGACTATGACTATGGCTACAACTACGACTATTATTGCTTCAGCTGATACTACTACTACTACTATGCCCTAGCTCACTTCAGTGTTTAATTGCAATAGCTTTAAACATTTTCAACACTGTGGTACATACTCGTATATAATAGTAGATCCCTATATGAGGGAAATGTGTAATACCTGTGATAATAGATTTTCAGTAGTATCATTTGTCATTGTTAATGATAACAATAACACTGACATAAGCTTCTAAAGTAAACACTTTACTTAAGAAAAAAACCTGTGAAATAGAATAAATAAAATTATGTCAATCTTATAGGTGAGGAAAATGTGGATTTGAGAGGTTAAAATTATTTACCCATGATCAGGTAGATAAGTATCTTAGTAGGGATTTTGACTCAAAATTCAATTCATTTCAATTTTAAAAATTGAAAAAGTCTTTCTGACTATTTAATAGACTAGTAATGTATCCAATACATCATTAGACAACCATCTTAATTATGAAAAGGAAATCAGGATTTCTTTATCATATATGGTAACTCAAATCATTGTAGAACCTTAAAGTGGAATTAAGGAATTTATTTATGCATTGGGTGAATCCTTCATATGTGCTCTTTCTTTTGAAATCCTATGATTTCTCCATAAGGAAACTGAATAAGAACATGAATATTGTGATTCACATTCCAATAACTAAAATAAAGGAAAAAAATGTGGCTAAAATGGCTCTCTCATCTAACATAGAAGCAGAAAGAATGGGAAGTAGAATCCAATGAAAAATGTAAAAAAAAAATGGGAGAAATATGAAGAAGGATTAGTAAGATGCGTGTTTGTGTGTTGGGCTATAACTTATGTATAACAATCAGAATTGAACTAATTCTAGTAGCTTTACTGCTTTCTGATACCAAAAAAATGTAACAAAACATGAACTTTTTCAAAAGACTGCAACATGATGAAAACTTTGAATGTAAAAAATTTCATTCCCTTGTAGAATGGAAAAAGGCTATAGCATAGATAAAAGATAAGATCCAAGAGTGTGTTTCATACAGGAAATATATCCCAGCAGCATTCTTTATACTTATAAATACATTAAGTCTAAACCAGTTGCCCTACAACAGGTAAGAGGATCAGCATATTACAGTAACTAAATGTAATGGAATGTGTGTGTGTATACACACATACATATATGCATTAATTGCATTTATGTAAATATAACAATAACAAATCTATACTATGGTGAATACACAGAAAAGAAGCTCAGAAGTGGTTACAGAATCAAGTTAGATATTTGAATTACTACTGGGGTCAAATCAAAAGATAACTAAAACAAAAAGGAGAGCGACTTAAAAGGCTATCTTTTCCAACCCATGATTATATGGATGAAGACGGTTAAGATTCAGAGCTATATCACTTGCCCAAGGTCACACAAGTAGTAGTAATCTCAAGTGAGATTTGAACCCCATTCCTTTCATATGAAACCTTTGTTCTTTCTATTATGCCACATTTTTGTCCAATTAATGTACATGTGTGTATATATATATATATACACGCACACACACACACATATGATTTTTGTTTCAGTGTTAACACTTTACAAAAATACACAGACATATGTATCAATTTATGTCTCTCTCCATATGTGTGTATACTCACACATATATAATAAATTACAGTCATTTTCAGTGCTTTCATTTTGCTAATTTTCTCATCTTTAGTTATAGATAAAAATTTTTATACTGGTCAATGCAAGTGAATTGTATTTTTAAATTAAATTTTTAAACAAAATTTTTGTTTATCATGCTACTGCAATGGCAAGTATTCTTTAGTTGCATTTTTGGTGGTTTGTCTTTCATCTTGTAATGAAATAATGCAAAAGAACCCTGAATATGGTAGAGAAGTGAGTATAGGATTTGTAGCCCAGTGTCTTGCTAATGATATGTATTTGACAAACAGTTTTCAAATTGATGTTTTTTTGAAGTACAGATTAAGATTATCTCCTTACATCAAGCCAGATACAAAGATGTTTTTTGTTAAGATTCAGCTCCATATATTTGGTTTCAAAAAAAGAAAATTTTTGCCTATTTACTTTATTTTTATTTGATTTCCTTTTGTTAATGATGAAGTTTTTAATGAAAAAATTTATGATAGATAAAATGCAATGTATTTGGTCTCTAAACTTGAAGTATTTTACCAAATCTGAGAATTTAAAGTTCATTGTCTGAGGAAGACAATTTTATTTTTAAGAAGAAAGTTATTCCAAGTCATGGAAAAGTCTAATGATTTTTTCAAAACATAATTTTGATAAGTAAACAGGCAATAAAGAATGGAATGGAAACAAAAGGAAAATGCATGAAAAATGAAACATTAAGGAAATCATACTGCCAAGAGGGAAAAACTGTAATAAAAAGCAATAATCATGACCAAATGACAACTCTGTAGTTTTCAACTCAGACTAGCTTGACACTATCAAATATGCCATTGCATTGGAGCAGGGATGAGAGTAGTTAGCTTAATATCGCTTTTTTTTTGTTTGTTAAGTGGTTAAACTAAAAGTATTCTGCAATCTTGAATTAATTCCACATAAAATAGACTTGAATTATAACTGAAGAGCTCTTTTGCATTTAGTAATGGATTATATACAATTAGAACTCCGCAAGTTACTTTTGAATATGTACCTGGCTCAATCAGATTTTAATCTGACTCAAATAAGCTTGTTACATCTATATGTAAGAAGCATATCTGGAAGCATTTTGTGAGAAGACAGCGGGGTTAAATCAAAATTGTTATCCTGATTTTATCATCTAAAAGTGAATTAAATCTTTACTTGGTGTCCTTAAAAGCTTTGTATTTCAATAATATGTTATCTTTAATTGGTTGTTTTATTTGTTGAACTGAATTTCCAGTACGTCTCTGAACTATACCATTATCATTGTCCAATTCAACATTTGTTAAGCTCTTAAACTGAGTACTCTACTAGGCACCAGGCAAGGGCCAATGTATAGACAAGACTTCAGCCCTTGTTTCATGAAAATTACACTCTAGTAATGTAATATATGTATAATTTATATTTTCTTAAATGTTACATATATACATATGGATAATTTTGCTTGATAACACCTAAAATATTGTTTATTTTCTCACCAAAAGAAAAACAAAATAATTGTTGTGCTCATTTGAAATAGGAATATTTTGGGGAAAAGAAGGTATGGTATTTTTGTTTTTTTTCTATAGATTTTAAGTATTTTATCCTTTCTGTGAGGTACTGAGGAAAGAAAAAAACTCCTGTCTTCTTTCTCCCTGCCCTCATCTAAATTCTCTGCACCCGTTGGATCCCAACTCAAGGACAACCATGTACTCCCCCAGAAAGTCATGGACATGTAAATTTCACCTTTCTTACTCCTGTAGCACACACAATCAGTGACATTCATTTGGGTCCTCAGTTATATGCTGCTTCATAATAATTAACTAAATAATTTGTGAATGATTTGTTTTCCCATATAAACTGTAAGATGGTGGCAGTTTAGGATTATGTCACATTTTCCCACCGTATTCATTGTCAGTCGCTTGTATATTATACTGAGCATAAAATAAAATAAAATAACATACATACTGAATGATTTCCTTGTAAACAACCAAATAAGATCTTTTTGCTTGTGTTAATGAGAAAACATTGATTTCACACAATGTAAATGACTGTATAGTTGGCTTGAACAACTTATCTTTTAAAATTCCAAAATAAATTCATTGTAAGCAATAGCTAAAGGAACAGCTTAAAAAAATGCATTACAGAACAACCAAGTCAGATCAAATTCCTCCAACAATACTTTCAGAATCACTAACATGTAAATAATGGCACTCAAATGAAGTAACAGAAATATGGTATGAAAGATATTAATTATTAAATGTTTCAGAAAATGACGCCATTATCTTTACTGTCTCAAGTACTTAAAAAGCTGCTTGAATTTCTTTCATGGAGAGTAATATGAATAGGAAATCATTATTCTTCTCATAGATCAGCATGTGATCATTGTAATTAACTTATATGTTTGCTTTCATCACCAAAATATGAAGATTATATGCAAAATTATTAAAACTGTATTTCACTAAAAACAAGTTATGTTGCTGAATGCTAAGATTACATTTGATTTCAAACTATTTAAAACTCTAAGATTATGATTTAATTTGTTTTTCCTAATTTTCAATTATAAAAATTTCTTCTAATCTTTTTACTTTAGGATTGCCCAGAAAATTGTTCCATTATATCATTAAACCTATTTTTTCACTAGTGCAAGACGATATTAAGAAAATCTTAGTTCAATCATCCTGTCCAATTTAGGCTATTTTTTTCATTCCCATTCAGACTTTTTATATGTGTCACTCTCCTTGGAATCACATAATTTTTGAGACGAATAATAGGATCATAGTTTTAGAATGTGATGATATCTTACAGATCATTTAATCAAATCACTCCCTAATTTGACAAAGGTACTAAAGCCCTAAGAATTTAAATAAATTGCTCAAAGTCACACATGGCAGAGCTAGGATTTAAAACCACATTTCATATCCTAATTTCTAAAGAAGTTTTCTCTTCTATTAAGAATAAATTTGCCTCTATAACATTTATCTTACTTCTGACCTATGCAGCCAGAGGACATTTAATCCCCCCTGCCTCTCAACCTCTAAGCATTTGAGGACAACTGTGATGTACCAACACAATCACCACCAGTACCCCAAGTCCTCTTCACCAAGTCATACATTTTCACCTTCAACCAATATACGAATTCATGGACCTTTACTATACTTTTTACTCTATTCTGAATGTTCTATAGCTTTTTAAATGTCCTTCCTAAAGTGCAGCTCCTGGAACAGAACACAGTACTCCAGGTGTGATTTGCCCAAGGACGAAAATAGTCAGTTTGTCATCATCTTACTTTTGGACACAAAGCCTTCTTCAAAACAGCTTAAAAATACACTTTGGTATAATGGACAGAGAGCTGACTTTGGATTCAAGAGTCCCTGGAAGGAAGTTCTTCCTCTTTCACATGCTATACTGAGATTCTATACATGCCATTTTAGCTGTCATTGACAGAAAGGAAAGCATAGGGAAGGGGAAAAGCATTTATGTATCCCCTATTCTGTGTCAGGCTCTGTGCTAAGTGCTTTTTGCAACATATTTCTTTTGGACTCAAAACAACCCTGGGAGAAAGGTGCTATTTTTATCACCAATTTTAAATGCATCCCCAAATTTAAACTTTGTGGAAACTGAAGAGAGATTAAATGGCTCTGCCAGTAACACATAACAAGTATATATCTGAAACTAGATTTGAACTCAAATCGTCCTAACTCCAAGTTCAGCACTTTATCCATTGCACCATCAGTTGCCTCATAATCTAGGTAATTCTAATACCAATTATTGCAAAGGCAGAGATCTAAAATGAAAAAGGAAATTGTAGAAACTAAGTCCTCCATGCAGTGAAATCACAGGCTCATTTAAACAGAAAGAAAAAATAAAGCAATGTAAAACAGTCATCCCTGAGTCTTCACATGCACCCACATCACATATAGCCAATCTAATGCCAAGTTTAGTTAGTTCCTACTTTCATCACTTCCTTGCAACATCACCCTCCTATTCAATGAACTACAATGACCCCTATTACCTCCAGGATTAAATATAAACGCTTGTGATTAGCTTTTAAAGCCCTTTACAACCTGCCTCCTTTCTGTCTTTCCAATCTTCTTATACTTTTTGTTGTTCATATGTGTCAGTCATTCCCAGCTCTCTTTGACCCCTTTCGGGGTTTTCTTGGCAAAGATACTGCAGTGGTTTGCCATTTCCTTCTCCAGCCCTTTTTATAAATGAGGAACTGAAGCACACAGTGTTAAGTGACTTGCACAGCTAGTAAATGTCTGAGGTCAGATTTAAACTCATGAAAATGAGTCTTCCTGACTTCAGGCCCAACATTCTAGCCACTGCCTAACTGCCTTTCTTATACTTTACTCCTCTCCAAATACCTTATGATTGAGCAACCTCTGACTTCCTACTGTCCCTCATATATGACACTCCATTTCCTGACTCATTAATTATCCAGCAGAATGTCTTTAGAATCGTCATGCCCTTGCACAAGGTACCATACCCTCCCCCAGCTTTTTAGCTTATTTTTTTTTATGTTTTGCCTTCCTCACTTAGACTGTAAGCTCTTTGTATCCTCAGAATTTGACCCAATGTTTAGCACATAGCATTCACTTCAATGATTATTGACTAACCCAGTTTTCACTGACTAGCTCCTTTATCTGCAATTTTTTTCCTGCTCACCAATACCTCCCAGTTTCCTTGAAAACTCAGACCAATCCCACTTTCTGCAAGAGTATATCCTGAGGGACACTGTCTCAAGGGACACTAGATAGTGTGCCTGTATCCTTCCTCAGATACTATCTGCTTCATCGTGGACCATTAAAAGCTTCTCAGAGGAAACTTCCTCATCAGTAAAAACATACTCCTTGTTTCTTGCTGCTGAGTCACTTCAGGCATATCTGACTCTCTGTGACACCATTTAGGGTCTTCCTGGCAGATATTAGAGTGGCTTTCTATTTCCTTCTCCAGCTCATTTTATAAATGAGGAACTGAGGCAAACAGGGTTAAGTGACTTGCCCAGGGTCACACAATAGTAAGTGTCAGGGTGGATTTGAATTCAGGAAGAAGAGTCTTCTTGACTCCAGGTCCTCACACTGCATACTTCACCACCAACCTCCTAACTGTATTTGTACTATTTACCCATCTCACAGGGTTTTTGGTTTTTTATGCTCCCTTAAAATGTTTTCCTATAAAGGTCTCCAATAATCTCATTGTCTAATTCAAAATCTTACTTTCCATACCAATCCAATCATTTAATCCACTTGACCCACAATAATTGTTTTGTCTTTTGTGGGCCACTTAAAAATTCCATGGTTAAAAATCAAAATCTATTTTTAAACTCTTCATCATCCCTCATACCAGTTTTAGAGACATTTAATTTCTTTCATCCTTATCAATTCCTTTACCTATTTCTTTTGTTTAGTCAATTAAATTTTAATCCTGATCATGTTTATGTGGCTGACTTACTTAGTTGGTAACAAAGTACCCAACATTCATTTCATCGTCTGTCTGACTATAGGACCTAATAGTGTCTACTTAGAAACAAGGAAATTGTTCTGCCTGACAGTCCAATTATTTCATAAGCAAGAAAATATATAAATAAGATAAGAAGCTCATAGAGGTGAGTTTTTACCTTATTTTTCCTGGAACCAAGCCTTTACCTCACTTCCCCACTACAAACTTCAAACTAAGTTACTGGCACCTTCTTCCTCATTCTCTAGCTCCCATTTATGGATTGTCTTCCTCATTGGAATGTAATTTCCTTGACTTGCCTTGTTTGCTTTTGTACCCACAGTATAGTACAGTGCCAGAAACATAGTAACTGCTTAATAAAGATTCTATCTGTCTGTCTGTCTACCTAATCTATCTATCCCTTAAACCCAATTCACTCTGGAGCTCATAGACTGGACAACAAGCCCCCACCCACCTAGCACAGAGTCAGTGTAATTACTAAATTACTAAAGCCTGAAAGGGCCAGGGTCTTACATTGCATCCTGGCCCATCTCCCGTCATCCTGATGAGTATCTGATCACTGGATCCAGAGGGCTCAGGAGAAGAAAGTGAGGTTGATGACCTTTCACAACCCTCCCTCACTCAAATCAAAGTTAAGTGCAAGTCATGTCATCATCCTGATGTCATGGTCCTATTCAAGAATGAAGAACAAATGCAATGCATCTGCCCTTTGTTCTCACTCTTAAAGAAGGCTGACAACAAGCTGTCTTAGGTATTTTAAAAGAAATTGTACATTTCTTATCCGCTAAGGATCAGAATGGGCAGATAGGCGGCATTCTAGATAGAGAATCAGACGTGGAGTCAGGAAGATTCGTTTTCTTTAGTTCAAATGTGGCCTCAGATACTTACTAGTTGTGTGACCCTGGGCAAGTCATTTAAACCTGTTTACCTCAACTTCCTCATCTGTTAAATTAGAGAAGTTAGAGAAGGAAATGGTAAAACACTCCAGTATCTTTGCCAAGGAACTCCCAAATGGGGTCACAAAGAGTCAGACACAAATGAAATGACTAAATAATAAAAATCATAAGAACAATTCATAATTATACTTGGCTTTGCATACATTATCTCATTTGAGCCTCACAACAGTACTGTGATGTTTACACCTTATCCTCATATTGGCTTTTATTATATACTCCCCTCCTCATTCAATTTTCTATTGATGTGATTACTCATATGCAGAGTCCCACTAGGTAAACAGTTGAAAAGTAGGTGATTCACTCTCAGCCAATGATGATGTTCCTCTAACCTGTTACCAGAAATTGTTACTTTAGGACAAGAACCCTTGCCCACCCAGTGTTTTACACTCACACACACATATACATACATACATATATAACACATACATGTATATGTATACATACATGTATAGTTGAACAGATAATTTCTCCTTATATCACAAATATCTGGGGCTATCAGGGACTATGTTTGTCCTCCCTTCATCTATTTATTTATTTATTTATTTAACTTTTTACATTCATTTTCACATAATTTTGGGTTCCAAATTTTCTCCCCTTTTATCCCCTCCCCCCACCCCAATACCCCAAGCATCTAATTTTCCCTATCTCCAATCTGCCCTCTCTTCTGTCATCCCTCCCTTCTCTTGTCTCCATCTTCTCTTTTCTCCTGTAGGGCCAGATGACTTTCTATTCCTCATTAACTGTATGTCTTCTTTCCTAGTAGCAACAACAATACTAAACAGTTGTTCCTAAAACTTTGAGTTCCAAATTCTCCCCATCCCTCCCTCCCCACCCATTCCCTTTGGGAAGGCAGGCAATTCAATATAGGCCCTATCTGTGTAATTTTGCAAATGACTTCCCTGATAGTCGTGTTGTGTAAGACTAACTGAATTACCCTCCATCCTACCCTGCCCCTCATTGTTTCTCTTCTGTCTTTTGATCCTGTCCCTCCCCGAGTGCTGACTTCAAATTGCTCCCTCCTCCCTTTGCCCTCCCTTCCATCATCCCCCCCTTGCTTATCTCCTTCTCCCCCACTTTCCTATACTGTAAGATAGGTTTTCATACCAAAATGAGTGTGCATTTTATTCCTTCCTTTAGTCAAATGTGATGAGGGTAAATTTTTTTTTTCTCAGCTCTCCTCTTTTTTCCTCCACTAAAAATCTCGTACTTGCCTCTTAAATGACATATAATTACCCCATTCCATTTCACCCTCTTTCCTCCCACTTCATTTCTCTCTCACCATTTACCTTAATTTCTTTTCAGCTATGGTCCCATCCTATTCAATTCACTCTGTGCTCTCTGTCTCTGTGTGTGTGCATGTGTGTATGTGTGTGTGCGTGCATGCGTGTACATGTGTGTGTGTGATCCCACCAACTACCCAGATACTGAAAAGTTTTAAGAGTTACAAATATTGTCTTTCCATGTAGGAATGTAAACAGTTCACTTCTGGTAAGTCCCTTAAGACTTCTCTTTGCTGTTTACTTTTTCATGCTTCTTCTCATTCTTGTGTTTGGAAGTCAAATTTTCTTTTCAGCTCTGGTCTTTTCATCAAGAATGATTGAAAGTCCTCTGTTTCATTGAAAGACCATATTTTCCCCTGAAGTATTATACTCAGTTTAGCTGGGTAGGTGATTCTTGGTTTGAGTCCTAGTTCCTTTGACTTCTGGAATATCCTATTCCACGCCCTTCGATCCCTTAATGTAGAAGCTGCTAGATCTTGAGTTATCCTGATTGTATTTCCACAGTACTAGAATTGTTTCTTTCTAGCTGCTTGCAAGATTTTCTCCTTGAGCTGGGAGTTTTGGAATTTGGCCACAATGTTCCTAGGAGTTTCTCTTTTTGGATCTCTTTCAGGTGGTGATTGATGGATTCTTTCAATACTTATTTTGCCTTCTGGTTCTAGAATGTCAAGGCAGTTTTCCTTGATAATTTCATGGAAGATGACGTCTAGGCTCATTTTTTGATCATGACTTTCAGGTAGTCCCATAATTTTAAAATTGTCTCTCCTGGATCTATTTTCCAGGTCAGTTGTTTTTCCCATGAGATATTTGTCCTCCCTTTTTAACAAATCATGATGCAAGATGAAGAAGTTGTGGTGAAAACTCTGTTCTCCAAAATGGTGAATAACCTCAAAACACACAGAATACATTGAAAGAAGTGTGGAAAACATGAACCCCCACAAGAAAGGCAAGGACTTGATTTATGCTTAGAAGGAAACGTGCTTTGCCAAGAAGCAGAGGAGCTGTGATAATTACACAAAGCTAAATTTTCTAGAAGAAAAAAAAAACTCTGACTATGATGAAGATTGAACTGAGACTTGAATGTGTTGAGCCCAATTGCAGATCCAAGAAGATGCTGACCTAAATTAAGAGATGAGTATTTTGAAATGAGAGAATACAAAAAATAGCCAAAGTGATCCAGTCCAAACAATCATCTATTTTGTCCACTTGTATAATGAAACCAAATAAAATGCTGAAATTCTCATAAAATAATAATAACAAAATAAACTAAGAGGGGAATTATTGTCTTCCCAATTTTCTAAATCTGAATATAATCTCCTATTTTCCAAAGAAGCTTTCCCTGACTCAATAGGTATGCAATGAAGATCTGCTTCATTTCAACAAATTCCCTAATCTAAAATAAAATTCAAATGAAAATGAGTAATCTATTTGCTCCATATACTTTCTAATTTAAACTTCAGAGGGGTTTTGTCATTTTTTAAACATGTTTTATATAGCATGGGAATTTAGTACATATAAATCAATCATGCTAATGACATTCTACAAGGAAACCTATTTCTGCCTACCAATACCCTTATTGTCACTTAGTAATTAGAGGCTAGGGTGACTGTGATGTATAAAAGGAGAGCTCCTACACTAATCATTCTGCACAGGGTCTGTACTCAGATCATTTTCATTCCAATAATCATAATGGATTCCTTCAGTGCTTGACTTAAAAGAGCATTAGGGACTACATTTACCTCTCCCAGAATCATCATCAATGCATATTGAGCTCTCATGGGATACAAGGCTTTGTAATGGGTACTGTAAGTAATACCAGCTTTACTTACATGAAATATTTGGCAATGAAGTGCTTCTAAAGGAAATTAAAAATACGAAAAACACTGTAGCTTACAATAACCAAGTCACTTAGAAAAATGAGCAGATGAGAAATAGAAGTAACAAGGTACAGTGCTAAACTAGAATTTAGGAAGACCAGCATTGAAGTGACGTTTCTAACACATTATGTGGTCTGAGGTAAATAACTTGAGATCTGTGCCCATCAGACAGCTAAATCATCATTGGTGGTGAAATTTTTTCTTGGAGTTTATGCTTCCCAGGCATATTTCACAGGACTTGTAAAGCTCATTTTTCCTCTTGAAATATTAAACATACATTAACCAATCATTCAATTTACCACCATTTATTAAGAGCCAATTACATGCCAGACACTGTGCTGATCACCAGAGATATAAGTATAAAAAATGAAATAATCACTGTCCACAAAGAGTTTACATTCTAAAGGAGAGAATGAAATACACACATATTTTATATATGCAGCATAAATATAATATATATGTATATACATTTGTGTATGTGTATGTATACATATATACACAAAAATATACCTATATATGTTGAATTCAAGGTAACTTGGAAAGGAGGGAACTAATGTTTGAAAGAATCAGGAAAGGCTTCATGAATGTGGTAACAGAGATGTATCTCAAGGGAAGAGTGGGAATTATGAGGCAGAGATGGGGAGGATTTCCGTTAGAGATATGAATGATGCCAAGTGTCAAGGCATAGAGATCGGAAATGGAGGTGAGTATATAGAGGAACAAAGAGAGGACAGGTTTGATTACAGATTTTTGGAGGAAGAGTAGCATCCAATGAGCTTGGAATAATAGGATAGTACAAGGTTGGGAAGGACTTTAAAAGCAAAACAGAGGAGTTTATATTTTATCCTCCAAAAATAGGAAACCACTGAACTTTGTTGAGTAAGGGAGTCACATTTTCAGTCCTTTGCTTATGAAAATTACTTTGGTAGTAGTGTGTAAAATGAACTGGAATGTTGAGAGACCCAGGAGAGGGTAATCATTTAGGAAGTGATCATGATGATCTAATAGAGTGGCATAATGATTTGAACTAAGATAATAACAGCATGAAGGGGTAGGAGATGAATGATTCTATGAAAGTAAGAAACAGCAAGTTTTGACATCTGAATGGATTTATGAAGTAAGGGAGAATGAGGAGTCCAGGATAATGCTGAGATTATGAACCCAATATACGGGAAGTATAGCTTTATCTTCAACACAAATGGGGCAGTTTGGAATAGGGGAGGTTTAGGGCAAAACATGAGTTCAAATTTAGACAGGTTTATTTTACCATATCTCCAGGACTTTCAGTTTGAAATGCCCAACAAGAAACTGGTGATGTGAGACTGAAGCTCAGAGAAGAGAATAGAACTGAATATAAATCACATTATTCCCAACTTTCTACCCTATAGATCTTAGTGTAAACTGTTATAAACTACAGAAGGAAAACTTTTTTTATTTTTGCTTTTCTATAGACAACATTCTCTAAAATGTTAAAAAAAAAATCCTTTTCTACAGAGAAATTCTACATGTGACTACACTAGACTCACATTCCAAAGAATACAAAGGATACTCAGCATTCCCTCATGTATTTTCCAGGCTAGAAACACAGTCTTTAGTAATCCATTGGGTCATGTTGCCGTATAACAGGGAGAAATCAACAAACATAAACTGCTAAATCAATGACAACAACTTTGTCCCTGACTTATTTCTGGAGAAAAATATGAAAAAGGATGTGTAGAAGAGTCTTCTTTTCACTGCACAAGGGGGGAAAAAACTGATAGAAATGGGGGTGGGGTGAAGAGAAGGATAACCAGGGTTAAGAATATATAATTATGTATCTTTTGAAAGTCATAAAGAAAAGTACTAAGGTATTATATTGCATAAATATTTCAAATTTGACTTCCCCTGTACTGTTAAATAAAGAGGATAATTCCCTCACATATTTTTCTTCATTTCTTCTACTAGCATTGTGGATGAGGTTGTAATGAATATATAATTGATGTTTTGCTGATTCTATACAAGTCAAATCAAGGTTCTATTGAAGACACATGCAATGAACTTCAGTCATCAATCGTTATATGTACACTTAGTTTTCAATAATCTACTTTTAAATGGAGTTTTTACCTTTTAAATGTTCACCATCTTTATAAGCATTAAGAGAGCAGAGATTTCATCTTTGGGGACTTTCCCCCCTATAACTCAGGCTTCCTGATAGCTCATTTTTTACTAATAAAAATTCATTAGCACTTCCTTTTGTTTTAGGTAGAATTATTCCCCTGACTAGTAACATCAACAAATTTGTTACAACTTCATCCACAAGGGTGGCAGAATAAATGAAAAAAATAATTGTGAGGGAATTATCCTCTTTATTTAACCGTGGAGGGGAAGTCAGATTTGAAATATTTATGCAATATAATGACTTAGTGCTTTTATTTAAGGTATTTAACATTAACATGTAAATGATAAACCTATTTTCAAAATAAAGCAGTTACTCTAGTAGAAAAGTTGTAGGCATAATATCTTTAAATTATAAACTATATAAATGGCAGTGTTAGGAAATAAAGTTTCTCACTTTTTTAATAGAGATCATTTTATGATGATAATTTTAAACAGGCATATATACACATACTAATAATATACTATAGCTTTTAAAAAGGAGAAGAATGGAGGTTCTAATGAGACAATATTCTAAAATATGTACTTATCCTACTGAAAATTAAAACATTTACATTTCTTACAACCAAACTTCTAGATAGTTTCAGCTATATTTTATTTGAAACTTGCTGCTTATGAGAATCTATACTATTTTGGATGAAAGAATAAGTAAAACTGAAAGAATTACAATTGTAAGAACACCAATAATACTGTCCAAAATTTTTTCTCATAATTTCAAGACCTTTATGACATATATGACTCTACAATACCTTTTTCCTGAATCAGATATTGATGACTGAAGTCGTGGAAAAGGCACAAATGTAGCTCCATAAGGAACTAGCTTTGGAAACATAATGATCTTCTTATGAAGCTGATGAAGAGTCTCCAATTTGTTTATAACCAAACATATTCCTTTAATCCAGTTGTATGCTCACAGAGAAAGCTTCTTTTAGTTGCTTTCATTGTTGTTACACATATTTTTAAAACATACAACCTTTTCAGCAGCTGGTTCTACTTTCTTTCACTGCTATCTTTGAATCAGCCTTGCTTGACAGACTATTAGGGAAATATAGATGAGGCAGGAAGACCAGTGTTCTGGTTAACATGATTATTTTACAGAGCACTGTACATTCATTAGTAGCAAATGAGTTGTCACAATACTCTTCGATACCTCTATTTTCTATTCCTTATTTCTTTCTTCACATCTCAAATTGCCAACATTTTAAATACAAATTTTATCCATTATTTTAAAACTATAACCTGTAAACTACCACTAGCTCAACAGAGTCAGGGGTTAATTTCAAGAAAACAAATCATTGTACTGATGTACTGGGGCTGTATCAGTGTGGGGGGGGTGGGTAAAATATCCTTCATTTTCGGGAAAAAATAGTAAAATATATTAAAGCAACTAAAATTAAACTGTTCTGAAATAAATGCTTGACTTTTTCTTTCTTTATAAAAAAGGTTAAAATAGTGTTATTATGTTGTTGTGTTCGTCTTAGTTGCCAAAGAAAACCATGCCATCAGAGAAATGATCTGACTTGCATCTGACTTTGTTTTGAGTGAGGGAGGGTTGTGCAGGTCACCAACCTCACTTGTCCTCCAGAGTCATCTGAGTCCAGTGACTAGATATGCATCAGGGTGCCTGGAGATGACCCCGGGTGCACTGGGAGACCTTGGGCCCTTTAAGTCAAGGTCTTTGCAGGTACTCACTTAGGGTGAGGTAATGTGCATTCACTGAATAGGCCTGTTTAAGAAGTATCCAGGGCATGGCCCCTTTAATGAGGTCAAGGAAAGGAAAGACATCAGGCTGGGAGAGAAACAGCAACAGTTACTGTTGATAATCACTATCAAGCTAGGAGGGCCCAGAAGAGCCCTATGTATATGGCCACAGAAGGGAAAAAATGATTACAAGTAAAATAAATGTCACTTTCTATTTCTGAATAAAACATAAATTTGATTCTTTAAAATAATTATAATTTCAGCATTACTATTTATCCGATGCAAAATAACACACTAAAGTTTGATAGCTGTTCTTTTAAGATACCAGGTTCTTTTACACTAAGCAATGGCTTATATTTCAAGGGCCTCCCCTAGAAGGTAATGAAACTTCAAGAGATCATCTAATAAATCATCTGGCCTATGCAGAGGTCTTTAAGATTTGCAAAGCTCTTTACTTTTTAGTCCAGTTGAGCCTCATGATAATCCTGCAAGACAGGTTCAGATTTTCATTTTATGGATCAGGAAACTGGCTTAGACAGCTTTAAAAGAGTTAGAAGAGATATCAGAGTTCATTTAGTGCATCTCTTCATTTATGGAAACAGAGATAGAAACAGTTGAAGGGAGCTGTCCAATATCACAAGTAATAGCATCAAAGGTGGGAGATTGAATTCAATTGAATTCAATTACTTTGACTCCAGAGCCAATGCACTTTCTACAGTACCAGCAAACCAGTGTTGCCTCTGTTATTAATGTTTGTGTGAGTATGGGAAAATTACTTAACTACTCTAGGCCTCAGTTTCCTTCTCTATGTAATCAGGGGATTGGACCCAATACATAGAATTTAGGGAACAAATGGTCTATAAGGTCCCTTCCCACTCAAAATCTAGAATCATATGACTTTAAGATATTAACATAGTAGAACTAAACTATTTATTAAAAGTCTAGATTTTAATGTCTATTTCCTTTCCATATTATCATTTTTTATCACAGGTAAAATTTACCTATAAACAATAAATGAATCACATATAAGGTATGTGGTAAGTGAAGGCATCATGCTTGTTTGGAGAAAATCAGAAACAATGAGATATTCAAAGAGAAACAATTATTGCAGAATACTCACTTGTCTCTGAAATAATCAGTAATCTATATAAACAATGTGATATAATCAGAAGAGTAAGGAAGAACAGTTTGTTTTCAGAGATCTTGGAATAGAATTTTGTGTAAGTATTCCCAGCTCTAATTAGATAGAAGATGCCCATTAATCACTAAGAGAGCTTGACTGGTGTGGCCAGGTTGGCATGTCTCACATTGGTACTTTCTTTGAGACAGTTCAAGACCCTCACTAAACAGCCCTTGGATTTGTAGTATGATTCCCTAAGATCAAATACTAGAGCACAAAGTGGTTTCACCAACTTGACAGCAAAGGAAGGAATAACTAGTACTGTCATCGGTGATAAATCTAAGGGAAAGCATTCTGATTTCAAACCTCCTTAAAGATGAGTGGAAAGTCATCAGAGCATACTTGAGGGAATAAATATCTACCCTGGTCATTAGAGAAGCATCTACAAAATCAGTGTTATATGCCAAGCTTGCTCACTCCAATGTACAGTTTAGCTTAACTATTTGCAGTATGTCAAAAGTACTAGCAGTGTCAAAGACAGAGCAAACCCAAAATAGGCACTTTTACAATTTGGGTCACTTTGTGAAGGGGAAGTTATGAGAATTCCTGTTTATAGTAATTTTTCTTCAACATCTATTTGGATTCATTTAATATTACCAAATGTAAAACCAGGTGTTTTGATGTTGTCGATTGTTAAGGAAGTTGATATTGAGTTGTGTTGATGTTGAGGAAGTAAGAAAAAAGGAACAAACCACTTGAAGGCGAAGACACTGTCTTAATAGGTGTTTATTTACATTAGCTGCTTTCATAAGACTAACTACACATAGAGTAAAACTACAAAAAATATTTGTTAAAATGAATGAAGAGGAATAGAGGAGAAAAGGCAGTTGAGGATCACTTCAAACAACTGGGAAATGGTAGTCAATCCATTTTCTTGACAGTAAGTCACCAGTGTTTGATATCAATAGTCACACAGGCAACGTCATCTTGAATTATTTTCTGTGGCTTGATCCAAAATCTTTTTACTAACCTGTGATTCCATATATCCATACTTAAAAGGAATATAACTATTAAAATCCACATGTAAAAGGAATATGATAATTATAGTATTCTATCCTACTACAATACTGTGAGCTACAATTAAGACCTAGAACTTTTAGAATAGTCACAAAAAAATCACGCTCTGAAGGATGAAGAGTATATTGGAATAAGAATTGTGGTAGTTCAACTGCAAAGGCTATTCCAAAATCACTCAATAAATGCTTGTTAAATTAATTTGAAGTTCGATATCATTGGCACCCACTAACACAACACTTATGCTATCACTTTGAGAAAACTATTATTACATACATATCCTTTTATGTTCTTGCTCAGACTAAAATAAGAACTTCAACATCCAACTGAGTGAAAATGCATTTAAGTGCCTAATATGTAACCAAGCACTGCCCTAGCACTAGAGATACAAATTGAAATAAAAAATTAAACAATTCCTGCTTTCAAGGAGCTCATACTAATCGCAGAAAACAAAACATACAAAAGTTTCACTGCAGGGCACATGGAAAGTCCCAAAAGTCATAAAGGTTCAGCAGTGGGGGTGGATCAAGGGACAAGGGGCTGTTTAGTTGCACCAGCAGGTCAAAGAACAGTGCCAAGGCATCTTGCAAGCATAGTAGCAAGGCAGACATTAAGACACAGAGGACTTTGGTATGCAGAGGCAGGACATATCTTAAGGCCTAGTGGTTCTCCCTTTCACTGAAATGCTAGTTGGAAACCCTCAGTTCACCCAAATTATTTGAACAACCTCATAGTTCTTCCAGTCTCAGTGGCCCAGGTTCAGAGAGGGATAAAAGAAAGAAGAAAGGGCATTTTACTCTTATTCTTCCAACCAGATTTGCTCAAATTGTGTCTGGATAGCCAATATCAGAAGACATCTAGAACAACTCACTTCTGAGCAAGAATTACTTCTACAGCTCCAACAATATCTCCCATCCTGTCTTTGCTTGAAGACTTTCAATAATGAGGTATTCAGCCACTCCTCAATTAGCATGTTTTGTTTTTGACACTTCTGTCATTGCTTCTTTTTTCTGTGCATGGAGTTGAAATACGTTTCTCATCTATGATTTCTCAATATGCCCTCTACTACCAAGCAAAACAAATCTGATCTTTTCCTAACACAGTAGCCTTTCAGATATTCAAAGACAATTATTTTATCCCTATGACATCTCCTCTTTTCTTATCTGGACAAAACCAAGTTCCTTCAAATCAGTCTTCCTTTAATATATTTTCCAATCTCCTCACCATCTGAACTGTTCCAGTTTGAATTCGTTCTAGCCTATCAGTACTAAGAACCGAATTCAGTGTTCTAAATACAATCTGTCCATGACAAGGTATTTTAGCATTATCAATGCCTGCCAATCCACACTACCCACCTTGGCCTGGATTCTACACCTGTCAGGAAAAAAAAAATAAATGTAGTCTAGCATAAATTCTCTGCCTCTTAAGTTTCCTTATATATTAAAACAATTAGCTTGGACTATATAATCTCTAGTTCTTTTCAATCCTGAAATTCTAGGATTCTATTAATTAGACTAACGTTAAAATGAGGGCAAGAGTAAATGGCATTAGAAAAGGCAATTCAAAATGCCTTGTGTGGGAAGTCAAAGTCAGAATTGTGGAGATATGAAGCACAGTCTTGGAGCAGCATTCAGAGCAGCAAAGAGAATTTGGGGATGGATAATAGACTGGAACTGAACAGGATAATAGACTGGCCTATAGGCAGTGACACTGAGAAAGAGAAGGGTTGCAAATCAAGGATAATGCACAACATGGATTCAGAGCAAGAAAGAGGTAACTTTCCATGTTAGTTTCACATCTCATTAAGGTGAATAATAAGTATTGCAGTGTGGTAAGTACCTCCCAAGTCCTATTTTCCCTTTTGCAGTTCAAAAAATCCCAAAATGAATTATCTGGTCAGGGAGAATGTGGGAGTCAGAGCACATTTTCCATCATAAAAATAAAAAACCATACACTATCTTATACGAATGAAATTTATAATGAAAACTCCTTATGACAGTCTATACTTTAACACTTAGTAGCTTTGACAGATACCTATCTTATTTCAGAAAAAATTTCTGTATTTGCAACTACACAACTAGTTAAGTTCATTAAAGTTTCTTATTTTCCACAGATGCACCAGGTAAAGATCATGTACAAGATACAGACTTATTATTTGTACAGTATTTGTTAGACTTGGGAGACTAATTATCTCATCTGTTATGGAAATGCCTATGTTTGTAGATTGTTCTCAAAGGAATAATAAGAAGGAAATAGAGAAACCAGGAAAACTGCAGTGAGTTAAAATAGTATTAAGTAGAACAAACAAACATATTACAAGGAGGATTGCATTTAAGCTCTAGGAACCTGGAATTGGAGGCAGGAGGAAAGGAAAACAAAATGGGGTGAAGTCTCTGATTCCAAAGACTTTTGATTAAAAGGCTAAGACCTGATCCAAAGTAGAATAAATTCAGAATCTATACAAACTGAGTTTTTTCATTTCTATTAATTCATAGTAAATAGCTTTGAAAATACAAAGAAAGAAAAATCAAATTGGTTTATGGAATTCATTCTATTTCAATGGTTTCTGCATTTTGAATCCTCTCCAGGGAAAAAGACAAAACCAAATAAGCTGGGAGGTATTATAATTCTCATCTACTAATCTATATCATCAAATTCCTTTGTTATAATTATTATTATCCCTGCCAGAGGACATTTAAATTATGCACAATATCTGTGTACCTCTGTAATGCAAAACAAGCCTTCTCAAACCACTTCTTCAAAAGGAAAATTCTAACTCCTTCAGCCTCTTCTTACCCTCCAGGCAGTCACGCCCACCATGAAACTCAAGGCAAACCAAATAAACCTTAAAAAATAATTTTTAAAAGGAACATAAGAAATTCAAAACAAAATATGAAGTAACTCTAAAAGGGTATCAATTTTCACTTCAATCTAGTACATATTTATCAAGGCTTTTTACACTGATGAGTAGGCTATATGTCATTCTGGAATGAAATTCTCTAGTGGAAAATGGCTAATTTATGAGTATGTTCTAAACAGGACTTAGAGAATAAAAGATGGTCAGGATAGGTCAAGCCTAAGCAAAAAAAAAAAAAAAAAAAATCATTCTACATGAAATTCCCTTAAAGGACTCACCATTTTCAAAGTACTTTTGTAGGGCTATTCTTCTAGGACTCTACTTAAATTAAGGTATATAATTTGTTCCCAAAGAGAAGCATTTCAAAAAATCTGATATCTTATAATTTGGTAATAGGCAACTTTTAGCCTTGGCATCTGCCATTTTAGAATAGTGATACTAAGACATTTGAAATAAGTAGTGAGGACATTCTACCACTCCCCACTATGCACAACCTTTTTTTTCTACTTCTTTTCCTTTCCCTATCTCTTTCCTTTTTCATCTATACTTTTCAAACTTTTACTGAATATCAACTTCCCCTTTCTTTATTTTTCTCAATTTTTCTCCTTCTTTTGCCACTGAGGTTGGAGAAATCATGACACACTATATATGAAATTTCTCCACATACAAATTTAGTAATTGAATTTACTGGGGGGAGAAGCCAAGATGGCAGAGTAGAAGGACTTACGTATGCTAGCTCCGAATCCACAGCCCATAAATTTCCTGTAAAAAGAACTCCCCACAAATTCTGGTGTACTGCAAGCTGTGCACCAATGCAGTGGAAGAGATTTCCGTTCCAGAGAGCCCTGGAAAACTGACCCCAAAGGTCCGTTGCAATCCGGACAGTGGAGCCCACCCCTGAGCTGTCCTGGCTGAGCAGCCCCAGAGGAGCAGATCTGAGCAGGCTTCAGGTATAGAATCTCCGGCAGCCACGAAGGTCCCTCCACCCACAGGTGCTACAGGTCAGTGAGAAAGACTTCTGGACTGGTCAAGAGGGGAGCGGGGTGTCTCCGTGACTCGGGCACCCTCGGGAGGCAGCAGCAGAGGCAGCGGTGGCGGCCCAGGACTCCCAGAGCAGGCAGGAGCTCAGGGCCATTACCAAAGCTCTCCCCATAAACCCCCTGAGGGAACTGAGCCTGGGAGGCAGCCCTGCCCCCACCTGAGCACCAGAACTTAAGCTCACATTGAATAGCAGCCACTCCCGCCATGGATAGCCCTGAGACTGGGAAGCAGCATTTGGATCGCAGACCCCAAGCACGAGCTGGGAAGATCTAGGCAGGGGTGGAGAGGAATCTCAGAAGTCAAGTAACTGGCTGGGAAAATGCCCAGAAAAAGGAAGCAAAATAAGACCATAGAGAGCTACTTTATTGGGGAAGAGATGTTCCTTCCTCCCTTCATTTCTGATGAGGAAGTACAATGCTTGCCATCAGGGAAAGACGTGGAGGTCAGGGCCTCTCTAGCCCAGACATCCAAGTTGGACGTCTGGTGGGCTCAGGCCATGGAAGAGCTCAAAAAGGATTTTGAAAATCAAGTTAGACAGGTGGAAGAAAAACTGGGAAGAGAAATGAGAGAGATGCAAGAAAAGCATGAAAAACGGGTCAATACCTTGCTAAAGGAGACCCAAAAAAATGCTGAAGAAAATAACACCTTGAAAAATAGGCTCACTCAATTGGCAAAAGAGGTTCAAAAAGCCAATGAGGAGAAGAATGCTTTCAAAAGCAGAATTAGCCAAATGGAAAAGGAGGTTCAAAAGCTCACTGAAGAAAATAGCTCTCTCAAGATTAGAATGGAACAGATGGAGGCTAATGACTTTCTGAGAAACCAAGAAATCATAAAACAAAACCAAAAGAAAGCAAAAATGGAAGAGAATGTGAAATATCTCATTGGAAAAACAAGTGACCTGGAAAATAGATCCAGGAGAGACAATTTAAAAATTATGGGACTAACTGAAAGCCATGATCAAAAAAAGAGCCTAGACATCATCTTTCATGAAATTATCAAAGAAAACTGCCCTGAGATTCTAGAACCAGAGGGCAAAATAAGTATTGAAAGAATCCATCGATCACCGCCTGAAAGAGATCCAAAAAGAGAAACTCCTAGAAACATTGTGGCCAAATTCCAGAATTCCCAGGTCAAGGAGAAAATCTTGCAAGCAGCTAGAAACAATTCCAGTATTGTGGAAATACAATCAGGATAACACAAGGTCTAGCAGCTTCTACATTAAGGGATCGAAGGGCATGAAATAGGATATTCCAGAAGTCAAAGGAACTAGGACTCAAACCAAGAATCACCTACCCAGCTAAACTGAGTATAGTACTTCAGGGGAAAATATGGTCTTTCAATGAAACAGAGGACTTTCAAGCATTCTTGATGAAAAGACCAGAGCTGAAAAGAAAATTTGACTTCCAAACACAAGAATGAGAAGAAGCATGAAAAAGTAAACAGCAAAGAGAAGTCTTAAGGGACTTACCAGAAGTGAACTGTTTACATTCCTACATGGAAAGACAGTATTTGTAACTCTTAAAACGTTTCAGTATCTGGGTAGTTGGTGGGACCCCACACAGATGTACACACACACACACGCACACACACACATACATGTGTGCACACACACATACACACATGCACACACACACAGAGACAGAGAGCACAGAGTGAATTGAATAGGACGGGACCATATCTTAAAAGAAATTAAGGTAAATGGTGAGAAAGAAATGTAGTGGGAGGAGAGAGGGTGAAATGGAATGGGGTAAATTATATCTCATTGAAGAGGCAAGCAGAAGACATTTTAATGGAGGGAAAAAGAGGAGAGCTGAGAATCTACTGTGTATTTCAACATTTCTTGGCCAACTAATTGTAACGTCCAGTTGAAGGGTCACTGAATTTCTTGCTTATTACTTAATTGAAATATTTTGCAATATTTTACTTTAACCCATACAAATTAACCTGGTATATTTTTTGTTTGTCATACTCTGTCGTCTACAAGAGAGATATATTGTAACAGTATCCTTGCAGTACATCTAGGGGCTAACTTTATTGATGAGTTAGCTTTGTGAAGCAAAGTAGATCTTTTAGTATTTTATTAACTTCATTTCATAGTTCACAGAAAGCTGTCATATGAAATTCTGCTCCACCTTAAAGACCCACTTTATAATGTTAATAAAAAACTGAACACAATTTGTACCTATTTGGTTTCATTTAAAGTACAAAATTCCCAGGGAAAAAAAATGCCAGGTTCAAATTTATATAAAAAGTGTTTTCCTAAGAGATATTTCCTTGCAGAGTGTGTTAGAAGTAAGTAATAAGGAAATTACATAGCTGGATATAGTAGGAAATCAAATAAAGAATGATCAAATTAAAATGCCTAATTGAAAATACCTCTATCAAATGGAATGTTTGAAAAGAGTTACAGACCCTTTGATATGACCTTTTTAAAATCTCGGAATGGAGCAAATTCTGTTTTAACTCTGATGTGTTCTTTCTCAGTCATATGATGAAAGATGTACACTAAACGATGAACAGAGTCCAAGTCCAATACCCAATTTATAGGCTATTTTTAAAAGTTAGGGGATAATGATCTGATATTATATCTGCATTTGTACAATAACTGTTAGAATTTGGTTTTGATGTAATTTGTGACTAAAATCTTAGTCTTTTAACTTCTTAGGCAACTTTACAAGACTTGAAATTGTAAAGGAGGTGCTTTCTACACTGGGAGCTCCATTCACTAATGAAATCATAGATTTGCTTGAAACCCCCTTCCTAAAGAAGCAAACAAAGAACAAGAACTTCACAAACTGTCTGTCCTTTAAAATTAATTCATTGAAAAGAAGTGTTTGTTTCTGTTTCATATAACAGCACTACCTAGTAGCAGAATATTTTACCAAAATTTTGCTTAGACTAATAGTATGAGAAGGAAATTATGGAATTTTATGAAACCTACATCTGTTTGAATTTGAAATGACTCCAAATCGTTTTACCATTCTTTTTGTTGTTGTTGCATTATAGTTGAACTATTCTGCTTAATTCAATATTAATTTACTGATACCTGCTATGCAGAAGGTGCTTTCCCAGGGACTTAGAATGCAAAGATGAGAAGCAGGCATGCTTCTCACCCTGAAGCAGTTGTTAATCCAGTGGAAAGGATGACAATTTAAATAAATGAGATAAATGTTTGAGTATCATGAGCAAAAAGGAAAAGTCTAGATAAAATGTTCCATATGTTACTGAAAAATGAATTTTTAGCTTTTTAAGCTTTATTTATCGTTTATATTGTTGTGAAACTGATGGCTTTAGAGATCTAAATATATTTAAGAAATTGCAGAAGTTCGAAAATGGTTCCCAAAATTGATTTATCAGAAAAAAGCAACAAATAAGAGAATCCTTATAATAGTTATGGATGTCTTACACTATTAATAGTTCCCAGTATGCTTTATAAATTGTATAACAATGAAATCTCAAGAAATTTAAGGGATGTGTATTTGTGTTATTAAAGATACTTAAAAGACCTTATATTTGAACTAAAATATTTTCCATTTAGTGTAATTGGCTAATATTTAATGAGTAATATGTGAGTCCTTTTTTTAATAGAAAATTTATTGTGATAAAGTGACCTTGGGCACATCAGTTCATCTTTCTGGGTCTCAGTTTCCTCTTTTGTTTTGTAGACAACAGTACCCACAGACTACATACAAATTAAAGTCATATTAATGACTGAGTCATATTAAAATGCAATTGGGAAATATTTAACAAAATAAACAAAAATGCCATAAGACACAGATAATATTACATCTTAAGATTAAGTGAGTATATGGCCCACCAGGATCCTTATGTACACATTACTGGCCCCCATTTCTATTTGAGTTTTACACCACTGGACTAGATAACCTATAAGGTCCCTTCCAGCTCTTAATCTCTGAGAGAGCATAATTTAACAATATGAAAGAGAAAGAAAAAAATAAACTAAAACTTCCCATCTCTGATAATAAAAAAAATTTCTACTAGATTTCTCTTTTGACCTTAATATTAAATTTAATAGTAACCAACCAAAAGACATTTGTTGTAAAATCAGTCATGCATAATCTCAGAGGTGGAAAGAACATTGGTGGCCATTTAGTTAAATGTACAATTAATTTTAGTTCAATGTGCAATAATTAATGTGTAACAGTTAAATGTATAATTAATCTGCTCAATAAAAAATTGAAAAAAATAGTTATTGAATTTTTTCTTCAACTGAACTTACTGAAAAGTCTACTTATGCAGCATTATGCTTGAGATGGGGGAAGATACAAAAGAAATATAAAGTATATCCCTGTCCTTGAGGGACAAGAATCTGTAAGAACAAAATGGAAGTATACTACCACATGCTAAATTGTGCATGCTATATTCTATAAGGGTTGAAGGAAATCATTTACATGAAAGATCATTATAGGATGGAATAGTCAACAGTCTTCATGGAAGATTCAGGACTTAAACTGAGTCTTTTCAAAACTAAAAAAGATTTGAACAGTCATATAGGTACAAATTAAAATGGAGCCCAACTAACAGCTACACTGACTAACTTGGAGAGTGTGTATTAAAGACTAGTGAAAAAATAAATTTGGATAGGTAAAATGAGTACAAATAAGGAGGAACATGAAAGTCAGGAAGGAAAGCTTGCACATTTAAAACTGGAGGGGATAGGGATGCATTGTACTAGGAATTAGAACTCTGTTCTTCCAAATCTAATATCAATTACATATGTAATCTTAGACAAGTCATCTCATCTATTATCTTGCTCTCCTTATCTACACACATGTAAACATGACATATACATATATCTATACACTATAATAATAGAATTTCCCACCCAAATCCACTCCTTTGGATTCTCTATCATGTCCTCAGGAATCCTGTCATACTGTGAGATGACATCAGTCTGACACTCATATCTCATCAGTTCTCTCTACCCCTATTGGAGAGTTCCTTTACAAAACTCCATTTATTGACAGTGCCTAAGGCCAGTCATCTCTTCATTTTCCATCTGGCTGAACTCATCTGGATTTTTCCATCATATCCCTTCACTAGGTATCACTTAACCCTTTTCAGCCTTTTTGAGTATTGTCTTCTACTAAATTACAAGTTCCTTAAGGTCAAACAGTATTTTCCACTTTTGTATTTATATCCTCAGTGTTAAGCACAGTGACTGGCATTTAGTGGGCACTTAAAAAATGTTTGTTAAATGACTGCTTCAGAGGAATAGTGACTCAAGAGTAGCTGAAATTACAACCACTATTAACTAGCAGTAGTACTGTCAGTATACTCCTATACCTACTATTGCTACTGCAATGGTTTAAGGTTTAGTAAAGATTTTTTCCTCACAACACCCTCTCAGCTAGGTTCTGCACTTCCAGATGTGCAAACTAAATCTCACAAAG
This sequence comes from Bettongia penicillata ogilbyi, assembly GCA_023548195.1. Lineage (NCBI taxonomy): Eukaryota > Metazoa > Chordata > Mammalia > Diprotodontia > Potoroidae > Bettongia > Bettongia penicillata. The sequence continues at coordinate 189,303 of JAJHZJ010000702.1, forward strand.
GTGAGTTGCCACCCTTGGGACACAGCTAGTAAGCCTAAGAGTTGATTCTAGGAGTTGAACCAAGGTATCCAGATTTTAAGTCTAGCACTCTACTGCATCTCCACCTGTGGAAAAAAGAAGATGGTAGACTGGGAAGCACAAGGGGAGGAAATGGATCTATAAACATTAGGTATTATTATAATAATGATACATAATTTTTCAGTAAACTCATCATATTCTCTCTGTAGGTATCTGATAAAATTTATATTTTGTTCTTTCAAAACTTTTCAAATAGATGAGAAATAAGGCCAATTAAAGACTCACAAAGATGTCAATTATAACAAAATGACTATTTCAAAGTCAGATCAGCACCATATTAACTTCTCACTAGCTATTTTTCAGCTTAAGAACAAAAAAAAAAGCTTTCAGACTTCATTCCACTTAAATGAAAGCTATCAAAAAAAGCAAATTTTCCCTACTCAGATTGGTAACCTGACAGATTATTAATGAAACTTTTCTTGATAGTATAAAAATCACTAGTGTATTCTTGGTGGCAGCAGCAACTTTAAATTTAAGAGACAGATATGAGATAAATAGACTGCAATGTTCTGATATCATAGATTCATTCACTCATTCATCATTACTCCTATCATTTGGTCTCATTTTTTTAAAATCTTAAAATAGTGAGGCAGAGAAAAATTAAAATTTATGGAAATGAATATCAAAAACTAAAGTAAATAAGCTAATTTATTTTTAAAGTCAATATATTCTATTATAAAAAATACTTTTTTACAATCTAGAAAGTTATAGTTTTGAGTGAAGAATAGTTTGATGCTCAACATTATATGTTGTTTGTCCATTTTGCTCAAAGAGAACCAAAAATAACATCATTACATTAGGGTCAGTGTACAGTGTGTTTGACTGTGGCTGATCATACCAATATTAACTTGGAAGGCTCTATCACAGGAGAGGCATGAACAGTCCTAATTATCATTTGAAAGGGAGAGATCCTTAAATTTGCACGTTTCATGTTTCTTTTGAGCTATAGCAATTCTACTTTGCTGTTAGAGAATAGTGCCCTCTTTGAAGTGGGCATGCTATGCTGGCTGGTCTTGTGCCAGTGTCTCTCATGTCTCATAATTGATTCCAGAGTTCTTCAGAGAGACCTTGAGACTGTCTTTGTATTGCTTCTTCTGGTCATCATGTGAGCATCTGTTTGTTGAGTTCTCCATAAAAGAGTCTTTTAGGAAAATATACATTTGGCATTCAAACAACATGGACAGTCCATCAGACATGTGCTCTCTGCAATAGAGTTTAGTTCTTGACAGTTCAGCTCAGGAATGGACCTTAGTGTCTGATAATTTATCTTGCCAGGTGATCTTCAGAATCTTCCTAAGACTCAAATAAAAGTGCTTCAATTTTCTGATATGATGCAGGTAGCCCATCCAAGTTTCACAGCCATACAAAAACTGAGGTTAGCACCACAGTCATGTAGATCTTCATTTTGTGAGGCAGTATAATACCTATTCTCTCCTACAAATTCAGCTTTATACATACACACATGCAAACACACACACACACACACATGTATACATGTATCTTTGAGATGGTTCAAGTCAGCCGAGACCACAAGTTGCCCAATTTATACTTCAGATGTCAGAGATTATATTCTGCTGCTGCTGATGATAGCTTTTATAGAGCACTTTAAAGTTTGCATGCTATCTCATTTGAACCTCAGGACATCCCTGGAAAGTGTTATTATTATCATCATTTTACAGATGAGGAAATTGAAGTAGATCAAGGTTACATGACTTACCAAGGGTCACCCAGGTAGTATTTGAAGCCAATTTGAATTCAGGGCACCATAACACTGGTGGATATCACTTTATCCACAGTGCTACCTAGCTGCCTCTATTCTCTGTGATGGTTGATGTCAAGGGAACTTCCTGATTTAACTGATTTCCCAAAAGAAACAGAGGAAAGGAAAAGATTTAAATTCGTCTTTTCAAACTAACCTTCCCAAATGGAATAACAATAGGAGATACACTTGCATACTGATAGTCTTCATTGGTATCATTACTGATATAATCAGTTTAAATACTTTCAACACTAATTCTAGTGTTCATACCCTGGTGGAAGACTTAAGAACATAATTCATAAAATCTGAGAGAGAAATATGAATACGTTACATATTTACTTAGAATATATTTATATCAAGTTTTTAGAATTTTATTAAAAATAATTAGCACTTACTGTTTTAGGGTTTGCAAAGTGCTTTAATAATATTTTCTCATTTGATCCTCACAATAACCCTGGTAGGTAGGTGTTATTAATAGCCCCATTTTCATAGATGGAGAAAATGAGGGTAGATGGAAGTTAAATGATTTGCCCAGGCACATATATCTAGTAAGTGTTTAAGGCAGGATTTGAATACAGGTTTTTCTAGATTTAAATCCAATGCTCTATCCACTGTTCCACCTAACTTCCTTTATTACAAAATAAATTTAAAGATTATGATAGAGATCAAATCAATCTGATACATGTTTTCTATGCCAACTTCTACTTGAAAGTATAATCAAATGATCATAATTTATATCAATATTATAAACATAATTCAATGTTGATTTTGAATAAAAATATTGATTTGATCTTTTAACATTTTCAAGATGAAGATGAATATAATCTTTTAAATACTTTATAAATAACATAGAAGAACATTTCATGCTTCCTCCAGCCAATGGCGAAAACAATTTTCTAAAGATTGATGTGTAATCCAGTGCTATTGTGAGCCTCTAAGAATCCAAATAAATGGCCTTAAATTGAAATAAGATTAACGTAAACATATAACTATAAATTAGAGTCAACATTGAAAAAAATCCATTTTTTATTGTAACCATTTGATCTTTTACTCATTGACTGCTCTAAAAGAGAGACTAAAAAGAGAGAAAGAATGTAAAATCTCAGGGCTGGAAAGGTCTTTTCTGCATGAAAAAAATGTTTTTCATCATTTATACCTCAAGCTACATGACTGGACATTAACCAAAAACCATTTTCATTTGTTTGTTTTGGGGTTCATCCTATTGGCAAAGTGCTATATGAAAAGCTGGAGTAGGGGTAGAAGGATATAGAAAAGAATAAAAAGTTATTATTATTTTCCAAAAGCTTAAATTGTTTCTTGCTATAGTGAAAAGGGCACATAATGTGAGTTATGATGCTGGCTTTCTTCTGAAGTCACTGTATGTTCCTAAACAAGTCATAAGATCTCTCTGGGTCTCAGTTTTCTCATCTATAAAATTAAAGCACTGGATTACATGTTCTCTAACATCCCTTATAGATCTAAAGTTCTTTAAGTTCAAGGGCCTAGAGATTTAATGATCACATGACCTAGTATAAACAAGGTCCTAGGGTACCCACAAGTGTATGTTGGTGGTGTTCTCTTTCTTTTTAGTCATACATCTGGACTATGATCAATACAGTTTTCAATATTTTTCCAACTGTTTGAAATATTTGCCCTATAGAACATCTATAAAAATAGAGATATAAAAGGCAGCAGGGAGTACAGACTATATAGAGAATGTAGAGCTAAAACTATGTTATAATAAACCAAGCACTGAATTTGGAGTCAGACAACCTGGGTTAGAATTCAGTCCCTACTTCTTCCTGCCAGAGCAAACTTGGATAAATTATTTAACCTGCTTTCATCAATATCCTCATCTGTAATATGAGGAATTTGGATTAGCTGACCTCTATAGTCTCTTCTAGTTCTTTGAACCTGTGATTCCTTAATCAGTAGGTTTTAGCCAGGCAATCTTACCTTAGAGGCGTAAAACATTCCTTTTTGAAGAAAACTTATAAATGCTTCAAAGAACTAGTCGTTCCTAGTATAAGAAATTAATATTCTAACCTCAATGTAGTAAATATTTTCTTTCCAGTATATTTTCTTTTGTATAAGCAAGAATAAACAAGAAGTGATCACTTTTTCGTTTTTTAAGAAAATTCAGTCCCATATCACCTACTGTCTAGTTAACATTTATAGTTTAATATATCACTGTCAGACCTATAAAGAATCATAAAAATTTAGGGTAGGAAATGATCTCACTGATAGTTTAGACAGCTGGGACTAAAGCTTTAGATTTCAAGTCCAAAACTGAATTTTTGACTTCTGTTCCCCAAAATGAGTTATCCCCCCCCCCCACTTCCTATATTGCTAATTTTCCAAATCATCTGTGCTTGAAATCTCACAGTCATGTTTTGACTCATCCCATGAATTCACTCCTCAGATTTAATGTCACCAAATCCTGCCAATTTTTCTTCAAAAATATTTCTTGTATACATACTCCCCTCCCTTTTCCCACTTCCACCACTCTCTTCCAGAATCTCATTATCATTCTTTGATTGCATGATTTTCTGACAGTGAGACATGAAAGTGAAAATATGTTCTTAGACACCAGTCTTTTCTTGCGAACATTGCTGATCAAAAATCACAATGGTAATGCTTCACTTATATCATGGCTAAACTCTCCTGACTGGATTTTAAGGGTTCACCCTTGAAATCTCAACCCAACCTTCTAATCCAATCTTATTTCTACAAACCCCACAACACAGACACCGCTTTGGTCAGAACAGTCACAATCCTGGAAACAAACTGAACTACATTCCCTTCACAGGATCTCGCCTCTCTAATGGGCTCTGCAGAACCCTGTTTTCCCATGTGGCACACAGAAGGAAGAAGAAAATGAATTCTTTCATAACTTTGTTTACTCTTTTACTCGGATTAGCCTTATACCTATCAAAATCCTACTCATACAGCACTGTCCTCTCCTTTGAACTCTTTTAGCACTAGTTGTGTGTATATCTCAAAACAGCAAGCAGATACTGCTTCACAATGCTGTTACATTAAAAAAAAAAATGAGTGACTCCATTTTTCTTTTATCAACCATTTTGTGAAGTTAAATTTCAACTCCATGTGAGTCACATGATTTTGGTGATTATACAAGACTAATATCCTGACTCCAAGAATACTCCCCTCGCTCTTCCCTAGTATCTCCCAACCTCCTCCCTCTACCAGTTAGAAACCAGATGTCTCAGTTCCTACAATCCATTTCCTGTTTTTCACTCCATCCAAATTGTATATTAATTGTGGGAAATCAAGCTTTAGGATCCTTGGCTTACAGAGAGCCTTGGACCTAATTTGTTTTGCAACTGCATGAATTGCCAACTATATTCTTCCCTGGAGGTAATTATTCAGTTTCTTTATTCCACCATAACACTGTTTTCTGTTAGGTATCAATCCTGACTCCGCAGTGACAGTACAAACTTCTTATGGGCAGGGACTTTGTCTTATAATTCAAAAGTATCTCTTCTAGTGACTAATATAGCATTGAATCCATAGGAAATGCTTGATACCTTCTTTACTAAAAATCTACTAAAATTTTTATAACTAGAAAATATCCAAATGACACACTATTTACAAAAACATGTCCATTTATAATTAGATTTACCTGTCTACAAAGGAGTTTATAGACTTAGCCTCAGATCAGAGAACCACCTGAGTGAAGAAAGGGAAAAAAAGAGGGGAGACAAAAGTCAAGGACAGACAAAAGCCAGTACTAGAAACAAATGTTCTTACACTGCCTTTGCTCTCAGGTGTCAACTGAGCCTTCATCTTTATTAGAAATAATAAGATTAACTAATGTGAGTTCACTTAACTCCTCTCCTCTATCCTTCAGAATTCCTCTAAATCTTTTCTCTTCCTATACTCTCTCCTTTCTAAAGAAAGACATGGCTTTCCTTCCCAGTTCATTTCAACAAATATTTGATAAATAAATACTGCATGAAGATCAATGTATATCATGATGCGGAAGATATGAAATTGAGCTATGATGTAATTCTTTCTAGTGACAATGATATAATATACATACTGTCCCCCTATGCCTGGAATTTTCTTTCTCCTTTTCTCTCTCTACCTTTTAACATCTCTGGCTTCTTTCAAGACTCAGCTCAAATTTTATACTGCGCACTAGTTCTTTCCTGGTCTGCCCCTCTCCACCACTAATGTTACCTAGCTAGAATCCACTCTGAGGATATGCTCTATATTATAAATGACTGTATGTGCTATCTCCTTCATTGGATCATAAATTCCATGAGGTCAGGGACATTATAATGTACATAATTTAGCAGTTAAATTCATATAAAAAGTGAAATGCATTGTAAAAAAAAAGTAACAATAATTGCAAATGATTTTAATGTTCTTCTATCAGAAATGTACAAATCCTGAGAGAGACAAAAAGAAAAAGAGAGAACTTAATAGATGAATGGAAAAATTAGGCTTAAAATATTTTTCAAGTTTTTGAATGGGAACATATATTTTCCAGGGCACAGAAAATTTAAAAATAAATATAAAGAAACAGAAACTTTAAAAAAATCTTATATGTCATAACAAAATGAAAACATCCATCAAGACAGAAAATACAAGCAAAAGATAGGGACCTGGATGGGGACAAAAAAAATACTTCCTGAATAATGAGTTGGTCAAAGAATAGATGACAGAGTCAACTAACTATGTAAAAGAGAATGATAGCATTGAGACAAAATACAATAAAAATTCATGATTCAACTAAAGGAGTTCTAAATGGGAAAATATATACATATTTATATAAATATACATATATACACATATCTGGAAATTAATATTAAAACAGAAAAAAGTCATAAAGTGTGCATGTAATTAAAAAGAGAAAATAAAAAAATTAAGGAACCAAAAATAAGAGTGGCAGAAATATTGAAAATCAAAAGGAAAACGGACAAAATGGAAAACAAAAATCTATAGATATTTGTATAGTGGTTATGATATATTATATAAAAAGGAGAAATTTAGTTAAAAGGGAAGAGGCAGATCAAATTACCCAAATAAAAACATTAGCAAAATGAATTCAGAACAAAGAAGAAATAAGCAGAACAATAACAATATACCATTCATAGTTGTATTCTAATGAAAGGAAAGATTGAAAGGAAATGGAGGATTTAAAAAAAAAAATTAGTCTAAATTAACCCATCAAGAAACAGAGACCTCAGATGATCCTATTTCTGGAAGTGAAACTGAATAAGTTGCAAAGGAACTACCAGAAGGCTAAAATTCATGTGATTCAGATAGATTTACAAATCTATACTACTATTAAAAAAGAAAAACCTTAAGCTACTAAAAACCATTCAGATATTGAGGTGTAAAAACACCGTAACAAATTTATGAAGCAAGTAACATTCTTATAGCTAAATGAGGAATAGATGAACCATAGTAGAAAAATAGAACAATATCATAGATACACATTTTTAATAAAATCCAAGGAAAGAAGTCTATATTAATATACTTACAAAATTATTCACCATGCTTGTTAAATTTACAAAAGGAACAATGACATTGTTCAGTAGTAGGAAAGTGATTAGCATAATTAACCACATCAAAGTAAAAGTCAAATTCATGTTTCCCTAGTCTTATAAATAGAATGATATAAATTTGTTTTTAAAATGTTATTAAAAAGCAGACATAAAGGATAATTTTTAATAAAGTAAAATGTATATAACAATTAAAAGTATTTAACCTCTAAATATGTTAGCTGAAGTATATTATTCTAAAAAAATCCTAGAATTATTTCTGACAGAGTAACATTGGAGACTTTCCAATAAATATGGGGTAAACAAAGATGCACTTTCATAATTACTTAGTAGTTATTGAAATACTAATAATAGCAGTTATAAAAGAAATTTGGAGCATAAATATTATTAAAGTCAAGGCAAAATTATTACTATTTGATTTTTTTAATTTAGAAAATGCCAAATAATCAGTAAAGACCTGAGATAATTATTATCTTTAGTAAAGTAAGTTAAGAAACAAATTCACAAAAAATCATTGTCATGCCATGAAGAAATCATGAAGCAGTATTGTTTTACAATAAGAAAGGTAGGAATAGGTAGTTTGAGAAAGAAATTTCAAAAAATTTCTATAAGTTGCAGTAAAATGAAATAAATAGCACTAGTAAAACAATTTTATTATAAAAATAAAAAAATAAAAATGAACAACTTTGAGAAATTTTATAAAATGATAAAGGATAAAATGAGTAAAATAGTTAATAATTTATAAAACAATATAAACAAAAATTTATAAATAAATTTATATGAACAAAAACTTGGAAAGCTGTCAGAACTATGATCAACAATGCTCACTCATGATTCCAAAGTAATGATGATTGGATGTTATTCATTACACATATATGACAAATACATACATATAAACACACATACATGTATGGATACAGTTATTAAGGAAGGTTTTTTTATTATGCATATATGTTAAAATAAATTTTTTTCTCTTTTTCCCCTTATGCAGTATAGGGTGGGAGGGAGAGAAAATAGACTTCTGTTCATTTGGAGAAAAAAAAGAGATAGAGGTGTATTATGGACATTAAAAGTTGCATGCATTTTTGGATAAGGTCATCATATTATTAATTTTACTTAACTGGTTGTCATAAGAAACCACTCACAAAGTGGAGATTAATCTGTAAATGTAAGTCGTGTGAAACAAAGCACAATAAAACTTTAAATTAAAAAAAAATTAGGAGAAATTCCATTCAAAAAACTACAAAATATTGGAGTAAATTTTCCAAGACAAATTTAAGTCTTACATAAGTAACATTATCAGTTACTCTTCCCAGAAATGAAGAAAAAATAAGTTCCATAAAACTAATATATCAAAAGTCTGGCATTATATGAGTTATAACACTATTTTCCTCCATCATTTCAAAGCGAAAGGGCATCTTCTCCTATTTCTTCTTGGTCCTAAGCTTGATCTAATTTTGTCTCATAATTTTTTGTATTATTTTGTTGTTCTCTCTTCCATTTATAGTGTTGTAGTTGACAAACATTTTAATTTCTTGGTTCTGTTTACTTCACTTTGATTTATATATCTTTCCACACTTCTCTTTTTGAAATATTCATTATCTCTTATTAGCACAGTGATATTTTATCACAAGCATGTACCCCAATTTGTTTATTCATTTCTCAACTGATTGGCATCTATTTTGTTTCCAATTCTTTGATAAAACAGACACACACAAACAAGCAAAAATGCTATTTTTTTTTATATGATACCTGTAATTTTGTTATTGTCTCCTGGGGGGCGATATATTAGTATTGAAAGCTCCGGGTTAAAATTTATGGATATTTTAATAGCTTTCTTCGCATAATTTCAGGTTGCTTTGCAGGATTATTGGACCAGTTCAAAGCTCTATCAACAATTAAATAGTGTACCTATTCTTCTATAACTCCATTTTGTCATGGCCTTTTCCTGTATTTTGTCATTTTTACCAATTTACTGTGTGAAAAAAATCTCATAGGCATTATGAATGATCTGGAACCACTTTCATATAGTGGTTAAAAGGTTTCAATATATGTTTCAAAAGTTATACAGATAACTTCAATTTATCTACTAGGGACTACCATTCGTTCTTAAATATATTTCTTCAAATTGTCTATATATCTTGGATGTTAATAGAAAGTTTCTTCTTCCCCCAGTCACTTCCATGATATTTTATTTTTTTGCCAAGAAAATATAAAAATGTACATTAATCCTCATTTTCATATTTTTATTTTTCTAAAAATATAGAGCAATAGGGAAGCCAGAATACAAATTTCTTCTCTGCTTCTGATCCCAAAATGCACGAATTATTGAAATTTCTTAGTAAATATTTTAGAAGAAGAAGGAAGTTAAAATACAACTTTCTTGTCTGGTTCTGATCCCAAAAGCACGAATTATTGAAATTTCTTAGCAAATATTTATCAAACACATAATATGTACAAGGCACTGTGCTAGACAACGGGGATAAGAAAGGTAAAAAAGTAAATCCTGCTCTCAAGAAGGTCATGGTATAAAAGGAGAGAAAACAACCATGTACAAAGCAACTGTGTGTGCAGGGTTTATGTTGGAAATAATCAACAGAGTGAAGATATTTGATTTCAGAGGGATCATAAAAAGACTTCATGGAGAAGGTAGAAATTTAGCTCTGGAACTTGAAGGAAGCCAGAGAAACTAAGAGGTGAAGATGTAAAGGAAGAGTACTTCAGACATGCAGGACAGCCAGTAGAAATACTTGGAGAGTTTCTTGTTCAAGGAAGAGCAAAGAGGCCAATATCACTGGGATTACAAACTATGTGAAAAGGTATACTCTGTAAGCAGACTGGAAAGGGGCAGGGCAAATTATGAAGGATTTTGAATCCCAAACAGAGGATTTTATGTTTTATTTTATTTCATTATTTATATTTTATTATTTTATTTTGATCCTGAATGTAAGATGTGAGACATACAGGATAGGTATATGTGATACAGGGCATATAATTTTTATATAGTTGATTGCATATTGTTCACTATTAGATTACTGAGTCAAAAGCTTTTTGCTCTTCTTTGCATCTCTAGTATTTAGCATTTACTAAGAGCTTAATAACTATGTATTGACTCAATTTACAAAAGCAAACTACCAATTATCCAAGCTTATCACATGGAACCATTAGCATGGATAGAATAAACTAGGCATTTCTTACATCTCAGAGATAGATGCATCAAAAAATAGTGTTTTAATGATATCTTCCTGTAAGTCATCTCTAGGACTCTAAATTTGTTCAGAGATTATGAGAAATCAAAGCATCCTTGATTTTAGAGGTCATCTAATTCACCCTCTTCACTACAGTGATGAAAAAATTGGAATTGAGAAAAGTTAAATGACTTGCCCAAGATCAGAAAGGTACCAAGTAGCAGAGTTGGAATTAAAACCTAGGTCCTATGCCATCTCTCCTAAAGACTTAATAATAATGAAGGCAAATCCAGAGAACACTATTGCAGTCAAGTGGAGTAGAATTGCCATTAACCTAGTTATTTTTTTTTTCTGACGATATGAATAAGAATAGATATCATACCTTTGGTTTCATTAGTATAGAAAGCTCCCAGGTGAAGAAATTCCTTCTACTTGTCAGTGCAGGTGAAGTGAACCTTATCTGTAATTTATAGTCTTAGGGAATTGCCTAGAACACTGATTGCAACTCCCAGGAATACACAGGCAGTGTATATTAGAAACAGAACTTGAAGCTAGCTCTTCCTGACTTTGAGTCCAGCTCTATAATTACAGAGAATTTCTGGTACATCTGATTTTCGAAATTCTCAGCACCTGTGTATATTTTGTTCCAAGTTTATCCAAGCAAAATATAATTCTCAGTCCATTTTGTCAGTATCAGTACTCAAGTTAGGATCTGACTCTTTGCTTACATACCTAATCTTCAGTTTCTTCCTTTCTAAAATGAGGGTGATGGCCTTTGAGGTCCCTTTCAGCTGTAGAGCTACGAACTTCTGATCCTTCAACATGTCAATACTTTACTAATACAGAAACTACTCTGGGAAAACCTAATCTTAGAAATTTCTACTGTAAATATACAAAGAATATAATATTATCTAAATCTTAAGGGTAATAAAACCATTAAGACTGTTACACAGTGTTGTCTGACCTATAAAACAATGTTTTTCCCACATTTACACTCAGATGAACATGACTTTTTAATGAACAAAGAGTGCCTTTTCTAAGACCAATGGGCACATAAATACAACGATCAGAAAAATTATTGCTCCTTTTGCTCTGTGACTTTGGTTAGTTTTCTTTCTTTATTTTTTAAGTTTTGTTGACATGTTTGGTTTTTATATTACAAACATATGCAGGTAACTCCTGATCTGTGAGAGGTCTCATGCAAAGTTATACAGCTGCTGCTGCTGCAGTGGCTGCCACTGCCCTGAAATCAGGGCTAGGGCTGGACTCTGCTCCCTTCTCACCCAGGTGAAAGAGCTTTCTCACTGGTCTTTGAAGCTGCCTTTGGGGTTTGCGGGTTGAATAATCTGGGAACTGTCTCTGCTACCTATTAAATTGAGACAAGAGAGTTTGACCTAAGCCCCTATTTTAACAATAGATGGTTGGATTTTACTTTCTAATCTATTTTGCTAGCCTCTTCCATTTTACAGATAAGTTCTATTCACATTCATAGTTAGGATAGTTGTTTATTTCCCTCTATACTATTCTATTATACATTTTTCATCTACAATTTCTCCTTTAATTCCTTTTTTCTCTTTTAAACTTTTAACCTTTACCTTATATTCACCTCGATTTTCTCATTTTAACTTTGTTTTAAGAATTTCAGTTGTCTCTTAGTCTCTAATTTTTATTTGATCCATTATGATACTAAGATTTTTTAGCCTCTCCCATTAATTTATTGATCCTTTTTCCACAGATCATTTATTAAAAAAAAAATAAAACTTTTGCATCATTTCTTTGAAGAATTCTAGTTGTTCTTGGATGCAAGATTTTTTTTTAATCAACTGACTCATTTTCATTGTTTAACCCTAAGGAGATGAGTTCACAATATCCTTAGTCTGGAGATCAGACCAAATTAAGGAATCCTCTTTTGCACCTGGGGGGGGGGGTCTTTATTTAGGGCAGACTTTTCCTTTGCTCAGGGTGAGCATTCAACATCTACCTTTTTTCTACATGGATGCCAAACTTTTCCTCTCTAATTAGCCTTAGTTGAAGCCTACTCTATGAATAAAGGATAAGAAAAAGGAGAGATATTTCTTTAATTTTCACTTAAATACAAGGTTGCTCTCCTCTGGTGGAACGGACCTAGTTTGGGGATTTTTCATTGACAAAGAGGAGGAAAGATGAGTGACATTTTATTTTTATTTGCCCCAATACTAGAACAACTTAAAGCCCACCCCCTTTAGTCTCTCTAAAAGCAATGTGGAACCCATACAAAGGCTTTCCCATCCTCACTTTCTCATTATTGCCATACTTAACCAATTAATGACCAAACATTAATATCAATGTGAAATATTAGGATGCTGTCATAGCTAATGATACTTTGATTTCTGTCAACAAAGTATTTATCCTTAGCAGTGGAATCACATCAACATATCAATGAAATTGTCCAATAGCAGAAATAACTCAGTTACTGAACTACAAGGAAAACAGGAATAATTAGTGTCCCTTGAAAGTCTTTTGTCTTCTTGATATCACTGATAAGAATCTCTACAAACTGTTCCAACATTTGAAGTATTTAATGCATGCTGATGGTGGCCTGGAATATTTGTTAGTGAAGCTGATTCTGAAAAGCTACTGATTTTTCAGAGCTATCTGATGGATTCTATTTAATGTTGATCTTAAGAAGTGTAGCAATAAGTAAAGGAATCTTTGTCTCTCCTCATATAGTTAGACAGATAGATACATAGATGTATATAAATATGTATGTGTATATACATCTATATATATAGATGTATGTGTATATATATACATGTATATATGTGTATATACATACATACACATATACTGCCTTTCTATGTGTGTGTATGTACATATATGTGTGTGTGTATTTGGAATGTGTTTATACCTAAACATATATATATATACACATAGATATAGGCATAAACAGGGATATTTATATTTATACCTAAACAGGGATAGATAGATAGATAGATAGATAGATAGATAGATAGATAGATAGATAGATAGATAGATGATAAATAGATATAGATATATATATCTATATATATAGGAACAAGGATATATATAGATATAGGTATAAATACATTCCAAATATATCCACTCTAACACTTGTTATTTTTATTTTATTTTTTCCCATTCTCTTGCTCCAATAGTCCAATGGTCACATAACTATGGAACAAAATAAAGCACAAGTTTTACTTCACAGGAAATCCTGTATAGTGAATGAAGAACCAGCTTTCAAATGGAGAAGACCTAGGTGGAAATTTAATCTCTAACATAGGCTGTGCAACTTTGGGAAATGATTTAACTTCACAGTTTCCCTACCTCCCCAGTGCAACTCTTTAAGTCTCCTTAGAAGCACCTGTTGGTATAGCGAATAGAGTCCTGGAACATGGAAGGTATGAGATAAAACCTGGCCTCAGACACTTAAGAGCTAGGTGACACAACCTCTTTTTCCATCAGTTTCCTCAGCTCTAAAATAGGGAAAATAAAAGCACCTTCTTTCTAGGATTGTTATAAGGATCAAATGAGAAGATATTTTTAAAGCCCTTGGTACAGTGTCTGGAACACAGTAGTGTTATATAAATGCTTATTCCACTACCTAAGACTATAAATTTTAGAACAGTTAACAATCTACATTGGTGGAAGCAGTTTCTTCACTATCCCTTAAGACAATGAAATAATAACTTTTGAAAAAAAATATCAAATACTATAACTAAGAGGAATAATTTTCAAACACATACATGAATGAGTGCTCACATTTATAACAGAAAATATATGCTCCTTTTTGTCCACAATAAATATTTAAAAATCTTTAAAACTCTCTTCTTTGGAGTTGGCATCAGGAATTATAGAGGTTTGCTAAATGTAATTAAGGTGACAAAATGATTCTTTTCATATATATTAGTTTCACAATCAAATATGATAAAAGGTATTTTAATTAAAAGTCAATTATCTTTATATGGCTGAAGCTCAAAAATTTATTTTTTCACAAAAGAATAAAGGATTTATAACAAACTGAAAAGCTTTCAGAATCATGCAACAGAATCAAATGAAGTTTTTATTATTTGACAAAAATGACATAAGATAGATATCCACAAACTTTCTGTCTACAATTTGAATAATGATAAACAGTGAAAATTGTATATTCTCTCTGACAATATTATACGCATATATTTATTCTAATTAATTTAATAATAAGAAAAAAGAAAATGATATATTTTATTTCCCAAAAGTAGCATCTATAGGTAGCAACTTTTCCGAATTTAATATAAAGAAATCATTTTTAATTCTATAAATAAAATTTTGATGTAATTGACTGATTAGAATTTGTAACTTATATGTAAAAAAAAGTTCTATAATTTGGCAGGTAGTTCCCCAAAAAATTAAATCATGTGCTTAGCACCAATAACTAAGAGAATTAACATTAACAGTTTATAAAACTGTGAAAACCTAAAAGTCAGAAAATTAAAAATTAATCCAGGTGAAATGCTTTATCAATCTGAATGGACTGAATTCTCTTCCCAAATACCCACAGAGACATAAGATGTTAGCTAGGTCAGAAATAAATCACACTTTCAAATATCTTAAAGTTATCAGTTAAATTTGTTAAGGTAATGGTCTCATGAGGGAAAAAACAGAACAAATCTATTCTATGTAGCAGAAAAAAAGGACCGGATGGGGGAGAACACACAAGTGTAGATATACTCTGTGAGAAATGAATAATCCCAAATCAAGTTGAATAAATAACAGAATTGCTTTGTTTTTTAATCAAAGTTCCCCATCTCCTCCCCTCTCACCCCACAAAAAAGTAGTCTTCTGTGGTAAGTGGAGGTAGAGAAAAATCAAAAAACCAAAGGGTTCTTAAATGAATAATTAGTGTCTAATAATGGGTCTCTCCCAAAAGCAATGGGGAACTTTGAGACATGAACATGCATGTAACATGAACTGAAAGAAAAATTTGCAGTACTAGACAAGTAGAGCTAAGGGAAAAAAACTGGGGTGTGTGCTCAGAAACTGACCTATTCCGTCTGGGTTTGGTTTTTTACAGGTTCTTTCCTTGCTCTGATTCTATTTCATATGAGTGTCAGGTGGAAATGATGTTGTAACTTTCAATGTACTTTATAAATGAGTTGCAATCATTACAATAATTAATAACCTCCTTATCATGTTATATTTCCATCAAGCAACTTTCTGATCCTATGATCATAATTTGATCTCTTAAGTAGAATTCCCTTTTGGGAAAAGAATGACCCGATGAACCAAAAGAAATATAGATCCACTTGACAGTTTAATCTCTTCCAGTAAAAAATTATATTGGTCTTCTGCTGAAAGAAATAAGATGTTTGTGAATTTGTGTGGTATAATAGTTTTTTATCCTCAAGATCTGATAATAAAAGCTATCTACTGCTAGACCCATACAAAATTATGGTACAAAAATGGACATTGTCCTCCTATCGACATTTTCTTCATTGTTATAACAAGAATGATCTTGAAGTAATCTAAGTTTTCCCTCTATATTTATACCTACTGAAATTCTTCCCTTTTTTTAAGGAGAGCCACCGGTATCATCTTGTCTTTTGATCTTCTTCCCTAAATCTCATGACTCTCCATTCACCTTTTCCTATGTACTTATCTGATGTTAACTTACATAGTTATCATATGTCCATATGTCTCATCACATTTGACTATAAGCTACTTGAAAGCTAGGACTTTGCCACTATTTTCATCAGGAACAAGGATAAGGCCTTGTACACAGTGGACACAATAAAGCTTGTTGAATTGAACTGAAGAGAAGGAAGCATCATAAGGATAACACATTGTCCTGAGAGTTGGGAATTCTGAATTCCAGTCTCAACTCTAATATTAGCTCAATTTTTGACCCTAAATCACTTTACCTTTCTAAATCCCATTTTAATTTTCTTTAAAATGCGAATAATACTTCTACTACTGACAGTGTTGTAATAAATTAGATAACTGTTATAAAGCACTATGTAAATGCAATTTAAATATCATCATCTACAATGGAATTGGACTAGATGATCTCTTAAAGTCACTACTGTAATTTTGAATATGTACAATATTAATACTCTGTGTTGTAATTTCAATGTGTTTTGAATTTCTTATGTGACTGTATCTGGTTTCTTCCTGGGTAAAACAAATTCTCTTTTAGAATGAAGGCATATTAAATTATAGAAGTTAGCTACACAGTTTAGTATATTTAAATGTTCTAAGGAAATCTGTGTTAATCTCTCTATTAGAATTCAAATAAAAGTTATGTTCAGGACATCTTAAGGGTTTAATAGAATGGGTCATTGGCTAGGCAAAGAGCATTTAATGCCCACTAAAATGAGGTAATGAAGGGAAACAGCAAGTAACAAAAGTCCATGATGCCCTTGCTGAAACCAGTTATACTACACACCCATTCATTCCCCTAACACTTTTAATGTGATGAGAGTTAATGGTGTTTTTAATATCCATTATTCTTTACTCTTAAATTAAAGCTATTTCTCTTTGAGATTTCAGGCACCTAAAAGAAAATGGTAAAGCAGAAAATTTTGCCATTTTAAGGAATTTTGTGGATGCAGTATTTTTCAAGACCATATTTACATAAGTTTCTACTATGCTAATTTTTGAACTAAAAGTAAATATGGCAAAAAATATACATATATATCATTCCCTCCATTTTTCTCAGCAATGTTGCTAATGTATTTTTAAATATAGAGATCCCAAAAGTTAATACAGATAATCTTGTAGGAGATTCAGGAGAGAGGTGGCACAGCTTTGGGATCACTGAATAGAACTACAAAGGACCTCCGAGGCCATCTAGCTAATCTAGTCACTCATTTTATAGATTAGATAACTGAGGCTGGAAAATATTAAGTGACTTGCCCAGTGTCATACAGGTAACAAGCGTCAAAGACAGGATTTCAACCCAATTCCTCTAACTTCAGAACCAGCCCATATACAAAGTCAATGAGGGTTTGAATGGAAGGAAAAAGGAAAAAGGAAAAAATACACTGCAGGTAGGGCTAAATTCAAAGATGCATAAAGTAAGTGGTCTCATAGTGGCATAAATTATACCTCATTGCTACAAAACAGCTTCCTCGTTATTGTGGTATACCATTATAGATTCATTTCTTTAGGCCTATGTACTGTATCATTCTTTCTCTTGATGTCCTTATCACCTCCCCTATGTTTATATATCACCTCAATTCCCATAACTCCCAGATCAACATATCCTGTCCTGGTCACTCGTAAATTTTAATTCCACATTACCAATTGTTTATAGGACATTTCAAACCATATGGCTCAAAGATTTTTTAAACTCAACCTAACTAAAAAAGTGAATTCATCATCTTTCTTCCCTCAACTCTCTTGCATTCTAGTCTTCCTTATTTCTGTTGAAGGCTCCACTTTTCTTCCAATCTCTCAGGTTAATAAAATTGGTGTTATCCTTGACTCCTCACCCACTTCGCATATCCATAGCTTGTCATTCAGTCTACAAAATCTCTCTCACATTTGCTACCTTCTCTCTACTCATGTAGCACCACTTTAGTTCAGGCCCTCAACACATTTTTTGCCTAGATTAATGCAATGACTTCCTAATTCCTTTCCCTGACTCAAGTCTTTCTTTACTTCAGTCAATCTTCTCCACTTCTGCCAAAGACATTTTCCTTAAGCACCATGTCATTCTTCCATTTAATAACTTCTAGTAATTCCCTAGGTGGATAGAGTGCTGGCCCTGGAGTCAAGAAGGCTCATCTTCTTGAGTTCACATCTGACCTCAGACACTTACTATGTGATCCTGGGCAAGTCAGTTAACTCCATTTGCTTCAGTTTCCTCATCTAAAAAATGGGCTTATGAAATGACAAACCACTACTGTATCTTTGCCTAGAAGATCGCAAATGGGATCACAAAGAGTTAAATACAACTGAAATGACTAAACAAGTTATTCCCAACTGCCTCTAGACTAAAATATAAACTTCTCTGCTTTGCTCCTAAGAGTCCTTTGACAAATTTTTCCCAACTTTTCAGTCTCACAGCACATTACCACTCCTGCCACATTTTCCTACCTGGCTTTCTCTCTGTTCCTCATACGCAACACTGTATCTCCTATCTCCATGCCTTTACATATTGCCATGCCCCATGACTGGAATCTTCTCCCTCTTTACCTTTGCCTGAGTCCTTATCTTCCTGATCTTTTCAATTGTTAGTGGTGTTCCAATTTTAAGGAGGGGTCAAAGCTGACCAGTCTTCATTCCCCTCCAAGTTATGCTTCTGGATTTTCTGGACTTCAAAAGTATTCCTAAGCAACTATCTCACCCTGGAATTTACCTTAGCACCTGGGATCCCCTCACCTGAGAACACTCATTCATTCCTATGCCTCCTTTCCCAGGAACATGCTTGGTTTCCCATTGGTGAGATCCTGTCAACTTTTATTCTTCTCCTGACTGAATTTTTGACTTTTCAGACCAGCACTGTGCCTCATAAAGGCCCCTGCTTTTGGCTTCCTTTCCTGTGCTACCTTTGAATTTAAACTCCTTGAGAGTAGAGACTTTCTTTTCATTTGCTTTTGTATCCCCAGAACTTAGTCCAGTGCCTAGCATGCAGGAAGCACTTAATGCTCACGGCTTCTCAAAAAACTCTGGCCAATTTGCTGTTCATCATATCCAGCTTTCAGGAAAAACTACCAAGTTACAAAAGGGTTATGTTGTAATAAATCCTTAAAGTACAGAGGCCCTGTTGGGATGATGAGAAAGGAGTAGCAACAGAACTTCATAATTCTGCCACCATCTATCAATATCAAACCTCTTTGACATTTTCTACAAATGAGTTAGGATTCACTCTTCCTATAGGTATTGAGGGACTTACACAGAGAGGTACCACTTTAATTTATTTTTATACATTTTAAATGTGTTCAGGATGATACTAGAATCCTCTTGTTGGGATATCATACACTGAATGTACTGGAGTAATATGTTAGACCTATAAACTCATTCTCAAAAAAATGCCAAAAGTTTGACAATGATAGATTGGCAAAGGTGAGAATTCCTGCCATTACTCTTTCCTCCTCATTCCTAGAATCACCTCTATTGTGCCGAAGAACCGATACCCCAAGTATCTATGACTTTGATACAAATCATAACCCCCTTACCATTTGTAGTTTTTCTCAGAGTGGATGTATAGGTACCATGGTAATTTAAATGAGAAGATCTTTCCCATTCATTAATAGGCCCATGTGACCTGCTTAAATCACATGGAAGCCTAAATCACATGTGGTGGGAGGAGCTTACTGGGTAGGTGGAAGTGGTAGAGCTAGAGCAGAGCTGAGAGAAAGTTAGTCAGAGAGCAGTGAGAACTGAAGGATGCAGGCAAGCATCTGGCTATGAGTGTGAAAGAGCTTTTATGTGATTTTAAGGATCCCTACTTGTGATTTGTTTACAGGAGTTGGTTTGTGACAAGCCTAACAGAGGGAAAGCTTGGGGTTGGTGTTGCCTGCTGCATTGTTAACGTGTATAGATTTAGGCAAGGAGATAGACATTCAATGAAAATTCCTTATGAAAAGACCAGAGCTCATTAGAAAATTTCATTTTCAAATACAAGTCTCAGGAGAGGCATAAAAAGATAAACAGGAAGAGAAAAGAAAAAAAAATCTTGTTATTTAGTATGGGCAAACTTTTTACATCCCAATATGGGCATTACTTTCCTCTAAATGAGTGCCTGAAAAGGCCAGCCTATAAAGGCCAAGGTCTACCATTGCATTCTGGGCCTTCTCCAGTCATCCTGAAGCATTGATGAATATCTGGGCACTGGACCCAGATGGCTGTGGAGGAGAAGTGAGGCTGGTGACCTTGCACAGCCTTCCTTCACTCCAAACAAAGTCAAGTGCAGGTTATGTCATCATTTCTCTTATGTCATAGTCTTCTTCAAAAATGAAGGACAAACACAGACTGACAGATGCTTTTGTTACTATGATAGATATGGCTTTCTGGTGTCTAAATAAATGTTTTGGTTCTGTCTTTCCTGTGGAGAGTCTGTTGTATTTCAAAATTCAGAATTGTGCCAGCATATTCATGACTGCCATAAGCACTGTGAATATTGTGTTGGTGCTACAATAGGAAATCATTCAGAAGAGTTGTTGGAACAAAAGAATGCATTACTCTGCAATCAATTTTCTCTAAACTTAAGTAAGTTGCTCCTTGGATCACTGACATGTGGCCATCACTGAGTCCATATACAAAGTTTTCCAGTTTTTCAGGAACTTCTAGAAAGTGCACTCTGAAGGTACATAATCTTTGAAAGCCCAGAGTCAACTTTCTCATCATGAGGTACTGAAGGAAAACTATAATTAGTCGCATTCAAAGACCTTAAGAAACTAACTTACAAACTCCAGTCGGAGTTCACAGTTTTAAATGCTTTGAAAATGAGCACTGTCTAGTTTCTTCTGTGTACAAAATAAATCTAGGAATGATCATTGTATTTTCGTGCTTTCCTCTTCAATTATTAAGCAATTATTTTCTCTCCTTCTTAGTTTAAGCCTATGAGGAGGTGAGGGGAAGTGGGAATGAAACAAAACTTTTTTAACAAATATACACAACCAAGCAAAATAAAATCTCATATCGGCCATGTCCAAAATGTATGTGTCATTCTGTGTCTTGTGTCCACCACCTCTCTATCAGGAGATAAGTAGCACACTTTCTTACTGGACCTTTGGAATCATGACTGGTCATTGCAGTAGTCAGACCTCTCATGTATTTCATGAGTTTATTTGATTTTACAATGTTGTTACTGTATAATTGTTCCGTGGGTCTGCTCACTTGATTCTATCTGAACCCTGACAACTGCCACACCAACTTTAAGCATTCAACAGTTTTCAAATAGTTCTGACCAAAAAAAAAATGGTATCTTAAAAATAAAAATTAAAAGAATCAACAGCTTGCTACAGATACAATCCCACTCCCATATGCTATTACTAGTTCAAAGGGGGAAAACATTTCTCTATTAATTTCCATGTCAAAATATATTAAATTCTCAGCAAGAGTAAATAGGGGAAAGAAAATGATATCCTCAAAGATCCTGGAAAAAATCATTCCTATAATTAAGCTTTGGGAATCCTTTTAACTGATTTGTTCTGAGTATTATGTCTGAGAAAACACATTTGAGTGAAAATAATGAATCTCAAACACAGAATATTTTCTAGTTGTCCTGTCACTAAAATAAAGAGCCTTTCACACATATAAAACTCCACTGGGGTGTACAAGTTCAGTTTGGCAGTACTATTGCTTTAAAAAATGAAATTTTATTTGCTTTCTATTGGATCTTAAAATTTCTGTTATTGTTGGTAATATAGCTAATGCAATTTAGGATTCCATGCACAGATCAAAACTTAAAACAAGAAATAATCCTGGACTCACTTGAACAGATTCTAAAATGTATAAGGCAGCCGATTCCAAAGAAGCTGAACATATTCTTCTTTTCATTTCCATTCCCATTTTGTTTGCTTTTCATGGGAATCTCTGTTTGTAAGAGAACGCTGAGTATATATTATTTGCTGCAAACAGATGTCTATGTTCTCTTTACCAAGTGATCTGGGGGCTGTAGAAGAAAGTTGGAAATGCTCAGAGTAGGGCGAGGTTGATAGCAGTCACTGTAGGTGGAGACAGTGCATATTTGGAATATCAAATAGAATTATTTTAATCCTAATGACTTTTTTAAAACAAAATTAAGGGGTAAGTGTAGCAAAGAGGACATAATTCAATCTAGAGTAGGTAAGGAGTGCTCAAAATATATGAAAATGTTTTCTCTCAGCTCGTCAATTAGATATTCCTTTGCTAAACAAACTCCATTTTTGAAAGTGTTAATGTACTACAGAGTTAACAGCCATTAATAACTTCCTGTTAATTACTTTAGTCTAATGGTCAGATCTATGACTGGGTGGTGTAAAACAGAAGGGATGTGTAGTATGGGGCATTTCAAGAGAAGGCAGGCCTCACTAAGACAAGGGGCAGTCAGAAAAAAAGTATGAGTATATTAGTCATCAAAAAGGAAAGTAAGGAAGCAGTGAAAGTAAATTTTATCTTCTTTGACATTTCTGATGGCAGCCATTGATAAACTATGAGAGTATAAGGTAATCTTAGGGTTTACCTCAAGCTGTCCAGTAAAGGAAATCCTTCCACAATACTCCTTCATAATTCAGACTCTGCATAAATGCTGAGAGAAAGAAAGCTTAGTACTTAAGAATACCACTGGTTCCCCTATGAGATAATATGTTTTAGATAGTTTTTCCTTGATTCCATTTCCTTTTTATTTGCATTTACTGACTTTGTTTTGTTCACTGGCAAGACTGAAAAACAAATCTATTTCTTGTCCACATGACAGCCCTTTGAATACATGAAAAATACTGTTATGACTCTTGTTATTTAGGGATCACATACTTTCCAGGTAACTATTACAGGCATTCAGATTTGGGGGCACTCCAGTTTTCCACTGCCCCTTCCTAGAACAAGGTGTTCAGAACTAAACATAACACTCCAGAAGTACTTGCATCACACAGAATATAGAATACATATAATCTCTTTTAATTAGGACACAAATTCATACAGCCTGTAATTGTGTCAGATACCAGAACTGGCTTGAAATACTGAAAACTTAAAACCATCCATATATGTGGTATCCCTAGTCTGAATTCATCCATTTTGGTATTGAATCACATAATATAAAAAAATCTAAGACCTACTGAAAAGTACCAAAGTCACAAAACCAACTGATACTGTCCCTGAAAAAACATTATTTCTACAGTATTTCCAACAAATATTCATCCAACTTCTGCCTGAAAATCTTCTCTCTAGAAGCAGCTCCTTCCCCTTTTGGATAGCTTTAATTCTTGGGAATTTTTTTCCTCATATCATATCATGTCTAAATTCTATCTCTTTGAAACTTAGCTTTTGGTTCTTCTCTGGGGACAAAGCCAGCCTAAATCTTCCATAGAAACGGATCAAATTTTATATGACAATTTTCTTAATCCCTCTTCTCTAGGCTAAATATCCATAACTCCTTCAAAATTATTCTCATAGGGCAGGTTTAACATGATAGTTGCCATTTCTGGAAAATCTCCAAGTTATCTATGTAATTCTTAAAAAGTAATATCCAGAACTGAATACTATATTCCAGATATGAATTGACTAGGGAAAAAAGATATCAGGATAATCATCTCCTTGTTCCTGGAAGCTATGCTTTTACTGTAGCCTAAAATTGCTTTTACTTCATTGGCAACCATGATATACTATTGACCAATACAAAGTTTATAGTCGAATAAAAACTACATACAATCCAGTTTAATCTTGAAAATTTAATCTTCAAAATCTCCTCATCCAATTCCTACCCATCTACTGCAGTGAGATCATCAAGAGAAGAAAGATAAAGAAAGCAAGGGAAAATGTGAAGATGATACATACAAATATAGATGGATGTAGATGTAAATAGATGTGGATGGATGAATGCATAAATGGATGGATGGATGAATACCTCTGTCTATGTAAATGGCAGCATGGGATGAATAACTCAGTTTTCAACCTTCAGTGAATGCTTCTCTCCCCTGTTTATCCCATTCCCATCTTTCTCCTCATTATCTGTTTATTTAGCCTTCTACCCCATCTTCAAGACTATCAAATGAAAACTTCTTATATTTCAAGTGCTAAAATTAACTATGCAATATCCAAAATATTCACCACAAAAATCTTTGATTAGAAATGTAGATTGAATTTTCACAATAGCCCCTGGGATTTTGTTCTTTCATACTCATTTATAAGTGAGAATTAATTAAAAACATTACAAATGATGCCCTATGCCATTTTCTGCAGACTTATTGGTCTCAGTGAACCTTATCGCTGAACTCTCATTCATTGTTGAATATCTTGCTGTTAATTAGTAGGCAAAATGTTATTTCTTGTTGAATCCTGTGGATTTTCTCCTTACATGAAGCTTATGTCTCAATGGGATCTCCATGTGGGGAAAAGAAAATGGTACAATGTAGAGAAAAATGGCAAGCTGGCCCAGCATGTTCAGAATATTTATTAATTAACAACAGAATAATGCTGCTTTGCCTACCACAGCTCCTAGTCACATCAAAACCATCTCTGATGCTCAAAAAGAGAGGAGAAAATAGTTAAATTCCTCCAAAATAAAGACTCTGATGGTGAAGTTTCATATGTGAATAATTAGTACTAAGATAAAGTAACTTCTTTGACTAGAGGACTAAAAAGTAAAAACTTCTCAGTATATCTAAATGAATTATTAACTTTAAGTGGAATTACATATTAAGTGTTTTAAGGTACACATCAATCCCCAAAGAGAACAAATTTCCCTGTAAGAGTCTCTTTCAGACCCATAAAGAGCACATGGTCAATTCTAAGCTAATTATCTTCAATTTGTGGAATGTTGAGGGTTGTACGTCCTTCCCAGGCACTACTCTCTAGCTTTTTATCGCATTGTTGTCACCAAAATGTTACAAATTAATATCCTGGCATGATGCAGGATATTTAATAGTTCTCCATAAAAGCACTCTTTGGAAACAAACAAATATAATAGTGTGGGTATTTTTTTTTCCTTTTATCAGACAATGACAGCATAGTGACCACAACAAGAATTGTAATCTTTTTTTTTAATTAAAATTGCATGATTGACTTTCATAAAGATTTGTAAAAAGTTCATGATCAACTGTTACACATTTAAGCAGAAATTTGTTCATCTATGTATGATCTTTATGATAAAATACTTAATATATAAGTTACTGAAATTTTAAATTTAGTATAAATGATAATAAAAACAATTAAGGTAAACTTCACATACAACATATGAACACTTCCAAAAATTCAGCTTACCTTCATTTTAGGGATACTATTTTTGGCCATTTCTGAGAAACCTTGGTCATTATTTTCAGATACAGTTGTGTTCTTCAGGTCCTAAAATGTTTATTTGTTGGAGGTTTAGGGGGTATACGAATTGGTCAGAAAACGAAAATGGTTCTAGTATTATAAAGGAAAATATCCTTGAAACCAGTATCACAAAGCAAATATTGTATAGTTTACTCTTACTGAAGTGAAAATCTGAGTTTAAATTCAGCTGTGGGACCCTGGATAAGTCAAATAATTTCTATTTGCCTCAGCTTCCTCAACTAAAAAATGGGAATAATAATAGCTTCTATTTCCTAGTGCCTTCTGAGGATCAAAATCTATAATGTATAACAAGTATTTATCAGTCACTTGCCTGGCACATAATAGGCACTTAATAAATACAGATTTCCTTTCCTTTCCTTCCTTTTAAATCAATATTGTCATGGATTCATCAAGGGAAAAACAGCAAATAACAAACAAAAGCACACAAAAACAAAATAACAAAATGCCATTTAATGTATATTATGATCCATCTCAAGTTTTGTGTTATGTTCACTTTACCTGAAATCTTCAGGGCTTTTTTCCTATTTATTCCATATTTTAAAAGCAAAATAAGACATTGATAGGTCTCTCACAACTTTAAGTTTATGATAATATAATTTATTCTTTCTGTTAAATATGATGTTTTGCATAGCTTTTGGAAAATTCAGTTTTGTATGAAATTTAGTTATTGTCTTATTTATTGTGTCTATGTTGATTTGATGATGTATATATTTGTGTGAACCAAAAATGTGATATTTTTTAAAGAAAAATCAACATGAGAAAATCAAAGATTATAAAATACGAAAATCAACAAAAGATTGCTATAGCAACAAGCACCCCACATACAGAGGAAGTGCTATACAGGTTCTGAGATCTGATTTTCTAAAAGGAAAGCAGCTTTTGAGGAGTTAACAATCTTCTTTAATTGCATTCACTGTCAGAGAAAATGCAAGCAGAGAAATAAAGACCAACAAACACGGCTTCCAACTTGTCTGACCTTAAGTAATACATACATCACAGATCAACAGACAGATCCAGCTGTCTGACTATTACATACATACATAATTACCAGAGAGAGAAGCACCAACATCTGGATTTTCAAAGCCAGGGAGGCTTCTTAACAGCTACCCAGAGTCTTATCTGGCACATGAACCTCCTTCCAAAGACTAAGCCCCAAAGTAAAACCTCATCTCAGAATATATACACAATTTTCAGAGCTGGAGGGCAGAACCCTGGAGACCTAGTGCCTCATTAAGAAAAAAAGATGTAGGTCTTCCTACAAAACAAATCTCCCCAATCAAACTTCCTTCATGGGCTTAACCTGAGGCCTATTGATGGGCCTGGAAGATCTTTAATTCTAATTAGCATTACAATTACTTATATAAAATGATTGATTAAAGGATTCCTTTAAGCAAAAGATCCTAGATAAATGGAAACAGTTTGAAAATAACTTGGCAGTAAAGGAGGCACATAAAATATTAAGTTAGAGCATAGAGTACCTTTCATTTGAAAACCAATTAAAATATGAGCCAACATGATGAGGAGAAAGAACACTGGATTTGCAGCTAGAAAACTGGGAAATCAATCCTGATTTGGTAATCTGTGTTCTTATGAAAATATTTAATTTTCATGTGACTCATTTAATAAAATACTTTTCTTTTTAACTAAGTGGCCTCTCAGGTTCCTTCTGTTGAGGGTATCACTATCTTCCCAGTTACCGATGTCCAAAACGTAGGTGTCATCATGTTCAAACCCTCACACTCTCTCTTAACCATATCCAATCTGTCACCAAGGGTTTTTAATTTTACCTCCATGAGACTTTTCACATTCATCATCTTCTCTCCTCTGACACTGCTACCACCATGGTGCAAGCCCTTGTCACTGAACATCTGGAGTCCAGGGCTGGGGAAGCTGTGGCTTGAGGCCACATGTGGCCTTCTAGGTCCTTGGGTGTGATCTTGTGACTGAGTCCAAGTTTTACAGAACAAATATTTTTATTAAGGGACTCTTTGTTAAATTTAGATTCAATCAAAGGACCATACTTGAGAACTTAGAAAGGCACATGTGACCTTGAGGCCACAGATTCCCCACTCCTGGACTTCAAAAGTAATGTGTAAGCTGGTCTCCTTTCCTCAAGCATCTTCCCATTCCAGCTCACCCTTCACTCATTGTCAAAGTGGTCTCGCTAATGTGAAAGTCTGACCCCTCTTATCATTAAATTCCAATGACTCCAGGATCAAATATAAAATTCTCTTTGACCTTTCATAACCTGCCCGTCACCCTCTATTTCCAGGCTTTTTACACCTTACACTCTACCTACTTTGCAACCTCATGTCACTGGCTTCTTTGAAGTTCTTCAGAGAAGACACTCTTATCACCCATTTCCTAGCATTTTAACTGGCTGCCTTGGAATATTTGCTTTTTAACCTTACTTCCTAACTTCCCTGGATTCCTTTAAGTCTCAGCCAAAATCCTACTTTCTGTAGGAAGCCTTGCCCACTCCTTGCTAACACCAGTAACTTCCCTCTATTATTTCCAACTTAACCTGAATATAACTTGATTGTAAATACTTGTTTTCATGCTTTCTCCCCCATTAGACTGTGAGCTTCTTAACAGCAGGGACTGTTTTTTACTGTTCTTTGTTTCCCTAGTCCTTAACACAACTCCTGTCACATCATGGGCATTTAATAAATATTGACTGCTATGTTCTAGTTGAACTATAAATCCATAAAAAGGGCATGTAACTAGGAAGATGTTATCTTGAGGAGTCCATGATGTATGAGCTAGACTATATGGCCCCTGAAGTCTCTTGCAACTTTCAAATTCTGTGATTCTATGATTTAATTTTTACAAAAATGAAATTTACATGCAGACCTTCCAAGAAACATTGTCTCATATTAAATTCATTGCATAGATTATGCATTTTTCTATGGTAGTCTTATGGAATATATGTTTCAAGACAAAAAAACTAATTTAGGATATATAGACTGTCAATTGTATGTTCTGTTACTTTTTCTTTATTTTTGTTCTTTCACATGAATGACTACTTACTTTAACTGTTTTTACGTTTCTGTAACACTTTTAGAACCATATACATAACAATCATATAATAATTTGCGGGAATTCTTCTATGGTTTAAAATATAGAAGACATGAGCTCTTTACCAGGGACGAAGTGTATTTATTAAGGACTAGTAAAAAATGTTCCTGGAGTCTTGCAAATGAAATCAAAGAAACTTTAACCTGAAAGGGAAATGAGAGGGGAAAAGTCTATGAATATCAACACGAAGCTAGATATCATGGAGAATAGATAAGAAGGAAAAGCAGAATAGCATCCTTTACTAAAATACCGGAGAGAAAACAACATTTTCAAATGGCTTCAGATATCTATGGGGAAATATATATGAATAAGAAATACAGTAAGTTAAAACTCCTGGTGTAAGGAGATAAATTTAACTTCATGGGTATCCCCAAAGACAAGTTTTGATAAGATCCAAATATACAATATGATAGCGTAATGATATATTTTGTTCAAAATGAATATAATTAGAATCAAGGGAAAAGAAAGTTGCATCATATATCATCCCAGAAATTTTATATATACATACACACACACATACATATACACATACACGGACACATACATATGTGCCTGTGCCATACGTGCAAGGACACATACATAAGGTGCCTTAATATAAAAAAAATATTTATTTAAAAGGTTGAGGAAATTATACAAGAAACTTCTCCTGTACCAGATTCTGACCAACAACAAGAGACTATTACTGAAGTAGAAATAATGAGAATTTGTGGGGGGGATTCAATATTCCATCTTACAATTTATGATATATAAAGGAAAAATCCAGGAGGAGCCTGATATGTGCCTGATATTTTGAAAGAGTAAGTAGTAAAGAGTTCTAAAACAGGATGGGTAGAATCCTACAAACTAAAATGCTATGGAGAAAATCAGTTCAGAAGACATTGGAAACTCTAAAAATGAAATAGCTAACTGGAAGTTAAACACAAAATAAATAAGGACATATATCACAAGTCTGAGCTGTCTTTGATGAGTTGAAGTTACCAAGCCCCCATGAATCATCCAATGGTACTAGAAATATTAATAGATGTGATTGGTGAAGCACAGTCATTTTTAAAAGACCACAAAGACCAAGAAGTATAGTTATCTTGATTTTTTTTAAGGAACAGTTGGGTTACAAACTATAATTCATAAAATTTCATTTTTATTCCTGATAAAATTCTAAAACACATTGATAAAGACATGTTTAGTGAACATCTAGAAAAAGAAGTCATGATCACAAATAGAAGGGATTCACCAAAATGTCTTGCTTGGCAAACGTCATTTCCTTCTTTTGACAAGTTTGTGGATTGGTTTATTTATAAAGTTTACCTGGATTTGAGAAAAGCATTTGGAATATCATATTATTTTAGATGACACATTAAAATAAAGAGATTGATAAACTGAAGGCCTTCTAAATGACTATGAAGGCCTTCATACATGACATATATTGACTAGTTGAAAGGGATTTTTAAGCTAGAGAAATCTTAGGAGCATAATGATGAATGTCTTTTAAATGTCTTCACTCAGTCATTGCCCAACTGATAGCCACCCAGACATGCATTTTGTTTCCAGTTCTTTGCTATTAAAAAAAGAACTGCTATCAATATATTGGTATTTATAGACCCATCTCCTCTTCTTTTTATCTCTTTGGGATGCAAAGTAGTGGGATCATTAGATCATTGGGTATGCACAGTTTAGTGACTTTCATGGAACAGTTTCAAATTGCTTTCCAGAATGTGTGGAATAATTCAGAAGTCTACCAAGAGTGCAATGGTGTGTCTATCTTCCTGCAGACCTTCTAATAATTGTCATTTTCAACAATCTTACATTGTGAAAGGGAACCTCAGAATTGTTTTGTATAATTTGTATAAATTAGTATAATTAAATAGTGATTTGGGGCATTCTTTTTTTCATAAGAACATTGATGATTTGACTTTTGTCCTTTGAGAAATACCTGTTCATAACCTTTATCAATTGTGGAAAGACTTGCATCTTTAAATATTAGAAACAGTTCCTTATG
Source organism: Bettongia penicillata ogilbyi (assembly GCA_023548195.1). NCBI lineage: Eukaryota > Metazoa > Chordata > Mammalia > Diprotodontia > Potoroidae > Bettongia > Bettongia penicillata. The sequence continues at coordinate 219,897 of JAJHZJ010000702.1, forward strand.
TATCTTGGATTTAATGCCTTTATTAGAGAAACTTGCTTGCAAAGGTTTTTTCTCAGTTGTTTCCCTTCAAATTTTAAATGCATTAATTTTGTGATTTTTATTAAATTTTATGTAAGAAATTGTGCATTTGTTCTTCTATGATCTTTTCTATACATTATCTGATCATGACTTCTTCCCTTTCCAAAATTATGAAAAGTGTTTCCATCCCTGTATTTCTAACTTGTTTCTTTTTTCTTTTTATGACATTTTATTTCTAATTCACATATCTTTTTGGTGTATATTGGGATTTATAGCTTGATATTTTGAGGTCTCATCTATTGAATGCAGCCATCAGAGGAGCTACCTGACCCTGACCCCATTGTTGAAGCAGTTCTGAACCAGTTAGAGCCAGTCTTATTGTATCTCTGGAAACTCTCTTTTACTGCACCTAGAGTCCATTGTTTTGACCAAATCTCCATTTCACCAGACTCTCCAACCTTTTCTATGGATTTTAGGCTATTCTGAAAAACAACTCATGTAAAAGCTTCTCAAGTCTGTGCCTTCCATGAGATTTCCTCCCTGCTGAAGTATTTAAGGTATGTAAAACTTGTCCCATCTGTTCTTTCCAGGCACTCCAGTACTCTGTTGCTGTGTGATATCCTGAATTGCAATTCCCTTGCCTCAATCTTTGTTACTGCAACTTTTGTAAACTTTTATTTTCAGTTGATAGAATTCAATTTCTGACAGAATTCATCCATTAGTGTTTGTTCCAGCTGATAATATAGAAAAATGATAATTTTTGTGTGGAATTATTTCATAGCCTGATATTTTACTAAAGTTATTGTCTATATTTTTAGTTGACTCTCTCAGTTACTCTACTCTCAGTTACTGTATGTGGGCCACCATAACATCTACAAAAATTGTATAGCCTTTTAGTCTATGATTATTTCCTCAACATTTTTGTTGTCTTATTACTATGACTAGCACTTCTACAACTGTATTAAATAATAGTAGTAATAATGGACATCAATTTTTATTCTAAATTCTAATGAAAAAGGCTTATTTATTTTCATTACATATAAAACTTGTTCTTGATTTAACACACACATCATTTAATATTCACTTTTTCCTATAATTTGTTTTATAACAGAAATTGTTGTTTTTTAATTTATTTAATATATATGTGATATCTATTATTTTTGTTGTTAATGTGGTCTATTGTACTTCTTGTAGCTCTATTAAGATTTAACAAAGTTTGCATTCATGACACAAATCCTACCATTGGTTCTTATGATTTCTCCCTTTACGATACAGTTTTCCATTTTCCCTAATCAGATAAAATAATAATTTATCTATTTTATGAGTTTTCCTAATTTCATTTCTCAATCTGATACTTTTTAAAAATTTTAATCTCTTTGATTTTAAAGATTTTTATTTTAGTGCTATGTTCAAAGTTTTATTTATGTTTACGATTTTTATAATGTATACCCAATTAATTAAACTTTTCTTTTTCTATATTGTTGATGAAATTGTTTATAAATATAAAATTTTCCCCTCAGCACTTCTTTGACTGCATTCCAAAAAATTAATACATTGGATCATTATTATTTGATGAAATTTTGTATTTTTTTCTATAATTTTTTCCTTGACAATACTTTTTGAGCGTTAAATTATTTAGGCCTATGATCATATGTGGTTGTTTTTTTTTTACAGTTGTCCATTTTAAAATGTTATATATTTGTAATTTTCTCCATTTTCAGTTTTTTATTGCCTAATACCAGTTAGTTTTCATAAAGATACCTCTCCACATTTTCTTCTTTCTGATTCCATTAAGTAATTGTTAAAGTTCAATTATATTTAACTTTTCTAAAACTCTATTAAGTCCTTAACTTCTTTATTGTTTGTTCATTGGCTAGATTTGTCTGGGTCTAATAAGGACACAATGAGATTCCCAGTTCTACTTTGCTGTACTTTACTTTTTTCATAAAAATCAACTAACTTTTCCTTTAAGTACTTAGATGCTATCCCATAAGGCACATGCATACATATTTGTATGCATGTGTATATAAGAAGTGATATGATTTTTATTATCTATGATATCTTAAAGTATGTATTTTTTCCTTTTTTATCTCTTTTAATCATCTCTTTTTATTGCTATCCTATCTCAGAAAATGACTGCTAACCCAGATTGTTAGCATTCATCTGGAAATAGAGCAGATTTTGGTCCAGCTCCTTATTTTAACTTCTTATGAATCTTTCTTTTTCAATGAACTTCTTTTAAGCAATATATTGTTGAATTTGGATTTCTATTCCATTCTGCTACTCTCCTCCATTTTATGGGTGAATTCATCCTGTTCATATTCATAATTATGATAATTAATTATGCATTCCTCTCCATCCTATCTTATAACTTCCGATCTTTTTGCCCCAACCCTTCTTTACAAAGAGTGTTGAGAGATGAGTGGACTCAACATTAATGATCTCAATTTGCTATAATCTGCTTTGGTCCATTGCTCCTCCCTTCTTCCCTTTCATCCAGACCCTGATCACAGGTTCTTACCCTTTCTTTCCTTTCATTCCTTCCTTCACAATCAGTCCTCCAAAGTTAGTTTTGCTTCTGATTAATCGTTAGTTGAATCTACATTGTCTGTCAATCTCTACCACCTTCTTCTTATTTCCACTTGATTTTCTATTGAATTTTATGTATTTCTATTATACTCAATGTATACAATTGTGTGTATGTGTTTGTGTGTAGTCAATCATTTCTGAACTGGTTTTGACATAATAGATGCTCAATGTATAGACCCTTTCTCCAGTTTGTGAAGTCCTCTTGAACTCCCTAATTATGTGCCATCCAGTGCTCTTCATTCTTGCTAATGTTGCTTTAGGAGTGATGGGCTGTCCAGGTTATATTCACTTCACCATCTTGAAGAGGGTCCTCTTTCTTCTAAAATTTTACAGGTTGTCATTCAGAAAAAGGATTAAATGTGTTCTTCATGAACCTAAAGGACAGAACTAGGAACAAGGAATGGGTATAATTTGCAGAGAGGCAATTAAGGAAAAAACTTCTAAACAATTAAAGCCATCCACATACAGAGCAGTACTACCATGGAAGGATATGGATTCCACTTTGCCAAAAGTATTAGAACAAAAGATTACTGCTTTACAGGGATACTTTTGAAGTGATTATTTTTCAAGTTTGGATTGCATTAAAGGACTTCTTTTTCACTTCTGAAATAGTGTGATTTAATACTTCAGATTTTAGTGGTTCTACTTCCTCTCTATGCTTTTAACTTTATGGATGAGATTACATGCCATCTTATAAATCTTATAAAACATATATAAAATCTTATAACATATATGTAAATATATACATATATATAATCTTGTAAAAGTTAATATTGAAAACTAAAAATGAATTTTAAAAAAAACTTTATGCCTGGTTATTAGAGTTGTGACATTACACCTGTCAGAGAGGCTAATGTGACAAAAAAGGAAAATGATAAATTTTGGAGAAGATGTGGGAGAATTGGAACACTAATTTATTATTGGTGGAGCTGACCCAACCATTCTGGAGAGCAATTTGGAACTATGCCCAAAGGGCTATAAACATGTGCATATCCTTTGAACCTGCAATATCACTTCTAAGGCTGTATCCCAAAGAGATCATAAAAATGAGAAAAGGACTCACATATGCAAAAATATTTATAGCACCTCTTTTTGTGGTGGCCAAGAAATGAAAATCGATATACTGCCCATCTATTGGGGAATGACTATTAATGTGTGATACGTTAATGTATATTAATGGAATACTACAGTGCTATAAGAAATGATGAATAGGTGAACTTCAGAAAAACCTGGACTTACATGAACTGATGTTGAGTGAAATAAGCAGAACCAGGAGAACATTATACCCAATAATAGAAACAGTGTACAAGGACTGTTTCTGATAGACTTAGCCCTTCATAGGAACGCAAGGACCTAAAACATTTCCAAATGACTCAATGCAAAATGTCATTCACATTCAGAGAAATAACTCTGGAACTGGAATGCGGAATGAAGCAGAGTACTTTCTTTTGTGTTATGTTTTGTTTTTTCTCAAGATTTCTCCCACTCATTTTAATTGTTTTGTCCAATATGACTAATGTGAAAATGTGTGTAATAACAATGCGTGTGTAGAACCCATATAAGATTGTATACCATCTCCAAGAGGAAGTGCGGAAAGAAGGAAAGAAAATTTAAAACTTATGGAAGTGACTGCTGAAAACTGAAAACAATTAGTTAATTTAAAAAAAAGAAAAATAATAATAGAGTTGTGGTGACCAAGAATTTCACTTCATGTTCCCAACTTAGTGCTGCCCTCTCAAAATTTATGTTGGTATTATCACATCTGGCATATAATCTTCTAGAAGGATATTTGCAAGCTTTTCTAGTTTGGTAGGACTTGTCAAAGCTGATATTCTGGCTGCTTGCCCTTCAAGAAAACTTCCATACTATGCTGAGGCATCTAATAGGACTTTAGCATAATTTTGAATGGTTCTTTAATGTAATTGAGAATTTGGCATTTTAAATTTCATCCTTGACCAAAACCACCAATTTCCTCCCTCCCCTCTTTCCTCACTAAAAATGGAAGAAATTCAGTCACTTTAAAAGGTCAGCTTCAGCTCTTCTCTCCCATGGGTTTAATCTCCCATACTTAAAACCAGATTGGCTCATAAATAAATGCTTAATGACCGCCACTAACTGGTTCATGTAACAGTATAAGTACAAACTCCATTAGGACAGCCCTTCATATAAGAACTTATGCCTCTGTTTACTACATGAACCTGATGCTGCTCCATTGGCCTCCATTTTAAGCTGAAGAAGCAATCAATAATCTCCAACTCTTTACTTAAACCTCAGCTTTTTATTTTTAAAATCCCAGGTAGATAATTTCCATGCAAAATGTTTTTCAATTCATCCATACGACCGTGGTTTTAATATTCATGCATGAGTTGTCGAAAAACCCTGTTTAGTAGGTAGTGCAAATATCATTATCCCCATTTTACAGCTGAGAACACTGAAGAAAGTAACTTGTCCATGGCCATATAGTTAGCAAGCAAGCCATAAAGCTAGGTCTTGTAATTCCAAATCTAGGACTGCTAAGAAGATGAACTAAGTGTAGAGAGATAAAGAAGGTAATATAGCTTTGAGTGAGCCCAAATAGAAGAATTTTACAGTCATCTAAGCATGAAGCAATAAGTATTCTGTGCCACTGGAAAGCAAGATACAGATATGAGACATGATGAAAATCAAATGAAAGACTTTGTACAAAATGTTTCCAAGAAAAACAAAACTGTTCCTCTAATTTAGTCTACCACCTCAAACCCTTTTTGAAAACAGGCAAAATATAAATCATCAAACAAACACACACACATGCCTTCATACACATACAAAGACATGTAAATCCAATATGAAAAAATAAGCAAACTAAATAATCATTGCTTTAAAATGAGAAGCAATGTGAAAATCAATGAAGATGAAAAGTGGCAGCTAAAAGCTGTGAATTTAATATGAAAACATACTGTAAAATAAAAAGAATAGAAGATACAAATGTGTGTGTGCATGGGAGTTATGGGAGGGAGTTATGTACTTACACATCAGGTTTTTGTTTTCAACATCACAGATAGACAACTTTCATCCAAAATGCTTTTCATTTTCAAACCAAATGTTTTTCAACATATATGTATATGTTTGCCTCTTCTATTCCTTTTTATTTCCATAGAGATACATGCAGATATAATTATATCCTTATGAAGAGAGATAGAAACAGAGACATAGAAAAGTTATGAACTGGAAGAGTCTGTTCCATTATATTAGAAATGGTAAAGGAGGCAGAGTCAAGATGGTAGAGAGACACACATATGCTAGGTCTTCTCCCATAGCCCATAAAATACCTGTAAAAAATGACTCTTGGCAAATTCTAGAGCAGTAGAAGCCAAAGAACAACAGAATGAAAGAGATTTCCAGGCCAGGGTGGCCTAGAGAGCTGACAGGAGAGGTCAGTCGCACCAAACACATGGAACCTGGGGGAGCTGGATGAGTGCAGGCCTCAGGGGTGGGGTCCCCAGCAGCAGTGGAGGTTTCCAGATCCCTCAACCCACAGGTACCAAATAGAGGTTCAGAGGTCAGTGAGAGGGTTTTTTCTAAGGGCGGGAGTGGAGCAAGGTGCCCCCACTAGCCTTGGACCCAGCAGCAGGGGTGGTGGTGGCTTCAGCAACTGCTGGGGGTATTGAGCAGCTGATCTGAAACTCAGCCCTGAGTGGTAGCCCCACCCCTGCCTAAAAAGTCCCTGGGGGAATTGAGCAGCTGATCTGAATCTCAACTGCAAGTCTGGCCAGGGAGTAAACTCCTCTCCCTTGATTGTTCCATCTCAGAGGAACTGAGAGCTTACAAGTCCCCAGAGTATAGCCTCCTATTGGCAAAGGACTCAAAAGTTAAGTAACTGACAGAAAAAATGCCCCAAAAAGGGAAAAAAAATAAGACTATAGAAGGTTACTTATTTTTGATAAACTGGTACTTCCATTCTTGCAGCTGAGGAAGAACAATGGTTAACATCAGAGGCCTCCGAAATAAATATGCAATGATCTCAGGCCATGGAAGAGCTCAAAAAAGATTTTGAAAATCAAGTAAGAGAGGTGGAGGAAAAACTGGGAAGAGAAATGAGAGCAATGCAAGAAAATCATAAAAAGTGAGTCAACAGCTTGTTAAAGGAGACCCAGAAAAATGCTGAAGAAAATAACACCTTGAAAAATAGGTTAATTCAATTGACAAAAGAGGTCCAAAAAACTAATGGGGAGAAGAATGCTGTACAAAGCAGAATTAGTCAAATGGAAAAGGAGATTCAAAAGCTCACTGAAGTAAAGAGTTCTTTAAAAATGAGAATGGAGCAGATCGAAGCTAATGACTTTGTGAGAAACCAAGTAATTAAAAAACAAAACCAAAAGAATGAAAAAATGGAAGATAATGTGAAACTGGAAAAAACAATTGACCTGAAGGATAAATCCAGGAGAGACAATTTAAAAATTAGGGGACTACCTGAAGGCCATGATCAAAAAAAGAGCCTAGATATCATTTTGCATGAAATTATCAAGGAAAACTGCCCTGATATTCTAGAACCAGAGGGCAAAATAAATATTGAAAGAATCCACCAATCACTTCCTGAAAGAGATACATAAAGAGAAACTCCTAGGAATACTGTAACCAAATTCCAGAGTTCTTAGGTCAAGACAAAAATATTCCAAGTAGGAAGGGTGGAGCCAAGGTCGAGGAGCAGAAAGACTCACGTATGCTAGCTCCAAACCCACAGCCCATATACTTCCTGCAAGAAGAACTCCCCACAAATTCTGGATCACTGCAAGGCACGCAGAAACATAGTGGAAAAGATTTCCATTCCAGAGAGCCCTGGAGAGCCGTCCCCAGGGTACGTCGCATGCGGGAAAGTGGAGTCCACCCCTGAGCTGCCCTGGCCGTGACCCCAGAGGAGCAGATCCGAGCAGGCTTCAGGGACGGAACCTCCAGCGGCCAGGAAGGTCTCTCTGCCCACAGACACTCCAGATCAGTGAGAGAGACTTCTGGGCTGGCCGAGAGGGGAGCAGGGTGTCTCCATGGCTCGGGCCCCCTCAGGAGGCAGCGGCAAAGGGAGCGGCACAGGCAGCGGCTGCAGCCCAGGACTCCCCGAGCAGCAGGCAGAAGTTCAGGTCTCTGCATAAACCCCCTGAGGGAGCTGAGCCTAGGACACGGTCTTGCCCCCACCCGCTCCATTATTGAAGGTCTCTGCATAAAGCCCTTGAGGGAACTGGGCCTGGGAGGCGGCCCTGCCCCCACCTGGGCACCAGAACTTAAGTTCACATTGAATAGCAGCCGTGCCTGCCACGAGGAAAGCCCATTTGAATCTCAGAACCCAAGCACTAGCTGAGCAGATCTAGGCAGGGGTGGAGAGGAATCACAGAAGTCAAGTAACTGGCTGGGAAAATGCCCAGACAAGGGAAGAAAAATAAGACTATAGAGAACTACTTTGAGGGGGTGCAAATGTTCCCACTTTACAATTCTGATGACGAGGAAATATTCTTACCATCAGGGAAAGACGTGGAGGTCGAGGCCTCTGTATCCCAGACATCCAAGGTGGATGGCCGGTGGGCTCAGGCCTTGGAAGAGCTCAAAAAGGATTTTGAAAATCAAGTTAGACAAGTGGAGGAAAAACTGGGAAGAGAAATGAGAGAGATGCAAGAAAAGAATGAAAAAAGGGTCAATACCTTGCTAAAGGAGACCCAAAAAAAATGCTGAAGAAAATAACACCTTGAAAAATAGGCTCACAACTGGCAAAAGAGGTTCAAAAAGCCAATGAGGAGAAGAATGCTTTCAAAAGCAGAATTAGACAAATGGAAAAAGAGGTTCAAGAGCTCACTGAAGAAAATAGTTCTCTCAAAATTAGAATGGAACAGATGGAGTCTAATGACTTTCAGAGAAACCAAAAATCACAAAACAAAACCAAAAGGATGAAAAAATGGAAGAGAATGTAAAATATCTCATGGGAAAAACAACTGACCTGGAAAATAGATCCAGGAGAGACAATTTAAAAATTGTGGGACTACCTGAAAGTCATGATCAAAAAAAGAGCCTAGACATCTTCCATGAAATTATCGAGGAAAACTGCCCTGAGATTCTACAACCAGAGGGCAAAATAAGTATTGAAAGAATTCAATGATCACCGCCTGAAAGAGATCCAAAAAGAGAAACTCTTAGGAACATTGTGGCCAAATTCCAGAATTCCCAGGTCAAGGAGAAAATCTTGCAAGCAGCTAGAAAGAAACAATTCCAGTACTGTGGAAATAAAATCAGCATAACTCAAGATCTAGCAGCTTCTACATTAAGGGATTGAAGGGTGTGGAATAGGATATTCCAGAAGTCAAAGGAACTAGGATTCAAACCAAGAATCACCTACCCAGCTAAACTGAGTATAATACTTCAGGGGAAAATATGGTCTTTCAATGAAATAGAGGACTTTCAAGCATTCTTGATGAAAAGACCAGAGCTGAAAAGAAAATTTGACTTTCAAACACAAGAATGAGAAGAAGCATGAAAAAGTAAACAGCAAAGAGATGTCATAAGGGACTCACCAAAAGTGAACTGTTTACATTCCTACATGGAAAGACAATATTTGTAACTCTTAAAACTTTTCAGTATCTGGGTAGTTGGTGGGACCACACACACACATACACACAAACGCACACATGTACACGTGTGCATGCACATACAGAGACAGAGAGCACAGAGTGAATTGAATAGGATGGGATCATATCTTAAAAGAAATTAAGGTAAATGGTGAGAGAGAAATGTAGTGGGAGGAAAGAGGGTGAAATAGAATGGGGTAAATTATATCTCATTCAAGAGGCAAGCAGGAGACTTGTTAGTGGAGGGAAAAAGAGGAGAGCTGAGAAAAAAACAAGAAGTTTACCCTCATAACATTCGACTAAAGGAAGGAATGAAATGCATACTCATTTTGGTATGAAAACCTATCTTACAATACAGGAAAGTGGGGGAGAAGGAGATAAGCAAGGGGGGGGATGATGGAAGGGAGGGCAATGGGAGGAGGGAGCAATTTGAAGTCAACACTCAGGGAGGGACAGGATCAAAAGACAGAATAGAAACAATGGGGGGCAGGATAGGATGGAGGGAAATACAGTTAGTCTTACACAACATGATTATACACAACATTTGCAAAACTACACAGATATGGTCTATATTTAATTGCCTGCCTTCCCAAAGGGAATGGGTGGGGAGGGAAGGATGGGGAGAATTTGGAACTCAAAGTTTTAGGAACAACTGTTTAGTATTGTTGTTGCAACTAGGAAAGAAGACATACAGTTAAGGAGGAATAGAAAGTCATCTGGCCCTACAGGACAAAAGAGAAGATGGGGACAAGAGAAGGGAGGGTTGATAGAAGAGAGGGCAAATTGGTAATAGGGAAAATTAGAATGCTCGGTGTATTGGAGTGGGGGGAGGGGATAAAAGGAGAGAAAATTTAGAAACCAAAATTTTGTGAAAATGAATGTAAAAAGTTAAATAAATAAATTTTTTTATTAAAAAAAAATATTCCATGTAGTTAGAAAGAAACAATTCCAGTATTGTGGAAATACAATCAGGATAACACAGGATCTGGCAGATTCTACATTAAGAGATCAAAAGAATTGGAAGATGATATTCCAAAAGTCCAAGGAACTGGGATTAAAATCAAGAATCACCTACCCAACAAAACAGAATGCAATACTTCAGGGGAAAAAATATTCATTCAATGATATAGAGGACTTTCAAACACTGTTGATGAAAAGACCAGAACTGAATAGAAAATGTGACTTTCAAATACAAGAATCAAGAGAAGCATGAAAAGGTAAACAGGAAAGAAAAATCATAAAGGACTTTCTAAAATTGAACTGTTTACATTCCTACATAGAAAGCTAATATTTGCAACTCTTTCTCAGTATTTGGGCAGTTGGAGGGATTACACACACACATACACACATATAGGAACAAATGTTGAGAATTGTTTTTTCCATACAATTGGGAAATAAGAAATACGGGTAATGGGGTATAAAAATTTATCTTGCCCTACAAGACAAGAGAGAAGATGGAGATAAGGGAATGGAGGGGAATTAGAAGGGAAGGTAGATTGGGGGAAGGGGTAATCAGAATGCTTGATGCTTTGGGGTGGGGGTAGCAGAGAGATGGGGAGAAAATTTGGAACTCAAAATTTTGTGGAAATGAATGTTGAAAACTAAAAATAAATAAATAAACATTTAAAACAAAGAAAAGAAATAGGAAAGCTAGGAAAAGCTATTTCTGTGACTTGATCATCTACTTTAAAATGTTGAGCACAGTAGTTGACATATTTCAATTCCACCAACATCCTATAAGCCCAAAGCTGGTAGGTATTGGGGGAGATATATCTTTTTTTTATCAGTAAAATGCTTCAAGGAATTTATTCTTTTTTAGTGGAGAATTATAAAAACACAAATGATTAGAATATAAAATGAACCAAAAAATATAAAATACAAATAAAGTCCTATGAAAGGACTAAGGATAGAGAGTAGTACTGAAAGAAAGAATTCTGGCAAGTCTTCATGGAGGTGGTAACTTGAACTAGGATTTAAAATATGGGCAGACTTTCAATAAGGGGACAATATTGATAAGATATTAGGAATTAAGAGGCAAAGTATATGATAAATTATGTTAAAGGTATAATTATAGATAAGTTAAGTGGTATAGTGGATAAAGCCAAGAAAACATGAACTGAATCTTGCCTAAGACACTAGAAGTAAGATTCTGGGCAGGTCACTTTATAAGCTATTTCCTCATCTGTAAAATAGATTTCATAATACCACGTACCTCACAAATTTTAAGGGTACCTAAGTGGCACAAATTTTAAGGGTACCTAAGTGGCCCAGTGGATAGAGTTCTGGGCCCAGAGTCAGGAATACCTGAGTTCAAATCTGGTCTAAAACATTTACTAGTTGTGTGACCCTGGGAAGGTCACTTAACTCTGTTTCTCTCAGTTCCCTCATCTGTAAAATGAGCTAGAAAGGACATGGCATACCATTCTGGGATATTTGCCAAAAAAATTCTAAGTGGGGTCACTAAGAGTCAGACATGACTGAAACAGCTGAACACTAGTACCTCAAGAGATTATGAGAATCAAATGAAATAATGCATATAAAATGATTTACAGACATTTATGTTATATTAATTTTTGCTAATATTTTTAGTGTTGAATATATATGTAGCATCTCTTCTAGTGCAATTTCACCAATCCTTAAACTGGCAGGCCAGGTGTCCAAAAATCAGTGGTTTTTCTTCTTTCAGGTTTCTTGCAATAACTCTGGAGGTCTTTATATTTATTCTGTGTGTGTGTGTGTGTCTATATACACATGGATATATACAGACATACACATATACATGTACACATATACATGCAGAGAGAGATGGATGTATATGCATTGTCTCCCATTAAATCATAAACTGATTGTGAGTAGAGATTATTTCACTTTTCATACTTGAAAGCCCCAATATTTAGCATAGTGTCAGGCACATAAGCAGTGTTTAATAAATAATTCTTCATTGATTAATGGTATTCTTATTCATAAGCCTCCACTAGTGTATTTCTTATTGATTGTGAGTCAGAATTTATTTTTAGAAAGGGAATTTACTAAGTTACAGCAAAGGCAGTTATTACAAAAAAAATATCCCCTAAACAAGCTCCCTTGGCATGCACAAGATCTCTGGGGAGAGTGGATTCAAACTTTATAAAGAAATGTTAGTAAGGCAAATGTATCAGAAGTTCATGTGTTGCCCTGAAGTCAACTGAACCTGTCTTCTTGAGTTGCCATATTTTCCAGATACAAAAGACCTGAAGTATGTGAGAAACCCTGGATGTATCAAGGAAGAAGCACCCCTTACCCACACACAGAGCTGACATAATTTGTTGTTTGCACCTCTATCTGGACTCCCTGTGTGGAGTGGAACCCCCTACAAGACAGATGCCAGTCAGTTTGCACCAGACTAAGAAACTATTTGCGCAGGTGGGACCTTTGCAGATAAGCAGATCATTGCATCTTCAGTCTAGAAGTTCCCAGAGGTAAAGAATGCTGTTCTGCTATCCTACCTTCACTTTCTTTCATCTTGCTCCTCCCCTTAAGGAAGGTACTAATCCTTTCCCCTCCCCTACTGTTCCTTTCCTCATCCCACAACACTCCCATTTGGGAGAGAGTTGCCCTCCAATTCTCTCTAACTCATAAATATACAAGCTTCTGCCTAGATTGTGAACTCCTTTGAACTTGGTGTAGCAGTTCCATATATACATTCATTTCTCTTGTAATAAATTCAGTTGCAACTCATATCTCAAGAATTTGTGATTTTTTTTGTTAACACATGCCAAATTCATAGCTCCAGCTTACTAGAAGTTCTTTTCTCCCTTCATGAAGCTCTCATAAAGTTACCTGTAGGGAAATTAAAATAAAATAAAATTGAACTAAAAGGGGGAAAGTCAATACTCTTAGAGAGGACATGATACTTTCTTTTCACTGTGTCTAGTTGATTCTCAGTGGATCTCTTGGCTCCTAGTGTAGATTCTGCCATCAGGCATAACTATTCTGGGAATACTTCAGCTAGCTCCAGGGAACATTGTTACTTAATGTCAATAGAATATTCAGGTCTTCATCTCTAGATTGTCAGCTGCCTTTTCTCAGGAGAGCTTCTTTTTAAATTTGATGTCTCTTTTTTCTTTCCCAGTTGCATGTGTTGTCTCCTACAAGTTTTGTTTCCTCAGTAACAAGGTCAATAGAGAGGCATTCTTTAATTCCCCCAAGAGAGAATCCTTCTCAGGGCCCTGGAACCCTCAGTCCCTAAATTTCAAATGCTGATCCCCTGAAATTCTTGCCTCTAAACTAGCTAGCTGTTCTTCTGTGTAACCCAAGAGATGAAACAATCTTCAACCAATCACAAGACATTTTCTGTTGGCATCATTTGACCTTATCTAATTACCCCCAAGTTTCCCTGATCTGTTCAAACTACTTATGGATCTATTCATACCTTATTTGGAATGATTTGATACCTATGTCTGGGCCTTGTAATTATTACAAAGAAACTCACTTTGAGTCTATAGTTTATAGCTACTTTGAGCTACCCAAAGTCTTAATTTTACAATACAACAAGTAGAAAGCATTATTACCTCATACTTCTCTTGTCTTCCACACCACCCTCCTTTTTTCCTTTCACCTAGTTCTCAAACATCACCAACTCATTTTGGAAAGTGTAAAATTTTATTTTTAAAAAACTGATTGTATAGAAATAAAAATATAGTATTCTTATTATGCATAAGATCCCAATTACTCAAGAAGCATTTATTAAACATCTACTATGAAGCTAAGCATTGCAGATACAAAAAAGAAATATTGATTTTTCAAAGAGTTTATCATTTTATTACATTTTATCAAGGGAGACATGCAAGCTTTCACTTGATAATTGCTACAGCTCTGTATAACATGAATATTATCCTCATTTTACAGATAAATAAATGAAAACATCACATTTCTTGGCAAAGAGGAGGCACTTAAATATTTATTGACTGACAGACTCAGAGAGATAAAGGATTTCTACAAGATCTCAGGGCTTCTAAGCAGATGCAAATGGAATGAGTACCCAATTCTTCTGGCAACATGGAAAGATAGAAAAAAGACTTGAATTTGAACTTCAGAAGGACTGAGTTGAATCCTAACTCTACTATTCAGCAAACATTTTTTTGGAGGTGGGTAGGCAAGACAGTCAGAGTAAAGTGATTTGCCTGAGGTCACAAAGCTAGTGTCACATTTGTGAAGATGGATTCGAACTCAGGTCATATTGACTCCAGGGTCCTTAATAAACATTTTTTTAGGCACTTACTATGCACCAGGCACTGTGCTAAGAGGTAGGGATACAAAGAGACACAGACAGTCCCTGTCCTCAAAGAGCTTACAATCTAATGGATGAGATATGCAAACCAATATATGCAAAGCACAATATATACAGGAGAACTACGAATATTAAAAGAGAGAGTACTGGAATTAAGAGTGGTTTCTAGTGTTGGGTGGGGAAGGAGGAAGCAAGACAGTTCAGAAATTAAAATAGAACCAAAATAATAAATTAATTTAAATTAAAAAAAAAAAAGAGTGGTTGGGGAAAGTCTGATGATGAACCCAAAGTTGTTACCTCAACTTCAAAAGAGTTTTTTCTAATCCAGAAATCCATTTTTAACTTCCTCACGATTGGTACATTCGAAGGTTTGCAGTCTGATTACTCTAACATAGTACATTTGTAAAAGTTGCCATTTACCTCTGAGGTAAAACAGTTTCAGTCCAAATAATCATGAGCCATTTGTGTCAGTGGAGAGTCAACCAACCCCTGGATAAAATTCACCTGGGTTGTAACATGTCTTGAATCAAAACAAAGATAGCCTCTGTTATAATTTGTTCTAAGATCAATAAATGCTAGCCAAGTAAATTGCCTGACCGTATGAATTGTGTTTCTAGTCTATAAGTACAAATTTAAAAAATAAATGATATATGTAAATAATAAAGAAAAATTTAAAGCTTTCATGAAATATAATAGCTCACATTATTTAATAGTTGATGAAACTTCAAAGGAAGCCATTTAGCCTTACATACTAATCTTTCTATTTCTTTATCAAGACCAGAAAAACCAAAGCTACAGCCCTATATCCCTACAAGAAAGGTAAATCAAAATTATTTCACACTCAGAAAATAGCAAAAAATGATAAATGACAGGAATAGTCACTATTGGAAGGCTTGTGGGAGAATAGGTGTACTACTACTGCATTGTAGGAAGAGTTATGAAATAAGTATAAATGTTTTGGAAAACAATCTGGAATAAAATGAGTAAATAAAGTGACTAAAATGTCCATACCCTTTGACCCACAGTTTTTACTGCTGGGTCAACTAAGAAGGCCTCTGAAAAACAGAAAGATCCCACTTACACCAAAATATCAAGAGCTGTGCTTTTTCGTGTCACAAAGGATTGTAAATAGATGTACATATGGACAAAGAATAAACAAATCATGACACATAAATATAATGAATTGTTACTAGGCTAAAAGAAATGATGAATGTGACAGAGTAGCATTAAATATGTCTATAATGGTGTCTATAATTGGTGTCAGACTCAAGTAGAAATGGCCCTGCAGGCTGCATATTGAGTTAGAAAACCACAAATTAGCATTATCTATGTCATTCTACATTTTTACATCTTTTGTTAAACATCTTCCAATTACATTTTAATCTGTTTTGACTGCACTCAGGAGTAGGAGTTTTGTTGACAGGAAAGACTTTGATGTCACTGATGTATATAACCTGAAGAAGAATTAAGTTGGCAGATACAAGAATTTAATATGCATGATGACTATGATAATATAAATGACAAAACAACCATGACATAATCAAAAATGAATATTGTGAAATTACAAACAACAAGCATATCTCCAAAGAAGAAATATGAGAAGATACCTCCACTCATTCCTTTGCACAGGGGAGAAGTTCACAGGTATGAATCACTGAATATATTTTCAATATTTTTTGACAATGTATTGATTGTTTTTTCTTTCTTTACTATTTTTTAAATTATGCTTTGTTATGCTGGATGACTTTCTAGGAGCAGGAAGAATATCAAGAAGAAATTAATGTATTTTTTAAAAACAGTTGTAACAGTGACATGTTTGGTACATAATTCACCTTGAGAGCACTAGTTACTTTATTTTTTTTTCACTAAGTTCCGATGACATGATAAAAACAGAAATTAATGTCAATGTAGTTATTAATATAATATAGTTACAACCATAAAAAAGAAATAATGTTCTATCTGGAAGTACCATGTTTCCCAAGTACATAGGGATTTGGGATTTGGTCATTAGGGGCAGTCCTATAACTGTTGTTTTTCGGTCATTTTTAGTCATATCTGACTTTTTATGACCCCATTTGGAGTTTTCTTGGCAAAGATATTGTAGCAGTTTGCCATTTCCTTCTCCAGCTCATTTTACAGATGAGAATACTGAGGCAAACAAGGTTAAATGACTTGTCCCGGGTCACACAGCTAAGGCCAGATTTAAACTCCAGAATACGAGTCTCCCTAGTACTCCATCCACTGAGCCACCGAGGTGCCTGACCACACTCCAAAGTAAACCTCCCTCTAGGTGGAGAGAATTAATTACCTGAGGCTAAGAAAGGTTTAGTAACTCATCTACAATAATAGAGCCAATGTCATCGAGTATTATATTTGTGCAGTCATTCTTCAATGAAGAGGAACTTCCCCAGTGTCTAGTTCTTTGCTACCACAAAAAGAATACAAATAATGATACATGTGGAATCTTTTTCCTCTTTCTTTGATCTCTTTCAGTACAGATTTAATTCCTAGGTCAAAGATTATACAGAGTTTAGCACTATTCTGAGAGCAGCTCCACATTGGTTTCCAGAATAGATGACCTAAGTTGCAACAGTAGTTCATTAATATGTTTATCCCTACAGCATTTATCATTTTCCCTTTTGTCAGCTTTGCCAATCTGATAAGTATGAGGAGGAACTTCAGAGCTGCTTTAATATGCCAGTTATTTAGAACATGTAAATTTGGTGCATTTTTTCATGTCTATTAATAACTTGAATTTCTTCCTCTGAAGAATCATTGTTCATATTTTTGATGAATTATCAATTAGAGATTGAATCTTATAAATCTGAATCAATTGCTGTATATATTGGAAATTAGAACTTTACCAAATAAATTTGCTACAAAGATACCTCCCCAATAGCTACCTACTTCATTTCTAATTTTATGTGCATTTTCTTTGTACAAAACTTTTTAATTGGGTATACTTAAAATTGCACATTTTACCTTTCACTAACCTCTCTATCCTATGTTTAGTCTTCCTCTATCCATATATTTTATAAGTATGTTTATAATACCCCTAATTTATTTATAATTCTTATATATTCTTATTATAAATATATCTTATAATTCTATAAGTCTTAATGTCTAAATCATGTACTCCACATGAATTTTACCTTGGTATGCAGAGTGAGATGTGAGTTTGTATTTGATTTCTACCAGATTGCTTTCCAGTTTTCTCAGCAGTTTTATCATGAAGTGAGCTTACTCACTAAGTACGATCTTAATGTCTATCAAAACAAGAAAACTGTTCATTTCCTTCTGAATGTTGTGCTTCTAATTTGATCCATAGGTGGACTTCTCTAATTCTTAACCACAGTCCAGTTATTTTGATGTATTATTGCCTGGCCCCTTAACTTTCCTTTTTTTTCCCTATTCCTCCTGATATTCTTGAACTGTTGTTCTGTATGAATGTCATTATTTTTTGCTAATGTTGATCTACAAAATAATCCTTTGGTAGTTTGATTGGCATGGCACTCCAAAACTAAATTAATTTGTGTTTTTATCATACTGGTTCAGCCTATCCCTAAGGAACTACTATTTCTCCAATTATTTAAGTCTGTCTTTATTTGCATTTAAAGATAAATCATGGTTGTATGCACATAGTTCTCTGCATGTCATGGGAAATAGAATTCCAGATGTTTTGTACATTATGGAGTTGTTTTAAATGTGATTCCTCTTCCTCTTTATTCCCTCTGGGTTATGTTCATAATATACAGAAAATCCTGATGACTTACATAGTTTTCTTTTATAAAGTACAAGTTTGATGAAATTGAGCTGCTTAAATTACTTTTTAGTTGACTGGCTAGGGTTCTCTAAGTAAACGATAATATCAAGTAAAAAGTAATAAGTTTCTTTCTTCTTTGCCTATGTTGGTTCCCTCAGGTTATTTTTCTCATCTTTTTTTGCCATAGACAGCATTTCTGGCACTATATTAAACAGTATCATCAAGAGACATTCATACTTTACCCCTGATATTATTGACAATATTTCTACCTTATATCCATTATAAGTAGTGTTTGCTCTTAGTTTTAGATAAATACTACTTTCATAATAAGGGTATATTCATCTTTCCTGTATTCTTATGGGCTTTCTTTCATTATACGTTGCCAAAAACTTTTTCTCAATCCATTAACATAATCATATGATTTTTGTTGCTCTTTTTAATTGGTTCATGATATTTGTTTTGCTAATATTGAACTAACCTTAGATTTTATAAACCCAACATGATTATACTTCATGATCCTTGTAATATATTATAGTAGTCTCCTCATTAATATTTTTTACACATTTTGCATCAATGTTCATCAGGAATATAAGTTTAATCTTCTTTCTCTGTCTTAATGCTCCTCAGTATAAGCATAAAAACCATATGTAGATGATAAAAGGACTTGGTAACCTCCTTTCTTTTCCCATTTTTGAACAGATTATGTAATATTAGAATCAAATGTTCTTTGAATGTTTATAGAATTAGCTAGTAAATTAATCTGCTCTCAGGGTTTCATTCTTTGGGACTTCATTTATCACTCGTTCAAATTCATTTTCTTATATTAGTTATGTCTTCTCTAGTTTTCACTCTTGTTATTTCACATTTTGTATCACACAATTTCATTAATCTTATTGGGTTAATTGGCAAATAACAGCAGAAATAGTTTCTAATAATTTCATTTATTTCTCTATCATGTGTTATTAATTTGCTTTTGTTTTGATATGGATTATTAGGTTTTCTTTTTCAAAAAATCAAGTTGGCTAATATTTTTTCATTAAAAAAAGTCCTAGTTTCATGTGTTTATTTATTTTGCTTTCAGTTTTATTAATCTCATCTTTGATTTTCAAAATTTGTATTTTAGCATTCATTTATTTTTTCAAATAAAATTCTATTGGTTTTCTAATTATTGTTTATTTGATCTGTTCTTTCTCTTTTTCTATATGAAAATGCTTACAAATATACTTTTCCCCCTAAAAGCTGCTTTGACTGTATCAAAAAAATTTGATATGTTGTCCCACTTTTCCCATTTTTCTTAGCAAAATATTTTTTCATTTCTATAATTTGTTCTTTGGCCCATCTTTTCCTTAGGATTAAGTAATTTATTTTACTAAATTTTTAATCCTTTCTTCAAGAATCATTTATTGCATATATTTTCATTGCATTATGTAAATTACATGTTAATATTTCTTTTTAACATTTTATTTGTGGTATTTTATATGTACTATATATTTTTATGAAAGTGTCATACATAGCTGAAGAAACATGTATTCCTTTCATTTACCATCAATAATCACCAGAGTTCTGGCTTATCTAACTTTTCTAATCTCTACTCAGGTGCTTTTCTGATTTTTTAAAATATTATATTGCCTGTATGTGAAAGGTTTACACTGAGGTCTTCACTATTATCCTATTATCATTTATCTACTCCCTGAAACTCACTTACCTTTTAAGTATTATCATTAGATTGTGAGCTTCCTGAGGGCAGAGAGAGTCTTTCCCTTTCTTTCTATCTCCATTGATAGTGCTGCATGGAGTATATAGCAGTTATGAAGTTATCTTTCCCTCCCTTTTTTCAGCTCTCTTTTGTGAAGTCTTCCTCCATCAGAAAAAAAGTTCCTTGAGGTTAAGGACGTTTTTTGCTTTTATTTCCATCTCCACAGCTTAATACATGTTTACAGCTTTGCCTGACATATATAGTTTGAGATTTTGACAAAGAACTTTATATGTATTATCTCACTTGAGCTTCAACAAATCCCTGCGAAATTAGTGCTTAATCTTACAATGATTTTATTTTGTCATAGTTTTGTTTTGTTTTGTTTTCTGAGTAGTGGTCTGGATTTCTTTCCATTTTCCTTTTCCTGTATATTGCTTGCTAGTTGACTGCATGGCTTCTCCTTCTAGTGAAAAGGGTGTGTGTTTTTGCCTTTCTTTTTATCCCTAGTACTTAGCATAGTTCCTGGTAGACAGTAGGTACTTAATAAATGTTTATTAATTGGCTGACTGATTGACTAGAACAGTGGCTTGTTTCATATACAGACCCCATGAGAAACCTCCCTCATTAGCAGCTGCTTACAAATTTTCTTTACAAGTTGTCTGAAGCACTGAGAAGGTAAGTGACATATCTAGGGTCACACATTCAATGTGTTAGAAGCAAGAATTGAACCCAAGTCTTCCTAAATCTATGTCCATCTCTCCTTTATTCATTACTGCCTCCAGGATTAAGTATTCACTATATTTTCTGCTTTGGAAACAAGAAAACCAAGGTCTATAAAAGTTAGATTCCATAGCTTTAGAGATGTAAGAGACTATAAATGCCATCTAGTCCAATGCTCTTATTTTACAGATGAGGAAAATGAAGCTTGGATGACTTGTGCATGGTTATACAGATGGTAAGCATCATACTACTGTTCCTCTAACTATAAAGTCAGTAGTCTTTGTTTTGTACCATTAAAATTACAGTGACAGTGGAAATTCAGGCAATCAATCCAAGGTCTTGTAATTCCTTAGCTAATATTCTTGGCACCAAACTATTCTGCTTCCCTTTTCCCTGCAGGATGTTTTCCACTGAAATTCTCAGTTCACCCTTATCATAAAAATGAATATCATGCTTAAAAGAAAAAAGTACTGAGTCACATGTAATATGGAAATCATATAAAAGATAGCTGATGAATCAAGTCCCATTCCCTACATTCAAAATTACAAATAATGATGGCATTTTAAAATGTGAAAATGTGTTGCATGTTATGCCTCTGATTCAGTATTTTCCCCTCACTTTGTGTGGTACTTCTATTTTCAATAGAATAAACATATTAGTCTATTATAATATATACAGTTGATTAAAGCATTTTTTTAGATTTCTGGTCACTGCTTGGGGCACTCTAGTTTTTAAAACGGTAGTCAGCTCATGAATTCCCAGTGCAATTCTTCTAATAAGTGATATTTCCTCATTTCTACATGCCTATTCTTTTTCAAGCGACAATTTTAGCAAAATTAATTAAACCCTTCTTGACAAAAAAAAATGTTTCTCTTGAAAGAGTGATTCTTGATTTATGCAAATTTGGGTTTGAGGCAACACTTTTTTCAGGATCCTGGCCAACTTTTTTTTTTAATGAAGTAATAACTTGTCTAAGAAGTATCATAATTCTTTTTTCCATCAATCCTTTATTTTCTCCTAATTTAACTAACAGATTAGTTCTGGAGTTTCCTTTGTCTTGCTCAGTTTTAAAGTTCTCCATCTTCATAATGAGAAATAAAAATCAGACAAATTAATGTAAAACTACTATGGCATTATGCTACATTAGAATATATTCAGCAAAGATTCATGAAGAAAGGAAAGCTTAAGTTAATTTAAGTTATTACTCTTTCACTTATATAAATGATTTCTCAATTCAAAATTTCAGTCATAGATTCAATTCATTATTTTTAACTACCATGAAAGCACCAAGAAACTTGTACAAGAGTAATAATGTTTAGTCTACAAAGAAGGTCAGGTGATTGGTGGTGATTCAATATTTAATATTAAATATGTACAAAATATATGAAATATATTGTATGAAATATATTTGTCATGGTACATTACTTTCTTTCTGTCAAAAACAAAACTATCCAAAAATATAAAAGATACACCTATAATAATACACAATGAATCGATTAAAAACAAAAGCAATAAATTTAAAATTTAGACATAGCTAAACTCTTAGAAGTGACAGAGTAGGTTTGGAAATCTGTTCAAATATGAATTGCTTTGGACAAATGTTGAGTTTTTCCAACTGCTTGAGCAAGGTCCTTCTGGTTATTGTAAGATAGGTGTGACTAGCTATAAAATAGTGGGTATTTCATATGAGCCACAACAAACAACCATAATCACAAAGTGTTCAAGTTCTAAGAGACCTTGGAATTATCTAGTCCTAATTGGTAAACTAAGCCCCAACAAGGAATTGTGGCAGTCATGATTGACCCCAGACTTTAGACCCCAAGACTATGCTTTTCACTTCTAGATCATGCATATGTGCCCTCAAAGAGCCCATTTGTTGCCATATAAGGATAGAAGGAATAGGAAGATTCATTACTTCCTTTGTGTAGGAAGGACCTAGCTTAAACAGTCAGTACCACTTGTTCTGCCTACACTAGCCTAACCGTTAGCACCTCATTTTACTACTTATATGTGTCTTAAGTTGTATTTTATAATCATAACAGACTTAGATTGCAAAAGGTGGGTACACATGTGTGTGGAAATAAAGACAGTGGTTTTTAGCTACTGATTTGCCATTTCAGTAGCATTTACTCACCTCCTTAATAATTCACTTCTAGGCACTTCCTCATATGCCCTACTTACCAAATATTTTATTTTGTCTCCACTTTCTCAGGGTTAGTGTTCTCCCTACTGTTTATTCCTTTGACTGGAAATCTCTGACTTGTGGAAAGGAGCTCTCCTCTAAGCCAAGCTCTCTAAGTTTTACAGGTAGACAAAGAGATAATGAATAGTAGCGAAAGCACAGGCTTGGGTATCAGAACTGGATTCTACCAATCAACAAGCATTTATTAAGTGCTTATTAAAAGTGTGAATCACATGGGATTCAAGGATTTAAAAAAAAAGGAATAACTCCTGCTCTCAAGGAGATTACATTTTATTGGAGATGACATCTTATAGAGTTCAAATTTGACCTCAGACACTTACTAGTCATGTGATCCTGGGCAAGTCACTTAACACTGTCTACCTTAATTCTTCATCTGGAAAATGAGCTGGAGAAGGAAATGGCACACCATTCCAATATCTTTGCCAAGAAAAACCCAAATGGAGTCATGAGGAGTTGGACATGACTCAAAAGCAAGCAAAATAATAGTAATGATGCATATTTCACATAATTATAAATTTGAATAGCATGATTTCAAATCCATACAACCACTTATAATTCACATTAATGGCAACCCAGCTATATAGTAGTATACAGTAGTGGTATATATAGTAGTATGTATAAGCAGTAGCAGCATATAAATATAGTAGTAGTATGTAAATACTACTACTAGGCTCACAGTTTCACAAGATTTTAAATTAAAAGGTACCTTAGAGATTACATAGTCCGAATCTCATTTCATAGATATGAACCTAAGATCCATAAAAGTGAAATGAGTTACACAAAGTCATACAACTACAAACAACTAAAGTCCCAGCATTTCAACTCGTCTTATAAATTCCCAAACTTTAATTTGAACCCAGGTCCTCTGGTTCGTGATCTAGTGCTCTTTCTACTATGGCATACTTACCTATATGATTTCAACATTTAACCCAGTTCTGACATTCCATGATTCTAATGCACAGTAATACCAGTTCAAATCATGCCTCACATACTTACTTGCTTTATGACTCTAGGTTTTTTTGCCTGGTAGAAGAGGAGATAGTTTGTGGTGGACGGTGAGGGGGAAGGTGGATGCAAGACCTTATACCATCCCCTAAATTCTTCTATCTGGAATGAATTCTACTGTTATTTTTAACTTTCTACTAATTCCATTGAATGCAAAATTAAGGTGTCCATAGATAGGCAGTACTAGTCACAGATGCAATTCTGTCAAAGAAAACCTGACACTTTTCTTAGGGTAATGTAGATCTAAATCTCGGCTTTCTTATGCTTTTTCTTAAGATAAGTGTTAGCTATACCACCCAGAGCTAGTACTTTTGCTCTACCTCATCTATTGCTTGGGAATTATAATTATTCTAATGATTGCGTTGTCCATACTAGTTGTGAGTGTGCAACAACTCATCAAGCTTCCTGGGATTCTATTCTAAATCAGCTTTTCTATTCATTTTATTACTTTTAAAGGAAATTCTTTATGGTCATGAAATAGCATGTTTTTGCAATGTGATTAGAATATTTCAAGAGCTCACTGAATAAAAATAGAAACATAGAGTACTCTATGGTCCTGCTCATTTTGTTGTGCTTTCTCTGTACAGAATGTAATGTCTTATTCTATTTTCATGGTTGTTTTGGCCAACTAACCAAATAGGAAATGATTTTCAAATACTAGATATTCAATTTGTGACTTAACTATGTCCTTTGCTTTCGTAGTATCATTTTATTCCCTGTTCAGTTCATTTTATTACTCACATTTAAAAAGTATTTTTAGAGAGCTGATAAAATTAACTTTCTATTATTAATAGCAGAAGTAATGATAATAACTAACACTTCTGTAGTGCTTACTATGTCTGAGGGTACTTAACAATTATTATTTCATTTGATCCTCCCAATAATCCTGGGAGGTAGGTATTATTATTATCTCCATTTTACAGATGAAAAAACTGAGGCAAACAGAGTCTAAGTGACTTGCCAAGAGTCATATAGCTAGTAGCTTCTAAGTCAAGATTTGAACTCAGGTCTTCCTGACTCCAGATCCAGTGCACTATTCACTGTGGTCCCTTATTACAGAATATCTATGCTAAAAGGACGCTAAAAATCAAAATTAACCTCTTCCTTTTACATATGAGGAAACAGGAACCTAATGAATTTGTTGCTTTCCATCAGTAGGAAAACAGTAACTAGAATTGAAGAACTGTCATGTGAAAGAGACCACATTTGTTCTGTTTCAACATGTAAGACAAAACCAGGAACCAGGTAGAAATTGCAAAAAGGCAAAACTAGGTTTGTTTGGTGTGGGAAAAAACATCCTAACAATTAAATTTGTCCAAAAGTGAACTGAACTGCCTTAGGATGTAGTAGCTTCTTCTTCAGTGGAAGTCTTTGAAAAAAAGACTAGAGGTAATCACTTGTCAAGTATGCTATAAAGGACGTTCCTTTAGGGAATGAGCTCAAGTGGATGGTTGCTGAGTTCCTTTTTAACTCTCATGTTCTGGGATTCTGGGATTTTGGATTAATTCTCCTTCTACTGCACCAAGCCCTTTTGAGAATGTGACTTGTATGGGAATGGGAAGGATTTTTAAAATGCTAATCACTTAAGAAAAGTACTTTTTCCTGAGATAAACACTACCAATCAGGAGGTGGAGGCTGGAGGATCTCTTGTTTTCAGGAGTTCTGAGTTGCAGTGAGTTATGGAGATCAGGTGCCCACACTAACTTCAATATCAATATAGTACACACTCAAGCACAGGGAGATCACAAGGTTATGTAAAGAAGGGTGAACCAGTGCAGTTCAGAAACAAAAACAAGTCAAAAGTTCTGTATGGACAAATAGCAAAAGTGGGTCTATTGGTAGCCCCTGTACTTCCAGCCTGGGCCAGATGGAAAGACCTAGTTTTCCAATCATAAAAGATGATAGATAGATGAATAGATAGACTGGTAAATAGATACTATAGATAAATGGATAGACAGATAGACAGACAGACAGACAGACAGATAGATAGATAGATAGATAGATAGATAGATAGATAGATAGATAGATAGATAGATAGATAGATACATAGATAGATAGATAGATAGATAGATAGATAGATAGATAGATAGATAGATAGATAGATAGATAGATAGATATAGAAGATATGCTCTAATTTCTTGCCAACCCTGCCAGACTTTTGGGTGATATATCTATATGCCACTTCTGATCCATTCAGTATAACTAATAAAGCTAGATGTATCTGATGAATTTTTTAAAAAAGAATATCAAACTACATTATTTTTATCATCTGTGTGAATTCCTGATAATGGTATATAATGTATTTCTTTACTATGACTTTGAAATTTGATAAAATAAACAAGCACAGATAGATGATAGATGAATAAACTCTCTTCCAATTAATTTTAAGATCAAATTTCAAGATCAGTTAAAAAAGAAGTACATTATATGGCATTAATTAGAATTCACACAGAAAGATAACCATAATATATATTTGATAGTCTTTTAATAATTCATCAACTATGCCTAGCTTTGTTGGTCATACGGAATGAATCAGAAGTGACATAGAAATATGTTACCCGAAATACAGATAGAGCTTAAAAGAAGTTAGAAAGATCATATCTTCTACCTTTTAGTACATTATTATTTATAAGTTATTTTCTAGGCTTCTTACAATGTAGCCCTCTGCTTTTATTACAGTCATCCAAAGTCTGTTTAAGTCATACCAAACCATGTAGACACATAAAATAAAATGTATTGAAAAAATGACATTTTTAATCACCCTCTAAAAATTTATCTGTATAACATTAAAAATTAAGTTGCTTTGAAATATTTGGATTTGGATCATTTCATCATAATAACTTTACTAGTTGTGAAGCTATTTTGACATTAAACTGACAAATAAAAAGCTTGAAGAATCTAATAATGTTATACAGGATACAAAATATAGCAGAAAAAATATAAAAAAAGATAACCTTAAGATATGGAAGGCATGTAAGACATCAGCAAGTCAAACCATTTTATCACTGAGGAAACAGGCTCAAAGAAATTAAATGATATGCTTTATGCCATAACGGTAGTAAAAAAAAATCAGAGAGAGAGAGAGAGAGAGAATTTAAGCCTCAGTTTCCTAATTCCAAATCCAGTGATCATTTCACTATACCATGTAGGAGAAAACACTATGAAACATTTCATTGATAAAGAAGTGAATTTTCGGTCTTCCAACAGTAAGGCATCAGAAACAGTGAGGCATACAACAGAGACACTTGACCTCAGAGTCAGAAAGATCTGAGTTTAAATAGATGCCTCTGACATACTGGTTGTGTGATCTCCAGCAAGTTACTCAATCTCTCTATATCCCAGGCAACTTTTTTTTTCTCCATAGGAATCATAACTTATGCATTTATCGAGACAGTCAGCTCCTCCTTCCCCTCTAAATCTGAGCTGACCCTAAACTGAATTCTAGGAGCAGGTGAGAGTACAAAGCACAGTCGCTTTTCTCCTTGTAGAAGATCCTGTCAGGTCTGGAATCTCTAGACACGAGCACAACAATGTAGTTCAACGAGTTAAATAGTTTGTGGGATTGCATCTCTCCCTGTTTGTCCAAACTGGGTTCCTTGGTGTTGGTCAGAGATTAGGCATGAGTCTGAGAACACCACTGGCAGCATGTAACAGGCTCCCACATCCTGTTTTCACTTCAAAGCAAAGCCTGTTTCATTCAATGATCAGGGATATCACAGAGGACACTCCTGGTCAGTTACAAGTTGGGGCCTCTGGCCTTTGAGGTTCCTTCCAAATCTGAAATATTGTGGCTCTGTGACTGATTCTATTCCACAGTTTCTAGGACGCATCATACTGGGAGCTTGTGGGTCAGAAAAAACAGAGAATATATAGCTTAGAACAAAGGTTCTTAGGAGGGAAAAAAAAAGGAGGGGGGAAGCTAGAGCCATAGACTATTTTGCATTAGTGATCTGAAATGAAGAATACAGTGGTAACCACTTCCATACAGAGTAGTTGGACTGCGTTGCACAGGGGAAAAACATACATAGACTTAGTTAAGCCATGTTTGGACAGTGCAACCTTGGAGAAGCCAACATTCATCATGGGGGGAACCTGCTGCACATCTTGTCTCCTGGGGAAAATGACTAATAATAAAAGTAGTTGTCTCTGTCCCCTAAATGGCCTGATGGTGAATGCCAATGGTTTATCACTGAAACCACTGCCTTCTTTTGTACCACAAGGGACTGGTTGTGGTAGCAAAGAAGCTGATGGCCATCCCTGCTCAGAGTCCATTGGTATCCATAGCTGAGACGGATGCAGGGGTTGAGGACCACGAGGTGGCCATCGAGATCTTGTTCAGGGCTGGGTTCAGCACTCCATCAATGGGTTTGGTGAGAGAGACTCACCCAGCGGGAGGAAGGAGTGATTTGCTCCAACTGTGGAGCCCCTGGATGCAGATTCAGAGTTGATGCTTCCAGTTCTTATGCTGACAGAAGGAGTACTGGACAACATTGCAACTATTGTACTTCTTGTTGGCTTTGCACTCACAAATCTAGCAGCTCTCAGAAATGCATTTCCAGTGGCCTGGCACTTAGTGTATGTGATGGCATGCTCCATGTGGGCTCTCTCTAATACCTTTTCAAAGGCCCTCTGCTTAGTCTCTTCCATAGCCTTCTGCACTTCCAGCATGGCTTGTCACTTCATCTTATTTTCCCTTTCTTCCAGATCTCTTTAGTGACATGGCCTTTGCTGACCTACTGCTAAATTCACATAGAGCATTACTTCTGAGTGAGTCTGAGTTCCCTGGGCTGTGCTGGCTGGAGATCAGCTCACTCTCCACTTGTCTGGTCTTCGTATTCTTGCTGCATCATCTCTTCTAAAAGTTTCCTGGTAGTGCTGCAGGACAGCCATGGAATGCCGAGTGATTCACGTGTTTCCACTTGTCAATCCATTCTGTCAAATGGTAGTCCACTACTAGATCCTCCTGGTAACCTCCTTGTAAGTCATGACCATGATATTGGTCATATATTTTCTGATGTCCAGTATCTTGGTGGGATATCTGTATAAGTGTGAAGTGGCAATATTTCCCAAGGTGTAATGCTGTAGAAATGACATGGTAGAATAGGGCTGCCCATCAGGATTCATGAGGGGCAGAGAGAGAACAGGGCTATGGTGGGGAGCAGGATGAATGGTGGACACTATCTTGGTGGGAGTCTAAGGGAGGACTGATTCTCTCTCAAAGCTGTTGTTTTCTTTCCTGTTAAGATTGGGTTTCTTTCCATTCCCATATAGTTCCATCAGTAGCTCTAAATAGTCACCTGGGGAAGTTGTAATTGTGTTGAGTAGGTGTTCATGCTGAGCCAGGTCTTAGGAAGTGTCTGCTTGGCTGCCCAGGCTCAGTGAAGCAGGTCTCTCTGCAACAGGGGAGTGATGACCTTAAAGAATGGAATCACAAAACTATGGGGAGCAAAGTCGGTAGCCTCTTGTCACTTACAATGGAATACCTCAAGGTCATCATGGAATTTATCAAAGCCAGAAAGAAGGTCAGAACTTTCTTTTCAATCTTGGGGAAAGTGTCACTATTAAATTCCTAGAAGGTCATTAGTTTACTGGGCTGTCAGACCACACAAGTTAGCAAAATGATTTTGATTTGGTAAGCAATGAATATGAGGATGATGCAGGACTGTTGCTGAATCTCTTGGTTAGGGATGGAACACCATACAGGATGGGCAGTGAATAGTTAATCTCATTGGACCATGCAATAGGGGTGAAGGAGCCTGGATAGGAGGCACCAAGGTTGATAGGTGGCCCTGGAAGCATAGTGGTAGGTGAGGATCTTGACTGTATCTTCATTTCCATGGGGGATTCAGGCATCACTGGCACCCTTTTCTCACTAGTAGCATGATTGTTTTCCCCCATCATGGAGTAGAGATCCAGGGTTGAGACCAGGTGTTAGAGAGATTTCATAGAGATGGTGAGGTCCTTGAGATAATCTAGGTAGTGGGAAACATTATGTTCACTACATCAAATTATTCAACTCATTATCCATGTAGGAAAAATGAAGTGACAGCAGAATGTCTTTTGTCCAGACTCTCCTAGGGGTTAGAAAAAGCAATAGAATTCACCCCTCAGTACATCTATCTTGTTCAGACACTACAGATGGACAGTGAGCTGAACCCAGGAACAAACAGGAAGGCGAGAACATGTTAGATTGCCTTTGGGAAACTGGAGAATTTTTTGAATGACCTCAAGCTTCTCCTAGAAACAAAGACCCATCATATTTTACACCAATATGCTTCCAGTTATATCACTGGAAAGCAGCTGCTCATGGAATGCCCACCATCTCTGTGGTGCAACTATAGACCTAGCAGATTCAAGCTGGCAATGACAGTGGAGGCCAAGCCAGACCCAGCTCAGTTTGGTCATAGCTCCAGACAACTTTTTTTGAGACTGAGGAGCACAGAACTTGCTTATCTGCCCTGGATGAGGTAATTTCTTCCTGGGAGTTCACTACAGCAATGAAATCATAGGGCAAGGCCAAAAATTCAGTAAGTCAAGTCAATAAATATTTTTATTGGACACCTTCTACCTACTATGTACCAAGCACTGCATTAAGCGCTAGGGATACAAAGGAAGGTGGAAAATAATCTATGATCTCAAGGAGCTACAACATTCAAACCACTATGAACAAACATGAAACAGAGACAATTTCAAGGAGCAGGCACAAAGATTACAAAGAAGGAAATCCAGGGATACCAGGAAAATAGAGGGACGGAAAAGAGAATTTTTGGAATGGGGTATTCTAGAAAATGTCCAAAGACCAGAGATGTACTATCTTGGGTGAAGGCAGTATAATTAAATCAATCAGAGTTTGTGGAAGAGATTAAGATGTAAAAAGACTGGAAAGATACAAGTGAGCCAGGTTATTAAAGGCTTTAAAAGCCAAATAGAGGATTTATATTTTATCCTGGGTGTAATAGGGAGCCACCAGAGTTCATTGAATGGGCAGGGGTGACCTATACTTTAGGAAGATCAAAAAACACATATACTGAGGTAAACATCATAGATTGAACAATCCCTTATCTTCTAAAATCTACCTCCCCAGTCAAGCTCAGTTCCGCTCCAACCCAAGGGGCCTAGGTTCTCAAGGATTACAGGGCCTCTCTTATAAGTTTCTAAGGTTAGGAGTGACTCTAAGAGAACTAGGAATGTTTGCTATAATAAGAGCTATCAATATTTTCATTTCTATTTTAAAGCTCTAAATCCTAGTATTTAATTCTCAACTGTGTGGCCTTATATAGCCAGGAATAGAGAAATAAGTTCCACACCCTTCAGCTACCCTCATTTTTTACAAAGGCTGGAAAATTATGCTTGAGTTGAAATTATCTTTATCTAACAAATATTTACTTAAAAGCCACATTTAACAAATAGCAAATATTTCATTCTCTTCTATCTTTCATGCTTTAATAACTAATTATTTTACCTTGCCTTTATCTTTTCTTATTGCTATTAGATGTGTATGTAAGCAGGCAGAAGACAGATGATTAATAGGAGGCACAAATCTCTAAATCTTCACACATTGAGATGAGAATGATCAATCCTCCCTCAAATAAACTGCTGTCAGAGAATAAACAAGGCTGCTAGTCTTTCGGGGGCCATGAGTCTACAGGAAATTTTTCAAGAAAATTTTTCTTTGTTAATATATTTCACAAATTACTCTCATCAAAAAAACCCTCAATTATATATTATGTGTGTATATATAGTTATACATACAAAAATATATTTTATATATTTATAAATGTACTTAATAAACTAAGTCACCAAATCTTAGAATTGAAAGGATTCTTAAAGACTACAGAATTCAAGCCATACCCAAATGAGAATTATCATTAACAACATGCCTGATAATGTTCATTCGGTAGTGGTTTAAAGATCCCTACGAAAGAGGAATCTACTACCTTCCAAGGTAATACATTCTACTTGGTATCATCCCAAGTATTGTTTTCCTCATATCAAATACTACGCTCAAGCAATATCTTTTACAAGGGGACTTTCCTGATCTCCCCAAATGTTATGCCCTCCCCAACAAAAAAAATGTGTATTTATTTTATGGGTACGTATAGATATAAAGTGGGCGACTAGGTGGTACAGTGGAGAGAGTGCCAGGTCTGAAGTCAGGAGAACTCACCTTCCTCATTTCAAATCTGGCCTCAGCTGACTTGGGCAAGTCACTCAACCCTGTTTGCCTCAGGTTCCTCTTCTCTAAAATGAAGTGGAAAAGGAAAGTCAAACCACTCCAGTGCATTTGCCAAGAAAACTCCAAATGGAGTCACAAAGAGTCAGACAAAACTGAAATGAGTGAACAACATGCTGTCTCCACCATGAACTTTGAACTTCTTGAGAGGAAAGATGGTTTTATTTTTGTTTCTTTATCCTTAGCACCTAGCATGATATCTGGCACACATTTAAAAAGCTGAATAAATATTGTTGATTGACTGATGAAATAAAAATCTGACCCTCTGAAACTTCCATTCATAGCTTATCTTTTGCTCTTAGAGATCAAGCATAAATTCAATCTATCTACTAAATGACGGCTCTTAAAATGCTTGAACATATCTATCATAATGTTGTTCCTAAAATGTTTTCTTCTACAGATTAAACATTCAAGTTCCTTTATCTGAGTTTCATATGGCATGATCTCCAACCCATTCTTTATCCTGGTTAGATTCCCAACTTACCAATGTCTTTCTTCGAGCATGAAACCCAGAACTATGAACACAACATTCCTGTTGTAGTCTGATCAGGGCACAATAGAAGCAGGAACACCATTTTCTTTGTCCTTTCTCTCTCAAAGTACCTTAGAAATCAGAATTTGAACAGTAGGGTTTTCTTGTTCTCTCCATTTTAAGTTGGGGAGGGAGGGAAGATAGGAGGAAATTTTTTTTCCCCACAATGTTGACCCATATTGAGCATATCAGACAATAAAAAAAAATGATACATTCTTAGTGTCAAATGTTTACTAGAGATAAAGTTCTATCATTTCAGAGAGCAGAGAGATCAGTGTGGGCCAGGAGAGTCAGGGAAAAGATATCACAAAGGAAAAAAGGTTTCATCTACAGGAAAGTGCAGATACATATTTAGAAAATGAAGACTATGTTTACACATAGAGCCGATTTGATCTTTTGGTTGAATTGACTGTAACGTTTAAGTAAATAACTTCTCTATTGTTCCATTTCAATAGATTGACTGATTGTTCAATTAACCTGACTGGTACTTAAGGCAAAACAGTTAAATTAGCTAGGCATATAAACTTAGGCAAGATGGGGTAAAAATAGATTTTTTTAATTGACTGGGTATTTATTATAAGGATAACAAAAATAAACTTGATGTCTAAATTATAAAAAACACCAAGGAATTGAGAATTTACTAACTGGGATTACATTATAGAATATAATTACCTACCTACATACAA
Source organism: Bettongia penicillata ogilbyi (assembly GCA_023548195.1). NCBI lineage: Eukaryota > Metazoa > Chordata > Mammalia > Diprotodontia > Potoroidae > Bettongia > Bettongia penicillata. The sequence continues at coordinate 253,195 of JAJHZJ010000702.1, forward strand.
AAACAAGCCATCTACCCACCCACAAGGTTTGTCAATTTAAGGCTTACTCAATTCTTAATTGAGCATCATCACTGGAATTTCTGTATCTCTACTACAAAACTAAAATATTTAGATTGATTTCATGTCCCCAGTAATGTCAATGTTTTTGCTTCTTCAGCAAATATACCAAAGATTCATCCATTTATCCATTAAGGCATTCATTCATTCATTCATTAAGGCATTGATCAATTTCCTACTTTGTATGTGGCATTATAAATTGATAGGAGAAATAGAAATAGAAAATAACCACACTTATCAGTTTCAAACAATGGGCATTTTTCTGCACAAAGGTTGACAAAAATAAATCCTTCCTTTAGGTCTTAATTGTGTTTTAACTCTGTAGGGTTAGTAGTATTATGAAATAATTCATTTAACTTTTTTCTATATTTCAAAATGAATACATTCAACTCCTCAAGGGCTTGATGATCTTTCCTCATACCCAATGAAACCTTATCATCCTGCAAGATCAATCAGTCTAGGTACCCAAACCTCATCAGCAGTCTGATCCCTGGAACTCCTGTGAATGGAAGGGAGAGATTTCCCATTTAAAGAGGGCCACCAGCCCAGCCACATCTTCATTTCCTACCAGGAAACAGTACTTTGGATTATTTCCTCTCCCAAGACACCTCCCTTCCATAAATACTTTTAAGCATCATTTTGTGTATTCTTTTCTCCTATTAGATTATTAGATTGTGATCTCCTTGAGGGCAGGGGCCCTTTCTCCTTTTTTTAAACAGGATCTCCAGTATTAGCAAAGTGCCTAGAATTTAGTAGGTACTTAATAGGTGCTTATTGACTGAGAATGGATTAAACATGGCCCTCTTTCCATCCTCAGTTTGGGGTTATGTCCTTACTTTGGGACAAATAAGTGGAATAGTGACTAGAGTGCTACCCCTGCAATCAGAAAGAGCTGAGTTCAAATCTGTCCTCAGACACTAGCTGTGTGACCCTGGGCAAATCACTTAGCCCTGCTTGTCTCAGTTCCTCATTTGTAAAATGAGCTGGAGAAGGAAATGGCAAATCACTCCATTATCTTTGCCAAGAAAACCCCAGATGGGGTCACAAAGAGTCGGATAAGACTGAAACAAATGAACAATAGCCCTGTTTATGAAGATCACTGGGGTGAAAATAGCAAAGGGGAAAAGGTAAAAGGTAAATCAGTTACTCAACAAAGTGTTAGAAGCACTTACTAAAGCAATGGTTTGGAGCAAAGGAGCCATGCTATTTACTACTACTACTACTACTACCACTACTACTATTACTACTACTATTACTACTACCACCACCACCACTACTACAACCACTACTACCACTATTACTACTACTACTACTACTGCTACTACTACCACCACCACCACCATCATTACTACCACTACCACTACTACTACTACTACTATTGCTATTGAAAAGTAGTGTGTGGTGGTGGATAGAGAACTGGCCTCTAGCCCTATTGATCTGGGCTCAAGCTCTTTCTGACACATTGGTCCTATGAGACACAGAGCAAGTCAGAGCTTCTCAGTACTCTTAATCAACTCTCTAAGACTGTAATTTGCAGATCTACAATGACAGTAGAGATTTTCATAGCAGAAGTTCCCATGTCTATGAAATCATAGACCCAGACTCCATTCCCATAAAAAAAAATGGCTATGCTTTTCTTGGAAGCATCAATATGTTCTATTGCCCCCCTGCAGAAAGTGTCATTTCTGAGATGAGTCTATTTTTTTTTTTTGGCTAGCATATCATAGCACATCCAAGTATGTTCTGAGTCACCTCCTTACCCTATAGCCAGCAGAGACTATTATGGGTCAACTTTCACCTGTTTTTTTCCCATCTCTGCCATAATCTAGGCAAGAGAAAGGGACAGCTGAAGACAAAAAAGGTTAGATGGATTTCAAAATTGAGTTTTCAGGCAGAAAAAGAACCAGGACTCCAGGATACAACTATTTCTTGCCCTCTGAAATTGTAATCACACAAACTACAGAAATGACCTCCTAACTGGTCTCCATAATTCAGTCTCTCCTCTCTTCAATCTACCCTTTACACAGCCACTGAAATAACCTTCCTAAGACTCAGGTCTGATCACGTCATTTTCTGGCTTCAAAACCGTCAGTGGTTTTCTACTGCTTTTTAAGATCAAATGCAGACTATTGAATCTGGCATTCAAAGAATGTGATAGTCTGTCTCTAAACCTTTATTTCAAGCATCCTTTCACATTCTTCCCTTTCACATACTCAGTGTTTCAGCTAAACTGACTAAGCGTTGTTCTTTAAATTCAAAATTCTGTCTTTTGCCTCTAAATTTTTTTCAGAGCCTATAATAACCTGTACCTGGATTGCCCTCCTTACTCATTTGTGTCTTTTAGGATTTTCCTTATTGCTGTTCAGTCATTTCATTTATTACCCTATTGGGGGTTTTCTTGGAAAAGATACTGATGTGGTTTGCCATTTCCTTCTCCAGTTCATTTTATAGAAAAGGAAACTGAGGCAAGTAAGGTTAAGTGACTTGCCCAGGGTCACATAGCTAGCAAGTGTCTAAGGTTGGATTTGCATTCAGGTCTTCCTGACTATGGACCCAACATTCTATCTATTTTATCACCTAGTTGCCCCTTTAGGATCCTTATCTTTCTTCAACTGCCAAAAAAACTTTCTCTGATCTCTCTAGTAAAAACTGTTCCTCCTCAAATTTTTCTAGAGCCTCCTCATTCAATTTCTTTTCTGCCCCCATCACATACTGTCTTGTATCATATTTATTGTTTTACATATTTTAACACCTCAGTCCTTTACCAGTAGAATCCTAAGCTCCTTGAGGGAATCTATAGTTTTGTTTTTACCTTTATATGGTTCAGTGATTGTCATAATATTTTGGATTGTAATTGACGCTTTCTAAATGTTTGCTGATTTGAACTGTACCTCATGTATCCCATTATCCTTGACCTATTTGCAACCTTTCACTCTATCCTCATATTATCCCTTCTCCTGTATACTCTTATCACACTATATTCCCATGATATTATCCTCTCCTGACTTTCCTTACTCATCTGACTTCTCCTTCAATTGTTATCTCCATGTGGAAGATTCTCAGATAAATTTATCCAGTTCTAACCTTTCTTCTAATCTCCATTTCCACATTGCCAATTTTCTCCTGAATATCTGGATATCCTATAGGCATCTAAAACTCAACATGGGCCATACAAAGTACATTGTCTTTTTCCCTAACACTACCCTGTTCTCAACTTTCCTATTACTGTTGAGGGCCGCACCATTCTCTCAGTCATTCAGGCTCACAATCTCAATGTTACTTTTGATTTCTTACTCTTACTTCAAATCCCATCATTTTTACCTTCACAACATCCCTCACATGCATACCTTTCTCTTCATTCACACAGTAGCTACCTTGGAATGTTGCAATCTTCTGATTGGTCAGCTTGCCTCAGATCTCTCCCTATTCTAGTCTGTTCTTTATTCAGCTGTCAAACTGATCTTCCAAATGCTCAGGTCTGACAATGTCCCTCCTTGAAGCATTCAAGTAACTCCTTGTAACCTCCAAAGTCAAATATAAAGTCATCTGACTGTGAAAGCCCTTCACAAACTGGTCTTTTTACTCTTTTCATGTACTTTATAATTTAGTAACATTGGCCTTCCTTTTCGTGACACAATGCTCCTTTATCTTGTACATTCAATTTTATTTTAAGACTGAATTATCTACTCTTTATGAGAAGTCAAGAAAAACAGAATTCATTACAAATATGTATTGTCATACAATACCAATTCTTACATTAACCACATCAGAAAAAGAGATGGAGACATGGAGAGACAAAGGAGGAAAGGAAGGAAAGAAAGAAAAAAGAAGAAGAAAATGCCCTTCAATCTGTACTTTGAGTCCATCAGCTCTCCCTCTGGAGGTGGAGAGTATGTTTCATTATGAGTTTTTTTGGAGTGTGTGGTTGTTTGCTGTATTTATCAGATTTTATTTATCTGATATTATTATTATATTTATCAGATATTAATTTTTCAAAGTTGATATTTATAATATTGTTGTTATTGTATACATTGTTCTCCTGGTCATTTTTAACTTCACTTTGCATCAGCTCAAACAAGTCTCCCCAGGCTTTTCCTTTCATCATTTCTTATAGCACTGTAATATTCCACCACATTCATATACCATACCTTGTTCAATCATTCTCCAATTGATGAGCATCTCCTTAGTCTCCAATTCTTTCTCATCACAAAAGAGCTAAATCAATGTAGCTAAAATTAGAAGAAAAACAGGAAACTGGGAAAACTATTTGTAGCAAATTTCTCCAATAAAAATCTCATGTTTAAGACATATAGGGAACTGAATCAAATTTATAAGAATAAGAGCTATTTCTCAATTGATAAATGGTCAAAGGATAAAATAGCTCTGGAGAGAAGAAATCAAAGTTATCAATAGTTATATTTAAAATGCTCTAAATTACTAATGATAAGAGCAATTAAAATTATTAAAACAATGAGGCATCATCTCACATCCATCAGATTGGGTTAGATGACAAAAAAAGGAAAATGACAAATGCTGGAGGGGCTCTGGGAAAACAGGCATACTAATATATTATTCATAGAACTGTGAACTCCTCTCACCATTCTGGAAAGTAATTTGGAACTATGCCCCCAAAGCTATTAAACAATGCATGTCGTTTGACCCAGTGATACCACTACTAAATCTATACCCCAATGATATCAAAGAAAGAAGAAAAGGACACCGTGCTTTTTCACTTATGGAACCTAGCCCATCTCCAAACGTGGAGTGCTCTCCCTCTTTATTTCAAACTACTTACAGCCTCCCTGGCATCCTTCCTGATTCAGTTGTTCTACACGAGGTATTTCTCAACTTTTCCCCACCTCCTTCCTTCTAAAATCATCTTTTATCTATATCTTCTATGCAAAGCTTTTTGCAAGTTTTCTCCACCACTAGAAAATTAGTTCAAGGGCAGGGATGTTGTTATTGTTTGCTTTTTTTTTTTTATTTCAGCTCTTAGCACAACATCTAGAGCAATAAGTGCTTTAAAAATATGCTTTTTGACTGACAGAAGATGCTTTTCCTCCTCTGTATATTCCAACAGTTGACTAGATCTAAAATGAAAAGCATCCACAGTATTTAACAAGTTTTTGTATGAGAATGCAAGTCATATTGATTATGAAAAACAAGAGTTGTCTTGGCCTTATGGGAGCTTTTTCTACTGTTCAATCACTTTAAGACCTAAAAGTCCATAAAATGGTGGATACTTAGTTTGACGGTTTTCCTTCCAAAAGAACAGTATTCAATGAAATTCTCAGGAGTGAACAAAATTATATAATAATGAAAGGAAATGAGAGGTAGTATTTCAAACTTTTAAAAATTGAATCTAAAACAACTATGCTGTTCTAATAAATAACTCAACATGTGTTATTCTAAGAATAACAGGATATTGATGAACTTCCTGGCATGCTAATGCATAAGTATATTTGGTTTAACATCAAATGATAAAATTTGCCACTGTTCTCAAATAGTTAATGATTAACAAACATCTACAACCTTAGCTACATTGATAAATATCATACTTGAGATTCAGAGGCCTAATTTAAAGGAATCTTGACAGCTTAAATCTCCAGCGTTAAGAAGCAGAATAAAATACTTAATTCCATTTATACAAGTATACAATTACTATTGTTACATCCTTTTACAATTCATTCTCAAGCATTCATTCTAATGGAGACAAGTGGAATGAATATTCCAAACGGGATAATTCCAAATCATACCACTCCTATTTCTCTCTCTCTCTCTCTCTCTCTCTCTCTCTCTCTCTCTCTCTCTCTCTCTCTCTCTCTCTCTCTCCCCCTTCCTCCCTCCCTCCCTCCTTACACTTACACATACACACACACACATAAACACACACATTTCAAAGAAACAATGAAGACTTAGTTCCAGAAATTTAAAACTAAAATGTTAACTACCTTTCCCATTCTGCCTATTCTCTATTCTCCTTGCTAAATAAAGGCATTGAAAAGAGATGATAATTCAGGACTCCCAGGACTATTTTGTTTCAATATAGCTAACTATGAATGTGAGCAAGTTATAAAGTCTCTGGTCTTCATTTTTCTCATCTGCACCCCAGAGTACTTTCAACTCACACTTATGGGGTAGATTTCTTAAAGGATATCTGTCTCAGCAACAAAATATTCTATAGGTCTGCATTTTGTAACATTATATTTCATGATCCCCCCATATATTTAATTTTCAGTAGTCAGCCAGAAGACATCACAATTAGCTCAAAGCAAAGGAATAAAATAGTAAGAAGGTTAACAACAAAATACTCCATGCGTCTATGAATTTATCACATACTGTCTTACCAACATGCACATCATCTGAGGAGCTAGTAGGGTAGACAGGTGGCACACTGGTTAGAGTACCAGACCTAGAGTCAGGATGCCTGGAGTTCACATCTGGCCTTAAATACATACTAGCTTTGTGACCTTGGGCAATTCACTTAACCTCAGTTTGCCTTGATATCCTCATCTATAAAATGGTGATAATAATAGCATCTACCTCTCAGAGTTGTGGTGAGGATCACATGAGATAATAATTGTAAAGTGTTTAGCACAGTGCCTGGCACATCGTAAGTACTATGTGTTAGCTTTTTCTTGTAACTACTAGCTAGCTATAGTAAGTATAGAGAGTGAGTATGAAGGGTGCCACATTGTAAGGGACATAATTTGAAGCTTCAAGGCCCCTGTTGTCCTCTTTTGATTTCAGCACAATACTACCCACCCGGTGAGATGTCTTAGGACAGATATGGTATTCAGCTGGGTTCACTGTTGTCCTTTCCAGGACACAGAGTCATAAACTCAAGGTGTAAAAGGAGGAATATTTTTGTTTTGGGACGTAGCCAATGCAGGACTTTGCTTTGCTTGTTGATGTATATTTGTTGCAAGATTTTTATTTTTCTTTTGTTTTCTTTTACTCCAAGGCAGAGGGGAAGTGGGAGACAGAAAAATATAGATGATTGTTCACTGAAAAATGATGATTTCCAAGCTATTTCAGAAATATGGAACCCTTACCCTAGAACCCCTAGGGAATGTCCTCAGTTCTGCTCTCTCAGAGCCTGACTCCAAGGTCTGTTGTGTTGCTGGATCCTGGTTCTCTTAGTTTGAACTCTTCTCTACAGAAAGATTGGAGTTCAGGAATCAGTGTCCTTGAATTCGCCTCTCTGGCTGCATTTCCCCCTCCTAAGGCTATGTGCTTCCACCAGAGGACAAAATGGCAGGCAGAGGAAGAGAGAGATATCCTTTCCTATTTGCTGCATTCTTCAAGGGACTCGAGTTCAATCTTTCATCCACAATTGACTTCTCAAGATGACTGTCCTGTGGGCTGACTCTACCTGAGTTAATTTCCCTATTTTTAAACTCTTTAGTTGTTTCATCACTTTCAGTCATGTATATAATTCTTCATGAGCCCATTTTGGGTTTTCTTGGCAAAGATGTTGCGTGGTTTGTCATTTCCTTCTACAACTTATTTTACAGATGAGGAAACTGAGGTAAACAAAGTTAAGTGACATATCTAGTGTACTTAGCTACTTAAGTGTCAGGTCAAATGTGAACTCAGATCTTCCTGATTCCTGACCAGGAATCCTGGCTTGTCCACTGCTCTACCTGGGTACCTCTTTTAATTTCTTAGCATTTCCCAAACTTCAATCAATGAGAGAAAAAAAGGCATCTAGGTAATGCATATAAGGGCAAATTCATTATTTCTGCCAATATTCTGCTTTGTTTCTTGACCGTCTCATATATAAATGAAGCCTTTCAAAGTGTAACACTCTTACAAACTGAAAATAGGCTTGTAATTTTATCAAGCATATTCAGGGACTCAACTGATCAAGAGCTTCCTAATCTACTCTCTCCAACATCCCCCTCATAAAATCACAAAGTAGCGCATGATCCCTAAAGAAATGAAATTATCTCTCACACTGATACAAAACAATAATCTGAGCTGAGTTATCGTCTCTATAATTTAAAACAGGGAGATCTTCCCTATTTGTTAATAGGCCCGTGTGACCTGCCTGGGTCACATAAGTCTGAGCCACATGGAGCCTGTGGTGGGAGGAGTTTGCTGAATGGGTGGAGCAAGAAGAAACAGCTAGAGCAGAGCTGAGAGTAAGTGAGTCATGAGAGCAGTCAGAGCTAGAAAGGATGCAGGCTACAGGCTAGTGTGAGTGATTTTGTGATTTTGATTTGTTTAAAGGAGCTGGTTCATGGGAAGTCTAACAAGGGGAAGGCTTGGGGATGGTCTTCTCTGCACTTGTTATTGTGTACAGATATTTGTTACCATGAGGGATTTGGCTTTCTGGTGTCTGAATAAATGTTTTGGTTCTGTCTTCCATGTGGAGAGTCTGTTGTATTTCAATTCTGAATTGTGCCAATATTTGTGGACACTGTGAATTTCACATTGGTGTTATGCTAACTCATACCTTCACAGGTAAAAATATGATCAGTTTGGGAAGGGACTTTAAAAGACCCATCCTGGCATTTGATAAAGGGTCTACTTACTGGAAAGAAAAATTGATTCAAGATAATAGTGATATTGTATCCCTATTTTCTCTTTCCAGTTCTTGCTGTACCATCACCTATATGTCAGCAAAGAAGAAAAACAAGGAAGCAGGAATTTGAAACCAAAAGTAAATCAGTCCTGTCAGCTGAGGGAAAATAAATCATAAACTGCATGATCTATTGGGTGTAGAAGAAAAGTCTAAGATACATTTTATTATATATAGTGCTGGCTTAGATGATAAATTCTTAGTCCAGGGTAAAGTATTGTATATTTTTAAAGGGATTTTTTTTGGTTTGTTTGTCAGTAGAAAAACCTAGCATAATATACACATGTGCATATCTATGAAATGTTTTCATAATAAATATAAGGGCTCCATATGTGGCAAGGGGCTCCTACTTGTAACATGGGGGGTATCATCATATGACTCAAAGGGAGACAGGATAGAAATCATTAGCTTCTTTTCCCTCACCCTTCATCAAGGGAGACTTTAATTCTTGCCAGGAAGGGAAGCAAGAAGTTGAGACCAGAGGCTACTCTGATCTCTTCAGAGAGAGAAGGTACTAGGCAAATTTTTATCTATCGGTTCCCTTAAATATTAGTCTAGGGGATACAATCATGTTCAATTTAACTTCTGATTATTATGTCATCATTGGGGAGGAGACCCCCAAGCTCTATTCTATATCCAACATTTGACTCTTTTCCTACCAAATACTTGTTCCAATGAAAATATAAAGAAAATCATAAAGAAAACTATTTTTCCAAATCACAACAGAACAGTAATCAGAAAGGGTATACAAGGGAAGATATATAACAAACAATACAGAGTGAAGGAACTCTCCCATTAGGAACGAGATAATACCACAACCAAGAGAGAGTTCTAGATCTCCCTCAAAGTGAAACTCCCCAAGATCTATATTATAACAAGCAGAGGATGGAGAAATGATGGATACTGCTAGCTCTTCTCCTGTCTTCCCAAAATCTTTTCCTTTGACACCCTCAGTTAAGATTGCCCTCTTCTATTTTCCTATCAAAACTGGAAGCTAGAACTATCCAAAGTGACTTGAAGTCTGAAGAGTCTCAAAGAAGACTTTTCTATATTTTGGGGACAAGATTTACACAAAAATTTAATCAAGGTAAAGAAATACTTATTATTCTTGTAATTACCATATTGCCGACACATGAACTAAATATATCATCAGACAAGTGAATTTATAAACACCTCAATAATGTTTCAGTAAAATAAACATAGACTTCTGAAAACCAAATCCTGCCACCTCTATCCCTAGAAATTCTGCCTCTCAATTAAGCTCAAGGCCTTTGGCTTTCTGACTGCCATGGAATGCTATTGGTTCCTATTGGGCTTTAAATCCACCAAACCCTCCAAATCTTTTGCTTTCCAGACAAACTGCAGTTTAACCATGTTGTTTTTCTCTCAGTTTCTATGTGGGAAGCTAATTTTTTAAAACATAAGACTCACATTTCTTCCTATCATATTTCAGCTTATCAGAACTGGCCCAATCTTCTGGGTTTTGGTTAAATCATAAATTTTTAGCTGGACTAAACCTCAGTGTTCATCTACTACAACTCCCTTATTTTACAGATGAGGAAACTAAGGTCCAGATAAGTAAAGGGGAAAAATGTCATGCTCAAAGTTACAGAAATAACAAGTGGCAGAACTTAGTATTGGATCTCCAATTGGATCTAATTGGATCTCCAATTACTATTGGACCTCCAATATCACATAAAGTTTTCAGCCCCTGACCTCCCCCTTCCCACAAATTTTCCATGAGTATATATTACATGGGTTGGAGGGTTTGGGCCTGAGGCATGCCCAGTGCAGTACAGTTTCCTTTTCCTTCTGGGAAGGAGAAGATACTTGCTGTTGCTGGCAGCATCAACCACGTTGGTGTCCAGGTTCATCTCCTTCTCATCCAGGGGCACTTAGAATGGCAGGGTAGGCAGTGGTGGGCTAAGTAGGGTTGGTGAGTTGCAGGTTTGGGGTTAGCTAAGGCAGGACATTCCCACTGCCTTGGGCCCTGGATAAAAGCTCAGGAATGTTAGGAACAAGACAGTAGTCTTGCTCTGCCCTCTCTCTGCCAAGATGGACACCTAGAGAGTAACAGGCCAAAGCTGGATGTACCCTGGGCTGCTCCAATGGATATTCTAAGGGGGAAGAAATTTACTTAGGGTATGGATCAGAGCAGAATAGGGGAATGGGGAGGGTGGGCTTCCTGATGGACAAGGGCAATGTGCTGCTAGTACTGACTGAGTTCACTAAACAACCGACAGTCAATGTGATGGTTATTCTCCTCAGTTTTGTGTCATCTGCACATTTCCTAAGGATATTTTAATCCAGGTCATTGATAATAAAATTAAACAGATCAAGGTCAAGCACAGATTCCCTGGGGAACTAAATTCCTTTGGTATTCAACTTTTCAAGTTAACAACTACCCTTCTCATCTAACCAAACAGTTCTAAATCTAATTTTTTTTGTTATCTAGCCCACATCCCATTTTATGCTGGAAGAGCAAGAGAAGCTTTATAAAATGCCTCAGTGATTTCTTGCAATTACAAAAGGATAACTACAGTGGATCAAGGGAATAAAATAGAATGTATGTTGACTTCTGTAAGTCTTTTGACCAGGTCTCCACTGACCTATAAGTTAGAAAATTATGGATAAATAGGGGTTTATGGAGTATTTCTGAAAGAAATTTTCTATCATGTGTCTAATTGGACGTAGCATTTAAGTCCTGTAATATTTATTTCTAATACCTGAGTAACTGATTTCTTAGAACACAAAATAGCATCTATTTTGTAATGTTCTATGGACATATAGAAATTTCTAATTAATTCAATTAGATTTCTCTTTTAAATATATGTAATATTCATGAACTGAATCAAGCATCTGTATTTACTATATCAGATAGTCAACTAGCATTTAAGAACCTACTATTTGTCAGGCACTGTTAAGTGCTAAGAATTTTTTTTTTTAAAGGCAAAAAAAAAACAAAACAGTACCTGTTCTCAAGGAGCACACAATCTAATGTGGAGGACAACATGCAAATTACAAAAGAGTAAAACATATACAAAGGAAAGTCTCAGTGGGAAGGCACTCAGACAAAGGAAGACTATGAAAGACTTCTTGCAAAACGTGAGCCTTTCTTTAGCTGGGGTTTGAAGGAAGCCAGGAAAGCAAGGAGGCAGAAGAAGGAGAGAATTCCATACATGGAAGACATGAGAAAAATCACCTAAAGTTACAGTGGTGTGGGAGGAACAGCAAAGAGGCCAGTGTCACTGGATACCAGAATACACAGAAGAGAGTATGGAATAAGAAAACCAGAAAGGCAAGAAGAAGTCAAGTTATTAAGAACTTTAATAGACAAACAGAGAATACCATATTTGATCCGGAAGGTAATAGACATTTAGTCATTGGCATTTACAGTGTGTATGAGCATGTGGAGGAGGGAGAGAAGGTGGTGGTGATTGATTAGTCCTACACTTTTTTAGGAAGATCAGTTTGATAGTTGAATGAAAGATGGATTGGGTGGAAGAGCCTTGAGGAAGAGGGGCTAACCAGTAAGCCTATGTGTGCACTGATGAAAACCTGATAAAACTACAAAAATTTGCAGAGGAATTTGTGAATAACAATTGCATGGACCTACCACTTTACAGAGATTCCATTAATTTAAAGAGAAGTGATGATTAAAGTACCTTTTAAAATTATGAAAATAAAAGTTTTATATGAAATATTTCATTTTTCTCTAAAAGAACACTAAAAGAACAGAATTGGGGCATGTCTACTTTCTAACTTCTTAGACAATGATACCAAAATAGATATAGGGTTTTGTAAAATGCAGTTACATCTGATCTTGAAAATGACTATCATTCCTATAAATTCAACACATAGGAAATTATGATATATTTTGAAGGGAGAATCAATTAACTAGTTCTCATTTATACTACTTGGACAAGTTATTTTAACTACAAGTCAATATTACATTTCTATAAATCTTTTGTCCTATTAGGCAGACCAGTGTTTTTGGCTAGGTATACCACATTCCATAAAGCAGATAAACTTTGTGAAAGCTGTCATGGAGCAGGTTCCTTTAAAGCAAATTAAACTCTCTCATTGATTCATTCCCTTATAAAATGAGATATACTCTTATTTTGGTAGGGTTTTGTTTTTGTTTTTGTTGCTTTTCAAAACTTTTACAAAAATTAAGAATTCTTTATCATCTTTCCCAAATTTCTAATTAGTAAAGATTCTTCTTTATATATTCAAGTCTGCAAACATTTTAAATAGAAAAATATGTTAAGCTAATCATTAATGATAATCAATATATATCATGCCTGCATGCAAGGTCTTACTCTTAATAGAAATATTAATGGTTAGAAGAGTATGTCCTTTTTAATGTCAGAAGCCTTCTGAAAAGCAGACTTGCCTTCATACAGGCTAGGTTCAGCCCAGCTGCTAGTGCCATTCCCTCAAAAATCACCTTCCTTATGTTCATATATATCATCTGTTTAGTTATTTCAATCATATCCAACTCTTTGTGACCCCATTTGTGGTTTTCTTGGAAAAGAGTGGTTTGCCATTTCCTTCTCCAGCTCATTTTACAGATGAGGAAACTAAGTTAAACAGGGTTAAGTCACTTGCCCAGATCACACAGCTAGTGTATGAGCCCATATTTGAACTTGGATCTTTCTGACTCCAGGCCCAGCACTCTACCCATTGCAGCACTTAGATGCTCATATATAACATATATATACCTATTTATGTACATATTATCTCCCTCATTATAATAAGAGCTCTTTAAGGTCAAGGACTGTTTTTGCTTATTGATTGATTTATTTACCAAAGAGAAGGAACAAGAAACACTAAGATGAATATAAAACCATGGGTTCCTTCCCTACCATGTCTTGACTGGACAAGGTGGAATGTCACTTCTCTATTCTCTTGAAGTCATAAGCTTACTCTGAAGCCTAGAATTTACCTGGTAACAGACCCAGATTTTGTCTTCCCTAGTCCCAGGTCACTGAGGCATAAACACTTGGGAAAATAGACTTGCCCTCGGCTGGTTGATTAGTATATTGCAGAGAGAATTCTTGTTCATGTCTACGTTGGGCTAGATGGCCACTGAGGATGCCCTAAGAATCAATGTTAAATTGAATTCTTCACTCCATGAATCATGGTCTTCTCTGTCTCAACCACTGCTTTCTCCCAAACTCTCTCTTGTTAGCATTACTTTGATCAAAAGAAGTTTTCAGAGAATGTTACAAACTGGAATGGACTTGGATCTGTACTTGGACAAAAATGAAACAGGTGAATATAATCAGCTAGTCTAAATCTCTCATTTGACAGATGAAGCTAAGCACCATAAAGGAGAAGTGACTTACCAAGGATTACATAGCTTAAAAGTAGCAATCGGACCTTGGATATAGGTATTCTACCTTCATAGGCAGTGTTTTTTCAGCTCTCATTTGTTTCCAAAGGATTTTATTTATCCCAGGTTCAGACTATAGTACAGTATGTAGCAGCTCAGATTCAAAGCAGATTGCTAAATTTCCAGTATAAGCATTCACACCTCCAAAATCAGCAAATATTAAAATCAAGGCTTGATTCATTGTTTTGTTGATTGAAGGGACTTAAAAAAGTGATGGAGAAAACGTTAATAATGCTGATTAAACTTCAAAGTGTGAGATGAAAACATTTTTCCTTCAGAAAGCAGATTGTTAAACATTTACCAGCATATCACTTTACACAGAGTAAAATGGTTATATATGATATCATAAAGTAATCTTGGACTAGCATGATTTAATTTATTTACATAAGTTCCTTTAGATAAAACTTCTTTGAACTGTAGATTTATGTCTCTACATTCTATTCATTGGGCAAACCCCTTTGGGGACAGGCTACTATGACATTGGAGAAGTTGGAATTTCCTCTAACTTGCCCTCATATGAAGAGGAAAGGAAAGAAATAAATTTATAAAAGACCTTACTTGGAGTAGAAAACCTGGAATTTCTAATATTAATATAAATTCCTTGAAGGCAGGAATGATGGCTATGTTGTTTTTGTCTTTATAATCTTAGAACTTGATTTGCATTTTTGCCTTGATATTTAACCTCTTTATGCCTCAGTATCTCCATGGATAAAATGGGTAGAACATTATTTGCCCATCTAAGTACATGATTGACGGATTATATTTTGATAAATTAAAAATTGTAAGTGATATTATGTATAGCTTTTCAGTCAAAAGAGCAAGAATAGTAAGATAGCATAGAGTGTATGTAGCAAAATTGACTCATGAAATTACTGTTAGCATCACAAGGCACTTCATTAAATAAGCACCTGTTTTGAATAGTGGACAAAATCTATTAAGAAAATATAGTCCTTTCCTTCTAAGATCTCACATTGTAAAAATGATTCCTACATAGGAATGAACAAGTTAAATAACTTATATTTATGGTACTCCTGAATTTTGCCACTTTATATATTTGGAATTGAGGAAGTTGGGGTGGGAAAGAGGTCAATTACATACAATCTGTGAACCCTGGAACAGAAAAACACTTTTCTCTCTCATCTATCCATGTACAATTGCAGTACAAACACGTTGGATCCATACATAACACTGAATATACCAAAGTAAAAGGAGTCATAGCCTAAAATAAGTTGGTAGGCAGAGCAAAGAAGGTTTTAGAGGAAGTGGTAGAGTGAGAAGGCTGACAATGAAGACAACACATCTGAGTTTGAATCTTGTAGCTTCATTATTTGGAGCATTTTACTGCTGTGGGCATCAGTTTCCTCATCTATAAAACAAGGAGGTTCAACCAAATGACACCCAAAGTTCTTTTGAATTGACAAACCTAAGATTCCAAGTACTTCCATTGCTCTAAGAACCAATAAGGTAAACCTTTTAGCATAAATACATTTCAGTATAAGGGTAAACACATAAATATTAAGTCAGTTTAAGCAATAGTAGCTGCCCCTTTTATTAACTGTCCATAAACTGGTAACAAAATTGTGGATGGAAAAGTATGCTTCTAACTTTCTATAGTGACAGGGAGAATTAAGTTATATACATAAACTGAACAAAAACTAAGGCTGTGATTTTAGTAACATGTCAAGGAATAAATGACATATCTGTACTTTTGCACAAAGAATGGTGATAATTCATATATTTTTTGAATACTACACCTTCCATTTTTACATTTAGAGAATATTTAGATAATCGCCACGTATATATTTTATGTATTATTTTTGCTTTATAATGAAAAATACAAACATTTGTTATTTATACAAATACTGCTAAGCTAGAAGGAAAACAACTACTAAAGGCACTGTTCCCCAAAGATATTTAAGGAATTAAAGACAAATAAGGTTTCAGTTCTGCTTTGCTCTCCATTTATATAAATGAATATTACTATCAACCCCTACCTGAAAGGGAGAAATTCAAATCATTTACAACACCTCCACACATCACTTGGACAATTACACCATTGGCTGTCACTGTGATTGATAGTTTTTGTGGAGCAAATCCCTTATGTAAATTTCAGTATTCCCTGTGAACAGTCCTTTGATCAGTCACAGTATGAAATATAGACTGAAACAGATTCTGTTTTGCTATTTCGAAGGGAGAGCATCTTGTGAATGTTAAACTAGAAGTAGAAAATGCATTTTCATATCAAATGACTTAAATGATAGTACCTGGGTTTGCAATAAGATTAAATATATCCTTTTTTGTGATTTGCCAAAAAAAAAACACAAAAAACAAAAGCAAAACAGATCAACTGACTTTTTATTTTCAAAAAAGAATACACACACACACATACACACACATCAATTCTTTGGACCACACCAGTGATTTCATTGGCAAAGGGAATTCACAATGAGGAGAATTATCATCCTCTATCAAAGCTGGTTCTCACTTTCTTCATGATTTACAATCTTAGCATTTCTTTGGGATATTGACAGATTTAGTGACTTGGGTTGCCTCAGCTAGTATGTCAATTAAGGCTGCAACCCAAGTCTTCTGATTCTGAGGCCACCTTTCTATCCATGATACAGATATAAATATATACACATATAAATATGTGTATGTATGTATATAAATATATGGCTTAATTATAAATATATTTATGTATTTGTGTCTATACATACACATATATGTACATACATATATATATTTTTTCACTTATTCTTTTTCCTTGACTTTAAAGCTAGAGTTTTAAACTTTTTTGTGTAACTGACACCTTTGGCAGTCTAGTGAAGCATATGGTTATGCTTAAAAACAAAATACATATAATTATACAGGAAATCAATTATATTGAAAGTTATAAAAAAGAAATAGTCATTAAAATATATGTGTTTGCATATATGTATATATATATATATATTGTGCAAAATAACTTAGGTTATACTTGTAGAGGAAACTGACATGCATTTGAAATGGCATCAAAACAATTAACAAAGAAAGGGAACAAGCAAAAAACCAACAGAGATGCTAATAATTACACAAATGCTGGAGGGATACATTAAAAGATGATCCAGAGATGAAAGATGAAGGAAAAATAACTCCTCTGTTCTCTCAGGAAAAAGAGGACCAAAAGCAGAATGAGGAAGATGGCAAAGGGAGGAATTAAAATATGGTGAAAGGAATGGAGAAATCCTTATTGAGTGGTAGGAGTGGGTCCCAACAAACAACAATTCCCAAAGAAGAGATTCTATAATGGGAGATGGGAACCTTTTACTTAGCATTGGATTTGTAGAGAGATGACTGAGGAGAGAATCACACCTGCAAGGATAGTATCCTACTTCAGGAGAAGGGGAATCAGAATTCCTAGATATAACTGATATCCAAAAGAAGGAGGGCATTGACAGAAAGAGATTTCATGGCAAATGGGGAAAAAAAAAATCATAGGGAGAGCAGAGTGTATAAATGACAGAATCAGGGACAAAGGAAAATTTCTACCAAAGGACACTATTACTATTATCTCTGTCTCTTTCAATCCATTTCTCACAGGAACTGATACATCTAACTTTAAGCACAGCATAAAATGTGGGAAGGGAGTAAGAGCTACAAGACGATAACATACAAACCATTTAGAAGAGGAAATTAGGTATCTCAGAAGCTTTAATTCCATGACGAACTGAGAGTAAAGAACAAATAAATATAAATACCATGAATCCAAGATAAAAGTCTAGAATAGGCAGAAAAGAGAGGTTTATATTTTTGTGACTTACTAACCTCTGTGAAAAAGCTCATTAGTTTTAACAGAAGGTCTTCTTTGTTCTTGAGCAAACTAAGGCACTAAGCTTTAGACTTTTAACAAAAGTTTGGCTTAGAATTGCACATTTGCCATTTAATACCAAGAAAAAGGGTAAGGAATAAAAAGTAAAAGAAGGAAAGATGAAGATCTCTTGTAGTAGCATATGATATAAGTAAAAGCCCTGGAGGCAAAAATGAGCAAGTCAAAGATCTGGGCAAGCATATTTATTTGACTGCATCAAAACAACCAAACTGGTGATTATAAGGGTTGAAGTTGAGGATATATAAGGAAAAAATAAGGTTCATAGAAGACAATGAATGTCATTTTAAGTAATGTGGATTTCCTAAGATAATGGGAATGATTGTAATCGGAAAAATTACGTAAGTTTTTTGACCAAGAAATAATGAGACGAAAGCAGAAATTTAGGCAGATAAATTTAGGTAAGTAGGTAATATTTAGAAGGCAACATGTAAAATAACTTCAGGGAGAGAAATGGGATAGGACACTATTAAAATGCTATAGACATGATGCAACGAGGGTCTGGATTGCAGGAATAGCTGTAGTAACATAAAAGCAAATAGAAATCTAAGACAGACTAAGGCAAAAGAATTAGATGCACCTAGTAAGTATCTCTATGTGAGGAATAAAGATGATAGAAAAGTCAAACAACCAGATCAAGTCTGTGAATGGAAAAGAATGGAGGTTTGATAATGATATTTATGGCAATGAAGAAATTGAGAAGGAATGATAGTTTGAGATTATTGAGACAATTTTAATAGTAGATAACAACAATAGAATTCATGCTCAATTTATGTATCACCTATCAGTGCAAATTCTTATCAAATAAGTATGCATTTTATATAATGTTATTTAGATAACATATTATGTTATCTAAACATGAACACAATCACCCCCATTATACCACATACCAGACAGAAGATTCTATCCTGTTTATTGTTTTTTAACTATAAAAATACATTAAATTCAACCTAGCTAAACAGTGCCCTAAAGAACAAAATATCTCTCATGCTTATATTGAAATTTCCCAAGACTCCTTGAAATATGTAACCGAAATTACTTTGTACTCTGACCATATAATTGTTAATTTCAAAGGAAGCATAAAACATGAAGACATATATTTGCCGAGTGTTTGCTACAGTCATAAATAATACCTAGTTCAAAGTTTAAATAGAACAAGGGATTCCTACAAATAATGAGGTCTTCTAGATATTCCTGTTTGCAGATAACATCATTGCACTGATTTTATGAAGGACAGGAACACTGTAAAGACTTATAAATAAATTCCATAATCACTCAACAGAATTTAACCTGACTATCCACAAAGAAAAACCAAGTGGATGAAGAACGTTTAAGATTCAGACTATGATATCTCATTGAATGGACAACACATAGAAACAAGCTATAAGTACGTGCACCTTGGACAAAGATAATGCAAAGACAATTAGCTTGGCCCAGAACTTAATAGGAGGAAGAAAATGAAATGGATTGCCTTTGGGAAAGTGTGCAATATTTGTAATGATCTCACATTTCTCCCAGAATCAAAGTGCCATCTTTATAACTTCAAAATTATTTCAATGATGCCATCTTTCAAAAATTTAAGTGGAAGGTGACCTAAAAGACTACAGAGAGGCTCATGATAGGTGTGAGTAGGACATAGCACATGGCCAACAAATAATTACATTAGAGAATCTTTGTAAAAGATAACATCAGAGAGATGTGTGTGTTCTTCCTTTGTTGCTGAAGGAAATCATGCCGTCAGAGAAATGATGACATGACTTGCACTTGACTTTGTTTTGAGTGAGAGAGGCCTGTGCAGGACACCAGCCTCACTTCTCCTCCAGAGCCATGTGAATCCAGTGACCAGATATTCATCAGGATGACTGGAGATGACCCAGGATGAGGCAGTTGGGGTTAAGTGACTTGCCCAAAGTCACACAACTAGTAAGCCTCAAGTATCTGAGTGAGATTTGAACTCAGGCTCTCCTTACTCCCGCCCTGGTGCTCTATCCACTGCACCACCTAGCTGCCCTCATCAGAGAGATATGTGACTGGAAAAGGAGGGATTACAAAAGGTTTAATGTTTCACTGCTATGAATGCAGTAGCAAGAGAGTCTTACCCTGACCCTAGTATTCCAAGTACACTAGGTGGAGGAACACAGGGGATATACAGGACAACAATACAAGCATCGGATAGGATTAGAAGACCCAAGCAGACTCGTTTTCTGCAGAGCTGGAAGGAGAACCTACATTGGTAACATCACAGATTTAATGGATCAAGGAAAATTTGATTGTAGACTTTGGGATTTCTTTTAGGAAAGTACTTAAAAACAACATTACACAGAACACAAGAGGTTGTAAAGCAGTTAGAAAAAGCAAAGCCTCTAGTCTAAACAATGAAGAAACTAGATAATACACTTTGATTATATCTAAATTGATTGCCTTTTGTGGAGACAGAAAAGTCCATCAAGATGACCAAAGTGTTCTTCAAGGGATTAGCTAACAGTGCATTATCAAGCAATTCTGACCAAGCAAGAAACCAACAGAAATGTGGTCATGTTCAAATACTCAGTGGTTTCAATAGCTTGTACCTATTAAAGACATCCTAATGGAGCTTAGCCATTTTATTAGGAAAGTCAAATATATGATAAGCAATACTAGTATAAAGATGCAGAAATTTAATCAATCCAGATGCAACCTGTTAAGTCTATCTGAAGAAAAGAATTTGAAGACAAGATAACACTTAAAGGACCTTATGTAGCAAGAAAATAGAGATCGGATGGTTCCAATCTAAATTAACAAAATATACATTTAACACATTTTATAATCTTGTTATGGCCAACTACTCCATTTCAGATTTTTGACAATTATCTTATTTATTTCTACTTTCTCCACAGAATTCTTATTGCCAATAGAAAACATATAGGGAAAACCATTGTTTTTAATATCTGTATCAAATATGCTGCTAACTTTCAAAAAAGCAATAACTTTCCATTTTAACTTTGTATTGTTGTGGTGACACCCTACAGAGAAACAAATAATATATTAATTTCTATCCTCAAATGTTTTGTATTTAAATAGCAATTTTTTCCTCTATAATTTCAATGAGTTTGAAATGAACATATTTCACCAAATTCAAATATACTTATTTAGCTTTTTAAATCCAGGCCAAAATCTAAATGCTATTATCCATCATCTGATTTTTCTATACAGTTTCACTATTGTAACATTTGTGATAACAACAGCATAGATAGAGGAAAGAAAAAAAAAAGTAAAGTTCTTTTAGGTTTCAATGGCTTAGTTTAGGAATGGAATACCAAAATGCCTTATATCTCTTTGGTGCCAATTTAATCAAAATTAAATTTTTGCCCAAAGCAACAATGACTGAAGTCATCACTATCAGTAGCTTACTGGTATTTGTGAAATTAACTGTCCACCTCCATCTGGTTCCTAGGGGAATGAATGGTACTTGAATTTTTGGCAAACTCGAGACAACAGGCTGTCCATTACTAAACTATACATATGGTCCTCATTGAAGATACTGGTCATTCCCTGAATGTAGACAATCCAGTTTTTCCCTTGAGAGCTCAAATGAGGAGAAAATGTATTAATCTAATTTTATTCATATTCACACTGTGATTTACAAAACAGGTTAGAGAACATACTGAAATAAATTAATCATCATGATTCTAAACAAAGCCAAGTTCATGAAGGGTTCAGTCTTTGTTTTCTCTGGTTACATTATTTTGTAGATGCAAGCAGACTCTTCAGGAATCACAAAGGCTACATTTTTCTACACATTTAAATATTCTCCAAATTTTCAGTGACATAATTTTGAGAAAAAGACGAGTATAGTTATAAAGCTGTAATTCTCATTTCCCTAAGCAATGACAGCAGCCTCAGAATAATGCTGGTGATTCAATTCCACAAATATTTGTAATGGGCCTACTATGTGTAAGACAGGGTATGAGGTAGTGAGTATACAAAGACAAATCTAAAATGGTTCTTGGCTTAGAGATACCCTCAATACTGATATTCCACTTAGGAGATACATTTATATACATGAGGATAATTTGAACTATGGTGAGACAAGAGAAGGATTTATCCTTGTATTCTAGGAATATGTGGGTGAAAAAGGAGAAAACATGTTCTTTTTCAAAGGGAGAGAGAGGTAGATAGGCATGAGAAGCTGGAGTGATTTAGAGAATATAAAACCTGAGTGATATGGGAGAGCTTTTCAACCTAGACAGGAGCTAAAAGATAAGAACTAGATAATTTTCTGCAGGGGACACTTAGGACGGTTTCCATTTTTCCACTCTTTTAAAGATAAACAGGGCTGGCAGCAGGCAAAATTGTGAAGACAAATTTCACCCATTCCAATTCCCTTCATCCTTCTTTCTCATGATCAGTAGCAATCCCCTGAGAGAGGCAGCATCATATACTAGAAAAAAGATTCTCAGAAGATTCTCAATCAGAAAACCTGGGGTCATATTTGTTCACTTTTTCCTGAGGCAGCAGAGGAATGCTTAGTATATATTACTGATTTGGAAAGGTCTTAAGAAGCTAAATCTACTGATATGGAAATCTTTATACTGCAATACTCTCATTACAAATTCATAGAATATTAGAAATGAAAAAAAATCAGAAGATATCTAGTTCCTTCATTTTATAGATGAGGAAACTGTGGGTCAGAAAAGTTGAGTTCCTTTCCCAGGCTTTGATGCCCTTCACACACTTTCTATCCTAGCCAAACAGGCCTATTTGCTACTCTTTGTGCATAAATTTCCATCTCTGTGACTTTACATCACTTTGTCCCCGTATCACTAAGGTAATATTCACAGCACTGGCAGCAACTATGAATAAGCTGGCATAGTTCTAAATCGCAAAGTATAAAAGACTTTCCATATAGAAAGCAGAAGAAAAACAATTATTCAGACACCAGAAAACCAAATCCCAACCCCAGAAAGCCAAATCAATCATAGCAACCAAGAAGTCAATATACATTAGCACTGCAAGGGACAACGCCATTTCCAAGCCTCATTCTCCCCCTCCTGGGGCCTTCCCACAAGCAAACACTCACAATCCTAGTTTTCTGTCTGCCTGTATCCTCTCTCTTCCGCTCTGTTCTCACCAACTTCTTCCCAGCTCTGCTCCACCCTTCCTCTTCTACCAGTTCAGCAAGTTCCTCCCACCGCATGTAACTTAGGCTTCTATGTGATTTAAGCAGGCCACATGGGCTTATTAATGGGTGGGAAAGAGCTTCAAATTAAGCAAAAATACATTAACAATACATCCCCAAACCTTAGAATGTTCTTTCCCACTTCCACCTTGTAATCCCTGCCTCCTTTAAGCTTCAGCCACCTCCAATATGACACCTTTTCTGATCTCTCATTTTTCTTATTTCCACCCCTGTCTCTGTTCCCACCATCTCCACCAGTATATATTTTCTCTAAGATAACATTGTACAATGTGGACAAAGTCAGTTTCAGAATAAGGAAGGTCTGAATTCAAACCTTGCCTCTGATACATATTAGCTGTGTGACATTAAGAAATGCTTTGTATTTATTTTCACTTAATCTCTGCCTCTTTCTTCAACTGCCAAAATGGGGATATTAACAGACTACCTTGAAACCTTGTCATAAGAATCAAATAATATTTTTAAACTGCTCAGCTAAGTGGTGAGTACATAGGTGATATCTAAATGCTTATCTCCTTGCCTTGCCTCTCTCTGTGTCCAGTCAATTGCCCCCAGTAGAATGTAAACTCCCTCAAGGAAGGGACTGTTTAATTTTTAATTTTGTATTACCCCAATATCTAGAACAGTGCCTTTGCATATAGTAGGAACTTGATAAATGCTTGTTAAATTATGTGCACATACAAACACATTACATACACATGCATATCATATAACTGTTAAACCTACCAAATACAACTTATCTACCAGGCATGAAAAATAATGACCTACATGTCCTGAAGAAATACCCTTTGATTTACTTGATAAAGATGGTAGAATTTTGAGGTATTTTATTTTAAAATTGGGAATCTCACTTATATGAAATTAAAAAAAATTAAATCATTTTTTAAAAAAAACTACCCACCTCCTGGTAGAGAGGTGATGGATACAAGATACATAATGAAAATATACTTCTTTTTTAAAGCAAGAAAATATGTGGGTTTATTTTGGGTGGTGGGCAAGACTTCTTTGATACAAGAGTTTTAGTTTATTTTCTGTTTTGTTTTGTTTTCAGGGAAAGGACTTGGGGAGAAGAGGTGGTCATGTGATAGTGATGAAGCATTTAAAAACACAACACAGAACAGGGAAATTCAGAGGGGCATATGAACAAGCAGGGCAGCTTTGAAATTAACATACTGAATTTATTATATACTTTTAAAAAGAGGCAAGCTGTTCATAATGCTGTTTATAGTAAAGATTCACAGTTTCATATGCAATCCTCTTTTTCTGTTCTTTGTACAGAAATGTTCATGTTTGTGTTTGTTAAATACAGAATAACAAAAAATAATTGCTTAAAAGTAATTTAAATCAAGTTTTGATAGGAGTTGTTGACAGAGGCAGTCTTCTATCCACTATGCCATACTGTTTCATCTTACTTTTAGTAAAAACAATTTTCAGCTTTTATAAATTAAAGTACATAAATGGAAGGTTTTAGCAGGTTATTCAATTCTTTGATGTACCTATATGGCTTAGAGGGAAAAAATGAGTTTAAATCCCTCTTCATACATTTACATTGTAATTGCTGTTAGACCCTAGGCATATCACTTAACCTCTCTGAGTTCAAGTTCCCTGATCTATAAAACAGGGTTAATTATAGTGCCTATGTTATAGGGGTGTTGTGATGATCAAATGAAATAGAACATTTTAAGTACTTAAAGTGCTTTGCAAACCTTATAAAGTGATATCTAATATGTCCTAAAACTATTAGTGGTTTTAAGCTTTAACAGATGGATTAAAGCATAATCTTCAGCTATGAAAGCTTAAAACAAAACACTAGCGATGATGATGATGTGATGATGGTGATGATGTTGATGATGATCAGTGATCTAATTTATAGACATTTACCCCAGGGATGCAGCTCCCAAGCCTTTATGCCATCTCATTTTCTGCCCATTGCATGCCATAAATCCTCCTAAGGGAGATCACATTGAATGGATATCACTGGAGCACACGGATTGCCCTTACCTTATTATTGCTCTTACCATATGAATGGCTCACCTACTTGCTCAGTCATGTGTCTGCCTTTCTAATGATATCCTTTTCAATCCTTCCTTTGTGCCATTCTTACTTGGTAATGTGCTATAGACCATGAATGCCTACCATGCACCTCTCAATTGCCCTCTCAGCAGGTGTCATCATTTTTCAACAACACAAGATGAATGGAAGAATACTGTTGCTAAAAAGTTAAGATTTTTATTTCAGGGGAAAGTTTTTATTTCAGGGAGTTATTAAAAACAATGTCCAGTTTTCCTAGGCAATTCAGACCATTCTCCTGTTTATTTCTATGTCCAGCTCATTTGTTCAGGAAGAATATGATAGTAATTTGGTAAAGATGTTTTCAATTAACCAAAAATAACATTTCTATAAATGAAAATTATTAATTACAAAACAGATAAAACATTCTTCTGATTCAGCAGTTCTGCATTTTTTTCTTATATACAAAATGAAAAAGGTGAACCAGATCAAGGTTCTTTCCAATTTTATTTGTATATGCCAAAAAACTGTCCTGAGATTTATATTATCTTAATTTCTACATACAGTAAAAATTACTCCCACTTTTCCACTATTAAATATTTTTAAGTTGTTAATTAGCTTACTTATATTTATTCCATGACCATGTTGGCCTTTTAATGACTTAGTTTAAGATAAACTTGCCATTCTTTTTAAAATATTATTTGTCAGAAGTGAAGCATGTCATTGAAATACTATAATGGAAGCACTTGGCATATAACAATCTGGTTTGCAATTTTGCCATTGATAAATGCACTTATTTTTCTGTAAAAAAAAGATGATGATGATCATAAATATTTTAAGTCTGTTATTACTTATAGTTAATATTTGTGGGTATGACTCTTCTGGGAAAAAAACTTAGAAATTATAAAAAAATGTTACGAAATAGTATGTACTCTTTGATCTAGGTATATCATACCTAGGTCTATATCAAAAAGAAATAAAAGAAAAAAGGTAATCAATGCAAAATGTATTTGTACTTAATGTAAAAACATAGCTTGTTTTGTGATGGCAAAAATTGGAAACTAAGGGGGTGATTGTAAATTGAGGAATTGTGGAAGAAGTTGTGATATTTGAATGTGGAGTATTATGGTATAAAAAATGGTGATTTCAAAAAGACATGGGAAGATTTCTATAAACTGATGCAGCATGAAGCAAGCAGAATCTGAAGAGAAATTTATAGTATAATATCAATATTACAAAAATGAATAATTTTGAGGACTTGTACAAACAGATGAAGAATGTAACAAGCAGATCCAGGGAAACAATTTATAAAACAACTAACATTAAAAATAAATTTCTTTAAAAACTCTAAGAACTATGATCAATGTAACAACCATACACAATCCCAAAGGACCAATGATGAACCATGGTAACCCTTACAGAGAGAATGGATTTAAGATGTAGCATAACCTATGAATAGATTGTATATGTGTGAGTGTGTGTGTGTGTGTGTATGTGTATGTACATTCACAGTCACTGGAGGGACTTGTTTTGCTTAACTCTGCAAATTTTTTCTTACAATTTTTTTTTCTTTTCAACAATAAAGGGAAGGAGAGAAAACAGATCTTTGTTCATTTTGTTTAAAAAAACAGGTGGAATTTTGACATATGTGAAATGTTCCATGCACTTTCAGATGAGGTCATCATATTATGAGTTTTATCTCAACTGTTTTACTATTTATAAGCAAGTTCTCATGCAATAATATGTAAATTTGTTGTAAGATAAAAATAAATATATCAATGAAACTTTAAAAAATTTAATATAGGTAACTATATACACATACATACATATACACACACATATATGCATATATGTGTGTATTTTTCTAACTATTTAAAATCATTATTTGACAAAAATATGTATTATCACTCATTCAGAAAGAAAAGGTAAAGACCAAAAAAAATTTACTAATGAAAGGGTTTAAAAATAGGTCAAAAGCAACTAAAAAAGGAGAAAGGGAAAGCAACTAGCACTCTGAAAAGCAACATTCCTCTATTTATACTAAAAAAAGGATTTATATCTAAGAAAGGTATCAGAATTACTAACTTTTTTAAAAAAAGATATAACTTTTTGTATTTACTAATGTTACTGTATAAAATAGCTATAGAAGATTAAAATGGATTTCATTTCCCCATACAATATCAAAATAGTAAGAAAAAAGTACCAAAAATCTATTACTTATAATAACAATTATGAATGCAGTAAATTCTACTTTAAAAGAAAAAGTTCCAGAGTGGATCAAAACCAAAATTTAATCAATAACGTTTTATTAAGTATCTTTTGTATTAAGATTAAGAGGTGGTCTATCTAAAGCCATGTGAATTAAAGCTTTAAAAAGCAAAAAGATATTAATGATATCTCATAAAGTAGAATTCACAGATTATAATTTATATATAAAAATCTTATCCCCCCTACTATATTATAAACTTTCAGAGCAAGGGTCACATTTCCTTCATCTTTGTGTTCCACAGATTGCCCAACCCATCAATGCAGTTGATCAGTTCATGTTTGCTAAATAAATGAATGAATGCTGCATATCTACAGACCAAAAAACACATCAGGATAAAGAAGAGAAATCCAGTCATTCAAGTCTTTCCATGTATATGGACTACATCTTTTTTGACAGACAAAAAAGCCTGAATAATTTCATGGAATTTTTTTTACTTTTCTTGTAGATTTTTAAACATCATGTGTATATGCACATATAGATGAGTGTGAGTGTATTCAATACACACATAAACATGTGTATACACAAACACATGTTCATATGTGTGTGCATACACACAAGAATATGGAAAACATGAGAAGCTCTGGCCTTTAGCAATATTCATAATAATAGTACATGAGCCACAACTGGCATAAGAGATGATTTTGAGCAATATGGAAAGAACTATAAAGTTGGATGAAAATCTTTAATACCTCTTACCTCAGCTCTCAGTACCTTTCTTCCTTCTTGTTATGCCTTCCGCTCATTCTCCACCTAGTCTCACACTTCTTTATGCTACCTCTCTACTAGTTCTTATCAACACTGTAACTAGTAATTAAAAGACTGCCTGATAACAAGATCTGAGAGCTTGATAATCAAATGATAGCTCCATTTTAAAAGGAGACTCAAATTGGAGAGAAAGAATATTCACCCAGCTGTCCTTAAAGGAAATTTCCTCATGAGTATCTATAAAAGATCTCTGCAGGCCATTCAGAGCATTGTGTCCCTATTCTTGCTTTACTGGAAATAGATAAATGAAGTTTGAAAATGATGCCAGTCTCTTCTAGAATGATGCCAACCTCCCCAAAGATGGTAAATGTTCATTACCCAATGGATTTACACTGTCAGAGCAATTTTCCAAATGAATACCTTAATTAACCATGAGAGCAGACTAAATACAAACAGAAGGATTTATCTCATTGAAGTTTTACATGAACTTGAATTACACCTAATTTTGAAACAAAAAGTAATAAAATTAAATAAGCCATAAGAATTTCTTGAGAAATTGCAGAAGTTCAAATTTAGAAGAATACAAATCATTCCCCAGTTGACAAATGGTAAAAAGATATGAACAGGCAGTTTTCAGAGGAAGAAATTAAAGCTATCTATAGTCACATAAAAAAATGCTCTACATCACTATGGATAGAGAGATGCACATCAAAACAGCTCTTGAGATACCACATCACGCCTATCAGATTGATTAACATGACGAAACAGGAAAATGAAAAATATTGGAAGAGAGGTGGGAGAGTTGGAACACTGATTTTTTTGTTGGTGGAGCAGTGAGCTGATCCAACCATTCTGGAGGACAATTTGGGACTATGCCAAAGGACTACAAAAATATTTGACTCAGAGATAATTTTTCTAGGGCTGTATCCCAAATAGATCATAAAAATGGGAAAAGGTTCCACATATACAAAAATATTTATAGCAGCTCTTTTTGTGGTGTCCAAGAACTGGAAATTAAGAGTCTGCCCATCAAATGAGGAATGGCATACAAATTGTGGTATATGAATGTAATGGAATACTATTGTACTATAAAAAATGATGAACAGGTGGACTTCAGAAAAACCTGGAAAGACTTATATGAACTGATGCTGAGTGAAATGAGCAGAACCTGAAGAATATTATACATAGTAACAGCCATAATATGTGAGGACTGTTTCTGATAGACTTAGCCCTTCACAGCAATGCAAGCACCTAAAACACTACCAAAAGACTTTTGAGGCAAAATGCCATCCACATTCAGAGAAAGAACTATGAAACTAGAACATAGAATGAAGCAGACTATATTCTCTTGTGCTATGTTTTGGTTTGGTTTGACTTTTCTCATGGCTTCTCCATTCATTTTAACTCTTCTATGCAAAATGACTAATGTTGAAAATATATTTAATAAGAATGTATGTGTAGAAACCCTCCAAAAAAAAGAAAAGAAAAAAATTGCATTAGTTCTAAATCTTTTTCTTCCATCCACTTACATCACACTCTCTTCCTGCTTCTCTTTCCCTATCAGTGAAAGATCTTAATACAAGCTTCATTAAAAAAAAATGAAAGCTGTGTAACAGAAACTTCCACTTCTATCCAATTCCATACTTTAAATTACCTCAACATCAAGCCCCATTCTTTCCAGTTTTGTTCAGGCCTAAAGAATAAGGAAGCCCTTCTCCTTGCCAACACTTATCTCTCTTCAACACATGATCCCAACCTCTTCTATCTCTTTGGTCCTTTGATTATGTATCTTCATTCACTTATTCATTGACTCATTCCCTACTGCTTACCAAAATGTGTGGATCTCCCTACATTCTTAAAAATATTCACTTGTCCTATCACTGAATAAATCTATTCCTTTCTATGATCTCTTTGATCATAAAGAGAACACCTGGAGAGAAAAATGTCTATACTTAATGCTTCTATTTTCTCACTTTCCACTTCTTTCTCAACTCTTTGCAATATGGCTCTCCAACAATATACTGAAATTGTTATCACCATGCTTAGCAATAAACATTATTACTAAGACACCGAACTTAGTTATTATCAGCCTCTTGGTCCTTATTTTTTTGTTTTGTTTTGTGTTTTTACCTCCCTGGAACACTTGGACACCACTGACTATCTCACCTTACATATTCCCTACTCCCTCAGCTTTGGTGAAATTGATCCCAACTCAACTTCCATCAAGGTACTCATCATCTCTACTAAGACTGACATATTTAGACCACATTTTTCTTCTGAACTCTAGTCCTAAATTAGCAATTGGCTACTAGACATCCCCACCTCTGTGTCCCATAGGTATCTCAGATGTGACAAAGAAATCATTAGCTTTCCTCCTGAATTTACCCCACTTCCTAACTTTCCCTATTTCTGTTTAAGCTACCACTTTTTTCCATTTGTCTGAATTCATAATAGAGGAGTCATTCTTGACTCCTGTGTCATGAAATCATAACAATTTTATCTCCACACCTTATTTCACATCCATTCCCTTCTTTCCATTCACTTGGCCACCAGTTTACCTTAGTCCTTCATCATTTCCCATGAATAAAATACTTTATGTTTTCTAATTAATCTCTTCTGTCCCTTTAAGCATCCCTATCCATCCTCTACACAACCTTCAGTTCAAAGTCTGGTCAAGAATCTTCACTGTCTTTCTACTGCCTCTAGAGTAAAATTCAATCTTGTCAGTTCCGCATATAAAGCTCATACAGGACACATCTATGAAAATATAAAACTACAAAGTATAGGAGTTTTCACAGAAACATAGAGTGAAAACAATATCTAAAAATGGGTTAAAGAGATATTCATCTTAGAGCTAGGAACTTCTGAAGCACTGGAAATTTGTCTCAATGTAGACAACAAAAAATGGCTTGCCATTTCTAAGGTTTGAGTAGACAGCTGCAGGATATCTTGGCATCTCTAGCTTCTCCAATGGAGTGAGGCTTCTAACTATGGGGTGCCTTTTATGCTATTTGCCTTGGGAAATAATAGTTATTTTAGGTATAAAAGGTATAATTACAGCTTATTTTCCACTCTTTCTTCTCCTTTATTTTATTTATTCAACCAGTTGTTAAGTCTTGTAGTCTTTACCTAAGCATCTTTCATATCCATCACTCCAGTGATTTGACCATATCTCTCCAGTCATATGGTCATCACTTTAATTCAGTTTATCATCAAAATTCTTTAAGACAAGCTTCTGGTCTCTCGTATCTCTAACTCATTGTCCACACAGCCGCAAAAGCAATCTTTCTAAAATACAAGTTGGATCATGCCACTTCCCTGGTCAATAACATACTAGGACTCCCTAAGGTAAATTACCAACTACTAAGTTTAACAATTAAAGCTCTTCATAATCTGGGCCCAGTCCACATTTGAAGCATTAATTCATCCTGCCTTCCTTAGGCACTCTATTTTCCCTATTTAATGTCCCACCTCTATATTTCACACAGGTCATCCCCTATATTGGTAACCACTCATTTATCACCTCTGCTTCTTAGCATCCAAAGCTTCCTCCAAAGTTTAATTTATCCCTTTCTTTGGAAAGCCTTTCCTAAACCTACACACACATATATATATATATATATACACACACATACATACCTACACATACAGATTTGAACTAAGGAAGATGACTTTTCCTGACTTTGGAGCCACATATATATGTGTGTGTGTGTGTGTGTGTGTGTGTGTGTGTGTGTGTGTGTGTGTGTGTATACACACACATACCTACATACACATACAGATTTGAACTAAGGAAGATGACTCTTCCTGACTTCGGAGCCACCACTGTATCCACTATGCTGCTCAGTTGCCTTTATATAGGAAGATTAGATAGAAAGAAAAGAAGGAAGGAAGGAAGGAAGGAAGGAAGGAAGGAAGGAAGGAAGGAAGGAAGGAAGGAAGGAAGGAAGGAAGGAAGGAAGGAAGGAAGGAAGGAAGGAAGGAAGGAAGGAAAAGAAAGAGAAAATTTTGTATCTCCCTTAAAGACAGGAGAACCTTCTTACTAAGTCCTTGTATCTCAGGAGCCTAATGCAATACCTGGAATTTTCACAAATGCTTATTAGATTGGGTTAGACTGGGAGCTATCAGATCATCTGAATTTTCACCACCACCCTCAAGTTTACCTTAGAATCCTAGTCTGTCTTTTCTTATACTCCACCTCAACCTAAAGTACCTTTCTTGACTCTTCACTCAGATGTAAAATTCTAGCTTTACATCTGAGTAGAACGTGAGAAGCCCAGTGACATTTACTAAGACCAAAAGATAACTGTGAGCTAGACATTGGAAAACCTTAAATCCATCCTTGTTGCATTAGAACGATTATATTAGCAGCTTTGTGGAGCATGTACTATGCAGAAAAGATTAGATAAAGAGAGATCAATGATTAGAAGGCTGTTATGATAGCCCTAGCAAAGATAATGCAGATCTGTCTGTAATATGAGTTAAGAGAAGAAAGATAAATGCAAGAGTAACTTCAAGTCAAAATTATAAAGTTTTCCAAGTGACTAGATATGGAACAGGGAGACAAAAGATACCTCCAAGTTTTAAAGATAATAATAAAATCACATTTTGATTGTGCTTTAAGATTTATAAAATGCTTCCCCTTCAACAAACCTGTGGAATAGGTAGGTATCACTAATCCCATTTTAAAGAAGAGCAATTCTGAGCATCCACCTCACCCTCATCAGAGTGGCAATGTTGACAAAAACCAAAAATGATAGTAGGAGGGACTGCAGGGTAAAAAAACACAATGATGCACTCCTGGTAGAACTGTGAATTGGTCCAACTATATTGGATCAATTGTTTAATTTCAAACTACTATTTTAAAAGAGCAGCTAGGTGATTTCAGTGGATAGAGTGTCAGGCCTGCAGTCAGAAAGAACCAAGTTCAAATCCAGGCTCAGACATTTACTAGCTGGGTATTCCTGGGCAAATCACTTTCTTCATCTGTAAAATGAATTGAAGAAGGATATGGCAAACCACTACAGTATCTTTAACCAGAAAACCCTAAATGAGGTCACAAAAAGCCAGACAGGACCAAAAATGACTAAGCAAGAAGAACAAAAATTACTTTAAAAAGTGATTAAAATTGCATATACTTTTTGACCCAGCAAAACTACTACTAGGGTTATACCACAAAGTACCTTTATCTATAAAATATTTATAGCAGCTCTTTTTTGTGATGGGAAAACTCTAAAAACTAAGTGAGTCCTTATCAATTGGAGAACGGCTGAACAAATTATGACACAAGAATGTAATGAAATACTTTGTGCCACAAAAAAACAATGAGGAAAAAAATGGTTTCAGAGAAACCTTGGGAAGACTTTATGAACTAATGCAGAGTAATGTAAGTAGAACCAAGAGACAAATTTTTATAATAATAACATTTTAAAGAAAAATAACTTTGAAAAAATGACAGAATTCTCATCTATGCAATTACCAAACATGATTCCAAGGAGACAAAAATAATGTATACATCTCCCAACACAGTTGTGATATATTCGGGATACAGAATGAGGCATACATTTTTGAACATGACCAACATGAGAATTTGTTTTGACTGTGTGAAAATAAATGCTTATTAACAGAGAAGGAGGAAGACGAAGAGGAAGAGAAGAGAAGAAAGAAGAAGAGGAGGGGAAAGGAGAAGAAATAAGGAGGAGGGAGAAAAAAGGAGACTAGAGAGAAATGGCAGAGGGGAAAAGAAAGGGGAGAACCAAGGACTTATAACTTCAAGCAATTTCACTGCCCCCAATGCAGCCCAGCCTTTGACTGAGAATGACCTCTCTGTTCTACTATAAGATTTTCTAAA
Organism: Bettongia penicillata ogilbyi; assembly: GCA_023548195.1. NCBI lineage: Eukaryota > Metazoa > Chordata > Mammalia > Diprotodontia > Potoroidae > Bettongia > Bettongia penicillata. Next base: position 287,113 of record JAJHZJ010000702.1, read on the forward strand.
TAATATTTTCTAAAAATTTTTAAAGAAAAATTCAGTTATTATTCAATTACATTCACTAAATCAGAAAAGTTAACTAATCCATTTTGCAAAGATTTTCCTTAAACAAAAATATTTTTATGTTTAAATCTTAATCAGAAAAGCATTATTAACCAGAACACCATATTCCTCAATCATTATGGTCAATATAGGGTTGGTTATAATTCAAACCAGTAATAGCTGTGTTTAGTCAAAAAGACCCAATTATATAAACAGAAGCGTAATATAGTATGCTATTGCAGAAAAGTATTAGATTGAGCATCAGAAAATGAGTGTGATATTGAGTAAGGCACTTAAAACTTAGTTTCCACATCTGTAAAAATGAGAGGTTGCTCTCTAAGGTACCTTCCAGCTCCAAACCTCTGTGATTTCACAGCAACATCCATATTCCCTCAGAATACTGACAAGAATGAGAAGCAAAGTATGGAAGAATAACTGAGGTAATTTTACACATGTGCCAGAGTAGCAGGCTAGAAACTAGAGGAAAGGAACTGGAAGAGAAGATAAAAGATAGGAAGAGGAGATTTCAAAGTATAGAGTAAGGCCCAGGCTACCACCCACTGTTTGAGGTCAAAATTGGGCCAACAGATTTTCTAAAACTTTGAAAAAAAAAGCATAACAGAATTGAATTTCAATCAAATTGAGATTTCACTTTATTTCATTCCTTGACATGCATATATTGTGACAAAGCAAGGAAATCTTTGTCTTCTGACACAAGAAATAACTTCCAGAAAATCCCATGTTCATCCAAGCATGACAAAGATAAGCTTTAACTCTGAGTAATAGGGCCAAGATAGTCTAACGGATTTTCCCAAGTCTTGAACTATTTGAGCAATGCTTTACTAATGTCTCAGGAGTTTGTTTCTGAAAGTTTATGCTTCAAACTTTTCAAATACACCCACCACTAATCTGAGAAATAAAAATTTTAATAATGTTACATAAATACTGTTAATAGCACCCTAAATATCCAATTATCTACCAAAGGACTTTCTATTGAAAATATCCTTTTATAAAAAAAAAAGCTGATGAATACCTATGGACACTTAAACTAATTTTCCTACCCTGTAAAACGTCTACATAGCGTCAATTTATCACAAGGAAACTAGGTACCTAAGGCAATCCTGACACAGGCGATAAAATAGGTGCATGACAGCAGGAAGTTTCTAAGATGGGGTTTTCAATCTATATTAAGTCAGGCTGGATCCGTTGTTGAATTTCAGTACAGACATTTAGGGGGAAAAAAATTCAAAAAAAGATTTAGCATTAGTTGCAGCACGTCAGTCGGATGAACAGAAAACGTTATAGATAGCCAAGAACATAAATAACAGAATAAGCACTTTTTCTTCACTTTGCTTTATAAATGATATTACAATTGCATTAGATCCAGGAAAACTAAAAAAAAAAAAAAAGTCCTTAATATTAAATGCTCCATCCAGTCAAAATGGAGAACCTAATCATGGATTTTTGCCCCCTCCCCCAATTTCCTTGTTCTCCGTTTTTTGCTCTCCCACAGACAGCGCCGATTTTTCTCCAGCTGTGTTTGCAGAACATAGGTGCACGGGGCCACTCACCTGTCGTCGTTCTGCCACCCTTGGTCCCCTAGCAGCAAATCCCGAAACCTGTATCTTGGGGGCAAAGGGGGAACCTCGCTCTCCAAGTCAACCATCCTTTTCCAGCCAAAGGGAAAAAATAAAATAAAATTAAAAGGGGAAAAAGAAAAAAACAGAAGGGAGAGGGGGAAAAAAATAAAAGGAAAAGGTCTAACAAGAGAGGATGGGGGGTAAGGGGGCAGCCGGCAACAGTCACCAGCAGGAAGCCTGGACTGCGAGGGAGCAGGGCAGGTTCCTCGAAATCGAGGGTATGAGGGGGGTTGATGCAGACCAAGCCCAGGGGCAAAGTGGGACTCTAGCGAGCAGCAGCCCCCGGGCTCGAGCTGGGCGCAGCCTCTGGCAAGGAGGACCCGGGGGCGAGGTGAGAGTCCAAAAGTTAGTTGTGGGGGGCTGGCGGGCAGCAGAGGGGAGGTGCGGAAAGGGTCTGGGGAAAGGTAGGGGCGGGGCTGGGAGGGGGAAGCACTTCGGGCAGCAGCAGGTGAGCTGCCCCTCCGCCGCTCGCCTGCGGCTCCCAGCTGCAATGCCCCCGGCCGGCCCGGACCGAGCTCTAGCTTAGGCTCAGCGCAGCTGCTAGGGGAGTCTGGCTGGGGAGGGGGAGGCTATTTTTTCAGTCGCGGATACGCCGCCAAGCCCTAGCTCCCCGCAAATGTCATTTGGAGCTGCCGCTGGAGCCCCCACCAATGAAATTTTTTCTCATTAGCATAAATCAGTGACGGCACTGGAGGCTTCTCGGGGACAGCCAATGGGAGGGAGCTCATTAGCAGATTCTCGGGCAGCAGTCCCAAGGGAGGGGTGGGAGGGGTGGGAGCAGCCCGCCCACGCGACTGATTGCTGGGCCTGGGGTCTTTTTTCTCTGCCTCTGGGTACCTCCCTTTATTTCCATCTCGCCTAGGTGGGCGGAAGGAAAACTGCTTTCCCTGCTTGAGGGAATCCCCTTTTATCCCAAAGGGATTCCCCGTTTTCCCTCCCCTAATTCTAGAGGCTGTGAGGAGTTTCCCTCGCCCCTGGGAGCAGAATACGCACCTTTTGTGCCACATAGAATGTTGAAGCCATTCAAAACCAACCGAGAGTTGTTATACGGAGGAAATAACATAATAAACATTAAAATGCTTTAACAAATATTGAGGTCTGTATAAGTGCACCGTGATGTTGGGAAGTTGGGCTGTGATAATAATGACTGTGATTTTTCTACAGAGCTTTAAAACATTTGTTTTTCCCTTTATTTGTTCCTTTGAGTCTCACAACAACTACAGGGATATTATCTCGATTTTATGAACATGAAAAGTGAGGCTCAGAGACATTAAGGGATTCACCCATGGTCACCCTAGCGGAGTCAGAGGATTTCTTACAATCCTGCCTCACAGGTTTTATTGACCTGTCTTGATGTGCAGGATTTCTTCTCTGTACTAGTTGGATAATGTAAGGATTTTGGCAATAAGGAGTTTAATCCAACAATTATGGAGCGCCCGCTATGTGCCCGATAATGTCCAAGGTGCTGGAAACACAAAGATGCCACCATTCTTATGATGACAGATCTATGGAAGGAACTTTAGAAGCTATCTAGTCCAACTTGAGGAAACTGAGGAGGGAGGAGGGTTAGATGCTATGCCTAAATTCACACAAGTGGTAACTAAACCTTAGAGGCCAAAGTGGAACCTATGTCCTCTCAGGATAGTGCGTTTTCTCCATCAGGGTGCAGATTAATGCAAGATTACATTTACTGGAATGATAGCTAACACTGCAATGGATTTGACATGACATCATCCACCTTTCAGATTGCTTCCTCCAATGCATAGGTCTGGGATCACTTGAAGCCTGTAGGAATAGGGATTGGACCTGTGATTTCATTGATGGAGGCAATTCTCAACTGAGGAAATTGCTTCTACCAATAAAATTCGGCACCTTTTCATTGAAATATAATCTTAGAAAGTTGCCTAGAGTTCTGAGAAGTAAAGTGACTTACCCAGCTTCACCACACTGGCAGTGTTTGTGTGTGTGTATGTGTGTGTGTGTGCGCGCACGTGTGTGTGCGTGCGTGTGTGTATGTGTGTGTGTGTGTGTGTGTGTGTGTGTGTGTGTGTGCTGAACCCAGATCTTCCTAGTTTCAAGACCAGTTCTCCATTTACTACACCTTGCTGCCTCTCTTAAACACCGAAGTGAGAGGAACATCAAACACCTACTTCATTACTCTTCACCAATGGGGCCAGAGTAAAGACAGCTAACCTCTCAACTCATTTGTTCATAACAATGGTTTGCACACTGAGGGTATGCAGTGATATTTTTAAAATGTACTTTAAACAAAAATTAAAGTCTGGTTGCTGGGTAAAAGGGGATTTTATACTATTAGTGATATAGTGACAGCATTGAGTTACCGCTGGCAGATTAGACAGCAAATGTGATGGCCCACCCAAGTTGGCCATTTGTATCAAGTTTTTAATTCAAAGCAAAAGCTAGCAGGGAGCTGAATCCTTGACCCTAGCTAAGAAGGCCTCTCTCTGGAGGATTTTTTTAAAAGCCTGATTTGTAACAAAACCTGTCTTACATTCTGAGCATTCCCAGCAACATGAATAGAATCTGTTGTATTTTAGCAACAGTGAAAAGAGAAAGCAATAGAGAACAAGGAGAAAGGCAGAACATCAGATTCAACACAGGGATTAAATCTCCAAAGAGCAGGTAAGGAACAAAGAGAAAAGGTGGATGGGAGATTTGTGAAGGTATTCCTACAATTGATCTAATTCCACCAAGATCCCTGATGGTTTTGTCAGAAATAAAGCCTACCTGCTGCATGCATAGTTCGTGAGTATAACATACAAAGGAACCTGCCTATCTAGAAATGTAGGTAAAGCCTGAGGTACAGTAATAGTAATTAAACAGTAATAATAAGTGCCCTTCTCACTTTCCTCTTTGTTCATTACGTTCATGTAGTTCCTCAACTGACACATCATTTTTGGCCTCCCTTTCAGTGCTAACCCTAATGTTTTGTCCATTCCTCCACTGCTCCCTCTTCTGCACTGTCACTGGGGAAATTTAACAACTTGTTTATCAGGAGCTAGAATTTAAGGAAGAATCATTTAGGATCTGTACCATAGAGAATGGTCAACCTGCATCCTGTCATCCCTCCACAACTCCAGAACCACTGTCCACACTTAAAATTAGCTGACTCAGAAAGTTCATCTCTCATTCCTAATGGTCTCTCCCATTAATCTTAAATCCATGATTATCACAAATGCTCCAAATCCTGTCCCTGTGATGGGCTCTTCTAGAGATCCTCTTTCCTATCTCCATAGTGATATGGCTCCCTCCATCCCAAAACCAGATTGTAAGCTTTTTGAGGTCACCAATATTTTGTACAGGTTTGTGTTCTATATATCATCTCATAGATCACCTAATACATTCCCTTTCCCAAATAAGATGCTCAAAAAATACTTGTTGAAGGAACTAAATGTCTCATTCTGAAGTTAAGTTCTCTCCCTGCCCCTTTCAGTATTTACTGTATAAGAAAATCCCAAGAGAAAGATTGAGGCAGAGTTAGAATTGTAATTGTGCTTTCGTCACTAGAACACACACACACAATTGCTTGTGTGTGTGTGTGTGTGTGTGTATGAATAGCTCATCTGAGTTATAAAATAAAATTGTAAACATCTTATGTTCTTTTATAAATAGCGTCCTCTGGACTTAAATCTTTTTCTAAACATTTAGCACAGTCCTTGCCACGTAGTAGGTGTTTAATGAAAACTTCTTGACTTATCTGAGGAAAAGGTGTGAGATTAAAAAGTCTATATTTTGAGTGTATGTGAGTGAGTGTGGTAAGCAGAGAGGGGAAGTTGGGAAGACATGACCTAAAAAGCATGTAATTAGAGTCCTGTCTTTAAGTAACAATAACAGCCATCTAATGCAGCTTTACAGACATAATCTCATGTAATCTTCACAAGAACCCTGTGAGGTAGGTACCATTATTATTCTCATTTTACAAGTGAGAAAACTGAGGTCCAGGAAGGTTTTGTGACTTACTGAGGATCACACAGTTAATAAAGATCTCAGCTAGAATTTGAATTTCAGTTTCTTTTAACACCATGACCAAGGCCCTCTCATGTTCCTTGCCTTTCCCCTACTTCATATGGTTTGTCATTTCAAGTCCAAGCAGGTCCTGATAAAAAGCTGTCAGATTATTTAATATCATGTCAGGTCAAAACTGAGCAATAAATATTCATGAAACTTAACTGAAAGATTGTAGGATCTTGTCTGAGTCCACTTAGAAGATGGTAAAAGACAAAGGGTTAATATGGCAAGCAAGCTACAGAGGGCAACTGATTCTAGGCTGAGCTAGATCTCTCCTGTCCTTAACATAAGCCTCCTGGGAGACCTAGTACAGAATTTAGCCATGAGAAACCAAATTTATTAACGGCTGTCAGTGCCAGAAGATCTGGTTTATGAAGGCTAAAGGAAACAGAGCAACAGATGTAGAGGCCAGGCTTGATCACACACAAATATGAGAGTACAAGTCAAATCAGTTGTGGGAGGAGACAAAGTAGAGATGGCCAAACCTAGTGAGACATGTAATAATGATAATTCATTTTTATATAGTGCTCAACATTTACTGAGTTCTAACATTGAGAGCATAGACTTCAAGTTGAAAAGGATCTTAGAGGCTATATAGTCCAATCCTTTCATTTTATCTTTGTAGAGACTTGGAGAGGTTTTCATATGCTTAGGGTCACATAGATAATAAGTAGAAGGGTAAGGATTTGGATCCAGGTTCTGTGAGTGAAAATCCAGCACGCCTCTGATTTTTCTTAAAACAAACTCCTGAGAAGTATAATACAAATTAGTGCTCCCATTCTCTAGGTCAGTGGTGTCAAACTCAGAAAAAGGAGGCACTAATCCATACATAAGAATCCCTGTGGGTTGCTTATTGACTTAGGGTTTTGTTTTCAATGTATTGTTATCTATGTTTTACTTTACTTTATTTTGTTAAATATTTCCTAATTATGTTTTAATCTGTTTTGGACAACCCTTACAAGTGTCAAATGTGGCTTATTTGAACCCTCTGTTCTAGAGAAAAAGCAGAAGTTCAGAAGAGTGAAGTGACTCATTTATTTTTAATTACATAGTCTGTAAGTATCCCAACCAACACTGAAGACCTGTCCTTTGACCATCAAATCAAATATTCTTTTTCCCTCGTCACTGTGTGTCTGCATGAAAAAGAAAAATCTGAAACTGAAGATATCCTGTGTCTAAGTTACAGTGAAACTACATAAAACTGAGAGTGAGTCCTTGTGGGAATGTATTATCTGGTGAAATTTTTTTTTTTCAGTATCCTTAAAGATGCTCACATAAAACACTGGAATAGGTAGGGGTCATTACACTCAAGCACCATGTCAAAAAGAGTCTATACAGACAGTCACAAATGCATATATACAAATATGGGTATATGTAGACATGTATATATGTGCATATGTACTATGTACCCATGTAGTTGTGTGTACATGTACATGTTGTGTGTGCAATGTGGGTGTGCATATACGTATACATGTATACATACATACATAAATATTTATATATTTCCTCCAGTAGTGCAGATAACCCATCTTTGCCTGTGTGATTTCTTTCCACATCTTCCCATATAGTCTCTGTTCTCTACATCATGTATTAAAAGGGTTTTTTTATGATCTTTTATACTTGGTAGGTCTTAATGTTCAGTTGTTTGTCAATCTTATCTGATTTTTTGTGACCCCATTTGGGGTTTCCTTGGCTGAAATACTGGAATGACTTCCCATTTCCTTCCCCAGCTCATTTTGCAGAAGAAAAACTGAGACAAACAGGGTTATGTGGCTTGCCAAGAGTCACCCACCTAGCAAGTGTCTGAGGACAGATTTGAACTCAGGAAGGTGAGTCTTCCTGACTTCAGATCTGGCACTCTATACACTGTGCCCCCTAGCTGCCCACTTTGTGAGTATCACTGCAGTATTCAAGCTGTCTATTGCCTCTAAGGTCCTCACATTTTTTCTGATTATATATCTCACAGTGGTGTCTTTAACACCACTTCTTGCACAGATGTCATTGTTGGCAATACACTACAGTCCATTTGTACTTACCACATCTCTCCAATGACCAGAGTTTAGCCTCTAGTTGCTAGTCTTCAAAGATTGGGATGTTCCATTATTCTAAGACATGGATTTTTGCTTTAGTGAAGTTTCATAGATTATGACATTTTCTAGAGGTTCCTGTTTTAGGATGATATCGTGTTAATTCCATCTAATTCCAGGGAAGCTCAAAACCTCCTAAAAAAAATCCAGTCCAACAAGCATTAATGAAGTGCCTATTCTGATAAGGGTAAGCAAATAAGCAAATATTTACTAAATACTACCTATGTACTAGGCACTGGAGATAAAAACAAAACAGTTCCTGCCCTCAAGGAGCTTATGTTCAAATATGGAAAATACATACACAGCACATATATGGCTATACAGAAATTCACATAAAACATATATGAAGTAACCTTGTGGGAAAGTCTAACAGCAAGTTCCCTAGCCTACCCAGGACCACCCATTCACACAGGTTCTTGGATCTGCTTTTCTTAAAGGAAAGCAACTTTTAAGGGGTCAACAAATTTCTTTAATTACAGAGAAGAATTGAGTGTAAAAAATACAGAGTAGCACAAAGACCAACAGACAGGGTTCTGACCCCCTGAATCAAAGCAATATTGCTATACACTGTACATACACCCCTAGATTGAGAGCCTTTACATCACATGGCCACTTAGAGTCTCAACCAGGGAATCACAAGATCCTTCTCGTAAGCAAGCTCCCAAAGCAAAATACCAACTCAGAATATATATACACTTTTCAGAGTCAAAAGGTATCACAACTCTTGTGACTCAAGGCCTAATTAGAAATTAGGAAAAGGTGTGCAAGCCTTCCTACAAGTAAGCCTCCCCTAAGCAAGTTTCCCTTAATGGGCTCCATGTGAGCCCTATTAATGGTCAGGGAAGATTTTCCATTAACTTTATAGGAAGACACTAGTAGTTACTATCATTATTTTGTATTATGCTTAACCTAACAATTCACACAGGAAAAATAAAGGGGATGAAATATTTAGTCCTTTTGCTTACATTAGATCAAAGTAGAGGTTGGGACTACCTGAGAAGCCATGGTCTGACCCCAAGGAGTCTATGTCTTGACCTCAATGGATATGTGTGCAATCAACTAATAAGAAGGTTGAATGTGGGTAATAGCCTATCTCACCATGATATGTGATTCCAGGCTTGTCTACATAACATCTACACCCATTCTTATTCCTCAACACTCACCCAATCTGGTCTCCTTCTTTTTTACAAGTTCCCAATGTCTTCAATTCTGTGATAGAAATCAACCTTTGGGACAACAGAAATAATTATATTTTTAACATCTTCTGATTATCAATATTAAGTAAGCATAAACTAGGGAAATTTATATGTTTGCCAGTGGTGTTTGCTACTCCAACTAAGAGTCCAGGGACTGTCTTTTAATATCTTTAGCACTTAACACAGTGCCTGGGACTCAATAAATGTTGACTTACTTATTTGCCGCTATTATGTATATGGATTCGTCCTTTGTTGCCAAAGAAGATCATACCATCAGAGAAATAATGACATGACTTGTATTTGACTTTGTTTTGAGTGAGAGAGGGCTGTGCAGGACACCAGCCTCACTTCTCCTCCAGAGACATCTGAATCCTGTGACTAGATATTCATCAGGATGACTGGAGATGACCCAGAATGAGGCAATTGGGGTTAAGTGACTTGTCTAAGGTCACACAGCTAGTAAGTGTCAAGTGTCTGAGGTGAGATTTGAAGTCTGGTCCTCCTGACTCCTACTCTGGTGCTCTATGCACTGCACCACCAAGCTGCCCCTGTGCCTTTATTAAGGAAGCTTGTCAAACCTTAACTGATAAATGAAAAATACTTTGTTGGAAGAGCAAAATATTTTTCAATTGGATGATATGTCTTCTCTCTGTGTTTCATTTCCCATTAACTATCTCTTCTCAATGATTCCAAATTCCATTGATTTTGCCTTCCTTTTGGCAATTGTTGACTGTCCTTCATTCTTAAAGCAAACCATGATATCAGGAAGGCGATGCCATGACTTGCAAGTGAATTGGATTTAAGCGAAGGAGGGCTGTGCAAAGTTACCAGCCTCACTTTTTTTTCTCCAGAACCATCTGGGTCCAGTGACAAGATATAGATCAGGATGAGTGGAGATGGATCCCTTTTGAGTACAGACTATTTGAGGAAGGACCATTGCTTATTCATTGCTTTCATCTATGATGAAATGCATTTGAAGCCCTAAGACTTCTTTGGGGATGATCCAAAATTGTAACAGGCTGAATTTTCCTCAAAAATTGTTTCTAAAACCCAGGTTTGTTCTTTAGTATAGTGAGAACACATACAGAGAGAAAGAGTGAGAAGCGTATAAAAGAGATTATTGTTTAGTCATTTTTTCAGTCATGTCCGACTCTGTGACCCCATTTAGGGTTTTCTTGGCAGAGATACTGGAATGGTCTGCCAATTCTTTCTCCATTTCATTTTTTTTACAGATTAAGAAACTGAAGAAAACAGAGTTAAGTGACTTGTCCAAGGTGATATAGGTAGGAAGTGACTAAGGTCATATTTGAACTCATGAAAAGGAATCTTCTTGACTCTAGACCAGGACTCTATGCACTATAGCACCTATGTGCCTATTAAAGTGATTTAAAAAATATGGACAGAAAAGGAAGCTAAAGAAAAGTTAACAGGGAAACAGTGTGGTAAAAAAGAGGAATTAACAAAAGGATAGAGGAGAAAGTTAATAATTAAAATCAACAAAATTAGATAATGAAAAGGTTGCTTATGAAACAAATGGGAAAAGATAGAGAAGTAAGCAAGAATAAAGTAGCATTTATGAATTTAAGTATCCAAATATTGCTGTAATTTATATTCATCAATAATACTAGCTAAGAAGGATGCTTAATTTTTAATTGCGTTAATCTTTTAAAATAATCAAGCAAAAGTTTTTAAAGAGAAGAGCCCATAACCTTCAATTTATCATATGCAATCAAGCCAATGTGTATAGTGCAAAATAAAACAAAACGAAAAATGAATTTCCTTCCAACTAATATTTGGTACTACATCTAAAACAGTAGATTTTAAGCATTTACTCAGTAATCTATAGGTAATTTTTGTGAGATATTAGGCAGTATTGCCTAGTTTAATATATTTCCCACTCAATCCATAATTTCCATTAGGCATAATTTTAAAGCAGATCAGAATGTTATTAAGATAAAATTGGCTCATCTCACTATGTTGTTAATGATCATTTCATGATGTAGAAGCAAAAATATCTTCATGTTAATCATATATGCTTAGCTTCGCTAAGACTATCTAGACAAAATACTCTCCACCTAACACGTGATTGATACACAGCAAGTTTATTGTAACAAATAAGGAAAATCAACATATTAGTATAGAGGAAAGAAGGGCTTGACTAAAAATCAGAGATCCAACAGCTAAGCTATTTCCTAAGTGCCTACTGTGTAATGTGCAGGATGTTAAAGATACTCCTATGGAATTTATGAATTCATGGAAATAGGTCCTTTCCAGGTTGTTCCAAACCATGGGTCCATACCCTCCCATAAATCTTACAGTGTATATATTCCACATGTAGGAGGCCTTTCACTAGTAAATTTAATATTTTAACATTATTTTAATATTATTTAAATATTAACTTTTTAGATATTTTATATTTTAAAACATCTTAGATTTAGAGATAGAATACTCTATAAATCCATAAAGATTATTCTTTCCATCCTCCATATTTGACAGATGAGTTAACTTTAGTACAGGAGAGTTTAAGTAAGTTGTCTAAGGTCACATGGTTTTTAAGTTGCAGAGAAAGAATTAGAACCCAGATCCTCTCTCTCTGTCTCTCTATATATGTATACATAAATATATATACATATATGTATATATAAACATATATATGTATATATATGCTTGATAATATGCTTTTTATAACTTCTATATGCAAGTAAATGCTATGGCCTATTTAATTCCATCATAAATTTGAAATATACAAAGGTGCTTGAGATATAAAGATGGAAACTAAAGAAATTGCTTAAGATACAAGGGGAGAGAGGCAGTATGGTATGTAAATAATATAATATGATAAGGTTAAAGAAAACTATATATATACATGTATATGTACATTTATTTATAAAGGGCTTTATAAAACTCAAAGCCAATATAAACGACAGCTATTATTCCTAGGATGGATGATCAAATTCTCTAAACAAATTCTAGACATTATTCTCCTTCACATATTTTATGAAAGCAATATAACATAGTCTCCAGAATAGTGGATTGGGATAGGGGTGGGATCAAGCCCACTAAGCACTTCTGGAATGATTCCAAAGAGTTTATAATCAATCAAGAGGAGGATTGGGAAGATGGGTCACATTTCCCCCTCCCCTGATAGCCAAATCTAGGTGCTTGTCACTAAGTTCATTGCTGATTTTTTTTTCCATACCCAATCCTCTTTTGTTACATAAAACCCCCTCTGCCTCAAGAAAAACAGACTCATTCTATATGTTGGTTATCATTCCTGACTGTTGACTACATGTATTGTTGAAAGGGCTCACCATGTCCCCAGTATTGAGGAATTAGGTTTCACGTGACACAGGTTGCTAATTTACATCATGCTGTGACTCAGTTTCTTAGTGTAGAGGCTGTTGAACCTCATTTCATTCTACAAGTATAAAATTTGAATGAAACCCAGATACTAATCATTTTTTTTCCATTATTCTGAAATGGTAGTATCCTAAGAAGCAGCTTTGAGATAGGCAGGAGGAACACCATAATAGAGCAGTGTGGATAAATGGTTAACAATGTCTAATACAATTCAAAAATCAAAGAAAATGAAGATTGAGAAAAGGTTTTTGTATGTGTCAATTGTAAAGTCACTGGTGACCATAGAAAGAACAAAGACTTATCCAGATCCTCCAAAATGGAAAGGGTGTTATTGACCATCTAGTACAACCCATATCTGGTCAAATATTCCCTCTGCAATATGCTATCAAAGTGGTCAGGCAACTTTTGCTTGAAGACTTCCAATAAAGTGGGGACTACTGCTACCTTCTAATGCAACAAACTCTACTGATATCTCTATCAAGTGAAAAACTTGTGACAATTAGACTTATCCCAAAGTGGAATAGTCTTACTAGGTAAATATCAGAATTCTTTGCACTGGAGATATTCAAGCAAGGGGATTCCTTTGCAAGTATGAGCTGAACTAAATAACCAATGAGGTCCTTTCCAGCTATGAAGTTGTGTGATTCTATGAATTTAACTTGACTTTCTGCAACCTAAGCTAATCACATCAACACATATCTTCTGAGCAAAACAAATTTAACAAAACATGATAATGTTTCAAATTCTTGACAAAAACGAGCAGTTCCTAGAATTCGTCTTTTGCAGTCTAAAACATGCACACTTCTTCAATCACATGGCAAGGTCTGTTATTGTCAGCTCCTCCCCACTCCCTGCCCAACTTCTAGATATCCTCTGGTTTTTCTTCCCAAAATATGATGTCTCAATTTGTTCATGATTTTTCAAAGGTACTCTTGCCAGGAGTGAGTATAGTGAAACTGTCTCCTCTCTCGGGACAGTCTCCTGTTAATGCAGCCTGTAATCACTTTAGCTTTTTTTGGTGTCCATGTTCTTCTGCTGATTTATGTTGAACTTTCTCTAGTCTCAGCTACTTTTTCAGTAGAGTTGTGGGGATGCAAGCCAAGACACAGGAGGTTGAGGAGTAAGTGAGTGATGAGGAAATGGACATAGTGAGTGTGTGGTTTGTTTTGTTTTGTTTTGTTTTCAATTTGGCAGTGAAAGCTCAGGCAAGAGGAGCATATCAGCTAACAAAATCAACACAGTCAAGATTCTTGGTACTGATTGTCATGGATTGCAGCAACAGACATTATTTCATCAGGTTTTCACATTATCCGTTGGCTCTCAAATGTAGGTTCATAGGGGAAATAAATTCAACATACCATGAAACTTCAGGTAACTCAAGATCTTCCAGGAAAAATTATTCAAATTAGCTAAGTTTTCCATCTAACTGAGGGTTAGACACTTTTAAGTCCTCAAACATTTTTACCTTAACCATTTTGAAAGACAATATTGCTAAAATTCATTACATACTTCACTTTTTAAAAGGGTACACTGAATATAATTTAACCTTTTCTTCTTGACTTAGCGTCATCATTATAAACAACTATTATTCTTTTCTGTCTAACAGGAATGCCCTCAAGAGCTATTAGGGGAGAATTGTTTTCTGCTACATTAAATGTCCCTAGTCTCATGTGCTTTTCAATTTTAGAAGGTGTGTATATATCTGATTTTTTGTCAGTTTTGTCCATGCTTTTGTTTTGAGAATTTTAACTGTTAGTTCTCTTAACTGACAGTATGCCTCTTTTTATCCTTTCTAATTTGTCCTGGGCTTGGAAACTATGTAACTAATCTTGTTAAAACTGAATGTAAATTAATGGTAAATGTAATTTGAATTAGGGTTAGAAAAGCTATCTAGTGAGTGAAGTATATATACTCTACAGTGTATGTAAGAAATCCATGTCAGTCAACCTGTACTAGTTTTAAAACTAATAATGCAGTGGAATGTATTGTTATGGCTTTCCCACTTAATGTCATCTCATTAAGGATGCTAAGGCAGCAATGCTAGCAGGTAGTAACTATGAGTCCAAGGACCCATAAATCACCTTCCTATTCTGAGCTAGCCTGTGAACACCAGATAAAAACCAAAAGAGATAGAACTTTAGAGCTTGTAGTTGAGTTTTTGTTTTGGTTGGCACTATTTTTGTTTTACTATTTTCTCCTCAATTACATGCAAAAACAATTTTTAACATTTTTTTTAAACTGTGAGTTCCAAATTTTCACCCTCCCTTCCCCCAAACTCAGGAAGGAAGCAATTTACTGCAGATTATACATTGCACATGTATAATCATGCAAAATATATCATGCAAAACTTCTTTCCATATTAGCCATGTTGGACAAGAAAACAAAGTTTTTAAAAAGTAAAGTATGATTTGATCTGCATTGAAACTCCGTCAGTTCCTTCTTTTAAAGTAGATAGCATTTTTTCATTGTAAGTCCTTTAGAACTGTCTTAAATCATTATATTGCTGAAAATATCTGTCATTCCCAGTTGATAATCATACCATATTGTGCTACTGTGTAGTGTTCTCCTGGTTCTGCTCACTTCACTTTGCATCAGTTTATATAAGTCTTCCCAGGCTTTTCTGAAAACCTCCTGCTTGTCCCTTCTTTTAGCCCAATAGTATTCCATCACAACCATATACTGCAACTTGCTCAGTCATTCCCCAATTGATGGGCAGTCCATCAATTTACAATTTTTGCTACCACATGAAGAGTTGCTATAAATATTTTTGTATACATAGTTCCTTTTCCTTTTCCTTTGATCTCTTTGGGAAACAGACCTAGCAGTGGTATTGATGGATTAAAGTGTACAGTGCAGTTTTACAGCCCTTTGGGCAGAGCTCCAAATTGGAGCTAATATTTGTTAATCTGGCCCAGCCTATTGCTGTTTTAGATAGTGTTGATGGTTAAGGAAGGGATGAAAAATAGTCACATTTGCACTGATGTACGTAAAGCATTTATTAGCACACATTCAGGGAACATTCTTATTGTCTCTTACTTTGAAGGGAAGGAGAAGAGTCAATGAAAATACTTCCCATGTTCATAATGAACAATCAACAAGTATTTATTAAGTGCCTCCTTTGTACCATGCACCACGCTACATTCTAGGGGGAAAACAAAGACCAAAAAAACCCACCAACAACAAATACCAATCCATGTTCTGAAGGAACTCAGTCTAATGGGAGAGATATCATGCACACAGCTATATACAAATAAGATATACAGGGTAACTGGAAATGGTCTCAGAAGGAATTAAGACTGAAGAAGGCTTACATAGACTTCATGTAGAAAGCAGGACTTTCCATATACAGTACCTGGGACTTCACCAACTAAACTCAGTGTGTGTTCATCCTTCCTTGCCAAAGAAGACCATGCCATCAGAGAAATAATGACATGACTTGCATTTGACTTTGTTTTGAATGAGAGAGGGCTGTACAAGTCACCAGCCTCACTTCTCCTCCAGAGTCATCTGAATCCAGCGACCAGATATTCCTCAGGATGACTGGAGATGACCCAGGAGGAGGCAATTGAGGCTAAGTGACTTGCCCAAGGCCACAGAGCTAGTGTGTCAAGTGTCTGAGGTGAGATTTGAACTCAGGTCCTCCTCACTCTTGCCCTGGCGCTTTATGCACTGCACCACCTAGCTGCCCTACCAACTAAATTAATATATGTGCTGACAGACCATTCAACTGCAGTAAGATTTTTGTCACATTAATCAATTCTTCATTATTTCTATGTTCCTCCATAGATCCTCCAGAGATGATCCACTATATATATATATATATACGTATATATGTATACATATATGTATGTGTGTATATGTATATGTTTATATATGTGTATATATACATATATGTGTGTGTATATATATATATATATATATATATATATAGAGAGAGAGAGAGAGAGAGAGAGAGAGAGAGAGAGAGAGAGAGAGAACTTATTTTCTCCTCTAACATTGCCAGATTTCACAGAATCATGATACCTGGTAGAAATAGCACAGAAATCAGCAAATAAAAATAAATATGCAAGTATAAAAGTATATGTCTCTCGCATAGAATCTTAAGCAAATGGGGGAAGTGAAGAGCTTCTATATAAAATCCATTTTTATTTCAGTAACCAAAATGGGTTTATTTTTATGTGAAATAAGGTGTGCATCTCTTGGAACTCACATGGCATTGAGGAATCTATCATGTTTTGGTGAGAACTTGAATCCTATTCATAAATAAAATCAATAGACATGCATTGGTTGTCTACTATGCATATGCACATACAGCATTTCATATACAGCTGTTTCCCTTTTTCCCTTTCATCTTGATTTAGTTATTCTTTTCTTTTGCTCATTAAAGGGGCCATTCCCTGACTACTTCTTAAAAAGATCTATTCATTGAATGAGTGTTATCTCCCTCTAAGTGAGTACCTGAAAAGGCCTTAATCTAAAAAGGTCAAGGTCTCCCATTGCATCCTGGGCCATCTCCAGTCATCCTGATGAATATCTGCTCACTGGATTCAGATGGTTCAGGAGGAGAAAGTGAGACTAGTGGCTGTGTACAGCCCACTCTCCCTCCTTCAAAACAAAATCAAGTGCAAATCATGTCATCATTTCTTTGATGTCATGGTCTTCTTTGAAAATGAGGGACGGACATGACAGTACCTAGCAGGGCTAATTAAATTAATTAATTAAATTAATATATGTGCATATGGAATATTCAATTGCAGTAAGATTTTTATCAAATTAATCAATTCTTCAGTATTTCTATGTTCCTCTATAGGTCCTCCGGAGATGATCTACTTGATATGTTAAAAGCTTTCATCAAGATGATTTTACATTTTCAGGGTTCTAACATCTATTATACCATACTTGGGCCATGTGACTGGTTTATCTTTTTTAATTATAAATTTCCTCACTGCTTTCCCTTGTACCACTTCTTGATTATGTCATTACCAAATGATATAATTAGACTTTGATGCATACATAGGTCATCTAAGAAAGAAGCACCCATGTGGGAAATACCAGAGACTTTCTTTGGGGAGAAGACATTCTGTTTTCCCTATACATGGGTGGAAACAACCATTTTTACTAGCTGCATAGCTAAAACAGGCTGCATTTTTAAAACTACTAGACTGGGTCTCTCTCTCTCTCTCTCTCTCTCTCTCTCTCTCTCTCTCTCTGTCTCTCTCTCTCTGTCTTTGTCTTTTTAGTTGTATCGAAGTGGGGTGGAGATTCTATTCATGCACAGGATGGATGTCATTAACTAAGCTGGTCAGAGACAAGGACCACCTTCTCCCTTTCCCTTTTAGGTCCTGTGAACCTGAGACTTAGGTTTAGAGTTTTGGTCAGTTTCATTTGTCCTTTTCAGGTCTAGCAAAAGAAGACAAGAGTCCCCCTGATTTGGACTTCAGCCAGGGTGTCTTCAGAGGCAGGATTCCAAGCTTCTAGACCAGTCAAGAAAGCCTGAGAAGCTAGAGTACCTAGCACTTCAGCCCACAAAGGGCTTTGGACTTGGAATTTGGTGGAACCATGCTACAGGGAAACTAAATTAAGCTGTTAACCTTATTCCTTTCTCTTGCCCAGAAGTGGAATAGAGGGGAATTGTGACTCCATATGTTGTTGTTGTTTAGGCAGGGAGAGGGAGGGTTGTATATCTCTTCTTATTATGCCTTTGAAGTAAATATTCCTATTCAAAAGCTACTCAGATAGTTAAGTAGTTAAATATAATTGGTGCAGAAAAGGTTCATAAAACTGGGGGAACACAAATCATTGAGAACCTGAGCTAATGAAAGAAAGACCAGATATGTCACAAAATACCTTAAGGGTATTGGAGAACCCTGGGGCAGAGGCAAAAGGTAACAAATATATCTAGCCTTCAGTTAGTGGGTATCAGTGTCATCACTGTTCCAATAGCATGTCATAATTTTATGCTAATATTTAAGAAATAAGAGAGGAAAAATTAATAATTATTGACTAGAGATTCTGAATAGTCATACTCAATGACAAATGTTGCTGTGAAGTTGCTGATATATGTAAATAATTTATTTCTTTTACTTTTTTCTTAAAATTTGGCATTCATATTTTTTAGAAATTTATTTTCTTATTGTTAACTCACTTATACCTGTTGGTGAAACTTAGCAATAAGTTAAGTAACACTTTTGAAATATCACCCAGTTGTTTATATATTACTTACTTTTTAGAAGAATACAAAACAAATTGAAGAGACACAAAACAAAACATTTTACATTTATGGAATGACAAAAAAGCTACCCATTCAATAGTTCTTCAGAAATCTCATAGAAATTTGGGGAAAATATATTTAAAGGGACCATTTAAAATATTCTGTAGTTGGAATCCAGATCATGTAGGAATTTAAAATTAAAACAAGCATCTTGACTTATATTCAGAAGCAAATTTAAAAAATTTTTGTGCCATATTGAGTTCAGTTGCAGCATACTGAACATGTGTTATACAGCTAAATGAGTAATGCACATTTCCCACTAGGTTCCAAGTACTCTTTATGGATGTAGCAAATAAGGATGTGGCAATCACCCAATCTGGAAAGCATTAAAAAAAAGTGAATAAGATCATCAAATCAATATTAAAAAAGAAAAGCTCATCACCTCCTGCTCAAATATCAATGGAAGGAAGTATTTGGCTACAGAAGGCACATGGAAAACCAGGAATATAACAAATAAGATTTCAGAGCCTTAGCTGCCTTTTCTTTTTTACCAAAAAAATGGTACATGTATATTTAAATTGAAGTAACAAATTGCACTTTGTTTTCCCTATTCAACTTTCCTCCTTCATTTCCTTTTCTCCATAAACCTAATATTGCTCAACCGTTGGAAAGATCACCAAGTTTTACTCTGTGTGTAGACACACTGCATCTCATTATGATATTAAAGACACCACAGCAAAAAGCATTCTTTTCAACAAGTCTCATAATTTAAGATTAATTACACTGCTTTTCCAGGAATTGACTAACAAATCTCTGAAGTCACAATTAAAAGCCTAATTTGGGATAACTATTAAAGAATATTCTGTCTTGGACCACTTAGCTCAGTTGGCTAGAATATAGTATTAATGAGCCTTTAATCCCCACATAGACCAATTAACTTTGCTTCATTTCATAGACATAAACTATATAACCTGGTCTTGACCAAATCTGTGTCTTTGTTCTTACAGAAAATACAGGGTAGAGCTGGACAGCACAAAACCATCATTATTATTAGACAGGTTACTCATGATATTCAACAAATGACTGATTATATAGCTGCTATTTGCATGCCATATGTTCAGTGGATATGAGCATAGGTTAAACAGGAAGAAAATCAAAGAAACATATCTAATAGTCCTTGCCCTCACAGAACTTACAAGCTAATTAGTAGTGGTCAACTTTTTCATTTACAAAAGAAGTGAACATCAATGATTTAATCAACAGTGATAAATTACATAACCTATTTTGTGTCAGGTACTGTACTAAATTCTAGGGGTACAAATACAACAGTAAAAATGTTTCTGCCCTCAAGAAGTTTATTTTCTCATATTAGAGCATGAGACCTGTTAGCTATTAGAAATAGTACTTCAAACCTTTAGGTACTATCATCTAAATACCACAGTTTTCTTTATTCCTAAGTTTATTAATGACCCTCAGGGTACTAGATGCTGTGGAGAATAAAACATGAAGGATGGATTTATTTCACAAAACAATGAAATAAAATAAGTATCTTTGTATTTGTGCCCATCCGAGATTTTTTTGACCAGACATGATGTCATTTAGCTTCAAGAATTCCCAATGAAGAAAATTCCTATACTAATGCAGATTGAAAACTGATCTACAGTTTTTAGTATAGTCCTAAAGAGTAACCTGGAAAATTGGAGAGATTTTGTGACTTGCCCAGGGTCACAATATCATTATTTATCACAGGAGGGACTTGAAATTATGTCTTCTTTATTCTGAGGTCACCTCCATGCTCACTACATCAGGAAATTATGACCAAAACTAGAACAACACAACAGTTTTCACTACATTTTCATGAATTCATTCAATCTAATTAAAAGTAATTTAGGTAAATATTTCAGTGGAAACTTTTTTGTCCTAGAATCCATTTTCTGAGTTCTAATGTGTAATAGTCACCTCTATCTTCACTTTCTTTAAAAAAGAAAAATAAAGCTCAGTTAAAGCACCTACTTAGTATTTCCTCTCTGAGAAAGTCCTTTAATCATGTTGGTCCTGGCTATATAGGGCCAGCACCAAGCTACTCTCTCTGATTTTTTAAAGCAAGTTTTTATATAGTGCTTTAAGATTTGCTTAACACTTTACATGTATTGTCTCATTTGCTCGTCAATAAAAACCTTGAGCTACATGCTATTATTAACTCCATTTTAAAGAGGATGAAATTGAGGCTTGAAGAGGTTAAGTGATTTCTTTGCCTTGGGGTCACTCAACTAGAAAAGTCCCAGTTGAGGCAGGATTTGAACTAAGATCTTCTTGATTATAAATGTGGCACGAAATCCACTGTCACATAGTTGCCTCTGATCCCTCTTTCTAAACCATATAGTAGATAAACCACAGAATTTCAGCAGAGTCTCAACCAATACCTGAAAAAAAAAAAGTCCCTATCACAACCTGCCTAATAGGTGTTTTTTTTTTTGGTTTGTAGACCTCTTAAGAGAGGGAAAACTTACTACCTCCAAATGTAGCCCATCCACATTGGGACACTTCTAATTGTTAGAAAGTTTTCCATGACATCAAGCCTAGAATCCTACAAACAAGTCATTCCCCTGTTGAAAAATCTCTTACGGACCTCCATAGCTATTAGGATAAAGTCCAAACTACTCAGCCTTATAGTCAAGATTAGACATAACTTGTCCCTAACTTACGTTTGAAGGCATATCACCAATTACTTCCTGCTACAGAAAAATCTTTATATGAAATGTCATCAGAATATTATTTGAGGATCTCACTTCCCAAACTGCACTCACACAGCTGTTTCTAACTGAGAAGCCCTTTGTGTATCCTATCCATTTCCTACTGATTTTTTAAGAGTCAATTGCAAGTAAACCTCTGAGTCAAACTATAGCTGTCTCTTTTTTCCTATGAATTTGAATAGTTATTTTTATTTATGCAAATTATTAGGTAATTCAATGTATGTTGCTGTCATATTTATTGAATTCCTTACTAAATCCCACACTGATTCCATTTTGCAACCATCCAGATTCATTGTTTGTGGTAATGCCTCAGTCCTAATGAACTATGCCTATCCCTGTCCCTAAAAAACAGGCCTCTTTATAAAAGCAGATCTCCTCTATCCATGGTGACTTGTTTTGTTTTCTGGCTACTTCCTCTTAGATGTTCTTTTGCTCATTCAAAATTAGCAGTAATTGAAAGACCATACTTCTTGGGAACACTGTTAATTTGTTTCCAAACACCTGTAATTTGTTTACTCCCATTCAAAATCTTATATTTGTATGTATTCTTCTATCTATTCTCCTACTTACATGTTTTTTTTCAAGATATTGTTTCTTTTAAATAATCTCCTTTCCATTTTGAATTGGATATGGTGTTGCCATGGACAATGTGGAACATTTTTTCACTTCTGTAACACCTTGTCATACACCCCCACAACTCAACCTGGCTGTTCCAGAGCATCAGAACACTGTGAAAGGCATATTCCATCAGCCCTTATTATGTCATTTTTCTTTCCTTCTCTCTGTTTGTTCATTTCTGTCTTCTTCCATTTCTGGACCAAAGCTCTATGTTGTCAGCTTCTTTGGGGCTTTTTATTCAAACTACATTTGTCAAATTCTATTCAGAATCTACATAAAAGTTGTCTCAATATTCAAAGGGATGTCACGTGGAAGGATTAACTTCTGTTTAGCTCCAGATCCTAGGACTTGAAGCAGTGAATGAGAGTTGAAAAGAGGTTTGATGCAAAGAGGTTCGATGTAAAGAGAATTGTCCTGTAATTAAGAGCTATTCAAAACTGGAAAGGTCTAACAGAGGACAGACCATGTTTCCCCATGATGGACATCTTCAAACAGAACTTCATCGGTCATTTGTCAAGTATAGAGTAAGATTTTTGTTCAGGGATAGATTGAATTAGTGAATCTTTATTATCCATTCTAACTCTGAGGCTCTGTGATGCACACACACACACACACACACATACACACATACATACACACAGAAGCACACATATGCACACACATTTTTGGAAATATTTTTAATCTTTAAAAATAATTTTTATAGTTGGTGAAAACAAAAACCTGTGACAGATTTCATTTTGTCACCTTCAATTCCTTATTGGTTTTGTCCCAGAACAGATAGTATTAGAATTGCTTTAGATTTGGGCTTTCCCAGTCTTTTGAGGACTGTTTAGAAGAGGTGTTTAAAGCTTGGTATTTGAAGCTTTTTTCAAGACCAAAAATAAAGTTCTGTTAACACTTTTCACCCCTAATCTTATCCCTTTTATTTTAAATAATTTGCACCAGTCCAATCCAGATGTTGGATAAATTCATATTGTATCTAGACAAAGTGCAGGGATTTGACCAACACATCTTTCCAAAACATAAGATGAATACCTTACTGTTAACTTCCATCATAAAATTTGACAATGCTGTGAACATTATAAAATAATTGATACACTATACAATTGTACCCTGTTATGTTATTTTTAGAGGAAGGTGAGAGGCACACATTTATATCATCTTGCTTTCCTACAGATATTCCTCCAATGACCTAAAATGCCATATTTTTCTTCATTTTTCAGGGTTCTTTTTTTTAAATCCCAAAGTTTCTACATACTGTTCTCTGTTGGAAGACACAACCTACATAAGGTTTTATTTTATTCTTTCTAATGTTATGTAGTTAGTTCCCAAGTTTCCACGTTAGAGGAAGGAGAGCTAACAGATTAAGGAAAGCTGTAAAGACATCAAAATGAAAGAATAACAGAACTTTAGAACTAGAAGGGAATTGAACAACCATCTAGGTCAACCTGCACATGAAAAATGCTTCTTTCTACAATGCTCTGGCTTGAACAAGTATTTGCTTTACAACCTCCAACAATCGCGACTCACTACTTTCTGAGGTTTCCCATTCTGCTTTTTGGACAAATCTAATGGTATAATGTTTTTCAAGGGGATGGAGCAACAGTGATAGCTAAAAAGATCAGGGAAGACCATCTGAAGAAACTGGGGCTTGAACTAAGTGTTAAAGGAAACAAAGAATTCTGATAAGAAATGAGGAAGGAGTACATTCAGAGGGGAGAAGGGGGACAGGAGCCAGTGCAAAGGGATAAAGCTGGAATTTGTAGTGTAATGTGAACAGAGCTGGCCCAAGATGACAGAGTGTATTAAACTGTCAAAGGTAGGAAGGAGCCAGACTATGAAGAATTTTAGATGACAAACAGAATAGTTTGTATTTTATCATTAAGGTTATGAAAGCCACTGCATTTTATTGTATGGAGGAATTATATGGACAGACTTAATTTGGGTACAATCAGTTGGAAGCTGTGTGAAGGGGGTGAGAGTTAAAGCAGGGAGACATCGTCATGACATAGGCTTGGGACCATTCATCATCCTCATTGCCTCCCTCTTCTAGGAAACCTAGAGAGTCCCAATGTTCTCCCTGAAATGAAGGTTGTCAGAACTGAACATTTTATTCATGATGTGTATCTTTAGAACTTAGTATAGTGCTTAAATCATAAAAAAGACGGAAAGTGTAATTCCTTCTTTCTTTGCTTCTTTTCTTCTTTCCTGTCGTCTTCTAAAATATTAATGGGCTGTTTTCCTATCTATTATGCTATCTTTTGTTTTATTGAATTGTTTAATCCACTCACATTTAAGCTAAGGATGCTAAACTTGTGGTTTCCTCCACTTTTTGGTCTTGATTTTTAATCCCTCCTTCTTTGGTCCGTGTAATTAGTTTTGTTGACACTACTTTGCTACTGCTTTATTCACATTAACTTTCCTCACTCTCATTTCCACATTTAATCCATTTCAAGTTCTTTGAGTTTACTTAAATTGTTCCATTATTTATTTAGCTAGATAACTAGCTGTTACTAGATTGCTTCTTCTGATTCATGTCTTCCTCATCCCGTTAAAGGGGTAATTCTCGCAATTTATAAATGGTCAAAGAATGTGAATAGGCAGTTTTCAGAGGAAGAAATTAAAGCTATTTATAGTCATGTGAAAAAATGTTCTAAATCACTATTGATCAGAGACATGCAAATCAAAACAGTTCTGAGGTACCACATCACAACTATCAGATTTGCTAACATGACAAAACAGGAAGATGATAAATGTTGGGGAAGATGTGGGAGAGTTGAAACACTAATTCATTGTTGATGAAGCTGTGAGCTGATCAGTCATTCCGGAGAACAATTTGAAACTATGCCTAAAGGGCTACAAAAATGTGCCTACCCTTTCACCCAGCAATATTGTTTCTAGGAGGGGCAGTTAGTGGTGCAGTGGACAGAGCACCAGTGCAGGAGTCAGGAGGACCTGACTTCAAATCTCACCTCAGACACTTGACACTCACTAGCTGTGTGACCTTAGGCAAGTCACTTAACCCCAATTGCCTCATCCTGGGTCATCTCCAGCCATCCTGATGAATATCTGGTCACTGGATTCAGATTGCTCTGGAGAAGAAGTGAGGCTGGTGACCTGCATAGGCCTCCCTCACTCAAAACAAAGTCAAGTGCAAGTCATGTCATTATTTCTCTGATGGCATGGCCTTCTTTGACAACGAAGGAGATACACACACACACACACACATATGCACACAGCATCTATTGTTTCTAGGACTGTATCACAAAGAGATTATAAAAATGAGAAAGGGTCTCACATATACAAAAATATTTATAGCAGCTCTCTCTGTGTTGGCCAAAAACTGAAAATCAAGGGAATGCCCATCAGTTGGAGAATGGTTGAACAAGTTGTGGTATATAAATGTAATGGAATACTATTGTGTTATAGGAAATGATGAACAGGAGGCCTTCAGAGAAGCCTGGAAGGACTTATACGAACTGATGCTGAATGAAATGAGCAGACCCAGAAGAACACTGTATGCAGTAACACCCACAGTGTGTGAGGTCTGTCTCTGGTAGACTTAGCCCTTCACAGTAATGCAAGGACCTAGAACATTCCCAAAGGACTCTTAAGGCAAAATGTCATCCACATCCAGAGAGAGAACTATGGAATTGCAATGCAAAATGAAGCAGAATATTTTCTCTTGTGTTATGTTTTGTTTTGATTTGTATATTCTGATGGTTTCTCCCATTCATTTTAATTTTTTTATGTAACATGACTAATGTGAAAATGTGATTAATAAGAATGTATGTGTAGAACCTATATAAGATTGCATGCCATTTCAGGGAGGAAGCGGGGAGGGAGGGAAAGAAAATCTAAAGCTTCTGGAAGTGATTGTAGAAATCTGAAAACATTTTTTTAAAAAAAAAGGTTAAAAAATATAATAAATTTTAAAAAAGGAGTAATTCAGAATCTTCCTTCCTTGCTAATCTTTTACAGAAGTTTTCTCTGTTTTATTTTTTTCATTATATCTTCCCTTCTTTTCTATTCTGAATAGTATTTTTTGACTCATGGGCATTACCCTTCATGACCTTTCTGCTATTCTCTTTGTCTATCATGAAAGCTGGAGTAAGTTCATGAAATGCCAGATTTGTAGTCCTTCTTTTATCCAATTTCCATATTATTGTATCTATGGATCTTATGACTATCCTACATTTTTTAATGCTTTGCCCTGCTATTATAAACATCAGTTCATGAGTGAAGCAATTTTGGATAAATTTAGTGATATGGTGTGTAATAGGAGATTAATTATAATAATAAGAAATTTATGTAGCACTTTAAGATTTACAAAATAGATCACAGATATATTTCATTTGATCTTTACAAAAATTATCTGAGATATTATTTTATTTATTATTACTTTTATTAGTATCCAGTCTCCTTCTGAAGCAAAAAGTTTCTTCTATTTTTTCTGTCCTAGTTCCTGATCTCCATGACTTTTATCTTATTCCTACACAACTTCCCATGCCCAGCTTCTTAAGAGAGCATAAGAATAATTGTCCCATCAGCATTCATCTATTGAGATGGAAAAAGTACATTACCAGTTCCTCTCTGTCCTTTGCTTCTTCTCACTTCATTCAAGCAGCTTACCATTCTGTTCCCTCCATAAAAGATATTGATTCATTAATAGATTGTCGAGGGATTTAGGCCATGAAATGTTAATTCAGCTCTTCTCCCTTTGTTTCTCTTTCTTCTCTTGGTTCCCCTTAAAGATTTGGTCTTTTAGGTCTTTTTATCCCTTGATTGCCCCTCTCTGTTCTTTTACCCATTAGATTAAATTTTCTCTAAAAAACAACAACAGGATGCTGGGGGCAGAGTCAAGATGGTGCAGTAGAAAGGGGCATATACTCTCACACTTCCCCCACAGCCCACAAAATACCTCTAAAAAATGACTCGAAACAAATTCTAGAGCAGCAGAAGCCACAGAACAACAGAATCAAAGAGGTTTCCAGCCAAATGTAACCTGGAAGGCTGACAGGAAAAGTCTGTCTCACAGGGTGATGAGTGGAGCAGAGCCAGCACTGAGAGGAACAGGACCTGAACAGACCTCTGGGACAAAATTCCCATCAGGGAGGGTCCCAGATTCCACAACCCATGAGCAACAAAGAAAGTTCCAAAGGTCAGTGTGGGAGAGATTTTCCAGCTGATTGAGAAGGAACAGGGTTCCCCCAGCAACAACCCAGAGGCTGTGGCAGTAGACTGCAGGGAGTTACAATGTTCAAGAAGCAACCTGAGCCCATTGTCCAGGAAGACCAGCTTAAAGCTTCTGGTGGTACAGAGGAGCTGATCTAAATCTAAGCCATAAGAGACAGCCCAGCACCCACCAAAAGTCCCAGGGGAATTGAGTAGCTAAGTCCAATCTCAGCCTCAAACACAATACTGGGGAGAGAAGGGACAATAGGACCATCCTCTTGACAAGGGATTCAAAAGTCAAGTAACTGGCTTGGAAAATGCTCAAAAAAGGGAAAAAAATAAGACCATAGAAGGTTAAGTTCTTGGTGAACAGGTGTCTCCACCCATCCTTTCAGATGAAGAGGAACAAGGCATACTGTCACAGGAAGACAAGGCCCCTGGTTCCAGGGCCTCCAAAGGTAACTTAAATTGGGCTCTGGCAATAGAAGAGCATGAAAAGCGACTTAGCATCTTGGTAAAGGAGAACCAAAAAAATGCTGAGGAAAATAACACCTTTAAAAAGAGGCTAACTCAATTGGAAAAAGAGGTCCAAAATGCCAATGAGGAGAAGGAGGCTTTAAAAAGTAGAATTAGCCAAATGGAGGAGAAAGTTCAAAAACTCAAAGAAAATAGTTCTCTGAAAGAGTGAATTGAGTTCAGGGAAATGAATTACTATGAGACAAACCAAGCAGTTAAAAAGCAAAACCAAAAGTTTGAAAAAATAGAAGATAATGTGAAACATCTCATTGGAAAAACAGCAACTGACCTGGAAAATAGATCCAGGAGAGACAATTTAAAAATTATGGGACTACATAAAAGCCATGATCAAAAAAAGAACCTAAATATTATCTCTCATGAAATTGTCAAGGAAAACTGCCCTGATAGTCTAGAACCAGAGGGCAAAATAAATATTGAAAGAATCCAGTGATCACCTCCTGAAAGAAACTCAAAGAGAGAAGCTCCTAGGAATATTGTGGCCAAATTTCAGAGTTCCCAAGTCAAGGAGAAAATACTGCAAGCAACTAGAAAGAAACAACTAGAGTATTGTGGAAATTCAATCAGGATAACAAAGGATCTGGCAGCTTCAACATTAAGGGATCAAAGGGCTGGGAATATGATATTCCAGAAGTCAAAGGAACTGGGATTAAAACCAAGAATCACCTACCCAGCAAAACTGAGTATAATACTTCAATGGAATAAAGGATCATTCAATGATATAGAGGACTTCCAAGCATTCATGATGAAAAGACAAGAACTGAAGAGAAAATTTAACTTTCAAACACAAGAATCAAGAGAAGCATGAAAAGGTAAACAGGAAAGAGAAATCATAAAAGACTTTCTAAGGCTGAACTGTTTACATTCCTA
The DNA here is from genome assembly GCA_023548195.1 of Bettongia penicillata ogilbyi. NCBI lineage: Eukaryota > Metazoa > Chordata > Mammalia > Diprotodontia > Potoroidae > Bettongia > Bettongia penicillata. The sequence continues at coordinate 315,622 of JAJHZJ010000702.1, forward strand.
CATGGAAAGAAAATATTTATAACTCTTGAGACTTTTCTCAGTATTTGGGTAGGTGCAAGGATTGTACATACACACACACACACACACACACACACTCACGGATAGAGAGTACAGGCTATTTTGAATCAGAAGAGATGATATCCACAGAAAAAGATATAAAATAAAAATTAAGGGGTGAGGAAGGAAAATACTGGGAGGAGAAAAGGAGAAATGGAATGGGGCAGGCTATAACTCATAAAAGAGTTAATAAAAATCTTGTTCAATGGAGGAGAAAAGGCAGAAGGAGAGAGGGGAAAAGTGAAGCTTGCTCTCTTTACATATAGCTTAAGGAGGGAAGAACAAGCTCATTAAATTTGGTATGAAAATCTATCTTATACTACAGGAAAGTAGGGGAGAATCTTACAAATGGGGTGAGGGGTGTTCCAGCCTAATGCCATGGGCTGCCAGTTCCTCTTACCTATTCCAGATCTTCGGTGGCCAGCCAGATAAACATATGAGAGAAGAGACCACCAGAGTGAAGGAGAGGTACTGATACAAGCTACATGTCAGCATACAGGGTGAGTTCTCCCTGCTGGAGACCCCTTCTTCCCGAGGAGAAAGGAAACCCCACTTCTCAGGCTTTCCTGTCCCCAGTTAAGCTCTCCCAGCTGCATAGTTTGCTCATGGACAGCATGCTCTCAGCCCCTTAGCCAATTAACAAAAGGTGTGCTCAGACCACAGACCAACCTCAAGGGTGAGATGCTCTCCCCAGAAAGTTCCCACTGAGAAGAGGTGGAAAACAAGATAACTCATGTCTCACTTCCAGCTGTTCTCTGGGGGGCCTCATGAGAGCTCTGCAGTTTCAAGAAGCCCTCACCTTTACCTAACCCAAGACCATTCACTTGAGAACTGAGCTTGTGCCTTAACAGAGGGGAATGATAGAAGGGAAGGTAAATGGGAGAAGGGAATAACTAGAAATAAACACTTTTGGGAAGGGACAAGGTCAAATGAGGGAATAAAATAATAAGAGGGGATAGAGTAGGATAGAGGGCAATATATTTAGTATTACACAACATGATTATTATGGAAGTCTTTTGCAAAATGACACATATATAGCCTGTATTGAATTGCTTGCCTTCTCAGTGAGGTTGGGGAGGGAGGTAGGGAAGGAAAGAAGATGGAATTCAAAGTACTAGAAACAAATGTTGAAAATTATTGCATATAAGAGAAATAAGAAACATAGGTCATGGAGTATAGAAATTTATCTTGCCCTACAAGAAAAGAGAGAAGATAGGGATAAGAGAGGGATGGGGTGTGATAGAAGAGAAGGCTCATTGAAAGAAAGGGTAAACAGAATGCAAGGTATTAGGGGATATGGGGAGGGAAGAAATGGGGAGAAAAATTGGGCATGTTACAAAGTTATATAAAAGCAGTTAGTATTAAGAACAATTGACTGACTTAATTACTGAGACTAAATCAGAGACATCTTTAGTTTGGGGAAATGACTTTTAATCTAAGTCTCCTAAAGGCAGCTAACTTCAGGTAAAATTTGGAATTGTTAGAAAAGTTAAGGTTTTAATGGTAAATTTGATTTTATCATTGTTATTTAAGCAAGAACTAGAATAGGTATAGAAAAACCTGTAAGCCACTTAAGACTTGCCTCAAAAGAGGTTCCTTAGCCAATGTGAAATTATAGTCATATCTGAAACCTGATTATTGGAACTTGCTATTTTAAGATGCTATGGAACTATTGAGTGACTGTTCTTCTGAGTCTAACTCCAGGAATGGATAGCAAGAAAGGCAGTCTGAGACTCCAACCCATGATACTAGTAAGCCTGTGAGATGCTGGTATGAACTGCAAAAGGTGATCTCATGGGAAGGGTGGGAGAAAGTCTGTTCAGCCTGGGCTGAGGTAAGAGTCACCTGACTCAATTTCCCCACTGACACCTGGCAGATTTTAAGCCCGATTGAATGCAAGTTGACAATCTAGTCCTGCCTGGAATTGACATGAAAATGGGGAGTTATTGTTTCCCTGCAATGTCCCTACTTTTAGTGGCAATTTCCTAGAGTGAAAAGGTTTGTAAGCTTAATACCAGATCTATTAAATTATAGATTGTTGGTAGGGGAACATCCGAGGTTAAATCTAAAATTAAGCTATTAGGCATAGGACTTTAGACCAACAAGAATAAGTTAGGGTCCTTTAATTCTTAGTAATAGTGTGGAGACAACCAGGTCAAGAGCTTGTGAAGTTAGCATACATAATTATTATTTGTGTCTCAGTTGGTTAGTGTTAAAAAAAAAATCGTTTGTGGTTGATGTTATAAATGCTTTAAAAGTAGTATCACCTGACCAAAAGTTGGGATTGTTTTGTGTGATATGAACTGTGTTAAAAATGAAAAATTAAATTAAAACATATTTACAAAACAAAAACAAGAATGAGAAGCTATTAACATTCAAGGCCAGCTAGGTGCCACAGTAGATAGAGTGCCTAGAGCCAAGAAGACTCATCTGTCTAAGTTTAAATCTGACCTCAGACTGTGTGATCCTGGGCAATTCACTTAACCATGTTTGTCTCAGTTTCCTCATCTATAAAATTAGCTGGAAAACAAAATAGTAAACTGTTCCAGTATCTTTGCCCTAGAAAACCCCAAATGGGGTCATGAAGAGTTGGACCGAACTCAAATGACCAAACAACAAATTAACATTCAAGAATCAGTCCATTGAATAATCCTTTCTTGATAATTGTACGTATTTACCTTTCTTGTACTTAGAAGAAAAAGCAAGAATCAAATAAAGGAGGATGGAATGAAAATAACTGACGTGAAAGAGAAGACAGAGCTACTCTCTTATTGGTTTTGTTTTTGTTTTCTCTGCAAATGAGAACTACATTGACACTGGAAATTACAGAACAAAAATAACTAACAAGGAGCTTATAGGTATGATAATTAAAGGCATAATTTCCCTTGATGACTTCAAGTCACTTATACCAGATGAACTATATGATTAGGTCCTGAAAGAATTGGAAGATGTGATTACTGAAACACTGTCACTAATATCTGAAAGTTCATGAAAAACAAGAGAGTAGAAGAGCATATGTTGCCCAGACATTAAAAAAATGTAAAAGAACAAATTTTTATGAAGTTGACTTGGATTCCTTGGAAAATTCCAGAAGGAATCAATAAAAAGGTAGTTAGTGATAATGTAGAACAGCAGTTACAAAGAGTCAAATTAGTCTCATCAAGAACAAACCATGCCAAACTAGCATGATTTCTTTTTTTTTTTGACAAAATCACTAAACTGATAGATAAGAGAAATGCTATTAATAAGGGTTTACTTAGGTTTTAGTAAAGCTTTTTCATAAATCCTCTCATATTATGATTGTGGAGAACAGGAGACTTGAAATATGATAGCACAATCAGATTCAAAATCAAAATGGTTGGAATGAAAAAGTTGTTGTGGTTCGTTCTTTGTTTTCAAAGAGGACCAAGGATATCACAAGATGATGTCTTGACCAGTGTGTGAATTGGATTTAAGAGAGGCAGAGTTACACAAAGTCATTAGTTAGCCTCACTCTCTCATCCAGATTCACTGAAGTCCTGTGGCAAGATGAAAGTCAATATGACTGGTAGTGGTCCAGGGTACAGTGGATACCTCGGTATCTTTGATATCTGACCAAACTCTATGTACTCCACACTGCCTGTTTCAGCTGCCTTCCTAGCTGTTGAAACATGTTCTCATCCACACATTCCATCAAAAGAAGTCTTCACTAGCGTGGGGGTAGACATCACCTTACTCTCAAAAAAGTTTGAAACCTGTCAATTGATTATCTTCAACATGGTTTAGTCTGTCTGCCAAGACAATTTTGTCATGGTATATCTGCCGTGCATGCTACAGCTTCTTGGAGTCACAGATGAGAGTTGAGTGCCAGATGGACACCAAAGCTGTCAGCAATCCTGAAAAGGGCTCAGCAAGTCCTCACACCAGAGATGCTAGTCCTCCTTGAACACCTGATTAGCCCAGCAGAGATAGTATATCTATCAATTTAAAAAAATTAATCTTTTAATCTGAATTTTAATGCAAAAAAGGACATTTCCAACAATATATCACACCCAACATATTTCTCTGTGATTTTGTGAATTCCCATTTCATTCCATTTGCTGTTTTAAAAGTCTAAGCTACTGATTCTCCTTCTAATTCTTCCCTCCATAATTTAATGCAATTTTTATCTCATTTCCTTTTTTCTAGGTATTCAAGTTGTCTTTGCAAGAAACTCCCCCTTATCCATGTTTTTCTTTGTGTTTTTATGTAATTATATTTTTAATATTTAACATAATTCTATAATATATAGTTATGATATAATAATTTAATATAATTTTACAGTTATTTGCTCCTTTGAGGGATTGCTAGAGTAATTTTTCTTACATTGGTTGATATTTTCTTTATTTACTCATCTCTCTGTCTTTAATTCCTGAATTCAGATTTGTTCCATGACCAAGAAGGAAGAAAGGAAACAAGCATTTATTAAGCACTTACTGTGTGCCAGACACTGTGATCAATACTTTACAAATATGATCTAATTTTATCTTCACTATAACCCTAGGAAGCTAGGTGTTATTATTATCCCCATATGACAGTTGAGGAAACAAGTATAGAGGCTCTAAGTGACTTGCGTAGGGTTGCACCATTAGTAAGTGACCAAGGATGGATTCAAACTTAGGTCTTCCAGATTCCAGACCCAGTGCTCTATACATCCTACCAATCAGCTGTTCTATCTCCTTCTAGGACAAGTTGGGTGATTGGCCTTGCTTGGTTTTACTTTGGGTCACCTATATTTTTGCACTGATTCCTACATCTTGAGGATAGGATCCTCTGGATCTTTGAAACTAGAATAAGGCCTTCTCTGATATCTGCTCCACTTTGAATCTACAATTCTGCCTGGTTTCAATGCAATAGAACCAATGTCCCTCCCAACATAAGTTCATCACTTTTTAACTCACCACCATATTGTTAACTCAAGTCTCAGTGGACTCCATTTCCTTCAATACCCTCTTCCCTCTATAGGGATAGAGGGAGGAGTATCAAACTCCTCCCAATGCATTCTTTCTTACTGGGCAGAAACTAGCCTCTCAGACCACTCCACTTTGCATCTGCTGCCCTTTTTCCATCTGCTTTCAACTCACAGAACAAGATATCCCTGCACCAGTTTCCCCAGTCCCTCCACCCTCCTTTTCTTGCTTCCTTACAAGTTGTCTTCCCCTTACATTAGAAACTTGTTGAAGGAAGGGACTGTCTTTCTTTTTATCAGTTGTATCCTCAGCACTTAGCACAGTGTCTGGCATGGCATAGGTGTATAATAAATGTTGATTGGATTGGCATCTCAGGACAGTTCTAGGGATCTTAGAACCTTGAGCCTGCATAGTTGTGTTATGAACACTGTGCCGCTACCCTGATTGAACATGTGGCTCTCCTTCACTTGTATGGACCCCATCTTGGAGCTTTTTGACCATCCTGGGGCTTTCTTAGGGAAAGCCTACTCTCTTATTGCCTGTCAAGGTGAGACCCTCTTAAACTTCACATGTTCCTGCCTCTCCCATCACTGGAAGGCTACACTGGGCTGGCGCTAGCTTCATTTCTTTTCCTTTCGGCCTCTTGAATTCTGACTGACTTCTGAGACAGTATTGTGGTAAAAGAAGTCACTTACTATAGTTCCCATGGTATTTCTTGATCATTAATATTTGGTCTTCAGGGTTTTGCTGGAGTACCTACAGGGGAGCATGGGTGGTCTGCATCCTCCTCCTCAGAAACCAATGCCCATCAAATGTTCAGGGAATACCAATCTGGGAAATATAGCTAACACAATAGATGACAGAAGCAGGATCATTAGCAATGATTGAACAAATTAAATTCAATGGAGATAAGTATAATCTTGTTCTTGGGTATACAATTTTAATTTTATAAGCATAAGATGGTAGAGGCATAGTTAACAAGTATTCGGAAGAAAAAGGTCTAAGGGTTTTATTGGACCATGAGCTCAGTATGAGGCAACTAGGTAGTTCTTTGGATAGAGCATTGAGCTTGGAGTCAGAAAGACTAAGTTTAAATCCAGCCTCACGCTCACTAGGCAAGTCTTTAGGCAAGTCACTTAACTCCTATTTGCCTTAATACACTGGAGAAGGAAATGGAAAAATACTCCACAGTCTTTGTAAAGAAAATTTCATCTGGAGTCACAAAGTGTTGAACAAGACAAACAACAACAAGAATTAGGTTGATCATGTTCCCATTCTGAGGGCTACTATGTGGCACAGTGGATATAGTGCTGGGCCTGGAGTCAGGAAGACTCATCTGTCTGAGTTCAAATCTGGCCTCAGACGCTAACTGTTGTGACCCTGGGCAAGTCACTTAACCTTGTTTCCCTCAGTTTCCTCATCTGTAAAATGAGCTGGAGAAGGAAATGGCAATCCGCTCCAATATCTTTGCCAAGAAAATGCCAAATGACTGAACAAAAGCTCAAAATGAATTTACAGTGGAACAAGCAGAAAAGTTAATGTGATCTTGGGTTACATTGAAACAAAGGTAGCTTTCAAGAATAGTGAAGTAATAGTCCCACTGTACCCTGTCCCCTTCAAACCTGATTTAGTGTGCTATGTTCAGTTCTGGACACAATCACTTAAGAAGAACTTCTATAAGGTAGAGTATCTATCCAGAAGAAGGTATCCAGGTTGGTGAAGGGCTTTGAGGATGTCAAATGAGGATTAGTTGAAAATTTTAAATATGTTTAACTTGGAGAAGAGAAGGGGGACTGGTTTTCAAATATTTTAAAGTCTATTATTTAGAGGGCTCAGGTGTTATTTGGCCCTAGAGGGCAGAATGCAGAACAAGGATAGAAATTGCAAAGAGGGTAATTTAGGCTTGGGAGGAAAGTGGAGAAACTTCCCCAAATTAGAAATGTCCAGAAGAGGAGAAGTGGTGGATCAAGGGGGTCTTCAAAAAGAATCTGGAAGATTATTTGTAGCATGTTTGTTTTAGAAGGGATCATTTTTATTGTATGGGCCATACTAGCTAGCTGCTGAGGTCTGTTCTGACTCAAATTCTGTGATTTTTCTACGACTTTAGAGAAGGAAGCTACCTCAGAGGATATCTAGTCTAATATCTAAACAGACATCCCATTTACAACATCTCTGGCAATGTCCATCCAGCCTACTTCTAAAAAAAAAGAGAGAGAGAGAGAGAGAGAGAGAGAGAGAGAGAGAGAGAGAGAGAGAGAGAGAGAGAGACCTTTTTATATAGGGGGGAGGCTATTTCACTTTTGAATAACTAATTGTTAGGAAAGATTTCTTTGCTTTAAAGTGAAATTGCATTTCTTCTGTTTCCACCTACTGTTCCTAGTTCTGCCATCTGAATCCAAGAAGAATAAGTTCAATCCCTCTAACACAGGATAGACTTACAATACTTAAAGGCAGTTAATATATGCTACCATTCCTCTCCCTAAGTTTTCTCTTCTCCATGTTAAATTATTTCAGTGCCTTTAACTAATCCTCAAATGGTTCATTTCTCTATGTTTTTATCATCTTTGCCTTCCTCTAGATGTATTCCATTTTGTCAATATTCTTCATGACACCCAGAATTGAAAATAACATTCCAAGTGAAATCTCAGCAGGAAAAAAGTAAGGAAAAATTACAGAATCTCAGAACTGGAAGGGACCTGCAAAGTCATCCATTCCAAACTGTATCTGAACAAATATATCCTTTACAAGGTACTCCAATCTTGACATTCAGCTTTTGATCCATGACTTTCAGTGAAGGGAAGCCTACAAACTCTAGAGAAAATGTTGTAGGACTTTAGGGTAGTTCTGTTAAGAAGTTCTTCCTTATATACAGTTTAGTTCTTTACAATTTTCAGCCAAATTAGGACTATCACCCCTGTCATTTAGAATAATAAGCCTCTATTAATATAAATGAAGATCACATTCATTGTTTGGGCATTAATGGGTTGCCATGTAACACTATTGAGTTATATTGTTTTTACAGACTGCTAAAACCCCCAGATACTTTCATATAGTATTTTTTAATTTTGTTTTTTCATCTGAAAGTTCCCTTTATCAATGAAATCATGAGACTAGTCTCTGTCTCCCATTGTCTAAGTGCAATCCATCTTTCAGCTCAAGTATAGTACCCAACCATCTAGTGGATTTATAATTCCATTTCTATAGAATAAAATTTAGCAATGGAAAGGCTACTGGAGGCAATCCTCCTCTTCTACCTATGTAGATTCTATGTACAATTCTATGTAAAACATATCTACATCTTCATAATATCTAACAAATTGGAACTAATATGAGGGATTAGACTTATTCCATAATTTGTCTCTTGGCATAAAGGAATACTTCTGAAGTTTAAGTAATGGCTTTAGATGATCAATGACCAAGAAATTTGCCTATTATAGCTATTGTTCTTATGTCAAATCCCTAGTACAACAAGAACCTGAGCCTAAAACTCTTTTAGGTACCACTATCTTATCCAATTATAATGCTAAATTCAATTTGCTTGATAAGTGAAGGCCCAAACAATTTGGTATTACTGGACTTTTTGAATTTCAAAATCAATATCTATAATGGTGATTTAGATGGAAAGATCTTTCCCATTCATTAATAGGCCCATGTGACCTGCTTAAATCACATGCAAGCCTAAGTCACATGTGGTAGGAGGAGCTTGCTGAACAGGTAGAACAGTATGGGTGGAGCTTAGCTGGGAGGAAGTTGGTCAGACTAATTAGCTAGGAAGGACACAGGCAAGCAGACAGCTAGGCTCTTGAGTGCTTGTTTGTGGGAAGGCCCCAGCAAGAAGATGGAGAAAGGCTTGAAAATGTCTTTGTTCCCAGAAGTGCTAATTAGCACTTCTTGGTTACTATGACTGATTTGGTTTTCTGGTTTGGGGATTTGGCTTTCTGGTGTCTGAATAAATGTTTTTTTTTTTTTTTTTTTACTTCTGCCTTCTATATGGATAGTCTGTTATACTTGTGACTGAGGACTATGCCAGCTTATTCATAGCTGCCTCTAGTGCCTTGGCAATATGGTATCTTAGTGCTGGAAGAGACTTCAGAGGCAATCTAGGCCAAACAACATTTAAAGAAGAATTCTTTCTACAGCCTTTCTCATAAATAGCATGAGACCATTCCCATTTAAGATTTCCTTCAAAGTTAACATGGAGATATTATTTGATGGTGATTGTAGAAAGATGACAGCTTACTGGGACAAAAAGGAGTCTTGATAAAGACTCTACTAGGGCTTTTGTAAAAAATTTCTGGTAAGAAATAAAAAGAATCTCTTCCAGACTATTCCACCAAACCACAGAGGGGAGAGCCAGAGGAAACACCAATCTTGAGAAGCCCCTATGACAGATGAGCCTTTCATAAGCCCAGAGAGGAAGCAAAGGCCACCCTGGAGGTCTTAGGATCCAGTACTCCCAATCTGAGTCTAGCAATGTACACCAATGGAGCTTTTTCCAAGGCAGATCTTGGCAGAAACCCAGGACCAACCTAACAAGAAGTTGGCCTGTGACTTCAAGAGCCCCACCAGAAAGGGCAACCTTGGGACATTTCAAATAGGTTCAGTAAGATACTAGTGGCTTTGGGACCATTTTGTTGTAGGTAAAGATCTAGACTGAGAGTCGCTAAAATTCATGGAGGGAACGTAGCACAGGAGTGTCTTCTGAGCCAAACAGAAGCTCAGAAGGAAACCAGATAGAGCCCACAGTAGGGGAGGTCCCAGAACTCTATGGTAAGTTATAGTCTAGCACCTGAGCAACCCGGAAGTCCCTTTAAATAGGGACCTAATCTACCCTCTATACTCAGGACAGCACAGGACCTTTTTTCTTTGGCCACAGAAACTACAAAGGTATTTGGAAGAAATGAAACAATAAATATGAAATGGAAAAGCTAGGTAAGAAAGAGTAGCAAAGAAAATAAAGATTTTAAAGAATGGAAAAGTCTTATTCAAGAACTGAAGGTCCTGAAAATGAAAATGACCAGACAGAAAACAACTCAATAAATGATAAAAATTACTAAATCAAATCCAAAAGATTGAAAAATGGAAAAAAGATAATATCAAAAACAACTAACCTGCAAGTATTTGAAGAATAGTTGCACCATTTAAAAACTATATTCAGAAAAAAAGTCTAGATACAATATTTCTTTTTCTTTTAATATAAATTTATTTATTTAACTTTTTACATTCATTTTCACAAAATTTTGGGTTCCAAATTTCCTCCCCATTTCCCCTCCCCGCACCCCAATACACCGAGCATTCTAATTTCCCCTATCACCAATCTGCCCTCTCTTCTATCCTTCCTCCCTTTTCTTGTCCCCATCTTCTCTTTTGTCCTGTAGGGCAAGATGACATTCTATTCCCCTTTAACTGTATTTCTTATTTTCTAGTAGCAACAACAATACTTGACAGTTGTTCCTAAAATTTTGAGTTCCAAATTCTCCCCATCCCTCCCTCCCCACCCATTTCCTTTGGGAAGGCAGACAATTCATATAGGCCATATCTGTGTAGTTTTGCAAATGACTTCCATAATAGTCATGTTGTGTAAAACTAACTATATTTCCCTCCATCCTATCCTGCCCCCCATTGTTTCTATGCTGTCTTTTGATCCTGTCCTTCCCTGAGTGTTGACTTCAAATTGCTCCCTCCTCCCATTGCCCTCCCTTCCATCGTCCCCCCCAACCGTGCTTATCTCCTTCTCCCCCACTTTCCTGCATTGCAAGATAGGTTTTCATACCAAAATGAGTGTGCATTTTACTCCTTCCTTTAGTCGAATGTGATGAGGGTAAACTTCATGTTTTGTTCTCAGCTCTCCTCTTTTTCCTTCCACTAAAAAGTCTCCTGCTTGCCTCTTGAATGAGATATAATTTACCCCATTCCATTTCACCCTCTTTCCTCCCACTACATTTCTCTCTCACCGTTTACCTTAATTTCTTTTAAGATATGGTCCCATCCTATTCAATTCACTCTGTGCTCTCTGTCTCTGTGTGTGCGTGCATGTGTGTATGTGTGTGTGCGTGCACGTGTGTACATGTGTGTACATGCGTGTGTATGTGGTCCCACCAACTACCCAGATACTGAAAAGTTTAAAGAGTTAGAAATATTGTCTTTCCATGTAGGAATGTAAACAGTTCACCTTTGGTAAGTCCCTTATGACTTCTCTTTGCTGTTTACTTTTTCATGCTTCTTCTCATTCTTGTGTTTGAAAGTCAAATTTTCTTTTCAGCTCTGGTCTTTTCATCAAGAATGCTTGAAAGTCCTCTATTTCATTGAAAGACCATATTTTCCCCTGAAGTATTATACTCAACTTTGCTGGGTAGGTGATTCTTGGTTTCAGTCCTAGTTCCTTTGACTTCTGGAATATCCTATTCCATGCCCTTCGATCCCTTAATGTAGAAGCTTCTAGATCTTGTGTTATCCTGATTGTATTTCCACAATACTGGAATTGTTTCTTTCTAGCTGCTTGCAATATTTTCTCCTTGACCTGGGAATTCTGAAAATTTGGCCACAATGTTCCTAGGAGTTTCTCTTTTTGGATCTCTTTCAGGTGGTGATTGATGGATTCCTTCAATACTTATTTTGCCCACTGGTTCTAGAATATCAGGGCAGTTTTCCTTGATAATTTCATGAAAGATGATGTCTAGGCTCTTTTTTTGATCATGGCTTTCAGGTATTCCCATGATTTTTAAATTGTCTCTCCTGGATCTATTTCCCAGGTCAGTTGCTTTTCCAATGAGATATTTCACATTCTCTTCCATTTTTTCATTCTTTTGGTTTTGTTTGGTGATTTCTTGGCTTCTCAGAAAGTCATTAGACTCCATCTGTTCCATTCTAATTTTGAGAGAACTATTTTCTTCAGTGAGCTTTTGAACCTCTTTTTCCATTTGGCTAATTCTGCTTTTGAAAACATTCTTGTCCTCATTGGCTTTTTGAACCTCTTTTGCCAATTGAGTGAGCCTATTTTTCAAGGTGTTATTTTCTTCAGCATTTTTGGGGTCTCCTTTAGCAGGATATTGACCTGTTTTTCATGCTTTTCTTGCATCTCTCTCATTTCTCTTCTCAGTTTTTCCTCCACCTGTCTAACTTGATTTTCAAAATCCTTTTTGAGCTCTTCCATGGCCTGAGCCCATTGGATATCTATTTCAGATGTTTGGGATACAGAGGCCTTGGCTTCTATGTCTTTCCCTGATGGTAAGCATTGTTCTTCCTCATCAGAAAGAAAAGGTGGAAACATCTGTTCACCAAGAAAGTAACCTTCTATGGTCTTATTTTTTTTCCCTTTTCTGGGCATTTTCCAAGCCCCATTACTTGACTTCTGATATTCCTCTGCACCCCTGCCTAGATCCTCCCAGCTAGTGCTTGGGATCTGAGATTAAAATGCTGCTCCCCAGCCTCAGGGCTGTGAACTTAAGTTCTGGTGCTCAGGTGGGGGCAGGGCCACCTCCCAGTCTCAGTGCCCTCAGTAGTGGAACAGAGCCCCTGGCCACCGCTGCCTCTGCTGCTGCCTCTGCTGCTGCCTCCCAAGGGAGCCCGAGTCATAGAGACACCTCACTCCCCTCTCAGCCAGCCCAGAAGTCTCTCCCACTGACCTGTGTGCCTATCAGTGGAGGGACCTTAGCAGCCGCCGGGAATTCCATCCCTGAAGCCTGCTCAGATCTGCTCCTCTGGGGCCATGCAGCCAGGGCAGGGCAGGGTTGGGCTCTGCTGTCTGGTGCGCAACGGACCTTTGGTGCTGGTTTTTCAGGGCTCTCTGGAACGGAAATCTCCTCCACTGTGTTGCTATGCAGCTTGCACTGCTCCAGAATTTGTGGGGAGTTCTTTTTACAGGAAATTTATGGGCTGTTGGTTCGGAGCTAGCATATGTGAGTCTTTCTACTCCGCCATCTTCACTCCTCCCCACTAGATACAATATTTCAAGAAATTATAAATGAAAACTACTCAGAATTCTTAATGGACAAAGTTGGGGGGAGGGGAAAGAATTCACTAATCACCTCTGGAAAGGAAGTACTAAGTGAAAATTCCAAGAAACATGATAATCCAAATCTTGAACTTCCAGGTTAAAAAATGCATGTATTATAAGGACAAAAAGGAATTCAAATATCAAGGAATGACAAATACAAAATAATAACTAGTCAGCTCTTTCTGTGGTGGCCAAGAATTGGGAAATGGAGAGAGGCTCATCAACTGAGGAATGTCTGAATAAGTTGTAGTACATGAATGTAATGGAATGCTATTATTCCATAGAAATTATAAGCAGGTGGACTTTTGAAAAACCTAGAAAGAATTACATGAACTGATGCTGAGTGAAGTGAACAGAACCAGGAGAACACTATACACAATAAGAACAACATTGTATGATGACTAACTTTGAAAGACTTAACTCTTCTCATCAATACAAGGATCTAAGATAATTCCAAAAGATTCATGATGGAAAATACTATCCCCATGCAGAAAAAGAACTATGGAGTCTGAATCATGCTATTTTTTTTCTCTCTTTTAGTGTCTTCTTTCTTGTGGTTTTTCCCTTTCATTCTTTTTCTCTACAACATGACCAATGTTGAAATACGTTTAATATGATTGTACATGTATGTCCTATATCAGATTGCACTTTGTCTTGGGGAGGATCAAGAGGGAGGGAAAAAAAATTTAGAAGTTAAAATCTTATAGAATTTAATGTTGAGAACTAAAAACAAATAAAAAATTTAAAAAAAATAATAACAGCTAACATTTATATAGTGCTTACCATGTGCAAGGTACCATGTTAACTGCCTTACAGTTATTATCTCATTTTATCCTCACAACAATCCTGAGAGGTTGGTGCTATTATTATCTGCATTTTGCAAATAAGGAAAGTGAGGCAGAGGTTAAGTGACTTTCCCAGCATCACATAACAAGTGTCTGAGATCAGATTTGAACTCATGTCTTCTTTTTCCAGGACAGCTAGTTGATATAGTGTATAGAGCGCTAGGGTTGAAGTCAGAAAGACACATCTCCTTGAATTGTTTGTGTGACCTGGGAAAGTCACTTACTCATTTGCTTCAGTTCATCATCGTTAAAATGAGGTGGAGAAGGAAATGACAAACCCCTTCAGTATCTTTGCTAAGAAAACCCCAGTGGAGTCACGAAGAGTCAGATGTGACCAAAAAATAACTGAACAATAAAAAACAACTTCCTTGCTCCAGATATAGCACTGTATCAACTGTGCCATCTAGCTGCCCTGAATCACATAGGCCTAGGCAATTGTCACATAAAGAAAAAGAGAGCTTGAACTATGATATTCCAAAAGTCAAGAGATAAAGTTTTATAATTCCATCAAAAGAAGAATCACATAGGTAAAAAATGGACATTTAACAGAATTAAAGAATTGCTAGCATTTCTGATGGAAAGGTCATAAATGTCAGACATTGCATCAAAATGGAAATGCAAACACCAGTGAAGAATGACTCACTTATTTGTGAGATTGAAAGGGAGTATGTGGGGATGAATTATTTAGATCTTAATATGGGTCAACCAGATGGCTTAGTGGATAGAGTGCCAGGCCTGGAGTCAAGAAGACTCCACATCCTGGGTTCAAATCTAGCTTCAGACACTTACTAGCTGTGTGACCCTCGGCAAGTCACTTAACCATGTTTGCCTCAGTTTCTTTATTTGTAAAATGAGCTAGAGAACAAAATGGCAAACCATTCCGGTATCTCTGCTAAGAAAACCCAAATGAGATTATGAAGAATCAGACATGGTTTAATGACTGAACAACAATAACATGGGGATAAGAAATAAATGTCTTTGAACCCTAATATTTCTAATAGCCATAGAGAAAGGTTATAATTACAGATATTCTGCAGGTGCTTTTACTTTGTTTTAATAGGCCTAGAAAACAAAAAATAATGGGATAAATCAGGGTCTCCATAGACAAAGGAGGAAGAAAATCACTATTTCATAATAGAGGTACATCAGATGAAGAAAACACAAAGGAAGGTATAAGGCCAGAAATCACATTCTAGGAAACTTAGCTGAAAAAGATATAAGAAGAGGAAACACAATTTGACACTTTCTATAAAAACAAAATGTAGAGATTTTGGTTGCAAATATACTTTATTCAAAAGAGAACTAGGAAGGGACAGGGACAAGGAAAGGATTAGAAAAGATGGAGGGCAGGTTAGGTAAGAGAATAATCCAAGGAATTACACAAAACCAACATGAATATTGGAGGGAAGAGCATAAAGAGATATTAAAAGTAAAGGAAGAAAAATTGTAAAAATCTTAGCTTGAGGGGAAAGGTAAAGAGGAATGCTGTAACAGAGAGGAAACAAGCTGCTTCATTTATAAGATCACAAGGAACAAGCAAATTCCCTTTCTTCTACCTGCTCCTTCTTCTTATATATAAGGAAGGTGGAGAAAACAGGAAAAAGTATGAGAGAAATACGCAATTAACAATCAGAACTATGAGTGAGAATAGGATGAATCACTCCCAAAACAGCAGAAAGAAGAAAGCAAATTATGTCGTTCACTAGAAACACACTTAAAACACAAAAATTCAGAGCAAAATAAAGGGCTAGAATAAAATCTATTATGCTTCAGTTTAACTAAAAAAAAAACAAAACAGCAGCGGTATGAATTGTGATGTCACATAAGGGTATAGTAAACATTTGTTCAGTCATGTCCAATTCTTTGAAACCCTATTTTTAAAAACAATATTGCTCTTACCATATACAATATTCTTTTGCTTCTGTTTGCTCCTCACTGTTCTGTACAAATCTTTGTTTCTGTAAGATCATCAAGATCACCATTTCTTATAGCACAGTAATATTCCATCACAATCACATACCACAACTTGTTCAGCAATTCATCAATTGATGGGCATCCCCACAATTCCAGTTCTTCTCTCTCTCTCTCTCTCTCTCTCTCTCTCTCTCTCTCTCTCTATATATATATATATATATATATATGTATGTATGTATGTATATAATATATATATACATACATATATGTATATATACATATCTACACACACATATATATGTGTATATATGTATGTATGTGTATATATGAACTTGTAAGTTTTTTTTACTTTTTCCCTAATTATATCTGGAAATATACCTACTAGTGGTATTACTAGGTCAAAAGGTATAGGCAGTTTATAACTCTTTGGGCATAATTCCAAATTGCTCTCCAAGATGGTTGGATCAGTTCATAATTCCACCAACATGAATTAGTGTCCCAATTTTTCCACATCCCTTCCAATATATGCTGCTTTCCCTTTCCATCATTTTAGCCAATCAGGTGTAAAATGATATTTCAAGGTTGTTTTAATTTGCATTTCTCTAAACAAAAATAATTTAGTGCATTTTATATGACTATAATAATCTAAAAACTGCCTATTCATGTTGTTTTTTACCATTTATCCATGGGGGAGTAACTCGTGTTCTTATAGATTTTCAAAGTTTTGTATATATTTGAGATATGAGATCTGTATCTGAAAGATTTTCTATAAATTCTCCCCAAAATTTTTCGCTTTCCTTCTAATCTTGGCTACATTTATTTTATTTGTACAAAAACTTTCTTGTTTTAATGTAATTAAAATTATTCATTTTGCACTTCCCTCTGCTCTCCATCTCTTGTTTGTTCATAAATTTTCTTCCTGTCCACAGGTCTCATAAATAATATGTTCTATGTGTTTTAGATTTTTCTTGTAATATCTCTATATGTCCATTTTGACCTCATTTTGGTAAATGGTGTAAAATTGTAAGATATTGGTATATGCCCATTTTCTGACATACTGCTTTCCAGTTTTCCCCACAATTTTTACCAAATAATGAATTCTTATGCCAAAATCATATCTTTACCTTTGTCAAATGCAAGGTTACTATATTTGTTTGCTTCAGTAAATTGTATGTCTATTCTGACTGTAAATACTTTCATCAAACTAATGAATTAAGCATACAACTAAAATGACTAATATTAACATATCAAAAATATCCCCAAATAAATAACATATAGAAATCCTGAAAATTAAAAGAAATTCATGTAATTAAAAGAAAAAGAAGACTATTAGGCTAAGGAATAAATTTAGGAGTTTCTTTTAACTAATAAAATAGATGAACAATTAGCTAATCCAATTTTTTAAAGAGAGAAAAACCAAATTGCTTCTATCAAAAGTTAAGCAAGAGAACTCACAACAGTTAAAGAGTAAATAATGGAAACACAGAGACAATTTTGTCCGTTTACATGTTAAAAATGTTGATAACTTAGGAAAGAGGTAAAAAAAATGTAAAAAATAATAAAATATTCCAATTTGGAGAAAGAAGAAACAGACTACTTAATTAGCCAACCTCAGGCAATTAAATTGAGCAATTCATAAATGAATTTCCCAAGAAAAATCTCTAGGATCAAATGGATTTACAATAGACCTTTGTTAACCATTCAAAGGACAATTAATGCCAATACTACATAAACTTTTTGCCATAATAAGAAGGAATTTTTCTAATCTTTTTTTTCTCTGATATAAATTTGGTTTTGATTCCTCAACCAGGGAAAGGTAACTAAGAGGACAATGACTGTAAACGAATATCTCTAATGGACATCAAAACAAAAGTTTTAAATTAATTATTACCAGGTAGGCTAAGAACATATAAAAGTTTAATAACGTTGGATTTACGTTGGCAATATAGAACTAGTTTATTATTAGGATGAATCTAAATGTAACAAACCCTGTTAATACTATGATTATCTCAATAGATGCTTTAAAAAAAAACCCCACTTTTTATGAAATCCAAGATTGGTTTCTATTTCTAAAAACTTTGAAAATCTGTAAGTTAAAAACAGACCTTTCCTCATTGTAGTAAATAAGATTGATCTAAATCCAAAGTGAAACATAATATGTAATGGAGAAAAGTTAGAGGTCTTTACAAAAAAGTCAAGAGTAAGGCAAAATGCTCATTATCAGTGTTATTCTTTAAAATAGCATTAAAAATGTTAGATTAAAACTATAAGATAAGAAACAAATTAAGAGAATAAGTACTGGCAAAGGAGAAAAAATTATCTCTTTTTGTAGAATATATAATGGTATACTTAGAAAATACTGTGAAGTCAATTAAAATTAATTGAAATAATGAATTCAACAAAGTTGCAGGACATAAATCCACACAAATCATCAGCATCCCTATGTTTAACAAAAAAACAATTCAGAAGTAAGAGCTACAGAGAGAAATTATATTCAAAATAACTATAGAAAATGTAGGCTTTTGAGAACTATATCTATCAGTATTCATGCAGAAACTATATGAATCCAGCTACACATTTATAAGCGTAAATAAGACAGAACTAAATAATATGGAGAAAACAGGAATTGGCTTAATTTAGCACAAATGACATTTCCTAAATTAATTTACTTATCCAGTACTCTACCAATCAATGTGCTACAGAAGTATTTTATATATTTAGAAACTATAGTAATTAAATTCATATAAAGGAATAAAAGGTCAAGAATCTCCCGAATATTAATGGGGAAAAAGTTTAAAAGCGTTTATTTGTCCTCGACTGTTATAAAAATAATGGTGATTAAAATGCTTTGGCACTGCTTAAAAAATAAAGATTGATATTATTGTATTTTAGTTTGATAGAATTTTAGTTTAAACTAATACCTTATATCATATCCCAAGATAATCTACAAAAGGATACTATACATATATATGTGTGTATACGTATAATATATACATATATGTATATGTATATGGTTATAATCACAAACAAATTAGAGGAACAAGACAATAAACATTTCACACCCATGGATGAGGAAGAGTTCATGGCATAATTGGATAGAGAGGATCACAGAACATAAAATGGGAAATTTTGACTATGTAAAAGTATTTTTTTGCACATACTAATCAAATATAGTTAAGATCAAAAGAAAACAATCAATAGGTTAAAAAAACTTTATATTTTTTTTCTGAATCAAATAACTTCCATATTATATAAGGAATTGAAACACATGAGAACAAGTCATTCTTCAATGGGCAAATGGTCAAAAGTTATAAACAAGAAATTTTCAAGGGAAGAGATCCAAGCTATCTACAGCCATTTAAACTCTCATTCAGACACTTATTGACTGTGTGACTCTAGGTAAGTGACCAATCACTCTGTGCATCAGTTTCCTTAAAATGAGGAAAATAGCATCTACGTTATAGGGGTTTTGTGAGGCTAAAATGAATGGACATTTATAAAGCATTTTGCATATAGCATTTTCAAGTACTATATCAATGTTAGCTACTTTATTATAAATAAATCACCAATAATTAGAGAAATGCACATTAAAACAATTTTGATGTTCCACCTCACCTCTATCCAAATGGCCCTTTTAACAAGAAAGAAATATGACAAATCTTGTATGCATGAGGTGCCAGAAAACACGCACATACCCATAGAAATCTGAATTGATACAGCCGTTTTAGAAAGGAATTTGGAGTTACCCCTAAAAATTACTTTTGACAGTGATGTACCAATACTATATCTATAATCCCAAGAAATGAAATAAAGAGATAAAGGACCAATATGTATTAAAACTTACGCTTTTTTGTGGTAACCAAAATTGAAAAATAAGGGCAAGTTTTCTTGTTGGGCAATAGCTAACCAAATTAAGGTTCATAAACGAAATGGATTATTTTGTGATAAGAAATGGTAAAACAGACAGGTTCAGAGAAACCTGGGAAAATCTTGATGAACTGATGCAGGGTGAACTGAAATGGACTAAGAGAAGAGTTTATACTTTGATAACAATTAGAGAAAGAACTTTGAAAAACTTTAGAACACTGAACAATGAAATAATAAACCATAAATCAAAAAGAATCAATATGAAATATTCCACTTACCTCCTTGACAGAGAAAATGATTTTAAAATGCAGAAAGGAGCATATATTTTCAGATGTAGCCAATGAGGCAATTTTGCCACCTGTATATGTAAGTATTAAAGGATTTCTTTTCCTTTTCTTATTTTTTGTTTTTGACTTTTTGCTCAATTGGAGGAATCTAGGGTAGGTGAGATAGTGAGGACATTTTCTTAAAAGCATAAAGAAAAAATGAAGAATTTTTGATAAACTATGTTTATTTCAGTATAATTTATTGCTAGGTGCTGCGGCCAGTGCAGTCCAGCAGGTCCGGGGCAGTTATGGGCTCACAGAGTGAGGATGAAAAGACAGGCAGAACACAACAGTCTGAACAAACTGAGTTTATTCTGGACATACTGAGCCAATAATTTAGGGAATAGGGATGCTTAAATAGTAAAAACCCATAAAGGTAGTGATTGAAGCATGAAACAGAGCAGATGGTGACAAGTAGAAAGGGAGACTTCAAGGCCTCTTTATTGGAATGTTATCCTGTATAGCAGGGGCCCTGATTCCTGGAACTTCAACATCCGAATTCAAGGATGAGCACCTGAGAACAGTATATCACTTAACTTCTCAAGCCAGCTACTATTCTCTCTTAGAGGAGGGGAACTCTTGATCAGGGGCTCTTTCAAACCCTTCAAGGTTCTCTACAGCTAGGTAGTAATATGGCTTTGACATTATTCAAGTATTCAGCTTGCCAAAGAGGAACGGTGAAATATACATTGCATCCTCATGATACTTTCTTTTAAAAAGAGTTATTTCATTGTACTTCCTTGATTGGGTAGGGTAGGTATTATTACTATTTACTGTTGTTGATAACAATGGGGAACATTTAGTGAAAAATTGTGTATATACCCTATATATTTTAAAATCCTTGCGTTGTCAAGTCATATGTTATATATTTTTTTTAAAAAATAATAAAAATTTTAAATAGATGTCATTTAAAACATCATTCTGGTTCTAGACATGCACTCCTAAAACTTCATTATTGTACGTCTCAGCTCCTCAACCACAGATCAAGTGAATTCTTTTTGTTCTATTTTGTTATTATTGTGTTGGTTGTGGAAACAGATACTGACAAGTTATTTTGTTTTGTTTATTTCATTTTCCATTCATTAAGTTATATAGAATGAGAATTTCTGACTAGAGTTACTGTAATAGCATACAGTATGAACAGCATAAACAGTACAAACAGCAACATAGATACATTAATATAAATTAATTACAATATCCAGACTACATCTCACTGTTATATCAACAAGTATAGCATGAGATTATGCCAAATACTTTGCTAAAATCAAGGTGAATACTAGCATTTCTCTATACCGCCAATATTTATTCTGGCATAATTTGTTCTAGATGAAACTGTGATAACTCTTACTTTATTTTCTCAGTGTTCACACATTGTCCCTTTAATAGTACATTGTCATTTTTTTCTGGTAATTGAAGTCACTTTCATTGGCAGACTCCATCTGATTCCTCATTTTGAATGAATGTAATTGCTTTCCTACAGTCCTAAAGCACAGCTCCAGTTCTTTGCAGTTTTTTGAATATAGCCAACTGTTGCTTTCAAGTCTCATGTGTCATATTTTTAATGTCCTTGATGTGTTATTTTCCACTAGTTGGAGCAAGTTTGTGGCTAGACCACTGAACCTGGAGGCAAGAAGTCCTGAGCTCAGATCTGACCTCAGATATACCTACTAGTTGTGTAACTCTGGACAATTCATTTAACTTCTATTTGCCTTAGTAAATGGGGCTAATATTAGTACCTACCTCTCAAAGCTGTTGTGAACACATAGTTGTTGTAAAGATCAAATAAGAGAATATTCATAAGTGCTTAGCACAGTACCTAAAAAAGACAATATACTATATAAATGCTTATTTCCTTTCCGTACCGCCTCCCCACTGGCCATACAACACTTCAATTCTCTATGACAATTATATTTTAAAAACAAAAGCAAAAAACAACTTACTTTGTGTAATTTCTGAGTTGTGATTACATCTGCAGCCAGAACCACATAATAATATTCTAAGTTAGTAGATCCAAATACTTTTCCTTTTCCTTTTTAAAAATACTGTGACTATAAGTTATAAAAGGTTATGGTGGAGAAATGTAATCTATGGCAGGTTCTACTAAGCCAGAAAAGCTTTCACTACAGACAAGCTAAAAACAGTGTCGCTGTTGTCTCAGGACCAGTTTATCTAATTCTGAAAAGATTTATCATTGAGCAGTTGGCCATGAGATGATAAATTTCAGGGGCATCAGCAACTCAAAAAGACCTTCTAGAAAACAGAAGAGTTGTGAACTGCATCTTTGGAGAGAAAACACACAAGGGTCAGATCACAGCTCATTAAAATGTTTAGTTGACGCAAGGTTCTTTTTGTTTTTGTTTTTTTTGGTTTGTTTTTTTTTGCCCCTAACTATGTAGTGTGGACAAGTACTAGAAAAAATATTGACTAAAGGTCTTAATGGATAGGATATAAACTATATGTGGGGAGAGATTTTGAGAAAACACCCAAAGTAAACCTAAAAGTCTGACACCTATGGAAGATGGTTCAGTTTTATCCATAATTCGTGGTATTGATGGGGTTTGGGCCCAATCTGAGATATTTTCCCCTTACCCCAGATAGAATTTGGGTCCCATTTGCCAAAGGACCCTGGAAAATGCCCCCTTGAACTCTCCTTGAATTTCCCCAGCTGATCTAGCATTTGCCTGAGGCTTTATAACTCTGACCAATTCTCTGTTACCCTTAACCTAGCGCAGCCCTTCAAGGTGGGTTACCTCAAGATTGCCTCCAGCTACTTCCCACCTTTGATCTTATCTAAGACCCTATTATATTTGTCCAGGCTTTCAACCTACAGTCACCCCAGTTTACTGATCTAGATCTCTCCCACCTATTTCTGTATATAAAATCTATCTTGCTTCCATGAAAGTGCTCAGATTCAATCTGACCCCCTTTCATTATCCATAAAAATGCTTAAATTCCTTAAGAGTTTGGTCAATATGATAGAGCTTTAATAAACTTTGTTTTCTTTTGACTGAAAGAAGGCTTGGGTAGAATTTGTTCAGGCAAGATCCATGTGTCACTATTTTGGGGTCCCAGCACCCCTAAACCTCAACAGTATGTTGTGATTTCAAAGGTTCCAGGAAACCTCCGTTAGTTCCTTGAATCTCATCCCTTTAAGCTTACTAAGACCTGAATCTCTACCACTGCACACTTACTCTTTTGGCTTTCAGATTTTCTCTCTTCCTGCTCAAGGAACCAGCCATCACTTTGAATGTCACTGGGAACTGACTTCTTTAACGTAAGCAGATGGTCATAGATGTCCTTCATCCTGGGAAGGTCACAAATATCCAAGACTAAAATTTAAGAAAAAATGGCCAAATGCAAGACAACTCCAGTTGTCATTTTTGTCTTTGGATTCAGAATCTATTTGTTGGTGGCAAAACTACAGGCTTTGGCTTGATAAATGATTCCTTCGACTAACCAAAGGAAAATGAAACCAGACTTGAAAGGAATAGCCTATATAAAAGGAAAAAAAACCATCAAGAAAGCTGAGAAAGGAACACAAGAACAGAATTAAAAAGTCAGGAGAATGCTGAACAAAGTCAACCTTTGGGACAGAGTCAGTCTGAGTGATTCCCATACTTTTATTTAACCTTTGGGTACGGTTCTCAGCAAGACTGCAGGAGAGGGCTTGGTCCCCTTAGGACTACTCTCATCACTTAAGAGCTAATTCTCATCTCCCAATGATGCTGTAATGGGGAGGAAATAAGGTGACACCAATTC
The DNA here is from genome assembly GCA_023548195.1 of Bettongia penicillata ogilbyi. Lineage (NCBI taxonomy): Eukaryota > Metazoa > Chordata > Mammalia > Diprotodontia > Potoroidae > Bettongia > Bettongia penicillata. The sequence goes on from JAJHZJ010000702.1 coordinate 339,314, forward strand.
ACCTCCTGTTTGAACAATCTGCCAATCCGGATTGTCTTACCCTTCATCAATCTTCAGGTTCAACTTTCAGAGTTTCACTAAGAAAGACAAATAAGTTTTATCAGTGTTTATTTCTCTCAAAGCTGGCGGTATGTATGTGTTCATGCATGGGAGCTACAATTTGGAACTGAGCTGTCTTTGGGTTTAGAGTGCACAGTTTATATATCCTTCCAACAGGGGCTGATCTCACTTCCTCATCCCTGGACAGAGAAAATATCTCTGTCCACTTCCGGCCATACCAGATTACTCCCAGTCATACCAGACTACTCTCAACCACATCAGACCACTCCTAGCCTTCGGCTATCTAGACAAAAAGATCTATCTCCACCCAAATCTGAGCAGAACCCAATGGACTTCCCTACCTTAGATTAAATTACTTGAAAACTTGGGTGGGGCTGACTAGGATAAGAATAATCAATGGAACATCTTTCTGAGCAAAGACTGAACTTAAATGGAGGACTTGGGAAGAAGGGGACAGGGAGAAGCTGTGCATCTATAAGATATTGGTTATTAATAATCATCTTTCACACTTTAGATGTGAATTGTTTTCTTGTTATTCAGGCATTTTCAGTCATGTCCAACTCTTTCTGTGCCCACTTGGGGTTTTCTTGGCAAAGATGCTAGGTTAGCCATTTCCTTCTCCAGCTCATTTTACAGATGAGGAAACTGAGGTAAACCAGGTTAAGTGACTTTCACAGAGTCATAAGCTAGCAAGTGTCTGAGGCCAGATTTGAGCTCAGGAAGATGAATCTTCCTGATTTTAGGTCTGTTACTCTATCCACTGGGCCACCTAGCTACCATCAGTTGTTTTACTCCTGTCTTATAAAGGCAAACTCAGATACCACACAATGAACTGGAGAAGAAAATGGCAAAAACTTCCGGTGTCTTTGCCAAGAAAACCCCAAATGGGGTCATGAAGAGTTGGACATGACAGTAAATGACTGAAACACCAATAATAAAGCAGCTCAAATTTGGCAGCTTGATTCTATTCCAACCATTTGATGCTCTGGAGCCAATAAATTCCTTTGGTCTTATTTCCTAAGATTGCCTTTAATTGACCAGGGCCAGGCCTGAACCAGGGTTTTCTTTTAACAATTTAAGGGTAAATATCTGTGCTGGCAAAAGGAAGGAATAAAAGGTACTATGCGTTATGTTTATCCATGAAGATAATTAGGATTTTTTTTATCAGAGAATAAATACATTATGTAATTTTAAAATAAAATTAACCCATCTAAATAACTTCTATTAGGGAGAAATAAAAAAATAGACAAATATCAAATTTGTAGAAATTAATTGTAGAGAGCACTAACCATTGGAGTTCAAAAAAGTCCTGATTAAAAGAGGAAAGTACAGATATAAATATCCCATGTTAGAAACAACCTTCAGTCAACCTGGAAGTTTGATTAAAAAGGCAAAGAGGCTGTATGCATATTGTTTATTCCCTTTACGCTAGTGGTTACATGACCATGGAGCCAGAAAAACTTCTGACTCCCTAATACAAGAATGACCAGGCTTAAATCTATTTAGGACAATCCAAGGTTGTCTGTGTCCTTCAGATTTATAGCCTCCATGAGTGATTAACTATACCACAAGAAAAAAATTTCTTAATTGGACAGGTGGTAAATACAGTACAATAAGAGAGTGAACAAGGTGTTGATTGAAACTACAACTCAGAACATCTGTGTTTTCTTTATCACTAATATTTCATAATATAGCACATGTCCACAAGATAATAAAAAATGTCCCACTATCCAAGATAGTGTCTCAGGTTCAGGGTCTCATAAGGAATGCTAAACCAGCCCCATCTGGCCTTGTTGACATAGGAAGAGGTATTCTCTGAGTTTACTTCAGAGAACAAAGAGACTGTTAGGTCCAGGCTCTTCTTAATTCCATCTCTGGCCCCTATAATAGTCCAAAAATGATATTAAATATTATCATTCCCTCCTTTTGGTCAAAGACAAGTTGAAGGCTCTGTACCATTCCAAGAAAGGTATGGATAAACCTCTAAACAACCAGACCTGGGGTCTGATAGGGAGAGAGTTGTTCTTCATGTAGGTTTGGTCCTGACTCTTGGGAAAGCTGTCTACATCTGATGTCATCTTTTTCAGGCCATTTGAAATTGGAGGGCAAGGTTCATTCAGCAGCAGGGGCAATGGGAGGGACAGATGGATCTAAGAGTCTGTATAGAAAACCTGACAGGGTCTTCCAGAAAACATAGATTTTATAATTGAGAGGAAACAGTGCACCATAGTTAACATGGCTAAAGGTGCATAGCAGCTCTCTTTGTGGTAGCCAAAAACTGGGAATCAAGGGGATGTCCATCAATTGGGGAATGGTTGAATAAATTATGATATATGAATGTAATGGAATACTATTATGCCATAAGAAATGATGAACAGGAAGACTTCAGAGAGGCCTGGAAAGACTTATATGATCTGATGTTGAGCAAAAGGAGCAGAACCAGGAGAACTTTGTACACAGCAACAACCACAGTGTGTGAGGATTTTTTTCTGGTACAATTAGAACTTCATTACAATGCAAGGATTTAAAAACCCTATGGTTTTTTAAGGCAAAATGCCTTCCACATCCAGAGAAAGAACTATGAAATACAATCACAGAATGTAGCACTTCATTTTCTTTTGTATTATGTTTTGGTTTGTTATATGATTTCTCCCGTTCATTTTAATTCTTCTATGCAACATGACTATGGTGAAAATGTATTTAATAGAAATGTATATGTAGAACCTACAAAAATTGTATGCCATCTGAGGGAAGGAGGAGGAAGGTAGCGGGGAAGGACAGGGAGGGAGAGAAAAAATCTGTTATGTGGGAGTGATTGTGGAACACTGAAAATAAATAAAATTTTTAAAACAGTACAATCTTAGAAATGCAGTTTTAACACAACAATAACTTCAGATGGCATTATTTGCATTTCAAGAAATTATTGATCTTATTATTTTTAGTAGTTAAAACCATTTCAAAGGTAACAATTACATTAGAGAGAGATAATAATAATATTGCATGTATCATATGCCAGTCATTATGCTAAGCATTTTACAATCATTAATCATTTTGATCCCATAACAACAACCATTATTATTTTTACTTTTACAAATCAGGAAATGGATCAAATAGAGATAAAATAAGTTTTTGCAACAGGAACAGAGAAGTATGAAGTTTACTAAGAACAAAAAGACTGGTGTCCGAATGGTGATAGTTCTTGTAGGCAGAGCTTAAGGAATGCTTGCTGCAGGCCTGATCCATCCACCCATCCTTTCTCCATAGCTACAGAATTTACTAAGCCTGAGGTGATTTGCAGCTGCCAGGACAGGGTGGGCAGAAAACTCTGGGAGGGAGTGGGGAATGCTAAGTGATCAGGATTGGAAGGGAGTGTTTTAGCTAGGTGAGCTCCTGGAGCTACCAATGGTCTTAGGAATTCTTTCCCAGTAATTTCAAATGATCAGTTCCTGAATTTTTACAACCGACAAAATCTGCTAAAATGATTTTACCTAGGATGATCTAACTTTCCATTGTAATTCCAGGTTGGCCAGATGAAAACAACAAGGAAAAGTATTAAAGTTTTTGTTTATTTCTCTAGCCGCAGCCCTTAAAAGTCTCTAGCTGTCTGCACTTTAAATCTTATAAGATCAAATACTCATTCACAGCACACATGATATGGACAGGGACATAAGCTGACAAACAAATAGACAATTAACGACAGGACAAATACAAACAGAGCTTACAATTAACAGCAGATGGGAGGGGGGGAGATTAGAAGCTTGTTAGAAATCCCCATCATGAGTTGGCTATTTTATTCCAAGTAAAGGGGGCTGCAAGGATTCAACAACTGACAGAATAAGGGTGAATCCTACAACCTTTGCTCAGAACATCCCTATGATCATTGGAGATAGGGAGCCTTGGCACTCTGAAGTTTCTTACTGTATTAAAGAAATAGGCCCCATGGGAATAGGTTCAGGCCTCTAGTCTATAGATGGATTGTAACTGTCCTCCTCAAGACCACAGCCATTAAGGGAAAGTGGGGAGGAGCCAATGGAGGCTGAATAAAGTTGTCTGCCTCAGGGCTAGAGCAAATAGAGGAAGGCAAGGAGGGAGGAGATAATAGCTAGGGGCTATCATCCTCTCCAGATCAAAGACTTTAAGGGAAAAGGGAGGAAGGAAGGAGATGAGGAACAGAGCCTAGGGAGCGAAAGGGAAGGACAGGCTGGGGCCCTTGGGATGCAGGGAGTTAAACAGTACTCAGCTGGTACTGAAGCAGCTTTGTGAGCCATAAAGTGAAGAGGCTTCTTCTGCCTTTTGTCCTCCCTCAGTCATTTCAGCAAGCCCAAGATGAAATATTCACACTGCTGGCAAGATGTTTGTTGGCCTTTAAACTTAATTTGGTGTTAAGATAAAGTAACTTTGACTGATCCAAAAGAGCACTATGATGGCCAACATAATTTAGAGCTACCTTTAGTTGACTGACACTAGTGCTAGCAATACTTGCGTTAATTTTTCCTAAGAATGATTATCAAAGGAGACCTAAGTAATACAAAGCTATTTAACATGACTTGGTCCCTGCCCCCAGAGCTAGTTTAAAGGGAATTTGCAGACTTCAACCAAACTAGTGGGAGTCCTTTGGAAACTGGGAATAGGAGAACTTACCCAACCCCATTAAGGTGTAAGACTTTAGGAAAAATGAATCCTGAGGTGCCTAAGTCTTTGGCTTTGGTGAAGTGGAGAGCTGTGTTCCCTCCTAGTCCATCAGTTCCAATCTGCATGTCACAGCACCATGACTATCAACCTGGAAGTTTGGTCAAAAAAAGGCAAAGAGGCTGAATGAATATTGTTTATTCCCTTTAAGCTAGTTGTTACATGATCATGGAGCCAGAAAATCTTCTGACTCCCTAATACAAGGATGATTGGGTTTAAATCTGTTTAGGACAATCCATAGTTGTCTGTGTCCTTCAGATTTATGGTCTCCATGAGTGATTACTATACCTCAAGAAAAGAATTTCTTAATTGGACAGGTGGTAAATACAATACGATAAGAGAGTGAACAAGGTGTTGATTGAAATTACAACTCAGAACATCTGTGTTTTCTTTATCACTAATATTTCATAACATAGCACATGTCCACAAGATAATAAAAAAAGTCCCACTATCCAAGATAGTGTCTCAGGTTCAGGGTTTCATAAGGAATGCTAAACCAGCCCCATCTGGCCTTGTTGACATAGGAAGAGGTATTCTCTGAGTTTACTTCAGAGAACAAAGAGGCTATTAGGTCAAGGCTTTTCTTAATTCCATCTCTGGCCCCTATTATAGTCCAAAAATGATATTAAATATTATCACATCTCACCATGAATTCCATCTGACCATGAGTGAATTTAGAAAAAAAAAGATTTTTATTTCATGACAATTGACTTGGCCTCTAAGCCCTTATAAAGAGCCAGGCTCAAGCACACTTTAAGATAATTACAAAAGCCCTTTTATAATTCATCCAGATTTGAATTTCCTGCCTTGAATTCCATTGACCAACATTCCAAGTTTCACTAAATACCATCCCCTGATTGCATCTTCTCATTTCCACATTTCAGTTTCCCTATACCTTCTCATTTTCATTTTTCTTTATATTCAGAGGAAAGGTCAAAAAATGCTTCTAGATTCCTCCCATTTGCTTCTGATAGCATAAGAATTGCTAAGAGAATTAACAAAGGCATGAATCTGAAGATTTGAACCCAGGATATCAATGGTAAAAGTTCCATTATCTAAGACCCATCTGGGTTAACAGACCTCATCTTCATCTTTTATGAAGGAGACCTGACCTGGCAGTTCTTTTGATATACAGGGAAAGACCTTCTCTGAAGGAAAAAAAAATAGTAGATATACTGACTGTCAGGTGGCCAACAGCCCCCACTGCCCTCCATCACTATGTTAGAATCAAGTTATAGTATGCCTGGCTATGGCTGATCAGACCAATATGAGCTCAGAATGCTCTATTACAGGTTCAGCACAAATGGTCCATGTGAACATCTGGGATTATGCATCACACTTTTATTTTGAGCTACCTCAATTCTGCTTTGTTCATAGAGCACACAGCACCTTCTTGGCTGGGCAGTCCAGTGCTAATATCTCCCATATCATCAAGGAGCTTATATTCTAATTGAGGAAGACAACACAAAAAATAGGTTAGTTAGGTAGGGCAGTGGATAGAGCACCAGCCTGGAGGACAAGAAGACCACAGTTCAATTTCAGCCTCAAATACTAATTTTGTGACTTTGGGCAAGCAACTTTACCTTATTTGGCTCAGTTTACTGCTATGTAAGGTGATCTGGAGAAGGAAATGGTAAAGCACTCCAATATCTTTGCCAAGAAAACCCCAGATGAGATAGGGAACAATCAGGCAGGACTACAACAACAAAGCACATAAAAGAGTGGTGACCTGGAAGGTAGATAACCTATCCTTCCAGGAATAATGGTAAAGATGATCTGATCCAAGTTCCACGGCAGAAGAAAGAATGATTAGATTGACACACTTGGGAAGTCCGGGCAGAAGTGAATTATTGTCTGGTCCGACAGGTGTATTGATAATGCATTTTTGTTTATTGTTAATATAATTTTATTATATTAATGGTAAGATCTTTCCCATCCATTGGTAGGCTCATGTGACCTACTTAAGTCAATGGAAACCTGAGTCACATGAGTCTAAGTCACATGGAACAGGAAGGGGTGGAGCAAGAAGAGTGGGACAAGAAGAGAAAGAGCTAGAGCAGAGCTGAGAGGAAATTAGCAAGAGAACAGTCAGAACTGAAGGATTCAGGCAAGTCCACAGCTGACTGTGAGTGTGAGAAGGGCATTTTGTTTAAGGGAAGCCTGTTTGTGATATGTTTAATGGAGCTGGTTTGTGGGAAGCATAGCAGGGGGAAGGCTTGGGGATGGTGTTGTTCTCTGCATTGCTATTATGTATAGATATTTGTTACTATGATGGATTTGGCTTTCTGGTGTCTGAATAAATGTTTTGGTTCTGCCTTCTATATGGAGAGTCTGTAGTATTTCATGATTCAGAATTGTGCTGGGATATTCATGGCTGCCTTAGGCACTGTGAATATCACATTGGCACTACAATAGGAAATAGACAGCTACATGGGACAGTCACCAATGGGGAAAACATTGCACCAAGGAGGAAATTCTTTTAGATATGGTTTCTTGTCTGGGCAAGAATTTCTTGTCTTGAGTTTACAAGAATTCATGTGAGGGCTTCAAAAGGCTTAGGTGAATGGAGTTAAAAATCAGAACAAGGCTGCAGTTTTTCAAGCAAGCATATCTCATTGTAACCTGATTTTGAGTTCCATTATCCCTGTCTGATAGCACTGGAACTCTATGTGCAGAACTCTGATAAGCTCTTGACTTTATATCTGTTACAGTCAAGCCCTCTGATCCTCTTGGATTTCCTTTTCTATCAAATAATGCTTGTTGTTGACTGTTTATCATTTGAGTATATATTAATATGGTCTCTGGTTGTCCTCACTGTGACCTCCTGGTTTCCCATATCTCCCTGGGCAATTTATCTGAGCTGGGTAAATTACCTGAGTAGGGCCAGGTGGATTGAATTGAGAAGCCATTTGTTTTTCCTGAAAATTCCTCCTCCACATCATTGCTTTGAGAGTGAAATAGAGGGATCTATCCAACACTTGACAATGTGCTATAGGCTACGAGGAATGTAGCCATTCTGTGAGTAACAATCACCAGCTTTAGCAACAGCTAGCACAGAGACTTGCAAACAACATACTTATAGATGTACATGCCATCTCCCTAATAAGATGTGAGCTCCTTGAGAAAAGTTTTTTTCTTTTTTTTATTTTCTGTATTTGTATATCCAATGTTTAGCATGGTGCCTGCAACATAGTAGGTATTTGGAGTCTCAAATTAGCCTCGTTGTTCAGTCATTTCTGTCTTGTCTCACTGTTCCTGACTCCACTTGGGGATTTCTTGGCAGAGATACTGGAGAGGTTTGCTATTTCCTTCTACAGTTTATTTTACAGATTTGGAAACTAAGGCAAACAGGATTAAGTGACAATATTCTCATCTGCTCAGAGAGGAGTGGGAAAGTACACATATTTGAGGTTTAAGACTTTTTGAGGTATTTATGGCTAAGTCAGCGTTAAGGGAGAAACACAATAAGTTGAGAAATCAGGTGAGAAGTCTAGAGAGAAGATGTCTATAAATGCAATAAACTAGAAAGCAGGTTCTTTTTATGTTTGCTTTTTACTCTGGGTTGGTCAGAACTGGTTTCAGCAGTTGCAGGCTTCTCCCAGTTTAGCTAAAGATTGCTTTGCAAAGGATCATTGGTATGTCAAGCAGCCCTGGGCATCAGATGCCCTCCTAATTGGCTAGCTATTGTGCTACTACATTGTCTGGTTCCCCTGTGAAAAAAGGAAGATCTAACATATTTTATCAGTTAGTACAAGCACATTACATAGCTCATGTCCACATGGTATAAAACTCCAAAGCACTGACCAAGGAGAGAAAAATCCAGGACACTCTGAGATCCCTGTGTGAGGTAAGGAGGGGGAATTAGGGTCAGGGATTAGAAAATTTTACCTTGGTTCAATGACAGGAAGAAGGAAAGTCAATAATCTGGTAGTTTTTAATTTAAAGTCATTACTCTTCCTGAGAAGGAGCATAGCATTGTACATAAAGAGCTGACCTTGGAACCAGGAAGACCTGACTTTAAGTTGACACTTTGCAGGTTACAACCTCTCAATGTTTTGGACAACTCTTTAAAACTTGGTTACAGAGCAGATACCAACTTGTGTTGATAAAGGCAGTTTCCTCATCTGGGAGTTCCCTATTCCTATGAAATCACAGGGCCAATCCCCCTATCCATCCTACCTTTCTAGCTAAGTGATAAACTCAGCTATTCCAAGTGCTTTCAGAACAGTCTAAATTTCATGCACAGTAAGATCCTAATGTACTGCCCTCTCATTAAATCTCTTGTTTTGGGATGTATTTTGAATGTATTTTGCTTATGGGAGCCCTAGACCCTTTCTCCATATGGAGTCTTTGGTTGTTTTATTGTTTGGGTCCCCATAATTCTTACTATAAGAACTTATGTTCCAAGAGACTTGGGCCCTGTGAAAATTAGTCTGCCTTAATTTGTGACAAGAGTTCTTTTGGCTTTCTATCTCTCACACTGAATGTTTGGTTGTCCAGAAGAATGAGAAATCCAGTTTGTATAGCAAATGTCAGGCCCTAAATGTAGTTACTCTCCTGGAGTCATACCTCTGTCTTTAATCCTTTGTCTGGTACCGTCGGGGAAATTGGCAGTGTTCATGAAGATGGATCTGACTAGCTTATATAACCTGCTTCACTTCCTTTGAGTAAGTGCTTATTATATGCTGTCTCTCTTTCTCTCTCTCTCTCTCTCTGACTCTGTCTCTCTCTCTCTCTCTCTCTCATCTCTGTCTTTCTGCCTCTCTGTCTTTGTCTCTGTCTGTCTCTTTCTCCCTATAAGACATAGGTAGAAAGACTGTTTTAGTCAGATAAGAATGATATTGAATACTGAGTTATACACTTTCTGCTGTTTATACAACTGCAGCATTCCAGCATTCTAATGACCTCTATCATTCAGGGACCCTGGCTTCCTTACAAGAAGCATTTTGTAATCCCCTTTAATGTTAGTACCTCCCTTCTATTTCCAGTTTGTCTTGTATATATCTTGCTTATAGTTTGTACCTAGCAGTTTGCATGTTGTTGGCCTCCTTGAGAACAGAGACTGTCTTTTCTATAATATATAGTATTTATGTTTATACATACACACACACACACACATATATATATACTATCTACTGTAGTACATATATATGCATATACACATACATTAATATGTATGTATATATACTGTTGTCATAATGTACTCTGTATATGTATGTATATACATATATAACAACTTGCATAGACATACACGAGTATATATACATATGCAAATATATGCACCTATCTAGCATTATGTAAATATATGCACATATACATATAATGTATTGGTGACTTTTACTAAATATACATATGGAGAGATACATATAGGCATATGAATGTCTATATACATGTGCACATATACATGTACACATGCATGTATCTATGTGTGTGTATATATGTGTGTGTGTGTGTATATATATATATATATATATATATATATATATATATATATCACAATTTCCTTGGACTGGGCAGAAAGTGGAGTGAGAGTAAGATGAATTTGGTAGGGAAAGCAGGAGTCATGGTGTACTTGGATGAGAGTGATTTACTTGATCAGTTGTGTTAAACTCATCCACTTAGTCTGAGGAGTATTAGGCTATCGCTGAGATAATGCCTCCTTAGCCTTCATATTAAGGAAATTTATTGTGAATAGGGTTTTATATATTTGTGAAGTCATTTCAGTCATTTCTGACTCTTCATGACTCCATTTAGTGTTTTCTTGGAAAAGATACTGGAGTGGTTTGCCATTTCCTTCTTCAGTTTATTTTACAGATGAGAAACTGAGGCAAACAGAGTTAAGTGACTTGCCCAAGGTCACACAGCTACTAAGTGTCTGAGATCAAATTTTAACTCTGGAAGATGTCTTCCTGAATCCAGGCCTGGCACTCTATCGGCCTTGTAAACTAGCTTCCCTTTGCATAATTACTCATGCATAAATATATCCTTGAAAGAGGAATGGAGATTAGCAACACAGGAGAAACTGGAATTATCAGAAATTCAGGTCCATTATATCACATAACATGTTTCAATTATGAAGTCTGTACCTAGGCTATGGAACTAAATGGGGAAAAATCAAGGTTTTTTCAAATTATTCCCATCCTTTCATAAGCCTAGGAAACTGTGTTCATGAGTTTTGTCACTAATTTGCCACTGTCCTAGAGAGAGGTAATGGTGGTGGATACCTTCACTAAAATGGCCCAGTATCCTCCATTTCTCTGACTGTTAGTCTATAATGGTCTATATTAATTGCTTGGTATATAATAGCCTCTTATTGAATAAAAGCTGCAAGAAGAGATAGAATCCAAGCTAGAGTAAAGGTCATTAAGAATAATAAAGAATAAAATGACTAATTCATTAAACAATAAGTGGCTAAAGAGCACATGATGATCCATTCTTTGTAGATCAGGGCAAGGTTTAATACTGAGCAGGTAACAGAATCAAGATCCATTATGAATCTGATATATACAGTGTTCCAGTGGTAGGAAAATAGGGAATAACCAAGCCCACAATTAGACCCCTAAATGGACTTTGCTCAGAGTTCTAGTTTCAAATTTGAAGTCCATCTCTTCATGATATTATATAAACAGTGTGGGCACCATTTCCTCTACCATTAGACTATGCTAGGCCCCAAGGATGAGGTTTCTTTGAGTAAACTAAGTCTGATGAAACCCACATATCTTTTATCACATCTAGAATGCTTTCCTTTTCATTTGTCTAAGTCATAACATTCTTTTAAGGCAGAGCTCAAGTTTTATGCATTTTTTAGCTTGAAATCTTTAAATCTCCATTACATGAATGTGTATCAATTTATAGACAGCCATTTCATGAAAACTGCCTCAAGGAGTTGTGGTTTCTCTTTGATTACCATTGATATGCAATGTGGTATAGAGAGGGGATTTGGAATCAGAGACTTCAGTTCTAATACCACCTCTAATAATACCTTCATGACATTGGGCAAATCACAGCCTTTCTCAGGAAACTCTCTAAGACAAATTATAGATCTCTTATTTTTTTTAATCTATGTTTATTTATTTATTCATTTAGCACTGAGTCTTCCCATCTGCTAAAGCTGAAAGTGTAGGGGCTTGATTACAGTCATTTCACTATTGATCATCCTTAGAGATTTTACTTGCTCTGTTTCTGACCTGAACCAGTTCGATCTCTCCTTAGGGAAATCGATCCCTCATCTCCTCCCAGAGACTCAGGATATTGTTCTGACATTCCACTGACATAGCCCACTGAAGGTCAGAATTTCTGAGCTCAAGAGATTTGGCAGAAATTGTAGGCTTATTGCCAAAAACAAAGGACCTTAGTCTATTTCTTTCCAAGATTTATATCTTATTGATACAGATTTTGTTTTACCTATGTTTGAGGAAAATCTATGGGAATTTAAAAGTATATTTAAACTAGAATTAAAAGCTAAAAGAAACTCATTTTACTTTAACATCATGTTTTCATAGTGGGCAGAAGATAGGGTGTTGATCAGGGGAAGCCTGACCAATTGAGTTTTCCAAACCATTTTATAAAATTATAGGGGATCAGATCTGGAATAAGCACATTTGCAGTTTCTAAGGATATGAGGCAAAAAGCTTTTCAGATTTTGAGTGTTTAATTTACATATGAAAGGGTCAGGAAATGAGACTGATGATTGGCGGAGACAATGGACTTGCCTTTGAGTAAGAATTTCCACCCACTCATTTATGTAGGCAAATGGGAGAGACCTAGAGTTTTAAAGGGAGTAGGGAAGGAGGGGCAGTCTCTGGTTGAGAGAATGGAGTGGAGAGCTGAGGTAAAGATTTCAGCTCTTAAGAAACTTCTAAGTTCTGGAGGACTTACATATAGAATTCCTCTAGAAGGGGAGGAGAAATTTCTTTCTTTCCTCCATATCCTCCTTCTCCAATCAACCATGGGATATTACAAGAGAACTGACTGACTAGAAGAAAAACTGTGCTCACATACATTCTGAGAGGAGATTTTAGGGACATTGCTTCCTGAACTCCAAAATTGTCTGTTGAAGGATTAGAAGTGGAGACAGGGTTTTGTTGCCTAGAGATGTGATCCTGCAGCTTGGGAGATTGTAGGTATAATGGTTAATACTCAGAGGGAGTACTACTGGTCCTTTCTTTCTGAAATAACCTAGAAATTGACTAGTCACAGATTTAAACTTAGTCCACAAGCTGGGGACTACATACACTCATTATATGCTCTGCAAATCCCAGACAAGCAACACTTCTAGCCAAGATGTCTTGTTCATCCAGGAACAGTGTGACAGCATTAAGAGAGTATGTTAGAGAGTAGAAGGGGTTTTGAGAAACAGCATGATATACTGGTTATAAAGCTAGCTAGAGTGTTAAGTAGATGTGAATTTAACCCCTGTCTCTGACTCTAGCTGTGTGACTTTAGGAAAATTACTTAATTTCTCTGTGCCCAGGGCAATGCTTTAGGTCTACACAATAGATATGTTGCTAATTCAGTGGGAGGAGTTTCCACACAGGAATTTTCCTCCTCCAATGAAATCACAGAACCAAATCCAGTCCCCATCCTTTTTCTCCATATTTTTTCCTGTGAAAAAATAAGTATCATTCAAATTCAGAACATGGTAGATAAGCAAATCTACACCAGATAAAAAGTAATTATGTAAAGCAATTGACTCAATCATCTTCCTTGCAATCTGTTAGTCTGTTTACTACTTAGACAAACTTTTTTGCCTCATCGTTATTTTTTTAAATGATATCCTAGTGCATTCTCAACTTTCCACATTCCACATGCATTTTATTCATATCTATAAATGTGTCATAGTTAAGATTAGATCGGGATATAATTTTATCATTCATGCAATCCATCTCAGTTTTGTTTTGTAGCTAGCTCCATTTACACAAGATTGAGAGAACGTATCCATCCTTACAGTAGCTGGATCTTAAAATGACAGAAGTATTAAACAAATACATGTATCAGGTATCATCTAGCCCAGAAGTTTATTCTGACCTAGCTATCAGTAAGATACTACTAGTTTAGAGTTTCTATCAACAACCTCTTGCAACCATTAGGTCGTCAAGAACAGGTCACACTTAGCTTTGAACATTGTTCCCTAAAAGCAGGGGAATTGTTACCAAGGTGTGCTACTACAATATGAAAATTAATTTCTTACTGCCAATTATTTCTTTAGTTCTAATGTCCAGAAATGTCTTTTTTGATCTTGGATGAGGCAAAAAAAAAAGTATTCTATGATGTTCATATTGGAGTAGTTATTCTCCTCCCTGTAATCCATAGAATAAATACATCATTAAAATATGCCCCACTTTAGACAGCTCTTGAGACAGATTTAGAAGCACCAAGTGGAGCAAAACGTAATTGGTTATTTTATTTTTCAGGTCAATTATGTACAAGAAGTAATTCCCTAGTCTTTATATTTCGATAAATGACATTTTTATTCTGGGTAGAGTTCAAGTTGCTATATTTGAATGTGAAAAGAATTGGAGACCATCACCACATCAATAATCAAATTATTTCTAATCACATAACTGACTGCAAAAATGTTTAAATTAGAAAACTGGATAGCATTCTCAGGGAATTAGTGGAGTGCTCCCCCTGTTGGTTAAATGAAATACATTGAGTTTCAAACCATAGTATTTTCTGTTTACTTCAAGATTGAAGAGGCTTTGTGCAAAACTATGATTTGGGAAGCTCTTCTAGAATTACATTTTTGTGATCTTTGTAAATTTGGGAAAATTTCCATTTTTCGGTCAAAGGGTTTCTTTCTTAAGTTACATTTCACCTACTGGGAACTTCTCTTTTTTCTTTTTCTTTTTTCTCTTTTAAGAGCAGGATTCAATAAAACATCTAAATAAGGGTCAAACTAAAAACTGGAACCTCCTCTTTGATATGATGCCCAAAAGGTTTGTATTTTATCCACTCAAACCCAAATTTGGATCCCTTCAACACACTAATTGAGCATTTAAACATTTCCCTTCAACACATGAAGGCATGTTACAATTCATTTTTTTTCTAGAGTAGTCATTTGACATGATTCAGTAAACTATTTATCTAACTTTCTAAAACTATAGTTTTGAGATAGAAAACATACCACTAAATTTTAACATGGAATGCAAATACAAAAAGCATTAAATCATACCTTGCTTCTGTAGTCACCTGATTCCCATTAATCATATAATTCATGGGCATTAGGAGAACAGGGATAGGAATGGACTAGGCTGATTTCATTAGTAAATGGAATTCTCGGGTGAAGAAGTTCTCTCTACCAATAATGGTTAGCACCTTTGCAGTGACTCATTGTCTGAAAGAGTTGCCTAGGCAGAGTAACGAGAAATTAAGTGATATTAAGTGAAATTAATCAGTATGTATCAAAGGCAGAGCTCAAACCCAGGTTTTCTCAGTTTTAAAGCCCTCTATAAATCCACTGTACCATACATAATGATGGGTGATTTTAAAAAACCCTCTAAATATCCACCTTACCATGCATAATGATGGGTGATTTTTAAAAAAGTTTGTAACGCTATGGATCTGTATAAGTTCATATCTAAGGTCGTTTTAAATCCATTGAAAATTTCAATAAGATTCAATATTTCATATTTTAAGATAATACTGTTCATATACTAGGGCATAGACAATCCAGGTTTGGCACCAGCTTGAGTAGGGAAGGAACTATGAATTCAGACCTGATTAGGTTAGGCAGAAGCTTTAGCTATAAACATGGGAGTCAGATAAGACACTGTTTATAACAGGGATATGCTTATGAAGCTGTGAAAACTAAGGTAGGCCATAAACATAAAGAGTAAATTGAAAGGATGTGTCAGATGCAAATACCATTAGCAAAACTTCCAAACAGAATCTACCAATTGTGTCTATCTGAGCAGATGTACAAATAATTTCCAAGTGGCAGAGATCCAGTAGGTTAGTGGAATGATAAACATGCCATATGTCATCAGAGAATAGCTGCTCTTAATGTCTTCTTACAGCCACTAGATTGAGTCATTTTGCAATGTCTATCTGCTAGTTCTCCTCCCTCCCCTTTGGAAAAACAGCAACTTTGAATGTCTCTTCATTTCCTTCAAGCTAAATTCTTTTTCCCAATTTATAAAGGGATTATAACCTATAACCCATAAACCTTCTTGGAGTCCAAATTACAGATCCTTGAAGTATTGAAATATCATCCTGCCTAAAATCATGAATTGATCCTAAGAAAGTATAATATTAGAAAAAATAATATTACGAGGGGTTAGTTAGACCTTCCGATTTATCACAATTGGCTGGGTTTAGATAAAACGTATTCATATTATTGTGAAAACAACATTGGTCAGGGCAACATTATGAGAATATTGATCATGGTAAATTGTAAGCTTTGGAAGAGGAGGGTTTTTCCTTTTCTTTTTGTATTCCCAGACATCTAAGAATGCTTAATAAATGCTTACTGAATTAAATAGAAATATTCATTCAACGTCCGTCAAAAGTTAACCCTTCTTATTGTTAGATATTCCTCCTGCATAATTCCTTTGCTCTCTTTAACCCTAATTCTGTGTTCTTTTAAAATCTGCCCCAATTCTAGTCTTTCTGGACAGCCTCAACGTTCCATGATCCCCTTCTCCTCTGTATACCTGAAGTATTTTTTGTCTCTCCTACTCATTTAAGCCTGAGCATATGCCTTCTTAGGTTTTTATACATACATACATACATACATATATATATATATATATATATATATATATATATATATATATATATATAGTAGCTAGAATGGTAGGTTTAGAGTCAGGAAGACCTAAGTTCAAATCTAGCCTTAGACATTTAATTGTTGGGTGACCCTGGGCTAGTCACTTAACTTCTTTTTGGCCTAGTTTCCTCATATGTTAAATGAGGATAATAATAGAACCTACCTCCCAGGATTATGAGTGTCAAGTGAGTTAATAATTGCAAAGTTCTTGGTACATAATAAGTGCTACATAAATATTGGCTAATGTTATTATTTGCCTTTTTTATGTATATATCCCATCTCCCTACCTGGATTACAAATCCTTCAAAGGGTCCTTTTCTTATACACATTTGTATCTCCAGAATATAATTGGCAAAAAAAAAATTACTGCTGCTAATTTTACTCAATATTCAGTTTCCTATTCTCTATCCATTTTTCACACATATTCGGTGCTTTAAAAATTGAGCTTCAGTGAACCAAGCTTGGCCCTGATGCTTCCAGATTTTATAGTTAATATTGTCAAATTAACATACATAATACCTAGATGTTTCTGCTAAAAGAAATCCAAAAGACAAAGATAGTGATTGGAACAGGTTCTTGTCACATACTTGTGTGTTTTTCAATCATAGATATTTCATATGGGCTTCTGTTAACATATGAATGGCAAATTTGTTATGGTTTTCAATCCAACATGTTCAAGAAATACATATGAAACATCTATTAATTGCAGGCACTGTTCTAGGCCCTGGAGATGCAAGACAAAAATAAATAGCTTCCCGGCCTCAAGGAGATTCTGAGTCATCTGTTTTAGCAATGTTCCTTCATTTATTAGTGCGCCATTTGACAACACAGAATAGACGTAACTTTCACCTTTCAGTTTCTCAGGAAGAGGTATGGGTTTGAGGAGAGGAATCAGCAGGGTCACTATCACATCTACCATCCCTTAGTCCTCCATAGCTGAGAAAAATGCCGCCACCCCCTCCTCTTGGTGTGTGCTCCCCCTCAGCTTGAGAGTTTCTTAATATTCCTGTTAAAGCAAAAACACTGCCAGGAAGAAATACAATTCCATGGTCCTTAGTATTTGGGGACTACTTCCAAGGCATTCAGTCTCAGCTTTTCCAGAAGAATTGTTGTAGAGTCTACCCCTTCATTTTACAGATGAGGAAACTGAAGCTTAGAATGGTTAAAATGACTTGCCCTGGGTCATATACCTAGTTTTCAAGGGGGCATTTGAACTCAGGTGTTCTCGAATTCTAGTACAATATTATACCACTTTGCTTCCCTGGGCCTACTTTAGACTATTCTGTGCTACTTCAGCAATGCCTTGATTAGAAGCCAGAAGTGCCTGATAACTTGAAAAAGAACATACATGTATACATATGTGTGTGCACATGTGTACATATATGTACATGCATATGTATATGTAATGTGTATATGGATGTATTGGTTGGTTGTTTTCCTTCGTTCTCAAAAAGGACCAAAATGACTTCATGCTAGAGTCAAGTTTCAGTGTGTCTATCGCTGGTCAGACCAACGTGAACTTGGAATGCTCTACCACAGTTCAGGCATAAATAATCCATATGAACATTTGGGTGGATTCTCTAAATTTGCATGTCCTACATTTCCTTTGAGCTGTTTCAATTTTGCTTTGCTTGTAGAGAACAGCACCTTCTCTGGTGTGGGCCCACCATGACGTACATCTAGATCTAGACAACAAAAGTCTGTCTTGACTATAATTCCATCTTCTCCGTCCTCCTTTAATACTAGCTTTGTCAATTATCTTAAATAAGCTTAGGCAGTGTAGAGATTTTGGAGAGTGTGTGTATTTTGTATGGTGATATCAATTTAAAAAAATTTCTTAATTTTTTTTTGGGGGGGGTTAGGCATCAATATGTGCAATAGCTTTGAGATGATGCTCTGACACCATCACTATTACTACCACCGCCATCATCATCATCAGTGTTATCTCATTCTTCCCATCTCTTTGGACAGGATTCAGGGCAAGTTTTAAACACACTGTTATTCTTCCACTGTTTATTTACTATTAATAGACAATATTTGTAAACCAATATTGAGCTAATAAGCATAGGACTGGGCTCAAAGCATTGGAAACATTAGGTAAGCCTGAAGAAATGAGAAAGATGTCATTATCATCTCCATCAGCAGTAACAACATGCCTTACTGAGTAGCTGCTATGTCTTGGTTTTTTGTTCTCCAAACTAGAGTAATGCACTGTTGGTAGTTTGTGCCATTAAATTCTAGGTTTTCTTAAGAAAGAGAAATTTAAAGTTAAGGTTCTTTTTAATATAGGGAGTTATCTTTTGTCTAATTCCATTCTCTTTTTATTCAAATATAACTTCCTAGTTTTCCAAAGCAAGAAGTAAAGAAATAAGTCAATCCATAGTTGAATCTTTATTGGACCCCAAGTATAACACTATTTACTTTATAAACCCAAATAGGAAATCTAATTTTTGCTTGCATAAAAGGTAGTATTTGAAATATTTTTACCTGTATCTTTTTATTTTTATGCCCATGAGATCATAGGACAGACCCAAACCACTCCAACAACAGTCTAAGAAGAAAGCTAGGAATAGTCACCATGAAATTGAAGGAATAATTATAATGGGTCATCTTTCCATCGCAAGATGAAAATTTCAACTTACACGCAAGTGAATAGGACAGGAATTCTTGAACTCGGGTGCTAGCTGTTATCATAGCTCTCAGTTCCTAAAGATCCAACTTGGGCCAGTAACACTGGGAATACCAAAGACAACTCCCAGGGTTCCTAGCCAGTCCAGCAAAGCAAGTGAACCTCAGGCCCAGAGTTCTAGGCAAGCAGCATACCAAGAGTGGATTATAGACTCAACCCTGAGCCTACCAAAACTTCCAGATACCTGAAAGGGTTTAAGACTAACTACTCTTTCTAGGAGCACCACTTAGGAATACGTCTGCCACTATGGGCCTAGACTCAGATTGGAACTTGGAGTCTGAAAACCCATGAGGACACGACTTAGGATGTCCTCTTGATCAGGCTTCATAGGGTCTGTTGAAAATTTGCAGCTTTATACTTTAAGCTGTCCTTTTGATTCTTAAAGACTCTAACACTCAGTGCCTGAAGAACATAATGGCAGGATCCCAGACAAAATAGGCTAGGAAATTAGACCACAAAACAAGACTGGAAGAACAAGTTTTTTGTTTGGTTGGTTTTTGTTTTGTTTGTTTTTTTGTAATTTCCAGCTGGACAGAGGTGGGAGCTGCAAAAGGAATGGTAGAGCGCATTGATCACTGGCAACAAAAATTATATTCAATAAAGGACAAAACCCAAAGAATAATTTATACTATAATATCCGCATTATAAAAACAAGCTTTAAAAAAAAAGACATGAACATTGATAAACATAGTGATCAATCATGATTCCCGAGGACTTATAACTTACCTCCTGACTGAGAGGTGATGAACTAATATACAGAATGAGACATATTTTTGGAAGTGGCTAATATGGAAATTTGTTATGTTTGACTATGGTTACTTTCACAGGAATTTTGTTTTTCTGTTCTTTTTGTTTGTGAGCTGAGAAGATAGAAGGCAGAAAAAAATGCTTGAAAAATTCTAAAAATTTTTAAATTGAATAAAAAGATAAGATAAATAGAATGTTTCACAGAAACATGATGATAGAAAAAGTAGCAAATGATTGCATTGTAATAAAGTATCAAACACATTAGCTCTAATTTTAACATTGCATCACATCCCAAATCCCCTCCAAGATATACAAATATATAAAATGTATCAAGAGAATGCTCTAATTCCTTGTGAATATTGAAGTTAAAACTAGGACTTTAAAAATTATAAGTGAGGACCCTGTGATCTTCCTCTTATTTACCCAAATTCAAATTATAACCACTGCTTGTAATGAGAGTAAATTTTTTATTCTCATTGTATCTTTGCGTATAGTAAATGCTTTATAAATGTTTGTTGAATGAATGAATGATAGACTCAGCCTATAAAATTGTTCTGGTATTAGCTTTAGAGATAATTGCAAAACTAAGTTTGCAGTTTCAGAAGGGTAAGCGGAAAATTGGAATGAATATACTTTGTTAAAATAGGAGTCACTGGAGAGCATTATTTAAAATTTCAAGTGATGACAGATTTCAAATATGACTTACTTTAACATAAGATGTCTTTTCTTTTCCTGGTATGTTTTTTTTTTCTTTCAAGTAATAGAGCCAATCTAGTACCTTCACATAACTTAAAAAAAAAAATACAGTACATTGGCTTGGGGAATAAAACACATATAAAATTACACTGCATGGAGAAAAAGAAAAAAGAACCTGTTTTGTCAGATTTTTGTAGTTCAGGATCTTTAGCAACCCCGATTTCTCTGTTTTTCATGATTTAGATTATTACACTAATTTGTTAAGACTGAGTGGGAATCAGTTGCTTTACAAACAAATATCATGTTACTGGGGTGGGGAATAAAATTAATGGATTGCTAAAGAAGAAGGTAATGGGATAGGTCAGAATGGCATTCTTTGCAAAGTTTACACAAGTTATCTGAGTTGATTGTGAAAGTATTGGTCAATCTGAAGGGCTGTAAATGAAAGATTTAAAAAAACTATTCACTTCCCCTCACTTCTTCCTCCCCTTTTGAATATGTTTGATTAAGCAGCCATTTAGTTTCAGTAAATGGGAGGTGGAGTACGTATAGAAAGTATTCTTTCATTCTTTGCACAGTCTGGGAACTTGAAAGTAATCCAACTGAGAACATGCCTGTATTTTTAATGACAAATCAGAGTGGAGGTCACAACTTTAACAGTGAGTGGGAGGACATGGAGAATTCTGTTCATACCCTGGCAAGGAACAAAAGACTTGTTGAGTTCTGTGGTTTGATATTTGTTGGGTGTTTATTTCTGGGTTGTTTTTTTTTTTTTCTCTAGCTTTGCTCCAGTTTCTAGTAGGTGGGACATTTAGTTAGTGGACTTTATTCAGGCAGCATATTTTCAACTTCTGTTTTAAACAAGCTCTCACTCGGAGCAGTCAGAGGAGAGCATTACATGGTATCAGCTATATCTAGGTCCTAAATGTGTCTTGCTTCCACATACAAAAAATGAGATTTCCAGTAAAGATTGTTTTACTTCTATTATGGACTATCTGTGCTGCACAAGGTAAGGGGACAGGATTTTGGTTCTCTTTAAGGAAATTAAAAAAAAAACATTTGTTAATATACTTTACAGAGACAAACTGAGGAAGGGAGAGACAGAATTATAGATTATAATTATATTCTTGTTCTATTTCTATAGTTCATGCACATATGGGATATTTTAAAGTGTTAATTATTTCAATAGCACATTTAGATGTTTCTTTTCACTTTTTATTTTCAGATAAATACTACAAAAATTATTTTTTGAAGTAATCATTTCTGAAGTACTAAGTTTCTTAAAGAGTACCCATTCTTGATTCATTAAAATATTCCTTAAAAAACTTATTTTGCTGAGCTACTGTTTTATTCTTCCAGGGATTTTTCCACTAACCGTCAGAGACAAAATTCATGCTATTATTACTGTATTGATAACTAGCCTATATAGTATCTATGCCTAGAGATCAATGCATTTCTTTTCTGTTTCCAATGCCTTGGTGTTTTGTTTTGTTCTTTGAAAATAATTCTAATATACCATAAGTGGAAATTCCTTATGGTACATCTGTAAAAATAGCATCAATTCAAGTT
This sequence comes from Bettongia penicillata ogilbyi, assembly GCA_023548195.1. Classification (NCBI taxonomy): domain Eukaryota; kingdom Metazoa; phylum Chordata; class Mammalia; order Diprotodontia; family Potoroidae; genus Bettongia; species Bettongia penicillata. Next base: position 361,534 of record JAJHZJ010000702.1, read on the forward strand.
AGCAAAAAATTCAACCTATGAACTGATAACTTCATTCCATAATTAGATTTCTTTCAAGAAATTATTTTTAATATGAACTACAGGAAAATTCTCTACTAAATGCAATATTCTGGTAAGGAAATAGAATGAGATAGGTCTTTCTCAGGATAGTGAGAAAACTGATGAATGAACTTCTGTTATCACACATAGTTTAAATGAGCTCTACTGTTTTACAGTCAATTGGTGAGTTTACCTTCGGGTGCTTTACTTTGATGGTGCCTGTAATATAAGTGATAACTAGGATTCATATTTAATGTATCTATCTCATCAAACCACATCAAGCATCTTTTATTTGAGGAAGAAGTCATAATGTAGTATGAAGAGTTTTGAATTTGAAGTCACCGGAGATTTGGATTCAAATCCTACTTTGATTGACTGTATGACAGTGACCAATTCACATGATCACTCTGGGCTTCATACCTTTAGTACCTACCTCATAAGGTTTTTGTGATGATCTAATAGGATACTGTATGGAGAATGTTTTACAGACCTTAAAGCACTATATAGATGTCAACTATTATTTTCTTGTGATTACTAGAAATATGCTATCCATATAATATCTTTATATGTCTATATTTAAAGTTCACAGATCCCAGGTTAAAAATTCTTTATTTAAAGGTTGAACTGAAAGGATTCAACAAGTCAACATGTATGTGTGTAGGGGTAGTAGAGGCATTGGGACAAATTCTTGGCATAGGAAATAGAAGAAAAAAATAAATTAAAGCAGGGAAGCATTAGCCATGTTAAGGATAGGATGGGGGTGCAGGGATGAGGTATGGGGTGGAGGAAGTGGTAATTTGATTCAGGCTGGAAGACAGAGGATGTGGAAGGTAATAGGGATAAAGTTTAAACATGTAGTGTGGTACCCACTTTTGGAGAATCTTGAATGTAAGGTTTAAAAAATTTGAACATTATTACGTATTTTATGTTTATATATTTATTTATAAGTTAGGTGGTAATGAGGGTCTCTACGCATAGGTAGTAGGGAGAGGGAGTACAGAAGTAAGGCAGAATAAATACTACATGTTAGCTGATTAGATAGGAGACATGAGGGAGAGGGCCTAGGATAGGTAAAGGTGGCAGCAAGCTCTCAGCAATGGGAGAGTGGCTGACCAAGAACACAAAAAAACGAAAGTAAACCTTATAACCACAATGACCCAGCTTGGCTCTGGAGGAAAGTGGCAAATACTTACCTCCCTCCTTTTGTGGCCAAGGACAAAGACACAAAGTGTGATATATTAAACATGCACACACACATGCACACGCATATACATATGCTTGTATATATACACACATGCACATACATGTACATATGAATGTATATATGCACACATATTCTGTCACTTATAGTTGACTTGTTAATTTTGGTAAACTCTATGTTTTATCTTTCTTTTAAAAATCTTTGTCACATGGGATGATCTGTATGTGGGGGAGGCATGAGGATATGTATATTTGGAAATAAAAGTGTTACAAAAATGAAAGGTATTATCCTGCCCTATTGTGCTTTTATGTATTTGCACAGATGGCCCTCGTACCTGAAATATATTATATTCTTTCAAGGCCTGGATCTAGGGCCAGCAATTCCTCTACCATGAAATCTCCCCTGTCTCTTAAATTTCCCTTTAAGCTCATTATCATGAGGAAATATCAAATTTTATGTTTTGCTTTATTTATTGATTTACCTGTCTTATTTTTATTAGTAGAATATAATCTCCTTGAGAATAAGGACTATATCACATTATCTGTATTTCTAGCATTTAACATATTGTCTTGTACAGAGTAGAACTTTGAGATACATACACATACATATATATATATGTATGTGTATGTTATATATACATATATATATGCACATATATATTTGTCCAAACTTTTCTGAATTTATCTGATAGGGCTATATCATGCATCCCCTATTTCTCCATCTTTTTTTTTAAAGAAATATCATGTGAGAACTTGACAAACAACTTTGAAGAATGAAGATGTATTACAGTGTATCTGTAGAACCTGAAATACTTACGTTACTCTGGACTGAGAACAATCACATATGTGAAAATCTGAATAGTAGAGACAATTGATCTCTATTGTCTCCTGTTACATACAGTCAGGCTATTAATCATGGTTCTCATCCATGCCCATTACACTTTCTATGTAGTAGGTTGGTTGCTATTTAAAGTCACAATTTATCATCCCTAGGTCTTCTCCTCTTAAGAAATTCTTTCCTACCAGTCCCATTCTCCCTTTGACCTCAGTTCTGTGTTCTCATTCTACCTTTGATTTCAGACTGGGTGACTCAGATGACCAGGCATCTAGAGTCAGATCGATGAGGATTCACAGTGATTTGTTACACTGAAAAAGACATTTTTATGGACTGTCTTCAAATCCAGAAAAACGATGAAGTTCTCCACATTCTACTTTAATGGGGGAAACCTTGTGGCTCTATTCTCAGCCTTCATGACTGTCCTTGCCTAAGGCCATGGAAAAGAATCTTACCCTTTATTCACCACCAGGCTATATAGTCTTCTCTTTTCTCTAAGGAACAATAGAAAAGCAATACCTTTATATCTCCCTAATAGAAGCACTATCCCACTCACCACAGTGACTTTGCTTTGCCAGATATTTTACCAAGAACTATGCTTCTAAAGCCTTCTTTTTCATATCATACCACTCAAATACCTTCTGCCACTTTCTCCTGTTTCACCCTTATCTCAAGTAATAAGATGATCACTCTTGTCAAGATAATTTCCTCTCCCAACTTCTCTCACAGATTGCCCCCTCCTTCATTCCCACCTCATCATGAATTTTCAATCACTCCCTGTCTACTGACTGCTTCCCAATTGCCTGCAAATATGTTCTTGTCCCCTACTTTGTCAAAAACCCTTCCTTGATCCATCTACCTCTGATAGATAATGTCCCAAATCTTTCCTCCCTTTTGTAAAATAATGTTTATAAAGTAGGGTGTATGTTGTGTTTATGGAAGACCAGTACCTTTCGTGTGATTGCTGCCAAGCCCTTTTTGCGGCTCTTTTCACATTTGGTGTCCACCTGTTCTGCCTAAATCTCACCTGTGGCTCCAAGAAGCTGCAGTATGTGCAGTGGCCACAACCCTGGGCCAAACTAGGTTTAGGGTAACCAAGGATGCTCAAATCCATTGGTGAGTTAGGGGGGTGTCTACCCCAAGCATGCGAAGACTTCATCTGGTGGAATGGCAGGATGAGAACAATTTGTTCTAACATCCATGAAGGCAGATGATGCAGGGGATGTGGAGGGCTTAGATCTTGGTTAGACATTGAAGAAGCCAAGGTCATCCACAAAGCTCTCATGCCTTCCCAGTCACCAAGGGAATGAAACAGGTCTGTGTGCTTGCTCCCATGCTTTTTAGCATGATGTTTTCAGCCATGTTGGCAAATGCTTTCAGTGAGGATGAACATGATATCAAGATCAACTACTGTAGTGATGGTAAGTTCTTCAATTTGAAAAGCCAAGACCAAAGTGGAGGGAGTGTTGGTGCATGATTTTCTGTTTTGCGGATGATTGTGCACTCACTGCAGCTTCTGAAGCTGAGATGCAACAAAGTATGGATCAACTGTCTGCTGCCTGTGCTAATTTTGGCCTAATAATTAACAGCAAAAAGACACAGGTGCTCCATCAGCCACCACCATACCATCTGTATGTGGAACCATCAGTTACAACAAACAGAGAAATTTTGAATGCTGTGGATAAGTTCACTTACCTTGGTGGTGTACTTTCCAGGGATGTACACATTGACAATGAAGTTGATGCATACGTTGCCAGAGCTAGCTCAGTGTTTGGTAGGCTCTGAAGGAAGGTTTGGTACAGAAGAGGTATTAGATTGACTACCAAACTGAAAGTCTACAGAGCTGTTGTGCTGACTTCATTGTTATATGTTTTTGAAACATGGACAGTCTACTATGCCAGGAAATTGAATAGCTTCCATTTGAGCTGTCTTAGGAAGATTCTGAGGATAGCCTGGGAGGATAAGGTACCAGACACTGAATTCCTTGCTTGAGCTGAATTGCCAAGTATTCAAACTATGCTCCAGAGAAGGCAAGTCCGACGGGCTGGCCATGTTGTTCAAATGCAAAATGTATACTTGCCAAAAAGACTATTTTATGGAGAACTTGCAAGGAGCAGGCAATCACATGGCAGCCAGAAGAAACAATACAAGAGCACTCTCAAAGTCTCTCTTAAGAACTTTAGATTTGACTTTACAACATGGGAGACACTGGCACAGGACCACTCAGCATGGTGCATCCACATAAGAAAAGATGCTGTGCTCTCTTTGACCAAAGCAGAATTGAGACAGCACAAAGTAAATGCTGGATGAGTAAATTTGGGGTATCCACCCCAAATATTCAAATGGACTATCTGTGCCCAACCTGTGGTTAAGCATTCTGAGCTTGTATTGGTCTGTTCAGCCACAGTCAGACACACTGAAATTTCATTTTACAATGGTGATGTCATTTTAGTCCTCTTCAAAGACAAAGGACCACAATCATTTACAAAGTACTTTAGCACAGTACCTGGCACATAAGAGATGCTTAATATATCCTTATTCTCTTCTCCTTCTCCCTTCTATAAACTCCTTAAGAAGGTCCTCTACAAAAGGCACTCTTTCCTCTAGCTCTCCCCTTAAGGCTCTCTATAATCTGGTTTCCAACTTCATTATTCAACTGAAGCTGCTTTCTCCAAAATTTTAATGATCTTTTAATTAGCAGATCTTTTTAAATAATTATTTTGTTTTCAGTTTTCTACAATTACTTCCATGTGTACCAGATTTTTTCACCTCCCTCTCCTTCCCCTTCCCCTCCCCACTTCCTCCGTGAGACAGCTTGCAATCTTATATAGGTTCTATGTATATATTCCTATTAGATACAATTTCACCATAGTCATGTTCAGTAGAGGAATTAAAATGAATGAGAGAAAACATAAAACAAAATAAAACATAACACAAAAGAAAAAAGCCTACTTCATTCTGAGATCCAATTCCATAGTTCTTTTTCTGGATGTAAAAAGTGTTTTGCCTCAAAAGTCCATTGGAAATTTTTAGGTCCTTGCAGTGCTATGAAGGACTAAGTCTACCAGATAAATTCCTCACACATTCCTGTTTCTGTATACAAAATTCTCCTTGTTCTGCTCCTTTCACTCAGCATCCAGTCATATAAGTCTTTCCAGGCCTCTCTGAAGTCTTCCTGTTCATTTCTTACAGCACAGTAATATTCTATTACATTCATGTACCACAACTTGTTCAGCCATTCCCCAATTGATAGGCATCCCTTGATTTCCAATTTTTGACCACCAGAAAAAGTCACTATAAATATTTTTGTACATGTGGGACCTTTTCCCATTTTTATAATCTCCTTGAGATACAGTCCTAGAAGTGATGTCATTGGGTCAAAGTGTATGAACATTTTTGTAGCCCTTTGGGCATTGTTCCAAATTGCTCTCCAGAATGTTTGGATCAGTTCACAGCTCCACCAACAATGAATTAGTGTTCCAGCTCTCCCATATCTTCTCCAACATTTATTATCTTCCTGTTTTGTCATGTTAGTCAATCTGATAAGTGGGAAGTGGTACCTCAGAGTTGTTTTGATTTGCATCTCTCTAATCAATAATGATTTAGAGCATTTTTTCATATTACTATAGGTAGCTTTAATGTCTTTCTCTGAAAACTGCCTGTTCATGTCCTTTGACCATTTATCAATTGGTGAATGACTTGTATTTTTGTACATTTGACTCAGTTCTCTATTTTAGAAATGAGACCTTTATCATAGATACTAGTTGCAAAAATTCTTTCCCAGTTTTCTTCTTCCCTCCTAATCTTGGTTGCATTGGATTTGTTTGGGCAAAAACTTTTCAATTTATTGTAGTCAAAATTATCCATTTTGCTCTTCATAATGTTTTCTACCTCTTGTTTAATCAAAATTTCTCCATTCTCCATAAATTGGTCCACTAATTTGTTTATAATATTAATCATTATACCAGATCATGTACCCCTTTGGACTTTATTTTTGTGTATGGTGTAAGGCACTTGTCTATGCCCAGTTTCCACCACACTGTTATCCAGTTTTCCCAGCAATTTTTGTCAACATTGAGTTCTTATCCAAGAAGCTTGGGTCCTTGGGTTTATCAAACAGTAGATTGCTATATTCATTGACTACTGTGTCTTGAGTGCCTAATCTATTCCACTGGTCTACCCTTCTGTTTCTTAGCCTTAATTAGCAAATCTAATGGCCTTTTAAAAAAACAAAAACTCATTGTTCGTGACCACTCTGCATCTTCTAACACTGTCAATCACTCTCTTCCCTTAGCACAACAAAATAGAGTATGAAGTGCAGGGGTTCAAGGAGAGTCTGTTAGTCATAGAGCCAGGGTCCCAGGGGGTATGAAGAAATAGTAGGACTAAAAATGATATGTGGAGGTGTAGGACTGAGGTGGATAATAAGGATGGAAGTATAAGTATCAGCAGATTCCTTGTAATACCTTCCTTGAAATGTAGGCATGAAGGACTCAGGAAATGGACATTTACCTTCCAGAGCTTAATTTGGGAATCATTTGATCAAAGCCCTCACCCTCTAGGGGCCTATGATAGAAGAACATCAAAGTTAGATCTAGGACAGTGTCACAGCCACTTACTCCAAATCCTGGTGAGTGTGGAGGAAACAGGGAAAGGGAGAAGGTAGAATAGTGCTAATAACTTAAACTCAAGGGATGTTCCAGCCTTGTGGCCTGATGCTAAAACAGTTATTCAACTCTCAACCTCTTAGTATCTTTGGTGCCTCAAGGCCAAGGATCTAATTAGGGTTTCTCTGAAACCACTTGTGAGCAGACCTGCTACTGTTGCTGAACTCTGGAGGGCCAGGAATTGAGGAGAACATGAGTTTGATTTGGAATATCTTTTTAGTGGTGGCGGTGATGGTGGGAGTAGAGGCAATGGTAGTGGCGGAAGCAATAGCATTAATAGTAGTAGTAGTAGTAGTAGTAGTAGTAGTAGTAGTAGTAGTAGTAGTAGTAGTAGTAGTAGTAGTAAATTACTGCTAACATTTATATACCACTTGAAAGTTTGTAAAAGTTTTTACAAATATTATCTCACTGATCCTCACAGCTCTGTAAAGTGCTAGATGTGTATTTATTATTTTTTTGAAGATTGTATCTCATGACCCTGAATTATTGACTTTCTTCACCCCATCACAATTGCAATAACTTCATTCTTATTCCTATTTTATAGCTTTAAGGTATTTATTACAGAGAATTATAAACTAATTGATGGTAGCCCAGAGCCTGATAAATAGTAGGTGCTTAATAAGTCCTGGATGGCTGATGGTTTGATAATGAAGTATTAATGTCTTAATATCTTACTTACCCCAAGGATACCAACATTAATCAAAGGAATGAATCTGTAATATTATGAACTTATTAAACTAATACAAAAAGTTTTCAGAGACGGGGAATGCTATACTTGTATATTACAGAGAATATGTAGGTACATATCTATTTAACATACTCTCATCTTAAGTTCATTTTACACATCACTGAAAGCTGTAGGAGATGAAGCAAAATGTGATGGTGGTGATAGGAAAATGAAAAGAAAGTGAAGGAAGAGAGATTAAGAGGAAAGAATATGGCTTGCTGTAAAGAAATTGGTTTTATCTAAGAGGTTATATGTGCTGTTGATGAGTCATTACAGTTTTATCTGACTCTTCATCACCTCTTTGGGATTTTCTTGGCAAAGATGCTGAAGTGGTCTGCCATTTCTTTCCCTAGATCATTTTACAGATGAAGAACTGAGGCAGACAGGGTTATATGACTTGCCCACAGTCACCCATCTAGTAAATGTGTGAGACTAGATTTGAACTCAGTTCCTCCTGACTCCAAAGTAAACCATGCCGCCTAGCTGCCTGAAACTACCTGTGTCAGTAGGCAAAAACTCCCCTTAGGAACAAAAAGAAGTTTATTTTGAAAAATACTGAAATAAATGATACACTACAAAATAATCATTTTAAACGTTGATTTTGGTATAAATAGTTTTTTTTTTTGTTTTCTGTTAGCAAAACAAAAAAGAAAGGCATTTTAAACTAAAGTCAACCTTAAGAAACAAATAATAACAGAAAAACCCTATGAGTTCAAATCTGACCTCTGACATCAACCAACTGTGACCCTGGGAAAGTCACTAATCCCTGTTTTCCTCAGTCTCTTCATCTATAAAGTGAACTGGGGAAGGAAATGACAAACCATTCCAATAAATCTTCTAAGAAAACCCCCAATGGGGTAACAAACAGTTGGACATGACCAAAAAACTGTTATTCACAACAATAACATAATATAGTTTGGTAAATTTTATTTTTTCAAAATTATTCTTTAGCAGCAGGTGTTGATTTTTTTGTGGAAATAATAGGTTAAAATATTAGTTGACTGAATTCAGTAAGTTATTTTAATTGTAGTTAAATAAGATTTTATACATGGAAATGTCCTAAATTAACTTTTGGCCAATCAATCAACAAGCCTTTATTAAAGGCCAAAATAAATAAGTTTTCAAAGTTTCAAGTGACATGATTTTAATAGGAACTTTTAAGTTTGGAGAATTTTCTTTTGTATTTTTTTTTTACAATTACCAGGTATGCAATTAAATTCTGTATTCTTTGATAGGAAAAAGAAGATTCTAGTATCTTATCAAATGCATTATATGTGTGTTACATGTGTATCATTAAATCCAATTTCCATATCTTAAAAAATACAGTATCTATGAGTGCTTTTGAATGAAAGTTGAAGTCTAAGCTGAAAAGAGTTAAAAGTCTGAACTTGAATAACCAATTAAAAATTAGTAAAACTCCTTCCGTTCCTGTAAAGATGGCATATGATTCCAACAGGAATTCATAATGGAATTATAAGTGATTCTTCTTTGAGGGACAATTCAAAAAAGCCTGTAAACGGGTGATTAGTTAGTACTGAAATTTAATTCTCAGAGGCTAATCTGAGTCCTGTCTTCAGTCATCCCTAATTTCTTTCTGTTACTTCCTGCTCCTTTTCTCACTATATTGAACCTAACTAATTTCAATGTTTAAGGTAGTTATGCTGCTTTAAAAAATGTAAATCATTATCATCTTAACTTCTTAAAAACATGAATAACTCTATTTTATAACAAAATGGGCAAAAAAATTGCCTCAAGTCCTTTTGAAAATAGGAAATAATTCAAAAGTACAAAGGGTATTTGTTGATTGAATAAAGTATGTCTACACATACAAGAAATTTTTAAAAGGTTCAATTAATTTAAGATATATTTTCATTTATGTTGACAAGGAATTGGAAGCTGATGGGATGCCCATCAGTTGGGGAATAGTTAAACAAAATATGGCATATGAATGTGATGTAATATTACTGTGCTATGAAGGTGTCTTTTGAGGAAAGGGTCGGAGCAAGGGAGGGTTCTAAAAGGTGGAATTAAGGATGGAATGAAATATAGTCACAAGAAATTGTATACATATATTCTAATATATGTGTGTATATGTATATATGTATGTGAATATATATATGCATATATATTCTATATCCTTCTATTACCCATTTTATCTCCTCAAGCTGTCAGTCTATATATTTCCTCTATTTTATTCCTACAATTCCTAGAAAGTCTATTCTTAATTGCCTTTACTTTATTTTCCACTTGCTCGTTAAGCCTTGCAATCTGGCTTCAAACCCCATCTTTGTACTGAAATTACTCTTTCAGTGTTTGATAGCCATCTCCATCCTCAAGCTGTCAATCTACATATTTCCCTTAAATGATAAATCCACTGGCTTTTTCCAGGTTTTCATCCCCCTTGATTTTTACTTAACATTTGATACTGCTGGTCAACCCCTTCTCCCCTCACTTGGATGATGCTCCCTCTTTTTCATGATAGTTCTCCTATCCCTTCCACCTATACCTAGGCTCTTTTCCTCAGGATCTCAATGTCACCTTTCTCCTGGATATCTTTTTCTTACTGAGCACTAGCATATTACACAGCATAGTCCAAAATGGAACTCATCACCTTCCCAAAAGACTTTTTCATTCTTTCCCAACTTCCCTGTTTTTGTGGGTGGCACTATCATTATCTTGGTTATCTGTTTTTGGAAGCTCAGAGACATCCATGATTCATTCATCCTTCAGATCCAGTCAATTGCTAAGTTTTGTCTATTAAACTTCCACAATATTTCTTTCATCTTTTCTTATCTCTCCATTCAAATTGTCACCCTGGTTGTGTCTCTCATCACTTTTCCCTTATATAATTTTAATAGCCTCTAATTGAACTCCCTTATCTAGTCTCTCCCCTTTTAATCTACCTTTTGTACAACTACCAAAATTGTTTTCCCAATACATAAGACTATGTCACTTCTCTGCTCAGAAACTTTCAGTGACTTTTGGTTGCCTCTTAGATAAGTGTAATTTCCAATTCAATTTAATTCAATAAGCATCTTTTAAATGCCTACTATGTTCTAGGCACTGTGCTAAGCTCTGGGGCTGCAAATAAAAAAAAAAAAAAAAGAAAGTCAGTTCCTGCTGCCCTCAAGGACAATCTAATGGGGGATGACAGTATATAAAAGGAAGTTCAAAAGTGGTGGGGACCGGGGGGATGTTCTGTGGCGTCAAAACCAGACAGAAAAGCTGATGGAAAATGGAGAACCACCTGGAAGGTTTGGTGGCTCCATATCACCTTGAGGATCAAATACCAACTCCACTGTGTAGCATTTAGAGGTCTTCATAACCCAGCCCCCTCCTCTCCGTCTTCTTATACTTTACTGCCCCCTCTTCAATCCAGAAACCTTGGTCTCATTGATGTTCCCCAAACAAGATACTCCCCCTCTTAGCTCCACCTCTTTCTCTGGCTGTCCTCCATGCTTAGAATGCTCTCCCTTCTCATCTCTACTTATTGACTTCCAAGGCATCCCTTAAATACCATCGAAGACCTTGTCTCTTACAAGAAGTCTTTTTCTCAATCCCTCGAAATTCTCACCCTGTTCACTTTTAATTACTTTGTATTTATTTTACATACACCTTGTTTATATATATATTTGTTTGCTTGTTGTCACTCCCATTAAACTACGACCTCCTGTTACTGCATCCCCAGCTCTTAGCACAGTGCCTCATACATAGTAGGTGCTTGATAAATATTTGTGGGCTGACTACTGCAGTCCAGTGTTTAATGTAATGTGAAACTGTTCAATCCCTTCACATTGTTTGTTGGTGCAAATCCTCTCAGGGAGGGCTTGGAGGATCAAGGGGTAGTATTGTTGAAAGGGGATTTGTTTTTTGACAACAAGAGGGAGGGGACAGTTCCTACCCAACCTCTACAGGAAAAGGGGGCAGATCCTCAGAGGTCTTACATATGGCAAAGATGTTGTCTCACCTCTCTGTCACCATAGAGATCTCCAGTAGAGAGAGTTCCTGGCTGGTAGGCCAGGGAACACTAAGTGGTTAGTGGTACAGGATAAAGCTTCCTGACCAGTAAGGAGAATTGAAGACTACACAAGAAGTTTCATCATCTTCGCAATGACTCTGATGTTCAGAAGCCCATTAGGAACATCACTTACCAAATCAACTTTCTAGTTTAGATCTGGAACTTGGTCCTTCCTATGAATCTGCAAGATTTGGTTACTTCCTCAGAGGAAGAAAATTTGTGTTAGTCTTATTGCAGACAGTCAACAAAAGGAAAGGGCCTAAATTTGTGATATTTTTAGCGAGCTTGCATACGGTTTCCTGCAGCTGAAATGTTGCTGTTTGGTTTTGGAAATCATCTAATTTATTTTTTTTTCCCAAGGAAACATAATATTATGAGGCAGTTGGGAATTGCAAGTAGGAAAAATATGTATTTCAAAATAGTGCATGACTAACAACTTTCCAGTAAAAAAAACTATAAATTTTTATGCTATAAGTAAAAAGAAAAAAAATCAAAAACAGAATAGGTAATCAACTTTGTTGGATTTACTTCGAACTTTAATGTGAATTCTTTTTCTAATAGATCATGGGTGCCCTCTAGTGGACTGTTCAAGTTTTACCTAAATCTGAAATAGTGAAGCAATTTCTTGGTGATACACATGCCAGAACATGGAGTCCACATCATCTCACAAGTTCTTTGGCATGATCCACTTTCAAAAATAGTAGAAACTACAAAATAATTGTGCGTCACGAGGTATCCAAGAAATGTCTTCATTATGGCAAGAAATAGATTTTCTTTGGAAAGCTCTCTGTCACTGTTGGAAACCTTCTGTTGATTCTTGATAACGTTCCAACATTGGCTTTAATTGAAAATTCAAAATTTTTCTTTTAGGAGTTCAAAACAAAAGTGTACCTTCTCACATTCCCATCATAATACATCAGTTTGGCCTACTTGTTCTTTTCCTGTTTAGGGAATTCTATTTGCTGGGTGTTTTCACAAAGGCTCTTCTCCATTTGGGGAATAGTTTCTCCTTTTGGAATCCCTACCTCCTTCCAAGGCTCATAGTCAAGTGTCACTGCCCACACATGGTCTTTCCTGAACCTAGAGTGGCCAGTACCATGCCACTACCTTTACTTGAGATGACTTTGTATTTATCTTACATTTACTTATTTCTATAAAACATGAGCTCCCTGAGGGCAAGGTTTATATTACTTCTGTATTTCTATCTTCAGAATCTAGCATAATATTTGGCATATAGGGATTTACTTAGTGCTTGTTAAATTGAATTAAATTCATGTATAAATTCAGCATTTAAGGAAATGAGAGATAGCATGGCACAGTTATCTGGCAGCAAAGTAAGGAGCCTTTTACTCAAAATGCCTCAGATACATATAGGAGATTGTGACTGAGAAAGTCACTTAACCTCTTAGTTTTCGGACAACTTATCTAAGGCTCTAAGCTACAGAGGACATAATTATCTAAATGAGTGGATGAAGTTTCCAAATCAGGAGCTCCCTACCCTGAGTAAATCACAAAAAACATAATTGAAGAATTATTACCAGAAATACTTGTACGACAATAATAATTGTCAAAAATTTCAGTCCCTTTTTCTTTTTTTCAATGCTTGTTCTTTAAGATATTTCTTGAATTTATCTTGTCCTCTCTACTTCCACCTCTCCTGTTGTAATATTGGAAAGGAAACAAGCTGTAGTAGAAAGAGTGATGGATTTGGAAAGAACAAAGGAAAGGAAAAAGAAAGGAAGAAGGAAGGAAGGAAAGAAGGAAGGAAGGAAGGAAGGAAGGAAGGAAGGAAGGAAGGAAGGAAGGAAGGAAGGAAGGAAGGAAGGAAGGAAGGAAGGTTAGTGCAGAGGAAAGTGAGCCTGGATTGACTTTCATGTTTCTAATTATTGAGTGATCTTTCTAGAGATAGTAGTTTTTTTTAACTGTGAGGTGCTGCCTAATCTAGGGAGATTAGATAATAAACTCTCTGTGGTCAGTCATTCAGCAAAGAGACCTGTGTGAGAATGCTCTACGTCCTTAAGAGAACTCTATCTTGAAGACAATTAGAATAAATTCTGTTTTAGGTCCTTCAGCTTTGCTGAATCTTTTATGCTTGTAATTTAAGCCTTTGAAATTTTGAAAAAATATCCCCCCTCATTAAAAAAAGGACAAATTCTGACTAAGTAGTTTTACTCTGCACATGTTTGTCCTAAATGCTTTTATATACTAAAGGCCATTATCATCTAATTGCATTGGATGCAGCATCCTGAAAGAAAGGCCTTATCAAATTTAAGAGAGTTATATTTGTACCAGTTGTTTGGTTTTGAATATCTTTTTGGAAATGGCGATATCACTGAATCAGCAATACTCTGTCTTGTAGTTGTATATGAATGTAGTGAAGTCAAGTTTGCCGTAGCAATATGAAATCTAGATCCAACAATGGCAGTCCAGTTGTGCTCAGGCCTATGCACTACCCCATCCCAATGTAGAGTAGAAAGGCTTAAGTCCTATAATAGCAGTTGTCTTACCTCAGTATTGAGGACAGCATTTGACACTGGAATGAGCCAAAAGACAGGCCCCATTGCCTAGCGTTTGCACAGTAAAGCGGTTCAACCAGTCCACTTTACTGCCAGTACAACACCCAGTGATCATTGTACAACATCTCCCCTTCTCCCCAAGAAGGACTTGGAGGACCAAGGGGTGACAATATAGGAATAGGCTTTTCTGGTAATAAAAGGCAAGTAAGCATGTCTAACTAGCCAAAAGAAGGAGTACGGTGACTCAGAATCCTCTTACAGGGTGGATTCTATTTATTCCTATGGTTTCAAAGGTATTAATGGAATGGATTGTTAGATTTTTGCCAAAGCATCTATTGATACAATTATTAATCTTTATTTTTATACTATTAATGAAACCTATTTTATATATATATAAATATATATAAATATATATATAATATATATAATATATAAATAAATATATAGAGATAAAATATATATTATATATAAAATATATATTATATATTATATATAAAAATATATAAATATATAAAATATATAAATATAATATAAAATAAATATATATATATATTTAAATCAACCTTACATGCTTGGCAAAAAGCCAACCAGTTATTAGTGTATTTTCATTCCAAGATGTAGTACTAGCTAATGTTTACTATTTTTGCATTAGTGTTCTCCAGCTAAAATATGTAACTTGCCTTTTCCTCTCTCTCTCTCTCTCTCTCTCTCTCTTTCTCTCTCTCTCTCTCTCTGGTCTAGACATTAGCCTTCTTTTGTTATTATTGCAAACAGTTTGTGTAGTATGGGAATTAATTGTTCTTCAAATTAATATAATTCATTTGCAAATCCATCTGGTCCTATACATTTTTCTTTTGGAGCTCATTTACCATTTGTTCATTTTTTTTTAATTCTGGTATCGGGTTAATTCATCTATTTATTTTGTTTTATTAATCTGGGCATTTCATATTTTTGTAAATATCTATTTCCGTTAAATTTTCAGTTTTGTTAACATATCATTGGGCAAAAGGGTTTCTAATGATTTCATTTATTTCTTCTTCAATTTTGTAAACACTCTCTTTTCATTATTAATAGGAATAATTTGATTTTCCTCCCCTTTTAAAAGTCAGATTAGTTGTTTGTTTTTATTAATTTTCTTAAAAATCTTGTTTATCAGTTCAATGGTCTTTTGCTTTCAGTATTGTAGGTATAATTAAATTTTCACAGTTTATTTTTATTATTTTCTTGAGGATTTTTTATTCCTTTGTTCTATTTTTTAGTTGTAAACACGATTCAGTGATCTCTCTCTCTCTCTCTCTCTCTCTCTCTCTCTCTCTCTCTCTCTCTCTCTCTCTCTTGTTATTGATATCAGTTGGAGATATAAAATTTCTTCCGAAGAATTGTTATATCTCTATCCCAGTTCTAAGATAATTCTGGAATATTGTCTCATTCTTGTTATTGTCCCCAATGAAATGTTCAGTTGTTTATTTTTTGGGAGAGAGGGTCAGAGGGGAGGGATGAATTGTCAATGAAATAGAGAATCTCCAAGCACTCCTGACAAAACAAAACAAAACAAAAAACAACAGCTACAAAGAAACCTGGAAGTGCAAACACAGGAGTAAAAAGACATTGAAAACTAAATGACCTAACAATCAATCATAAGGGACTGAACAGGGACAAACTGTCTACACTGTAACAAGGAGAGGTGACATATATGCCCTCTCAGAACTCTATAACTCTCAGGGGTGAGAAAGGGAGAGTAATTAGTCTTTCCTTTGATATATTCTCCTCTTCAAATTTCTTAATTTAAGATTTTATTTTTTTTCCATTTACATGTAAAGATAATTCTTTTTTTAAACATTATGTGTTAATATTTCTTTTTGGGATGTAAATGGCAATTTATGGTTTTGATTTTTAATTTTAATTTTTTTTAAAAGCAATCATGTTTAAGTAACTTATCCAAGGTTACATAGCTAGTAAGTGTCTGGGACCAGATTTTAGCTCCTCCTGAATTCACGAATAGTGTTCTATCCACTGCACCACCTAGCTGCCCTCCAACATAATTCTTAACATTTAAAAAAAAATTTAAGTTTCAAATTTTCTCATTGAGAAGGCAGTTTGATATGTGCTATACATGTGCAGTCATGCAAAATGTATTTCCATGTTCATCATGTTATGCAAGAAAGCAGATTAAAACAAGAAAAATAAAGTAAAGAAAAAGTATGCTTTGATCTACACTCAGACTCCAACCATTCTTTCTCTGGAGATGGATAGCAATTTTCATCATGAGTCCCTCAGAAATGCCTTGAATCATTGTGTTGCTGAGTTTAGAGGAGTCATTCACAGTTGTTATTGTATACAATGTCCTCCAAGTTCTGCTCATTTCAATTTGTGTCAGTTCATGTAAGTCTTTGCAGGTTTTTCTAGGAGTTTCCTACTCATCATTTCTTATAACACAATAGTATTCAATCTCAATCATATACAGCAATACGTTCAACTATACCCCAATTAATGTCCATCCCTTCTGTGCTACCATATAAAGAACTACTATAAATGTTTTTGTACATATAGGTCCTTTTCCTTTTTGTCTTTCATCTTTTGGGATACAGGCCTAATAGTTTCATTGCTTGGTCAAAAGATCTGCATGTTTTTATAGACCTTTGGGCATAGTTCCTACATAATGGTTGAATCAGTTCACAACTCCACCAACAGTGCATTAATGTCTCATTTTTTCTATATCCCCTCCAACATTTGTCATTTTCCTTTTCTGTCACATTATCCAATCTGATAGCTATAGGTGGTAGCTCAGAGTTGTTTTACTTTTGTACTTCTCTAATCAATAGTGATTCAGAGAAATTTTTCATACAAATATAGATTTGATTACTTTATCTGAAAACTGCCTATTCATATCTCTTGACCACTTGTCAACTGAGGAAGGGCTCTTATTTCTATAATTTGACTCAGTTCTCCATATATTTGAGAAATGCAGTTTTTATCAGAGAGATTTGCTGCAAAATGTTTTTCCCCAGTTGGGATTACTGTGTATTTCCCTCTATCCTATTTTCCTCCTGTTTATTCTACTCTTTCTCTCCATTCACCCTGTCCGTCCTCAAAAGTGATTTGCTTCTGACTTTTACCTCCCCCAATCCTCCCTCCCTTTCTTCAGCACATCTCTTACCCTCTTTCCTTCCTACTTTCCTGTAGGGTAAGATGGATTTATATACCCAACTGAGTGTGTATTTTATTGCCTCTTTGAGACAATTCCAATAAGAGTAAGGTTCCCATGTCCCTCCCCACCTCAATTTCTCCCATTTTCCCTTCCACTGTAAAAAGTTTTTGTGGCTCCTTTTTGTCTCCCTTTCCCCTTCTCTCAGTTTATTCCTCTCTCACCCTTAATTTTATTATTTTTAGATAATCATCCCATCATGTTCAACTTGCACCCATTTCTTCTGTCAATGTATAATTCTTTTTAGCTATTCTAATAAAGAGAAAGATTTTAAGAATTAAAAGTTTTATTTTCCTATACAGGAATGGCAACAATGCCTGTTGAATATCCCAGGATTTCTCTTTACCATTTACATTTTTGTCCTTGTATTTGAAAGTCAAATTTTCTATTCAATTTTGGTCTTTTTAGGAATACTTGAAAGTCCTCCACCCAATTGAATGTTCTTTTTCCTCTCCTGAAGGGCGATACTCGGTTTTGCTGGGCAGGTGATTCTTGGTTGTAATCCTAGCTCCTTGACATACACTCCCTCAATATCATATTTCAATCTCTGTGATCCTTTAAGGGAGAAACTGCTAAATCTTGTGTTATCTTGATTGAGGTGCTACTATATTTGAATTGTTTCTTTTTGGCTGCTTGCAATATTTTCTCCCTGACCTGGGAACTCTGAAATTTGGCTACAGTGTCCCTGGGAGTTTTCATTTTGGGATCTCTTTCGGGAGGTCATCAGTGGATACTTTCCATTTCTATTTTATCTACTGATTCTAGAATATCAGGGCAATTTTCTTTGATAATTTCTTGAAGGATGATGAGAGTCCACTAACTCTTAAATTACATCTCTTGGATCTATTTTCCAGGTCAGTTATTTTTCCAGTGAGATATTTCACATTTTTCTCTATTTTTCATTCTTTTGATTTTGTTTGATTATTTCTTCATGTCTCAGAAAGCTTTCACTTCATGAGCTTCCGCTTGCCCAATTCTAATTTTTAAATTATTAATTTCCTCAGTGAGCTCACATATTTGCATTTCCATTTGGCCAATTCTACTTTTTGTTATTTTCTCCAGTGAATTTTGGTATCTTTTTTTTCCATCTGGAAAATTCTGGTTTATAAGGACTTCTTCTCTTCATTAGATTTTTGTGCCTCTTTTACCACTTGGCCTACACTGTTTTTTAAGATATTATTTTCTTTAGTATTTTTTTGTGCTTAATTTACCAAGCTGTTAATTTCCCCCCCTATTTTTCTTGCATTGTTCTCATTTATCTTTCCAATTTTTCCTCTACCTTTCTCAGTGGATCTTAAAACTCCTTTTCTTCCATGGCTTAAGAATAATTCATATTTTTTCCTTGAGGCATTGAATATAGCAGTTTTGACTTTGCTGTCTTCTTTTGACTTTGTGTTTTGATCTTTTTTGTTACCATAGTAACTTTTTAAAATTAAGATCTTTTTCTGCTGTTTGCTCATTTTTTTTTCCAGCCTATTTCTTCACTTATAACTTTATGCTGAAGTAGGGCTTTACTTCCAGAGTAGAGAGGGCACAGTGCCAAGCTTCAAGTTTTTTATGAAGCTGTTTTCAGAAATAATTCTGAAGACCTGTAAGTTTTTAATTCTAAGGTGAAATTATCTAGGAAGATGTATTTTTACATCTCCCAACCTGTGCTCTGGTCTGTGAGGAACCACTATCACTCTTTTCTGTCCTGGAACTGTGATGAGGGCTCCAGCTCCCTTGTGGAGCTCTGGTGTACTACTGCTCCTCTTTGCCCTGGGAAAAAAGACCAAGAACTGGATTCAGATCCAAGTATGAGCAATGCAACAGAATTATGACTCCAGTGCCAAAAAAGGGATCCCTGTGATCTTCTTCTGAACAGTTATGTGACCTGCTTACCCTCTGTGGAGTGAGAGCTCTGGAAGCAGCCACTGCCACTGCTAATTCAGTTACCCATAAAGTCTATTGCTAATTTGCTGGGGCATAGCCTAGACTGTAATGACTTCCACTCTCACCCCAGTGCAACAGATCTTTCTTGCCAACCTTCCACACTACCTTGGGCTGGAAAATTTTTTCATCCTCTCCTTTTGTGGATTTTGCTGCTTCAGAATTTGTTTTGAGGCATATTTGAAGTTATTTTGGAAGAGTTTAGAGGAGAGTCCAGGTACGTCCCTGCCTTTTTCTGCCATCTTGATTCCACCCCACTCCATTCTCACCCAGACAGAAGAGTTTTCTTACTGACCTTTGAAGCTGCCTTTGGCGTTTATGGGTTGAGAAATCTGAGAACCAAAGCTGCTGCCTGTGATTCTGCACCCTGAAGCCTTCTCCAGTCCTGTCCCTGCCATGAAGCATGGTCAAGGCCAGACTAGGCTCTGCTCTAAGCTCGGTGCAATAAACCTTTCCTGTCAGCCTTCCAGGCTGCCTTGGGCTAGAAATCTCTTTCAGTCTGTCATTTTGCAGCTTCTGATGCTCTAGAATTTATTTAGGGTCATGTTTTACAAATATTCTATGGGCTATGAGGGGGAGACCTACTTTTTTAAAGGAAGACTTAAAAATGCTCTATTGTTGAATATCTGTCTTTTATCACTCATGATTAAACTCAGGTTTGCAGGTCATTTGGGGTCGTATTGTGAGCTCCTTTGTTTTTTGGATTATATTATTTGATTCCCCTCTATGATTTCTGGTGAGTACAGAATAATATGATGTTACTTGAATTTCCTTTTGTTTATATTTTTAGGTCTATCTTCAGGTCACTTGTAGATTTGTTGCCTTTCATTGAAATTGTTATGTTTGCCTAGTGTATGTGTGTTAGAATTTCATTTTTTTCTTGAAACTAAACTTTGTATTCTTTTGATTGGTGCTTTATTTTATGTATTCAGAAGTTCTGTGCAGTTTTTAATATTTTTCCTATATGTTCTTCTGCCTCATGATCTTTGTTTTCTTTGTGAATCTTGAATTTAAGATCAATGCATTTTTCTCACTTAGAAATTAGTGTTCTTTTGAACATTATTGTTTTTTGCTTCTTTTCTTCCAGGTTATCATTCACTTTATGTCTGTGTTCTAAATCTAATAATAATATTGCAAAACACTAGTAACTGTGCTAATAATAATAGCATTTACATAACATTTTGAGATTTGTAAGGCACTTTAAAAATATTATTTTATTTTAAACTCACAGCATATGTAAGGGATAGAGGCTATTTTTATTTCCAGTTATATACGAGGAAACTGATGCAGCAGCTGAGTGACTTGTCTATGATCCTAGAGCTAATAGATATATGAGGCAGAATTTGAACTTGACCCTTCTTAACTACAAGGCTAGCCATTTTATCTACCAAATCAACTAGCTGCTTCTAATCTATTCGGTTCAAGCCAGTTTTTACTTCTCTTATTCCTCTGGTAAAGTTACTTGGATAGATAGCTTGGGGAAAAGACGTGAATGTAGTCTATTCCCTGGAGGTACGTTCGTTGTGCTGTTGATTTCTTCAAATGCAATTAAAATAATCACACTTTCCACACTTTATGGGGTGAGAAATAACTATTTTTCATGCGAAGCCTTGGCCTCTTGTCTTTCAATATCTCATTTTTTGCCCTGAAGAACTTCATCAGTTTTTGTTCTCCCTATTGCATCTTCCTTATATTTGTAAAAGTTCCTTATAGATATTGGACATCAGATTTCCATTATAAAAATTTTTACCCAGATAATTATGTCTCTTTAACTGCATTTATTTTGTTTTTTCCCAAAAGTTTTAATTTTACATGTTGTTAAACATTTGTTTGGTCTCATTTGGCCCCCTCTCTTCCTTGTTTAATCAATAACTTTTCTGTTATCCAGATTTGTGAAACGTATCTCATTCCTTCCTCTTCTAATTAGTTTGTGATATTATCTTTTATATCTAGGTTATGTATTCATTCGCAACTCTCTCTTGTATATAATATAAAATTCTAGTCTTTACCTAACTTTTGACAGATTATTTTCAAGTTTTACTAGAAGCTACCCTAATAACTGGAGTCATTGGGTTTAATATTGTGCTTGTAAGCTTGATTGCTTTTAGATTTTGTTTGCTGATTGATTCAAATGACCAACTGGTGTGTTTTTTAATGACAAAGCAAATCATTTTGTTGATTATTGTTATATAATACATTTTGAGATTGGTGGATTCTTTCAATTTTGACTTAGAAACAGATCATGGCACTTCTAAAATTACTTAAGCTATCCTTCCTATAGCTTCCAAGTTTTTTGTTCAATCATTCCTTTATACTGTCTAATATTTTCTTTTTTCTCTCCTCAATCTCTTTTTAAAGTCATTTGTGATTTTTTACAATAGATACCTTACATTTTCTCCTATTTTCCCCCCTTTTAAACTTTGTTTAAATGTTTATTGTTGTCTCCTAGAGTAATTGAGTTTTGTTTGCTCAGTTATATTTTTTAAGGCATCTATTACTTGGGTAAGTACTTCTGCCATCTATTCTGAGCTACTTATTTCCCTTTAATTTTTTTTCATCTCAAACTCATTTAATTTCTAATTCCATTTTTATGTTTTGCTTTATTTTTTTCTAGTCACTCTTTCAATACTTATGGCCAAGCCACTTTTTTTCTTCCGAATATCTGCTTAGAGTTGTTTTGAGGATAATCTTTTTCTAGATTTACATTTTGAACTTCTGCTAACCCATAGTTTTACTTTATTATGGTCAGTGTTTTATTCTGTTTACTCTTATTTTCAGCCTCAGTTTTTGGATTAGGATTTCAAACTTAAACTAGTCCTCTTGAATGGCATTGGTAGACCTTGTTTGGTCCTATCCATTCTGTAGTCTGGGTGCCTCTGCCAATCTGGATGGGGTGGCTAGGATTGGGCCCTACCCTCTGCCCCAATTCTCTGCTATCCCCTAGTAGTCTGTTTTGAGTTTTGACCCAGTTTTTATATCTTCTTTTTATTTTCATTATCTTTAGTTGGGAATTGGTTCCATCCCATGCTAACGCCTTGATAGGTTCTAATGGGATGCTAGAAGTCATATTAGTCTCAAGTTTACTGCCTCCTATTAGCCCCTATGACTATGCCTATCTGAAGAATTGTGAGAGGGAGCTGACTCTTGTCTCTGGTTTTGCTCTGAAAAGATGTGACTTCATGTCCTTAATTACTTAAGTTTGTACTACTAATGATTCCTCTATTAAGAGCACTGACCAGATCCAGATACATATTTGGACATACATACATAGCTCTTCTACCTTTGTCATGATGCAAATCTATGATGAGAAACTGAGGCACAAAAATTCCAAGCATAGTCTAGTTGTTGAAAAGGCTAACAGTTGCCAGTAATAAAAGTCAATGGCCTCTCAGTGACCAAAGACATATTAGAATAGACAGTCATTTGTACAGTTGGTAAAGGTATAGAGTGTGCTTATATTTAGCCTAATTTATAGGAGGGGATTTCCAGGACCCATGACAACAAGAAAAACACAGAATTAATCATCATTCTCTGAAAAGTTCAGTGTTAAGCATCAGATGACCAGGTAGACCATCTTATGACTCTAGGGAATCACTCCTCTCTTCCTCCCACCTGGAGCAAGCAAGCTGAAGTCCAGAAAAATAGGGAAGTTATAGTTTCATTAAAAGGTCAAACTATCTAATGTTACATAGTCAAACCATGCTTTAAGTCAACCTAATTCATAAATATTAATTCCAAGGATTAGATATAATTCTCAGTTAATAACTAAAAATAATACAGAATAAAGCAGGGTATCAATTTGCAATCTTAAATTCAATTTCACATTCTCCCTTCTTATTCTATGTATCTTTTTCTCTATAGAATGACCATCTATTTAATCAACATCCATAAAAATTAAATTAATAATGCAATAATGGAAAACAGTAATTGCAAGGTTCAACATTTAATACAAGGCCAGTCATGAGAGATTTGATTTTTACTCATTCCGGTTGATTCTTGCAAATGGCCCAGCACAAGGTACTAAATCTCTTGTTCTGTCTCCCTTTTTATGGTGTGATAATTAGATATGAATAAGGTTGGCACATTGACAAAAATCCATTGCAGGCAGTCCCCTTCAGTAAGCTAGCCTTGGAACAAATGCTAAAGCTAGAATTTACATATTCTCCAGGTAATACAATGGTGAAATGCCTTTGTAGCCTCGTAGCTCACTCCTAAATGTCCATTTACTTTCCAATTAAGTTTTACATGTCTCAGGTATGTTTCCAGGTGGTCCCTGGAAACAACTTGTCATGTTCCCATTTTGGAGTAGATCTTAATTGATGGCACCTCTGAAGGTGGGTCTTCAAAAAAAGTCTAGTCACTAAGAGAAGAAGTTCACAGGGGGTTCTACTATAACCTTTTTTCAAAATAGATCTTTCTACAGTTTAGTAACTAGATGATATGGTGAACTCCAGAACATCAAATCATGAACCCACACCTGAAACTTCAGAGAATTTAAATTTAGTCTGACTGTTTTTTTATCCAAAAGCTGTATTTGATATGATCACTGCTGCACATGATAAAAGAAATATATGAGGGTACAACTTGTAAAATGAGCCCTTCGTGTATAAAACTCATTAAAGGAACAAAAGAAAGTCTTTATATATAAGCCAGTGTATATTCCATGAAAGTCATTTGTATCTTGTTGCTTCTCAAAATTGTGTACTCCATTTAATTCCAAAAATCTTCAGTCATCTTTATCTAAATCTGATTCCAATTCATTCCCCCCTCAGGAGGATATTATGAATATATTAACATATTGAGAGGATGTTGTAGTGTTGATCTCAAATAAACTAAGTATCTTATCAATTATACTCTATTATTTGAAATTCAAATAACAATTTAAATCTGATTCCTCACCAAAGTAGTAATGTAATAGAATCCAGTCAAAAGTCACCAAAAGTGTTTATCTCTTATGTTTATTATAGTGAAAAAATGAGGCAATGTTATGCAACTGATCTTATCAACGGACTTTATGTGAGGAAAAAAGGGAGGGACATAACAGCAAAAGTAACAATACTATTCCTTAGTTCTGTTTGATTTCAATTATGAGTCAGATTCAACAGCCAATCACACAGAAAAGCTCACCATGAGCCACATGGTCTCACAGCTAGGCTCATATATACCCAGGTGGGAAAATGTCTTCTTTACCAAAATGGGGAAGCTAAATCAAGAGAATCCTACCTTCACCTTAGCAAGGTCATTCTCTTAACTTTCCCAGAGACAAACATCCATTGTTCTCAGAGTATAGGAGCACATGGTATTTACCTTGAAGGACTAGTGACTTTATGACAAGTATCAGACTCTCATACTTGAAATCAAAATTTAGAATAGAAGCAGATTAAAGTCCTAAGAGCCTCTGCCTCAAACAGCAAAATTTCACTAATTACAGCTTAGAGTGAGGTTATTGTTATTTTTCTCATATATTAACATATATCAGGACATTCTGTTGATCTTTCATGTAAGACATAATTATACACTGGACTTTCATATAGAGTAAACATCAATTCAAGCACACCATGAATAGCTGATTTGTAGTGAATTTTCACTAATCGTTAGCCAATATAATTTCATGATTTTCCAAATTATCTTAAATAAAACTCACTTATTATTTAAAAGTTTAACTTTTATTCCTCCACTTTGACTGGAAGATGTCCTAGTTTATTAAATGCAGCCGCACAGGTTTTACAACACACTGTCAGTCAAGTTGGTAAGATCTTATCCCAAGCAACCTCACAGACAAAGATCTAAGAGAATGTGGCTACTTTCTTCTCCCAATACTAAGTTATTGCTATTTTCTAATTTCAAACAAATTATGCCATATTAAAAAACTAGTAGTTTCCAAACATATGGTAATATTACATAATAAATATACTTATAATCTAATTGAATTCAGAAGAGAGGAAGTAACTTGCCATAATAGCTTTTTCCAAATTTCATAATACATGAAAAAAATTTGCATACCCAATATCATGTATTCAAAACATGAAACTTATTACTAGTCAGATGACAATAATTCAATGGATTGCATTTTTAGTTGTTATCAAATCTCTTTAGTATTTTATTAATTATATCCAATGACATATAAAACTCAGCATAGAGCTATCCAATACGGAGTAATTAAAGTCTCAGTTATTACTTGAGCTACTTACTAATTTAAAATATAAGCCAGTTATAGATAGTAAGTCTTTCCCTTTAGAAGGCTAGTTTGGAGGAAAATTAACTCACTGAATATTTAATAGTTTTTAAACAATCTTGCCATCTCAACAGATCAGTTCATAAGATACAAAAATTATTCTAGCCAAATTATATCAATTTGTTTCACATGGTTGAAAAGATATTATAACTTTATGCAAACACAGTTACAAAACTTAGATCACAGCTTTGTTTGGGAGTGGTCCTTGAAATATCTTATTAATCATAATAATTCTATATTTTGAGGCAAAAGGCATTTCACTATAGCAATTTTTCAGAGACTGTTAGCATGATAATTTTAAGAAGTCAAAGGGAAGTACTCTCTCTAATTTCACAATAATTCATAAAAATTTCACATAACAGTATGTAATTAAAAGCTTATGCTCCTAATTAAAAGAGAATTCACATTTCTGATTATATATCTGATATTCTCCCAAATCCCACAGTACAATAAAAATTAGCAGCCTAAAAAATATCATGGTTTTTTGTTTTGTTTTTCAAACATAACACAAAACTTCTAAATTTTTACCTTTTCAGTTGTATAAAATCTTAACTAATTTTTCTCAGAAAATTTTTTTATGTTATTACCTTTGATAGGTTATCTTAATCTAAAACCAGTTAATATTTATGTAGTGCTCAATATGCTAAGCACTTTAGAATCATTTTATTCCTCCAAATAACTCGGCGAGGTGGGTGCTGTTATTTAATATCTCTTTTTATATATAAAGAAGACTCATTAAATACTCTAATATACCACAACATAATGTAGTTTCAGAACAAAATTTTCAACTAAATCGATTTTTGATTTATAATTTCTAATGGCAGTATTTAGATCTCATTTTCCTTTAGGGCCCACTGTTTTTAGTTAATTCATGTTCAGAAATTTGTGATGGCTGCCCCATAATGGTTTCTTGATTTCTTTAATTCACCCAAGAACCCAAATCAACTCTTTATTTTTCCAGCTTAACCCTACCAGTTTACCTTAAGAGGGCAGAATTAAAATACGCATCTCAGCCTTACCTGGCAGTTTTTAGTTGTAACCCTGTCAGGAAAAGCTACCTATTGAATTTTTGCAAAGGCCATTAGCATAACTATTTAAACCAGACCAAAGAAACACTATTTTCTCTATAAATCAGTTAATATTCATGATAATTTTGTTGTGTATTTGAAAGGAATACGAAGTTCTGCATAGTAGATTTGCAGTTTCATGTACAACCCTGTATTATATTATGGAAATGCTTATTTTATTCCATAAATTAAAAAATGAATGAGAAAATAACCCTTCACAACCTTAAGAAATTTCTTTTGTAATCTTCCATTGATTGTTGGAAGGGAGGTAAGCAACATTTGTAAAAGAGACATTTCTCTAAAAATTCCTCAAATTCTTTTGATTTCAAGCAGATCAAAACCCTCTTATTTTTTCTATATATTAATTCCTCTGGTCTTTATATCCCAACAATATCCAAAACTATATACAGACATAATCTTCATTCTAGCGAATGTTCCTTTAAACTATAGTATATATTTTTAATACACAAAACCAATTAATCTCAATACTGTAACATTTGGGGGTTCTTAAATTTTCAAAAGCACATAGATCATTCCAATTTCTTTGGGGCCTCTTGGGAAATTAGACTTTTTATAAATGATGGTAAAACAAACATGATAGTAAAATAAACCTAAATACAACTTATCCAGTACAACTGCAAAGTTTAAGGTCCTTCCTGTTCCTCACTGTGAAGTGTTAGAGATTTCTGTAAGCAGGATGATTTTAGAACAAAAATCATCTATCTCCCTCTCAAAGTTAACCTCTTTTATACTTAGAGGAGCATTCATCCACCTTTTTCATGAAAGAGTTCACTTGGTGATGGCCAAGGGGATCTGCCAGAGTACAATTATGGTTTCTCAATTTGCAATCTATTGTAGAAAAGCAACTTCCATTTTGATGCTGGTACTTAATTGTGTAAAGAAATTTGTAAGCAGTTTTTCTTTGACTGTGGAAAATCTTTGTTCCTAATTTTCTCCTCCTTTTACTAGGTTTGTGATATTTTCCAATACTGCAGGTTATTAAGTTCTTATATTTAATTGAGCAGTTATGAATTCTAAGTTTGTCTCACATCAAAAGAGGAATAAATTTCCTAATTATTTTAAATGAACAGAAATCCTCATTAGTCATTATTTTTTTATTCAACTAAATCAACTATAGAAGTATAATACTAATATTAGTAAAGTAAGATCTAAATTCCCACAAGGACCATTAACTAGCAGAATATAATTATAACTATATGTAATTAATAATAATGTAATGTAATAATATAAACTGTATATAAGTATAACTAATTTAGTATAATTTCTGTTGTCCACTTATAATCTTTCATTTTCAATTATGTTTTAAATAGTTCAGGTTTGTTTTAATTGTGCACTATATTTTTTCTCACTATTATTTGTTTTATTAACTTTGTATTAACTTCAATCTTTTCTCTCACAGCTAAATGATCTGATTATATAAAGACAGCTGATTCAGGGATAACTATTACATTGATGGAAAGTCTTTTATTGTCTGTTAAAATCTTTTTCATTTTTGTTTGTTAGTGTTTCCTATGTTCATTGCATACCTATTTTTTCTCAAACTGTTCTTGACATAAAGACATGTTTCTACCCTTTAATTCATTCTTCCTGAACTTTTTTTCTCAGATAAATCTCAATATCTTCGTATTTTTCCAGTTTTTTTTCCTTAGAACATCAGGATGTATATTGATTTAATTTGCAGAGTCTTATTAATTTTTAGAAATTCTTTATCTCTTCATCCTCTACAATCAATATTGCTACATAAATTGCAGTTATTTTCATAGTTGTCCATAAGTCATCTTGAACTTATCTTGGGTCAGAGGAAAGAGCTCTAGGCTTGGACTCAGGAAGAGGTGAGTTCTAATGTGGCCTCAGACACTTACAAGCTGTGTGAACCTGGGCAAGTGATGTAACCTCTGCTTGTCTCAGTTTCTTCTTCTGTAAATGGAGGGAGGTGTTAATAATAGCAAATTGCTCAACCGATCATCTGAATTGATTTGGTTAGCATGAAGGCCTTGGTACATGTCCTTATCTAATAATTATAATTATAATATTAATGTAGGGCTTAGTGTGTGCCAAGTAGAGTCTCACTGCTCCATGTGTCTCCTTGGTAGACAAAACTGAAGCACACTTCCTTTAAGGTATGTGAGTATCTGAGCTATACTAGTAAAATAATTTTAATGCATAGTTTAATTATTTGTCAGTTATAATATGTAATGTGATAAATAAAATTATTATATAATCATTTATAAAGAACTTTAAATTCTGCAGAACATTTTGCATATTTGGATAAAAACTATGATTTTATTTAATTGTATAATTGTTCTTATAAGAATTAGCATGATATAGTATATAGAGTTCTATATTTTTAAATAAAGAATATCTGAGTTCAAACTCTGCTTCAGATACCTAGTATGTGACTATGGGTGAGTCATTTAACCTCCATGTAGCTCAATTTCCTCATTTGTAAAATAGCAATAATAATGGCATATTCCTATTGGCAAGATCAAATGAGTTGCAAACGTTAAAGAACTTTATATATTTCAGTCATTGTCCTCACTATCATATTGAAGGAAGCCCTTTATAATGACTGTGTAGCATAAGTGTACAGATCATTTAGGTCCTTACATTGTTATAATTAAGTGTTTGACCCTGGTCAATTCACTTTACGTCTATGGGTCTCAATTTTCTTGTGATCTCTTCCAACTCAAAAATCTTAGTCTGTTTTTTTTTAATTAATAAACTTGGCATTCCCCCCACAGACTGTAATGATGGTCCTCCAAGAAAACCTACAGAAATTCTAACAGGGACATGGTCTGAGTCAGTATATCGTGAAGGTACACGTGCTACTTACAAATGTCGACCTGGATATAGAACACTTGGAAGTATTGTAATGGAATGTAAGAATGGAAAATGGGAGTCTCTTTACCCAAATAGAGTATGTATGAGTGAGTATTTCTTTTTTTGTGCAATTTTTGTTAACTTACATGTGTACTGAAAATTT
The DNA here is from genome assembly GCA_023548195.1 of Bettongia penicillata ogilbyi. Lineage (NCBI taxonomy): Eukaryota > Metazoa > Chordata > Mammalia > Diprotodontia > Potoroidae > Bettongia > Bettongia penicillata. Next base: position 390,976 of record JAJHZJ010000702.1, read on the forward strand.
TGCAACAGGTTGAAAAATATGAACATTGTAATTTTTAAGGAAATCATTACATTCCCAAAAAGGAATAATTGGACTGAATTGTAGCAAATAAAGTTTAGAATATTTATTATAAGATACCTTGTATTTGGCTATTGAGAAATTCAAAGGATGCTCTCTTCATGTAAAAACTGATTTCTAGAAAATCTACCATAAAACAGAAGTCTCTACAAAATATAGATATTGTCCATCTCACTCAAATACAGGACAAAAAAAGTATTTTCATTTTTACCATATCGTCATTTTATATTTTGTCCTTTTATTTTAGGAAAGCCCTGTGGTCATCCTGGAGATATTCAGTTTGGCTCTTTTGAACTTTTGGAAGACACTGAGTTTTTATTTGGATCACGGGTTGAATATAAATGTGATGAAGGGTAGGTGTTCAGAGTTTTAAACTGCAGGTAGAAAAGTTGTCAGAGCGAACAGATAATCAAATAGCTTATTTCTAACTTATAAGTTTGTTCATATGGGATTTTAAAAATATTTTTAGTGGAAAGAATTATGCTGGAATGGAAAATGATTATAGGTTAAAGACATGGAATTCTAAATATGCTCGTTTTTATTATTCAAGTGCCTCAAGTTAGGAAGTTAAATCTTATTTTGGGATGAGCCTGTGATCCCTTTGGTTTAGATAGAACTGTAATTTCATGGGTAAAGGAGATCCTGATGAAGGCAGATAGGTCTTTATTCTGAATCATATAATCTTAGAGAGTTATTTGTGGCACTCAAAGGTTTAGTGACTTGGGGATAACAAAACTATTATATTTTAAAACCAAGAACTTGAACTCAGATCTTCCTTCCTCTTAACATGGGTCTCTAATCTATCACAATGCTTCACTGTGAAGTGGAGTGGGGCAGCAAAAGTAGTTCTAAACTGGAAATACTTACTAACTGACCACTTATAAAATAAGCTCCTACTCAAACATCCTTGCTTTACAGGAATGTCTACCCCTTTTCCATCCCTCTGTGAGAGATTCAAGCATCTTATCATATGAATTTGTCAAAACTTACATTAAAATATAAATATTTGTCATTCCTTGCTTTAATAATTAGATAAAAATTGTAGCGTAACCTAAATTTTAAAATTTGAAATTAGATAGTTGTTTTCATTATTGCTAATTTAATTTTTAAGCTTAAGTTCCAAAGAAACATTTATTTTTTGTCTAAAATGTTGGTCCACATTTTCAGCAGATTCATTTTAATTGGCAATTTTTTTGGTATTAATTATCCTTTTATGAGGACCTACTGTATCCATTTTTCTAGCTTTATCTTTTTAAATAAATTGTATTGATGTATTTTGTTTTTATAATCACCAAAATTTTCCCCAGTAGCTTTCTCCTTTTCTTTAACACAAGTTGCTCCATATAACAAATCATATTTCTAAAGGTAATATAAAAAAATCAGAAAAACTGACCAATATGCATTTCATAAATCTGAAAATATGTGCAATGTACCATAATTTTGGACCTCCTACCTCTGCAAAAGGTGGAGCTGTCTTTTTTTTTAATCTTTCCTTTGATGCCATATTTGTCCTTTGTAATTTTTCAACATTCACTTTTGATTTTTTTGTTTCTTTGTGTCTACATTGTTTTAATCATTGTATATATTATTTTCAGACCTCTATTTGCTTTACTCTGCATCATTTCATATAGCTCATGTGATGATTCTCTACATTCATCATTTCTTACAGTACAATATTTCATTATATTTATATACCAACATTCATTTAAGCATTCAACAAATTATATTGTTTCTAATTCTTTCTTACCACAAAAATGCTTCTATGAATATTTTAGTGTATATAGGTATTTAAATCATATCAATAGCCTTCTTGGAATACAAACTTAATTGTAGAAGTTTTGGGTTAAGGTATTTTGATCACTTTCTTAATTCAAAATTACTTTCCAAAATATTTGAAGTTATTCACAGCTCTAGTAAAATGTGCTTGCTAGTAGTGTGCCTATTTTTTCATAATCCCTCCAACATTGACTATTCCTATCTTTTGCCATGTTTGTCAGTTTCCAGAGAGTAGACCAAAAGTTCAAAGTTGTTTTAATTTGAAATTCACTTAGTATAAGTGATTGGAGTGATTTAAGTGATTTTTTTCATATGATTGCTAATAGATTGTAATTTTTCTTATGTTCATACCTTTTGATTGCATCTATTTTGGGAAGGCTTTTGGGTTTGGCTTGTTTTGTGATAGAGTGGGTTGGGGGTGTTTACATATCTTGGACATCAACCCATTTTGATAGAAAGATCTTTTCAAAATTATATTATGTACTTAACCTAAGTTGCATTTGTATAGAAGACTTTCTTTTTCATGTAATCAGAGTTTTATCTTCTGTTATTACCTCTAACCTTATTTGGGTAAGAATGTATCACCTACATATAGCTATGAAAGCCACATATCTGTTCTCTTTTCTTTTTTGTGTGTTATGATTAAGTTTATATATCTATTTAGAATTGATGATAGGGGATGGTATAAAATATATTTCTAAACTTAATCTTTGCTAATTAACTTTCCAGTGTTCTTAGCAATTTTTATGAAATAAGTAGTTATTTCCTCTGTAATTTGTTTTCCAGTTTGTCACATATTGGGTTACTGAATTCCATTGTTTTTGATTCTCCTTTATCTAGTATGTTCTAACGATTTTCCTCTCTATATTTTTAACCAATATTATATGGCTTTGTTGACTGATACTTCATATTAGAGACTAGGGAGTGCTATTCTTGGAAATATTTTTCCTCCTTCATACCTCTTTAAAAAATTTTTCAGGTATTTTAGCTCTTTCATCTGTCCAAATGAAGTGTTACTATTTCATCAAGTTCTATAAAGTATTCATTTGATAACTTGATTGGAACAGCATTGAAACTGTAAATTGACTTTGGCTGTACTGTCATTTGTATTATCTTGGTATGGCCTGGCCATGCACTAAATAGTTCTGCAGCTATATAAACTATATTTCTTTTTCTTTAAGGAACACTTGTGGTTGAATCTATATAAGTGAATCTATATAAGCTCTGGTGAATTGAACCTCAAATATTTTATGCATTTTTAATAATTTGTAATGAAATTTCTCCTTCTACTATTGCTTCCTATTTTTGTTGTTATTATAGAGAAATGCTGTTGATTTTTTGTGGTTTATTTTTTAGCCTAAAATTTTGTAAAGTTATTAATTAAATCAGTCAGTGTTTTTATTGATTTCCTAGGACTTTCCAAGTAAGTCCTGACATCAACAATTAGAAATGCTTTTATCTCATTTCCAATCTTTATGCTTTTAATTTATTTCCTTTATTCTTTTGCTAATATTTTCAGAATTATGTAAAATAACAGTGGGGGTTGGGTGGAGTGGGACATCTTTGCTTTACTGCTATATTCATTGGCAAAGCTTCTAATATGTCCCTATTGTATACTTGCTTTTGGATTTATATAGATACTTTTTGTGATTTATTAAAAGATCTCTTCAAGAAATCTAGCCTGAAAGTCCCAAGCACACTGATTCTATCCCTCTTCCCCTACCCCACTAACTTTGCTTGGATAACATATGGAGAATTTATCAAGAGCATAAACAATTGCTTAGAATGGTAAGGAATGGCATGAATTGGTTACAAGATGCTTTGTTGGATCAGTACTCAAAGTTACATGGCACAGTGCATAAAATGCCAGGTCTGGAGTGAGGAAGACCTGAATTCAAATTTAACCTCAGACATTCACAAACTAGGTGACAATGTGCAAATCACTTAAGCTCTGTCTACCTCAGTTTCCCTACTGCAAAAATGGAGATAATAATAACATTTACCTCTCAGGCTTGTTCTGAGGAGAAAGTAAGATATTTTTAAAGCACTTTGAAAACCTTGAAGTGTTATATAAATGCAATGTATTATTATTTATTATGATTTGATCATTGAGCTATGGAAGTATATTTTCACTAAAAGAGAGTTTGACAATAAGCTAGATTCAACTATTATTTTTTTAAAAGATGTTTCAAAGGTGTCCTGAACCATACACAAACATGCTTTTACTTTCAATTACTTTATATTTGCAGATATCAGTTGGCAAGCCCAATTAATTTCCGTGTATGTGAAGCAGATGGATGGAGCAATGATGTCCCTTTCTGTGAAGGTACATTTGTGTGACAAGTCCATTTTGTATTGAATTTAATGAGTATTTTTAATAAACATTTTCTTGTGCTTAATATTCCTACAAATCAATAATTGAACTTTTCCCCTACATATTTAAAATTATTGATTACTTGAGGTTATAGCCTATAATAAATAATAAATGATTAATCCACAGATAACTGGTATTTCTTAGTAATTCAGTCACGTAAGATCACTACTGTCATAATAAGGATTTGCCATCAGAATAACGCCATAATGCTTAGACATTTAGAAACACTGAAGATTATCATAGACGATAGATAATAGGTTAGCCCTGAAAGAGACTTTAGAGGTCATCTAGTCCAATCTCTTCAAATTAAAAATGAAGAAACTGTGGTCCATAGAGGTTAAGTAGCCTCCTAAGGTCATGTAGATAGTCAATGAAAGACAACATTTGAACTAAAGGTGTTTGACTCAAAATTTAATGGTCTTTTCTCTAGCATCCAAGTCCAAAAATAGCAATCAAATAATTTTATTTTTTTAAATGAGATAAAGAGTATTATAAATATAAGTTCACTAATATAGACTCTATTGTTATAGATATTTGTGATACTTTCTCTAGATTATAATTACATTATGAAAAATAAACAATCAGGAGGCATTTATTAAGAGATTGCTAGTAACATTAGTTTTTTTTTCATTTTCTGTGTTCTAGTATTCATTTTTTCACCAGTACTTCAAGATGATGTTTATTTATTGCTATAAAGACTGCAAAAATATCAAACCTTACTGCTATTCCCTCCAAAAAAAACACATGTGCCATTATTTTACTATACATCATTGGTTACTTTCATATCAATCATAAAATATTTACAGTGAAATGTCCAAGTAATTTTGTTATTTTTGAAACCCATTTTTACCATAGAATTCAGTTTTCTTTTATAATAGATATTACAAATTATGTAAGTACATCTATAAGTGTATGTTTATGTTTGCAGTGGTTAAGTGTTCACCAGTGACAGCACCACAAAATGGAAAAATTTCTACAAGTTCACTTGACCCAGATCAGGAGTTTACTTTTGGCCAAGTAGTACAGTTTGAATGTAACCCAGGTTTTAAGCTGAAGGGGCCTAGGGAAATACACTGTTCAACAAATGGTGATTGGAATGAACAAGAACCTCAATGTGTGGGTAAGAAAAGTTTACTTTTATTGGACTTCTTTTGCATCTTGTCTTTATATATTTTAGTATTCTCTTGAATTGTCTATATAAGATAAACAGAATGCAAAAAATACATTTTTTAAGATAGTAAGACTCGGTACTAGACAGAGGATATACCTTTGATGAGGATAGGCACATTTCAATATTATTGTCTGCTGTTTATTTCAAGTAACAAACTGGCTTAAGGCTAACCTTTTAGCAATGTGATAAATTGTATCAAAATGTTTTAATTCCTTCAAGAACTATGTGAGACAAATAAAAAGAAAGGCAAATGAAATGCCAGGGAGTTGAGATGTTTATGTTACTTTATTCAGATAAAGTATTATTTTTTCTTTCCAATGTTACCTCTTTATATGATTGATTTCTTTTAATGTTATTTTTACCAGTCATTGAAAAAACTTTTTTACGTTTTCTCTATTTCATCTAGAAATTTCCTGTAACATACCAAAAGTTGAGAATGGAAATCTTTTAGCTGCAAAATCAGTTTACAAGGAGAATGAACGATTACAATATACATGCAATCCAGGTTTTGCATACAGTGAACGAGGAGATGCCACTTGCACTAAATATGGCTGGACTCCAGTTATGTCCTGTAGAGGTCATATTTTGCTTCTTTATTATTTTAATTCGTATTTATATAAGCGATTAATTGCATGTTTAGTTACTTTTTAAAGAATTCTTCCCTCCTCCCAACAGAATGGTTGATTTGAAACGCTTGAAAGCAGTAAGATGAGCTCTATCAATAATAAAACACTGAAATGTAAAGGACTTTGAAGATCTTCTACTCCAATCCTCATATTTTTTCAGCAAGGAAACTTGGAGCTAGAGACATTGAAGATCATACAGTTCTTTCTTAAGATCATACAGTTCTTTAATGACAGATGGAAAGACAACTCAATTCTCCTCGTTCCTTTTTTTCCCTTACACTGTTTTGCTTCTAATACAATCCTACCTACTCGAGGTTTAGGAAATTATAAAGTATCAGATGGGCAAAATTTTGGAAAAAGTAGATTATCTGAAAAAAAGAGAGGGAGTTTTAACTTACCACAAGCTTAATATGAACCAACTGTTCAATGTAGTTTCTGAAAACTGATTACAGGATTAAAACAAATATAGTAGTGCCTAGACCAGGGTAGTTACAGAGGTCTTTACTTGAAAGACTGAATTCCCAATATTGTGGTTATTTCTGATCAGCATATTTTAGAAGGGCTAGTGAGAAATGAGTACATATCCAAAGGACGGTGAATAGGATACTGAAGAGTATTCAAATTATGTCATAAAAGGAACAGTCAAAGGATCTGAATATCTTTAACTTGTAGAAGGAAGAACCAAAGTAGCATACGGTTTGCTGTCTTCTAATATTTAAATGATTTTCATGTGGAAGAGAGAGATTTACTCTGTGTCATTCTAGCAGACAAAATTATGGCTAGTAGATAAAAGTTACAGAGGATAAACAGCTAAGCACAAATGGAGAAGAATGGGAGAGAGTATCAAGGAGATGCAGCAAAGGAAGAGATAGTGTAAGTTTGGTACATGGAAGCAGAACTGCCCAGATTTCATGGTCAGATGAGATATTGACTGAGATATAGAGAATTCTATCATTAATATAACTTAAAGTAAATTTTCTTTCATCAGGATTTTTTTTTAAAAAGCTTCCTACAACTAGGAAGCAAAAAATATTCATTTTTATACTGTGGTATATATGAAAAAAATTTATATAATGTTGATTCTGAGGTACTAAAAGATTATGAAATACTATCTTATCAAAAAATAAGTTTAATGTATTTTATGTATTCAAATGATATTAAAATTGGTAATCTATCTTTGGCATATTTAAGATTTTCAGAAAGGCCATGTAAGTTATTAGAATATAGCATGATTTAGTCATTCTGAATGAAGCCATTCTGAATTAAATACTCTTTGTGAGGCTAGAATCTACTGTTGGGTAGATTTCATAATCATAATGGACTAGTAGCTAATATCTTAAAGGAATTAATGAAATATTTATTTTTAGAAATCATATGCAATCCCCCACATCTGGCTAATGGGAATATATACCCTCAGAAAGCTAAATATAGAGGAGATGATGAAATCTCATACCACTGCAACAAAGGTTTTCACCCACCACTTACTGGAAACAAGGCCAAATGTACCTTTGAAGGCTGGGTACCTCTTCCAAGATGTAACTGTAAGTTTCATTGATGCTTTAATCTACGTTATGGCTATGAAGTAATTGTTCATTTTGTCTAAAAATATTATAACTCAACATATCTACTTTTCTTGATTTTTAATATGAATCCTATATAGGATTCCTACGTAGGATAGGCATCACTCACTTAATAATTTGGAATGTTCTAGCTCTATCAGAACAGAATAAAAGGGAAATTTCTCTCAAGTATCTATGTTTCTAATTATTTCCATCTAAAAATCCAAAATATTTTCCCTAGAGAAACAAATCCCTAATCCACTGAATTGAAAATGTTTGACAAGTTACGAGACCAGTTTGCATGTTGGTTCTTTAGGTCTGATTTTTCAATAGCACTTTTGAGAACATTTATGTGTCCAAGTTCTCACAAACCATAGAAATGTTGTGGTATGGTCAAGAATATTCTTGATTCCCAATTCACAGATAGTCAATTTAGTCCCCTTCTTTATTTGTTTGATTATATATTTTAATATCTAATAGATTTTGACTGTAAGATCATTCATCTGATATGTGCCATCATTTATGATGTAGTCTAGCCTGAAAATTTTTCGGCCTTAGGTCCTACAAAAACAGTTTCTTGATCACTTTACAAGCATTTACTGTTTATCATATGTTAGCTGTCATGTACTAGTTGATAAAAAATCAAAAGTGAAACATCTTCCTTCAAGGAGATTATAACCTATTAAGGGATACATACATATAAATGCAAATAAAAAATATTAATCCTTTCAACAAAAAGAAGGATGACAGATAATTTTGTATGGCCAAAGTGCTAGCAGGTGGGATGATCAGAAAAGACTTAATGACAGTGGCACTTAAATTGAATATTGAAGAAAACATGGAGTCCTTTGAGGTAGAGGTCAGGAGGGAAAGTCAAGCCATAAAGGACCATAATTTCAAAGGGATGGAGACATAAAATGAAAGGTTGTGTGTAAGGACCAGTAAAATGATTAGGTTTCCTGGTCCACAAAGTGCATGAAGGAGAGCAATGATGTACACATTGGAAAAGTTAAGTTAGGTTCCTACTGTGAAGAGCTTTGAAGGCCAAACAATATTTGATCTTGGAAACGATAGGGAGCCACTGGAATTTATTGATTAGAATAAAGACTTGGTTAAACTTATACTTTCGGAAAAATACCTTTACAACTGTGTAGGGGATGAATTGGAATGGGGAAATACTTGAAGCAGAGAGAGAAATTTGGAAGCTATTGCTGTAGTCTAGACAAAAAGTGATGAGAGCCACAACTATGTCAGTGACTTATGAAAGTGTTCAAATTCCAAAAGGACAGAATTTGGAGGACTGATTATATACTTACTAAAAGAAGAAACAAGAATCTGAAATTGTATTTGTTTTTGTTGCACCTGAGAATCTATGATTTTCTTGGTATGAAAACTTTGCATCAATTCAGGTCGCAACTGAACTATAAATCAGTAGGCACATCTTAAGGCATTGTCTCATCCTAAAAGAGGTAAAAATTATTTCAATATCCAAGGTCCAATTATAAATATTAGGGATTTTTTCTGACATGTCTTATAACCAAGAGGTAGCATGGTATGTGATGTAGTCAATCATCATGGAAGGTTGATTAAGATTTAAATTCTGCCTCTGAATTACACTGCTTACATGAGCCTCAGCAAGTCATTTAACCTCTCCTCTCACGAAAATTTCTAGGACTATAAAAGGCAGAGTGAATGTCCAATTAGCATTGAATTTTTTTTAATAGGAGTCTCTAAACCAGTCAAATCCCAAGTATGGTCCCAAGAGCAAGATAGTGTTGTCATATAGGCCAAGGGAGGAGAGTATAATAAAGACAAGGCATTCTACAATATCTAAACATATTATATTATAATTATTTTGTTATTATAGCTGATGATCCCCATATTATAGGAATCCAGCCTAACCTTCATGTATTGTGATGAATTTAGGTATTTTAATTTCCTAGTCAACTTAGAATAGGCACTATTCCTTAATGAAAGTGATTAAATTCTTATTCATTTGTTCATAAAGGGAAGGACTGACAAGAGTGGAGAGGATATTTTAATATTTTATGCAGAACAGTGCTTCTGGGGTGGTGAATGTGGGGGGTGAACATTTGGGAAATGAAAAACTCTTTCTTGGGATCTTATAGAATGTGTTTAATCCCAGGGTGGATTACTGAGAAATTTATAGAATCTCTCCAGTAGGAGAGTGGACAAGTTACGAACCATATCATACAGTTTAGAAGCTGTCATCCTTGGAGCATATAGTGACACATAAATACTCAAAGGCAAAGAAAGTTACATTTGTCTTTATATCCTGCCTGAATAGTATGGTGTCTTGTATGTAGTATATATTTCAAAATATTTGTTGAATTGAATTGAGATAACTTTCACAAATTCCTTCTAGCGCATATCATTCTAAATCAGTACACATTCTAGATCACAAATGAAAGGAATGCAGTTATAGTATATTGAAATGTGTGTATTCATAATAGGAAATTAAAATTAATAAAATTATTAAGAAGAATAATTTATTTTTACTTCACTTTCTTCCAAGTGAGACCTTGTGATTATCCAGAAATTCAAAATGGACGCCTTTATACATCATATTGGCACAATGAAGAATACGATCGACGTTTCTTTCCAGCACCTATTGGAAAATTAATGTACTACCGCTGTAATGAAAATTATGTACCTGCTCAAAGACCTTCGCCATATTGGACAACATTTTCATGTACTGAAGAAGGATGGTCTCCAGTGCCAGAATGCCTTAGTAAGTATAACTCTTTAAACTACTTGTAATGTGCACAATGATATGAAGTCCCAGATTACGTTTGGAAAGGATATAGCATTTTGTATCAGTGAGATCTTTATGATATCCTCATTGAACATTACAGAAAGTTATGATTCCCTCCTGATAGATGGTGATCATGACCTATCAGAAGAAAGTTTATTTTGCAAAGGGATAACCAATGAACATCATAAATTCTCAAATCTCTTCATACTAGGGTTTACCTTCCATAAATAATTACCATAGAATGCAATTTGCTGTATAAAGTATCATTGAACTCTGGTATCATTTTCTGCTTCCCTAATTACACTGTTTCTTCTTGGATAGTACCTCCTATTCTCAGATAATGCTGATCATTTTATGACCTACACTTGACTTCTTTAGTAGCACTGTCTGGTCTAAGGTACCATTGCTTTACTACTCCTCCAAAGCACTTTCTGCTCCTTTGGTAGGATTATCTGTTCTCTTGTAGCACTGCTTATTCTCTGATAGTGTGACCGTGACACCGTCTTCTGGACTGCCCTTAACTTATAAGATGAATTTTAATTCAAACCTGTGATCTTTAATTTCCTAACTTCCCCTTGTTTACTTTGCCCTTTATTTCCCATCCAAGTCAATCCATTATAACAAGTATTTATTTCTATGAAGAAAAAAGAGAAAGAGAAGAAAATGTGAAAACAATGAATACATTAAAAAATCTGACTATATATATAATGTTTCATACACAAGGACTCCAAACTTCTACAAAGAAGTAGGGAGAAGGGTCTTCTCATTGCTTATTTTGGGTCAGATTTGTTTTATAAACACATTAATAGCCCTTTGAACATAATTCAAAATTGCTGTACAGAATGAGTGGATCAGTTCACAACACCATCTACAATGCATTAATGCTTCATGTTAAGCAATGTGATAGGTGTGAGGTGCTACCTCAGAGTTGTTTTACTTTGAATTTCTGTAATCATTAGTGATTTAAAGCCTTTTAACAGGCTATAGAGAGCTTTGATTTCTTTGATTGAAAACTGCCTGTTTATATCCTTCTACTATCTGTCAATTGGAGAATGACTTGTATTCTTATAAATTTGATCCAGTTCTCTTTGTGTTTAAGAAATGAGGCTTTGATCAATGACATTTTCAGAAAAGTTTTTCCCAGTTTTCTTTTTTCCTTCTAAATTTGGTTGCTTTGCTTTTATTTGAGTAAAACAATTTTAATATTTTAAAATCAAAATTATCCATTTTATATTATGTAATGATCTCTATATCTTATTTGGTCCTGAATATTTCCTTATCCAAAGATCTGACTGGTAAATTAGTTCATGCTCTCCTAATTTGCTTATGGTATCACACTTTGTGTCTAAATCATGTACTCATTTTGATCTTATGTTGGTATATGGTGTGAGATGTTGGTCTATACCTAGTTGCTGCCACACTGTTTTTTCAGCAGTTTTTGTCAAGTAGTGAATTCTTAACCCAGAAGCTGGGGTCTTTGGGTTTATCAAACATTAGGTCAGTATGGTCTTTTACTCCATTGTCTTGTATACCTAATCTATTCAACTGATCAACTACTCTATTTCTTAGCCATTGTCAGATTATTTTGATGATTATTACTTTATAATAAAGTTTGAGGTCTGGTCCTGCTTCCTTCACATTTTTTCATTGGTCCTTTGATACTGGACTTTTTTTCTTCCAGATGAAGTTTGTTATTGTTTTTTCTAGCTGTATAAAAAAGGTTTCTTGTTAGTTTTATTGGTATGCCACTCAATAAGCAGATGAATTTAGGTAGAATTTTCATTTTTTGTTGTTTTGGAACACTATTCATCAGCAATTAATATTTTAGAAGTTCTTTAGATCTGACTTTATTTGTGCGAAAAAATATTTTGTAATTGTGTTCATATAGTTCCTGGATTTGTCTCACAGGGAGATTCTCAAGGCTTTTTTTATTCCCTACAGTTATTTAAGATGCTGGATTTTGTTGACAACATATATATATATATATATATATATATATATATATATATAAATGCTGATAATTTATGTGCATTTATTTTATCATTCGACAAATTTGATGAAGTTTTTAATTGTTTCAATTTGTTGTTTTAGTTTATTCTCCAGTATACCCATCATAACAACTGTAAGAAGCAATAGCTTTTTTTCCTCATTGACTGTTCTGATTCCTTAAATTTATTCTTCTTCTAGTATTATACCTAACACTTCCAGTACAATTTTGAATAATAGTGGTAATAAAAGACATCTTTATTTTATTCCTGATCTTATTAGAAAGGATTGTAGCTTATTCTCATTGTGGATAATACCTGATGATTGTTTTATATGTTATTACTTATAATTTCAAGCAAAGTTTCACGTTTTCTAATGTTTTAATAGGAAAAGGAATTGTATTTTGTCAAAAAAAAATTTCTGCATCTTTTGAGATAATCAAATGATTTTGTCTGCTTTTATTAGTGATATGGTGAATTGTGCCACTAGTTTTCCTATTATGTAATCAGTGCTGAATTTCTGGCATAAATTCCACCTGGTCATTGCATATGATCTTTGTCACATGTTGTTTTGATCTTCTTACAATAATTTTATTTAAAATATTTTGTATCAATTAGGGAACGTTTTCTATAGTGGGTTTTTTTTTCTGTTTTCACTCTTCCTGGATTAGGTATTAGCACCATATTTGTATTATAAAAGGGATTTGGTGGAATTCCTTCTTTGACTGCTTTTCCAAAAAATTTAGGATTAATAGTTCTTTAAATGTTTAGTAGAATTTTCCTTGGATCTTCTTTTCTTCGAAAAGTCACTGATGGTGTGTTCAATTTCCTTTTTTAAGATGAGAATAAGTATTCTATTTCCTCTTTTGTTAATCTGGGAAATTTATATTTTTGTAATATCCATCCATTTTGCTTAGATTATCAGATTTATTCACATATAATTGAGTAAAATATTTCCTAATAATTATTTTAATTTCCTCTTCATTCATGGTGAATTTACCCCTTTCATTTTTAATATGTTAATTTGGTTTTCTTTTTTTCCTTTTTGGAAAGCAAATTAACCAAGTTTTATTATTGATTTTTCTATTGTATTTTTTTCATAAAACCTGCTTCTAGATTTATTAGGTCAAGGATTTTCTCTCTTCTCTGATTTTTTCAGGACTTCCAATCTGGTGTTTAGTTGAAAATTTTTAATTCATTCTCTTTCTAGCAGGATTTTTTTTAAAGTTACACACCCAATTCATTGATTTTTTTCTTTATTTATTTTATTGGCATAAGCATTTAGAAATATAAAACTTTCCCTAGGTACTGCTTTGGTTTCATCCTAAATTTTGAAATGCTATCCATGGTTTTTGTTTTTGTTTTTTAATGAAATTATTGATTATTACTATGATTTGTTCTTTAACCCACTTGAGGATTAGATTATGTATTTTCCAATAAATTTTTAATATGTCTTTTCATTGCCTATTATTGAATGTAAGTTTTATTACATTATGATCTGAAAAGAGTATGTTTTCATTTTTATGCTTTCCTGCAAATGTTTTTGAGGTTTTATGCCCTGAGATATGATGACTTTTTGTGTGTCAGGTACCACCAAGGAAAAGGTATATTCCTTTGAGTTTTCTGGATTTCTATTATATCTAACTCTTCTAAAATTCTATTTACCTTCAATTCTATTCAACTTCTTTCTTGTTTATTTTTGGGTTAAATTTATGTAGTCTTGAGAAGGGAGAGTTAAGTTCTCCCACTCCATAGTTTTACCTTCTATTTTGTTGTGTAACTCATTTTACTTCTTAAAAAAATCTAGATGCTATACCATTTTGTGCATTTGTTTAATATTGATATTTCTTCATTGTCTATAGTATCTTTTAGCAAAGTTTTGTTTCCTTCCTTATCTCTTTTGTTAGGTCTGTTTGTACTTTGCTTTGTTTGTGATCATTGTTTGTGATCATGATGGTTACCTTTGCTTAAAATTTCAGCTGAAGCATAACAGATTCTGCTCCAGCTCCTTATCTAGTGAATTCTGGTGTTTAATCTATCCTGCTATCTGCTTCTGTTTTATGGATGAGTTCACTCATATTCACAATTATTATAACTGTATATTTCCCTCTATCCTATTTTTCCTTGTTGATTCTTTTCTTTCTTTTATCTTTTACTCTGTCCCTCCTCAAAAGTGTTTTACGTCTGACCAGCACCTCCCCCAATCTGCCCTCTCTTCTATCAGTCCCCCAGTTTTTTTTATTCCTGTGCATTTTTTACTTCCCTATAGAATAAAATAGATGTCTATATCTGAGTGTGTATGTTATTCTTTCTTTAAGCCTATTTTGATGAGAGTAAGGTTTAAGCATTGTCTACCACCCCTCCCCTCTTATATTACACTTCAATAGTTCTTTCATTTCTCCTGTATGTGAGATAGTTTGTCCTTTTCTATTTCTACCTTCCCTCTTCTCCCTGTGCTATTATTTTTTTATATAAATACGTTAACTATCAGCATATTTATATAGACAAAAATCTCTCCCTTTTAAATATAATGTAAATGAAATTCTCTATTTTACACACTCTGCCCTCTATCTCTTCTTTATTTATAAATTGTTCACCTATCCATAAGTCTGATAACTAATATGTCCTTTAAATTTTCTTGTAATATCTCTCTTTATGTCTAGGTCATGTATCTAATTTGACTTTATGTTGGTGAATGGCATAGGATATTGGTCTATACTCAATTTCTGCCATACTACTTTCTAATTTTCCCAATTTTTTACCCAATAATAAATTCCAACCCCCAAATCCTGAGTCTTTGCACTCAGCAAATACAAAGTCATCATTTTTATTTGTTGCTATAAGTTTTATGTCTCCTCTTTCGCAATGACCCACCTTTCTATTTCTTAGCCATATAAGATAAATTCAATAAGTACTGCTTACAATGTAGTATAATATCTGGTCCTGCTAAATCTCTTTACTTTACCTTTCATTTGTACCTTTGATATTCTTGACTTTTTTGTTCTTCTAAATGAACTTAGTTATTATTTTTTCTAAATCAGTAATATAATTTTTTGATAATTTATTTGGGTTTGCATTGAATGTATAAATTATTTAGGTACAATTATCATTTTTATCACATTGGCCCTGCCTACTCATGAACAATTTATATTTCTCCATTTACTTAACCTGATTTCATTTGTGTAAAGTCTTTTTATGATTTCTCAAAATATAATTCCTGGGTTTGATTTGGCAGGTGCACTCCCAGATATTTTATAGTCTCTAGACTTATTTTGAATGGGGTATCTTTTACTATCTCTTCTTACAGAGTTTTGCTTATTTGATATAGGAACATTGATGATGTATGTCAATTTATCCTGCTACTTTGCTAAAAATATTAATTGTTTTAACAAAAATTTGAGTTATATATTTGGGATTTCCCAAGCATATCATCATATTGTCTGCAAAATGAGATAGTTTTATTACCTCATTCTCTATTCTGATTCTATTTCTTTTTCTTCTTTTATCGCTGTTGCTGGGATATTCAGTACAATATTGGTGACAGTAAGCATCCTTGTTTCCTATCTGATTTTACTGGGAATACTTCCAGTTTATCCTCATTACAAATAATGCTTGATGATGGTTTTAGATGAATGCTTTTGGTAAATTCAAGGAAAAATTCATTTATGTTAATACTTTCAAGTGTTTTTCTGAGTGTTAATACTGTAACAAAAGCTTTTTTCTACATTTCTTGATATAGTCATATGAATTTTAAACTTTTATTATTGGCATAAATAATTATGTTAAAATTTTTCCTTATGTTAAACCATCCCTGAATTCCTGGTATAAATCCCACTTGGTACTAAGGTATAATCTTTATAATATATTGTTGCAATCTTTCAGTTAGTGTTTTATTTAAAATTTTTCCATCTATATTCATTAATGAAACTGGTCTATAATTTTTCTTTCTCTGTTTTTACTCTTCATAGTTTAGATATCAGTATCTTATTAGTTTCATTAAATGACTTTGATTGGATACCTACTTTGCCTATTATTCCAAATAATTTATTCAATAAAGAAATTAGTTAATCTTTTAAAGTATGATAGAATTCACTTATAAATCTATTTGATCCTGGTGCCTCTTTCTTAGGAAGCTAAATTATGGCTTGTTCAATTTCTTTTTATAAAATAGGTTTATCTTGATATTCCATTTAATCTTCTACTAATTCACGCAATATATTTTTAAATAATCTTTCATTTCACTTAAATTGTTATATTTATTAAAATATAATTGGGCAAAATAACTTTTAATTTCATCTTTGTTAGTGGTATACTCATTTTTTAATTTTTAATACTAGTAATTTTGTTTTCTTGTCTCTTTTTAAAAATAAAATTAACCAATGGTTTGTCTATTTTATTGAGTTTTTCATAAAACAAGCTTCCAATTTTATTTATTAATTTAATGTGTTCTTTTACACTCAATTCTATTTACATTGTGGATAATTTCTGGGATATCCAATTTAGTGTTTAATTAGAGATCTTTAATTTTCTGGTGTTTTTACTTGCATACCCAATTCACGAATCTGTTCTTTCTCTAATTTACTGATGTAAGCATTTAGTGATATAAAATTTCCTCTGATCACTGCTTTTGCTGTGTCTCATACATTTGGATATGTTGCCTCATTATTCTCATTCTCTTTCATGAAATTATTGGTTCTTTCTATTTTTCTTAACTAAAAAAATATAATTTAAATACAAAACAAGAATAGAAAAAAAAAAACAATTGCTATGTGCACCGCAGAACATGAGAGAATTCAGTATAAAACAAAATGATGACTTCAAGGAAACCTATATAATAAATACTACACTTAGTTTTCCAAACTGCCCAGCTTTTATTTGCTTCCTCGTAGGTTTTCTTTTGTTCTTTGCTGTGTACTTCTTACTTTACCCCTTCTCAATCCTGACAATGGCTACAATTATGTGTATACACACATATGTGCATATATAAATATACACATATATACACATATACACTCACATACATAAATATAAAAGCATACTGTGCTGATTTTCACTCATCTCTTTCTCTGGATAGCAACTTCCTTCCTAAGTGCAAGTTTTTTCCATGTTTTTCTAAATCAACCAAATCATC
The DNA here is from genome assembly GCA_023548195.1 of Bettongia penicillata ogilbyi. Taxonomy (NCBI): domain Eukaryota; kingdom Metazoa; phylum Chordata; class Mammalia; order Diprotodontia; family Potoroidae; genus Bettongia; species Bettongia penicillata. Next base: position 408,431 of record JAJHZJ010000702.1, read on the forward strand.
ATTCAGTTACATTCCAGTAATATTTCCACCTAATCACATCCTAGCTGAGAGGTTGTCAATGAAAAGTTTTCCCCCACAATGTTCTGTATTCTTTCCATTCTTGCCTACATAGGTTTAATTTATACAAAAAAATTATTTAAAATAATCTAAATTATCCTTCTTATACTTCAGCAATATTCTAACCTTATAATGGAATTTAAGGTCTGATCTTGCCAAATCTATGTAGTTTGTCCCTGGTTTCTTTGAAATTCCTTAATTTTGTTCTTCCAAATGAATGTCATTATTATTTTTTTAACTCAATATATTTTTTTGAAATGGGATGACATTGAATAAATAAATGAGTTAGGTAAAATTATCCTTTTCTATTATGTTGTTTTTACTTACCCATGAACACTAAATATTATTCAATTATTTAGACATGACTTTATTTTATAAAAAGTATTAAAGTTTGTGTCCATATAATTCCTGTGTCTGGTTTGGCAGGGTTGAGTAAGTTATTTTATGTTGTCTGGTAATTTTAGATGGTATAAAACAATATTAAATAATATTTCTGACACATAAGGTTGTCTCCCTACTTTTCTCTTTTGATTTAATGTATTTTAGCCTAACTTTGTCTGAGATCATGATTACTATCCCTGCCTTTTTGTATAATAAATTCTACTCCAGCCCTTTATTTTGTCTTTGTATGTATTTCTCATTTTTATGGTGTTGTTGAATTCAGATTTGTAATCTGCTATTCACTTTCATTTTATGGCACATTCATCCCATTCACATTCTAAACTTAAAAACACTTGTGTGTTTTGCTCCTTCTGTTTTTTCTCATTACCTTTCTCTGCTTACTTACTCCATCCGTCATCACTCCTCTGCTTTATTTCTAGATGCTATCTTGCCCTCCTATTCCTTAAACTACTTATCCTCCCGAGTCCCTCCCTTATCCTGGCCCCACCCTATCCTTTTTCCCTCTTGTTTATTTCCAAGAGTAGAAGGCTTTCATGCCCCTGTAGATATATTTGTTGTTCCTTCTTTTACCCATTACTGATGAGAGCAAGGTTCCTGCACTACCCCACACTTCTCCCTTCTAGCTTCCTCCATATCAATTTTTCTTTTTTTGCCTCCTTTGCGTGAGATAATTATTCCTTTTCGTCTCTCTCTGCACTTTTTATTCAGAATAACACTATACTCAGCTCAGCCCAAGTCTTCTTTTCAAACTGTCCAAATAATGATGAGAGTCATAAGAATACTGATATTTGCACGCATAACAAGTAAACAATTTGACCCTATCGAGTCCCAAATAAGTGGTCCTTGTTTACCTTATATTTCTCCTGTATGCTATATGTTGAATTTTCCTTAAATTCTGCTATTTTTCTCACAAAAAGCTGGAAGCCATTCAGTTTGTTAAATGTCCTTTTTTTCATTCAGCATTATACTTAACTTTGCTGTGTATGTTTTTTACCCTTGGTCATAGCCCTAGCTCTTTTGTTCTATGAAATATGATGTTAAGACCTATGGTCTTTCAACATAGTAGCTGCTGGGTTTTGTATAATCCTGATTGTAGCTCCAAGATATTTAGGTTGTTTTTGTTGTTGTTGAGTCCAATATTTTCTCCTTATTCGGAGAGCTTTAAAACTTGGCTGTGATATTCGTTAACTTTTCCTCCTGGGATCACTTTCAAGTGGTGATTGGTGGGTTTTTTCTATTTCTTCTTTGTCTTTTATAAAACTTTAGCACAATTTTCCTAGATAATTTCTTGTAATATTGCATCCGGATTCTTTGTTATTGTAATTTTCAGGTAGTCAGACTTTTCTTATATTATTTCTCCTTGATCTGTTCTCCACATCAGTTGTTTTTCTGATGAAATATTTTACTTTCTCATCTATATTTTCTTTTTTTTTTTGATTTTGGCAATTTTTTTGGTGCCATAAATGTCGTTAGTTGTTTCTGTGCTTTGTTTTTTAACCAATCCAGTCTTTAAGATTAGGTTGTTTACGATCCAATTAATTTTCAATCGACATTTCCTTTCTTAAATGTAATTTTTACTGCATTGCTATCTCACAAAGATACATTTAAAATTTCTGGTTTAAATTATAAAATGTTTATGTCCAAATATGTGCTCAATATTTGTTAACATGCCATGAACCATTGAGAAAAAGTATATTCCTTTCTATTTCCATTCAGTTCTCTCTGGATAGTTATTTAATCTATCTTATCTAAAATTATATTCACTTCTCTGACTTACTTATTTTTAGATGCTATAGTAATTGGTGAATAGTGATTCAGTATAAATATTGCTTCATTTTCTATAATATCTTTAATCAAAATGTAGTTACCCTATTTACCTCATTTAATTAATTTTCTTTTAACCTTAACTACGTCTGAGGTCAAGATTGCTATCCCTGCCTTTTTCGCATCAGCTAAAACATACAGTCTACTCCCACCCTCCATTTCAACTCTGAGTACATCTCTCATTTTTAAATGTGTTTCTTATAAAGAACATGTTATTGGATTCAATTTTTTAAATCCATTCTGCTATCTACTTCTGCTTGATGAGTTCATCCCATTCATATTCGAAGTTGTAATTATTAATTGTCAGTTTCCTTCCATCTTATTTTTACTCACCATTGTCCTTCTCAGACTCTCTTTTTACCATATATCTATTATTTTGCCCCCTCCTCTTTCCTCTCTAATCTTCAATCTACCCTTCCCTCTTAGAGTCCCTTCCTTATCTTTTCCCTCCAACCCTCCTAAACCTTAATTTATAGGCCCTTCTACAAGTGTCTCTCTTTATCTTCTGCCTCCACCCTCCTAAATCTTAACACATACACTCTTATCCTGTCCCCTAATCCCCTAATCCTCTTATTTCTTCACAAGTTTAGAATGCTTTTATATATATATATATATATATATATATATACATATATATACACATATATATATATATATACATACAGTGTGTGTGTGTGTGTGTGTGTGTGTGTGTGTGTTCTCTCTGTAACCCAGATCCCAAAAGAGTAAGGTTCTAACATTATGAATCTTCCACCCTCACCTGGTTTCTCTATATCAGTCTTCCTTTCATACTCCATTTTTATGAGGTAATATCTCCATTTTGAACCTTTTCTACCCAATTTTGTTTTAGAATCACCCCATCATACACAGCTCAGTCCCAACATTTCTTTAAAAATACCCTAGTAATTATGACTCATAAGAATAGTGATAACATTTTCATATATAGAAACAAACAGTTTGACCTTAATGAGACCCATATAATGTCTTTACTGTTTTCCTCATATGTCTTCTTTTGCTTTGTCTATGATCAGGTTTGTTATCCCTGGTTTGTTTTTTTTTTAATTCAACTGAAGCATAATATTTTCTGCTCTAACATTTTACATTTACTCTGTGTGTCTCTCTCTACTTCAAATATTTTTCTTCTAAACAATATATTGTAGGACTGTGGTTTTTAATCCATCCTGCTATTCTCTTCCATTTTTTGGTAGAGTTCATCCCATTCAGAATAACAGTGCCTTTCTCTCCATCCTATTTCCCCCCTGCTTATGCTTTTCTCTCTCTCTTTTTTTTTTCCTGTTGGCCAAAGTCTTTTTTCTTTTTTTTCTTTTTTTCTTTTAATATTTATTTATTTATTTAACTTTTTACATTCGTTTTCACAAAATTTTGGGTTCCAAATTTTCTCCCCCTTTATCCCCTCCCCCCACCCCAATACACCAAGCAATCCAATTTTTCCTATCTCCAATCTGCCCTCTCTTCTGTCATCCCACCCTTCTCTTGTCCCCATCTTCTCTTTTCTCTTGTAGGGCCAGATGACTTTCTATTCCTCCTTAACTGTATGTCTTCTTTCCTAGTAGCAACTACAATACTAAACAGTTGTTCCTAAAACTTTGAGTTCCAAATTCTCCCCATCCCTCCCTCCCCACCCATTCCCTTTGGGACGGCAGGCAATTCAATATAGGCCATATCTGTGTAGTTTTGCAAATGACTTCCCTGATAGTCGTGTTGTGTAAGACTAACTGAATTACCCTCCATCCTACCCTGCCCCTCATTGTTTCTCTTCTGTCTTTTGATCCTGTCCCTCCCCAAGTGTTGACTACAAATTGCTCCCTCCTCCCTTTGCCCTCCCTTCCATCATCCGCCCCCTTGCTTATCTCCTTCTCCCCCACTTTCCTATACTGTAAAATAGATTTTCATACCAAAATGAGTGTGCATTTTATTCCTTCCTTTAGTCAAATGTGATGAGGGTAAACTTCTTGTTTTGTTTTTTTTTTTATCAGCTCTCCTCTTTTTCCCTCCACTAAAAAGTCTCCTACTTGCCTCTTAAATGACATATAATTACCCCATTCCATTTCACCCTCTTTCCTCCCACTACATTTCTCTCTCACCATTTACCTTAATTTCTTTTAAGATATGGTCCCATCCTATTCAATTCACTCTGTGCTCTCTGTCTCTGTATGTGTGTGCATGTGTGTATGTGTGTACATGCACGCATGTACATGTGTGTGTTTGGTCCCACCAACTACCCTGATACTGAAAAGTTTTAAGAGTTACAAATATTGTCTTTCCCTGTATGAATGTAAACAGTTCACTTATGGTAAGTCCCTTAACATTTCTCTTTGCTGTTTACTTTTTCATGCTTCTTCTCATTCTTGTGTTTGAAAGTCAGATTTTCTTTTCAGCTCTGGTCTTTCCATCAAGAATGTTTGAAAGGCCTCTGTTTCATTGAAAGACCATATTTTCCCCTGAAGTATTATACTCAGTTCTGCTGGGTAGGTGATTCTTGGTTTGAGTCCTAGTTCTTTTGACTTCTGGAATATCCTATTCCAGGCCCTTCGATCCCTTAACGTAGAAGCTGCTAGATCTTGAGTTATCCTGATTGTACTTCCACAGTACTGGAATTGTTTCTTTCTAGCTGCTTGCAAGATTTTCTCCTTGAGCTGGGAGTTCTGGAATTTGGCCACAATGTTCCTAGGAGTTTCTCTTTTTGGATCTCTTTCAGGTGGTGATCGATGGATTGTTTCAATACTTATTTTGCCCTCTGGTTGTAGAATGTCAGGGCAGTTTTCCTTGATAATTTCATGGAAGATGATATCTAGGCTCTTTTTTTTGATCATGGCTTTCAGATATTCCCATGATTTTTAAATTGTCTCTCCTGGATCTATTTTCCAGGTCAGTTGTTTTTCCCATGAGATATTTCACATTCTCTTCCATTTTTTCATTCTTTTGGTTTTGTTTTCTGATTTCTTGGTTTCTCAGAAAGTCATTAGACTCCATCTGTTCCATTCTAATTTTGAGAGAACTATTATCTTCATTGAGCTTTTGAACCTCTTTTTCCATTTGGCTAATTCTGCTTTTGAAAGCATTCTTCTCCTCATTGGCTTTTTGAACCTCTTTTGCCAGTTGAGTGAGCCTATTTTTCAAGGTGTTATTTTCTTCAGCATTTTTTTGGGTCTCCTTTACCAAGGTATTGACCCGTTTTTCATGCTTTTCTTGCATCTCTCTCATTTCTCTTCCCAGTTTTTCCTCCACCTGTCTAACTTGCTTTTCAAAATCCTTTTTGAGCTCTTCCAAGGCCTGAGTCCACCCGACATCCCTTTGGGATGTCTGGGGTACCAAGGCCCAGCCCTCCACATCTTTCCCTGATGGCAAGAATATTTCCTCGTAGTCATCCGATCCGAAAGTCGGGATCATTTTCATCTGTTCAAAAAAACTCTCTATAGTCTTATTTTTCTTCCCTTTTCTAGGCATTTTCTCAGCCAGTTACTTGACTTCTGAGATTCCTGTCCCCCCCGTCTAGATCTGCCCAGCTAGTGCTTGGGATCTGAGATTCAAATGGGCTTTCCGCGCCGCCCGGCTGCTATTCAATGTGAGCTTTAGTTCTGGTGCTGGGGTGGGGGCAGGGCCACCTCCCAGGCTCAGTTCCCTCAGGGGCTTTATGCAGAGACCTTCGGTAATGGAGCAGGTGGGGTTGGGGCCACCTCCCAGGCTCAGTTCCCTCAGGGGTTTTATGGAGAGACCTTCAGAAATGGAGCGGGTGGGGCAGGGCCGTCTCCCAGGCTCAGCTCCTTCAGGTGGTTTATGCAGAGACTTTTAGTAATGAAGATCCTGCCTGCTGCTGGGGAAGTCCCGGGCCACTGCTGCTGCCTCCGCTGCCATCCCCGCCTCTGCCTCCACCACTTCCTGCCCCTGCCTCTGCCTCCGCTGCTTCCTCCTGAGGGGGCCCAAGCCATGGAGACACCCCGCTCCCCTCTTGGCCAGGCCAGCCGTCTCTCTCACTGACCTGTAGAGTCTGTGGGCGGAAGGACCTTCCAGGCCGCTGGAGGTTCCGTCCCTGAAGCCTGCTCAGATCAGCTTCTCTGGGGCCATGGCCAGGGCATCGCTGGGATGGGGTCCGCTTTCTGGGGCGCAAGGGACACTGGGGACGGCTCTCCAGGGCTCTCTGGATCGGAAATCTTTTCCACTATATTTCTGCACCCCCTGAAGTGATCCAGAACTTCTGGGGAGTTCTTCTTACATTAAATCTATGGGCTGTGGGTTCGGAGCTCGTGTACATGCGTCTTTCTACTCCGCCATCTTGACTCTGCCCCCCCTTCTCTCTCCTTTTTTCCTTTCCTTCATCACAAGTGTTTTGCTTGTGACAACCACCTCCCTTAATTTTCCCTCCTTTCTATCAGCCCCCCTCCCCTTTTTTCCCTTTCTCCTCCCACTTTGCTAAGGGTAAGATAGATTTCTATAATCAATTGAATGTGTAGGCTGTTCCTTCTTTGAGCCAAATCCAAAGGGGGTCAGATTCAAATAACGCACAATGATTACATCCCTCTTTCTTTCCCTCTAATGCAATAGGTCCTTGTGCCTCTTCATGTGACAGAATTTGCACTATTCTGCCTCTCCCTTTCCTTTTCTCCCAGTACCTCACCAGCCTTTTGGTCTTCCTAAAATGAGTTAATTTTTTATCATCACATCAAAGTCAACATGTTCTCTCTCTCTCTCTCTCTCTCTCTCTCTCTCTCTCTGTATATATATATATATATATATATATATATATATATATATATATATATATATATATATATCCTTTTTAGTTGCTCTAATAAAGATACAGTTCTTAAGAGTTTTAAGTGGCACTCAGTCTGTATCCCAAAAAGATCATTAAAATGGAAAAGGATCCACATGTACCAAAATATTTATAGAAGCTCTTTTATGGTGGAAAAGAATTGGAAACTGAAGGAATGCCCATCAATTGGGGAATGGCTGAGCAATTGTGGCATATGAATGAAATGAGATAATACTGTTCCATGAGAAATGATGAGCAGATTTCAGAAAAACCTGGAAAAAACATAAATGAACTGATCTTTAGTGAAATGAGCAGAATCAGGAGATCATTGCATACAGAAACTGAAGCATTATGTAACAACCAACATTGATAGACTTAGCTTTTTTCAGTAATGCAAAGTTCTAAGAGAACTCCAGGGGACTCACGATGGAAATGCTATCCACATTGAGAGAAATAACCATGAGTCTGAAAGCAGATCAGGGCATATTATTTTCCCTTTTTTAAATTTTTTTTCTTTCTCATAGTTTTTCCCTTTTGTTCTGATTCTTTCACAACATGACTAATGTGAAAATATGTATAATTTGATTGGGAATGTGTAGCCTATATCAGATTGCATCCCTTCTTGGGGAGAAGGGAAGGGAACTCAAAATCTTATAAAAGTGAATTTTAAAAACTAAAAATAAATAATTAAATTTAAAAAAAACCCTACAAATATCATCTTCCCATGTATGGATGTAAAGAGTTTAACCTTATTAAGTAATAATATGTTACTTTTTTCTTTCAAATTTGCATTTTTATGCTTCTCTTGAGTCTTGTATTTCAAGATGGAACTTTCTGTTCAAGTCTAGTTTTTTCATCAGGAATAATTGAAAGTCTCCTATTTTCATTGAATGCCCATCTATCTTATCCCCTGAAATATTATTCTCAACTTTGGTGGCTACTTGAATATTATTGTAATTCAAACTCCTTTGCCTTCTGAAATATTACATTCCAGGCCCTCTAATTCTTTAATGTAGAATCTTCTAAGTCCTGACTGTGGTTCCACAATATTTGCATTATTTCTCTGTGACTTCTTGCAGTATTTTCTCCTTGACCTGAAAATTCTGAAATTTGGTTACAACATTCAGTGTTTTGTTAAAACATTGGTGTTTTCAATTTGTGATCTCTTTCAGGAGATGATGGGTAGACTCTTTTGATGACTAATTTATCCTCTGGTTCTAGGACCACAGGAAAGCTTTCCTTGTTGAATTCTTGAAAGATGCTCTTCAGGCTCTTTTTTGATCCTGACTTTCAGATATTCGAATAATTTTTTATTAATTTATTTGACTTTTTACATTCATTTTAACAAAATTTTGGGTTCCAAATATTCTCCCCATTTATCCCCTCCCCCAACCCCAACACACTAAACATTTTAATTTCCCCTATCAAAACTTTCCCTCTCTTCTATCATCCCTCCCTTCTCTTGTCCCCATCTTCTCTTTTGTCCTGTAGGGCCAGATGACTTTCTATTCCCCATTAACTGTATTTCTTATTTCCTAGTAGCAACAACAATACTCAACAGTTGTTCCTAAAACTTTGAGTTCCAAATTCTGCCCATCCCTCCCTTCCCACCCATTCCCTTTGGGAAGGCAGGCAATTCAATATAGGCCCTATCTGTGTAGTTTTGCAAATGACTTTGATAATAGTCCTGTTGTGTAAGACTAACTATATTTCCCTCCATCCTATCCTGCTTCCCATTGTTTCTATTCTGTCTTTTGATCCTGGCCCTCCCCAAATGTTGACTTCAAATTGCTTCCTCCTCCCATTGCCCTCCCTTCCATCATCCCCCCCACCCTGCTTATCTCCTTCTCCCCCACTTTCCTGTATTGTAAGATAGGTTTTCATACCAAAACGAGTGTGTATTTTATTCCTTCCTGGAATCGAATATGATGAGGGTAAACTTCATGCTTTTTTCTCAGCTCTCCTCTTTTTCCCTCCACTAAAAAGTCTCCTGCTTGCTTCTTGAATGAGAGATAATTTACCCCATTCCATTTCACCCTCTCTCCTCCCACTACATTTCTCTCTCACCGTTTACCTTAATTTCTTTTAAGATATGGTCCCATCCTATTCAATTCACTCTGTGCTCTCTGTCTCTGTATCTGTGTGTGCACATGTGTACATGTGTGTATGCATGTGTGTGTGTGTGTGTGTGTGGTCCTACCAACTACCCACATACTGAAAAGTTTTAAGAGTTACAAATATTGTCTTTCCATGTAGGAATGTAAACAGTTCACCTTTGGTAAGTCCTTTATGACATCTCTTTGCTGTTTACTTTTTCATGCTTGTTCTCATTCTTGTGTTTGAAAGTCAAATTTTCTTTTCAGTTCTGGTCTTTTCATCAAGAATGATTGAAAGTCCTCTGTTTCATTGAAAGACCATATTTTTCCCTGAAGTATTATACTCAGTTTTGCTGGGTAGGTGATTCTTGGTTTGAGTCCTAGTTCCTTTGACTCCTGGAATATCCTATTCCATGCCCTTCAATCCCTTAATGTAGAAGCTGCTAGATCTTGTGATATCCTGATTGTATTTCCACAATACTGGAATTGTTTCTTTCTAGCTGCTTGCAATATTTTCTCCTTGACCTGGGAATTCTGAAATTTGGCTACAATGTTCCTAGGAGTCTCTCTTTTTGGATCTCTTTCAGGTGGTGATTGATGGATTCCTTCAATACTTATTTTGCCCTCTGGTTCTAGAATCTCAGGGCAGTTTTCCTTGATAATTTCATAAACGATGATGTCTAGGCTCTTTTATTGATCATGGCTTTCAGATTTTCCCATGATTTTTAAATTGTCTCTCCTGGATCTATTTTCCAGGTCAGTTGTTTTTCCCATGAGATATTTCACATTCTCTTCCATTTTTTCATTCTTTTGGTTTTGTTTTCTGATTTCTTGGTTTCTCAGAAAGTCATTAGCCTCCATCTGTTCCATTCTAATTTTGAGAGAACTATTTTCTTCAGTGAGCTTTTGAACCTCTTTTTCCATTTGGCTAACCCTGCTTTTGAAAGCATTCTTCTCCTCATTGGCTTTTTGAACCTCTTTTGCCAATTGAGTGAGCCTATTTTTCAAGGTGTTATTTTCTTCAGCATTTTTTGGGGTCTCCTTTAGCATGGTATTGAGCCATTTTTCATGCTTTTCTTGCATCTCTCTTATTTCTCTTTCCAGTTTTTCCTCCACCTGTCTAACTTGATTTTCAAAATCCTTTTTGAGCTCTTCCATGGCCTGAGTCCATTGGATATCTCTTTCGGATGTTTGGGGTGCAGAATCTTGGCTTCTATGTCTTTCCATGATTGTAAGCATTGTGCTTCCTCATCAGAAATGGAAGGAGGAAACATCATCTGTTCACCAAGGAAGTAGCCTTCTACGGTCTTATTTTTCTTCCCTTTTCTAGGCATTTTCCCAGCCAGTTGCTTGACTTCTGAGATTCCTGTCCACCCCCACCTAGATCCTCCCAGCTAGTGCTTGGGGTCTGAAATTCAAAAGCTGCTCCCCAGCCTCAGGGCTTTCAGTGGTGGGTGCAGCTGCTATTCAATGTGAGCTTAAGTTCTGGTGCTCAGGTGGAGGCTGGGCCACCTCCCAGGCTCAGTTCCCTCAGGGGGTTTATGTAGAGACCTTCAACAATGGAGCCCCTGCCTGCTCCGGGAGTCCTGTGCCGCTGCTGCCTCTGCTGCTGCCTCTGCCGCTGCCTCTGTCACTGCATTCCTGAGGGGGCCTGAGTTATGGAGACACCACACTCCCCTCTCAGCCAGCCCAGAAGTCTCTCTCACTGACCTATAGCGCCTGTGGTTGGAGGGACCTTCACACCTGCCAGAGGTTCCATCACTGAAGCCTGCTTAGATCTGCTCCTCTGGGGCTGTGTGGCCAGGGCAGAGGCTCCGTTCTGCATCTGGTGCCTGACAGACCTTTGGTGCCAGTTTTTCAGGGCTCTCTGGAACAGAAATCTCCTCCCCTCCATTGCTGTGCAGCTTCCACTGCTCCAGAATTTGTGGGGAGGTCTTTTTACAGGAAATTTATGGGTTGTGGGTTTTGGAGCTAGCATATGTGAATCTTTCTACTCCACCATCTTGGCTCCTCCCCCCTGGGTAAGTTATTCTTGATCACATCTTTTGCTCTTTCAAAAAGAATGTTCCAAGACCTGCAGTCTTTTAGTGTAGAAGCTGCTAGGTCTTATGAAAGCCTAATTGTTTCTCTACATTAATTTTCTTTTCTTGTTACTTGCAATATTTTTCCCTAACCTTAGAGTTTGAAACTTGGCTATGTAATTCCTGTAAGTTTTCCTCCTGGGATCTCTTTCAGGTGATGAATAGTGGATTTTTTCTATTTCTTCTTTACCCTCTTGTTCTAGAGCTCCAGGGCATTTTTGCTTAATAATTTTTGGTAATAATATATCAACATTGTTTTTATGATCCTAATTTTCAGGTACTCCAACAGTTCTCATACTGTCTCTCCTTGATCTATTCTTTAGGTCAATTATTCTTCTAAGGAAATGCTTCAGATTGTCTTATATTTTTATTTTTCCTAGTTTTATTATTTCTTGTTGTTTTATAACATCATTCCTCTTGTCCAATTTTCAAGGGGTTATATTCTTCCATAAGATTTTGGACCTCTTTTTCCAACTGGTTAATGTTTTTTTCATAGTTTTCTTAGTTGACTTTTGCTTTTTTCATAATTTTTCCTCAATCTCTCTTGTTTTATTTAATTACTTTTTAAGTTCTTTCAAGAATTCTATTTGGATTTTTGACCATTGGACCTTACTCTTTGAGGTAGAAATCGCTTTTCTAACCCTATTATCCCCCTTTCAATAAGAATTGTGATCTTTTGCACTCTAATAGCTATTTATAGTCACATTCTTTCACATTGTTTAACCAGACTTCAGGTCCTACTTATTGTCATTTTCTGAATTCTTTCTTGGGGTCCAATCTCAGGCATTCCTCCCCTCCCGTAAGTCCCAGTTAGGATATGCAGCTGTGCTGTCCTCAAAATATTCTTGGCCCCTACTCTACCATACTAGGCAAATGCTCCTTCTTGCTCATCCAGTCACAGTGTGGGATCATTTCTGGTCTGCACTGTTAGACCAGGCATATGGAAATGAGAAAGGGGAGATGTTGTTCATTCTTCCTTCATTGTGTTTGTGACATAAAAATTCTGGGGATTAAAGTTCCTAAGGTGAAATTCCTCAAAGTGTAGTCTACTTCTGAAATGCCTGCTGCTGCCCTCAGATCTGCTGTTTGTTAACTCAGCAAGGTCTGTCTGGAGGTGTTTACAATTTCACTTAGGCCCAACATAAGCCCCTGGAGATCATATCTTTCCTGAGGTCCTCTCAAGTGATCTTAGGAGAACAACTAATTTACCCGTTTACATTTACTGCTCTACATTCATATCTTGGTAATTTTCCTGTGGAGAAAATCTGAAGGGCCTGGAAATTTCTGACCTATTCTGTCTTTTTCCCAAAATGCCCATTTTGACTTTTAAAAGTTTTGACAAGCAGCTACCAAATTCTTTTTTCCAATCTCATTTAATTTGCCTTCACATTCTGTACTCTGATCTCTGCAAACTGGCCCTTGTCCTTCTTCACCAATTTTATTCCACCTCTCATCTCCCACATTTGTACTGGCCACATTCAAGCACTGAAAGTATTACTTCATGTCCTCCACTTCATAGGATCTCTCTCTTCAAAACACAGTTATTCCCTACCTTCTACATGAAACCTTTTCTCTACTCCAAAAATGCTTGCACCTTCCTTTTCATTCTACCCTGTATTTAACTACTTTATGTTCATTTTATTTATTATCTGTATATTTGTTATGTACATTTTATATACATTCTTATTGTTTTCCACATTTGAATAGAATATCTATCAAAGCACCTACACACAATAGGAATTTACTGAGTATTTGGTGATAAAGTGATCATTCTTATTCTCTGACTTTACATTGAGTAAATGTCTAATAAATGTCTTTGTCCATTATAATTTGTCCTCTTTTTCTAACAGATATGAATAACAACCATTCTTCTTTTAACATGCTATTTCATATTCTAATTGTATTCTTTATTTTTCCCATCTATAGGAGAATGCTACCTTTATTCAATAGAAAATGGTCATTTTTGGCCAAGAAAAGGTTATTATAAGGAAGGTGATGAAATAAAAGTTGAATGTAATCATGGCTACAGTCTTCCAAATAATGAAGACAAAATTACTTGCACCAAACAAGGCTGGTCTACTGATACAAAATGTAAAAGGAAAAGTAAGTAATACTGCTGCATTGACATCCCTCAATGTATATTATATTTTAGAAAGCAAATCAAAGATGGCAATGGCCACCTTTCTGCCACGGGCCTCCCCAGGAGTCATTCAACCCCTTAATACTTTGGTTTCATCCACCTTCCAAAACTGTTTCAACCCTATGTATCTGGATTCTGTGCCGACTGAACAACATTCAGCCATATTCAAGCACCATTTGTTTCTCCTGCTGTCAAACTAGTTTCATCTGTTAGTAATCTTACATGTGGCCATCTTTCAGCAATCCTTAATAGTGTAATCCCTTTGCTTCCAACTGTTCTATGACCATCTATCAGAATTGTAACATACTGTAGCTTGAGAAAAGGAAAATAGAATCTGTGAAAGCCATCTTCTTTAGGTTTCTCCAACTACACTGCGGTCTTTGATTGAAGGAAAAGGCTGATTATAAGAGGAAGCTATGAGAAATGAAGTCTGAGTGAAAAGAAACCTGGGGAAATAGATAACCTCCAACAAAACACAAAACAAACTGCTCAGTCAAATGACAAAGTATTTCTGGAAGAGGCAGAACTGGTGAATTTGTGACCCCTTGCAGAAATACCACAGCAGGAATGTCAAAGTATAGACCTGACACAGGACAGTTGGTACAAAACTAGTGGAATTCTCATTTTGTGCAGATCATTACAACTCCATGCAAAGATGAATCAGGCAAATGGCTGAAATAACAGCAATACACAATCCCAAAATATAACAGATTTATAAGCAAATGACTGTTAATTCACCATATTGTGCTTTGTAGGGGAAAAGTTTTTAAAGATTGTGGTCTATGTCAAATACATATTTTAGATTCACTTTTTTGTTATTTTTAGCACCAGTTCATTTTATTTACTATTTTTTTCAGAAATTATTTATCAAGATCTTTAAAGTGCCTGACACAGATGATCCAAAGTTGGTGAAAAGGTTCAGATTCTTGTGAAGCAAAGTAGCACATAGCCAGAAAAATTAAATACAAAATTAAAATACAATATACAAGATTCCTATAAAAGGTAGCCCACTGAGCTGAAGGAAGATATTTTATACGAGAATAAAAGAGGAAGAATATTCCAAACCTAGGGCACAGCCTAGGCAGAGGCACAGAGAGAGGAGATGGGATGTTGCGTACAGGTTAAAGAGTAAGAAGGCCAGTTTGGTTGTCATGTGAAGTGCATGCAGAATGATGTGCAGTAAGATCGGAAAGGCGAATTTCAAGAAACCACTTGGTCTCCTAAGATAAGGAACCTAAAGTTTCTTTGTAAATGTGACTTTGTTCATTCAGAATAGCAGAGAAGGGAGAAAATTGAATTATGCAGGCAGAATTTTTATATCTTTGCATTAAAGAACAGTAGGGCATCTGAGGAGATGGGAAAATGCTTTGGTGCTCCAACTATGGCACAAAAATTTTGAATAAACAACAATGACTTTGCTCCTCACCCAAGCCTATAGAAGAAATTATCTTTTAATTCTTATCTTGCTTTGTCCCTTTGTTCTCTTTATAAAGGAAGATAAGTTTCTGTCTTCCAATCCTGACTTTTTATGGGAGTCATTAATGGGGTCTGTGGAGCATTCTTGGAGAAGGGTCATTTGTTCCCTTGTCTTGTTTTTTCTTTCCACACAGAAAATAACAATCGCTTGAGGAAATAAATTTTTGTAGTGGCAGAAATGAGGAACCTCTGCCTTAATGTTGTCTCTATATAAAATAGGTCACCAATCAGGGAACTATAAGGACATTTGTTTGAGTTTTTCAACTATCAACATTAAAATATAGTGCAAACAAGTGTTCTAAAATGACAAATATCTCCAATCAGCTCAGTATTTCTCTCCATTATTCACTCTTCTGTAGTAAAAAAAAAAAAAAAGTTTGACATAAATATGCAATTTACCACTGAAATTGACAGTCTTTAAAAGGAACTCTGAGAAATCATTTTGAGAATTTTGCTGTAGAGAGAGCTATGGCTCTCTCTAAATTTAGGCAATTGGCAAGGGTCATAAAGTTGAAGCGAATGTGACTCAAGACATCTGTTTTCAAAAATACCTACAACCTTCATTTGTTCTTTACTACAAGTTGCCTACATATATTTCCTGTTGGAAAAAAATAATTTCTTGATTAGTTATTATTTCTAAGTAGAATAAATATCTCTCTATTCTACTTCTCCTCCTCAGAGTTAAAGACTCCTTAGCTATGACAGTGATTTCTGATACAGTCTGGGGAAAACACATGGAGAATCATGTCTCCCAAAGTGAATGAAACAGCGAAATCAGAAAGGTAGACGTGGATAAGGGTCAAAAGATGACTTGGATAATAATTTTCTTCATATAAAAACTACAGTTTCTTCATGTCAATCCTCCATAAAAAAGGCATCAACAGATATATTGAAATCTTCAGTTCAGAAGGAGATTTTGAAAAAAAACCAATATGAATGGGAAGGAAGTTGAAGAAAGGGAAATAAAAGGGGCAAGAACTAAAAGATGAAAAGAAGGAAAAAGTGAAAAAGATCAGGGAAAGTGGAGAAAAATGTAGGCACAAAGATGCAAACTATGGAAGGGAGAGATGAAGGAAAAGAAAAAAGGCATAGAGAGATAGTAAAGGAAGAAAAAAAGAAAGAAGAGAAAGAACAAGTGGAGAAAGGGGATAGAGGAAATGTTGAGATGCTTTGAATTATCACACTCCCACTCTAATAACCATTAAGGAAATTTTTGTGCACCAAACTATGCAAGGTGATGGCAATACAAAACTTAGGTGAAAAAAAATTCCCTACTTTTATGTAATTCGCATGCTTTTGTTGGACTAACACATGTAACTAGCTATGTCTATCCATGATAATTTGAAGAGAGGTCAGAGGGAACAATTCATAGGATCAGAAAAGCCTTCCCTCAAGTGATGAGCTGAGCTATTGAAAGGCATAAGGTTTTTTTTAAATATTGGTACAAAAACCAAGAAAGCTGACATTTCCATGCTCCCATTTGGGAAAGAGTTTAAAACAAGCTCTTGAGAAATAAAGGGGTAACCTCTCACAATCTTTCCCAAAATAGATGAAATATCTATTCAACATATTGCAGAAAGGTTGCTTCCAGTTTATACTCTATGGATTTAAGCCATTTGTTTGGTGATCTGATTTTAGTCAGTTGGCATTGCAGGCATAGCACGCAAGAGGTGACTTAAAAAAAAATAGATTATGTGCCTAGAATTGAAATCCATTCAGATGACCTACTGAAACACTTAGAAGATGCGAGGTCCTTAAAAGAGAGTCCTCCTTACTTAAATTCCCCTTTTCTTTACCCCTTCCACATATGCACCTGTGCTGCTATGCTAGCTATTCCAAATCTGAGAATTTCAAAACATTGAGAAATGTTTTTTCCAGGGCTGAATTAGGCGTAGGGATCAGGCCATTTCCCTAGGCTTGGTCTCCACGTTAGATGGCATATGCAACTAAAAAGGACATTGATTACATAGGTACATGAGGGACACACATGAGAGAATAGGTAATGTGGAAGAAGTCTGGTTGTTTTAGTGGACTACAACGTCAATGAGTCCATACTGTGACATGGAAGCCAAATGACCTAATTCAGTCTTAGATTTTATTAACAGAAACTTAGTAAAACTCGAGGAAGGGGGAGGAGAGGGATGAGAAGGCTGATAGTCCTGTTTTACTAAGTCCTGGTGAGCCCTCATCTGATACATTAAGTTCACTTCTAGGTGCTATATTTTAGGAAGAACATTGAAGCTCAGAGGAGAATGAAAAGGGTGATGAGAGGATAAGAAACTATGTCAGAGGAAGATCAGCTAGCAGTCATCATGGTGCCTCTACTGTGTCTCCTCTCAGTCTCTTCTTTAACTCTCTGCGATCTGCTTTTCTTTACTAATCTGGAATTATTCTTTCCAAAGTTACCACTGACTTCCTGTTTGACAAATCTCAAGACCTTTTTCCAGTGCTAAGTATTTTGACTGGACATTGATCACTTTCCTTTCCTGAATAATTTTTCCCATAAGTTTTCATAACACTCCTCTCTCCTTGTTCTCCTCCTTCCTCTCTGAATACTCCTTACTCGTGTCACAGCCACTAATTTTGAAAGTTCAGCAAGGCTCTGTCTTCTTTCTTTTATTTTTCCCTTCATAATATACCACTTGGTGATCTCATTGGCTTTCATGAGATCAATTATCATCTCTATGCAGATGATGTATATATATATATATATATATATATATATATACACATATGCATATTTACATATATACATACATATACATGTATATGTGTATACACACAGATAGATAGATAGACAGATAGATAGATAGATGAATATGTATACACAGACCTAGAATCTTTTCTAAACTCAGATCCCAAATAAGCAACTATCTTTTGGATATCTTAAATTAAATATTTCAGAGCAATCTCAAACTAATTTTGTCCAACACAGAACTAATTGTCTTCCCTCTCCAAAAACACTCCTTTCTTCCAAACTTCCCTAAGATAGTCAAGGGCACACTCCAACCTATTTTCTAATTAGTAGAGAAAGTGATTTTTAAAAAACCAAGTCACTTCCCTTCTTAGTAAATTCTAATGGCTCTCTGTTATGTCCAAGATTTAAGATAAAGTTCTATGGTATTTAAAGTTTTTTCATAATCTCGCCTTTTCCTGATTTTCTAGGGTTCTTTCATTTTCTTTCCTCCTACATATTATAGCAATCCAGTTACACTGAACTCCCTTGCTGTCTATATTTTTGTGCTTACTGTTCCCCCTCTGCTTGAAATGATATTCTCTCTGCCTCTATCTCTTAGTTTCTCTCTCTTCCTTCAAGATCGAGCTCACATTCAAACCTCTGCAGGAAGTCTTTTCTAATCAAGCCCTCTGCTAATTACTTCCTCTCTGAGATTACTTTACATCTCATACTGTATGTTTTTAATTACTGATAGATTAGGGAAACTCTTTTTCCCCTTTCTTTGTAACCCCATGGTTACACACAATGTTTAGCACAGAGGAAGTGTTTGTTTGCTAAATGTGTGCGAGGCAATGATGTCTTCTGGAAGAGAGATTAGAATTACTTTGATTGACCTCAGAGGACAAGGCTAAGAGCAAGCCAGAGGAAGACAGAGACTCATTGTGAATGCTATCAAAAAGTAGAATTTCTGGACTGATTTCCCAAATAGTGAGTTCCCATTCAATGGAAATCTTCAGTTAGAAGCCTGATAACCAGGTGTGGAGAATGTTTTAGAGGGGATGACTACTCCAATATGAGCCAATCTGAAATGTTACTGTCCTGTGATTTCCGGCCCACAATCCAGTAGTCAGTTACCTAAGTGTATTTGAATCACAGTGGTGGAAATAAATCCAATTCTGGACTAAATTAATCCTGTCTAGAAATTCTCATGTTGACACATTGTTTTAGGGAACTCCTAGGAATTTCAAGATTGCCTGAGCAAATATCGATGGCCCCTAGCTTATAAAGGATTCCCATGAAACACTAATGGAAACAGTCCCTGCATCTAAATTCCATGGCAAGGTCAGGACTATCACCCAAAGGATCGCCTCTGGTCACTGACCTTAATAATGTAGAAGTCAGTGTTTATGTACTTCCTCAAGGGTGAAGACCTCAGGAACCTATCATGAGAAAGTTCTCCAACATTCTGAGGAGTGACCAACTGGTAACACTGTACCTTATCAAGGTCATCAATGAATAAATCAGATTTTTAAAAGATTAAATCACTCTTTTGGATGCCATTGTTTTATTTATTGCTTTCCTACAAAGACAGTAATGAGACCATGTTAATAATTTGTTTATGATCTTTCCTTTTCAGAAAAATGCACAGTCAAAAATTACTTTGATAATGGATTTTTTTCTGAATCAAAACCATCTTACTTTGTCAACACAGCAGCAAGATATCAATGTAAAGATGGATATGCAACAACAGATGGGAAAAAAGAGGGATTTATCACATGTGGGCAACAAGGGTGGTTGCAGCAACCAAAGTGTATCAGTGAGTAATTTAATATTTCATTCACTTTCATCCTGAATGCAGTTAGGAATTCATCTTACATTGTGCCTCATGTCTAGGAAATGAATAGTTTAATTTGATTCCATAAAATGCAGATATTGTCCAGATAATCTTATTTTTAATGCTTGTAAATTTGAAAGGTAGGCTACAATAGTGGGAAAAAATATCACCACTGAATTGCTCTTTTTCTGGATGTCTCATTCTAATGCTGTTTCGGGACTAACTAGTTGTGCAACTATAAGCAAGTTATTCGGCACGTCGAGGCCTCAGTTTTCTGGTCTGTAAAATGAGGAGCATGGGCATGAAGATTTCTTTCAGTTCTATTTTTACATGTATCTGTGACTGTCATTTTTTTCTGGTAGTTTCTGTCCTATCTAAATTCTCTCTACATCAATGTTCCTGCCATTCCCCAGGTATCATGAGGTTAGCCAAAATCAAAGATGAACTGCAGGAGATTCCCGGCAGGGCATAGATGTCATTGGATTTTGCTGTTAGACCTCAACATTCTCCTTTCTGGCTGCTTCCCTACCCCTTGTTTTCCAAAACTGTAAAACTGATCATCTACTCTCTAATAAAAAGAAAAAAAATGAAAAAGAAAGGTGATTCTACGTGATGTGATAAAGATTGGAGGTTAAAAGAGGGGGATGTCATTTTGTATATTTCAGGTCCTCTGGGGAAGCAGCCAAATCCATGCCTTTGATTCCACTTGGGTGGAACTTCTCATTATTACCTCTTAGAATCACTAGGGTTGTAGCGCATAAAGCCTCTTTTGATACCCTCTAGCTGTTAGTGACTTTTCCTCCCAATCACCTTCTGTTTTTGTATATACTTGTATATATGCACATACTGACTCCTCAAACAAATATAAACTCTTTAAGACAGAGATTATTTCCCTTTGATCTTTATATTTCCAACTCCTATCACAGAATCTGTCTCATAGTAGGTAGCTAATAAAACATGCTGCAAATAAAGGTTTAATTCAGATAGAACTTATTAGAGTCTTTCTAGAGGTTCTAATATTGGAATATCTCAGCTTGTGATACATTTCTTCAAAGTAAGAAATAGATAATGAGCATTTATCAATAATGTACTCTATTGCTTGGAATTCTACAGAATAAGTTTAGGCTCAGATTTTACAGTATAACTACAATTTATTGGGTTATATTTGAATTTTACTTTAGATTCTCCCTTTTTGTGATTCATGAGAAAAAATTTCAAATATTAATGAATAGATTTTTGTGTATCAACACAGAGTTAGAAAAACTCCTAGCAATCATCTCATCCATTCCCCCTAATTTTATTCAAACAGATGAGCCATCTGAGGCCCATGGAGCTTAAGAAATTTTATTCAAGGTATCAGTATTAGTATCTACCAAATTTGGGATTTGAACTCAGGTCCTTGACTTGTAAATCCTATGTTTTTTCTATTATGCCAATATACACAATTCTTCCTGATGACCAAGCTATTACCCGGTAGTAAATTTGGAACTCATTTACCTTAATTGTCAAAGACATGACCTAATTAATTACATTAATTAAGTATATTAATTCTCAGCTTCATCAAATAGCACCTTAGTGTCCTGTTTTATTTGTATATTTATTTATAACTATATTATTTATAACTTATTTATAACTAATTTCTTAACTTTTTACTTAGGCATGAAAACCAAAATAGTAGTAGATATTTACATATATAGAAATTATGAACAAAATGAGGTTTCTGTTCTCGGTGACTTATGTGCCAAGACCAAAAGATATCATATAAGTGTTAGGCATGTAATCTTTTTTGACTATAGACTTCTCTTAGAGAAACTGGCAGTCCATCTGAATCGTTTTCAAAATTCTGTATTTAATTCAGGCACAGTCTTACAAAATAGATCCTAAGTGATTCAGAAAACTTTGTCCCCTGGGAATCATGCACTTGGATAAAATCCTGATATGGATTCCTAGAAATCTGTGTTTCCAGAAAAAAAATGGCACAATACATGTTTATTGTTTAATGTATAGTACTTCATTCCATTTTTATTTTAAAAACTTACAAATGAAGCCATCGTTTTCTATAATGCCTGATTTTCTGAGTTGAAATGTATATGAGGTCATATGAGAGATATAATTCCAACATTGTTTTTTGGTTTAGAAATTTGTGAAATTCCACGATTTGAAAATGCCAGATACCAAGGAAATAAGGCATTTCTGAAGCCTCATGAAATATTAGAATATGAATGCCTGGATGGATATGAAATCACAAGTGGGCAAACTAAAGGTGTCAAAGTATGCGATGTTGATGAGTGGTCTACAACAGTTGAATGCTATGGTAAGCTACTTTTCCTGAGTTAAAAAAAAAGTTTTATGCATATGTGGTGGAATCCAGCTGTTAATGTTTTCAATGAACAAAAAAGCATTTATTAAGCACTTGCTATGTACCAAGAACTTTATTAAGGGCTAAAGAGATAAAGTAAAGCAACCCAGTTCCCACTCTCAATCATGGCATCTTTTAAACAGGGAGACAACCTATGTATGAGGATACAGATTCAGGATAGGTAGAAAGGCCTAATGGTTTTATATTTGAGTCAAGGCTGATGTTAACCCATCTTCATATTGTCATTTCCATTCATAAAATCGTGTATTTCAGTTACTGAATCATCTGACAATATTAATCTTTTGGTAGTAAGGACTTTGTTTTCCAGCTCATTACTGTTGCTCCAGAGGTAATGAAAGCTATAGTACATACAGAAGAAGTAGGGCAAATTTCTATTAGAGTTCTACCCCCAGACAGTCACAGTAATTCTAGAATTAATGTTCATAATATAAATTATTTCTTGCAGAATTATGTTGGATAAGAATAAATCGATGTTTTAGTTATTAACCTAAAGTCAGCAAATAAGAATCCTGTAGGGAGCACTGAAGGCATTCAGATGAATGAATGGACAATATCTGAACATTAAAACCATTTTCCAAATATTTCCTAGTTGCTCCTTAAAATACATTTAGTTGTTAATGTTTATTATCAAAATGTCCTTTTTGTTTTGGCTGTTTTTTGTAGCTATCAATGCCACTGGGAGCTTCTCTAGACTCCTTGAAGTTTTTCCTGAAGTCTCTTCACCTGCAAGCTATTGTAGGTTTGGCAGTCTTTGCAGTTGCCAGCTACTACTGTTGGTTCCAGCGATGACTGCTCCATCTTCACTAATTATTTACTAATTATTCATTTTCTGTGCCATTAAATTATTTTGGCAGTAGAAACTGATAAAATCATTCATATTTTATGACTCAAGTATTATTGTTTTGTAAAAAATCAACTGTACTTTAAATGTGTGATTTAAAAGGTATATTTCTCTCATTAATATGATTTGCCATGTCTTGAGAGTGGCATGAGATATTTTTTCCATTGGAAAACAAATCCAATTTTATAAGTCAGTTGTTTGGATCATGTATGAATACAGTTAAAGTGTTATAAAACAAATGATTTTCTAGAATCATATCTTTGAATGTTATTCAATATGTTTGTAATTTAAAGCAGTGTATACATACACACATATATATACACATATATACATACACACACTGTGTGTTTATGCAAGATATATTGTGTTTGTTTTCAATAACTGCACAAGACTACATATTGTACAAGGTTCTGGTTTTGGATTTTTAGCTAATGGCTGTGTGATGTTTTAATTTATTCATCAGACAAATTAGGGGACTGAACTAGATGATCTCTAAGTAAAAAATCTTCTCTTCCTATTAAATAAGCCTACAGTGTTATACTTTGAATAGTAATCCAAAGCATATATTTTCTAAATTATTTTCCCCAGTTGATTCTGCCAATTCTGAAATTGAATTCTAACCCATTTAATTCTAACCCACTCATAGATATTTATCTTTATGTAATTTTTTGTTTCTTCAGTATTATCTCTCTTTCTTTCCCCTTGCCACCAAATTATTCAGTCTAAAGAGACCTGCTATTTCCAGAAGGGTCGTATGTGAAATTGTATGATATTTAACTAGATTGTTATCTCTTTGAAGGTAGGCATTAAACTTTCTGAGAGCCACTACTTTAAAATGTTTTAAATGATAGTGAGTTGGTTATTGAGCAAATAATGAACTTCAAAAAGTTAAAACGTTTTTGTTGTCACTTTATTTTTAGAAAAAACATGTCGTCTCCCTATTCTACAAGAAAATTTACATCCTGATCTCAAGCAAGATAAATATAAAGTTGGAGATGTGCTGACATTTCGCTGTTCCAATGGACTAAAACTAGTTGGATCACATTTAGTACAATGTTACCACTTTGGATGGTCCCCCAGTATTCCTACCTGTGAACGTAAACATTTTTTCTCAAATTGATTATAATAAGAATGGAATTACTGAACACGATCCTGGCAAAACTTTCTATCTTTCCTCTAGTTTTCAAATAGCATATTTTAGGTTATCATGAAAAGATTTATATCTGCCTCAGTTTACCAACAAAACAGAAATCAGTGTTAGAAAAGGAGTAATAAGGATATTCTTGATCAAGATTATAATTTACCTTCAACATTTGAATTTTCCTATTTGTAGATAAAAATACTAATCCAAAGAGGCCAATGGAGGTTATGAGGCATTTTCCTTTCTATATTGAATATGCAAGTTGGTTTTCTTACTTTTTTACTCTTCTATATGAACTAGAGGAAATAATAGGAATTATCCCATAGTCTGTCCACATTAGCATGGTTAAATGATTTCCTCCAACTTACTTCATCAGCATGCGGGTAGGAGTGGAGGAAGTGCATGGTGGCAGTAATTCAGGTTTGGGGTGTGATGAAATATGAGCACCAGTTGGACAAAAAAACCAAAGAGCCCATAATTTAAGAGGTACCAGAAGTGGCTCTTTGGTAACCAAGTACATAATTCCTTTTGGATTAAGTATTCTTCCTGACAACCTGGGATTTACAGATATGGAAAAAGAATTCAGTCAATGAATTTTAAAGTCAATGTTAGCCTATCACAGCATAAATTAGTGTAATGTAGGAGAGATTTATAGTGATTTCTTAACTGGTAGGACATAGAACTCACTAATAATTAGGAACCGATTCATTACTTTGTCAGTGTTTGGGTAGATTTCTTGGTAATTTGTTTTCAAAAAACAGTTAGACCAGTTCCTCTAGGACTAAGGACTCCCAATAGGGATTGTGGCAATTACTGTCCCGTGTTTTTGGCTTCCCATATTGTGTACAGCAAGCGAACTGGAAAGTCTGTAAATTGCCCAGGTCATAACTGACTATAAAGATGACAGTGCATAAGGTGACTGCAGGGAAGAGCTAGGAAAATGAATCACTAAAATAAATGAAAATGGAAATATCTGATAGTTTCATGCTACTCATGTAATATATGGAAATACAGGACTAGATGACAGTAGAAGCAGATGCATTCAAAATTGTTTGAATGAATGAATGATTGCAAAAAGTATATTGCAGTTTGATGTCATCTTGGAAGGAGAGCTCCAGCAGAGTGTCCCAGGGATCTGTACTTGCCCCTGAGGTGCCATGTTTATTAGTGACTTGGATAAAAGTTAAACGATAAAGGTCTGGATAAAGATGCCATGCTCATGAAATGTGTAGAGAATATAAAACTGGGTAGTGTCGGTACTTAACATCCTGGATGCCAGAACTGAGTTATAGACTCAGAAGACACCAGCTCAAATTCCAGCTTTGCTATTAACTACTTGTGTAACATTAGGCAAATCATGTAAACTCTTTGGTCTTCAAATGTAAAATGAGAGGTCTGGGCTCAATGACTTCTGAGATCCCTTCCAACTCTAAACTGATGATCCAGTAATCTATACACCTATAAAGTTAATCGCATCACCTTTTCTGTTATAGAGAAAGTAAAATGTTGTGAGCAACCACCTGAAATTGTGAATGGGACACTTAAGGACTCAAACAACAAGACATATTGTCACAATGATGTAGTAGAGTATAAATGTGATCTCGGATTTGTAAGGAGAGGACCCAAGAAAATAGAATGCAGTGATGGAGAATGGACAACCTTACCTACTTGTGTTGGTAATGCATTGTAAACTATATTTGACATAATTCTATTTTGTCCATGTTTGGACTTATATCTATATGTGAATGTAGAGGAAGGTTTGCTTTTTTATTTTATGAAAGATAATTAAATCTTATTTGTTTCTAATTTATGTAGAGGAAAAAAGAACATGTGCAGAAGTACCTAAACTTGTCCATGGTCATGTTGAGATTCCTAACCTGTCATATTCCCATGGGGCTTCGGTGGAATATGGCTGTGAGAAAGCTTTTACAATGATTGGAAGCAAGACAGTTATGTGTAATCAAGGAAATTGGACACAACTCCCTAACTGCATTGGTAAATGAGAGTATTTTTCAATTAGAGATTTGATATTGTCAACAAACACAATTTCTTTGTGATTTTTATTTATTTATTTTCTGGATATATAAATTAATATATTTAACTTTTTTTTTTACATTCATTTTCACAAAATTTTGGGTTCCAAATTTGCTCTCCATTTATCCCCTCCCCCCACTCCAATACACCAAGCATTCTAATTTCCCCTATCACCAATCTGCACTCTCTTCTATTCTCCCTCCCTTCTCTTGTCCCCATCTTCTCTTTTGTCCTGTAGGGCCAGATGACTTTCTATTCCCCATTAACTGTATTTCCTATTTTCTAGTAGCAACAACAATACTCAACAGTTACTCCTAAAACTTTGAGTTCCAAATTCTCCCCATCCCTCCCTCCCCACCCATTCCCTTTGGGAAGGCAGGCAATTCAATATAGGCCATATCTGTGTAGTTTTGCAAATGACTTCCATAATAGTCCTGTTGTGTAAGACTAACTATATTTCCCTCCATCCTATCCTGCCCCCCATTGCTTCTGTTCTCTCTTTTGATCCTGTCCTACCCAAGAGTGTTGATTTCAAATTGCTCCTTCTCCCATTGACCTCCCTTCCATCATCCCCAACACCCTGCTTATCTCCTTCTCCCCATCTTTCCTGTATTGTAAGATAGGTTTTCATACCAAAAAGAGTATGCATTTTATTCCTTCCTTCAGTCGAAAGTGATGAGAGTAAACATCATGTTTTTTACCTCAGCTCTCCTCTTTTTCCCTCCACTAAAATGTCTCCTGCTTGCCTCATCTGTGAGAGATAATTTGCACCATTCCATTTCACCCTCTCTCCTCTCAATACATTTCTCTTATACATTTACCTTAATTTTTTTAAGATATGGTCCCATCCTATTCAATTCACTCTGTGCTCTCTGTCTCTGTGTGTGCATGCATGTGTACATGTGTGTGCGTGTGTGTGTGTGTATGTGTGTGTGTGTAATCCCACCAACAAACCAGATACTGAAAAGTTTCAAGAGTTACAAATATTGTCTTTCCATGTGGGAATATAAACAGTTCAACTTTGGTAAGTCCCTTATGACATCTCTTTGCTGTTTACTTTTTCATGCTTCTTCTCATTCTTGTGTTTGAAAGTCAAATTTTCTTTTCAACTCTGGTCTTTTCATCAAGAATGCTTGAAAGTTCTCAATTTCATTGAAAGACCATATTTTCCCCTGAATTATAATACTCAGTTTTGCTGGGTAGGTGATTCTTGGCTTTAGTGCTAGTTCCTTTGATTTCTGGAATATCCTATTCCATGCCCTTCGATCCCTTAATGTAGAAGCTGCTAGATCTTGTGTTATGCTGATTGTATTTCCACAATACTGGTTATTGTTTCTTTCTAGCTGCTTGCAATATTTTCTCCTTGACCTGGGAATTCTGGAATTTGGCCACAATGTTCCTAGGAGTTTCTCTTTTTGGATCTCTTTCAGGCGGTGATTGATGGATTTCTTCAATACTTATTTTGCCCTCTGGTTCTAGAATATCAGGGCAGTTTTCCTTGATAATTTCATGAAAGATGATGTCTAGGCTCTTTTTTTGATCATGAGTTTCAGGTAGTCCCATAATTTTTAAATTGTCTCTCCTGGATCTATTTTCCAGGTCAGTTGTTTTTCCAATGAGATATTGCACATTCTCTTCCATTTTTTCATTCTTTTGGTTTTGTTTTGTGATTTCTTGGTTTCTCATAAAGTCATTAGCCTCTATCTGTTCCATTCTAATTTTGAGAGAACTATTTTCTTCAGTGAGCCTTTGACCCTCTTTTTCCATTTGGCTAATCCTGCTTTTGAAAGCTTTCTTGTCCTCATTGGCTTTTTGAACCTCTTTTGCCAATTGAGTGAGCCTATTTTTCAAGGTGTTATTTTCTTCAGCATTTTTTTGGGTCTCCTTTAGCAAGGTATTGACCTGTTTTTCATGTTTTTCTTGCATCTCTCTCATTTCTCTTTCCAGTTTTTCCTCCACCTGTCTAACTAACTTGATTTTCAAAATCCTTTTTGAGCTCTTCCATGGCCTGAGTCCATTGGATATCTATTTCAGATGTTTAGGATATAGAGGCCTTGACTTCTATGTCTTTTCCTGATGGTATGCATTGTTCTTCCTCATCAGAAATGAAAGGTGGAAACATCTGTTCACCAAGAAAGTAGCCTTCTATGGTCTTATTTTTTTTCCCTTTTCTGGGCATTTTCCCAACCAGTTACTTGACTTCTGAGATTCCTCTCCACCGTTGCCTCACCAGTGCTTGGGGTCTGACATTCAAATGCTGCTCCCCAGCCTCAGAGTTTTCAGTGGGGGGAGGGGCTTCTATTCAGTGAGAGATTGAGTACTGCTGCTCAGGTGGGGGCAGGGCCTCCTCCCAGGCTCAGTTCCCTCAGGGGGTTTATGTGGATATCTTCAGTAATGGATCTGAGGTCCTGTCTGTTCCTGGAGCTCCTGTCCACCACTTTCCCTGCCACTTCCTCCTGAGGGGGCCCAAGCCACGGAGACACCCCACTCCCCTCTCGGTCAGTCTAGAAGGCTGTCTCACTGACATGTAGTGCCTGTGGGTGGAGGGACCCTCATGGCTGCCAGAGATTCCGTCCCTGAAGCCTGCTCGAATCTGTTCCTCTAGGGGTGTGCAGCCAGGGCAGGGGCTCCGCTCCACATCTGGTGCCCAACAGACCTTTGGGGTCAGTTTTTCAGGGCTCTCTGGAACAGACATCTCCTCCACTCTGCTGCTGTGTGGCTTCCACTGCTCCAGAACCCGTTGGGAGTTCTTTCCATAGGTAATTTATGGGCTGTGGGTTTGGAGCTCACATATGTGAGTCTTTCTTCTCTGCCATCTTGGCTCCTTCCCCTCTTTGTGATATTTAAAAAATCATAACTACAAGAATGCTCAAAGAATCTCATAATTAGTCAATATGTTATTATTCAGTAATGATACATTAGTTAGTTAGTTATCAATTGCTGTGGCGTAATAAGCATACGTATACTTTCAAATTTGTGAAACATGTACTCTTCCGAGCCTTTTGCACTGTGGTGTTCCCCTATTTAAAGCACTATACACCTAAATTTCATCTAGAAACTATTTATTTCATATAAAACCTGTTCACTCATTTGATAAATTTTCATGCCATGAAGTATTTATTACAATTAAAATGCCAATAAAATCTTCTATTTAATGGAGAGTTGATGGAATAAAAAAAGTTTCATAAACACACTTAGGTAAAAATTCATTTCAAAGGCATCTTATTTGTTGGACCATGGAGTGGTCTTCAAAACAAGAAAAGAACTTTAGAAAAGAACTCCTTAAATTTCTACCCTCTTGCTGAAAATTATTTTGTATGTTTAAGTGAAACCATAGTCCTCCTTTATACATTCTCTTTTCTCCTGTAGACCCCACAGCTATGAACAATATACCTCCATGAATTTTTGGTTATCTTCAAAAGCAAAGGAAGAAAGCATTGAGGCTATTGCAATTGCTATGTCAATAAAATGGACAAAATGACAATTTAAACTTGCGCCTTTACGTCTTACATATCACAGTTGTTGGTATGTGAAAATGGAGGTTTAATAATACAGTTATTCCACCTGAGAGAGGAAAGGTTGAGGAATGTGATTCCAGAAAATACTTTCTTCTTCATGGGCAGCCCCTGAGCCCTCCCTCCCATCCCCCAAACCCTTCTCTAATTTGACTTAATTATATTAGCTGGCCTGGAGTATGCAATGATGACATTGAAATCAGCAAAACTTGAGTCTGAGTTTTGTCCTAGACACTTATTAACTCTTTCATCTTCTAACTGCTTCATTTTTTTTATATTTCATCTATAAAATAGGGATAATAAAAGCATCATCTGGGACTATTTTGTGGATCAAATGAAATAACATATAAAGTTCTTTGTAAACTTTTAACATAGTGTATAAATGCTAGCTTTATATTTTGTTTTAATATTTTTTTCCTGATGCTTCTATAAAAGTGTGAAAAAGTATAGAGCTTCTTTTCTAAAAAGAATTCTGAATTCCTGAATTTTCCCCCAACTTCCTTTCTCCAGTGAGAACCCTTCCTCTATCTACTTCTCTGTCAACATTAGTGCGAACAGCCAACAAAAGTCCACAACTCATCTTTACAACCATATGAGAATATTTCAGGATACAAATGGTAGGATAGTGGCAATGCTTGAACCTTCCTGTCACAGGTATTGGGATCTCCTTCAGGTGAGGATTGATGAATTCTTTCAATTTCTATTTTTCCCCTCTGCTTCTAAGATATCAAGAGAGTTTTTCTTGATAATTTCTTGAAATACCATCTGAGTTTTTTTAATCATGATTTTCAGGTAGTCCAATAATTCTTAAATTATCTCTCTTCAATCTATTTTCCAGGTCAAGTATTTTTCCAATGAGAGAGTTCACATTTTTTTTTCTGTTTTTAAAATTTTTTGTCTTTGTTTTAATTCCTTCTTGATGTCTCATGGAATCATTTGTTTTAACACGCTCAATTTTATTTTCAAGGAATTATTTTCTTCAGTGAACTGTTATACTTTCTTTTCTATTTGGGCTATTCTGCATTTCATTTTTTTTTTTCAGTGAGGGTTTCTATCACTTATCATTGAGCCAAATCTGTTTTATAAGTGGCTAGTTTCTTCAGTATTTTTTCTGGTCCATCTTTTACAAAATTACTTTTCATAATTGTATTCAATCACTCTCTTTCATTTTTCCAATTGTTCCCCTAGCTCTATTACCTCTTACTTTAACTCTCCAAGGAATTATTGCCATCTTTGGACCAATAAGCATTATCCTTTGAGCCTTCGATAGTAGCTCTTTTCACACTGCTGTCTCCTGAGTTTACGTTTCGATCTCTCCTGCCACGAAAATAGCTTTTTATGGTCAAGTCCCCTTTTCTTGTTGTTGGTTGCTCATTTTCCCAGACTATTTCTTCCCTTTGAACTTTACATTAAAATTGAGCTGTGCTCACTGGGGGGTAGGGAGACACTGTGCAAATCTTTAGTTTTTTATGCTGGAATTTGAGTGTCTGCAAGTTTTTGATACCTCCAAGGTCTTATTATTTTGGGAGAGAAGTGATCACTGCTCCCTTGACCTGTGGTCTTGTCTTTACATCGGAAGGGCCACTACTTTTCTGCTGCTCTAAGAACTAGTGCTCCTCTTGGCCCTGATGCTCTGACCAAATCCTTTGCTCTCCTGAAGCCACAAATGTCAGTCTTCCTCTTGACCTAGGCAGTGTTATCAAGGTTCCTGCTTCTTTCTGACCAATCAGAAGCTTTCCTTGGAACCATGGAACAGTGAACCAGAAAAGCTTACAGGCAATAGTCAGTACCAGTTGCACCCAGTACCAGCAATGGTCTCCCATTATCTCTTTCTGATCATTTTTCTGACCCCCTTACTATCTCTGGGCTGAGAGTTCCCAAAGTTACTTCTGCCAACACAATCCCCTTCAAGTTCCACCACTAGTTCTCCAGCTGCTATATGAGCCTGTGTCAATTCAAGTATTGCAGACCGCTCCTCTAAACTCCTAAATTGTCTTAGGCTAGATAAATGTTTCTCTGCCACTCTAAAATTTCATTTGAAACATTATTTTAAAGTTGTTTGGGAGGGGATGTTTGGATAATTCAATTGGGTCCTGACCAATCGCTTTCATCATGCTATACCTCCTGTCAGGGTATCCATTTCTTCCTTACCTTAGTCCAGATTTCCTATCATAACCCTGGAGATAAATAGGAGCCAGGGGGCTTTGGAGCTAAAACCCCTCATTTTATATGTAGTGGGAGGAAGAGAGATGATGATTAGGACCCCCCTGATCAGGTGATTTTGTCCTGGATTAGTAAACACAGATACATGAGATTAATGGCAGAATATCAAGATAGGGAGAGTGGTCAACAGGGTCAAAGACTGAAAAGATATTGAGGAAAATGAGTGAGAAAATGCCTCTAAATTTGGCAACTAAGAGATCTTTAGTAACTTTGTAGAGGGCAGTTCTAGTGGACTGATGAATTTGGAAGGGTTAAGAAGAGAGTAAGAGGAGAGAAAGTAGAGGTACTTAGTAAACAGTTTTTTCAAGTTGTTTAGTCATAAAAGACAGACGAGAAGTAGGATGACAATTATTGGGAATGGAAGGATCAGGAAAGGGTTTTTTGAGGATTAGGGAAATATGGACATATTGGTAGGCAGTAGGGAAGAAACCAGAATAATGTGAGAAATTTAACATAAGTGATCATAAAGGGATGACAGAAAAGAAAATCTATTCAGTGGATGGGATGGAATGAAATCACTTGTACAGGTAAAGGAGTTGGCATTGGCAAAGAATATGGCCACTAACCATGTAGTTGATAAGAAAGACTGGAGTAGACTTGAGTATGATATGAATCTAAAAAGTAAAAGCATTTAAAAATAGCTAAAAAGAGTAATTATATTATACAAATGAGTTGGAAGAAGAAGAATCCACACAGAGGAATTAGATGGTGGAGAAGGGTTGGTAGTTCTGGTAACCTACTTTCATTGGGAATGGGTTTAAGAGGGAACAACACACACACGCACACATATGAGTATAAAAGATTTCTAAATTCAGAACAATATAAACAGTAATGTGATAGGGAGGAGGGAGAGGATAAGGGAGGGATCTCTGGAGGGAAGATTAAGGAAATAGATTAAAGAGGAGGATATGAGGGTGTTCAGATCAATAAGAATGGGAGAATAAGAGAGGAATCTCTAGAGGGGAGGGTAAGGGAATAAGTTGTATAAGGGGTTATAGAAGGGTATTTAGAGTTGTGGAAATGGGATGATAAAAGATGGATCCTTGGAAGCAGATAGGCTAAGTAAAAGGAGGGGAAAGTAGTTGAAAGAAATAAGTTAGAGGAGTCAGGAGGGAAAGGAAATAAGAGATAGGCACAACATGAAAAGAAGATCAGGAGTAGAATTTATTAGGGAAAGTATAAGTTTATATAGATAAATGTATGAATATGTGTGTGTATGAATATATCTACTCAAAGTTTGTGCAAAATTCTGCCAGGTCTTATGGTGAAGTTCTGGACTGGATGAAAAAAGCTCATATTCGTTTATTTTTAGTTTTCTTTATAAATATTTCCTCTGTTGCATTTTTAGAGTTTACTATTGTGTTTTGAGAGTATGGGCTCTGTCCTAGGTCCCAATACTCCACCATTTCCCCTATAATCAGGGTGTATGATGCTTAACTCCAATTATTTGAGGGTTATTATAGAGAAAATTATCAAAACACTTCATACCCAGCGTTCACTGTATAAAAGTTTTTCTTGTTGCTATTACATTTGAGGGGAAATCAATATAACATTTTCATTGATTAAACTTTTCCAACTGCTCAGTTTCCAGAAATACAACTATCATTTTTTAGGTTAATATTGATATCAAATATCTGGAGGTCAGTGAGAGACTGATACTCTGGATAGAAAGGGAACAGGTTCATGTGGATATTGTTCTCTGAATGACCTCCACAAATAGGCTGTCAATTTGTTTTATGCAGAAGAAGTTTTCAGGGGAATCAGATAATTGTCGCTATCTATTTCGCTCCCAAATATAAATAACTAAAAGAAAATTCCAATAGGTTAACAGATATTCTAATCATCAGGTTTGGGTTGTAAAATCAAAGTTCATGTCATCCTATATGATCAGTGATATTTTCTCAGTGTATAGTTCCAATTAGAGAAAAGTTTTCCAAGCTAAGATGCTGGCTCAGTTGTCTGTTAGCCACCAACATTGTTTACACATTTCCCTCTATGCAATATAAATGGGACATTGCCCTTCTCTAATGCAACACTTGTTTATGAATACTTTATCCATTCTTCAAAACTCAACTTGATTTGGGCTTGTCAATGAAGCTTCCCTTGATCCTTGCAGTTGGAATGAGATACTTGATACATGTGTGTTGAATGAATGAAGTATCAGTGGAGTCAAACAAATAGAAACAAGGTGTGTGGTGGTGGGGTGGGTGTTGATCCAAACAGGTATCCCTGAATGAAATATACTTACTTAGATTTAAAATGTAACACTGTCTATATTTTATTATATTTTTATTTATTTTTTTAAATATTTACCAATTGTTTTAATCTAGGTCACCACTGGAGCCTGTGGGCTGCATACTTAGAACTGAATCTCCGATTTAAATGACACACCTTTGTCACTGCATTTTAAAATTTTGGTTTTTTTTTAGAAACAAATAAACTTGGAAAGTGTGCATCAAAAATTTTTGAAGATTTGCAAGTCAGTCTACATTACAATGAATTTGATGAAATTATTCTTAATTATAGATGTAACTGGAATTCAGAAATCAGAAGTACACAATGTAAACGTGGAAAATGGCTTCCTGAATCACAATGTCCAAGTAAGAGTGTTTTTTTAATTTCCTAAAGTAAATTTTCCTGATCATAAAACTCCTACTTTCAGTAGTGAAAAAGTAAAATAGAACCTTAAAAAAACAAGAATAAATGCAACACATTTCTATAGCACTTTAGGATTTGCAAACTTTTTACCAAAAGTGTGCTGTGCAATGCAAGTATTGTTAGCCACATTTTAAAAATATAATGACCAAAGCTTCAGAAAGTTTTGGCTTACCTGCCTTCACATGAGGCCATCAACTTTAAAAGGGCTTGTATCAACTACTTTTGTCTTAAATAGAAACATGGCAAATTCTAATGTGATTTTGTTTTCCAATGTCTCTAATGGGCTGTTCTTTATGGGTCTCATCAAAGTCCTATTGAACATTTCAAACTAGATACACTAAAACTATTTCAAGCTCAACATATCTGGAGCGGAACTCATTTTGTATCCCCCCAAACACACCCCAATCCTCTTATTTTCCAAACTTCTTTATTTCTGTTGAAGAAGCTTCCATTCTTCTAGTCTCCTACATCAGAAACCTTGACATAGCCCTCAACTTCTTACACACCCTCAACCCACATAGCCAATCAGTTGCTGACATTCCTTATGTCCGACCCCTTCTCTCCATCTATACCATTATCATCCTAGTTCCACTATCACTCTTCATCTGTACTACTGTAATTGCTTTCGAGTATATAGTATATAATTCATAGAAGTAACATAAAGCATTTTCAAGTTGCTTTCTTAAATAAACTCATCTTGTATGAATCGAAGCAAGTCAATTCTTAAGACTCAAACAAATAATATACTATAAAATTGAGTAGAAATCTCACATAAGGTATGATAAAATTTCCAGTTTCAAGATACATGTACACATACACATATCAATTCAAAAAGTTACTTTTGCATTGATCAATACTTGCCTTTAGCTTGTATAATTCCCTAAATGTCTAACTATATGTTCAATTACCTATTGGTTGATTCCTAATAGACATAAAACGTTTCTCTTTTTCATGAGTCAGGAAAGGATTAAGTGCCACTCCTACTTCAAAGTGCAAACTTTGAATCTTTCATTGACAGCCCCCAAAACTGTCCCTCTATAATCAGTGGAATGACTTTCTTCTCTATCTTAGCTTCATGGTTCAGCATGACCTGATAATTCATTATCAGCTGCCTAGTCTCTCCACATTTGCTTCATCTTGTCTTCGGGAATCACATCGTTATTGGCCAGAAACTAACTTGAAATCTTTCCCCAGGAAAAGAACATACTAGAGTTATCTTCTTACAATGAAGAGCCAAAAGAAAAGCATTTAATGGAGATTGTTGGCAAAACCATGTGTAAATTAGAGACTCACAGAGGCAATGAGAGAAAAGAGCTATAAGGAAGTATAGAGAGCAATAAGTATATCTTACAATCATTAGATCAGTGATTTGGTATAATGTTTATAGTTCTTCATCATTTGATTTGAACTTGATAGTTCTATGCATTGGAAAAACTCTGGTCTCTGACACACAAAGCGTAATTATTAATACAGGAATTAAAGCAACTAATATTAATGTCTTCTAGAAATAAAACCATGTGCACCTCCACCTCAAATACCTAATGCTCAAGATATGAGTACAACGGTGAACTACGAGGATGGTGAAAAAATTGATGTTTTTTGTAAAGACAATTACCTTCTTCGAGGACAAAAAGAGATAATATGTAAAAATGGACGCTGGAATTCATTGCCACATTGTATTGGTTAGTATTTCATATCTTAAAAAATAATTTTCCTTCAAAGTGATATTGACTTCCCTATATGTGATCCCTAAAAATTAGGATAGTTCTCATGACAATAAAAAACAGTCATCTCCTCTAAGTCCCCCTGAGCTAAATTACTGTGTCTGTGGGCAAATTTGCTTCCAACAAATCTGTTCTGGAAAATGAGACAGAAGAAAGTTCTTGTGTATTTTTTCCTACGATCTGAAATGTCCTTTGGGTCATACCTGGTGCCTCTATACTCCACAAAAAAAGAAGAATGAGTCAGTTGTGTAGATGAATAGTGGATAGAAAGTAGAAACACAGAGATCTGTAAAAAGGGGGTTATGGGATCACAGAACTTGACCTGGAAGTCATGTAAAGTCCAACAACATCCTTTTTTAGATTAGGAACCTGTAACGCCAAGAATGTAAACAATTTGCCTAAGGTCACATAGGTGGTATATGGCAGAACTGGTATTTGAACTCAGATTGTCTGCCTTTAAGATCAGGGCTCTTTTCACTGTATTCCTTCATTTAGGAAATATGCACGTTATTTTTAAATGCAATTATTTTTAAATTCAAAAGGATATATTTTTATTTTTCCTAAAGTTATATTTAATACTATGTTTTATAACCATGTTCTCTTTTTCATCTAGAAAAACAGCCATGTTCCAAACCACCTACTGTACAGTATGGGGTCATTAAGCAAGTGAGGGGATCAGAAGAAAAGGATGATAATTTGCAATCCAATACCTATGCACATGGTACTAAACTCAACTATTCATGTGAAGAAGGTTTCAAGATGACAGGAAAAGAGGAGATAACATGCAATATGGGAAAATGGAGCTCATCTCCTCAGTGCATTGGTAATGACACTTCTTGGCAACTATTTTTTCTTTAACGAATTGGTAGCTGTAAACACTCAAAATAGAATTAGTCAACAGAAATGTATTAAGTGCTTACAGGCATTGTGCTGAAGAGACACAAATACAAAAAGAAGATAATCCTTGCTCTCAAAGACTTGATATTTAACTAGAGAATACACATATAGACAAGTGGCTGGAAAAGTGTTGCCTGGCGCAAATGCAAAGTATATTGATTATTTTTCTAATAGGCATCAGAATACAGTCTTCTTGACCAGAAGAAGGACAATTCTCCCTGCTCCCCACTATTGCCTTGTCCTATATGACATAAAGATGTTAATTATAGAAAGAAAAAAATAGTTAAGGGTAATAAAAAATGTATTCATTAACCACATGCAACATATGCCTCATTTACCATAATGCTGCTGTAAGGGGATCACATTTTAAACTTAAAAAACAAAACAAACTATGTAAATGTGAATGATAACTTCAATTTTCATCCCTCCTTGTCACTTCATTTTACAGATGAGTAAACTGAGGCCCAAAGGGATATAGTGACTGACCACAAATTTAATAACAGAATGAGGAAAGGAACTCATCTCCTACTTCTCATTTGACTGTTCTTTGTACTACATAGTACAAAGTTAGCATAGTTCAAGTTAGGACTGCTAATTTGTTGCATACAGATTGGATGTCAAGGTTATGTACAATATACCATGATGACTTTTCTGCATGTATGTTTTTTTTTCCAAGTGTTAACACCTATGAACATTATTAGTCTGCGCATTTTTGCTGTCTTTCGCCCATACCTGGAATGTTCTTCCTCTTCATCTCTACCTCATAGTTCCCCAGTTCCCTTTAAATTCCTTTTACCTTCTACAGGAAGCCTTTCCTGATCTCCCATAATCTAGTGCCTTCCTTCTATTCATTATTTCAATTTGATCCTGTATTTAGCATTTTTTTGCGCATAGCTGTTTGCATGTTGACTCCTTATTAGACCGTGAGCATGTAAGAGCAGGCATTCTTCAACTTTCCTTATAACCCCAGAACTTAGCATGATTGACTTGTAGACTGAGTAAAATTTTCAGTGAGAGAAGAAACCTTTATATTAAGTCAGATATAGACTTCCTACATTCTATTTAATGATATTCTTTTATAGTCATGGGCCATTCAGTGACTTATCTTTCAGAATATCTTTCTGAGAGGTACCAAAACTTAGCAGTATAAATGCTGTAATTAGAATCCAAATGATCACATACCAAAATCTATCTCTAATACTTATGAACTGTGTCATCCTGAGCAAGTCAATTTACCTCTCTGGCCTTCAGATTAACTCATATATAAAGTGGAGATAATAATCCCTGCAGTATCTAACCCACAGATTTAGTACCTGGATCAACTGTGACTTAAAATGCAAGGAACTTAACAAATTCCAAAGCACTATAAAAATGTAAACCATTATTATTAGTCAGACAGAAATACCTGAAAATACATTTTGGAAAGGTTACTGCTTCATTCTGCCTGTCTGTTATTCACTGTTGAACGTTCTAAAAATGATAGCTAATATTTATATAGCACTGGAAGTGTAACAAAGCACTTTACAAGCATTATCTCATTTTTTTCCTTCTAACAATCCTTGGTTGTATGTACTGTTCTTATCATTCCTATTTTACAGATTAAAAAACTGAGGTAGAGACTGTGACTTGCCTACAGTCAAAAGCTGCAAAGTATCAGAAACTGGATTTGGATTCAGACTCAGAGTCTAGCTGTCTAGCCTCTAAAACTACTTTTTATAAGCTCTATATGTTATATTCTGTCTCAAAAATGTCAAGATCACATTTCCTTGAATGGATGCTATTACTTCAATTTCACCAGAAAAATAATAGGTTTTGATTATTTTATAACTTCTGATCAACACTTACTATTTACAGTGAAACTACTTGATTTGAGTAAGATATTAAGATATTAATATTAATATATTAATATTAATATATTAAATATTTTAATATTTAATATTTTAATATTTAATATTTAAATATTAAATATATTATATATATAATATTATATATAATATATTATATATAATATATAATATATAAATATATAAATATATTAATATTAAGATATTAATAAGTAAGATATTAAAAACAACAATAAAGGATATATTTTTCTCATTCCTTTTCAGGAATTCCCTGTGGAAAACCACCTCGAATACCCAATGGTAAAGTTCTTAATGAGTTAGACACTTACGAGTTTCAAGAAGGAGTGACATACAACTGTTATAAAGGTTTCAACATTGATGGGCCAGCAACTATAAAATGTATTGGAGGAACCTGGCCTGATCCACCACAGTGTAAAGGTATAGAGCCTTTCTCTTTCTTCTGAAGGACAATTTTATTTTTTAATACTTCAATCTAACTCAGAAATTCTTTCTCATATACTAACCCTAGCACGATCAAAACAATATAAAACACAAATTGAGATATTAGATATGAAATCCTAAAGGGATCTTTTGACTTAGAATTTTCCAGATATTAACTAGAAACTTGAAAATTTAATTCCAAATAGAGAATAATTATAATAAAATAACGGTTATCAAATCTTAACAATTTATCTGTAGTTTTTTTAAGTCCATTAACATTTCATAGTGCACTGGGGATAGAACATAGGATAAAATTTTCTTTGGTTTCTAATTGCTTCCTTGCATTAAATTTACTCTGTACAAAATTAATAATACCAAAGGAACCACAGCAGTGTGTGAACACATTCCCAAGTACCAGGTAGTCTCTTTAAGCCTAAGCACATACTTTTTCATAAGGAGGAAGAAAACACTATACCTTGTTTCATACTGATGCTGGTAATTTTCACTTTCTTACATTAGTTTAAATACTGAGAGGATTTATGATTTAGAGTTTTAAGTCCACTTAAAAAATAAGAAAACTAAGACTCAGAGAAATCAGTGAGTTTCCAGTATTACATAGATAATAGAGTATCTGGGATTCACCATCAAGTCTATGATTCGATACTCCAGTTGTATGGTGCTACATATGCTTCACTACACTGATTCCAATGAATCAAGAGTTGACTAATCAAAAGCATCTCCTTTGAACTCATTCTCCCAACTCCTAACTGGAAAGCCAGACCCTCAGAAGCTACTCTCTGGGTTGTAGGGGTAATTCTAAAAAGCTGAGGATTTGAATGCCATCTAGTGTGGTGTCTACTGAGTATTGTTCAGTAACCTCAACTTGGAAATGACTAATGTGGGAATTTGTTTCTCTTGACTATGCATATTTATGTTAGGGACCCCGGAAGTCTGAGCCTGCTCTCTCGGGCCCACAGGCTTATCTGACCAGCAGAGGCCTGTAGGCCTTGGTGGAGAGTAGCTGTAAGCAATGACTGAGGCGGGAGACAAGATAGTAAGAACTCCGTTTATTCAAGCAGTGAGCGGTGCTTTTATCTCTTCTCTGACACCAGTGCCCTAAGTGAACCTATCAGCTGGTAGTTTGCCCTTATAAGGAAGTAATTTACCCTAAGCCAGGACTGCCCAGGTTGGACACATAGCCCCTAGAAAGAAAAACATTTTGGGGTTCTTTGTTCTCTGGAAAACCCGGGAAAATAGCCTTGAGCAATACAGGGGCGGAACCCTTCCTCCCAGCGCCATCTTGTTCATGCCTTACCAGTCTCCCCTCAGTTTACCTGAGTCGTGACCAGTGAATGCCGTCCAAGAGGCTGGGGGTTGGCAATTCCCTTACATATTTATTTTTCTTTTTTTTAAATTTCCAGTAGTGAGGGAAGGTAGGAAGGAGAAAAAACGCTTGTTGATTTGAAAAATTTTAAAAAGACATTATAAGAGATTATTTACTAAGATGGCATAGTAAGTTTTGAACAAAGGATAAAGCCCTCTCTAAACTTCTGGGTCACAACCTACACATAGACATATAGAATCAGTGGTAAGAGGAGGCACAAACTTAGTAAGTAGCTTTATGGTGAGGTGCAAGTGTAGAGAACACATTTGTCACAGGAATACATCACAACTCCTGTTTGTTACAGGGCCTTTTCTTCCTACTGCCAGTGAACTCATGATTTCCCCTTAAGTGTGACTCTTTTCTGAGTGTAATGCTTTCATTTTGCCGTTAATCCCCTTTCATCCTTTGTGCCTAGCTAGGATGTTCGAGGGAAGACCAGTGATAAAATCACAATTTTTTAAAGTGAATTTGAAGTAAGTGCATCAAAGAATGAAAATGTATTATTTTGGCATTATTTCTGCTGTTACAAGCATGTTATAGTATTTATTTGATCATATCTTCCTTTTAAATACTTACCATTAATTACACAAACACTTTTCTTTTCAGATGTGAGATGTACAGCTCCACCCCACTTTAATAATGCTGACATGATTGGTATTTCAAAATCCCACTATTTTCCAGGAGATAAAGTGACTTATCAATGTCTACCAAATTTCCAATCTGAAGGCTCAATTGAAATAACTTGTATAGGAGGCTCCTGGAGAGGGGATCCACAATGCAAAGG
Source organism: Bettongia penicillata ogilbyi (assembly GCA_023548195.1). Classification (NCBI taxonomy): domain Eukaryota; kingdom Metazoa; phylum Chordata; class Mammalia; order Diprotodontia; family Potoroidae; genus Bettongia; species Bettongia penicillata. The sequence goes on from JAJHZJ010000702.1 coordinate 449,658, forward strand.
TATTTAATAATTTGTTTGAAGTCTTTCACTTTCCCAGGGTTTTTATGGGTCTGGAGAATTACAAAAAAATATAAAAGCCCACCTTATTAGGGTAGATTCCCATTGTTTTCAAATCCAGTCTTTGAGAACTGCCCTGCGGAAGGAGAGGTGATGATAGTACTAGGTTCACACAATCAATGTGGGTCAAAGATGGAAAGTTAAGCCAAATCATCTTGATTCCAAGAAAAGCTCTCTATATACTACACTTTACTAATAAAATGATTAAGCTATTAGCTTTAACTAAAATGATTAAATCAATTAATTAGTGATTAATTTAAAAATTGCTTCTAAAGATCATGAACTCCATGAGGGAAGCAACTATGTAAATTTTGGCAGGAATTTAAACGTTGTGTATCCTTCAGAACCTACACAGTTTCTACATAAATGAAGCATTAGGTTTTTTTAAATGTTTGTTGAATTGAAATTGTTTGAGTGATGGATTTCAATACAGTTTGTTTCTGCAAAAATATTTAAATAATGTTTCTATTATAATCTTTTGCAAAGAGTTTTGAGGTCCTGTCTTCAGGCAGAGGGATAAATCAGGTGTGGGGAACCTGTGGTCTTGAGACCACATGTGGCCTTCTAGATCCTCAAGTTTGTTCCTTTGACTGAATCCATTAATAAAATAATTTGTTCTATAAAACTTGGGCTCAATCCAAAGGTCACACCCAAGGGCCTAGGAAGTCATATATGGACTCAAGGTCCCAGTCTCCCCACCCCTGAAATAAGTGTTTTCATGCCATTTCCATTGTTTCCAAAGTCCCAATCAAACATCACAACCTGTATTTTGTTTTCATATTTCTGGACATTTCTGATATCTTTGAAGATATTGGTTAAATTCCTTAGAATTTTCTTCAAATTTGACATCCACTACACTGCATTTTCCTGGCTTTCACTCAAGGCTGAAGATACAAACTAGAAAGTCATGTGTGCACAGGGGTCACTATAATCAGAGAGAGAGAAGACCTTTCTAAGAGTGTGGGGGAAGAAATTTGAAAAAAAACTAGCTAATAAAAGAGATTCTTAAATAATATAAAAAATTACAAGCTATTTCATAGCAAACACAACAGAGCTGGACAACAGATTTAGGAGAGATAATTTAAACATTATTGTACTACTTGAAAGCCCGTACCAAAGTACTAGACATAATTATTTGAAGACATCATAAAAGAAAGGTGCCTAGATCTCTCAGAACAAGACTATAATGCAGAAATTAAAAAGAATTCACTTGTTCCATCATGAAAGAAACCCTAACATGAAAATTCCTGGGAATATTATAGCAAAAATCTAGACATGTCTATTAAACCACAACAAACAAACAAACGGGTAAGCAGCCAGAAAGAAATGATTCAAGTTGTGAGGAACCAAAGTCAGAATGACGTTAGACTTAGTGTACCCCTTAAAGGAGGAGAGAGCTTCGATAGAATATTGCAGAAGACAACAGATCTAGGCTTGTAAACCAAGAATAACTTATCCAGAATAACTGAGTATAATTCTACATGGGAAAAATTGACCTCTAGTGAAGCAAAGGCCTCCCAAGCAGTCTTGATGAAAAGTCAAGACTAAATAGAAAATTTGATAAGCAATCATAAGGAGCTAAACAAAATTAAACTGTTGGTGTTCTAGTATGGGGAGATTATACAGGTAACCCCTCAGAAACCTCATAATCATCAAAGGTCAAGTCAGAGGGGGAGCTTGATTGGTCCAAGGATATAGGGAGTAATTCTATTATGTTTTGATTATCTTAAAAGAAGAATGTAAGGGGTACAAAAGAAGAATGAAGTGGGAGAGGAGGGAAGGAAAAGGAAAAATGGGGGAAAATATCTCACAAAAATGAGCTATGTAAGTAGAAGTCTGTACCACAAGAAGAAGAAGTAGGGGACAGGGGGGAATGGGTGATATTTGAATGTCACTCTCATCTGAACTGGTTAATGGAGGGAAGTATACACACACAGAGTTGAGTATATACAAATATTTCACCAACAGGAAAAAAGGAAAGAAAAGGAGTAAAGAAAAACTCTTACAGAAGGATTGGGAAAAAAAAGAAAATTCATAAGGGAATAGGATAAAGGGAAATACACAATTAGCAAGTACAACTGTGGATGGAACAAAATGAACTTATGCATAAAACAAAAGAGGATTGCAGAATGGCTCAGAAATCAAATCCAGAAATAAATGTTTAAAGGAAATATATTTGAAATAGAAAGCTGCATAGAATAAAATAAAGGTCTGAAAGAAAATTTGTTATGCTTCAGCTAAAGTACAAAAATGAAGGGCTAGTAATTATAATCACAGAAAAGGTAATAGCGTTAAGTAAAAGAACTAAGCAGGGAAGTTAAATTTTACTGAATGAATTAATATCAATAATAAAACATATTCAATATACTAATAAGAAAGCCATGTAAATAGTTACATGCAGAAACAGACAGTAAAACTATAGTAACAGAAATTTCAATTTACTCCTCTCAGACCTGTATAAGTCTAACTATAAAATAAATAAGAAAGAAGATAATGAGATGAATAAAATTTTAGAAAAGTTAATTATAGATCTCTGGATAAAACTGAATGGGAATAGAAATGAGCATACCTTTTCCTCAGCTATATGTGGCACCTTCATAAAAATTGATCATGTATCAGGGCACAAAAACTTCACAAACAAATAAGGTAGAAAGCATAAACATAAAAAGCATTCTTTTCTGACCATATTGCAATAAAAAATCATATTGAATAAAGGACCTTTGAAGCAAACACTAAAAGATTAAGTAGAAACTATATAATTTTATCCTAAAGAATAAAAAAATTAAAGAACAAATCATAGGAAAAAGACAATAATTTTATTAAAGATAATATCAATAATGAAACAGCATACCAAAACTTAAGGAAATCAATCAAGCAGAACATGGGGGAAGAATTTAAATCTCTAAATACTTTCCTCAACAAAAGAGAGAAATAACAATTCAAATGCTATGGCACCCAACATCAAGAAGACCAAAACAACCTAGAAAACAAATAAAAATCTCCTAATTAAAACCAAAATAGAAATCCTGACAATCAAAGATGAGTTTAATAAAATTTAAAGCAAAAAAAAAGAATGAACAAAACTAGGAGCTGGTTTTAAAATACATTAAGATAAACCATTAGCTAACTTGATTTTTTAAAAAGAAAGAAAACCAAATTTCCTCTTTCAAAAAGGAAAACAGATGAATATACGATCAATGAAGAAGATAAAAAATAAATTACTAGGAGATATTTTGCCTAATTATTACATATCAATAAATTGACAATCTAGATGAAATTGATATTTACAAAAATATGAAATACCCAGATTGACAGAATGGGAAATGGGTTATTTAAATCTCTCTGAGAAAAAGAAATTGAACAAAATAGGTTTAAAAAGAACAAAAACAAGACTAAGTGAATTTGCAAGTAAATTCTAACAAATATTTAAAAGAAATTAATTCCAGTACTATATAAATTATTTCAAAATATGAAAAAGAGGTCCTGTCAAATTCCTTCCATGGCACAAATATGGTCTTGATACCTAAATCTATACACTACAATCGTGCTGGATTTCTATGAGAAATACACTTCTGGTTTAACATTAGGAATACTATAAACATAATTGACCTTATTAATAATAAAACAAGAAAAATATATTATGATATCAATAGATGCAGAAAAAGATGTTGACAAGATACACCACCTGTTACTATTAAAACACTGGTATGTACAGGAATAAATGGAGCTCCTCTTAAAATGAAGAGCAGTATCTTCCTAAAACCAAGAGCTAACATTATCTGTGACAGGGATAAGCTGGAAGTCTTTTCAGTAAGATCATACATAAAGCAAGGATGTCAGTTATCACCATTACTATTCAGAACACTGCCGGAAATGCTAATGATAGTAATTACATAAGAAGAAGTATTTGAAAGAATAAGAAAAAAGGGGTTTTGCAGATGATATAATGATTTACTTCAAGAACTGCAGCCAAATGAAATACATAGTTGAAATTACAAACAAATTTAGCAAAGTTTCAGGATGTAAAATAAACTTATACAAGTCAGCATTTCTGTGTATTACCAATAAAATCCAGCAAGAAGATATAGGATGAGAAATCCCATTTAAAATGACTACGGAAAATATAAAACAATTGGGAGTTAACTTGCCAAGACACACAAAATTATAAAACATACTAGACATTAAAGATGGATCTAAATATTGCATAAATATTCATTGCTCATGGGTACATTATGCCAATATAATAAAAATGAAAATGTTGCCTAAATTAATTTACTTATTCAATGCCATGTCAATCAAACTATCAAAGATTTAAACAGCTACAAAATTAATAAAATTCACTTGAGAAGCAAATTGTTAAGTCTATAAAGGGAAAAAAGAAAAAAGTGAAGGAAAAGAAATGGAGCCTAGCAATGCCAGATCTCAAGCTATACCGCAAAGTTGTAATCATCTAAAAAATTTGGTACTAGGTAAGAAATACTAAGGTTGATCAATGGAATTGATTAAAAATAAAATGAAAAGCAAATAAGTACAGTAGTCAAGTGTTTGATAAACCTAAATGTCATAGCTATTGGGGCAAAAATTCACTGTTCAACAAAAACTATTAAGAAAACTGTGTAGACAAACATCTGATATGTAATACCAAGAGGATGGCTACATGTTTTAGACATAAAGGATCACATTATAAGCAAATTAGAGGAGCATGGAAGAAATTACCTGTCAGATCTATGGATAGGTGAGGAGTTTATGACAAAAAAAATGGAAAGGTTCACAGGAGATAAAATAGACTTTTATTCCATAAAATTTAAAAGTTTTTTTTTTTAGAAATAAAACTTATACAACTAAAATGGAAAAAGAAACAGGAAAGTGCAAATATTTTGGAAAACATTTTGAAATTATACAAGGATAGCTTCTAAAATTTAATATGCAAAAATTAACCATAGCAACCATAGTTGCCACTTTTTTGTGGCAACAAAAATCAAAATGAAAATTTGGATACAAAAAATCCTCTTTAAAATCAATGTTTCTTCTTCCTGTCTTTAACCAAACTTTTAAAAAAAGTTATGTATATTTGTTTGGATTTTCTCTCCTCTCATGTGCACCTCAATGATTTTCAATCAAGCTTCCAATCTTATAGCTTAATAGACAGTCCTCTCTCCAAAACTGTCAATGGTTTCTTAAGTGCCAAATCAGATTTTTTCCCCCCAAAACTCAGTCCTTAACCTATCTGCTGCATTTGACACTGTTAACCACCATCTCCTAGATAGTCTCTTTTTTTCTTAGATTTTGTGAACCTACTCTCACCTGGTATATCCTCTACCTGTTCATCCCACTCTTTCTAATTCTCCTTTGCTTGTTCATCAGCATCTAAATGAAGGTATTCCCCAAGATTCTGTTCTTGGTCCTCTTCTCCCTCTACTTTTGTTTTTCCTCTTCCTGTATCTCTCTTCTTCCGCTCTCATCTCTTCTCATCTCATCTATTCACTTCTCTGTGTCTCTATTTCTATCTATCTGTTTGTCTCTCTCTCTCTTTCTCTCTCCCATCAACTGCCAAGGGTCAACCATAGTTGTTTGGGCAAACAACCAATAAATTTCGATGTCCATCTCTTCCCTGAGCTTCAGTTCGGCATCCTATTAGACATTTCATATTTGTTGTCTCGGAGATATAAAACTCAACATCTGTAAAACCGAACTTATCTTTTCCCTAAAGATCTTCTAAACTTCCCTATTTCAGTTAGAGGCATCACTATATTTTCAGTGCCTCAGCTTCGTCATGACTGAATTATCCTCAACTCATCATTTCGCCTCCTCTCACAGATCTAGTCAGTTGCTAAATCTTAATGCTCTTTCATTCATTATATTTGTGATGTACCTTCTTTTTTTCTCCACTCACATAGCTGGATTATAGTTTTCAAGTTAGTTTCCCTGATTCAAGTCTCTTGCAACTCCAATCCGTTAACTTCCTTCTTCTGCCAAACTGATTTTTCCATGAAATTGACTTCCATTTACACTATAAATATGTGATATATTTATGAGATATGTACATATATATGAATATGAACAATATTCATATATATGTTTACCTACTTATATATGTTTCAATATATGTTACTTAGAGTATAGATAATAAGCTATATTTATATCTATATCTCTATTTATCTATCTTGGAGTATGGATAAGAAACAAGTTTTTTCTGTTGGCTGTAATGAATTGTTTGCTTACCTTTGGTGCATTCTATCACCTAGATATCTAAACATAAATTTTGGGGTAAGTGTGCTTACTCTGTTTAATGATATTTGAATAAGTTTGATTTATTGGTAATTAGTAGATTCTTGCCTATACTCTAAAAATAATTTAAATAGCTTTGATCTGCAAAAACGTACTTCTGATGAAATCCAGAATTCTAACCCCTTCCTATCTTTCCTTCTTCTCCTTTACCTTCTCTACTTCTCAGATAGATACTGGAAGTTTGCAGTTGTGTCTGTGTTTTTCTATCACTTTAATCAAACGACGGTGAAATGTCCTTCATTTGGAGATGATCCTAAAAGGTTGAATGATTTATTTAAAATCACCTAGCTTGGCAGTGACAAGTATTCATCTAAATTCCTGATACCTAAGACTCCTAGTTCAATATCTTTTCCATTACCAAAACAGATCTGAATGTAAAAGCTTATTTTTTTAATCCCAGATTTAATTGGACATATTAGAGTAATTATAAGTACCTAAAATAATTTGCGATTATCAAAAATTTTAAATTTATGAATCATATTAATATGGAAATATACAGAACATTTCACAGATCCACTGTTCATAGAAAATAGGATAGAAATTTTGCTTCACAAAAAGAAGTAGTATAATAGAGTCAAGATAAAGTGCTGTAGGTTTTCTTCTGCTCAGCACATTGGTACAATGTTGGAGAATGACTTTGAATTTCTAAATTTGAAATCAGGTCTCTTTTGATAATGATGTCATTTTCTTTAATGGACTCTATACTCTTTCTTTAGTACTTTATTGGACCCAAAATCAATTAATACATATTATAATAATTCCTTGATTTATCACATTCTGTATGATACTTATCCATACCTCTCTATAAATCTTCTACAAAGGATTCAGTTATTATACAGATGCCATCCTCTGGTTCATTCATTTTGCTTAATGTTTTGTAGGTTATAGTTGCAGCTCCAGAGTCTTCTATGTGCCTTAAAAAACTCTGTTCATCTATTCCAATAATATGGGGAACTTCATTCACTCTCCAAAGAACTTCATGTCTAATAACCAATTTCAAAACTGACTAGGAATATTTGTTTTTGATTCTTTTTAGATAACTCTTGTGGACGTCCTCCTCAAATTGAAAATGGTGAAATTATAGGCAGTGTAAAGACACGATATCAACCTGGTGAAATAGTGAGTTACAAGTGTATTCAACCTCTTAAAATTTATGGAAAACCAGACATAGTTTGTCATAATAGCACCTGGAAAGAACTTCCTCAATGCAAAGGTAGTAACAAATTTTCCTTTAAAATAAATCAAAAAAAGTATCAGGGGGATAGCAAAGAGCATGATTTGTAACAATTATGTCAAGGAATATACAGGTTCCTTTTAAATATTGGTTTAAAAACATAGCAACTGTAAGTAAAAACTAGACACATTTGGGAGAATGGACCCACAACTGAAGCATATTTAACTAAATAACCTTCAACGCATAAGGACTGAGTGAGTATTTGGTAGGAGAACACAAAAAATAAGTTAAATGTCTCTATGTTTATGGAGCTTAGTAAGAGGATAGCAATAGAAAGGCAGTAGGAGTAGTCAGTCTGTGCTCAGAATTGGGCAAAGCACTGGCAATACAGATCCAATCAAAAAGAAAGACAATCTCCACCTTCAAAGCGACGACATTCTAATGGGGTAAAACAAGCACATGAAAGGAAGAAGGAAAGCAGAGACTGAAATAAAAGGTGCAAGGGACCTAAGAGGCATGGGGAAGTTGGAGGGGGGAGGAGGGTAGAGAATCAGGAGTTAAGGTCCTAGAGGTATGGAGGAGTCAATGGGTACTTGCCTTAAAGTGGAGGTTCTGAGAGGAACTGACCAATCAGGGAAAACAAATGCATAGTGATCTTCAAAATGAGAGGACTCTGCAACATGGGACACACTGGCACAGGACCACTCAGCATGGCATGCCCACATAAGAAAAGGTGCTGTGCTCTTTGAGCAAAGCAGAATTGAGACAGCATAAAGTAAATGCAGGATGCACAAATTTAGGACATCCACCCCAAATATTCACACAGACTATCTGTGCCCAAGCTGTGGTAGAGCATTCCGAGCTTGTATTGATCTGTTTAGCCACAGTCGGACGCACTGAAATTCCACTTTATCGTGGTGATGTAATTTTGGTCCTCTTCAAAGATGAAGGACAAGAACTAACCAACCATTTATCGCAATGTTAGCTCTATCACTCGACCACTATTTGGACTTGTTACCTAAGCAAATTATTATTTCCTTCATCGAGTTTTAGGAGCAACCAAAGCAGGCACTGATTTTTACAAAATCAAAATAAAACACATAAGCTGGTAACTAGAACTCGGATGTATACTATTACCGTCTAATAGTGTTCCTGACAACTTCTGAGAAGAGTTAGTGGTGTTGCAACCTAGAGTAAGAAGAACTAAACCTCCTATGAGGAATTGCTCCAGCTTTCTGTTCATCTCTGTCACCTCACTCTCTTTCAATTCCCTGAATTTATTAGTTGAGGCAACTACCTGTCAAAATGGATAGAGTGCATTTCCTGGAATCGGGAAGACCTGAGTTCAAAACCTGCTTCACACAGTTGCTATCTGTGTGACCCTTGGCAAGACACTTTGTCTATCTGTTTCTGTTTCCTCATCTGTAAAATGGAGATAATAATGGCATAATAATAATAACAGGGCTGCTGTGAGGATCAATTAAGATATGAAAAGTGCTTTATAAATCCCCCAAACTATATAAATTATAGCTATAATATATGTGGCCAGTGACACGCCATAATATTTGACTTCGTTGTGTCTATTTACATCATTAATCTACATAAAATGTTATATTTTAAACGATAATTATTCTAACTTCCTTAATGTACTCAAGTTTTTATTAACTTCTTATCATTAAGGTGCAACTGAGTGACTCATGTTATTAACTAGAAAGATCTGTTCTCTTGCCTTGAAACTAGATCTGCTGTTACTCACTCCTTTCTAATAAATAGTCCTTAGGCAAGCAATTAAAATCTTAATTGATTCAAATACTAGAATTTTATCTGCTTTCATGACATTCAGATTATCCTGGATCTACTCTTATTTTCTTTTTGAACATAAAGAAGTATATCTTGAGAAAACAGAACTTCTGAGCACAATTACATTGTGATGTCCCACTCTCCATGAAAGTAATAGACTTTTTGTTGTTGGCCTAAACTCAGGACCCTGAAGCACCAAGGTGATACTCACAGTGCCCATGGAGGCCATGAATATTCTGGCACAATTTTGAATCATAAAATACAACAGACTTATTTTGTGTGATCCCTGAATAAATGTTTTGGTTCTGCCTTCCATGTGGAAATCCTGTTGTATTTCATGCCAACACTGCAGGATAAAATCTTCTCATGCAAACCAGTCAACTTCCTTTCCATCTGAACTTTCTCTTCCAGCAGCTTATCTCTATATTTACATATAAATCAATAAATAACTCATTAGCAAGGTACAGCCTCTCCTATACTACGGGGCCATTTATATTCCTGGTCCTATTGGTATTCTCTGCAAATGTCTTCCTAAGTCTCTGGGTTCTCCCTTCTATAATTTGGGTTTCCAGTGTTCAGAGCCCTGTACCGTTGACCCATTCTCTTCCTAGGGAGAAGTAAGGCAAATTCTCCCACTTTGGGACATCCATTTGTTCCTCTAAAGCCTTCCTGCCTCCAAATAGAGGTCTAATATTTCACAGTCCCATCCTTATTGCCATTTGTAGTGTCAGTGTAATAGTCACAGCAGCTACAGTGGCTATGAATATTCCAGCACAATTATGAATCAAAAATACAACAGATTTCCTACATGGAAGACAGAACAAAAACATTTATTCAGAAAGCCAAATCCTTCATAATTGATACAAAATAACAATGCAGAGAATAACATCATCCCCAAGCCTTTCCCTTGGTAGGCTTCCCACAAACCAGCTCCCTTAAACAAAATCACAAACAAGCTCTTTCACTCACACTAGTCAGCTGTCTGCTTGCCTGTATCCTTCCTAGTTCTGACTGCTCTGACCAAATTTCCTCTCAGCTCTGCTCTAGCTCTGCCTCTTCCCTGTTCCACCCTTCCCATTCCACCCCTTCAGCAAAATCCTCCCTCCAAAGACTCATGCGACTCAGGATTCCATGTGACCTAGGTAGACCGCATTGGCATATTAATGAATGGGAAAGATTTTACCATTTAAATTACCATTACAGACCTTGTAAGACTTCTCAATGTGTACTTAGACAGATGGCTAACATTACAAATAAGAGAGAATAAGATTCTTACAACTAGTTCCCTCAGGTTTTCTGCTCTTTTTTATTCCTCATTTAGTTTAATCATTTTTCCTATCTGCAGCAATTCATGACCCCTTTGAGGGTATTTGTGGCCAAGATACTGGAATGGTTTTCCACTTCCTTGTCCAGATAATTTTATAGATGAGGAAACTGAGGCAAATAGAGTGAAGTGACTTGCCCAGGGTCACTCAAACAATAGGTATTTGAGGCCAGATTTGGACTTAGGTCTTCCTGAATCCAGGTCTGACACTCTATCCCTTGTGCCACCTAGCTGCCCCATTAGTCGTCATTACCAACCAGAATTCTCATCCTCTTGGATTCCTTCTTCTGGCTGATGGACCTATTTATCCTTTTACCCAGCATTGCACACAGCACAGTGCCTTGCCTATAGAAGGCATTTAATTAATGCTTATTGACTGACTGATTAGCTGACCCCATAAGCCCTTTACAAAAGATGAGGGTGAAGTAGTATAGTGGAATTGAGGTGAAGGGACACACAAAGTGGAGGGTGGATAATCTGTGTATAGGTGGAGGGTGAGCTATACACAAATCAATAATGCAAGTTGAAATTTGAATAAATGCGCAGTAGAGTTTGGTATCCTGAGAAACTGAAGGGGAGGGAACAATTATCAAATTCATAGTTCTTGTTTTAATTCAATCTCCTATCTGTATTATCTCTTTCACCAAATAAAATTCTTTCTCCCATCCTCAGAGGAAGTAGGAAAATGTGGACCACCTCCATCTATTAATAATGGAGATATCATCTCCTTCCCATTATCTGAATATGCTCCAGAATCAACAGTGGAGTACAGATGTCAACAATATTATGTGCTACAGGGTTCTCAATATGTGACATGCAGAAATGGATTTTGGACAAAGGAACCAACTTGCCTAGGTATGTGCTAAATAGACTCAATATGTAAGGAAAATATCATTAATGAAGGATAGGATCAGTTGGTGTTTATAGTTAAAATATCACAGGATAGTATTATAGGTGAGTAAATCTCAATAAACAAAACAGGTTTCAACAGTAAACCTTAAAGGAATGCTTGATTGATACCCATGCTTGTTGCCATGACCAATGTTTCCAACATACTGAACCCTGTCATACCTGCATCTAAGAATTCTTTTTGTTATTACATGACTAAACGTATAGTTCAGGCTTTTTACTCCAAATTGATCATACCCTGGTTACTGGGAATAGTAATTTTAGAAAAAAAGAAATCATGTATTTTCTTTTCTTTATACTCAAAAAGAACTCTTCCTTATTTTCAAAATTAGGAAATAGATAATTAACTCCATCTGATGCGATTTTCTATTCCTTTTAACTTTTACACAGCAGAATGTGTGTGACACTTGGTACAATTTTAATGCACTTTAGGAAATACAAAGTCGATTGATTTGTATTTCATTTTCAAAATTGATTCTTTTGTCCCCAAAAGACAGAATTTGGAACAGTGATTTCCTGAGAAAGCCAGATGACCACTCCAAAAAGCAGTTAGGAAGAAAATTATTGCATATATTTGGCTGAGAAGAGATATTCTCCAAGGTTCATTTCAGCTAAGAGTTTGTTATATCTGAATTTCTGTTTTCCATTGATTATTTGGGAATCAGTATGAACATTATAAATACTGAAATGTTGATGAATTTATGGGAGATTATGAAGGGACCTAACCACAACTAAAAGACATAAAAAGATTATTCAAGATACTAGACATAGTTGATATTTGTGCCCTGATAAAGAATATAGCTTATGGTTTGTGTTTTTGATACATTTTTTTCATTATGACATTATATACCTTTTGCAAAAAAGAAAAAAAAACATGACATTTTCATATATCTCTAATTGCAGATGAGGTACTCTGTCCCAGATATCAGTCTGCTGATTTTACCCAGTACTAAATGGCTTTAGGAAATTACTTATTTATTGTGTAATGATATATTTCAATAGTTTTTTCTTTTATTCATAGTCCCACTTGACAGTCATTTGCACTTGTTCTCATAGAGGCATTTTTTTGGTCATTTGTCTAATCATTTGAAGTAGCTCCTTAATATGTTGACTGCTATTATATTAAATCTTACTACTATTTTCTGAGAATTTTGCTATTTTTAGTTCATTTTGATAATCATTTACATGCATGATTATCATGGAATTCTTAGTGATAATTGTGCCTAGAAGTTTTATGTGTATCTTGGAAATTTTATGCTGATTACATGAAATATTTTGAAGTTTTAATCAACATTACTTCCTTTTTCTCTATTTTGCCTTGTTTCATTAGTAATCTAGAAAATGCTGATGATTTTACAAGACTTTTTTTATTTCTAGCTACTAATGAATAACCATTTTTTCTTGATTATTTTTTGAGTCTGTAGCTTTTCCTCTTCTTTGTTCTCTCAGATCTCTTTCATTTCTCCCTTGCCTTATTGCCAAAGGCAGCATTTCCCCCATGAGACTGAACCATGAACATTTGAAATAATAAGCAGAAGTTCTTCTGGGAAGGAATTCTACTACACTTTAACAGCATAGCTTTCAGTAGTATCCACCAGACAAAACCCAATTGCTTACAGGGAGGATTTGCCTGCCTGTAGCTTTGCCAGAGTTAACAAGCTCTCTTTCAAATCCGCAGAAAAAGATTCTGTCCATTCCAGAAAACCATCAAGATACAAGCAATCTTATATTTCAAAAAAGAAACAACCAAAATATGACCACATTCTGGTAATCCTACTAGTATCCACTTACTCAAAAAGGGCAAAGTGCATTTAGAAATAAGCTATCAGAATGGTACCACAATTTATTCAGGTATCCAAAGTTACCGGGTTCAAATATCTAACCAAATGTGAGACTGTATGGAAAGAGCAATGTATGAGAGAATGGAAATACCTAAATCAGAGAGAATGGTCTTCAAGTAGATGCTGCAGAGAATTCTAGCAACTGGGGTACATTCAGTATGGTGAGATCTGGGGTGAAGATAAAACAAGTAGGTAAACTCTAAGAAAGACAGCCTGAAAGGAGAGAGAGTAGGCTGCTGCCTTTTCTACCTTTCCACACTTCTCAATCCATCAGTCAATAAACATTTATGAAGTGCCTTACCTAAAAGCATGGTTAGGGAGGTGGTAAATAGAACTCCAGACCTGATGTCAGAAAGAGTTCAAATCCAGCCTCAGATACTTACTATCTGTGTAACCAAGGGCAAGTCACTTAACTCTGTTTGCCTCAGCTTTCTCATCTATAAAATGAAACAGTGTAGGAAATCGCAAATAACAAGTATCTTTGCCAAGAAAACCCCAAATGAGCTCACCAAGACTTGGACAAGATTTAAACCACTAAAGAATGTCAAAATTACCTACAATCTTGCTCCTTTACTCTCCCTCAGTCCCTGACTTTTTCTCCAACGCTAATTTGGGTGTAGACTGAAAAACACATGGGTGTAGTCACTAGACTACTGTGGGAAGGAAACACATCTTCTTTTGAATGTTGCAGTCAGAGAAAAAGCACCACCCAGACTGGTTAAAGCTCTAATCATGTGCTACCATTTAGTACTTAATATCATATTACTCAGCATTGTGAACAGAAGAGAAGGAGAAAATGACTTGCATTATCACTGCAGAAATGGCTTTTATCTTCCCAATTATTTTGGAAAATGTAAAGTTTTGCACGCTTATTGTTAACTGTGATATATATTCTTTTCATCTTTCAGAGGCATGTACAGCATCAAAAGAAATGATGGAGAAAAATAACATAAAACTTAAATGGTCACGTGCTGAAAAACTTTATTCAAAAACAGGACAAGACATGGAATTTTCTTGTATTTGGGGATTCTCCCTAGATCCAGAATCACCTCCATTGAGAACAAAGTGCATTGAAGGGAAAATCGATTATCCTAGATGTATATAAATAGAACTGTGGTGAGTTTTATACTAATCCTGGGCTTTTCTGATGTGATCTGTATTCCTATTTTGTGATATTCTTGTTACTGTAACATTTTATATCATCATCAAGATGTAAAGATGAGAAACTCCCCCAGTTCACGTCTAAGAATACTACAGAGGAATAATCCAAATGAGATTATTGCTTGATCTGTTTTGCAAAATCTTAAGGACAGAATGTAAATCTCTAGGAGAAGAGACTGACAACCTTCCCTATCTCCCATCACTCCTCCAAAAAAATTAGTCTCAATAAATCCTTATTGTCAGAGGATGTGGTTTGGGTTTTATTACATACTTTGATACCTTATATACATATATGTGTATATGTATCTATATACATCATTATAATTTTTTATTAGCAATTGATTAAAAATTTCTTTTCACTTTATCAAAAACAAATTGGTATAACTTGGATCTTCAAGAGATAGGGCTCTTTCCATTGATGTTACCTAAAGACAACACTTCAAACTAGCAATAGTTACACTCTTTTAAGGAGATTTTTATATGAAACAAATGTTTATTCTGTGTTTCCTAGTGGGGTCCTTATATAATGAAAATTTTAAAAATAGTTTAAAAATATTTCAGGGACAGATGAACCACTAGTATGTACAGATTTTCAACTGTGTTTACTAAACTCTCAAAACCCCTGTAGAGAATGGAGTTATTGCATGGGGCCATGGGAAGGAAAGGAGAGGAAATATTATACAGATGGAAGAGAATAAGAAATCGACAACAATTTTCCCTGGACTGCTTTCAGAGCTTCCTTAGCTCTGTAACAATATACTGGGACCGAGTCGGAGAAACGATGGCACAGACCAAGTACAGATAAGACATTCAAAAGAGAATCTCTTTTCTGCCAAACTTTGTTGTATCATTCGAGAACCTGTTCTTATAAAAACTTTTCATATAGTTTAGGATTTGTAATGAAGCTAAACTGATCCATTGCCAACCAACAATTCTGTCTTCTACCCCTCAAAAACCTATGCATGTTCTTTTTTAAAAATGCAGCATCAAGCTGCCATTATTCTATATAAATCCTTTGGTTTTTCAGGCATCATGTTTTCACTTACTTACTAATTTTTACTCTTTGTTATGTTATTTCCTTAGGAATTCAGCTACAGAGATAATGAAGCACAGTGCCATCAGCCATATCCTACCACTCTGCAAATGATGACTGCAACAAATTCTCAACCTCAGTTTGCACATTTTGATCACTTTCTACTTTGCAATAAATGTTTTGATTTAGTTGTATTCACAAAGTTTGGTCCATTGTTCGTTCAACTTACGTTTGACTTAAAATGTTCACTTTTTAAACTGCAAAAGATGAAGCATGAGACAGTTAAGAAAATGTCACTATGTATTAATAAAACCTTCGCTATAAGAAAACACTGAGTTATTTAATTACCTCGGGGCATCACTTCTCCATATGCTCAGGGAATACGTAACATGGTATCTATTCTGTACTAAATTGGAAGGATTGAGGAAGAGAATTATTTCTGGGTGTCTGCAGTTCCTTGGGTTACATTTAAAATTCGAGTGCTCATATTTAAAAAGGTCAGTTCTTTATTTTATTGATATGTGTAATGATTGTTCTTGGTCTTCAATAAATCATAGAAGCCAAGAGAGGGGTTGCAGAAAAAGCAAATATTATCCTGGAGTTGTTTTTTTTCTTTTCATTGTTTTAAATAGAAACAATGTGTATGCTCTAAGGCATAAACTGGGAAAATATTCTTTCATTTGCAGCAAGCTATTGTAAAATATCATCAGAAGGAGATGATGGTATATCTAGAAACAAAAGCAGTGATCTTAATAAGAGGATGTCTACATCAAAAACAGCTCATGTGAGATTAATGTAATTTCTTTGTTTGACAGGGTTACTAGATGTGTAAATCACAAGAATTCTGAAAGTAGAGTTTACCTAGCCTGACAAAACACTGGACAAAGTCCCTCCTACTGTACTTAGGGACAAGATAAAGAATTGTGGACTATGTAATTTTTCAGTTAATTGAGTCTGTAGCTGTTTGAATGCCAGGATAAAAGACTAATTATGAATGGGGAACAGGGTGTCAACTGAGAGAACTTTCTACTAAAGTTTTTCAAAGATCTGTCCTGACCGTATGTTTAGCACCATTTTTATTAGTGACTTGGTTAAGGACACAGTTGTAATATTTGTTACATTTATAATTAACTTGTTAAATGTTAGCGGAGATTTTGAAAACACTTGAATTAATTGAACATCAGACTGAATCTTTTCAGATTAAATTTAGTAAGAAAAAATGATAGTAATAAAATAATTAAATAGTAATAAAAAATTTAATAGGAATGAAGTTAGGTTCAAAAATAAATTTTGCAATGACAATTAAGACATACCCATATTGTGTTTCACATAAAAATAGTTCAGTTTTTAAGAGATTGCAAGTTCAATTTTGTTTCTATTTAATTCAACACGGATTAAGCAAAGCCCTATATAAGCAATGGGGAAAAAATTCTAATGAACATCTAAACATTAAAAGAATGTTGCAGGATGGCAAAGGGGAATGAATACTACATGTATGAAAATGGTAATACAAGATCACTGAGAAAAGAGAGGTTTCACTGAGGAGATTTTGAAAGGTTACATAGAAGTGGTTGATCCATTTCTGAGCTTGGAAGGAAACTAAGGATCCTGAGAAGTAGAGGCATACAATAAAATAGGTACAATAATAAATGGGAACCTGTCCAACAGAGGAGGACGAGGACACTGATAGGCATCAAGATGATGACATAGAAGGATTGATTAAAGGAAATGAGAATATTTATCTAGAAAGACCTTGAGAGAGATGATTGCTCTCTGAAAGCATGACAAGAGTTATGATGTGGAGGAAGAGAACCTGAGGGCTATACAGATTTTGCATACTTTGGGTGATTTGTGAGAAAGAAATCTTCCTGGGACCTCACTCAACTTCAGAATGGTGCATTTAATTTTCTTCTTAGACTGAACTATGCTAAGATATTAAAGATGGAATCATTGTATCTCAGAACTTTTTTTTTTTTATCTTATGTATACAGACAACTTTGGGCTCCAAAACGTCAGTGGTGGAAAGCCTTTCTGCTCACTGGTCTAGCTGCCTTAATAGGTGGACTTTATCTTGAAAAGAAAAAAAATGATATATTCACATGGTCATTTAGCTCAAAGTTTTAGAACAATATCTTTTTTTGCATTTTGTTATTTCTAAAATTATTTTAAAAAATTTTTCAATTCTGAACTCTCTCCCTCTTTCCTACTTCTCCCCAAACCAATTTAACTTTTAATTTTATGTTAAAGTTTGGTTGTTATCTCAGGATGGGGAGGACCCTGTCCCAAGCTTCAAATTTTTTGAGCTTGTGTTTTCAAAGCAAGTTTGAGGGGCTTGTAGGTTTTAAGTGCTTCCAAGATGTTACAGTACAAGAAGTATGGCCACTGCTTTACTGCTCTGTGCTCTGGTCTTTACCAAGGCAGGAACCATTTTTCTCTGCAGCCACAAGTTCTAGCACTCCTCCTGTTCTTTGAAATGTGATATTCTGCTTTAGAATTGAGATAAGGGATCCTGTTCCCTTGTAAGTGACCTCAAGACTACCCTATACAAGATCCATGGATCTCCAGCAGCCTGAATTTGGAGCAGGTCAAGAGGAAAAGAGAACGAGAAATAGAAAGGAAACAATTACTTCATTCATAGATCACAAGCATTAGATTAACTCCCTCTCTTTTTTTCCCAGCTCCTTCTTAGTAAAGAGAAGGCTGAGAAAAAAGGGGGAAAATAGAAAATGACAACATGGAGGAAAACAAATAATGAAAAAAATCATACCCATGAATGTGACTGTGAATAGCGTCAATTCAACTACAAAATGGAAAATGGTATACAAACAGATTTTTAAAATGAAATCAACACTATGTTGTTTACAAGATATAATCTTAGCTACTATTTACACATGAAATATGATATATGAAAATTCATACAAAATTATACGTTGTAGTACAATCCATTATACTTCACGTAATTTTTTTTAAAATAAAAGCTAGAGTAGCAAACATGACTTCAAATAAGGCTACAGCAAATATAAACATGATAAAAAAGACAAAATCCAAACACTCCATTTTGTTAAAGTTCCATAGATGATGAATCAATATCTGTACTTAACAGGTATGCACCAAAGAGCATAGCTTCTAAATTGTAAAGTAAAATTTAGTCATATTGGAGAAAGAAATAAATAGTAAACTATACAGTTGAGAGAGGGACCTTTTCAGATCTAGTTTAATTCAATTCACTAATATTTATTAAGCACCAGAAATGTGCCAGGCACTATGTTAAGCACTGGGAATACAAGTAATAAAAAGAAAATCAATTCCTTCCCTCAGAGAGCTCATAATCTAATGGGGGAGACAATATACAAAAGGAGGCAGGAAAGAGGGGATGGAGTACATTGTAAGTGGAAACCAGAAGCTACCTAGCATGGGAATATCTTCCAGGAGAGCTGAAAGCAGGTACAAGAGAAGATGCAGAGTTGAATGAGAAAGAGTTTAGTTTGTCCCCTTTATAAAGAAGACATTGAGAGGAGTCTGTTACTCCACCCTCCAATCAGAGGGTAGAGGTGGCTGAGGGAAGCCGGGTCAATCAATGATTGAAATAGAAGAATGATAACAAGATAAGGTAGGATGAACTCAATCCAGGAGGAGGATTTTGTTAAATGAAGCTGAAACCTGGCAGAGGAATAGATACAGATTAAAACTCTAGACAAATCCCACCTAAATATGGAAATTTGGAAAGTAATTGCTGAATAAGAACAGGAAGTAGTTTATATACTTCTTATCTTTGAATGACACCATTACAAAAAATGACTATGTGCTGTCATATACATTAGAAACTTCTTTTCGAAGGACACCATTACAAAAAATGACTATGTGCTGTCATATACATTAGAAACTTCATTTCGAAGGACTGAAAATTTAAAGAACAAATCATAAAAATAATTCAATATTTCATTTTAACATGGCAATAGTGTCACAACAAAGGAAACTTATGGGATATAGCTAACACGGTACTAGGGAAAATTATATATTTCTAAATAATGCAATCTAAAAAAAGAAGAGAAATAACAAATCATGACATTAGGCCTTCATTTTAAATAAAAAGGTGGATCCACAATAAATTTTTAATCCCTACATAACCAACAAAGTAGAAATTCTGAAAACCAAAAAGAAAGTAATAAAGTTGATGAAATTCTTTTGAGAAGCATATTAAATTGATAATTAAGATGAAGAATGCTTTATCAAACTAATTTGAGGGGTTGGGTTTTTTTACAAGAGGAAAACCAAGTTGTTCATAATGAAAATGAGAAAGAAAAACTCATGGAGGGCCAAGAGAAGATGGTGAAGTAAAGACAGAGACTTGCTCAAGTTCTTCCCTCCAAATACCTGTAAAAAATAACTCTAAATAAATTCTATAGCAGCAGAACTCACAAAAGGCAGAATGAAACATATTTCCAGCCCAAGACAAGCTGGAAGGTTGACGGAACAGGTGTGTTGCACTGGTCTGGGAAAGGAGTCTAGTCTGAAACAGCATAGACTGAGCCCCAGAGAACCCAGAGCAGCCCTCAGGACACTGAATCACAGACAGTTGTGGCAGTTTTCAGGCTTCTCAAACCACAAATCCAAAATATTAGTAGGTCAGTAGGAAAGGTTTGTTGAACTTAAGGAAGAGAGGAGCACAGTCCACCCCATGTCTAGCACAGCCCTAGTGACAGCTTCCAGAGCTCGATTGAACAACTGATCAGAAAGAGATTACAAGGGTCTTTTTGCTGGCACTGAGTCATGATTCTGTTGCTTTGCCCATACTGGGATCTTGGTTATAGTAATGGGGCAAGCAAAAGAACAGGCAGAGCAGAGCTTGTGGTAACAACAGAAAGAAAATTTTCCTCACAGTTCCAGGGCAGAAAAGAGCACTTGTGGTCACTCATAGACCAGAGCACAGAACAGGATAGGAGTAAACACCTCTCCTTAGATCATGCCACCTTCAAAGAACTGAAAACTTATAGGTCCCTAGAAGTATCTCTGAAAACATCTGTACAAAACCCCTGAAGTTTGGGACAGTGTGCCCTCCACACTAGAAGCAGAGCCCTATCTTAACAAAGAGTTAAAGAGTAAAATAATTGGATGGGAAAATGAGCAAACATTGGGGGAAAAAACTCAAAACCAAAGAAACATACTTTGGTGACAAGAAAGATTAAAACACATTTTTTGCAATGCCTTTGCCACTAGAACATTGTGAAAACCATCTCTGAACTTACACAGAAATGGGCAAGGAAAAGACTCACATTAACATTGTCATCATTGGACATGTAGACTCTGGCAAGTCCACTGCTACTGGCCATCTCATCTACAAATGTGGTGGAATTGATAAGAGAACTATTGAGAAGTTTGAGAAGGAGTCTGCTGAGATGGGAAAGGCCTCCTTTAATGCCTGGGTCTTGGATAAACTGAAGGCTGAACGTGAGTGTGGTATCACTATTGCTATCTCCCTGTGGAAATATGAGACCAGCAAGTACTATGTGACCATTATTAATGCTCCAGGACACAGAGACTTTATCAAGAACATGATTACAGGCACATCTCAGGCAGACTGTGCTGTCCTGATTGTTGCTGCTGGTGTGTTGGTGAATTTGAAGCTGGTATCTCAAAGAATGGGCAGACCCATGAGCATGGCCTTCTGGCCTACACACTTGGTGTAAAGCAACTGATTGTTGGTGTAAACAAAATGGATTCCTCCCTACAGCCAGAAGAGATGCGAGGAAATTGTCAAGGAAGTCAGTACCTATATTAAGAAGATTGACTACAACACTGATACAGTAGCTTTTGTGCCAATTTCAGGTTGGAATGGTGACAACATACTGGAACCTAGTTCTATTATGCCTGGTTTAAGGGATGGAAGGTCACTTGTAAGGATGGTAATGTTAATGGAACTACACTGCTTGAAGCTTTGGATTGCATTCTGCCACCAACTCGTCCAACTGACAAGCACCTTTGTCTATCCCTCCAAGATTGGTGGTATTGGTACTGTACCTGTTGGCCAAGTGGAAACTGGTATTCTAAAACCAGGCGTGATGGTCACCTTTGCCCTACTCAATGTTACAAGTGAAGTAAAGTCTGTCAAAATGCACCATGAAGCTTTGAGTGAGTCTCTGGCAGGGAATAATGTTGGTTTCAATGTCAAGAATGTGTCTGTCAAAGATGCCCGTCGAGGTAATGTGGCTGGTGATAGCAAGAATGACCCTCCTATGGAAGCAGCTGGTTTCACTGAGCAGGTTATTATCCTGAACCATCCAGGCCAAATCAGTGCTGGCTATGCAGCTGTTCTGGGTTGTCACACTGCTCACATTGCTTGCAAGTCTGCTGAACTGAGGGAGAGATTGATCATCGTTCTGGTAAGAAGCTGGAAGATGGCCCTAAATTCCTGAAATGTGGTGATGCTGCCATCATTGATATGGTTCCAGGCAAGCCCATGTGTGTGGAGAGTTTCTCTGATTATCCTCCTCTGGATCGTTTTGCTGTTCGTGACATGAGGCAGACTGTTGCAGTTGGTGTCATCAAGGCAGTTGACAAGAAAGCTGCTGGAGCTGGCAAGGTCACAAAATCTGCCCAGAAGGCTAAAGGAATATTCTGTACACCTGCCACCCCAGTCTTAATCAGTGATGGTAGAATGGTCTCAGAACTTTTTGTCTCAATTGGCCATTTAAGTTTAATAATAAAAGACTGGTTAATGATTACAATGCATCATAAAAGCTTTAGGAGGAAAGGAATGTTTTTGTGGACCATTTGTTTTGTGGCAGTTTTAAGGTACTAGTTTTTATAATCAGTAATTTTTAGATGGAAACAACTTGACCAAAAATCTGTCACAGAAATTTGAGACCATTGAAGCAGTTTAATGCAAAAAAAAAAAAAAAAGAAAAAAAGAAAAGAAAGATTAAAACAAACCCACAGAAGACAACAATGTCAAAATTTCTAAATGCAAAGCCTCCAAAAAAACTATGAATTTGTCACAGGCTATGGAATAACTCAAAAAGGATTTTGTAAATCAAGTAAAAAAAGTAGTGGAAAAACTAGGAACAGAAATGAGAATGATGCAAGAAAATCATGAAAAATGAGTCAACAGTTTACTAAAGGAGACCTCAAAAATAATGAAGAAAATACACTTAAAAAAATAGACTAGACAAAATGCAAAAGAGGTCGAAAAAGTCAATGAGAAGAAAACCTTAAAAAGCAGAATTGGTCAAATGCGAAAGGAGATCCAAAAGTTCATGGACGAAAATAATTCCTTAAAAATTAGAATGGAGCAAGTGGAAGATAGTGACATTAAGAGAAATCAAGAAATTATAAAACAAAACCAAACTGGAAAAAAATAGGAGACAATGTGGAATATCTCACTGGAAAAACAATTCAAGTGGAAAATAGAGCCAGTCGAGTTAAATTAAAATTTATTGGACTCCCTGAAGATTATAATTAAAAAGAAATTCAATGGTTTATTAGACCTTATCTTTCAAGAAATTATCAAGGAAAACTGCCTTGTTATTCTAGAACTAGGAAGTAAAATAGGAGTTGAAAAAAAAAACCACCAATCACCTCCATAAGAGATCCCAAAAGGAAAACTCTCAGGAATATTATAGCCAAATTCTAGAGTACCCACATCAAGGAGAAAATATTGCAAGCATCCAGAAAGAAGCAGTCAAGTATTATAGAAACACAATCAGGATAACACAAGACTTAGCAGCTTCCACATTAAGATTAGAGGGTTGGAATATGATATTCCAGATGTCAAAGGAACCAGGATTAAAGCCAAGAATCACTTACCTAGAAAAATTGAGTACAATCAATGATTGGTAAATTGATATTCAATGACATAAAAGAATTTAATACATTCTTGTTATGGTAATATATGGATAACTGTGGGTGGGGGGAAGAGCTAAAGATTTTCCTCAACCATTAATAGACCTCAATACATTTTGTTAATTTCTGTTGAGGTACTGGCTCAGAGGGTTGTGCTCTCCAGCTCTGAAAAATGTATAAATATTTTGAGGTGAGGTTTTACTTTGGGTTTTACTCCTTGGAAATGTTTATTTGGCTAGATGAGACTCGATAGCCACTAAGGAGCCCCACATTCCCCGGCTTTGAAACCCCAGATGGTGGTGCTTCTTTCTCTGGTAACTATGTATGTACATAATGGTCAGACAGTTAAATCTGTCTGTTGATTGGTGATGTATGTATTGTTTATGGTCATACAGTTGGAAGCCCTCTCTGTTGGTCTTTATTTCTCTGTTTGTATTATTTCTGACGTTCAGGGTGATGACTTTTCCCCCTGAACTAAATGAATGATATATGTGTTTGATTAATTGTTTTTTGAATTGAGGAAAAGGGTAATGAGAAGCAAACACTTTTGAGGAGAGAGAGGGCAAAGGTAGAGAATAGATTAAATGGGGGATAGGATAGAGGGAAATATAGTTAGTCTTTCACAACATGACTATTATAGAAGTGTTTTTAATGACTACCAATGTATAGCCTAATCAAATTGCTTGCCTTCTCAAAGAAGGCAAGTGGGGAATGAGGAAGGGAAGAAGGGAAAATGAATGTCAAAATTAATTTTTTTATGCAACTGGGAAATGAGATGTAGAGGAAATTGGGTATAGAAATCTATCACCCTACAGGAAAGTAGAAGAATGGGGAGAGGGATAAGAGAAGAGTGGGAAGATTAGAAGTGGCAATCAGAATGCACGCCATCTTGGAATGGGGGAAGGGAGAGATGGATAGAAAATTTGAAACTCAAAATCTTGTGGAAGTGAATGTGAAAACTAAAAATAAATTAATTTTAAAACATAATGAAAAAGAAAAACTCACAAGTGAAAGAAGGCCCTTATCAGAAACTATTTTCTCAGTTGTAAAGTAAACCTTACTTTTAACGTAGAGAAAGTGATCAAATATTTCTGAAAAATAAAATAACCAATTAACAAAAGAAATAGATTAGTTAAATAATCTAATATCAGAAAACAATTGGTCCATCTATAAGTGAACTTAAAATGGTAGAGGTGTTTGAAGAGTTTTGAATGTTAAAGGAGAAAAATAAATATTAAATGAATAATTCATTGTTGCATAACATAAAATGCTTGTATCACTGATAAATGAAGGCATACTTCCATTCTCTTTCAATGATACAAATATGGTCTTGATACCTAAACCAGTGAAAGGAAAACAGAAAAAGAAATCTATGGACCAATATCTCTAATGAGCATTGATGTAAAAATTTAAAATAAAATACTAGCAAATAAACTATGTCAGCATATTAAAATGATTATCCACTTTGATCAGATTGTATTTATATATCAGGGATAGTCTAATATAAGAGAGACTGTAAACTTGAATATACAATCGTATCAATAGATGTTGAAAAGACATTTAAAAAAAACTTTTATCTGGAAAAACACTAGAAAGCAGAAAAATAGTATAAATAGACTGTGACTTAGGAGCAAGCATCTAAAACTAAAATAAACATTAAATGTAAAAGAGGAAAGTTAGATAATATTCCAATAAGATCAGATGTATACCTGATCACCTAATGCCAATGTCACACCTTGTATTTAAAATAATGTTAAAAATACCAGATATAGCAAAAGAACAGGAAGAAAATTTTGAAAGAATAAGCATGGGTGAAGAGAAAAACAAAACGTCATTTTTGCACGATATGATACTTTACTTCTAAACCCTAAAGAACCAAATAAATAATTAATTGAAATAGTAAATTCACCAGAATTGCAGGACATAAAATAAATCCACAAAAAATCACTTACATTCCTGCATATTACCCACAAAACCCAAGAGGAAAATAGAAAGACAAATTCAATGAAAATAGCTGTAGAATACATAAAGATATTTGTGATTCCATCTGCCAAGAAACATGTGAGAAAGAAAAAAAATCAAACTCCCAAACAGTTTTTGAAGGAATAAACATAAAACTAAAAAATTGAAGAAATATTAATTGTTATTGGAAACATCCAAGCCATATAATAAAATTAATAATTCTACCTAAATTACCTTATTTCCACAGTGCTACATCATTGTATTTACCAAAGTAGAACAAAAGTGAGTAGGAAAGGGGCCTAGCAGTACCAGATTTCAAACTATACTACAAAATAACAATAATTAAAATGATTTGGAACATGGTAAAAAAGAGAGAGATCAATGCATGGAACATACCAAAACAAATGAACATATTAGAATGTTTGATTAGCCTAAAGACCCCAATTCTTGGGTAAAAACTCCTCATTTGGGAAAAAAAAAAAACCATTTGGAAACAATTAGAAAGCATTCTGACAGAAATTCGATGTAGACTAACACCTCACACTGTATATACTAGTATAAACTTCAGCTAGACCTGTTGTTGGACAATGAATAGTGATATCAAATGAAAATTAGAGAAAGATGAAAGAAAGTGCCTTTCAGATCCATAGCTGAAACAGAGTTCATGGTCAAACAATGGATAAAGACAACCACAGAATATGCTATGGACAAATTGGTTTAGGTAAAATTTAAAAGATTTTTACTAAAAAAAAATAGTAAAAATTAAAAGGTAAATAGGTATCTAGGGAAAACATTTTCACAGCAAGTATCTCAAATAAAGCTTTTATTTCAAAGATTACATGTGAGCATACATACATTCACATACACATATATGTATGCACATACACATATATATAAATGCATGTATATGGAATTTTTTCAAATATATTTGATTAACATATAATATTATAGTCTATATAATATAAACATATATTATATAATATATTGTCTATACAATAAATGTACAGACAAATATTTAGACATTCCAAAGTTCATAAAACACCAGAAGATAAGAAAATGGAATTTTCAAAAATAGACATACAAGGTATTAACAATTTTATGAAAAATTTCTCTAAATCATCAATAAGGAGAGAAATGTAAATTAAGAAAAATCTGAAATTCCACATTTCACTCATCAAATTATAAAAGATGACAAATGGAGAAAATGAAAAAAGTTGGAGTAGTCAAGATTTAGACATATTGATGTACTGTTTTCAGACTTGTTGATTGGTCCAATCATTCCACAAAGCTGTTTGGTACATTACTTTCCAAATCTTTAAATATTCATAGTCTTTGAGCCAGCAATAAGACAATTAGCCTGTATCAACAAAGAGATTTTAAAAGCAAGAGGAAATGGAACCAAACATAAAAAATATTTATGGCAAATTTTACTGTATCAAAGAACTGGAAATAAAGGGAATAACTATTAATTTTGGATTAGTTAAACAAATTCTGACATATGAATATAATGTAATATTGCATTGTAAGAAGTGACAATATGGACAGCTTCACGAGAAATGAATAGTACAACCATTTATATAATGACAACAACATCATAAAGAAAGAAACCTTTGAAATACCTTAGAAGGAAGGGAAGGCTGCAGGAGGTGGTGGTCTAAAGTGAAAAGTGTTGAGAAGGGGAAGGGAGATGGGAGAGCCAAAAGCATAAATGGCGGGAAAGAGGATGGAGGGAAATACACAGATTGTAATCATAACTGCAAATGAAAATGGAATGAACTCTCTCATGAAACACAGACAGATAGCAGAATGGATTAAAAGCAATAATCCAACAACGTGTTGTTTACAAGAAACGCATTGGAAACATACACGGTAAAGGTCAAAGGATAGAGCAGACTATATTGTGCTTCAGCTGATGAAAGAAAAACAGGAGTAGCAATCCTTATCTCAGACAAAGAAAAAGCAGAAATCGATCTAATCAAAAGACATAAGGAAGGAAACTATATCCTGCTAAAACGCACCATAGGCAACGAAGCAATATCATTACTAAATGTGTATGCTTGAAGTGGTATAGCATCCAGATTCTTAGAGGAGAGGTTGGGGGAGTTGAAGGAAGAAATTGACAGCAAAACTATACTAGTGGTGGACCTCAAACTCGCCCTCTATGGACTTGATAAATCTAACCTCAAAATAAACAAGAAAGAGGTTAAGGAGGTAAATAAAACTCTGGAAAATGCAGATATGATAGATCGCTGGAGAAAACTGAATGGGAATAGAAACAAATATACTTTTTTCTCAGCAGTACATGGCACATATACAAAAACTGACCATGGACTAGGACGTAAAATCCTCACAATCAAGTGCAGAAAGGCAGATAAAATCAATGCATCCTTCTCAGATCATAAGGCAGGAAAAATTATATATAATAAAAGACCATGGAAAGATCAACCAAAAAATAAATTGGAAACTAAATAATATAATGTTAAGAAGAATTGAGTTCACCAACAAATCATAGCAACAATCACGAACTTCATTCAAGAGAATGGCAACCATGACACAACCTACTAAAGCTTATGGATTGTTGTAAAAGCAATTCTGAGGGGAAGTTTTATATCTTTGAATGACTACATAAATAAAATAAAGAAAGAGGAGATCGATGACCTGGGCATGTGGCTGAAAAAGGTGGAAAAAGAACAAATTGAAAATTCCAAAGTAAATACCAAATTAGAAATACTGAAAACCAAAGGAGAGATCAATAAAATTAAAGTTAAGAAAACTATTAAATTAGTAAATTAAACCAATTGTTGGCTTTATAAAAAAAATTAATAAAATTGATAAATCTTTGGAAAACTTGATTAAGAAAAAGAAAGAAAATCAAATTACTAATATCAAAACTGAAAGGGGTGACCTCACCTCCAATGAAGAGAAAATTAAAACAATAATTAGAAATTACTTAGTCCAACTTTATGCCCACATATTTGACAATCTAAATTTTGTGGATGAGTATTTACAAAAACACAAATTGCACAGAGTAACTGAGAAAGAAGTTGAATACTTGAACAACCCCATCTCAGAAAAACAAATTGAACAAGCCATCAATGATCGCCCCAGGAAAACATCTCCAGGGCCAGATGGATTTACAAGTGAATTCTATCAAACATTTAAAGAATGGTTAATTTCAATATTACATAGAATATTTTTGAAAATTGGGGAAGAAAGAGTCCTCCCAAATTCTTTTTTTTTGATACAACTATGGTTTTGATACCTAAACCAGAAAGAGACAAAACAGAGAAAGAAAACTATAGACCAATTTCTCTAATGAATATAGATGTAAACATTTCAAATAAGATATTAGCAAAAGGAATATAGCATCTTAACATGAGAATAATACATTATGATCAGGGAGGATTCATACCAGGAATGCAGGGCTGGTTCAATATTAGGAAAACTATTAGCAATATTAATCATATCAACAACAAAACTAACATAAGCCACATGAATATCTCAATAGATGTACAAAAAGCTTTCCTAAAATACAACACCCATTTCTATTGAAAACATTGAAGAACATAGGAATAAAGGTAACTTTCCATAAAATAATAAGCAGTATCTACCTAAAACCAACAGCAAGCATTGTATGCAATGGAGATAAACTGGATGCATTTCCAATAAGATTAGGGGTGTAATAAAGATGTCCATAATCACCCCTATTATTCAATATGGTACTAGAAATGATAGCTGTAGCAATTAGACAAGATAAAGAAACTGAAGGAATAAGAATAGGCAGAGAAGAAACTAAGTTATCACTGTTTGTAGGTGATATCATGATATACTTAGAGAATCCCAGAGATACAAGTAAAAAAGAACTTGAAATAATAAACAACTTTGGCAAAGTTGCAGGTTACAAAATAAACCCACACAAACCTTCTGCAATTCTATATATTAGTAACAAAGTCCAACAGCAAGAGATAGAAAGAGAAACCCGTTTAATGCTAGGGTAGACACTAGAAAATATTTGGGAGTTTCCCTGCCAAAACAATCACAGGGACTATATAAACACAATTACAAGACACTTTTTGCACAAATAAAGTCAGATCTAAGTAAGTGGAAAAGCATCAGTTGTTCATGGGCAGGCTGAGCCAATATAGTAAAAATGACAATTCTATCTAAATTAATTTACTTCTTTAGTGCCATACCAATTAAAATATCAGATAATTATTTTCTAGAGCTGGATAAAATAATATCATAATTCATCTGGAAGAACAAAATGTCCAGAATATAAAAGGGACTAATGAAAAGAAATGCTAGGGAAGAAGGCCTAGCGCTACCACATCTCAAATTGTATTATAAAGCAGCAATTATCAATACCACTTGATAGTGGCTAAGAAACAGAAGGGTAGACAAGTGGAATGAGCTAAGTACTCAAGACATAGTAGGCAATAAATACAGAAATCTCCTGTTTGATAAACCCAAGGACCCCAGCTTCTGGATAAGGACTCACTGTTCAACAAATATTGCTGGGAAAACTGGACAACAGTGTGGCAGACACTAGGCATAGATCATATGCCTGACATCGTACACAAGAATAAAATCCAAATAGGTACATGATCTAGGTATAAAGTTTGATATCATGGGCAAACTGGAGGAGCAAAGAATAGTGTATTTATCAGATTTATGAAGAAGGGAAGAATTTTTGACTAAAGAAGAAATAGAAAACTTTATGAAGTGCACGATGGATAATTTTCATTACATTAAACTGAAAAGTTTTTGCACAACCAAACCCAAAGCAACCAAATTTCAGAGGGATATAGTATATAGGGGAAAAAAATGTTATACCTAATCTTGGGGATAAAGGCCTCATTTCTAGAATATATAGAAAACTGAGTGAAATGTACAACAATACAAGTCATTCCACAATTGATAAATGGTCAGAGGTTATGAACAGGCAATTTTCAGAAGAAGAAATTAAAGATATCTGTACTCATATGAAAAAATGGTCTAAATCATTTTTGATTAGGCAGATGCAAATCAAAACAACTCCGAGGTACCACACCACACCAATTAGATTGGCAAACATGACAGAACAGGAAAATGATAAATGTTGGAGATGATGTGGGAGAATTGGAACACTAATTCATTGTTGGTGGAGCTGTGAGCTCATCCAACCATTCTGGAGAGAGATTTGGAACTATGCCCAAAGGGCACAAAAATGTGCATACCTTTTGACCCAGAAATATTGTTTCTAGGACTGTGACCCCAAGAGATCATGAAAATGGGAAAGGGTCCCACATGTACAAAAATATTTATAACAGCACTCTTTGTAGTGGCCAAAAACTGGAAACCAAGTTGATGCCCATCAATTGGGGAATGGCTGAATAAATTATGGTCCATGAATGTAATGGAATATGATTGCACCATAAGAAATGACGAACAAGAAGACTTCAGAGAGACCTGGAAAGATGTATATGATCTGATGCTGAGAGAAAGAAGAAGAACCAGGAGAACTTTGTGCATAGCAACAACCACAGTGTGTGAAAGTTTTTTCTGATAGACTTGGATCTTCACAGCAGTGCCAGGACATTAAAAAGAATTCCCAGTGATCTTCTAAGGCAAATTGCCTTCCACATTTAGAGAAAGAACCATGGAATTCAATCGCAGGATGTAGTAGATCATTTGCGTATATGTGCGCGTGTGTATGTGTGTGTATTATATTTTGCTTTGTTATATGATTTCTCCCATTTATTTTAGCTCTTCTACACAGCATGATATAAGGAAAATGTATTCAATAGAAACATACGTGTAGATCCTATACAGAATGGTATGCCATCTTGGGGAGGGAGGGGGTGGTGGGGTGTATGTAGGGAGGAAAATAATCTAAGTTTTATGGTAGTGATTGTAGAGCATTAAAAATAAATAAAATGAATATATTTTTAAAAATCTACCCAATGTGGGAGATCTTAAATAATTAAATTAAGTAATTAAATAATGAATAAATAAATAAATTCAATTTTTGATATTAATTAAATTAATTAATTAAATAATGTAAATTTAATTTTTAATATTAATTAATAAATTTAATAAGTAAATAAATTTAATTAAATAAATTAAATAATTAAAAAATAAATTAAATAAACCAAAAAATAATTAACAACAATTAGCAAAGATGCAGGGTATAAATATAAACATAAACATATACCATCAGCATTTCTATATATCAGCAATAAAGCCCTGAAGCAGGAGATAGAAAGAAAAATTCCATTTAAAATGACAGTAGATATTGCAAAATACTTGGGAGTCTACCTGCCAAGACAAATCCAGGGACTACTGAACACAATTACAAAACACTAGTCACACAAGTAAACTCAGATCCAAACCACTGAAAAATTATTAATCTCTCATTGGTAGCCTGAGCAATGTAACAGAAATAACAGAAAAATTGCCTATATTAATTTCCTTATTCAGAATCAAACTACTAAAAAGTTGTAGAACTAGAGAAAATAATAAGAAAGTTCATCTGGAAGAATGACAGCACATAGCAGATCTCAAACAATATTATAAAGCCAGAGTCATCAAAATTATCTGGTACTGGCTAAGACATAGAGTGGTGGACCAGTGGAATGGATTAGGTACATAAGACAGAGTAATAAATGACCACAGTATTTACTGTTTAATAAACCCCAATTCCTAACTTCTGGGATAAGAACTCCCTATTTGACAAAAACTGCTTGGAAATCTGGAAGGGAGTATGGCAGAAACTAGGTATAGAACAACATCTTACACCCTGTACCAAGAGAAGGTGAAAATGGGTACAAGAGTTAGACATTAAGGGAGGTATCAAAAGCAAATCAGGACAGAAAGGAATAGTTGAACTGTCAGATCTATACAGAAAGGAAGACTTAATTTTTACCAAATGAGGAATAGTGATCAGTATGAGAAGTAAAATTAATAAATTTATGTGTTAAATTAATAAGAGGAAAAAAGTTGTGAAGTGATCCAACCATTCTGGAGAGCAATTTGCAACTATGAACAAAGGGCAATCAAACTGTGCACACCCTTTGAGCCAACAATACCACTACTAAATATACATCCCAAAGAAATCATAAAAAAGAGGAAAGGATAAAAATATTCAAAGCAGCCCTTTTTGTGGTGGCAAAGAATTGGAAATTGTGGGGATGTCCATCAATCAAGAAATGATTGGACAAGCTGCAGTATATGAATGCAATGGAATACTATTGTGCAATAAGAAATAATGAAAAGACAGATTCCAGAAAAAACTTGGGAAGACTTACATGAACTGATGCAAAGAGAAGTGAGCAGAACCAGGAGAACACTGTACACAATAACATTAATATTGTGGGATGATCAACTATGAATAACTTAGCTCTTCACACCAATACAGTGATCCAAAGCAATTCTGAAGGTCTCAAGGTGGAAAATACTATCCGCATCCAGAGAAATAACTGATGATGGACCCTGATTAAAGATTGATGCATACAATTTTCACTTTTTTTCACGTTTTTTTTTCTTTTGGTCTGTTTCTTCTCTAACAACATGACTTATATGGAAATACGTTTTAACATGATTGCACATATATAACCCATATCAAATTACTTGTTATAAAGAGGTGAATGGGAAGGGAGCAAGGGAAAAATTTGATACTCAAAAAATTTTAACATTAAAAATTGTCTTTCTATGTAATTTGGAAAAATAAAATACCCTTAAAATATAAAAAAAGAGAGATTTCCTCTCTTCTATTCTTTAGATATGTCTTCCACATTATGTAACTGTTTGTATGGTGTCTCCTCAATTAGAAGGTGAACTGTTTGAGGGCAGGGGCTTGTTTTCACCTTTCTTTGGGTTCCCAGAACAGTGTCTGGCATATAGTAAGCGTTCAACAAATGACTCACCAACTTACATGAGGAGTGCTTGCAAATGGTTCTTGGAGGAATTGAATTGAATAATAGAAAGTAAGAAGAAATTAAATATACTAGAGAAAAAGATTGCAGCCTGACTGTCGAGATACTATAAAAAGAGTGTTTTTTGTACTCTGGGCAATGTAAAGTCATTGATATTATTTGTCAATTTTTTGAAAGATGAATTAGAAAAGAGAAATCTTAGAAAAAAAAGGGAATCAGGGAGAAATCTACTGCAATACTCCCAGAAAATTGTTAATGGGGGTTTAAAGTTAATAAAATAAAATTTAATAAATATCTATAAGACCTGAGTGTGTTCAGAGCACTCTGGTAAGGTGTCAAGAGAGACAGAAGGTTTACTCCTTGTATTTAGAGAGTTTCTGACATAACTGAAGTGATATTATAATAAGGGAAAAGTCACATATCTAGACCACCTTATGAGCAGTAAGATAGGATAAATACATTAGAGATATAAAAGAAATTATATGTGAGGTCTCAGGTTATGCCTGCTATTTATATCATAGATCACTACTTCATGTATCCAAGATGTGGTAGAGTGGGCAAAGGGTTAGACAGAGACAAATTATATACAAAGTCCCTCCTCTCTGTCTCTCTGTCTCTCTTTCTCTCTCTGTCTCTTTCTCTCTCATTTTGATTTCTGTGAGGTAATAACATTGGAACTGGATGCAGCCCTTAACATAGTACTAATAGTAAATGTTTTCTAAGTGCTTATTGTTCAATTAAATTATTGACTTAAAAGATGGAGAAGAATTCAATATATTATTATAAGGAAAAATGGCATTTCAAGCCTAAGTGTTCTACATGAGCTAAGGCAGCTAATTTCAAAAGTGAAGGATGCATTGAGGGAAGAGACTGCAATGCAGTTTGCCACAGGAACAGGGAAGGAAACAAGGATTTATTAAGCACCTACTCTGTACAAAGCATTTTCCAAATCCTAGTTCATTTGTTCCTCACTACAACCATATGAAGTAGGTGTTACTATTATCCTTATTTTAAAATTGAGGAAACTAAGGCAACAGAGATTACATGAGTTGCCCAAGGGTCACAAAACTAGTGTCTGAAGGTATAGTTGAACTCAGATCTACAGTATCACCGAGCTGTCTCTACGCAGATGAGAATAACTTAAAATAGAATAGAGAGAACTGCCATGCCATTTGAATGCTAGTCACAATTGGAGAATTACTTGGAGGTAAATCTGGAGACTTTGATTTTTGGGTGTAGAAATGACAGTACTGGACTTAGCAGAAGAAAGAACTTGGTGATAGCAGTCAGTGGAAACTAGATTAGAAACCATCGAACTGGAAAAGTTATTGAAAGTGATAAAACTCAATGCTGGCAGGCACTGAAGAAATAGGTACATTCATTCAATTCTTGTGAAACTGCAGGCTTGTAGAAACTTTAAGGAATGCAATTTGGCAGCACACAGTAAAAGTCTAAATGAACCATAACTTTTGACTCAGCAATTCCTTGGTGGCCATATATCCTGCATCATAAAACATACAAAAAGTTCCTAAGAGTTTCTCAGAAATCTTGCACGTAATTGTGAAGAGTCAGAATTAACCTTAGGGTTCAACCAAATGGAAACTATTAAATAACTTATAGTATATTAGTGTAATGGAAACATAAAATTCAGATAATAGCAACAAGAAACATAACTGAATTTTTAAAAACGTGCCATAGATTCAAAAATGATAGTATTTTATGCATTGAAATTATGTAATTTCTAAGACTAAATAAGCTTAGTTGTATTGTTATATAACACTAAGAGTTTACAATTAATAAAAATAGAAAACTTTATACATTTAGTATAAACAAAATGTTCTGTGATGGCCAGGGAAGGAGAGATAAAGCCATGGAATAATTCCTAAACAGCAATTATTTAATTTGGTGAGATTACTCTGAGACCATACTGCCCCATTCCCATTCCCCACTCTCAGCCCAATTCAAGAGCAATTAGATCCTATTTTGTGAATATTTTGAGATATTAGTGAAAATGTGTCATAATGTCTAAGATTGGAATAGTAAAGGTCCTTTTTCCCCCCTTCAAAATTTAATATAATCCTGGAAAATTCTTACCCCACTTACTAGTTCTGAGCCATTCAAGTCGGTTTTTTTTTTTGGAAGAGTTGAGGGAGTCTAAGAATAAGCTGGCCCTTTGATGTAGGGTCCCAGATTGTACAAAACTCAAGGAATCCTAAAATAGCACCACAAGGGAAACAGAATCTATATATTCGCATACCAGTGACCTGGAAAATTTGGTCTGCCAAATATATAACATGCTACGAGAGCTGCATCCAGCTTAATATTACATCAAGGAATCCACAATGAATCTGAAAGGGCATTGTCTTTTGAAGCGAGGTTTTGAGGGAGAAGATCACCAATGGAGGAGCATCCTTGCTCAGGTAGATGTGGGTGAAAGATCGCTGTCTGAGTGATAATTGTGGTGATTAATCAAAACAAGTGTTTAGGGCAAATGAATAATTATAAGCTCTTAGTATGTATTGATTTGATTATTTGTGGCAAT
Source organism: Bettongia penicillata ogilbyi (assembly GCA_023548195.1). NCBI lineage: Eukaryota > Metazoa > Chordata > Mammalia > Diprotodontia > Potoroidae > Bettongia > Bettongia penicillata. The sequence continues at coordinate 485,501 of JAJHZJ010000702.1, forward strand.
TCTTTTGCTAGTTGTTGTGTATAGAACCAAATGGAAAAAAAAACAAAGAATTGCTTGAATCATCCAAGGTAAAACAGGTGTCACTTCTGTTATAAAGATATAAGAGCAATTATAATAGAGTTTTGGAAGTGGAGCCATGCTGCAATAGTCAATAACAGAGTAGGTGTCACAGTTGTATGACAGTGGATATCAGTTATACATACAAAAATTTTCTTAAGTACTTTTGCCTTCAGTTCACTAAATGATTTCCCCAAGTCAAATATCTTGTAATGAAGCCAGTAAATTACAGGAGAAGACTTGATAAGGTTTTGTTTACTGATTTTGTACAAGTCTCTGTGAACTTTGATGTTTACAAAGAAAGGATGATGAACTTCCCTGACGATATGAGACAGAAGCACAGTTCTAGCCTGGAAGAAAGCTGATGGAAACTGGATCCAAAGCAAAATTCCATAAGTCATTTGCACTTGGCAAGCATTATGATGATGTACCATCTCATGATCAATTTTATCCTATTGCAGCACATGGTAGGATGAAAATGGAACAGAATTTTCATTTCTTAGAATCAGTAGATAACCTGGACTTGTGGGGAAAATAAGAACATATATTATTTCATGGGTTAATTTTCTGTTTTCACATCTTACTGTGTTCTGGTCTTTATTCTTTCATGAAACAAAGAATGAAAGACATTTGGTCACAGGGCACTAAAGTCAATTTAAATCATTTAAAAATAATTCATTATCTCATATCCCCTTGGAACAAATGCAAATTTTACATCTTTTCTTTAATTCCAAAATGCAAAGAGCTGCCTGACTTAGACTTTAGAGAAAGATTGAATGTCATGAAGATGACAGAGCACAGTACCAGCGCCCTCCTGATACTTAGTGGATTCTGAATGGATAGAATGTCATGAGAAGAATTGGATACCTTTTCCAAAATACTCTGGTGGTGAGATTTCTTTTTCATTGATTCAACTCTCTAATATTTGTTGAGATAATGAAGGATCACACATAAGCCCATATTTTGATATAACATATATGAAGATGAACGAAAGGAACTGCAGTGAAACATTCAGTAGAGTGAATAAATTTTTGTTTTACATAAATGTGATTGTGTACTCATTTTATACCTTGCAATAATAATTTCCATTGCAGCAAAATGCCACGGGTTTGTAAATGAATAGGTAGCATACATTCAATTGAAAACTTAGCAGCTTGGGTCAGATAACACTGTAAAAAATTAATAGGATCATTGAAACTTGTATATCATGCAATTCAGTGACATCTCTGTAATATATATGAGGAAATTCTTAAACAATCACTTACATGACCCAGTAAGTATCTCTTCATGTTAACAAATATTGCAGTTTGGATTGACTTCTTTATTTATTTTGTACCCAATTTCATTAAGTTAAAATTACATTTTTAGTTGAATATATATTATCTACACTATTGTTTAATACAATATATCTTTGCTTATTAACTCAATGGTAAATGTTGAATATCCAAACGTCACTACTTTGGATGGCTAGTTACGTAAATATGATGTACAATGTGGACATATAACACATTGGATATGGGCTAGAAATGAAGACATTACTGCTACTCTCTTTAAGGAGCTCTCCTTAAACGGAGTTACTAGAAAGATTCAGCCAATCAGAGGGCGAGACTTCAGGGTAAAGGCTCCTTTCAGTGTATGAATCCCAGGATTGTAATGCATTAATAAGAAAAAGAAGTTTCTGAGACACGGAAGAGAAAGTCCAGAGTACATCTAGGAGAGTAATTCCTAAGTGAAAGGTGTGAAGTGAGGCAAGTTCTATGCGGCTTTGGGGTTGCCAATATCCTACTTAGTGATCAGACTATTTCTGGAGTACATTACTGGTGTGACATTGTGGAAACTTCAGTGATAGCCCCTATATAGTTCCATTTACACTCTCTCTAATCCTAGGAGTCCCTCTCTTAAGGAGAAATATATTTTCTATGCTTGGCACTCTAGCTCTTGAGCTCCCACCTGATGTATTTTCTTTCTATAAACTAATCCCTCATAAAGAAACACATTCACACTGTACATGGTATTTACAAAACTAGCCATTCATATTAAGGGCACTTTGGGATCTTAATTGTAACCATTTACATAACAATGAGGCAAAATATAATAGTATAGATAATAATGCATTAAATATATTTATTACAATATATAGTACAATATAAATATAAGGCCCAATCACACTTTCCCACTAATGCACTCACACACTCTACTGAAGGGGGCATAAAGAAAGTTAAAATGTAAAGAGCAAGCTTTGTCCATGCCCTGATAACCAACCTTCCACTCATCACTGTTGTGCCTGAAATGTAACTTGGCAGGTGATTACCACTGTGTACTTTCTCCTGTTTGTCATGTGACACATGGCCACTAACCATCATAAGTTTGTCTGTAGTCTAAGAGTAGCAACTTCATGATAAATAAAAATCTTAAGCAATAAGTATGATTAACTGATATTGATTGAAATTTCCTTTTTTTAATATGGCTTATTTGGAAAATAGTTTAATCAGTAACCATACCTTTCCTAAGACAGAGAGGCACTTAAAACCTGAGGTCTGAAGAAGCTTTGTCTGTTTCAACATTGACTCCTAACTGCTGCCAAGTTGTGCAGGTCTGATTCACTAAAACCCAGTCTTTTTAAACTCTTTCAATCAACAGTCACACTTAAAGGGGGAGTCTAGAAGTGTTAGCTTTTTATGTGAACAGCCATTCCCTTCAAGCCAGGGAATTGCTAAGCTCATCAAACTAGCTATCTCTGAACTACGGACCACCTCAGACAGTCACTCACCCACCTGGATGTTACTATGTTAAATCAGAATTGGACAACATAGTTCAAGTTCACTTTTGTCATTCATTAAATTAATTTTTTTTCTGTCAGCTAAGACCTGCTTTCTTTCCTTTTGTGTTACATATAGTCAAGCAAAATAAATTTCTCTATTGGCCATGTCCAAAAATATGTATGTCATTCTGCCTTCTGTGTCTCCCACCACTCTATTAAAAGGTGGCTAGCTAGAACCATTATCTTGATCAGAGTTCCTAATTTTTTTCATTATATAAACTTTTCTCCTGATTCTATTCATTTCACTTAGCTTTGGTTTATAAACGTCTTCCCACATTTCTCTGGAACCATCCCCTTCATCATTTCTTACAGTACAACATCACATTTATATACTATAACTTTTTCAACCATTCCCTACTAGATGGATACCTCCACAGTTTCTAATTCTTTACCAAAATAAAAAAAAGAATAAAAGTTTTTGTATACCCTTAGTAAGGGCATGGTTTTGCTTAGGACTAAGATCTCCCTGGGGACAATTAAGGATCACAGTGGCTAAAGCATCAGTTCTGGAGTCGGAATGATATGATTTCAAAACCAGCCCCAGGTACTTGCGAGCTGTGTGAATCTGGGCAAAGTCACTTAACCCTTCTTTGGTTCAGTTGTTCTTCTGTAAAAAAAAATAGGGACATGCTGGAGAAGGAAATGGCAAAACACTCCATTTTCTTTGCCAAGAACATCCCACAGAAAACCCCATAGGGATCACAAAGATTCAGATATGTCTGAACACCCAAACAAGAAGAAAAACATCCCTAAATAAACCCTTCATTGAAGTCATTCTTCTCCCATCTTCCCATTCCATCTTCTTTCCATACTGAGAAAAATGTACTTCTTCATCCAACTGTTTTTATGTATGTTTATTTTGGTCCTTTGGCCACTTTACATGAGAATGAGGTTCAAGTGTCAACTACTCCCACACCCTACATCCTTATTTATGAAGAAATTTATTTGTGCACTAGATCAGGTGAGATAATTTTCTATAACTTTCCTTCTCTCCTATCACCACAATATTCTTTTTTCCTGCTCTTTACATTTTTTAAGATCATTAAGAAATAATTGAACCAATTACAGGTCTTCTGTCTTACTAGAGTCTATATATCCCAATAATGATAGGGTTCAAAGGAAACATATTTTTCATTTTCCTATATTAGAATATAAACATATTAACCTTCTTTAGTCCCTTATGATCATTTATTCATGTTTACTTCTGTTTATTTTGTTTATCTTGCCTCCTATGTTTAAGCATCAAAATTTCTGTATCATTTCTCTAGTAGTTTCATCAGAAAAATCTTGGAAATCTAATTCCATAAAAGTAGATTTCCTTTTACTCTTTTCTGTAAGCCTATATTTTTATCTTCTGTAATATGATATTCTGCAATATTATTTTTTTTATAATGATAGCTATATAATCAAATATGACCCTGACTATGGATCTTTAGTACACGAGTTCTTTTTCATTTCTTTAACTGCCTTTAATATAGAATCTTTGGACTTGTGTGATAATGTTTCTTGGAATTTTCATTTAAGTGTTTCTTTCAAGAAGTGCCCAATGGATTATTTCTAATTCTTCATTGTACTATGATCCTAAAAGGTCTGAGAAAATATTGTGTATGATTTCTTGAAATATACTTTCCAGAGATTTTTCCTTTTTGGTCCTGACTTTAATATTGTCAAAGATCCTTAAGTTATCTCTCTTCACTCTATTTTCCAGTTCAGTTGCCTCTTTAAGAAGATGTCATACATTTTACATTCTTTTTTAAAGTCTTTTGACCTTGTTTTATTATTTATTGTGATTAAAATATTAATATCTCATGGAGTCTTCTATTCAGTTCATTCAAATAGTCAGTGAGTTTATTGCTTGTGTAAGCTTTTGAAACTTTATAACAGGCAGCTAATTTCCTTTTTAATTTTTTCTTCCATAGTTTTGTCTCTTTTCAAATTTATTACTCTTGTACCTCATTTCATTTATAAAATATTTTAAAATTCCTTTAAAAAAATCTTTGTTTTATCTCATCTGTAACAATAGCTGGATTTGTGCTCAAGAAATGTTATTTTTCTTTAAGGTTTTGGTTGCACATGTTTTGGAGTTATTCTCTTCTGAGTTTCTGTTGTGATCGTGTTTTTTTTTTTTTAATTGTGCAATTCTTTTTTGTTTGCTTCTCCTTCCAATCTACTCTCTGACATCAGACATTATTGTTAGGAATCAAGCCCTGTGTCCTTTCGGGAAAAGTCTTGGTCTGTCCTGTTGCTGCATTTTGGGTAAATGACTAGTATTAAAGTGGCATTAGCAAAACTAACCACAGTTAAAAAGAACTGAAAGATAATAAAAAATAATAAACAATAAAAAGAATAAATTATAAAAACAAAAGCCCAACAATAATTTTTAAATGATTGACTAATCAATCTTGTAAAATGAAAAAGAGTAACAGACAAGAAGACTAAACTATCATATACACATAAAGATAACATTTAGAATGGAAAGAATATGTAAAGCTCTTTCTCTTTAATGAATTTTTTACCCATACTTATATCAAATTCCTCAAAAAAAGTTATTCGTCTCAAGTTCTTTATTTTTTCCCCACAATATTTTCATTATAGCTTAGAAAATCTTACTTCTAATAAAGTATATAAATAAACTTCACTCATCTTCAGGTAAAATTACTACAAATTCCATATTAATAGAATATTAATTGCAGAATTTTTACTTTATCATATCTATGTAACATGAAAATCAGAATCTCTTGTCCAGAGGGTAATCTTCTGTGTACGGGTAAAACCTGATTCTACCACTTTTTATTGTTAGGAAAGTTCTTTAACATTGAAGACCTTGGTTTTCTTTTCTTTAGAATATAAGGATTCTATTAAATAGTATCTAAGATTCACTCAAGCAATCCCATTCTGTGCTTTTGTGGACATTTTTTTAGACAATTTTCTCCCATGAATTTAGACGAAACATGGTGGGAAAAGAAGCACAGCTCTTTCTATACAGTACTTCTATAATATTGGTCAACTTCAAGGTTTTTACGAAATGCAGCACATTGTTAATGTTTTTGTCTTGTTGCCTTTTCTTTAAGTGTTTGTACTGTCAGAAAGCTGGTTTTCTCTAATGACCAATGTTGATCAGTCATAATCCTAAGTATTCAAAGTCTGGAATTTTCTTATGCTGATGGTTAAACCCTCACAAAGCCAGGTTTGAGGACATGTAGATTGGCACATGGGAATATTCAAGTAAATGTTCGGTTTCACATATTAGAAATGGCCGTTAAATGAGAATCTTCAACAAAAGCAGGCAAAAGTACGGCAAGATAAACAAAAATAGGTAAGCAATATCAGAAGGAGGAGCGTGTTTTCTAGAAGTTTGTTAATCTTTCCTTCAGTCAGACATTTTAAGACCCCAGGAGCATTTAGGAATAGAAAGTAGGGTTTAGAGACAGAACTCTATAGACTGAGTACAATATCCTTACTTTATAGAAGAGGAAACTGAGGCAGAGAGAGATCAAGTGATTTGTTCATGGCCACACACCTAGTAGATATTTAAGGCAGGATTAAAATCAAAATCTTTATGACTCTAAATCTAGTGCATTGCACACTGTAATGGATTCAAATCATAGGAACAGACATACAATTTGCAGTCTTCTCACAGAAACTTAAAGCTACCTCCGTTTAAACAGACATACTAAATTAGAGTCAATTATATTTTGGTAATAACATAATGCTATACTATGGGAGAAAAACTATCAGAATGTTAAAAGAGGTGTAGTAGTACCCAGATCAGGGTAGTAATGGGGGTTGTCACTGGGAAAACTGAATTTCCAATATTGTGGTTATTTCTAATCAGCACATCTTCAAAGGACTTTGACAAATGAGTGTGGATCCAAAGTAGGATGAGCAGGATGTCAAAGAGTATTCAAATTGTTATAAAAGGAACAATTGAAGGATCTTTAGCTTGTAGAAGAAAGAACCAAAGTAGGATGTTGTTGCTGTCTTCTAATATTTGAATGATTCTCATGTGGAAGAGAGAGAGGATTTATTTTGTGTTATTCCAGCAGACAAAACTGTGACAAGAAGGTAGAATATAGGAAAAATATGAACAGAGAACTAAGCACCTGTGGGGAAGAATGGGAAGGAACTTCAAAGGGAAAAGAGACATTATCTTTGATCTTATTGATCTTGGAAGTAATAAGGAGTCACTGGGGTTTATTGATTAGAAGGAAAAATCTGGTCAGATTTATACTTTGGGAAACTACCTTGGCAGCTGAGTGGAGGATGAATTAGAATGGGAGAAGTATTTGAAGCAGGAAGACTCATTTGGGAGCTATTACAATAGTCTAGACAAAAAGTGATGAGAGCCTGAACTAGGTCAGCGGATGATGAAAGCATATTAATTCTAAAAGGCCCAAATTTGGGGGAATGATTATATATTTAATAAAATAAGAAGCCAGGACCTGAAATTGTATTTGCTTATTTCTTTTTCATTGTACATGAGAATATTTGATTTTTTCGATATGGAAACTTTGCATCAATTCAAGTCACCAATTTATAAAGCAGTAGGTACAGTTTCAGGCATTTTCTCATTTTAAAGGATGTAAAAGTGACTTCAATATCCAAGGTCTAACTACAAATATTAGTCATTTTTTTTCTGACATGGCCTCTAACCAGGTATATTATATAGATAAGAATCCATAAACCAGTAAAATTACAAGTGGGGTCCAAAAAAACCAAACTTGTTCATGCCTCCAAAACATAATAACTAACAAAATAATAATATATGACTAATAAAAATACTTATCTTCTCTATGCTTCAAGCAACATTCTAAGACTTGAAACCGAAGCGCAGTCTACTCAAGGAAAGCTACACCATGAAATTACAAATCCCTTCACCCGGTCCTTTAACCTCCCCCAAAAAACACTTATAAATTGAATATGGGGGTATTCCTTGTAAAAAACTTCCAAATATGCCTTGAGCAGGGTCAATACCACTGAGTTCCTAACAACTTCTATAGATAAATAATATTTAGATGTGTAAGGTTTGGTATGTTTAAAAAACATAAATATGATTATTCCTTCATAATTATATCTCATATGTGTTATTCAAAAAGAAGAACCTAGGAATACTTAAAATATTACAAGGTAACCTGTTTAAATCTCTTCAAAAACATTACTATGTTCTCTCTAAATGTATTTTTTTTTAATTTTCCTTGCATTGGCTTTTGTTTGACTTGCAACTTCATTCTTGTATGAAAGGATGATATAGTTTCTCTACTCCATCAAAAAAAATTTTATGCAAGTAATATACTATGAATATAAACATTCATTATATGCTGTGATCAATACATACAAGATGAGATGAGAGAAAATACTAACAACTTGAGGGTTTTGAGGAGGAGGTAGCAAATGACCAAAGCATTGAAGGAAGCTGAACATTTTAAGAGACAAAAGTGAGAAGCGTATTTCAGGCATGAAAGACAGCCTGTTCAAAGTCCTGGAGATGAAACACAGCATGACACATTTGGAGGACCTACTTGTCCAGTTTGGCTGGAATGTAGATAGTATGATGGAGACTACTATGAAATATTTTTAAAGGCAGATGGGAATCAGGTGTTGGGAACCATTATATTACAGACTAAGAATTTATTTTTACACTAGGAAGAGGCAACTATCAAATAGACCTGTGTACCAGGAATACTAACTTGACTATTGTATGGACGATGGATTGGAGACAAAATGAGATAAGAGCCAACTAGGATAATTAAGAGTCCATTGTAGTAGTACAGGCAAGGAGTTGTGAGGCATGAATTAGAGTTGTGGTTATGTGAGTCTCAAGATAAAGGAGTAAGAGAAGACAAATGTCATGGAAATAGTATCTACAAAACGTGGAAAATGATTGAATATGTGAGATAGTGGAACAGGAAGGTGAAGAATGACTCAAAGGTTGTGAACCTGTGTCATTAGAAGGATGCCATCCTCTACTGAAAAGAAAAGTGTGTGGGAAGGATGCTTTCAGGAAACAAAGTAAGATCAATTCTAGGTGTATTGAGTCTAAGGTACTGATGTGAAAAATGTGACTAAAGTTCAGGAGAGAAATTGAAGTTGGATATGAAGATCTGAGGATAGTCTACATAGAATTAATTGAACTCATTTTGAGGAGCTCAACAAGAATGTTGAGAAAGGGGAGAAGAGGTTCCTGGACAGAGCTTTGAAAGACATTAATGCTTAATGATAAAATTCATAAAAGTTGTGGCAAAAGACTAAGAAGTAAAGAACAGATAAGTATGAGAACAAAGAGCAAGATAGTGGTGTCATATAGGCCAAGGGATGAGAGTATAATAGAATAGACACTCTACAGTTCCCAAACAACTCGGTATCTTACTTGATGACAAACCTAGGTATCCACCCTTCATTTATCTTGATGTCTTTAGGTATTATAATTTCCTAGTTAACTTTAAATAAGCACTATTCCTTGAAGAAAGCATTTCAATTCTTATTCATTCATTCATTCATTCATTCATTCATGGCAAGAATGGAGAAAATATTTTGATATTTCATGCAGAAGAACTATGTGTCTAGGGTGGTGAACACTGAGTGAACTCTTGGGAAACTACAAATTCTTTTTTGAGGTCCTACAGAGCGTGTTTGATTCCAAGGTGGATTACTGGGAAATTTGTAGGATCTCTTTAGGAAAATGTTTTAAAATAGGCAAGGTACCAACCACTTCACAAAATTTAAATAATATCATCCTCATAGCATCCAGTGCAATATAAGTACTCAAAGGCAAAGAAGGTTACATTTATCTTTGTATCGTAATTGAATAGTATAGTGATTTGTATGTAGCATGCATTTCAAAATATTTCTTCAGTTGAATTGAAGTAATCTTCACAAATTCTTTCCACCTACATGATTCTAAACCAGTGCACATTCTGAGACCACAAGTGAAAGGAATGCAGTTATAGTATGTTGTAAAGTGTGTATTCATAATAGGAAGTGAAAATTAATTAGATTATTAAGGAGGAAAATAATTTATTTTTACTTCACTTTCTCCCAAGTGAGACTTTGTAATTATCCAGAAATAGAAAATAGACATCTTTATAAGCCATACTGGCAAAATGAGGAACACTTTCAAGGTTTGTTTCCAGCACCTATTGGAAAAGAAATGCATTATCATTGCAGTAAAAATTACTTACTTGCTAATGGCTCTGCCTCATCCTACCTATTGGATAATATTTTCATTTACTGGAGGAGCATGATCTCCAGCAACAAAATGCCTTAATGAGTATGCTCCTTTGAACTATTTGTAAGGGGCACATTTGATAAGAAGCCCCAGATTATATTTGGAAAAGAGATAACATTTTATATCAGTGAGACTTTTATGAGATCCCCATTGAACATTACAGAAATTAGGATTCCTTCCTGATATGTGTTGGACATGACCTATCAGAAGAAAAGTTATTTTGCAAAAAGAAAGTCAACGAACATTATAAATTCTCAAGTCTCTTCATACTAGAGTCCACCCTTCATAAATCATAAGCAGAGGATGAAATTTGCTCCATTCAATAACTGGTATCACTTTCTGTTTCCCTGTTTCTGCTATCTCTTCTTGGATAGTACCTTCTATTCTCTGATAATCCTGATGATTCTGAGATTACAACTGGTTTCTTCATTAGCACCATCTGTTGTAAAATACCATTGCCACCTCTCTGATAATGTAGCCTGCTTCACCAGAGCAATTTCTGTTCCCTCGATAGGATTATCTATTCCCCTGCTTATACTTTGAGAGTGTGACTGCTTCTTATAAGATACATTTTAACTCAAACCTTTGATCTTTAATTTCTTAATTTCCCCCAGTTTACTCTCCCCTTTACTTCACAGATGTCAATTCATTACAACAAGTAATTATTTCTACAAAGAAGAAAGAGAAGAAAGAAAAACATTTGGAAAACAAAGAATACATCAAAAAAGTTTGACTATATGTTTCATAAAAAAGAAATTCAAATTTCTAAGAAGAAGAAGTGATTTTTCACTTCTCTTGTTTTCGGTCAGGTTTGTTCTTTGAGATTTTCTGACATTCATCCTTTTTCTTTCTTTTTTATTATTTAGTCATATTTTATTTTTCCCCAGTTACATGTAAAAACAAATTTTAATATTTGCTGCTTTTTTCAGGTTTTTAATTTCAAATTCGATATCTCTTTCCTTGTCCTCATTCCTAACTGAGATGTTAATCAATCCAATATAGCTTATACATTAGCAATCATGTAAACATTTCCATATTAGTCATGTGAAAGAAAACACGAACAAGAAAGATAGAAAGGAAGGAAAGGAAAAGAAGGAAGGAAGGAAGGAAGGAAGGAAGGAAGGAAGGAAGGAAGGAAGGAAGGAAGGAAGGAAGGAAAGAAGGAAGGAAGGAAGGAAGGAAGGAAGGAAGGAAGGAAGGAAGGAAGGAAGGAAGGAAGGAAGGAAGGAGGAGGGGAGCACAGAGGAAGGAAGGAAAGAAAGGAGGGAAGAGGGCAAAAAAGGAAAGAGAGAAGATGACGGGGAAAGGCGGGAGAAAGGAAGAATGAGTGAAGGAGAAAAGAAAGAGAAAAATAGAATGCTTTGACATTCACACGTCAAAATATTCAGATGCCATCAGTTCTTTCTCTGGGGGCAGAAAATTATTTTTGATCATGATTTCTCTGGGATTGTCTTGGATTATTATATTTCTGAGAATAGGCTAAGTCATTCACAGTTGTCCATCACACCGTTTTGCTGTTATAATGTTTTTTTCTGGTTCTTCTCACTTCACTCTGTATCAATTTATGTTAATGTGAGTTTCTCTGAAATCGTTCTGTTTGCCATTTCCTATAGCAGAAAAATATTCCATTATGCCAAAACTTGTTCAGCCATTCTCCAGTTGCTGAGCATCCCCTCAATTTCCAATTCTTAACCATCACAAAAGGAGCTGCTATAAATGTCTGAACAAATATATTCTTTCCCCACTGTTAAAAATCTCTTTGGGATATCTACCTATACTTTTATAGTCCTTTGGACATAGTTCCAAATTGCTCTACTCAATGGGTAGATCAGTTCACAACTCCACTGACAGTGCATTAGTGTCCCAATTTTACCACATCTTCTCTAACTTTTTCTTCCTTCCCTCCCTTCCCCCCTCCCTCCCTCCCTCTCTCCCTCTCTCTCCATCTTTCTCCCCCACCTCTCTCTCCTTTTCTTTCTTTCCTTCTTTTCTAAAACTTTAAGCCCAGTTCACTCTGAAATCCATAGACTGGACCACAATAGGTCCCTGCCCAAACTATACTTAATGATTCTTTGTTTGACCTTCCTGTCTTAGTGTGAATCAATGGCAACTGTTTCCCTTTGGTACAGCAACCCTGACAGCCTTGCCCTCTGAGCCGATTTTTTTTTTCTTTTTCTAATTAAAAGAACCATCCCTTGAGTATTTCTTGATGAGGTCTATTCACTGAATGGGTATTACCTCATTCGGGGTGCCTGAAAACACCTTAGTCTAAAAGGGCCAGGGTCTCCCCCTGCATCCTAAGCAATCTCCAATTATCCTGATGAATATCTGGTCACTGGATCCAGATGTCTCTGGAGGAGAAAGGGAGGCCAGTGACCTTAAACAGTATTCCTTCACTCAAATCCAAGTCAACTGCAAGTCATGCCATCATTTCCCTGATGTCATGGTCCTCTTCTTATAAAACAGAGGATAAACACACATTAATCAACTAATAGGTGTGAGGTGCTACCTCAAAGTTCTTTTCATTTGAATTTCTCTAAACAATAGTGATTCAGAGTATTATTTCATAGGAAAACACATAGCTTTGATTTCTTTGCCTGAAAACTGCCTGTTTATATCCTCCAACTATTTTTCAACTGGAGAATAATTTGGATTCTTATAAGTTTGATTCAATTTCCTATAAATGTGGGAAATGAGGCATTTATCAGTAATACTAGCAGAAAAATTCTCCCCCTAGTTTTCTACTTTCCTTCTGATTTTGATGGTTTTGGTCTTGTTTGTACAAAAGCAATATTTTATTTTAGTTTTTTATATTAATTTCACTTATTTTTAGTGTTCTACAATCAGTCCTATAAAACTTGGATCTTTTCCCCCCTACCTGCCCCCCAATACCCCCTCCCTCCCTGAGACAGCACACCATTTCTATATAGGATCTACACATACATTCTAACTGAATACATTTTCACCATACCCATGTTTTATAGAAGAACTCAAATAAAATCAGATAACAAACCAAAAAATTAAACATATACAAAAAAAATGATCTGCTACATTCTGAGATTGAATTCTATAGTTCTTTCTCTGAATGTGAAGGCAGTTTGCCTTAGAAGATAATTGAGATTTTTTTTTTTAAGTTCTTGCTTTGCTATGAAGACCCAAGGCTACCAGAAAATACTTTCGCACACTGTGGTCATTGCTGTGCACAAAGTTCTCCTGGTTCTGTTCCTTTCACTTAGCGTGAGATCATATAAGTCCTTCCAGGACTCTCTGAAGTCTTCTTGTTCATCATTTCTTATAGTGCAATAGTATTCCATTACATTCATATACCATAATTTATTCAGCCATTCCCCAATTGGTGGGCATCCCCTTGATTTCCAGTTCTTGGCCACTACCAAAAGTGCTGCTAAAAATATTTTTGCACGTGTGGGACCCTTTCGCATTTTTATGATCTCTTGGTGATACAGTCCTAGAAGTGATATTGCGAGTCAAAGGGCATGCACATTTTTATAGCTCTTTGGGCATAGTTCCAAATCTCTCTCCAGAATGGTTGGATGAGCTCACAGCTCCACCAACAATGAATAGGTATTCCCACTCTCCCACATCCTCTCCAACATTTATCATTTTCCTGTTTTATCATGTTTGCCAATTTGATAAGTGTGACGTGGGACCTCAGAGTTGTTTTCATTTGTATCTCTCTAATCAAAAGTGATTTAGAGCATTTTTTTATATGATTATAGATATCTTTAATTTCTCCTCTGAAAATTGCCTGCTCATGCCCTTTGACGATTTATCAATTGGGGAATTACTTGCATTGTTGTACATTTGACTCATTTCTCTATATATTCTAGAAATAAAGCCTTTATTCTTGTGATTAGCTGTAAAAATTATTTCTCAGTATACTACATCCTTCCAAATTTTGGCTGCATTGGGTTTGGTTGTGCAAAACTTTTTTAGTTTAATGTAATCAAAATTATTTATCTTGCACTTGCTAATGCTTTCTATCTCTTCTTTAGTCAAAAATTTTTCCCTTCTTCATAAATTTGATAAATACACTATTGCTTACTCCTCCAGTTCGTCCATGATATCAGTTTTTATACCCTAGACCATGTACCCATTTGAACTTTATTCTTCTGCACAGTGTCAGACATGGGTCTATGCCTAGTATCTGCTACACTGTTATCTAGTTTTCCCAGTAATTTTTGACAAACAGTGAATTCTTATCCCAGAAGCTGGGGTCCTTGGGTTTATCAGACAGGAGGTTGCTATATTCCTTGCCTACTGTGTCTTGAGTACTTAGACTATTCCACTTGTCTACCCTTCTTTTTCTTAGCCAGTACCAAGTGGTTTTCATAATTACTGCTTTATAATATAATTGGAGATCTGGTAGCCCTAGGTCACCTATGCTAGCATTTCTTTTCATTAGTCCTTTTGATATTCTGGACATTTTGTTCTTCCAGAGGAATTTTGATATTATTTTATCCAGCTCTAGAAAATAATTATCTGACAGTTTAATTGGTATTGCACTAAGTAAGTAAATTAATTTAGGTAGAATTGTCATTTTTATTATATTGGCTCAGCCTAACCATGAGCAACTGATGTTTTCCACTTACTTTTCCACTTGTTCCACTTTATTTGTGCACAAAGTGTCTCATAATTGTGTTCATATAGTCCCTCGGTTTATTTTGGCAGATAAACTCTCAAGTATTTTATAGTTTCTACCCTAGCTTTAAATGGGGTTTCTCTTTCTATCTCTTGCTGTTGAACATTGTGACTAATATATAGAAATTCAGGAGATTTGTGTGGGTTTATTTTGTAACCTGCAACTTTACCAAAGTTGTTTATTATTTCAAGTAGCTTTTTACTTGAATCTCTGGGATCCTCTAAGGATACCATCTTATCATCTGAAAAGACTGATAGCTTAGTTTCTGCTTTGCCTGTTCTTATTCCTTCAATTTCTTTATCTTTTCTGATTGCTACAGCTAATATTTCTGGTACCATATTGAATAACAGTGATGATAATGGACATTTTTGTTTCACCTCTGACCTTATTGGAAATGCATCTATCATCTCCATTGCATATAAAGCTGAATGCAGGTTTTAGGTAGATGCTACTTATTATTTCATGGAAAGTTCCCTTTATTCCTAGGTTTTCCAATGTTTTTAATGGAAACGGGTTTTGTATTTTGTCGAAATCTTTTTGTGCATCTATTGAGATAATCATGTGGTTTCTGTTAGTTTTGTTGTTGATATGATCAATAATGCTAATAGTTTTCCTAATATTGAACCAGCCTTGCATTCCTGGAATGAATCCTACCTGGTCAAACCTATTATTCTTGTGATAAGATGCTGTATTCATTTTGCTAAAATCTTATTTAAAATTTTTGCCTCTATATTCATTAGTGAAATTGGTCTATATTTTTCTTTGTCTGTTTTGTCTCTTCCTGGTTTTGGTATCAAAACCATATTTATATCATAAAAAGAATTTGGGTGGACTCCTTCACAATTTGCAAATATAGTCTATATAGTATTGGAATTAACTGTTCTTTAAATAGATAGAATTCACTTGTGAATCCATCTGACCCTGGAGATTTTTTCCTAGGGACTTCATTGACGGCTTGTTCAATTTTCTTTTCTGACATGGGGTTGATTAAGTACTTAACTTCCTCTCCTGTCAATCTGGGCAATTTATATTTTTTAAAATACTCATCCATCTCATTTAGATTTTTGAATTTATTGGCGTAGGGCAAAGTAATTTCTAGCCTCCTAGGGCCCAGTCTGCACTGTCACAGCCTGTATTGGATTGTGCTCTTCTCTCACCCTGGTGCAGTAGACCTTTCCTGTTAACCTTCCAAATTATCTTGGACTGGAAATTGATACATTACATCTTTTTGTAGGTTCTGTTGCTCTTGAATTTGTTTAGAGTCATTCTTAAACGTATTTGGGGGGTTGTAGTTTGAGGCAAGCTCAGGCAAGTCCCTGCCTTTACTCCACTATCTTGGCTCCACCTCTCCAAACTTAATCTTTTTAAGATGGGGTTATTTAAGTATTCTAATTCCTCCTTTGTTAATTTTGGCAATTCATATTTTTGTAAATAATCATCCATTTTATTTAGATTGTGAGATTATTGACACAAAATTTAGTAGAATAGCTCTCCACAATTGTTTTCATTTCTTCATCATTGGGGGTGAATTTGCCCCTAACATTTTTGATACTGATAATTTGGTTTTCTTTCCCTTTTAAAAAATCAAATTTTATTATTGTTTTTTCTATCGTATTGTTTTCATAAAATCATCAGCTGGTTTTATTTATCAGTTTGATAGTTTGCTCTCATTTGATTTTTAAGATTTGCAATCATGTGTTTAATTGGGAATGTTTAATATGTTCTTTTTTCTCTTTTTTTAGTTGCATATCCAATTCATTGATCTGTTCTCTCTATTTTATTGACATAAGCAGAAATAAATTTTCTCCAGAGTCCTACTTTGATTTCATTCTATAAATTTTGGTAATTTGTTCATTGCTTTTAATCCTCTTTAATGAAATTGTTGAATGTTTCCAGGATTTATTCTTTGACCTGCTTATTGTTGAAGATTAGATTGTTTAGTTTCTAAAATAATTTCTCATTTATTTCTCCACTGCTCTTTTTTAAATGTAATTTTTATTGAATTATTGCCTGAAAATTATTTATTTTAATATTCCTGCTTTCTCACATTTAGTTGTGAGGTTTCTTCCCCCTATTATATGGTTAATTTTCCCCCAGAATTCTATCATATCTAACTTTTCTGAAGGTCTAGTCACCTCCTTAACTTCTTTCTTGTTTATTTGCTTATTTTTTGGTTAAATTATCTAGTATGAGAGAGGAAAATTGAGGTCTCCCATTAGTATAGTTTTGCTATCTATTTTCTTCTGTAATTCATTTAATTCCTTCTTTAAAAACTTAGATAATATGCCATTTGGTGTACTAAATATATATGTATATTTAGTATTGATATTTCTTCATTGTATATGGTACCTTTGAGTAAGATATTGTTTCCTCGTTTATCTCTTTTAATTAAATCTATTTTGGCTTTTGCTTTGTCTGAGATCATGATTGTTACACCTGGGTTTTTCTTTAAACTTCAGGTGAAACATAATGAATTCTGCTGCCACTCCTTAACTTTACTCTGTGTGTGCCTCTGTGCTTCAGTTGTGTTTCTTGCAAACAGTACATTGTAGGATTCGGATTTTTATTCTGTTCTATTCTATTCTGTTCTATTCTATTCTACTCTATTCTATTCTATTCTACTCTACTCTATTCTATTCTATTCTATTCTATTCTATTCTATTCTACTCTACTCTATTCTATTCTATTCTATTCTACTCTCTATTCTATTCTATTCTATTCTATTCTACTCTACTCTATTCTATTCTATTCTATTCTACTCTCTATTCTATTCTATTCTATTCTATTCTATTCTATTCTATTCTACTCTATTCTATTCTATTCTACTCTATTCTATTCTATTCTATTCTACTCTATTCTATTCTATTCTATTCTATTCTATTCTATTCTATTCTATTCTGCTACCTGCTTCTCTTTTATGGAGTTGATCTCATTCACATTTACAGTTATCATAATGAACTGTGTGTTTTCTTCCATACCATTTTCCCTTGTTTATTCTCTTTTTTTAACTTTTCACCGTGTTCCTCTGTACAAGTGTTTTACTTCTGATGACCATTTCCCCCAATCTGCCCTCTCTTCTATCAGTTCTCCCATTTTCTTATTCTTATGCCATTTTACTTTCCTATAGAGTGAGATAGGTTTCTAAATCCAATCAAGTGCATATATTGTTTAATCCTTGAGACAATTCTGATGAGAGTAAGGTTCAACCATTGTCTGCCACCACCCCCATCTTCTCCTTCATTGTAATAGTTCTTTCACTTCTATTTTATGTGAGATAATTCACCCTAGTCTATCTCTTCCTTTCTTCTTTTCCCTACCTTTGGGGAAGCTATCATTTTTAATATTATTTATTACCTATCAACATATTTGCATAGATAATACTCCTCTCCCTTTTACATTTAATACAATCAAAATTATCCATTTTACACCTCACTGTGCTCTCTTGTTTTTTCATAGGTTGTTCACCTATCTATACTTCTAATAAGTAACATGTTCCACGTTCTTTAAATTTTCTTGCAGGGGAGGAGCCAAGATGGCAGAGTAGAAAGATTCACAAATGCTAGCTTCTAACCCACAGCCCATAAAATGCCTGTAAAAAAGAACTCCCAACAAATTCTGGAGCAGCAGAAGCCTCACAACAATGGTGTGGAGGAGATTTCTGTTCCAGAGAGCCTTGAAAAACCAACACCAAAGGTCCGTCGCTCATCAGACCCAGAGCAGAGCCCAGTCCTGCCTTGGCTGCACAGCACCCGAGAGGAGCAGATCTGAGAGCAGGCTTCAGGCCCCCTTGGCAGGCAGCAGGACAGCAGTGGAGGCAGCAGGAGACAAGGGCTCCCAAAGCAGACAGGAGCTCAGATCCATTGCTGAAGGTCTCTGCATAAACCCCTTGAGGGAACTGAGCCCTGGGTGGCAGTTCTGCCCCCACCCAAGCAGCTGAACTTAATCTCACACTGAATAGTAGCCCTGCCTCCACCTGAGCACCTGAATTTAATCTTACACTAAATAGCAGCCCTGCCCCCTCTGAAAGTCCTGAGGCTTGGAAGCAGCATTTGAATCTCAGACCCCAAGCACTAGCTGGGAGGACAAGGAGGCAAGGTGGTATGGAAAGGAATAACAGAAGTCAAGTAACTGGCTGGGAAAATGCCCAGAAAAGGGGAAAAAAATAAGACCATAGAAGGTTACTTTCTTGGTGAACAGATATCTCCTCCCTTCCTTTCAGAGGAGGAAGAACAATGCTTACCATCAGGGAAAGACATAGAAGTCAAGGCTTCTGTATCCCAAACATCGAAAATAAATATTCAGTGGGCTCAGGCCATGGAAGAGACCAAAAAGGTTTTTGAAAATCAAGGTAGACAGGTGGAGGAAAAACTGGGAAGAGAAATGAGAGAGATGCAAGAAAAGCATGAAAAGCAGGTCAACACCTTGCTAAAGGAGACCTAAAAAAAATGCCAAAGAAAATAACACCTTGGAAAATAGGCTAACTCAACTGACAAAAGAGGTTCAAAAAGGCCAATGAGGAGAAGAATGCTTTCAAAAGCAGAATTAGCCAAATGGAAAAGGAGGTTCAAAAGCTTACTGAAGAAAATAGTTCTTTAAAAACTAGAATGGAACAGATGGAGGCTAATGACTTTATGAGAAACCAAGAAGTCACAAAAATAAAAACAAACCAAAAGAATGAAAAAATGGAAGAGAATGTGAAATATCTCATTGGAAAAGCAATTGACTTGGAAAATAGATCCAGGAGAGACAATTTAAAAATCATGGGAATACCTGAAAGCCATGATCAAAAAAAGAGCCTGGACATCATCTTTCATGAAATTATCAAGGAATACTGCCCTGATATTCTAGAACCAGAGGGCAAAATAACTATTAAGGAATCCACGAATCACTGCCTGATAGAGATCCAAAAAGAGAAACTCCTAGGAATGTTGTGGTCAAATTTCAGAATTTCTAGGTCAAGGAGAAAATATTGCAAGCAGCTAGAAAGAAACAATTCCAGTATTGTAGAAATGCAATCAGGATAACACAAGATCTAGCAGCTTCTACATTAAGGGATCAAAGGGCATGGAATAGGATATTCCAGAATCAAAGGAACTAGGACTAAAACCAAGAATCACCTACCCAGCAAAACTGAGTATAATACTTCAGGGAAAAACTGGTCTTTCGATGAAATAGAGGACTTTCAAGGATTCTTGATGAAAAGACCAGAGCTGAAAAGAAAATTTGACTTTCAAACACAAGAATGAAAAGAAGCATGAAAAAGTAAGCAGCAAAGAAAAGTCATGAGGGACTTACTAAAGTTGAACTGTTTACATTCCTACATGGAAAGACAATATTTGTAACTCTTGAAACTTTTCAGTATCTGGGTAGTTGGTGGGATCTCACACACACACACACACATACAGAGAGAGAGAGAGAGAGAGAGAGAGAGAGAGAGAGAGAGAGAGAGAGAGAGAGCACAGAGTGAATTGAATAGGATGGGATCATATCTTAAAAAAATGAAGTTAAGCAGTGAGAGAGAAATGTATTGGGAGGAGAGAGGGAGAAATGAAATGCAGCAAATTATCTCTCATAGAAGAGGCAGGCAGGAGACTTATTAGTGGAGGGGAAAAGAGGGGAGCTGAGGGAAAAACATGAAGTTACTCTCATCACATTCGACTAAAAGAAGGAATAAAATGCACACTCATTTTGGTATGAAAACCTATCTTACAATATGGGAAAGTGGGGGAGAAGGGGATAAGCAAGGTGGGGGAGATGATGGAAGGGAGGGCAATGGGAGGAGGGAGCAATTTGAAATCAACACTCCTGGAGAGAGACAGGATCAAAAGAGAGAATAGAAGCAATGGGGGGCAGGATAAGATGGAGGGAAATATAGTTAGTCTTACACAACACAACTATTATGGAAGTCATTTGCAAAACTACACAGATATGGCCTATATTGAATAGCCAGCCTTCCCAAAGGCAATGGGTGAGGAGGGAGGGATGGGGAGAAGTTGGAACTCAAAATTTTAGGAACAACTGTCAAGTATTGCTCTTGCTACTAGGAAATAAGAAATACACATAATAGGGAATAGAAAATTATCTGGCCCTACAGGACATGAGAAGATAGGGACAAGGAAAGGGAGGGATGATAGAAGAGAGGGCAGATTAGTGATAGGGGAAATTAGAATGCTCAGTGTATTGGGGTGGGGGGAAAGGACAAATGGGGAGAAAATTTGGAACCCAAAATTTTGTGAAAATGAATGTAAAAAGTTAAATAAATAAATTTATTAAAAAATAAAAAAATAGAACTTTTATATGAAAAATAAATGAATGAATGCATTTTCTTGCAATATCTCTCTTTATGCCTAGGTCATGTTTCCATTTTGAACTTAACTTAGTAAATGGTGCAAGGCATTGTTCTATGTCCAATTTCTGCCATATTGCTTTACAGTTTTTCCAACAATTTTTATCAAATAATGAATTCTTTTCTCAAAATCTTAAGTCATTACAGTCATCAAATACAGAGTTACTCTTTATATTTGATGCTGTAAATTTTATGTCTTCTCTCTTCCAGTGATCTACTTTTCTGTTTCTCTGTGAGTGCCAGATAGTTTTGATAATTACTGCCTTATAGTGTAGTTTAAAATCTAGTCTTGCTAAAAACCCCTTCCTATACATTTTTTAAACTTAGTTCCTTTGATGTTCCTGAATTTTTGCTCTTCTAAATGAAATTGGTTGGTTTTTTTTCTAATTCAGTAAAATTTTTTTTGGGTATTTGAAATGGGATGGCATTGGATACATAAAATAGCTTAGGTAAAACTGTCTTTTATTATATTGGCCCTGCTTATCCCATGAAAAATTAATATTTCTCCAGTTATTGAAATCTGATTTTATGTGTATAAAAAGGGTTTTTTATGATCATGTTTATATAGTTCCTGCGTTTTGACAGGCAGTTATCTTATGCTTTCTAGATTTATTCTTTTTAGTATAATGACTGTAGTAATCAATCTATTACCCAGATTAATCATTCTTGAATCTACAAGCTTCAGAGGAGCAATTGCATCTTTAAATATGCACAAGTGTGGATTAAAAAACAGAATTCCACAATATGCTGTTCAGAAGAAACATATTTGAAGCAGACAGATGCACACAGAGTAAAGATGAAAGACTGGAGTAGAATGTATTATGCTTCAGCTGAAGATTAAAAAAGCAGATCTCAGAAAAAATTAAAGTAAAATAGATATAATAAGAAGAAATAAAGAATGAAACTACACCTTTCTAAAAGATAATATAGATAATAAGGTAATATCAATATTAAATATGCACCAAATGATATACAAGAAAATTCTTAGGAGTTACAGGAAGAAACAGACAACAAAACTGTGCTGGTAAAGGACCTCAACCTCCCCCTCTCAGAAATAGATAATCTTACCACAAAATGAAAAGAAAAAGTTAAGATGGTAAATAGAATTTGAGAAAAAATTAGATATTGTAGAACTCTGGAGAAAATTAAATGAGAATAGAAAGGAATATACTTTTTTCTCAGTGATACTTGGTGCCTACATAAATCGTGACCATGAACAGGGGCATAAAAACCTCACAATTTAATGCAGAAATATTAAATGCATCCCTATCAGGTTCTGATGTAATAAAAATTAGATGTAATGAAGGGTCATAGAAAATAGACTAAAAATTAATGGTAACAAATAATCTAATCTTTTTTAGTATATTCATTTTATTTATTTTTAATGTTCTACAATCACTACCATAAAACTTAGATTTTTTCCCCTTAATTTCCCCCCGACACCTCCCCTCCTTCCCCAAGACGAATATAGGATATACATTGCTATTGCATACAATTTCACATTGCTATTGCATACAATTTCACCAGTCATGCTGTGTAGAAGATCTAAAATAAACGGGAGAAATCATAACAAACCAAAACATAATACACACACACATACACACACACACACACACGCATACAAAATGATTTGCTACATTCTGCAAATGAATTCCATAGTTTTTTCTCTGAATTTGGAAGGCATTTTTCCTTAGAAGATGATTGGGGATTTTCTTTTTATGTCCTTGCAATGCTATAAAGATCCAAGTCTACTAGAAAAAAACTCTGGCACACTGTGGTCATTGCTGTGCACAAAGTTCTCCTGGTTCTGTTCCTTTTACTCAACATCACATCATGTAAGTCTTTCCAGGCCTCTCTGAAGGCTTCTTGTTCATCATTTCTTATGGTGCAATAGTATTCCATTACATTCATATGCCATAATTTATTCAGTCATTTTCCAATTGATGGACATCCCCTGGATTTCCAGTTTTTGGCCACTACCAAGAGTGCTGCTAGAAATATTTTTGTACATGTGGGACCCTTTCACATTTTTATAATCTCTTGGGAATAAAGTCTTAGAAGTGATATTGCTGGGTCAGAGGGTATACATATTTTATAGCTCTTTGGGCATAGTTCCAAATTGCTCTCTAGAATGTTTGGATGAGCTCACAGCTCCACCAACAATGAATGTGTTCCAACGTATCCCACATCTTCCCCAACATTTATCATTTTCCTGTTCTGTCATGTTTATCAATCTTATAGGTGTGTTGTGGTACCTCAGAGTTGTTTTGATTTGCATCTTTCTAATCAAAAGTGATTTAGAACATTTTTTCATATGATTATAGATATCTTCAATGTCTTCCTCTGAAAATTGCCTGTTCGTGTCCTCTGACCATTTATCAATTGGGGAATGACTTGTATTGGTATGCATTTGACTCAGGTCTCTATATATTCTAGTAATGAGGCCTTTATCTCCCAGATTAGCTGTAAAAACTCTTTCCCAATATAATATATCCCTCCGAATTTTGATTGCATTGAGTTTTATTGAGAAAAAACTTTTTAGTTCAATGTAATCAAAATTATCCATCCTGCATTTCATAATGCTGTCTATCTCTTCTTTAGTCAAAAATTCTTCCTTTCTCCATAAATCTGATAAATACACTATTCTTTGCTCCTGCAATTTGTCCATGGTATCAATGTTTATACCTAGATCGTGTACCCATTTGCACTTTATTCTTGTGTGCAGTGTCAGGCATGGGTCTATGCCTAGTTTCTGCTACACTGTTATCCAGTTTTCCCAGTAATTTTTGTCAAACAGTGAGGTCTTATCCCAGAAGCTGGGGTCCTTGGGTTTATTAAACAGGAAATTGCCATATTCATTGCCTACTGTGTCTGGAGTGCCGAGCATATTCCACTTGTCTACCCTTCTGTTTCTTAGCCAGTACCAAATGGTTTTCATAATTGCTGTTTTATAATACAATTTGAGATCTGGTAGCACTAGGCCACCTACCCAAGCATTGCTTTACATTAGTCTCTTTGATGTTCTGGACCTTTTCTTCTTCCAGAACAATTTTGATAACATTTTATCCAGCTCTAGAAAATGATTATCTGATAGTTTAATTGGTATTGCACTAAGTAAGTAAATTAATTTAGGTAGAACTGTCATTGTTATTATATTGACCCAGCCTACCTAGAGCAACTGATGTTTTCCACTTACTTTTCCACTTGCTCCACTTTATTTGTTCAAAAAGTGTCTTGTAATTGTCTTCATATTGTCCCTGGGTTTGTTTTTGCAGGTAAACTCCCAAATATTTTATAGTGTGTACCCTAATTTAAATGGGATTTCTCCTTCTATCTCTTGCTGTTGGGCTTTGTTACCAATGTATAGGAATGCAGAAGATCTGTGTGGGTTTATTTTGTAACCTGCAACTTTACCAAAGTTGTTTATTATTTCAAGTAGCTTTTTACTTGACTCTCTGGGATTCTCTAAGTATATCATCATATCATCTGCAAAGAGTGATAACTTAGTTTCTTCTTTGCCTATTCTTATTCCGTCAGTTTCTTCATCTTGTCTAATTGCTACAGCTAACATTTCTGCTACCATATTGAATAATAGTGGTGATAATGGACATCCTTGTTTCACCCCTGATCTTACTGGATATGCATCTAGCTTATCTCCATCGCATATGATGCTTGCTGAAGGTTTGCTTATTGTCTTATGGAAAGTTCCCTTTATTTGTATGTTCTCCAGTGTTTTTAATAGGAATGGATGTTGTATTTTGCTGAAAGCTTTTTCTGCATCTATTGAGATAGGTTTTTGTTAGTTTTGTTGTTGATATTATCGATAATGCTCATAGCTTTCCTGATATTGAACTAGCCCTGCATTCCTGGTATGAATCCTACCAGATCATAATGTATTATTCTCATGATAAAGTGCTGTATCTATTTTGCTAAAATCTTATTTAAAATTTTTGCATCTATATTAATTGGAGAAATTGGTCTATAATTTTCTTTCTCTGTTTTGTCTCTTCCTGGTTTAGGTATCAAAACCATATTTGTATCATAAAAAGAATTTGGGAGGACTTTTTCCTCCCCTATTTTCAAAAATAGTCTATATAGTATTGGAATTAACTGTTCTTTAAATGTTTGATAGAATTCACTTTTAAATTCATCTGGCCCTGGGTATTTTTTCCTAGGGAGTTCATTGATGGCTTGTTCAATTTCTTTTTCCGAGATGGGGTTGTTTAAGTATTCAACATTCTCATCTGTTAATCTGGGCAATTTGTATTTTTTTAAATACTCATTCATCTTCTTTAGATTGTCGAATTTGTGGACATAAAGTTGGGAAATGTAATTTCTAATTATTATTTTAATTTCCTCCTCATTCAAAGTGAGTTGATGCCTTTCATTTTTGATATTAGTAATTTGATTTTCTTCTTTCTTTTTTTAATCAAATTGACCAAAGGTTCATAAATTTTATTAGTTTTTTTCATAAAACCAACTATTACTTTTATTTATTAATTCAATAGTTTTCTTACTTTCAATTTTATTAATCTGTGCTTTGTTTTTCAGTATTTCTAATTTGGGATTTAATCGGTGATTTTCAATTTGCTCTTTTTCTAGCTTTTTCAGCTGCATGCCCAAGTTATTGAGCTCCTCTTTCTCTATTTATTTATGTAGGCATTCAAAGATATAAAACTTCCCCTCAGAACTGCTTTTGCAGTATCCCATAAGATTTGGTAGGTTGTCCCATTACTATCAATCTCTTGAATGAAGTTGTTGATTGTTTCTTTGATTTGCTATTTATCCCACTTCTTCTTTAGGATTAGATTATTTAGTTTCCAATTGATTTTTGGTTGATCTTCCCATGGCCTTTTATTACATATAATTTTTATTGCATTATAATCTGAGAAGGATGCATTGACTATCTCTACCATTCCACACTGGATTGTGAGGTTTTAATGTCCCAGCACATGGTCAATTTTTTTTATATGTGCCATGTACTGATGAGAAAATGGTATATTCCTTTCTATTCCCATTCAGTTTTCTCCAGGGGTCTATCATATCTACCTTATCCAGAGTTTTACTTACCTCCTTAACCTCTTTGTTGTTTATTTTGAGGTTAGATTTATCAAGTTCAGAGATGGGGAGGTTGAGGTCCCCTGGTACTATAGTTTTGTTGTCAGTTTCTTCCTTCAACTCCCCCAAGCTCTCCTCTAAGAATTTGGATACTATATTGTAGAAGGCTAAGTGGAGTGCAAGTACTGTGATCAAGGCCATAGCTGATTCCAAGCCTGTTTCCGTGGGACTTGTGCTTACACAAACTCTGGCAAAATCTCTCCATGACCCTGGAACCTGATGTTCCTGCAGATACTGATGTTCTTTTCAGAAAGTTGCAATTGGGTCTGGGAACTCAGGAACTAGCTTCGGGAGCAAGATAAGCTTCATTACTTGCTTCAGGTACAAGGACATGGGTAAGTCATGGATGGTTAAGTAATGTCATGAGATGGTGAAGTAATGGAATGAGCTCAGCCATCACGTGATTGTGGCTACAGTCTTTAAATAATACCCTAACCCTCCGTTGAAAAAATGGATTGCTTTTTTGCTTTACCACCTGCCTCGGATCTTTCTTCTCACTGCTCACTGAAGTACTCCATAGACATTAGTAGCCCACAGCAAGTGGTGCCCAAACAGGGACTTGAAGGAGGCAGGTACTGGACCTGATACTTCAAGTCTCCAGTGTAATGGTCACTCCCTTAAGAAGGAACCACAAGCCACACTTTCCTTTCACTCAAGCTTCATTCAGGCACTAGCAATTCACTTCAGCAGGCTTAAGGGGAGAGTGTTAGTGTTCTGGAGATAGCAAAGGCATCTCTGAAGTCCCAGAAACAAGGGACAAATATAATTGAAGGAAAAGGCTAAAGAATCTCACTAAGGGCAATTTTTGTTGTAAATACTTCACCAGGCTAACACAAGGATTAAAGAACACAAGTTAAGCAGCTCAATGTTTTAAGTATTTCACCAGCTGTAGATATCTTACCAGGCTAAATTGAGCTGGCTAGCAGTATCAAGGACAGTTAAACAAAAAGAAGCTTTAACACAAGTACATTTGGCAAAACGAAAGTAAAGATGGGAGAAGCATGTTCTTCCAATAAAGATAGAGTACACACCCCTCTGGATTGTAAATTCTTAAAGAAATTAACCAATTATGGACCAATTAACCAATTATTAACTAATTGTGGAAATTAACCAATTATGGAAAAAGTCTTTACATTCAATCCCCTCTAGACAGCATTTCTCAGACAGCCTTATGCCCTGCTGATTGGTGCAATATAGCTAAAGCTTCTTGAAGGAGGAGATTACTTAGTTTGGAAATCTGAATGTATGAAAAATGTTTGGAACACAGTGAAAGAAAGAAAGCCAAAGGTCTAATTTGTGCATAGGATTTTTGACAATATTTCCTCAGTTTTGGGATTATTTTTATTGTCTGTATATGTGTTCTGTCTTTATATGTTCTGTGTGCATGTGTTTGTGTGTTAATATGGCCAGCGCCTTTGTGCTGGTTGGAATGCAGTTATCTCTTTCCCTACCCCCCCACCTCTCTCTTGTGGCTGTAGCCTCAGGGAAGAGAATGGGAGAGAGAAAGGGAGAAACATATCTTGTATTATTTAGTTTATATGATTGCTGAAGTCAGTTTCAGATCAGAAATATTTTACAAATAAATAACACATGTGCAGTTTTAAAAGTGGCTGTAATCAAAGCCCACTAGGAGAACAACATGGGTACAACCTTAAAGGTTTTGGATATTTTTGGAAAGTTGTTGGTAAAATTCTCTCCCTCTCTTTCTACCTTCTAACCGTGGCCAGATTGTGAAGGAGGGGAGAAAGACAAGAAGAGATTGGGGAAACTTTTCCCATCATATTACAGGAGTAAACTGACTAGCATTTTAATTATCTCATGCCTCACTAAAAAGAGAAAATTTTTGTTTAAATTGAAACAACCAAAAGTAAGTTATTCTGGTCATATTTTAAGTGAAAGGTGTCACTCCTAATTTGATGCTAAAGACAGGTCAGCATTTGTTATATTATTTGGCACTGAGGCAAATTGGGAATATGAACAAAGCAGGAAAAAAAGATACCTCAGAGGTAAAGCTTTGAACTCCACAGTAGAAAGGAGGGGACTAGGTGCCACTGGATTTTGTTCCAGAGTCTCCCTCACTTCCACTGGCAGATTCACAACTATCTCTTTCAAAAAAGTTTTTAAGGAGTGGATACAGAAGTGAAGTTTATTTCAGTAAAAGTTAGAACCATTAAGAATTTTTAGGTTGTAGTCCCATCAAGCTAAGGCTGCAGTGAATACTTAGGACAATTAAAAACATTTTAGTAGATTCTGTTAACTCCTGTCATCCCGAATTAGAGCAAGGGAAGAGAGTGTTAAAATATAGTAGGGAATTTAAGTCATCTTCCCTGGGAGTAGGTGATGGATCAGGGCAGTATGAGATCACAAGCCAACCAGCCTCCACATTTGGTAAGACAGTCTTCTCTTAATAATTTTTTTACTGGAAATGTAAATAATGACACCTAAAGTTCACTGTTTGGGAGTTTAGGGGCAGTGAGTGACCATGAGCTGGACATGGGGCACTGCATGATTGGAGAATTTCACTCTCATCCAAATTCAAACAAAGTCAAAGATATTTTATCCTGTCATATTTGGTATGTCGCATGTCCTTACTTTTTCCTTCCACAGCACCTTTCTAAGTTCAATAGCAAGTGATAGGAAAAATATGTGAGCCCTTTTGTACTGGGAAAACTAATATTATTTGTATCTGAAGTTAGAACATGTTCAGAAATTTATGTAAATTACTTAAGATTCACTTTAAGATGTACCCATTGTTTAAAAGGACTTTAAAAGCAGTAGTGTTTTTCTGTGCTCAGTCTCTTACTGTTGCCAACATGAGATTCCATTATGCATTTGTACTAAAGCATTTTGTGGTATCTAGGAATTCTGTAGTAATTAATAATTTGGTTTGTTCAAATACTTTAGGAATTCTTATTATTTGAGGACATTGTTGTATCAACTAAATTTTAATGAATTTTAATTTTTGAAAAGTTTATTCTTTTTTCAAAGTGAAAAGAAAACTATCATTATGAATGGTTTCAACTAATTTTCTTTATAAATGTTTAGTGACTCTCAAAATCAAGATAAAATTTACACTGTTTTAAAGGACATATTTCTGGAAGAAACATTTCCACCCAAACCAACTACAACATTCATTTTCAAGATAAGGTATTGCTAAAATTAACAAGTAATGATCTATAAAGCAGGAAAGATCTTGCTGTTTTGATAAGCAACAGTTGAAATTCATGTGTGAATGTATTCACAACTTCATTTCTACAATTTTTTCTTCCAGAATGAATATTATCTAGAAAAAGGTAAACAAGCCTGTGAAACATCGATGAAAAATCTTTTCAGTTGTGAAGTTCAAGTTAGGATCCTCTTGTTTAGGGCAATACAGCTATGCTAGCGAAGAGTAATAACTTGTGAGCTATCCTGTCTATGGTAGAAAGATTGGGGAAGTCTGAATGATGGGTTTAAAGGATTTGGATACATAAAAGGTTTGATTGAAACTATGGAAAGCAGATAAGAAGGTTGGGGCAAATGGGGGTCACCAAAGCCCCGCCTATCCCCAGATAGTTGCTCTGGGTACTTTTGTGTCAGTCTCAGAGGCTTTAAGTATGTCAAGAAAGTATGGGGAAGTATTTTCAGAAGGCAGAAAAATGATGTAACTACCATTTCTAACCCCTTCTGGTCATTTTTTGGCCTTTGTTTGCTTAACCTCCTTGCCAGATTTGTCTCCTCCAGGTTTAGTGTCTTCCACTTCAAAGATTACTGTTCTGGCTGTATATGACCCACTGTCCATGGCCCATCACCCTCTGGGCCTGATGTCACACTAGCTACAGACCTCTCCAATGCTGGGACCCTGTGATGCAGGGACAGCTCTACATCCACTCTCAGCAGGAAGCAATTGCAGAAACTG
This sequence comes from Bettongia penicillata ogilbyi, assembly GCA_023548195.1. NCBI lineage: Eukaryota > Metazoa > Chordata > Mammalia > Diprotodontia > Potoroidae > Bettongia > Bettongia penicillata. The sequence continues at coordinate 515,626 of JAJHZJ010000702.1, forward strand.
AGGCCTTCATCCCTTACCCCAAAGGATCTGGGTTTCATCTATTTAAAAAGGGGGGGAATGATGGGGTGTTTGGATGCATATACTTGGGTTCTAATGCTGAAATCACATTTAAAAATCATATTTCTCTCTAGCCTCAAAATACTATCTCAGGCAATTTGTCCCTCAAGGACACAGCCTGCCCTAGCAACACCCATTATTTCCCTTCCTCCTGTAGTAGTCAGTTGCACCTATAGAACTCAACTGCCAGCTATGTACTGAACTGACTATGTACTGAGTCATAATGACCTTTACTATTCACTGACCAATCATGTATCCTAGACTCAGACATAGCTGTACTCTCAATTTTTTTTGAATGTCACCCTAGATATTCTTTGTCTTTATATTATGATGGAACAAATAGAAAATAGCCCCCAACTTGGGATTGACTGCACTTATCTATCAGGATCCCAGCTCATTAGGCCACCATTCCTTCCTTGCAAAAATCAAACAATACATTGGGTAGACACAACACCATGGGATATGAAGGAAAGGTATATACTATAAATGGCATAACTTGTACTTTATCTCGATGTATCAATCCTCAATCAGACCCATTTGCAATGATTGTACAAGAACCCACATATGCTATGTTCCCTGTTAAAGCAAACCATACTTGGTATCAAACTCAAGAGTATGCATTACCTGCAGAAGAGGCGGTGCAACATCTGGCTGTTAAGACGGGGCACAAACTATGTATTAGCTGTGTTGGGATGGGAGTTATAATGCTTGTTTCTTTACATGTGCTGTGGCCTTAGGAAGTCCAGTTAGCAATATGCAAAATACTGTAGTACACACACAATATGTAGAGGAATTAGCGAGAAATGTGAGCAGAGGTTTTGAGCTCCAATTCAAAATTAATCTGCAATTGTATGAAGAATTTAATATCTTAAAAGATACCATTCAGGCAATAGGAGATGACCTGGACATCCTAGAAGCATGATTAGCCATGAAGTGAGGTTTTAGATATAACTTCTTTTGTGTAACCCCAGGGAAGTATAATACTAATAATTATAATTGGACAAATATCAGAAGTCACCTCAATGGAATATGGGAAAACAGCTCGATGGCATTGGATATTGATATGCTCCATAAATTAGCCATAGAAATCAATAAAGCTATGGAAGAAGAGCTGAATCCACATATGACAGCTGAAGACATGTGGAAATGGTTCAGAAATGTAAATCCCCTTGAATCGCTTGTACATTGGCTCATGTCCATGGTACCCTTGCTTGTAACAGTCACCTTACTGCTCCTTTGTGGGCCTCCCATTGTGAAGTTCCCCTGTTCCCAGATGACTTTCTTTCATGCCCGACTTCATTATCTGCATTGACAAAAAAGAAAAAAAAAGTGGGGGAGATGTAGAGGGCTAAGGGGAGTGCAAGTGCTGTGATCAAGGCCACAGCTGAGGCCTGTAGGACTTGTGCTTACACAAACCCTGGCAGAAGCTCTCTATAACCCTGGAACCTGACATTCCTGCTGATACTGATGTTCTTTGCAGAAAAGTTGCAATTGGGTCTGGGAACTCAGGAACTAGCTTCAGGAGCAAGATAAGCTTCTTCGTTACTTACTTTGGGTGCAAGGAGGTAGGTAAGTCATGAGATGGTAAAGTAATGGGATGAGCTCAGCCTGCATATGATTATGGTTACAGCCTTTAAGTACCCTGATCCTCAGTTGAATAAATGGAGTTGCCTTACATCCTGCCTCCTGCCTCATTCATTGCTTCTGAGATGAGGGTCTTGCTGGTCAAGATCCTCTACCCAACGAGTTCCTAAGTGAAAGGAATCCTACACCACATGTCCCTACTTTTTCTGTCTATAGCAAATTTCTATGACCAATAGCAAGTGGCCGGAAAAACATGTGAGCCTTTTTGTCCTGGAAAAATTAAAATTATTTTTATCTGAAATTAGAATATGTTCAGAAATTTATGCAAATTACTTAAGACTCGCTTTAAGATGTCCCCATTGTTTAAAAGGATTTTAAAAGCAGTAGTATTTTTCTGTACTCAGTCTCTTACAGTTACCAACATGAGATTCCATTACATATTTTTACTAAAGCATTTTGTGATATGCAGGAATTCTGTAATAATTAAGAATTTGGTTTCTTCTAATACTTTAGGAATTCATATTACTTGAGGACACTGTTGTACCAACTAAGTTGTAATGAATTTTAATTTTAAAAGGTTTATTCTTGCTTCAAAGTGAAAAGAAAACTATCATTGTAAAAGGTTTCAGCTCATATTCTTTATAAAAGTTTAGTGAATCTCTCAAAATCAGGATAAAATTTAAACTGTTTTAAAGGAAGAAAAAAAATATTGCTGGAACAAGTGTTTCCAATCAAACCAACTAAAATTTTTATTTTCAAAATAAAGCATTGATAAAATTAATAGGTAACGATCCATGAAGCACAAAAGATCTTGCTGTTTTGATAAGTAGCAGCTGAAATTAATGTGTGAATGTATTCAAAACTTCATCTCTAAAGTTTTTCTTCCAGAACAAATGATTATCATCCAGAAAAAGATAAACAAGTTTGTGAAACATTGATGAATATCTATTCAGTTGTGAAGTTCAAGTTGCTACTCTTGTTTTTCTTACATCAGTTGAAGGATATATTCTGCTCCAACCTTTGACCCTTTACCCTATCTGTATCCCCCTGTTTCAAATGTGTTTCTTGTAAATAAAATATTGTTGGATTATGACTTTTAATCCATTCTGATGTCTGTCTCAGTTTCATGGGAGAGTTCATTCCATTCACATTCACAGTTATAATTACAATCTGTGTATTTTCTTCCATCCTCTTTCCCTCCATTTGTGCTTTTAGTTCTTCTATCTCAATTTCCCTCCTCAATAGTGTACACTTTTCACCACAACCTCCTGAAGTACTCCATTTCCTTCTTTTAGTCCCCCTCCCTTTTATTCCCCTTTACCTTTACTGCTTCTTCCCTCCCTTTTAGCCTCCTTTCCCCTTTTTAAACCATGACCCTCCTACTGCCTATAGAGCCAGTTAGAACTGCATACTTAAGTTTATTGTTCCCTCCTTGAATGAAATCAGATGATTTCTCAAACAATGCTCACCTGCCTCCCTCTTTCCATATGCTATAATTTTGTACTTCTTCCTGTGATGTGATTTACCATTTTCTGCTTCCTCTTTTTCACATCTCCTGTTACAATCCCTTTCCATGCTTAAATCACATTTTTATCATCACATCATTTACTTTATATCCATTCCATTTATGTATATTCCTTTTATATTTCATAATACATGTACAATTATCAAGACTAAAAGGTATCATCTTCCCTTATAGGGAGGCAAAAAGTTTGCCCAACTTGAGTAAAAAGTGTTTTTTGTTGTTTTTTTTTTTGCTTTTGTTTCCCCCTGTTTACTTTGCTATGCCTCTCTTGAGACCTGAGTTTGAGGATCATATTTTTTATTAAGTTCTGGCATTTTTGTCAGGAAAGTCTGGAAATCCCTTACTTCATTGAATGACCATCTCCTTGCCTGAAATGTTATGCTGAACTTTGCTGGGTAATTGATCCTTGGTTGTACTCCCAGCTCCTTTGCCTTACAGAATATTGGATTCAATTCCTTCGATCTGTTAATGTAGAAGCTGCAAGGTCCTGTGTGATCCTGACTGTAACTCCTCCATATTTGAACAGTTTCTTTCTGGCTGCCTGTAGTATTTTCTCCTTCACTTGATAGTTCTGGAATTTGGCAATGATATTTCTTGGGGTTTTGAGTTTGAGATTCCTTTCAGAAGGTGAAGGGTAGATTCATTTGATGACTCTTTTGCCCTCTGGATCTAGCAATTCTGGGCAGGTTTCCTTGATGATTTCCTGGAAGATATTGTCCGGACTCTTTTTTCATTGTGGTTTTCTGGCAGGCCAATAATTCTTAAATTTTCTCTCTTGGATCTATTTTACAGGTCCCTTGTTTTTCCAGTTAGACATTTGACATTTTCTTCTACCTTTTCATTCTTTAGATTTTGCTTGACTGATTCTTGCGGTCTCATACAGTCATTAGTTTCTACTTGCCCAATTCTAATTTTTATTAAATTGTTTTCTTCAGTTAACTTTTGCATCTCCTTTTCCATTTCTCCAATTGTTCCTTTTAAGGAGTTATTTTCTCCAGTTATTTTTTTTACTTCCTTTTCCATTTGTCCAATTTTCCCAGTTAGGTTTTGTGCTTCCTTTTCCATTTATTCGATTTTTCTTTTTAAAGAGATGTTCTCATCAGTGAATTCATTTTTTTCATAATTAAAATCATTGGCCAGTTTTTCTTCTATTTCCTTCTTCAGCTTTTCTAGGAGAGCTGTTTGTGCATGTGAGCAGTTCATGGTCCCTTCTGAAGTTTCAGATGGAAATACAATCTTACTCTTTGGTATTTGTGTTTTGATCTTTGTCCCCATAGAAAGATTCTATGGTTTCTTTGCCATTATTTTACTTTTTCTTGTTCATGATGGTGCTTGTGTGTTTTGGCTTCTGGTTCTTTCAGTTAGAAGCTATAGAACTTGGTGTTGAATTGACTGGTGTGAAAAAGCTAAGAGCAGGTGTCTTTTTATCTTTTTATTTTGTTTCAGCCCTGGGGTTAGCTTGTTAAGTGTAGGGGAGGTGTGGACTGGTTACAGGAGATCTCCTAAGCTGAACTGAGGCAAAGGCAAGATCAGGGGATGGTGATCCCAGCTGCCCTATTTTTTCCATTTCCCCTGGAGTGTTGAGGCATGACTAGATCCAAGTGCAAGTTTCCACTCCTCCTGGGGCTCTTCTAGCACTGGGGCTCACCTGGGTCCTAGTGAGAGTTTCCACTGCCCTGGAGCCCCTCTCCTTCAGGGCCCCTCTGCCACAGAAGGAGGAATCCCTTAGCTATTTTCCTAACCTCAGTCGTTATGAGACTATTTGCCCCCTCTGCTGTTTCCACTGACCCAGGATTTTTCTGGGGAAATATTTTATGGTTCTTTTGAAGTAATCAAGGGAGGAGGAGAGAGCATTCACTGATCACTCCACCATCCTGGCTCCTGGAAGTTCAAGTAGGTGACTTATAGACGATTAATCGGTGGGCTGAAAGTCTCAGGAGATCTTGTGGCTGATATCTGGGGCTCAGGGACTTTCATTTGCTCAGCTGTGTTGATCTCTCACCCTGGGGTGCCACTCCACTGGTTCTGCTGCTGCTGTCTCAGGTCTTCCCAAGGTCCTCCTGCCTAGCTACACTGTAAACGCTGCTCTGTGTGCTGTGGGCTCATACCCATGGAACAGAGCCTTCCAGGCAACCTTCCAGTCTGTCCTTGGCTGTGAATCTTCTACTGTCTGTCTCCTATTGGATTCTGCACCTCCAAAATTTGGTGAGGTCCTCTTTTTAGAGGTATCTGAAGGAGTTTTTCTAAGAGCTTAGGCAAGCTCTCACTCCATCATTGTCATCTTGATTTCACCCCTTAAATAATCTAATCTTAAAGAATGAGTGGGTCAAACAACAAATCATAGAAACAATCATTACCTTCATCCAAGAAAATGACAATAATGAGATAATATACCAAAACTTACGGCATGCAGCTAAAGCAGTTCTTAAGGAAAATTTTATAAATGATTCCATGAATAAAAGAGATAAAAAAGAAATCAGTGATTGGGCATGCAACTAAAAGAGCTAGAGAAAGAACAAATTAAAAATTCCCAATTAAATACCAAATTACAAATTCCAAAAATCAAAGGAGAGATTAATAAGATTTAAAAAATGAAAACAATTGAAATAATAAATAAAACTAACATATGGTTTTATTAAAAAACCAATAACATAGGTGAATCATTGGTGAGTTTGATTAAAAAAGGAAAGAAGAAAACCAAATGATCAGTATCAAAGATGAAAAAGGTGAATTCACCACCAATGAAGAATAAACTAAAACAACATTTAAGAACTATTTTGCCCAATCTTATACCAATAAATCTGGAAATCTAAGTGAAATACACGAATATTTGCAAAAATATTAATTGTCCAGATTAACAGAAGGGGAAATAAAATATTTAAATAGCCCCATTTCAGAAAAAGAAATTGAACCAGCCTTCAATGAACTTCCTAAGAAAAAATCTCCAGGATCAGATGGATTCACAAATGAATTCTACCAAACATTTAAAGAACTATTAATTCTAATACTATATAAACAACTTGGAAAAATATGTGAAAAAGGAATCTTACCAAATTCTTTTTATAATATAAATATGATGCTTTTGGCTCTCTGGGAAGAGCCAAAAAAGAGAAAGAAAATTATAGATCAATTTCTATAATGAATATAGATACAAAAATTTTAAATAAAAGTTTAGTCAAGAGGTTACATCAACTTATCATAAGGATAATGCATTACAATCTGGTAGGATTTATACCAGGAATGCAGGGCTGATTCAACATTAGGAAAACTATCAGAATAATTGACCATATTAATAACAGAATTAAAAGAAATCATATGATTATCTCAGTAGTTGCAGAAAAAGCTTTAAACAAAATACAACACCCATTCCTATTATAAACACTGGATAGCATATTTAGTAATCAATGGATTTTTCGTTAAAGTATTAGGTAGCACCTACTTAAAACCATAGCATGCGTTATATGTAATGAGGACAAGCTAGAAGCATTCCCAATAAGATCAAGAATGAAACAAAGATGTCCACTATCACCATTGTTATTAAATGTTATACTTAGAATGCTGGCTTTAGCTATAAGAGAAGAGAAAGGCATGGAGGGAGTTAGAATAGGAGCAAGGAAACAAAAGTATCTCTCTTTACAGATGATGTGATGTTACATTTAGAGAACGTTAGAGAATAACTAAAAAGCTACTTCAAATAATTAACAATTTTAGGACAGTGGCAGAATATAAAATAAACCCACCTAAGTCATCAGCATTTCTGTATTTTACTTAATAATCCCAGCAGCAAGAGATAGAAATAAAAATTCGATTTAAAGTAACAGTAGGCAATATGAAATATTTGGGTGTCTACCTCCCAAGGAAACCTAGGAAGTATATGAACACAACCATAAAACAAGTTTCACACAAATAAAGTCAAATTTAAATTACTGGAAAAAATTTCAGTTGTTCATGGGTAGGCTGAGCTAACATAATAAAAGGAAAAAATTCTATCTAAATTAATTGACTTTCTCAGTGCCATACCAATTACCAAAAACATTATTTTATAGAGCTAGAAAAAAGTAGTAACAAAGTTCATCTGGAATAACAAAAGGTTCTGAACACCAAGGGAATTTATGGAAAGAAATGCAAGGGAAGGTGGCCTAGGAAAATCAGATCTAAAACTGTATTATAAAGCAGCAATCATCAAAACTGCTTGGTGATGGCTAAGAAATAAAATGGTAGATCAGTGGAATAGGTTAGATACACAAGACACAGAAATTAATGACTATAGTAATCTACTGTTTAATAAAGTCAAAGACTCCAGCTTCTGGGATAAGAACTCACTATTGACAAAAACTGCTGAGAAAGCAGGAAAATGGTTTGGCAAAAACTAGGCACAGACCAACAACTTACATGATATGCCGACATAAGGTCAAAATGGGTACACGATTCACAAAGAAAGGGTGAAACTACAAGAGAATTAGGAGATCAAGGAATAATTTACCTGTCAGATCTATACAGAAGAGAAATATTTAAGAACAAAGAAGAAATAAAGAACATTGGGGGCATATACAAGATGGCAAAGTAAAATCAAGGACTTTCTAGAGCATTCCTGCCAAGCCCAGCCAAATACTTCTAAAAATTGCTCTGAACAAATGCTGGAGTTGCAGAACCTATAGAATGATGGAGTGAAGCAAATATCCAGCCCAAGACAGCCTGGAAGATCCTTTGAAAGAGTCTGTTGTCAGACCCTGGAGCAGAGTGCAATCCAGTGTGGCCTGCAAGTGCACAGAGAGGACCTAAGAAGGCCTTAGGGATACTGAATCTTTCCCATTTGTGGAGGTTTCCAGATTTGATGACACCAAAATTCTGTGGATAAATTGGAAGGTTAGTGGGAAATATCTATTTGACCAGTGCGGGAGAGTAGAATGATCCAGTTCCAGCCCCAGGGCAGCTGAGAGGGGAGGGACAGAGGAACCCCTGGCAGCCACAGCAGCAGCAGAGGCAGCTGAAGCCACTGTTTCTGGAGCTCTTGGCCCACAGATTATGGGGGGATTGAGTTGCTGACCGTAAACCCCCAGTCCCACTGAAAGTAGAGATCTGCCATGACAACGAGGTCAAAAGTCAACTAAATGACTGGGGAAATGAACAAAAACTGGAAAAGGACTCAAACTATAGAATTTTACTTTGTTGACAAGGAAGATCAAAGCATGCAAACAGAAGAAAACAAAATAAAACTCCTCCATTCAATGCCTCCAAAAAAAATATGAATTGGTCACAGGCCATGGAAGAGCTCAAAAAGGATTTTGAAAATCAAGTAAGAAAAGAAGAACCTAAACTGGGAAGAGAAATGAGAGGGATATAAGAGAATCATGAAAAAAGAGTGAACTGCTTGCTAAAAGAGACCCCAAAAACTGCTGAAGAAAACAACACTTTAAAAAATAGGCTAACCCAAATGGTACAAGAGGTCCAAAGAGCCACTGAGGAGAAAAATGCCCTAAAAAGCAGACGGAAGCTAATTACTTTATGAAAAATCAAGAAATTTTAAAACAAAATCAAAGGAGTGAAAAAATAGCAGACAATGTGAAATATCTCATTGGGAAAACAACTGACCTGGAAAATAGATCCAGGAGAGACCATTTAAAAATTATGGGACTATCTGAAAGTCATGATCAAAAAAAGAGCCTAGAAATTATCTTTTATGAAATTATCAAGGAAAACTGCCCTGATATTCTAGAACCAAAAGGTAAAATGAATATTGAAAGAATTCACTGATAAGCTCCTGAAAGATATTGCAAAAGCTAAATTCCTAGAAATATTGTAAGTCAACTTTCAGAGTTCCTGGGTCAAGGGGAAAATATTGCAAGCAGCCAGAAAGAAACAATTTGAGTACTGTGAAAATACAATCAGGATAACACAAGACTTAGCAGCTTCTACATTAAAGGATCAAAGGACTTGGAATGTGATATTCCAGAAGTCAAAGGAGCTGGGATTAAAATCAAGCATCACCTACTCAGCAAAACTGAATATAACACTTCAGGGGTCAGGGGAATGGTCATTCAATGAAAGAGAGGATTTTGAAGTATTCTTGATGAAAAGAACAGAGCTGCATAGAAAATTTTACTTTCAAACACAAGAATCAAGAGAAGCATGAAAAGGTAAACAGGAAAGAGAAATTGTAAGGGATTTACTAAAGTTGAACTGTTTGCATTCTTACATGGAAAGATAGTATTCATAACTCTTGAGAATTTCCTCAATATCTGAGTAGTTGCAGGAATGATATACATATAGACAGAGGGCATACAGTGACTTGAATAGGAAGGGATGATATCTAGAAAAATAAAATTAAGGGATGAGAGAGGAATATATTGGGAGAAGAAAGGGAGAAATGGAATGGGGCAAATTATCTCTCACAAGAGAAAGCTTTTTCAGTGGAGGGGAAAAGGGGAGAGGTGAGAGAGAAAAAAGTGAAGCTTACTCTTATCACATTTGACTTAAGGAGGGAATAATGTGGACACTCAATTTGCTATGAAAATCTATCTTATACTATAGGAAAGTACAGGAAAGGGGAATAAATGAGGTATGGGGAGGGGGATAGAAGGGAAGGCAACTGGGAAGTGGGTGTAATTAGAAGTAAACACTTTTGGGGAATGACAAGGTCAAAAAAGAGAATAGAATAAATGAGGAAGAGACAGGATAGGATGGATGGAAATATAGTTAGTCCTTCACAACATGACTCTTATGGAAGTCTTTTGCATCACTATACACATATAATGTATATTGAATTGCTTCCAGTCTCAGTGGGGATGGATGGGGAAGAAGAAAGGGAGAGAGGTTGGAATTTAAAATTTTTTAAATGAATATTAAAAATTGTTTTTACATGCAACTGTGAAGTAAGAAATACAGGTAATGGGGTATAGCAATCTATTTAGGCTTACAAGAAAAAAGGGGAGATGGGGGTAAAGGAAGGGAGGGGTATGATAGAAAGGAGGGTAGAATGGGGAAGCGGTAATCAGAATGCATGGTGATTTGGGGTAAGGGGGAGGGGCGAGATAGAAAGAAAATTTGGAACTCAAAATATTGTGGAAATGAATGTTGAAAACTAAAAATAAATAAATTTAAAAAGAGAAATGTGAACATTCTTAAATGAAAAATGGATTATTCTAATGACATTAAACTAAAAAGGTTTTGCACAAACAAAACCAATGCAACAAATATTAGAAGAGAAGCAGAAAGCTCAGAAACAATTTTTACAGCCAGTGTCTCTGGTAAAAGCCTTATTTCTAAAATATATAGAGAACTGAGTCAAATATATAATAATACTGGGCAGCTAAGTGGTGCAGTGGATAAAGCACCAGTGTAGGAGTCAGGAGGACCTGAGTTCACATCTCACCTCAGACGCTTGACACTCACTAGGTGTGTGACCTTGGGCAAGTCACTTAACTCCAATTGCATCATCCTGGGTCATCTCCAGTCATTCTGATGAATATATGGTCCCGGGATTCAGATGGCTCTGGAGGAGAAGTGAAGCTGGTGACCTGCACAGCCCGGCCTCAATCAAAACAAAGTCAAGTGCAAGTCATGTCATTATTTCTCTAACGGCATGGTCTTCCTCAGCAACAAAGGACAAACACACAAATGTACACACACACATACACACACACACACACACACACACACAAAATAATACCAGTAATTCCCTGATTGATAAATGATCAAAGGATATGGCCAAGCAGTTTTCAGAGGAAGAAATTAAAGCTCTCTGTAGTCATATGAAAAAATGCTGTAAATCACTATTGACTCATACAAATTCAAACAACTCAGGTACCATATCACACCTATCAGATTGGCTAACATTACAAAACAGGACAATGATAAATGTTGGAGAAGATGTGGGGAAATTGAAACACTAATGCAGTGTTGGTGGAGTTGTGACTTGATCCGACTATTCCAACAATTTGGAACTAGGCCCAAAGAGGTATAAAACAGTGCATGCCTTTTGATCCAGCAATATCACTACTAGGTCTATATCCTAAAGAGGTTTTTTAAAAAAGGGAGGAAGAGGATTCACATGCTCAAGAAAATTTATAGTGGCTCTTTTAGTGGTGGCAAAGAATTGGAAATTGAGGAGATGCCCATCAGTGGGGGAATGGCTGAACTAGCTGTGGTATATGAATGCAATGGAGTACTATTGCTCTATAAGAAATGATGAGCAGGCAGACTTCAGAAAATTCTTTTTATTTATTTATTTATTTATTTGTTTATTTGTTTATTTATTTATTTATTTATTTATTTATTTAGCTTTTTACATTCATTTTCACAAATTTTTGGATTCCAAATTTTCTCCCCTTTTCTCCCCTCCCCCCACCCCAATACCCCAAGCAATCTAATTTTCCCTATTTCCAATCTGTCCTCTCTTCTGTCATCCCTCCCTTCCCTTGTCTCTATCTTCTCTTTTCTCCTGTAGGGCCAGATGACTTTCTATTCCTCATTAACTGTATGTCTTCTTTCCTAGTTGCAACAACAATACTAAACAATTGTTCCTAAAACTTTGAGTTCCAAATTCTCCCCATCCCTCCCTCCCCACCCATTCCCTTTGGTACGGCAGGCAATTCATTATAGTCCATATCTGTGTAGCTTTGCAAATGACCTTCCTGATAGTCGTGTTATGTAAGACTAACTGAATTGCCATCCCTCCTAACCTGCCCCTCATTGTTTCTCTTCTGTCCTTTGATCCTGTCCCTCCCCAAGTGTTGACTTTCAATTACTCCCTCCTCCCTTTGCCCTCCCTTCCATCATCCCCCCCCCAATATCTCCTTCTCCCCCGCTTTCTTATACTGTAAGATAGGTTTTCATACCAAAATGAGTGTGCATTTCACTCCTTCGTTTAGTCAAATGTGATGAGGGTAAACTTTTGTTTGTTTGTTTGGTTTTTTTTTTTTTCCTCAGCTCTCCTCTTTTTCCCTCCACTAAAAACATCTCCTACTTGCCTCTTAAATGACATATAGTTACCCCCTTCCATTTCCCCCTCTTTCCTCTCACTACATTTCTCTCTCACCATTTACCTTAATTTCTTTTAAGGTATGGTCCCATCCTATTCAGTTCAATCTGTGCTCTCTGTCTCTGCATGTGAATGCATGTGTGTGCATGCGTGTACATGTGTATGTGTGGTCCCACCAACCACCCAGAAACTGAAAAGTTTTAAGAGTTAGAAATATTGTCCTTCCCTGTATGAATGCAAACAGTTCATTTCTGGTAAGTCCCTTAATACTTCTCCTTGCTGTTTACTTTTGCATGCTTCCTCTCATTCTTGTGTTTGAAAGTCAAATTTTCTTTTCAGCTCTGGTCTTTTCATTAAGAATGATTGAAAGTCCTCTGTTTCATTGAAAGACCATATTTTCTCCTAAAGCATTATACTCAGTTTTGCTGGGTAGGTGATTCTTGGTTTCAGTCCTAGTTCCTTTGCCTTCTGGAATATCCTATTCCACGCCCTTCGATCCCTTAATGTAGAAGCTGCTAGATCTTGGGTTATCCTGATTGTATTTCCACAGTACTGGAATTGTTTCTTTCTAGCTGCTTGCAAGATTTTTTCCTTGAGCTGGGAGTTCTGGAATTTGGCCACAATGTTCCTAGGAGTTTCTCTTTTTGGATCTCTTTCAGGTGGTGATTGATGGATTCTTTCAATACTTATTTTGCCCTCTGGTCCTAGAATGTCAGGGCAGTTTTCCTTGATAATTTCATGCAAGACGATGTCTAGGCTCTTTTTTTGATCATGGCTTTCAGGTAGTCCCATAATTTTTAAGTTGTCTCTCCTGGATCTATTTTCCAGGTCAGTTGTTTTTCCCATGAGATATTTCACATTCTCTTCCATTTAATCGTTCTTTTGGTTTTGTTTGGTGATTTCTTGGTTTCTCATAAAGTCATTAGACTCCATCTGTTCCATTCTAATTTTGAGAGAACTATTAAATTCAGTGAGCTTTTGAGCCTCTTTTTCCATTTGGCTCATTCTGCTTTTGAATGCATTCTTCTCCTCATTGGCTTTTTGAACCTCTTTTGCCAATTGAGTGAGCCTATTTTTCAAGGTGTTAATTTCCTCAGCATTTTTTTGGGTCTCCTTTACCAAGATATTGACCTTTTTTTCATACTCTTCTTGCATCTTTGTCATTTCTCTTCCCAGTCTTTCCTCCACCTGTCTAACTTGCTTTTCAAAATCCTTTTTAAGCTCTTCCAAGGCCTGAGCCCACCCAACACCCCCCTGGGGTGTCTGGGGTACTGAGGCCCCGCCCTCCACATCTTTCCCTGATGGGAAAAATACGTTCTCGTCCTCCCCATCAGATCCGAATGTCGGGATCATTTGCATTTGTTGGAAAAAACTCTCTAAAGTCTTATTTTTCTTCCCCTTTCTAGGCATTTTCCCAGCCAGTTACTTGACTTCTGAGATTCCTTTCCACCTCCACCTGGATCCACCCAGCTAGTGCTTAGCCTCTGAGATTCAAATGCGCTTTCCCGCGGCAAGCTTTGGTTCTGGCGCAGGGGTGGGGGCAGGGCCGCCTCCTAATCTTGGGCCCTCAGGGGCTTCCTGCAGAGACTTTCAGGAATGGAGCAGGTGGGGGTGGGGGGCCCCGCCTGCTGTGCTCAGTTCCCTTGGGGGTTTTATTCAGAGGCGTTCAGCAGAAGAGCAGGGTGGGGGCAGGGCCGTCTCCCCTGCTCGGCTCCCTCAGGTTGGAAAGACCTTCAGTATTGAAGATCCTGCCTGCTGCTGGGGAATTCCTGAGTCCCGGGCCGTTGCCGCCTCAGCCGCCCGCCCACGCCTCTGCCTCCGCCGCTTCCTGCCCCCGTCTCTGCCGCAGCCGCTTCCTCCCGAGGGGGCCCGATTCACGGAGAAGCTCCGCTCCCCTCCCCTATCGCAGCCTTCTTTCTTACTGACCTGTAGTTTCTGTGGGCGGAGGGACTTTCCCGGCTGCCGGAGCTTCCCCCGGAGCTTTCCTCTCTGAAGTCTGCTCGGGTCAGCTTCTCTGGGACCGCGGCCAGGGGTGGGGGTGGGGTCCGCTTTCCGGAGTGCGATGGACCCGGGGGACGGCTCTCCAGGGTTCAGTGGAACGGAAATCTCTTCCCCTGTGTTTATGCACCCCCTGCAGAGATTCAGAATTTATGGGGATCTCCTTTTACCTCAATTCCATGGGCTGTGGGCTTGGAGCTCGTAAATGTGCGTCCTTCTACTCCGCCATCTTGGCTCCGCCCCAACTTCAGAAAATTCTAAAACAACTTACGTGAACTGATGTTGAGTAAAGTGAGCAGAACCACAAGACCGTACACAGTAAGAGCAACATTGTGTTATGACGGGCTTTGTCAGACTTACTTGTTCTGAGTATTGCAGTGATCTAAGATGATTCCAAAAGGTTCACCATGGAAAATGCTATCCACATCCAGAGCAAGAACTATGGAGCTTGAACGCAGATCAAAGCATACTATTTTCTCTTTTTGTTGTTATTGTTGGTGGTTTATTTTGTTTTTCTTTCTCAAGATTTTTACCCTTCTGTTCTGATTCTTCTTTTACAACAAGGCTAATGTGGAAACATTTAATATAATCATACATATATAACTTATACCAGATTGCTTACCATGTTGGGAAAGGGAGGGGAATAATGGGAGGGGGAAATTTTGGAATTCAAAATCATATAAAAGCAAATGTTAAAAACTATAAATAAATAATTTTTTAAAAAATAGTGCTGGTGACCACTGTGCCCATAGGATATCAAGACAAATGGTGCCATTACTGTTAATTTATTGGATGGCAAATTCTTGTAAATGCAATCTTAGATGGTTTGAAGGGATAATCTGTTGGGAAATGAACTGTCCAGAAAAGACTGCACACTGATAGGGTTCCATTATTGTAGCTTGCCAATCAAACACATTATCTCCAGTAGGACCTGGGAGGTCACATGCCAAGTCATTCAAATCTTGGAGGATTCATTTCAGAGCCATTGCTGGATAAGGACTTTGGTGGACTAAGCAATGAAGGAGATGGGGGAGAGGGTAGGGAAGGGGAGGAGGCAAAGGTGGAGGGAGTTAGGCCGCAGTGATTTCTTGCCCTAGAGTGGGGAGGAAAGAAAGGTTGGAGTGTTAGGGAAGGCTGGAACTGCATGGCATTGAGGGGGTAGGAAGACCAGGAAAATGGATTGGAGAGAAGGGATGGAGTGAAACGCAGTGCCTGGGAAGCTGCAGCATCAGGGATGGGGATGAAGAAAGAATGGGGGTAGTAGGTTGTTGGGTAAGGACTGGATAGACCACACCATAACCCCACCCTTGCCCTATGCGCTGACTTGACTCTTGAATGCTACCACAGCTCTGCTACTGCCCTGTTCTACACAACACCATCACTTAGAGTTATTTTAAATGGAATATCTTTACCACCTCTTGTTACAGAAGTTTTCTTGTTTGTGATATGGAAGAATGCTAACAATTTTTGCAGATTTGCTTTATATCCTGCTACTTTGCTAAAATTACTGTTTCGATGAACTTTTTTGTTGTCTTTGGGATTTTCCAAGTATATCATCATATAGTCTGAAAAAGAAATTTATTACCTCATTCTCCATTCTAAACTTTCTATGTCTTTTTCTTCTTTTATTGCTATTACTAGGATTTCTTATATGATACTGAATGATAATGGTGAAAATGGACATTCTTGTTTCACACCTGATCATGCGAGAAAGGCTTCTAGTTTATGCTCATTAAAAATAATGCTTGATAATGGCTTTCGATGAATGGGGATTTTTATATAAATTTAAGGAAAAAGTCCATTTGTACCTCTACTTTTAAGTGTTTTTAACAGAAATAAGTGTTATAACTTATCGAAAACTTTTTCTGCATCTATTAATATAGTCATATTTTTTTTTTAGTTTTATCACTGTTATAATGAATAGCTTTGACAAATTTTCCTTATTTTAAACCATCCCTGAATTTCTGGTATAAATCCAACTTGATCATAATGTATAATCTTTCTAATATATTATAATAATACTTTAGCAAGCATTTTATTTAAAATTTTTGCATTTATATTCGTTAATGAAAATCTATAATTTGCTTTCAATGTTTTTACTCTTCTTTGTTTTAATATCAGTATCATATTTGTTACATGAAGGAATTTGGTAAGATACTTTTTTATCATTACAAATAATTAATTTAATACTTGAATTAAGAGGGGTGGAGCCAAGATGGCAGAGTAGAAAGATGAACATACCCTATCTCTTCCCCCACAGCCCATAAAATACCTGTAAAGAGTGACTTTCAATAAATTCTAGAGCAGTTGAAGCCACAGAAGGACAAAGTGAAAGAGATTTCCAACCCAGGGTGACCAGGAAGGCCAAGGGGAAGGGTCTGTCACAATGGATGTGGAATGGAGCATAGTCCAGCCTTGGCTGCATTGCACCTGGAGGAGCAAGACCAAAGCAGGCCTATGGGAGGAATCAACAGCAGCAGCAGAAGTTTGCAGATCCCTCAAACCACAGGCATCAAAGGAAACTTCAAATGTCAGTGAGAGGGCTTTTTCAGCTGGGCAACAAGGAAGTTGGGTTCCCCCCCACTCCAGTTCTGGCCCCAGGTGGCAGCAGCATGGGCTTCAGGCAGTTGCAATGGCTGCAGAGCAGCCCTTCCCTCCCCCAAAGGCCCCAGGAAGAATTGAGCAGCTGATCTTAATCTCACACTGAGTGGTGGCCTTGCCCTTCTTAAAGCCCCTGGGGGAATTGAACAGCTGATCAGAGGAGGCCATTGTGGAGAGGAAATTCTACTACTCACAGATTCTGGGCAGAAAAGTTTCTGGTTCTTACCAGACCAGTGTGCTGGCTTGAGTGTACCACCTTGGAGGAACTGAGATCTTACAGGTCCCCAGAGAACCCCCTCCTCTTGACAAAGGACATAAAAGTCAAGAAACTGTGGGGAGAAATGCCCAAAAAGGAGGAAAAATAAGACTATAAAAGGATACTTTCTTGGTGAACAGGTGTTTACTTCCATCCTTTCAGATGAGGAAGAACAATGCTTACCATCAGAGGAAGACATAAAAGCCAAGGCTTCTGCATCCCAAACATGTAAAATAAATATACAGTGTTCTCAGACCATGGAAGAGCTCAGAAAGGATTCTGAAAATCAAATAAGAGAGGTGGAGGAAAAATTGGGAAGATAAATGAAAATGATACAAGAAAATCATGAAAAGCAAGTCAAGAGCTTGCTAAAGGAGACTCAAAAAATGCTGAAGAAAGTAACACCTTTAAAAGTAAGCTAACTCAATTGCCAAAAGAGTCAAAAAGCCAATAAGGAGAAGAATGCCTTAAAAAGCAGAATTAGCCAAATGGAAAAGGAAGTTCAAAAGTTCACTGAAGAAAATGGTTCTTTAAATATTAGAATGGAACAGATGGAAGCTAATGGCTTTATGAGAAACCAAGAAAGAATTTAAAAATGGAAGATAATGTGAAGTATCTCATTGGAGAAACACTTGACCTAGAAAATAGCTCCAGGAGAGACAGTTTAAAAATTATGGGACTACCTGAAAGCCATGGTCAAAAGAAGAGCTTAGACATCATCTTTCAGGAAATTATCAAGGAAAACTGCCCTGATATTCTAGAAACAGAGAGCAAAATAAATATTGAAAGAATCCACTGATCACCTCCTAAAAGGGATCCAGAAAGAGAAACTCCTAGGAACATTGTGGTCAAATTCCAGAGTTCCCAGGTCAAGGAGAAAATATTGCAAAGAGCCAGAAAGAAATAATTCGAGTATTGTGGAAATACAATTAGGACAACACAATATCTAGCATCTTCTACATTAAGGGATCAAAGGGTGGGGAATATGATATTCTAGAAGACAAAGGAACTAGGATTAAAACCAAGAATCACCTACCCAGAAAAACTGAATATAATACTTCAGGGGGAAAATGGTCTTTCTGTGAAATAGAGGACTTTCAAGGATTCTTGATGAAAAGATCAGAGCTGACAAGAAAATTTGACTTTCAAACACAAGAATCAAGAGAAGCATGAAAAGGTAAACAAGAAAGAGAAATCATAAGGAACTTGCTAAAGTTGAACTGTTTACATTCCTACATGGAAAGATAATATTAGTGACTCTTGAAACTTTTCTCAGTATCTGGGTAGTTGGTAGGATAATACACACACACACACACACAGACAGAGACAGAAAGCACAGGGTGAGTTGAATGGAAATGGATCATATCTAAAAAATTAAGGTGTGAGAGAGGAATATATTGGGAGGAGAAAGGGAGAAATGGAATGTGGCAAATTATCTCTCTTAAAAGGGGCAAGAAAAAGTTTTTCAGTGGAGGGGAAAAGGGGTGAGCCAAATAAGGAATACTTGAGCCAAATAAGGAATCATGTACACTCAATTAGGTATGAAAACCTATCTCACAACACAGAATAATAGGGAAGAAAAGGATAAGCAGGGTCAGGGGGATGATGAAAGAGAGGGCGAATGGGAGGAAGGAGCAATTAGAAGTAAACACTCTTGGAGAGGGACAAGGTCAGAAGGGAGAATAGAAGAAATGGGGAGCAGAAGAGGATGGGGGGAAATATAGTTAGTCTTACACAACATGACTGTTAGAGAAGCCATTTGCAAAACTACACATATATAGCCTATACTGAATTGCTTGCCTTCTCAGTGGGGAGGGGTGGGAAGGGAGGAAGGAAGACAAATTGGAACTCAAAAATTTAGGAAGAAATGTTGGAAATCGTTTTTGCATAGAACTGGGAAATAAGAAATACAGGTACTGGAGTAGAGAAATTTATCTTACCCCACAAGACAAAAGAAAAAATGAGGGTAAGAGAAGAAAGGGCATTAGAAGGGAGGGCAGATTGGTAGAAGGGGTAATCAGAATACTTAGCATTTTACAGTGGGGGGAGGGGAGAGATGAGGACAAAATTTTGAATTCAAAATGTTGTGGAAATGAATGTTGAAAACTTAAAATAAATAAATAATTGAAAGATGTAAATAAATAAAATTTTTAAAAGATTAGAAGGAAGCCCAATTATGACCTTTTCAATTTATTTTTCTAAAACAGATCTGCTCAGATGCTTTATTTCTTCTTTTGCTCATTCAGGCAATTTATGTTTTAAAATATTCTTCACTTAAATTTATTGGCATGTAATTGAGAAAAATTATGATTTATAACTGCTTTAATTTCATCGTTATTGATGGTATACTTACTTTAACTCCTAGTTTTATTTACTAATTCAATGTTTTTTATAGTCAGTTTTGTTTATCTTACCTTTAATTTTTAGATTTCCAAATTAGTGTTTAATGGAGGATTTTAGCTTGTTCCTTTTCTAGTGTTTTTAATTGCAGCAGAACAAGAGAGGATTCAGCATAAAAAAATAAATTTCCATTTCAAGAACACCTCTGTAATAAATACGACACATTGTTTTCAAAGCTGCCCAGCTTTTCTTCACTTCCCTGTAGGTTTTCTTTTGTTCTCTGCTGTGTACTTTTTTGCTTTACTTTTCCCCTCCCTCCCTCATTCATCCTAAAAAAAGCTACAATTAAGTGTGGATGCTTATACATATATTTAGATATTTATAAACATACATATACCTACACACACATATATTATATATGAACATACACATATTTGTAAGAGTATACTATGCTTATTTATACTTATCTGTTTCTCAGAAGGTGGATAGCATCTTCCTTTATGATTTTCAGTCTTTCCATGTTTTTCTTAATCAACCAGCTCATTATTTCCTACACCACTGCTAATTTCAACCCATCACAACCAATTTTAGGTAGTGTCAATTAGTTTTTTTTCCCCCAGTTTTCTACATTTCCTCTATTCATGGCTAGATAAGATTTATTTATGCAATAAAATTTTAATTTAAAAGAATCAAAATTATCCTTTTTATGTTCCAACAATGCTCTCCTTTATAATATAGTTTGAGTTCTAATACTGCTTAATCTACTTCCTGTAAAACTTTTTGTCTGGTTTTTTTTTTGAAGTTCCTGATCTCTTGCTCCTCCAGCTGAACTGGTAGAATAATTTTTAGTAATTTAATTGGGATAACATTGAATAAATAAGTTAGGAAAAATTGTCATTTTTTATCATATTGTCTTTACCTACCCATCAACAAAATTGTTACTTCAATTATTTTGATTTGAATTTATCTGTATAAATTTTTATGTTTATGTTCATATGGTTCCTGTGTCTGTTTTGGCAGGCATATGCTTGGATATTTATATTGTCTAGTTATTCTGGATGATCTAAAACAATATTGAATAATATTGCTGACACACAAAATAGTTTCTCTATTTTTTACTTTTCATTAAATCTATTTTAACTTTAACTTCATCTGAGATCATGATTACTATATCTCCTTTTTTTTACAGAGTAAATTCTGCTCCTGTCCTTTGTATTTTTTTGTGTATTTCTAATTTTTATGGTGTCTTCTGAAAGAAACATATTGCTAAATTCACATCTTTAATCTACTATTCTTCTCTATTTTATGGGTAATTTGTCCCATTCACAGACTAAGCTATAATTACTTGTTCTGCTTTTCCCTACTTCCTATTTTTCCTCACTGGTCTTATCATATTTTCCCTATCTCTCCTCACTCTTCTGCTTTACTACTGCCTGCTACCTTGACCTCTTATTCCTTAACCCAAATACCCTGCTAAAAGTCCCTCCCTTATCCTTTCCTTCAATCCTATCCTTGCCCTCTTATTTCTTTCTGAATCTGGAATACTTTTGCATCCTTCTAGATATGTGTGTGTATTCCAAACTTTAACCCATTTCCAGCACTACCTGTCCTCCCCCATTATCTTCTTCTGTATCGTTTTCCTTTTATGCCTCTTTTGATTGGAATGATATACTTCTTTTTAACTCTCCCTCTGAAGTTTGAATTTTTTTACAATCACCCCATCATATCCCATGAAGCCTTTCTTTCAAACTACACAAATAATGATGACAATCATAAGAATATTGCTAATATTTTCACATACATAAATTAAATAATTTGATCTTAACAAGTCCCTTATGATTTGTCTTTAAAACCCTATATTTCTCCTAGATGTTATATGTCTATTTTCCAATGCTTTCTGTTCATTCTGTCGCAAAAACTTGAAAGTCTTTAAATTCATTAATGTCTTTTTTTTCATTTAGGATTATATTTGAATTTTCTGGGTAAGTTACCTTTGATTATAACTCCTCCTCTCTTTCTCTATAGAATATAGTATTTCAAGAACTATGGTCCTTCAAAGTAGCAAATACAAGGTTTTATGCTATCTTTATTGTAGTTCCATGATGCATAAATTATTTTTTTGTTGCTTCAAATATTTTTTGCTTAACCTGGGAATTTTGAAATTTAGCTATGATATTCTTGCAAGTTTTCCTCCTGGGATCTCTTTCAGGTGGTGATCAGTGGATGTTTTCTATTTCTTCTTTGCCTTTTAATTATACAACTTCAGGACAATTTTCCTTGATAATTTATTGTAATATTGTGTCAAGATTCTTTTTTTCAGTGTAATTTTCAGTTGGTGCAACTATTTTCAGATCATTTCCCCTCAATCTATACTCCATGTCAGTTTTTTTTTCTGATGAGATATTTTGCTTTCTCATCTTGTCTTCATTATTTTGATTTTTTTAAATTATTTCTTGGTGTCTTAGAATGTATATTGTTTGTTGCTATGATTTGTTCTTTAACCCACCCATTCTTTAGTAATAGGCTGTTTAATGTCCAATTAGTTTTGAATCAATATTTTTTTACGAAATATAATTTTTACTGCATTGTGATCTGACATGAATACTTTTAATATTTCTGTTTTTAACTATAATATTTTTATGTTCTAACATATGGTCAATTTTTGTTAAGGTACCATGAACCACTAGGAAAAAGGTATATTCCTTTCTACTTCCGTATAATTCTCCCTAGATAGCTATTGTAACTGTCTTATCTAAAATTTTATTCACTTCCTTGACTTTTTCCTTATTTATTTTTGTTAGATTTCTAACAGTCCCTCATCCTCTCCCATAGTCCTGTTATTTACTCATAAGTTTAGAACACTTTAATACCCTGATAGATGTATATGTTGTTCCTTATTTAACCCAGATCCCATAATAACAAGTTCTGACAGTATCAGTCCATCATTTCCACTTGATTCCTCTATATCAGCCTTCCTTTAACACCCCAGTTCTATCACACAGTGAATGACGAATGTTCAAGAAAGAAATTGGGATGTCACAACCTCTCTCCTTTATTTTTTTTATTTTATCTCCTTCCAATTTATATTGCGCATTCCCAAGTGTAATTCTGGCATTAGAGGCAATGGATAAGTAATGTTACACCTAAAAAATCAAATTCAATAAAGTCAAAATAAATATAAATAAATATTGAGAAGTCAGGAAATTGGATGACACAGAGAAGTCTATGTCAGAAATGATATGTTTTATGTATATACAGTGAAATCTAGAAAAGTACTTGGTGTGATATCTTTGCTCCTTATTGTATATAGAATCAAATAAAAAACTAATTGCTTGAATCATCAGAGATTATGTGAAATAGGTGTCACTTCTGTAATACTGAACATCTAAGAGTAATTTCAATAGGTTTTTGGAGGTGGAACCATATTGCAACATTTGATAATAGAGGGGGCATTAAGGAAATGGAAGCATCTCGTGTGGGTAACAATTTCAAGAAGCATTGCAGTGAAAGTATTGCAGTGAAGAATATAGATGGAATAGTACTAGAAGGATTCAAAGGATCAAGGGACAACCTGTTTTGGGCATGGAGTGTACTAAACATGTTTAAAGGAGATAGAAAGGAATCAGTGAAAATAGAGGGACTGAAGATGCATGAGGGAGTACTGATGATCACTAGAGTAAAGTTTTCCAGGAGGCATTAATAAATTAGATCAAAGATATAGTGAAAAGAGTACTGAACTTGGTATCAGGAAGACCTGAATTCAAATTCCACCCTAGATATTAGTTATGCAAACCTGGGTAAGTCAATTAACTTCCATCAACCTTAAATTTATCATCTGCAAAACAGGAGTACTAATAATAATAGCTACTTCATTGGGTTTTTGAGAAGATCAGTAAAGATAATAAATGTCCAGGTCTTTGCAAAACTGAAAGTAATATGTGAAATTTTGGTGATCAGAATTATCACAATTGTATGACAGTGAGCATCAGCTATATAAACAAAAATTGTATGAACTAGTCTTCTGTTCACTAAATGGTTTCCCAAAATCAAATATCTTGTAATCATTACAGTATATTACAGGAAAAGACTTGATAAGGTTTTGTTTATTGGTTTTGCGCAATTCTCTGTGAACTTTGATGTTTGCAAAGAGAATACAATGAACTTCCCTGATAATACCAGACAGAAACATGGCACTAGATTGAAAAAAAGTTAGTGGAAACAGAATCCAGAATTCCCAGAAACATACTGGTCATTTGTGCTTGGGAAGCACTTTGATGATGTACCAACTCATGATTATTTTTATCCCATGATCTTCCTACACTGTATAAAAAGTAGCCTGATATTTTCTTATGCTAATGGTTACATCCTCAAAAGGCCAAGTTCAAGGCAACGTGTGGATGGAAACAGGGATTTCTCAACCTATATCTTAGCTAAATGTTCAGTTCTATAGATGTACGTTAGTAATGACTATGAAAAGGGAATCTAAAACAAATAGAAAGTAAGGTAAAAGTAAGGTAAACAATAAGAACAATGAATGTGTTTTCTGGTAGTTTGCTAGTCCCTCTGTCAGATGTGTAAAGTTACGGGAGTATTTAGAGTCAGAAAGTAGGATTTAGGGATAAAGAATGACATAGAATGAGTCCAATGTTCTTCTTCTACAGATGAGGAAATTGAGGCACAGAGAGATCAAGTGCCTTGTCCAGTGTGACACAGCTAGTAAGTTTTTGATGCAGCACTATAATCTAGATCTTTCTGTTCCTAAGTCTAGTTCATTATACACAGTACTGGATTCACATCATAGGAACTGGTATATAAGCGGCAGTCTTGTCACAGAAACTTAAGCAAAAGCAATTTAAACAGATCTATTAAATTATAGTAAACTGCATTTTGGTCGTAATGTAATATACTATTGTAGGAAAAAACCATAGAGCTTAAGTACTGTAAGTTTCCACCAGCGGTTTCAGTTCATTCCCAGTAATAGATTCTGTCTGGTAACTGTATAAGGAGCTTACCAAGAAGGGAGGTGCTCAACATCACAATGGTAGCTGCTAAGTGATAAATTCTTTGTCCATGGATTCCCATAAAAAAAGATTCATAAAAATAAATACCCGTCCTATGCAATCCTTTCCCACTTCCACAATAATGATGGTAGAGTAATAGAGAAATGAAAAGAGGATGCTATGAATCACACTGTTTTAACAGCAGGTACGTTTCTAATGACTAGGATATAAACTATAGGAGGAACCTAGTCATATACATATTGACCACCCAGCTACAAATGAAATTAGAAAATATGGTAAAATGGAAGCCAAATGTAATGAAAGTTGAAAAAGGTATTTCTAAAAGTTGGCAGCATTGGTTTCATTAAGCAATCAAGTGTCCCAAAATCATTTTAAGTAAAATGTGGCCCTCTTGTTTACTGGAACTCATGATGAGCACAAGTATAAAAATTACTATCAATTACAGGCAACGAACAGCATCTGCAGTTGAGACTTAAATTTTAAAAAATCGATAAAGAATCAGCTTAAGAGGCTCTACCAAACCATCAACACATTCTTTTTTTTTTTTTGTTACTTCAATGCAAAGCTGAAAGCAAAGGAGGTCATTGTCAGTTGTATTACCACTAGGTTCTGATGACCCTGGAGTAGAAAGTGAGGCTAATGACTTTAATGACTTTTCACAGCCCTGCCTCACTGAAATCCATTTCACTCGCAAGGCAAGACATCTCCTTCCTGATGTCATTGGGCTTCATTAATTACAAAGGGCACACCACAAGAATTCATTTATTATTTCAATTTGAAGTTGGGCACAGAAAAGCATAGTGAAAAAGAGGCTGAAAAATGTGATTTGGATTTAAAAAAATAAAGACTTTTTGCTGCTTAAAACATATAAACCATTGAGGCATGAATACATTCTACAAGAAGAGAGTTGGCATAATAAAAATAGGTACTATTTGCACAGTGTTTTATGTTTTGCAAAGTACTTTACAAATAATATCTTAGTTGATTCTTTCAGCAACTTAATGAGGCAGGAATATTTTTAACTCCATATTTCAGATAGCAGAAACTAAGCCTGAGATGGTTTAAGTGACTTACCAGGGTCAAAGTGGGAAGTTGAACTCAAGTCTTCTTGGTTCTAAGTCTGGCACCAACATTAGTTCCAACCATATATATTTAAATAAGCATTTACCTCAAATAACAGGGAAAAATGGCTTTATTTACCACAGATTTTTAGAGTAGCTTAGTTGATGTCAAAAGTGTCACCACAATGATGTCAATGATGCCCAGCCAAAAAGATATGATCTCCTTGACAAGCAAATGTTAAACAAATGACACAAATAGCAAACGAGTGTGTACTCTGAAAAGGGAGAATGACATTGAGGAGGGCAACATGGGGTACTTGCTAACTATGTAATTCTGACCAAGCCACTTTACATCTTTGAGCATCAATTTCTTTATCCATAGAATAAAAAGTAATTTGCAAATCTGAAAGTACTTTGGAAAAAGGAATTAATATCATTAAGGAGGCTGTACCATATTACCAAATGATGGTTACCATTTGAGATATGGCCTAAAACATATGACCAAGGAGGTATATTACTAATAATGAGATAATATAGAAATACAGAAAGCGTTAATGTTTGCAAAATGCTTCAAATATGTTAGCTTATTGAATCTTATTACAAAAAAGAAGGAAGTTACATGCTACATATATGTAACATTATATTTGTTAATTTATTTAATCTCATCTCTAGGAAAGGAAATGCTCTAGTTCTACTCCAAGAGTGAGTTGCAATAACTATAAAGCCTAAATATTACCCTGTTGTCCCTGAAATATTAAAATTTCAAGACAGGGCTCCTTTGATTGGGTTCATCTTGTTACTGAGATTGCCTGATTCTTCTCTATCAGTTTCTGAACCCCTCCATGAAAAGTGCTTTGAAAGCCTTAAATTGCCATTTGAATGTGAGCTATTCAATATAAATGTATCTGTCAAGAATCTTAGAGAATTTTCCCATCTTTTTATCTAAGAATGATGAGAGGTAACGGTTGCATTATCTGGTCAATGTGACCTTTAGCATATACTCCTTGCTTAAACTTTTACAACTGATCAGATGTGGATAGTCACATATCTGATCCATCTTGACAAAGTAGTAAGAAGTTGCAGCAACACCATGAGGGACTTACACTTCAGATGCTGCTGCTATTACATTTTTTGTAATCATGTTTTTTGTTACTCCTACTCTTACTATTTCTACTAGTACTATTAATATTACTTCATAATTAACTAAGGACCATAGACAGAGTTGGAGGCGACCTCAAAGGTCATTCAGTCCAAACCTCTTCCTTAGAAATGAAGACATTGTCCCCAACTGATAAATGGCCAAAGGATATGAACAGGCAATTTTCAGAGGAAGAAATTAAAGGTATCTATAATCATATGAAAAAATTCTCTAAATCACTTGTGATTAGAGAGATGCAAATCAAAACAACTCTGAGGTACCACATCACACCTGTAAGATTGGCAAACATGACAGAACAAGAAAATGGTAAACGTCGGAGAGGATGTGGGAGAGTTGGAACACCTATTCATTGTTGGTGGAGCTCTGAGCTCATGTAACCATTCTGGAGAGCGGTTTGGAACTATGCCCAAAGGGCTACAAAAATGTGCATACTATTTGACCCAGGAATATCTCTACTAGAACTGTATCCCCAAGAGAACATAAAAATGGGAAAGGGTCCCACGTGTACAAAAATATTTAAAGAATCACTCTTTGTAGTTGCCAAAAACTGGAAATAAAGGGGATGCCCATCAATTGGGGAATGGCTGAATAAATTATAGTATATGAATGTAATGGAGTATTATTGTGCCATAAGATATGATGAACAAGAAGACTTCAGAGAGGCCTGGAAGGACTTATATGATCTGATGTTGAGTGAAAGGAGTAGAACCAGCCATGTGCAAGAGTTTTTTCAGGAACTTCGTAGCAATGCAAGAACTCAAAAAAAAAAATCCCCAAAGGTCCTCTAACACAAAAATGCCTTCCACACTCAGAGAAAGAACTATGGAATTCATTCGCAGAATGTAGCAGATCATGTTTGTTTGTGTGTGTGTGTGTGAGTGAGTGTGTTATGTTTTGATTTGTTATGTAATTTCTTCCATTTATTTTAGTTCATCTATACAGCATGACTATAGTGAAAACGTATTCAATAGAAAAGTAAATGTAGATCCTATATAGAATTGTATGTCATCTTGGGGAGGGAGGGGTGTGTTATGAGGGTAGGTGGGGGGAAAAAAATCTAATTTTTATGGTAGTGATTGTAGAACATTAAAAAGAAATTAAAATAATAAAAAAAAAGAAATGAAGACATTGAAACCTAGAGGTGTTAAATGACCTCTTTAGGAAACCACAAATAGCATCATTGGTGAAATATGAACACTAGTCCTCTGACTTTTCTTCATGACATATTAGGAAAATAACCAAGAGAGTGCCAGGGCCAGGAGTGATTCATAACCCATTGGAGGCTGGAGCATGGAACTACTTGGAGGTCCAGGAAACCCAAGCTCCCCATGAAGGAACAGAGGAACCAATGGGGAAGAGGTAACCCTGAGCACAGAGATGACGCAGTACATAGAGCACTGGGCCTGGAGACAGGACGATCTTAGTTCAAATGTGACCTCATTCACTTAACAAGCTATGATTCTGGGCAAGTCACTTTGTTTCTGCCCCAGCTTCCTCAACTATAAAATGAAAATGACAATAACACCATAGCACCAAGTCTCAGGGTTGTTGTGAGGATCAAATTAGCCATTCACATAAAGACAAACATAAAGAGCTAATGTGTGGCTTGCCAAACAAAAACAGTCCTGCTTGTAGGCTGTTTGCTATTATCTCCCCAACTCTATCACCCGAAATAAAATGTTAAGTTTATAATAGCAACTCCTGGGACACATTGGGAAATAATGAATCAAACATCTGTGGAACTCAATTGCATAAAACAGTAGTAATCAGTGGAGTTGATACTGTATTAAAGATGGACTTTCAAAACCAATTCTTGACATTTTCCATATGTGTGTATATGTATGTATGTATATGTTCTGCCCTAATATCTGCCAAACTATTTTCTGGTAGAATGACCTTTCAGAAAGAATAAAAAATGTTTTGAAGTCTTTAATGATGAAATTGAAAAAGGCCATTGGTTCTGATGATGCTTACTTGTACCTATGGGTCATCAATAGGACAGTTAGGTGGTGCAGTAGCGAAAATACCGCCCCTTAAGTCAAGACGTTCTGAGTTCAATCTGGCTTCAGACACTTACTAGCTGTGTAGCCCTGAGCAAGTCACTTACCCCTTTTTGCCTCAGTTTCTCATCTGTAAAATGAACTGGGGAAGGAAATGACAAACCACTCCAATATTTTTTTCAAGAAAACCCCACAGAGTCACAGAGAATTAGGCATGACTGAAATGACTTGAAAAAAATACAACAACATCACGTCACTAGTAACTATGAGAAAGCAGTTTCCGAGTGAAAGAGACAAATCTCAGATAGCAAAGATGTGAGGACAAGGAGCTGTTGGTTGAGGGAATAGAAGACTTGATTTATAAAATACAGGGTGTCCCAAAAGTCTTAGTGCAGTTTTAAACTATCAAAACTGCCACTGCTATTAAAAATTATGATTTCACATTTATAAAAACTATAAATACAATATGATATGATGTGGAAACAAGAGGCAACATCATCCAGAGTTGGCCTGTGATAAGGAAGACATTGGTTCCAGTCCACTCTCTTGGCATACTAGCAGCATAACCTTATACAATGCACTGAACCTCTCTGTGCCCAAGACAATTATCAGACACTATAAATAGTGGAAATACTGCCAGTATGCATTGTTAGAGAAAGCTTCTGACTAGAAGCTCTCTATACTACTAAAATTTTAGTGCCAGTGTAAATATATATATATGTATATTTATATATATATATATATATACATATATATATATAAACTCATGAGAATATGAGATGATGAGAACATATGAAGGGGAAAGTTTCAAGTATTATACAAAAGCAAAATATGGAAAAACATCTTGTCCCCAAACTCCTTATAAGAGCCTTTGTTTTCATGTACTCTTTCATTTCATTCCACAGTTTCTCTGTTGCAAATCAACCAATTACTTTTTGTACCTTTCTTTGTGTGCTTACTATTGATGAACACGTTAATTCTTTTCTATTTTTCCTCTTCTGATTTTCAACAAAATTAAGTCTCATCTATGCAGACAAACTCAGAAATACAGTGTCCCATAAGTCTTCCTATGATTTAAATCTTAAATAGCTTAGATATAGTCTTTTTTAATGTGGGTGTTAGTATTCATGGATTGAAAACTAGAAGCCAACTGTTTGAAAGACATAGTTCATAAATTACAGAGTTATAAAGCATGTCTGGGCATTCAGATTAGTCACAAGTAGAAAGAATGGATGTATTATAAGGATTATTACAAGCAGAGTATAAAGTTGTAGTAAAGATTCCTGGAATGAGGACTAGATTTGATCAATGTCAAAGAGACTACCAATTTTTATTGGCCTTCAAGTATGTAATCACAAAGTGGGATCTTTTGTTGATTCTGTTTTAGTATAATCAAGAAGTAGAATGCTCTATTTGTTCCAGGATCCATTTAGATTGTAAGACCAAGAATCCTGAAAGGGTGGACTATGATGGCAAGCAAAGTGGGATTTTTTGATGTTTCTGTTTTAATATAATCAAATGCCTGTGACTGAATCAGAAACTTCTCAGAGTTCCTCCTCCACCCTTTCTTTTAACTTTCCTGTCTTAGGTTCTGAAGCAATAAATATACTTTTCAAGCTGCCTCTTACCTTTCTTTCTCACTCATATTTCCTAAGTTCATTTCCTCATCGGTCCCCCAAAATAAGGTATACTTCATGGTTCAGCATGGTTGAGTTTACTCTGCTTTGGAAATTATAGTGACTCAGAGTTTGAATTACTTCTCAATGAAAATTACTGCTTATCTACAGATGCACAGAAGTAGAGAGGGCAGAATAAAATCAAGCTATACTGATCATAAAAGAAAAAGTAAGTTCAGAATAGCAAATAGGAACCAGAATGTGGTGAGCCTTGAGTCTTTGTAGAACCAGCAGGTATGCTGCAATAGAGGACAATTTAGCTAAGGAATACCTTCTCTCTTCTCTTCTGAAAAGTAAAAGGGCCAGTTCCTTCTCCTGGTCAGTGAGCTGGGCTTTAGGCATTATCTTACCTCCAGTCACACTCCTATTTCCTTTCTCCCCTCTTTGTTCTCTCACTTCTGGAGCTGTGGCATCAGCACACACGCCATGAGCTCACTTACAGTTTTAAGTTGGAATGAATTTGACCAAATCTAATTGCTTTCTTTTCTTTGATCTTTTGGGCAGCTTACTAAAACAATATAGTTCTGCTTATTAAAGCATCATCACATAGCTCTTGAGCTACTTCTTAGAGAAAAAAAACCATAACAATTTTGCCAGAAATCAAGATGCATGACCTGTTTTAATTTTATGGTTTGGGGAGCCACTGTGTCTTCCTCCCCATTTCCATTTTATGCAAACTTATCCACTGAAAACAAATGAGATTAGATTTTATTTTTTTTATAGAGAAACCCAATTTTAAAGTTCTAACCAAACAGTGAACAAGCAATTTTAAGGACAGAAAAACATCTTGTAATAAAAAAATGTCAGCTTTTTAGCAGTCAATAATAAAATACAGAATCAGAGAATGAGGCAGTTCATCTTATTACTAACGTCTCTTGTGAAAAGGCAGTGCCATCATCTCCCAGATAGATTCTTTCAATAAGCACAGAAGTGAGAAAAAGCTTCCAGTCACTCAAAATCTCTGTCCAGCTTCCATTAAAAGTGTCTTCCAGTGCTGCTGTTCTCTCTGCCTCTGCTTCTGCTTTTCTCACCCAACCCTCCTTACATCGTTCACATATTTATCCAAATGGGATTACTTTGCTGATCCCTGATTTAAAATATCCCACTGAGTTGATGAACTCCATTGTCCCATTCCGAGTCGTCAGGGCCGCTTGTCTCGGAACTATTGTGGAGAAGAAGCACATCTTCCAGAGAAAAAGCCCCGACCCTGACTGGTCACAGTTCTGCTCATATGTTATTATTCACTTTTCAGTACCTTATTGCTCTACGTTGTGGGCAGAAAAGGAGAAAAATGATTTAAATTTTTACTGCAGAAATGTGTTTTATATTCCATATTAATTTGAACAACATAAAGTTGTGCATGTTTATTATCAATTGTAATATGTATTCTTTTCATCATTCAGAGGCATTTATAATATATGAAAAAATAAATAAGGAAAAATTTAGGTGGATAGTCATTAGAAAAAAAAATTATACCGGAACAGAACAAAAGCCTGAATTTTCTTTGATTCAGAGATTTCTTTTAGTTCAGGATTACCTCCATCGACAGCAAAGTGTGTGAAGGAAAATCAATTATCCCAGAGATATTCGATATAACTTTTTCATGGTGTATTTTAAACTAACCTTGTTTTTTTTATGCTCAACCTCTGTTTTATGCTATTCTTCCAAGTAAAGTCTTATCCTGTCACATTCAAAGCTCTGAATTTCTGTGGTACCTATATATCATCTTTAAAATATAAAGATCAGAGAGATGGCCCCATTCATTTCTGGAAACACAACTCTAAACAGTTCAGACTCACTCATCATGCAATATCTTTTCAATATTTATTTATAAAATAACAGGTCATTCTCAGAAGATGTTTCCTTGTCTTCTTTGTCTTCTCCTTGTTGGACATATATACTAATATATCCAAATGAAATTTACATGGGCACACATACATACATGTACACATATAGATACATCCCCAGATATTTCATAGGGGAAAACACCTTATATTTACAACCAATATTTACAACTCAACAAAGTTACTTTCTATAAAATTCAGTTTGACTCTTGATATCTATAACATTTGTGGGAGAGCCAAGTAACATATTTGTTGGAATAACAAGAATAAAGGAGTGATGCTTCAGGACCCATGCAATGCAGAGAGATCAAGAGAGATCCTGGTAAGATCCCACTAAGTTTAATGGACCCTCTGTGTAGGATCTATAGAAGCACATGGACAAAAATCCTGGAGTATGAGAAAGCTGCATAGGTTTCCATCACTGCCAGAAGGGTTACTCGCGTGATGAGATCATTGATCCATCAAAACATTGAAGTTGACAAACTAAACAGATCTCCCTTTATTAGCCCTCTCCAAATTAAAGACTGCTTGGGTGGTATTCATGCTTACAAATACAAATAGGGAGCATGTGCCAGGGGTTACCTCACTTTTACTAGCCAATTTGCTCTTCTGTGACTTTAACATTTTCCTCATACAGATAATCGTCACAACTAGTATTTAAATCTCAAAAAGTTAAAAAACTGATTTTAAAAATTAGTATAAATTTGTTGGTCTAGATCATTATAATAGACAATTGTTTTTGAAGTAGATAATAGATGTGTATAGATGTGTGTATACATTTGTGTGTACTTACATATATACATACTTGTATAAAAATTATACAGATATATGGAATATTGTGTGTGTGTATGTATTCAATATTGTATTAGCAACCTAAATATCTCCAGAGTATTTAGGTGGCTGCCTGGTCTCATTCATAGGAGTACTCCTACCAACAGTTCAGTTACTTAAAAACAAAATTTAGAGAAGAAAACATGAGGGCATAGTTTTCATAGCAATGTTTTATATCACTCTACCTAAAATTCAATATTGCTTCATTTAGTTTGCTTTTGAAAAAGCCAAGGTTCTGATAATCTGGGAATGCTAAGGAGCTAAACACAACAGGATACTCCCAAATCCTTGTACACGTCAGAGATAGCAGAGTCATCTTAGGATGTTTTTACTTATTTTGAAATACAAAATATTTCATTAAACAAATTGGAATTTTTTGTAATCATTCCTTTGGGTTAAACAAGCAAGAGCTGAGGAATAGTTCCCTAAATACTGCACTTGAATACATGTGAGATTCTGGTGTTCTCCTATTAACCATTCCAAAGAACCTCCTATTTGGTGTTCCAGCCTCCATTCTCTCCCTCACTGAAATCCAACGCTTATACTGTTACTCAAGAAATTAGTACTAATCTGATCATGCCATTTCTGGGTTAAAAAACCTTGGGAAATTCCAGCTCTTCTAGGTTTTCTGTACTTAGCCAGTGTTCCTGGCTCCAGACATTTCCTCACCCTCCTTCTTTTACTTCCAGAAAGCTTACATACTTTAAGTGTCCTACAAGAGGCAATTACATAACCTTTGTTCTCAAACACAAAGAAGTAGTTCTAATGGAACTTCAGAGGTTTCAAATTAGTGGAGATCTTTCAGTCAGATAGGTCCTTATGAAGGCTTGAAATCAC
Source organism: Bettongia penicillata ogilbyi (assembly GCA_023548195.1). Lineage (NCBI taxonomy): Eukaryota > Metazoa > Chordata > Mammalia > Diprotodontia > Potoroidae > Bettongia > Bettongia penicillata. The sequence goes on from JAJHZJ010000702.1 coordinate 549,396, forward strand.
ACTGTATTTATACTTTGTTTTCTTATAGTGCAAAATAGAGTTTATACCTCCTTGCTTTCCAGGGTTTCATAATCTACATAAGTATACAAAGTATAGAACTGAAACAGTGAATCCAAAATAAAGAAGTACAGATAGTATACCCATAGGGACACATAGTCAGCTAAGAGATGAAACTCCTTGCCCAAATGTACCAGCAAGTCAGACTGAACTTCTGCCCCCTGAAAGAACTAACATGGCCCATGTAGCTTCATCCATACTGATCCCTGATATCTTTTTCATAGAAGAGAGCATTACTATATCACATGGCTGTCTGAATAAAAATTAGTCCATTTCTTTGTCTTAGTTTTAAAAACAGTTTAAACTTTGACCACTGAGAAGTCTGCTGGGCCTCAGATTAATCGAGTGAAAGTCATTTATTTGCAATTAAGTTGGTTAAATTTGTATGATAAATTGTATGTGTGCATATATATACATATATACCACATATACACACATATGTGTATTATATTTGTGTACATAGAAGTATATATATATACACATATGAAGCTGGGTGGCACAAGAGTGTGGGGGCTGGAATCAGAAAGACTTGAGCTCAAATCCAGCCTCAGACACTTACTAACTGTGTGACCCTGAGCAAGTCACTTAAGCTTGTTTCCCTCAGTTTCCTCATTTATAATATGAACAAGAAAAGGAAATGGCAAATCACTTCAGCATCTTTGCCAAGAAAATCTCAAATAAGGTCACAAAATGTTGGACATGACTGAAGGGACTGAAAAACTAATATACATATGTGTACACTTACAGTCTATTTTAATAGAATGTAACTTCTCTGAAGGCATGAAGTATTTTAACTTTGTCTTTGACACTGTACACGGTGCCTCAAACTCCAAAAGTTATTAATACGTTTGCTGGTTGATTATTACTCTACCTTCTTATCTTAGTAATCACTAATTAGTAAGCAATTTAATCTTTGACCATTAAGAAATCTACTGTGCCTAGGGTTAATCCTTTTAAAGAATCATCTGTTTACAACTAATCTCTTCCAAGACAATGCATATTCTCTGAACTTTTTAGTACATTAGTAATTGTAATAGCACATTAAAACACTGATTTTTTTTCTTGGAATGCTTCAACCATTTCATTGATCTCCAATACACTTATTCCATCTTTTTCAAAGTAAAAATATTCTTTTTTAGAAACAGCAGCAAAATGTGAAAAACCTCCAATTATTTCCCATGGAGATGTCACTGACTTCTTAGTAGAGAAATATTACTCGGGATCAACAGTCAGATACAAATGCCAATCCTTTTATAGAATGGAAGGTTCCAGTCAAGTAACACGTCAAGATGGGAAGTAGTCAGCCCCTGCATCATGTCTAGATATGTTTAGAATAGAATTTTGGTGCAGGGAGGATCAGTGGTTTGAAGCTCACTTAGAAATGGGGGCCACTAAACTTCATATGGATCCCTGGTGACGCATAGTATCTTAGAAAACAATGTTTTACCACTATTTGTGTTCTATTTTCTTTTTATTTATTTTGTTAAATATTTTCCAATTGGAAATTATTTTCAAATACTTCGTTCTGGATGGCACTGGGGCATTTGCCAGCTCTGGAGTAAAAAGAACACAAATGATGAATCAGCAGTCATTACAGGCATCACATGTTTACTTTTTAAATTATTTAACTTATTTTTAAAATGCGTCATGCTATTCAAAATATTCATTTCATATGTTATAACTAGCTAGCCTTTTCCTTTATATTGCAGGACTATGCATAGTAACCTTAGAAAGCATAAAGGAAAACAATATAAAACTGAGTTGGACAAAATCGGTAAAGCAGTATATCGAAACTGGAGGTACTATTGAATTTTCTTGCAAGGATGGCTATCAGAAAGATTCACAAACATCAGAATCTCAAGTACAAGATTCAGAAGGAAAACTGAAGTATCCTAAATGTGTCCATAAGTATTATTCATTTTTCCATCAACATTTCCCACATCTTTGGATTTTTTGGGAAAAGTTTCTAAATATAGGATGCCCAAAATAGACAGCTTAACAAATTCTCCAGGAATATCAAATTTCTCTCCTTTTATTTTCATAACTCTGTAGAATTAAACTGAGGTCAAGCTTTTACGGGATACTTGTCATGCTACCTCTTAATTAAGCATAAAAACTTTGTTTTCTTATAACGCTAGAGTTGTTAGGTGACATAATTGGTTTTTCTTCATTCTCAAAGAGGACCAAAATGACATCACTATATTAATCAATTTACAATGTGTTGGACCTTGTCTGATCAGACCAGTACAAACTCAGAGTGCTTTACCACAGACCCTACACATATTGAGGATGTGAATATTTGGGGTGGATTCTCTAAATTTGTGCATCTTGTGCTTATTTTGAGCTACTTCAGTCCTTCTTTACTCACAGAACACAGCACTATCTTTGATGTTATGTGGTTCTGTGCCAGTGTCTCCTATGTCATATGAACAATTACGAAGTTCTTCAGAGACCTTGAGTGTGTCCTTCTACCATTTCTGACCACCATATTAACAATTGCCTTGTGTGGGTTCTCCATAAAACAGTCTTATAGGCAACTTGGCATTTGTGTAACACAACCAGCCCATTGCAGTTGTGCTCTCTGCAGTAGAGCTTGAATGCTTGGCAGTTTATTAAGAAATAATCATCAGAGGGAAAGAACTAACCTTGAGAGAGATTAGGAAAGGCTTTCTATGAGTATGCAGCCAAGGTTACAGTGATATTAGCTTTAGAGGTAATTGCAAAACTAAGTTGGCAATTTCATAAGGGTAAGTGAAAAGTTGGAATGAATATACTAAGTTGAAATAGAAGTCATTGGAGAGCATTACTTAAAAATATCAAGAGATGGGTAAGATTTCATATGTGATTTACTTTCCCATAAGATATTTTTTTGTTTCCTGATATGCTTTTTTCCTTCAAGTAATATAGCCAATCCAGTATCTTCACCTAACTTGAAAAAAAAAATACAGCACATTGACCTGGGAAATAAAACACAGACAGAATTATGCTGCATGAAGAAAAAGAAAAAAGAATCTGTTTTGTCAGATTTTTGTAGTCCAGGATCTTTCTCTGTTTTTCTGTTTTTTAATTCTGTTTTTAATTAATTTTTAATTTTAATTTTAATTCTGTTTTTAATTAAAATCTGATCAATTTCTCTGTTTTTCATGATTTAGATTATTACACTAATGTGCTAGGACTGAGTGGGAATCAGTTGCTTTACAAACAAATATCATGTTACTGGGGTGGGGAATAAAATTAATGGATTGCTAAAGAAGAAGGTGATGGGATAGGTCAGAATGGCATTCTTTGCAAAGTTTACACAAGTTATCTGAGTTGATTGTGAAAGTATTGGTCAGACTGAAGGGCTGTAAATGAAAGATTTGAAAAAAACAAACTATTTACTTTCCCTCTCTTCTTCTTACTACCCCCTCCCCTTTTGAATATGTTTAATTAAGTAGTCATTTAGTTTCAGTAAATGGGAAGTGGGGTACATAGAGAAAGTATTCTTTAATTCTTTGCACAGTCTGGGAACTTGAAAATAATCCAAGTGAGAACATGCCTGTATTTTTAATGACAAATCAGAGTGGAGCTCACAACTTTTAGAGTGAGTGGAAAGACATGGAGAATTCTGTTCATACCCTGGCAAGGAACAAAAAGACTTGTTGAATTTTGTGGTTTGATATTTGTTGGGTGTTTATTTTTGTTTTTGTTTTTTTCTCTAGCTTTGCTCCAGTTTCTAGTAGGTGGGTCATTTAGTTAATGGACTTTATTCACGCAGCATATTTTCAACTTCTGTTTTAAACGGGATCTCACTTGGAGCAGTCAGAGGAGGGCATTACATGGTATCAGCAATATCTAGGTCTTAAATGTGTCTTACATTCACGTACAAAAAATGAGATTTCTAGTAAAGATTGTTTCACTTCTATTATGGACTATCTGTGCTGCACAAGGTAAGGGGGCAGAATTTTGGTTCTCTTTAAGGAAACTAAAAAAAATTTGTTAATATACTTTACAGAGACAAACTGAGGCAGGCAGAGATCAAATTATATATTATAATTATATTCTTGTTCTTTCTAAAGTTCATGCACGTATGGTATTTTAAAATGTTAATTATTTCAATAGTACATTTAGATGCTCCTCACTTTTTATTTTCAGGTAAATATTATGAAAATATTTTTGGAGAAATCATTTCTGAAGTACTAAGCTTCTTAAAGAGTAAACATTTTTGATTCATTAAAACATTCCTTAAAAAACTTATTTTCTGAGCTATTGTTTTATTATTCTGGGGATTTTCCATGAAATGTCAGAGACAAAATTCATGCTATTATTACTGGACTGATAACTAGCCTAGATTGTATCTATGCCTAGAGATCAATGTATTTCTTTTCTGTTTCCAATGCCTTGGTGTTTTGTTTTGTTCTTTGAAAATAATTCTAATATACCCTAAGTGGAAATTACTTACGGTACATCTGTAAACATAGCATCAATTCAAGTTAGTAAAAAATTCAATCTATGAACTGATAACTTCATTTGATAATTAGGTTTCTTTCAAGAAATTATTTTTAATATAAACTACAGAAAAATTCTCTACTAAATGCAATATTCTGGTAAGAAAATAGAATGAGATAGGTCTTTCTCAGGATAGTGAGAAAACTGATGAATGAACTTGTTATCACACATACTTTAAATGAGCTCTACTGACTTACAGCCAATTGGTGAGTTTACCTTCAGGTGCTTTACTTTGATGGTGCATGTAAGATAAGTGATAACTAGGATTCATATTTTATGTATCTATCTCATCAAACCACATCAAGCATCTTTTATTTGAGGAAGAAGTCATAATGTAGTATGAAGAGTTCTGAATTTGAAGTCACCAGAGATTTGGATTCAAATCCTACTTTGATTGAATGTATGACAATGAACAATTCACATGATCACTCTGGGCTTCATACCTTTAGTACTTACCTCATAAGGTTTTTGTGATGATCTAATAAGATACTGTATGGAGAATATTTTACAGACCTTAAAGCACTATATAGATGTCAACTATTATTTTCTTGTGATTACTAGAAATATGCTATCCATATAATATCTTTATATGTATATATTTAAAGTTCACAGATCCCAGGATAAAAACTCTTAAGTTAAAAGCTGAGCTGAAAGGATTCGACAAATCAACATGTAGGTGTGCAGGTGTAGTGGAAGCATTGGGACAAATCCTTGGCATAGGAAATACAGGAAAAAATAAATTAAAGCAGGGAAGCATTAGCCATATTAAGGATAGAATGGGGATGGGGATGAGGTGTGGGGTGGAGGAAGTGGTCATTTGATTCAGGCTGGAAGACAGAGGATGTGAACGTAGTAGGAATAAAGTTTAAATATGTAGTGTGGTGCCAGATTTTGGAGAATCTTGAGCGTAAATTTTAAAAAATTTGAACATTATTATGTATTTTATGTTTATATATTTATTTATAAGTTAGGTGGTAATGAGGGTCTCTACGCATAGGTAGTAGGGAGAGGGAGTACAGAAGTAAGGCAGAATAAATACTACATGTTAGCTGATTAGAGAGGAGACACGAGGGAGAGGGCCTGGAATAGCTAAAGGTGGCAGCAAGCTCTCAGCAATGGGAGAGTGGCTGACCAAGAACACAAAAAAACGAAAGTAAACCTTATAATCACAATGCCCAGCTTGGCTCTGGAGGAAAGTGGCAAATACTTACCTCCCTCCTTTTGTGGCCAAGGACAGAGACACAAACTGTGATACATTACACTCACACACACACATACACTCACACACACACATATACATATGTATATACACACACATACATATATATGTATACACACACATATTCTGTCAGGTATAGTTGACTTGTTAATTTTAGTAAACTCTATTTTTTATCTTTCTTTTAAAAATCTGTGCTACATGGGATGGTCTGTAGGTGGGGAGGCATGAGGATACGTGTATTTGGAAATAAAAGTGTTGTAAAAATAAAAGGTATCATCCTGCCCTATTGTGCTCTCATGTATTTACACAGATTGTCCTCATACCACAAATATATTATATTCTTTCAAGGCCTGGATCTAGGGCCAGCAATTCCTCTACCATGAAGCCTCCCCTGGTCTCTTAAATTTCCCGTAAAGCCCATTATCATGAGAAAATATCAGATTTTACATTTTGCTTTACTTATTGATTTACCTATCATCCCTAGGTCTTCTCCTCTTAAGAAATTCCTTCCTACCAGTCCCATTCTGCCTTTGGCCCCAGTTCTGTGTTCTCTTTTCACCTTTGATTTCAAACTGGGTGATTCAGATGACCAGGCATCTAGAGTCAGGGGAGGTTCACTGTGATTTGTTACATTGAAAAGCACATTTTTGAAGACTGTCTTCAAATCCAGGAAAAGGATCAAGTTCTGCACATTCTGCTTTCATGGTAAAACCTTTTGACTTTATTCTCAGCCTTCATAACTGCCTTTGCCTAATGCCCTGGAAAAAAATCTTAGCCTTTATTCACCATCACCAGGCTATATATTCTTTTCTTTTCTTATGTTTATCTCTCATAAGTTCACTGATGGCCACTGTAGCAAATGATGAAATGGACAAAAATTTGTTTCCCAACTCTGTTTCAGTACCTCTCTCCTGTTGTTTTGAACTCCTTTTCTTAATATTCCATGGCTACCCAGTATTCATGCTCCACCCACAGAACCAGTGCATATAAGGGAAAGAGCAGAAAATGAGGAGCAAGTCAGAAAAATATGATGGAATGAGTGTTGAACTTGGATCTTAAGAATCTGAGTTAGAATAATGTCTGCTATTTACTGGCTATGTAATTTAGGGTCTCTTTCCTTCTATGGGGACTTGGTTTCCTTATCTATAAAATAAGACGGTTGAATTCAATGTGGTATTGAATTGCACAAGACTCTAAGTTGACGATAAAATGTGTAGTAACTACTATAAGGGGCAGAATTCTGTGGCACATCAGTATAAATTTTCAGGGGCATATCTGAAATTATATAAGATCTTTTCCACCTATAAATCTGTGTTGCATGAACTGAGTTTGGGTTCTGGCTCTGCTACTTGGCAGCTGTGTAGCCAAGCAAGCTAAGGAATCAAAAATGAAACTGACTCACTCTTAAATGATTTCTATTTTGTGGCACAAAATGGCTACTAGAAAAGCAGAAATATGATTCACATTGTTTTGATCTGACACCAAAAATCAAATTTTATTTTCCTATGGAAATAATTGTTGCTTTAACATCCATCACATGTAGCCTTCATAGAGTACTTGAACGGAAGTATTATAGTATAATCATGGAAAGCACAATGTATAGGTAACAGAAAATCTAGGGTTCAGTCCTAACTTGACAATATTATGATTCTTTGGGCACATCCCTTAACCATTCTAGGCCTCAGTTTCCTCTTCTTTAAAATGGGAAGGTTGAACTATGTGATTTCTACAGTTCCTTGGTGCTCTAAAGCAATATGTTGTAGATATCTGAATTTCAATTTTGTCATCTGTAAAATAGAGTTGGTAAAGTTTTACTATAAAGATCTGTAAGTTCAGTGCAATTGAACAAACATTTTAAAGCACCTATGACATGCAAGACAGTAGTAGGCACTGGAGGTAAAAATATTAACTTGAAAAAAAAAACAGTTCCTGCTCTTAAGGAGCTTGTATTTTACTGGAAAGATAAATAGAAAATACAGTCAATCTGCAACATTCATGAATATGTGTGTGATTTTATTAGTCATCTTATTTTTTCTTTGCATTGGCTATTGCACATTCAAGGCTATCTGCAGTAAAGGAAAAAAAATGAGAGGCGTGATTGATGTACATATTTGTGGGGCAGTGGCTATTCTGCGAGTCATATCACTGAGTTTTGTTCATCATGCCATTTAAAGAGTTCCCTGTACTTCTGTTCTCTATTTTCAATGTCAGTTTTTAAAATTCAAGCTTTGTGTTACACTTATGTCACCAAATCACAGTTGCAAGTCTTTTGGGATCTAAGCCCAAGCATTCAAAGTATGTGATTCACATTAATCAGAAAATAAAAGTGTTAGATAAACTTCATGCCAAAATGTCTGCAGCCATCATCTCCTTGAGTTTGTTGATAATAAATCAATGATTCATTAACTCTGCAAAAATGGGGAATGCATTTATGGTACACTAGATTTAATGTGTACTGAAAAGTGAATATTCTTTGAAATCAATTTTTTTTAAAATTATGACAGCACACAAGATCACAGAATTCTAGGGAATTGCTAACTAGAAAAAATGTTTTACATGCTAACAATTTTATTTTTTATGCTGCATTGTATGGGTTATTTCATGGTTACTGTGTTTGGAATCATGCATATTATCAGAATTGATGATTTTTTTTATAAAAAATTATATTCAGAAAAGTGTATTTTTAGCAATCTCTAACTAAAGATTACTGTTCTTGGTAGCTGTGGGAATCCAACCTCCTTTTTTCCTACTAATTCAAAATATCAGTATTTGCATTTCTGATTTTCAGGCAGTTTTCCAGAAATGTTACCTCACTCCCCCTCAAAATTTGAGGATTGACTGTAATTTAAGGAGAAAGAATGCACTATCACATAGTGGTCTAGGAAAATTAATAAAAACTGATACCTGAGCTAAGTAAATTAAAGGAATGATGGAAAAGCAATCCCTTTAATATCTCCCTAATGGAGGAACTATCCCACTCACTGCAATGACTTAGACTTGCCAGATATTTTACCAAGAACTGTGCTTCTGTTTTTTCATATCATACCACTCAAGTATCTTCTGCCACTTTCTCCTCTTTCACCCCTATCTCAAGTGACAAGATGGTCACTCTTGTCAAGGTAATTTCCTCTCCCAACTTCTCTCACAGATTGCCCCCTCCTTCATCCCCATCTCATCAATAATTTTCAATCGCTTCCTGTCTACTAACTACTTCCCAATTGCCTTCAAATATGTTCTTCTCCCCCACTTCCTCAAAAACTCTTCCTTGATCCATCCACCTCTGATAGATAATGTCCCAATCTTTCCTCCCTTTTGTAAAATAATATTTATAAAATAGGGTGTATGTTGTGTTCAGGGAGGACCAGTCTCTTTGGTGTAATGACTGCCAAGCCCTTTTTGGGGCTCTTTCCACTTTTGGTGTCCACCTATTCTGATTAAATTGCACCTGTGGCTCCAAGAAGCTGAAACATGTGCAGCAGCCACACCCCGTTAACCATTTCAGCAGATGGGCCAAACCAGGTTGAGGGTAACCAAGGGTTCTCAAATTTATTGGTGAGTAAGGGGGATGAAGCATATGTGAAGACTTCATCTGGTGGAATGGCAGGATGAGAACAATTTGTTTTAACAGCCATGAAGGCAGATGAAGCAGGCAATTTGGAGGGCTTAGAACTTGATTAGACACTGAAGAAGTCAAGGTCATCCACAAAGCTCTCATGCCTTCCCAGTCACCAAGGGAATGAAACAGGTCTGTGTGCTTGCTCCCATGCTTTTTAGCATGATGTTTTCAGCCATGTTGGCAAATGCTTTCAGTGAGGATGAACATGATATCAAGATCAACTACTGTAGTGATGGTAAGTTCTTCAATTTGAAAAGGTTACAGGCCAACACCAAAGTGGAGGGAGTGTTGGTGCATAATTTTCTGTTTGCAGATGTGTGCACTCAGTGCTGCCTCTGAAACTGAGATGCAACAAAGTATGGATCAATTCTCTGCTGCCAATGCTAATTTTGGCCTAATAATTAACACCGAAAAAACCCACAGCTCCATCAGCCACCATGACACCATTCATACATGGAACCATCAGTGACAAAAATGAGAGAAGTTTTGAATGCTGTGGATAAGTTCACTGACCTTGGTAGTGTACTTTCCAGGGATGTACATGTTGACAATGAAGTTGATGCTTGCACTGCCAGAGTTAGCTCAGTGTTTGGTAGACTCTGAAGAAAGGTTTGGTAGAGAAGAAGTATTAGACTGACTACCAAATTGAAAATCTACAGAGCCAATGCGCTGACCTCATTGTTATATGCTTGTGAAACATGGACAGTCTACTAGCGCCATGCCAGGAAACTGAATTGCTTACATTTGAACTCTTTTAGGAAGATTCTGAGGATTACCTGGCAGGATAAGGTACCAGACACTGCAGTCCTTGATCGAGCTGAACTGCCAAGTATTCAAACTGTACTTCAGAGAGTGCAACTCAGATGGGCTGGCCACTGTTAGAATGCAAAATGTATGCTTGTCAAAAAGACTATTTTATGGAGAACTTGCAAGGGGCAGGTGATCACATGGTAGTCAGAAGAAACGATACAAGGACACTCTCAAGGTCTCTCTCAAGAACTTTGGATTTGACAGTGCAACATGAAAGACACTGGCACAGGACCGCTCAACATGGTGTGCCCACATCAGAAAAGGTGCTATGCCCTTTGAGCAAAGCAGAATTGAGACAGCACAAAGTAAAAAGAGGATGTATAAATTTGGGATATCCACCCCAAATATTCATATGGACTATCTGTGCCCAACCTGTGGTTAAGCATTCTGAGCTTGTATTGGTCTAATCAGTCACAGTTGGACACACTGAAATTTCACTTTATAATGGTGATGTTATTTTGGTCCTCTTCAAAGACAAAGGACAACAACCACTTTATAAAGTACTTTAGCAGAGTACTTGGCACATAGGAGATGCTTAATATATTCTTGTTCCCTTCTTCTCCCTTCTGTAAACTCCTTAAGAAGGTCCTCTACAAAAGGGACTCTTTCCTCTAACTCTCCTCTTAGGCTCTCTATAATCTGGCTTCCAACTTCATTATTCAACTCAAGCTGCTCCAAAATTTTAATGATCTTTAATAAGCAAATCTTTTAAATAATAATTTTATTTGCTTTAAATTTTCTACAATCACTTCCCTGTATCCCAGATTTTTTACCCTCCCTCTCCTTATACTCTCCCTCCTTACTACTTCCCGGAGACAGCCTGCAATCTTATATAGGTTCTACACATACATGCCTATTGAATACAATTTCATCACAGTCATGTTCAATAGAGGAATTAAAATGAATGAGAGAAACCATAAAACAAAACAAAACATAACACTAAAGAAAAAGGTCTATTTCATTCTGAGATTCAATTCCATAGTTCTTTTTTCTGGATGTAGAAAGTGTTTTGCCTCAAAAGTCCATTGGGAATTTTTAGGTCCTTGCATTGCTATGAAGTACTGAGTCTACCAGATAAATTCCTCACAAATTCCCGTTTCTGGGTACAAAGTTCTCCTGGTTATGCTCGTTTCACACAGCATCAGATCATATAGGTCTTTCCAGGCCTCTCTGAAGTCTTCCTGTTCATTTATTATAGCACAGTAATATTCCATTACATTCATATACCAAAACTTGTTCAGTCATTCCCCAATTGATGGGCATCCTTTGATATCTAATTTTTGGCCACCACAAAAAGAGCCACTATAAATATTTTTGTACATGTGGGACCCTTTCCCATTTTTATGATTTTTTTGGGATACAGTCCTAGAAGTGATGTTGTTTGGTCAAATGTATGCACATTTTGTAGCCTTTGGGGCATAGTTCTAAATTGCTCTCCAGAATGTTTGGATCAGCTTACAGTTCCACCAATAATAAATTAGTGTTCCAACACTCCCATATCTTCTCAACATTTGTCAAATTCTTGTTTTGTCGTGTTAGCCAATCTGATAAATGTGACGTGGTACCTCAGAGTTGTTCTGATTTCCATCTCTCTAGTCAATAGTGATTTAGAGCATGTTTTCATATGACTATAAATAGTTTTAATTTCTTCTTCTGAAAACTGCCTGTTCATATCCTTTGACCATTTATTAATTGGGGAATGACTTGTATTTTTGTATATTTGACTCAGTTCTCTATATATTTTAGAAATGAGACCTTTACCACAGACCCTAGTTGCAAAAATTCTTTCCCAGTTTTCTACTTCCCTCCTAACCTTGGTTGCATTGGGTTTGTGTAGGCAAAAACTTTTCAATTCAGTGTAGTCAAAATTATCCATTTTGCACTTCATAATGTTTTCTACCTCTTGTTTGGTCAAAAATTTTTCCATTCTCCATAAATCTGACAAATACACTCTTCCCTGGTCCACTAATTTGTTTATAGTGTTAATCATTTTACCCAGATCATGTACCCATTTGGACTTTAATCTTGTGTATGGTATCAGGCATTGGTCTATGCCCAGTTTCCACCACATTGTTATCCAATTTTCCCAGCAATTTCTGTCAGGCATTGAGTTCTTATCCCTGAAGTTGGGGTCCTTGGGTTTATCAAGCAGTAGATTGCTATATTCAGACTACGGTTTCTTGAATGCCTAACTTATTCCACTGGTCTACCCTTCTGTTTCTTAGCCTTAATTAGCAAATCTAATGGCCTTTAAAAAAAATCTCCTTCTTCTTGGTCTTTCTGCATCTTCTAACACTATCAATCACCCTCTTCCCTTAGCACAAGAAGATAGAGTGTGAAGTACAGAGATTCAAGGAGAGTTTGTTAGTTATAGAGCCTGGACTCCAGGGGGTATGAAGAAATAGTAGGACTAAAGATGATATGTGGAGGCGTAGGACTGAGGTGGATCATAAGGATGAAAATATAAGCACCAGCAGATTCCTTATAATACCTTCCTTGTAATGCAGGGATGGAGGATTCAGGAGATGGAAATTTACCTTCCGGAGCTTAATTTGGGAATCATTTGATCAGAGGCCTCACCCCCTAGGGGCCTATGATGGAAGAATATCAAAGTTAGATCTAAGGCAGTATCAGAGCCACTTACTCCAAATTCTGGGGACTGGGGAGGAAAGAAGGAGAGAGAAAAGATAGAGCTTAAACTCAGGGGACACTCCAGCCTCATGGCCTCTTCTCAAAGGACTGAGGTCTGGATAAAACTCAGAAAAGGTCCTGATGCTAAAAAAGTTACTCAACACTCAATCTCTTAGTACTTTTGGTGCCTCAAGGCCAGGGACCCAATTAGGGTGTCTCTGAAGGCCCTTGTGAGCAGACCCACTACTCTTGCTGAACTCTGGAGGGCCAGAGTTCATTTTTGAGTTCAGAGTTCAGTTTTCATTTTTGTTGGCAAGGAATTGGAAGCTGATGGGAAATGTCATTTGGGGAATGGTTAAACAGAATATGGCATATGAATGTGATGTAATATTATTGTGCTGTGAAGGTGTCATCTGAGTGAAGGTTTGAAGCAAAGGAAGGTTCTTAAGGTTGGAATGAAATATAGTCACAAGAAATGGTACACATATATTCTAATATATATGTATATGTATGTATGGATGTGAATATATATATATGCATATATATTATATATCCTTCCATTACCCCTTTAATCTCCTCAAGCTGTCAGTCTATATATTTCCTCTGTTTTATTCCTACAATTCCTAGAAAGTCTATTCTTAATTGCCTTTACTTCTTTATTTTCCACTTGCTCGTTAAGCCTTGCAATCTGGCTTCAAACCACATCTGTGTGTTGAAATTACTCTTTCAGTGTTTAATAGCCATCTCCATCCTCAAGCTGTCAATCTACATATTTCCCTTAAATGATAAATCCACTGGCTTTTTCCAGGTTTTCATCCCCCTTGATTTTTACTTAACATTTGATACTGCTGGTCAACCCCTTCTCCCCTCACTTGGATGATGCTCCCTCTTTTTCATGATAGTTCTCCTATCCCTTCCACCTATACCTAGGCTCTTTTCCTCAGGATCTCAATGTCACCTTTCTCCTGGATATCTTTTTCTTACTGAGCACTAGCATATTACACAGCATAGTCCAAAATGGAACTCATCACCTTCCCAAAAGACTTTTCCATTCCTCCCCAACTTCCCTATTTTTGTGGGTGGCACTATCATTATCTTGATTATCTGTTTTTGAAAGCTCAGAGACATCTGTGATTCATTCATCCTTCACATCCAGTCAATTGCTAAGTTTTGTCTACTAAACCTCCACAATATTTCTTTCATCTTTTATCTCTCCATTCAAACTGTCACCCTGGTTGTGTCTCTCATCACTTTTCCCTTACATAATTCTAATAGTCTCTAATAGAACTCCCTTATCTAGTCTCTCCCCTTTTAATCTACCCTTTTTACAACTATCAAAATTGTTTTCCCAATACATAAGACTGACTATGTCACTTCTCTGCTCGGAAACTTTAAGTGACTTTTGGTTGCCTCTTAGGTAAGTGTAATTTTCAATTCAATTTAATTCAAAAATCATCTTTTAAATGCCTACTATGTTCTAGACACTGTGCTAAGCTCTGGGGCTGCAAATAAAACAAAAAAGAAAGTCAGTTCCTGCTGCCCTCAAGGACAATCTAATGGGGGATGACAGTATATAAAAGGAAGTTCAAAAGTGGTGGGGACTGGGGGGATGTTCTGTGGCATCAAAACCAGACAGAAAAGCTGATGGAAAATGGAGAACCACCTGGAAGGTTTGGTGGCTCCATATCACCTTGAGGATCAAATACCAACTCCACTGTGTAGCATTTAGAGGTCTTCATAACCCAGCCCCCTCCTCTCCATCTCCTTATACTTTACTGCCCCCTCTTCAATCCAGAAACCTTGGTCTCATTGATGTTCCCCAAACAAGATACTCCCCCTCTTAGCTCCACCTCTTTCTCTGGCTGTCCTCCATGCTTAGAATGCTCTCCCTTCTCATCTCTACTTATTGACTTCCAAAGCATCCCTTAAATACCATCGAAGACCTTGTCTCTTACAAGAAGTCTTTTTCTCAATCCCTCGAAATTCTCACCCTGTTCACTTTTAATTACTTTGTATTTATTTTACATACACCTTGTTTATATATATATTTGTTTGCTTGTTGTCACTCCCATTAAACTACGACCTCCTGTTACTGCATCCCCAGCTCTTAGCACAGTGCCTCATACATAGTAGGTGCTTGATAAATATTTGTGGGCTGACTACTGCAGTCCACTGTTTAATGTGATGTGAAACTGTTCAATCCCTTCACATTTTTTGTTGGTGCAAATCCTCTCAGGGAGGGCTTGGAGGATCAAGGGGTAGTATTGTTGAAAGGGGATTTGTTTTTTGACAACAAGAGGGAGGGGACAGTTCCTACCCAACCTCTACAGGAAAAGGGGGCAGATCCTCAGAGGTCTTATATATGGCAAAGATGTTGTCTCACCTCTCTGTCACCATAGAGATCTCCAGTAGAGAGAGGTCCTGGCTGGTAGGCCAGGGAACACTAAGTGGTTAGTGGTACAGGATAAAGCTTCCTGACCAGTAAGGAGAATTGGAGACTACACAAGAAGTTTCATCATCTTCGCAATGACTCTGATGTTCAGAAGCCCATTAGGAACATCACTTACCAAATCAACTTTCTAGTTTAGATCTGGAACTTGGTCCTTCCTATGAATCTGCAAGATTTGGTTACTTCCTCAGAGGAAGAAAATTTGTGTTAGTCTTATTGCAGACAGTCAACAAAAGAAAAAGGCCTAAATTTGTGATATTTTTAATGTGCTTGCATACAGTTTCCTGCAGCTGAAATGTCGCTGAGTTTGGAAATCATCTAATTTATTTTTTTCCCAAGGAAAAGGCAGTTAGGAATGGCAAGTAGGAAAAAATATGTATTTCTAAAGAGTGTATGACTAACAGCTTTCCAGTCAAAAAAAAATCCTAAATTTTTATGCTATAAGTAAAAAGAAAACAAAATCAGAAACAGATAGGTAATTGACCATGTTGGATTTACTTTGAACCTTAATGTGATATTTCTTTTTCTAATAGAATATGGGTACCCTCTAGTGGACTCTTCAAGTTTTACCTAAATCTGAAAGAGTGAAATAATTTCTTGGTGATACACATGCCAGGACATTGAATCCACATTGTCTCACAAGTACTTTGGCATGATCCACTTTCAAAAATAGTAGAAACTACACAATGATTGTGTGTCACGAGATATCCAAAAAATATTTTCTATAGCAAGAAATAGATTTTCTTTGGAAAGCTCACTGTCACTGTTGGAAACCTTCTGTTGATTCTTGATAACTTTCCAACATGGACTTTAATTGAAAATTCAAAATTTTTCTTTTGAGATTTCGAAACAAAAGTGTGCCTTCTCACATTCCCATCAAAATACATCAGTTTGGCCTGCTTGTTCTTTTCCTGTTTAGGGCATTCCATTTCCTAGTTGTTTTAATGAAGGCTTCTCTCCATTTGGGGAGCACTTTCTACTCTTGGAATCCCTACCTCCTTCCAAGGCTCATAGTCAATTGTCACTACCCACACATGGTCTTTCCTGAACCTAGAGTGGCCAGTACCATGCCACTACCTTTACTTGAGATGACTGTATTTATCTTTTATTTACTTATTTGTATAAAACATGAACTCCTTGAGGGCAGGGTTTATATTACATCTGTATTTGTATCTTCAGAATCTAGCATAATATTTGGCATATAGGGATTTAATTAGTGCTTGCTAAATTGAATTAAATTCATGAACAATAAATTCAGCATTTAAGGAAATGAGAGATAGCATGGCACAGTTAGCTGGCAGTAAAGTAAGGAGCTTTTTACTCAAGATGCCTAAGATACATATAGGAGATTGTGACCCTGAGCAAGTCACTTAACCTCTTAGTGTTTCAGACAACTTTCCTAAGGCTCTAAGCTACAGAGGATTTAATTATCTAAATTAGTGGATGGCATTTCCAAATCAGGATTCCCTACCCTGAAGAAATCACAAAAAAACATAATTGAAGAATTATTACCAGAAATACTTGTGTGACAACAATAATTGTCAAATTTCAGTCCCATTTCCTTTTTTTTCAATGTTCGTTCTTCAAGGTATTTCTTGAATTTATCTCATCCTCTCTACTTCCACTGCCCTAATATTGGAAAGGAAGCAAGTTGTAATAGGAAGAGTGATGGATTTGGAAAGAACAAAGGAAAGGAAAAAGAAAGGAAGAAAGAAGGAAGGAAGGAAGGAAGGAAGGAAGGAAGGAAGGAAGGAAGGAAGGAAGGAAGGAAGGAAGGAAGGAAGGAAGGAAGGATGGATGATCAGTGCAGAGGAGTGAGCCTGGATTGGCTTTCATGTTTCTAGTTATTGAGTGATCTTTCTAGAGATAGTAGTGTTTTTTAACTGAGGTGCTGCCTAATCTAGGGAGATAAGATAATAAACTCTCTGTGATGAGTCATTCAGTAAAGAGACCTGTGTGAGTATGCTCTGTATCCTTAAGAGAACTCTAACCTGAAGACAATTAGAATAAATTTTGTTTTGGGTCCTTCAGCTTTGTTGAGTCTTTCATCCTTGTAATTGAAGCTTTTGAAATTATGAAAAAATTTTCCCCCGGTGGGAAACAATTAGAGTCTGAGAGGCTTCACTGTCACCCGACAGCCCCGTTCCTGCAGGGGCGGCCATCGGCACGTCCTGGTTCTGGCCCCGTGCCGAGCCTCGCAAGGAGGTGGGCGGCAGCCTTGGCCCCTGCCAACATGATCCACTTCGTGTTGTTGTTTAGTAGACAAGAGAAGTTAAGACTGCTGAAATGGTTTACCATACTCCCTAATAAAGAGAGAAAAAAGATCATCCGAGAAACTGTGCACGATTCTGTCTCGTGGTCAAAGGACAAGCAGTTTTGTTGACTAGAAGGATCTAAAACTTGTTTATAAAAGATGCTAGCTTATATTTTTGTTGTGCAATAGAAAATCAGGACAATGAACTGTTGACGCTAGAGATTGTACATCATTGTACGGAATGACTAGACAAGTATTTTGGAAACGTCTTTGAGCTGGATATTATATTTAATTTTGAAAAGGCCTATTTTATCCTTGATGAGTTTATAATTGGTGGAGAAATTCAGGAAACTTCAAAGAAAACTGCTGTCAAGGCTATTAGAAGACTCTGATATGTTACAGGAGACAATGGAAGAATACATGAGCAAACCTACATTTTAACTGAAAAATCTACTTGACAACCCAATGATGCTTCATGTTGTATCTGTAAAACTTCAGCTAAATGTGGCTCTTTCCTGATGTGCTGAGCCTTATGCCAAAAGTAACTTAAATGGATTGCATGTGAAACTCCTTGGATACTTTGGGTTACTGTGTTCAACTAGCAAGACTTAAAACTGTAGCATATTGTAACAGGTGCATATCTATATTATTCTCTATACATGGATTGTCTCAACTGTAACTTAAAACAACCATCATTCAGTAGTTTGCTTATTTTGTTTATATAATGAATTTACCAGCAGAATAATAATCTTTACATATTTTTGAGAAATGATCTATGCTATATTTTTGCTAGTATTCTCAAAGAACAAGTTGATAACTACTTTGTAAAAGTTATTATGAATATACTACTCATCTTGAACTAAAATAATACTTTTTTCTAATTGCATAAAAAAAATTCCCCCCTCATTAAAAAAGGACAAATTCAGACTATGTAGCTTTAGTCTGCACATGGTTGGCCTAGATGCTTTTATATTACTAGCGGCCATTGTCATCTAATTGCCTTGGGTGAAGCATCCCAAAAGAAAGGCCTTATCAACTTTAAGAGAGTTATATTTGTGCCAGTTGTTTGGTTTTGAGTATCTTTTTGGAAATGGCAATGTAACTGAATCATCAGTACTCAGTCTTGTAGTCAAGTCAAGTTTGCCATAGCAACATGAAATCTGGATCCAACAATGGCAGTCCAGTTGTGCTAAGACCCATGGCACTACTCCAGCCCAGTGTAGAGTAGAAGAGCTTAAGCCCTATAATGGCGGTTGTCTTACCCCAGTACTGAGGACAGTATTTGACACTGGTATGGGACAAAAGACAGACCCACTGTTGCCTGTCATTTGCTGAAATGTAAAGCAGTTCAGCCCCTCCACATTACTGCTAGTACAACAGCCACTGAGCATTGTACATCTTCCCTTCTCCTCAAGAAGGACTTGGAGGACCAAGGGGTGACATTGTAGGGATAGGCTTATTTTCTGATAATAAAAGGCAGGTAAGCACATCTAACTAGCCAAAAGAAGGAGTACAGTGACTCAGAATCCTCTTACAGGACAAAGATTTTGAATTCCCCTTCCCTCTCCTTCCCATGGAGCTCCCTGGCAAGGTAAGGTCCTGGAACGTGGGTCAGGAAACATTAAGTGGATAGCGGTTAGAGGACTATTCTCCCTGTCTGGTAATAAGGCTTGATATCTATGCAGGAAGTATCATCATTTTTACTGTAGACCTGGAAGTATCATTATCTCTGCCATAGTCTTAATGTTCCTAATGCTACTCCAGTTTGTGCTCACTTCTTTTTTACAGTGAGAGAACAATTCTGAATTACAAAGATTTGGCATTTGCTACCACACAGACCTGATTATTTAGACCTGGGAATCAGCCATGACTGAGACTCCCAGATTCAGTCAATTCTTCAGAGATCTGTTACATTCAAAGCTAGGAAGTCCTTCTCTGATGCTTGGTTGATTCAAGGGGACTAATTCAAACCACTGATGTCAGTTGCTAATAATCTGAGTACAAAGTAGCCACAGAGAGTTCCAGAGATGCTCTAATACTCGGTTGTTAGATTTTGATGGGCAGCTTTAGGCAAGGGAGATTTAATCAGTTGAATCAAATTGAGGTATCTTCAATGACCATCCTTGTTGATTATGCTTCTCCTGCAATGGCTAAGAAATTCTCTTTTTATTAACCATTGAATGACCTAAGTATGTCTTATTTTATTCTAGTATTCAACTTAAGCTACAAAGACACTGGCCATATTCATATCTGTTTTAGGATGACCTCCCCTTCCAGTTTGATTTCATTTTATTATTTTCTTGAAGATTTTTTATTCTTTTGTTGTTCTATTTTTTAATTGTAAACACAGTTCAGTGATCTCTCTCTGCTGTCTCTCTGCTCTCTCTCTTTTTTGTTATTGATATCCTTTAGAGATATAAAATTTCTTCTTAAGAATTGCTATATCTCTATCCCAGTTCTAGGATAATTAGGAATATTGTCTCCTTCTTGTTATTTTCCCCAATGAAATGTTCAGTTGTTTATTTTGGGGAGATAGGGTCGGAGGGGAGGGATGAATTGTCAACGAAATAGAGAACCTCCAAGCACTCCTGATGAAAAAAAAAAAAACAGCTACAAAGAAACCTGGAAGTGCAAATACATGAGCAAAAAGACATTGAAAAGTAAATGACCTAATAATCATAAGAGACTGAATAGGGACAAACTGTCTGCATTGGAACAAGAAGAGATGACATATATTCCCTCTCAGAAATCTCTAACCCTCAGGGGTGAGAAAGGGAGAATAATTAGTCCTTCCTTTGATATATTCTCCTCTTCAAATTTCTTAATTTAAGATTTTGTTTTTTCCCATTCACATGTAAAAATAATTCTTTTTTTAAACATTATGTGTAAAGATTTCTTTTGGGGATGTAAATGGTGATTTATGGCTTTATTCTTTAATTTTTTTAAAAGCAATCATGGTTAAGTAACTTGCCCAAAGTTACATAGCTAGTAAGTGTCCAGGACCAGATTTTAACTCCTCCTGAATTCAGGAATAGGGCTCTATCCACTGCACCACCTAGCTGCCCTCCAACATAATTCTTAACATTTAAAAAAATAATTGAGTTCCAAATTTTCTCATTGAGAAGGCAAACAGTTTGATATGGGTTACACATGTGCAGTCATATTTCCATGTCCATCATGTTATGCAAGAAAGCCGATTAAAACAAGAAAAATAAAGTAAAGAAAAAGTGTGCTTTGATCTGCATTCAGACTCCATCCATTCTTTCTCTGGAGATGGATAGCAATTTTCATCGTAAGTCCTTCAGAATTACCTTGAATCATTGTATTGCTGAGGATAGAGGAGTCATTCACAGTTGTTATCAATGTACTCCAGGTGCTGCTCATTTCAATTTGTATCAGTTCATGTAAGTCTTTCCAGGTTTTTCTAGGAGTGTCCTACTCATCATTTCTTATAACACAATAGTATTCAATCTCAATCATATACAACAATATGTTCAGCTATTCCCCAATTAATGTCTATCCCCTCAATTTCCGGTTCTGTGCTACTACATAAAGTACTGCTATAAATACTTTTGTACATATAGGTCCTTTTCCTTTTTGCCTTTCATCTTTTGAGATAACAGGCCTGGTAGTTTCATTGCTTGGTCAAAAGATATACATGTTTTTATAGACCTTTGGACATAGTTCCAAATTGTTCTACATAATGGTTGAATCAGTTCACAACTCCACCAACAGTGCATTAATATTTCATTTTATCCATATCCCCTCCAATATTTGTCATTTTCCTTTTATGTCACATTATCCAATCTGATAGGTATGGGGTGGTAGCTCAGGGTTGTTTTAATTTTGTATTTCTCTAATCAATAGTGATTCAGAGAAATTTTTCATATAAATATAGATTTGATTACTTCATCTGAAAACTGCCTATTCATATCTCTTGACCATTTGTCAACTGAGGAAGTGCTCTTATTCCTATAATTTGACTCAGTTCTCCATATATTTGAGAAATGCAGTTTTTATCAGAGAAACTTGCTGAAGAATGTTTTTCCACAGTGAGGATTACTGTGTATTTCCCTCTATCCTATTTTTCTCCTGTTTATTCTATTCTTTCTCTCCATTCATCCTGTCCATCCTCAAAGGTGATTTGCTTCTGACTTTTACCTCCCCCAATCCTCCCTCCCTTTCCTCAGCACTCCTCTTATCCTCTTCCCTTTCTATTTTCCTGTAGGGTAAGATGGATTTGTATACCCAACTGAGTGTGTATTTTATTCCTTCTTTGAGATAATTCCAATAAGAGTAAGGTTCCCATGTCCAGACTCCCCCTCCTCAATTTCTCCCATCTTCCCCTCCACTGTAAAAGCTCTTTTGGGGCTCCTTTTTGTCAGATAATTTACCCCCACTCTACCTCTCCCTTTCCCCTTCTCTCAGTTTATTCCTCTCTCACCCTTAATTTTATTATTTTTAGATAATCATCCCATCATATTCAACTTACACCCTTTCCCTCTTTCAATGTATAATTCTTTTAGCAGCTCTAATAATGAGAAAGATTTTAGAGTTAAAAGTATCATTTTCCTATACAGGAATGCCAACAGTTTAACCCTGTTGAATCTCCCATGATTTCTCTTTACCATTAACTTTTTTATCCTTGTATTTGAAAGACAAATTTTCTATTCAATTCTGGTCTTTTTAGGAATGCTTGAAAATCCTCTACCCAATTGAATATTCTTTTTCCTCCCCTGAAGGACTATACTCAGCTGTGCTGGGTAGGTGATTCTTGATTTTAATCCTAGCTCTTTCACACACACACACACACACACACACACACACACACACACACACACACACACACCCAATATCATATTTCAAACCCTCTGATCCTTTAATAGATCCTTTAAATCTTGTGTTATTTTGACTTAGGTGCTACCATGTTTGAATTGTTTCTTTTTGGTTGCTTGCAACATTTTCTCCCTGACCTGGCAACTCTGAAATTTGGCTACAGTATTCCTGGGAATTTTCATTTTGAGATCTCTTTCAGGAGGTGATCAAGGGATACTTTCCATTTCTGTTTTATTCTCTGGTTCTAGAATATCAGGGCAATTTTCTTTGATAATTTCTTGAGGGATGACAAGAGTCCACTAATTCTTAAATTATGTCTCTTAGATCTATTTTCCAGGTCAGTTGTTTTTATAGTGAGATATTTCACATTTTCTCTATTTTCATTCCTTTGATTTTGTTCAATTATTTATTCATGTCTCAGAAGGCTTCTACTTCATGAGCTTCCACTTGCCCAATTCTAATTTTTAAGTTATTAAAATCCTCGCTGAGCTCACATATTTACATTTCCATTTGGCCAATTATATTTTTCGGTATTTTCACCAGTGAATTTTGGTACCTTTTTTCATTTGAAAAATTCTCCTTTTCAAGGAGATCTCTTCATTGGATTTTTGTGCCTCTTTTACCACTTGACCTACACTGTTTTTTTAAGATATTATTTTCTTCAGTATCTTTTGTGCCTCATTTACCAAACTGATAAATTTTTCACCCATTTTTCTTCTATTGTCCTCATTTGTCTTTTTTTAAATATAAATTTATTTATTTAACTTTTTACATTCATTTTCACAAAGTTTTGGGTCCCAAATTTTCTCCCCATTTATCCCCTCCCCCCACTCCAATACACCAAGCATTCTAATTTCCCCTATCACCAATCTGCCCTCTCTTCTATCATGCCTCCCTTCTCTTGTCCCCATCTTCTCTTTTGTCCTGTAGGGCCAGATGACTTTCAATTCCCCATTAACTGTATTTCTTATTTCCTAGTAGCAACAACAATACTCTACAGTTGTTCCTAAAACTTTGAGTTCCAAATTCTCCCCATCCCTCCCTCCCCACCCATTCCCTTTGGGAAGGCAGGCAATTCAATATATGCCCTATCTGTGTAGTTTTGCAAATGACTTCGATAATAGTTGTGTTGTGTAAGACTAACTGAATTACCCTCCATCCTATTCTGCCCCCCATTGTTTCTATTCTGTCTTTTGATCCTGTCCCTCCCCAAGTGTTGACTTCAAATTGCTCCCTCTTCCCATTGCCCTCCCTCCCATTATCCCTCCCTCCCTGTTTATCTCCTTCTCCCCCACTTTCCTGTATTGTAAGATAGCTTTTCATACCAAAATAAGTGTACATTTTATTCCTTCCTTTAGTCGAAAGTGATGAGGGTAAACTTCATGTTTTTTTCTCAGCTCTCCTCTTTTTCCCTCCACTAAAAAGTCTCCTGCTTGCCTCTTGAATGAGAGATAATTTACCCCATTCCATTTCACCCTCTCTCCTCCCACTACATTTCTCTCTCACCATTTACCTTAATTTCTTTTAAGATATGATCCCATCCTATTCAATTCACTCTGTGCTCTCTGTCTCTGTATGTGCATGCATGTGTGTATGTGTGTGTGTGGTCCCACCAACTACCCAGATACTTAAGTTTTAAGAGTTACAAATTTTGTCTTTCTATGTAGGAATGTAAACAGTTCACCTTTGGTAAGTCCCTTATGACTTCTCTTTGCTGTTTGCTTTTTCATGCTTCTTCTCATTCTTGTGTTTGAAAGTCAAATTTTCTTTTCAGCTCTGGTCTTTTCATCAAGAATGCTTGAAAGTACTCTGTTTCATTGAAAGACCATATTTTCTCCTAAAGTATTATACTCAGTTTTGCTGGGTAGGTGATTCTTGGTTTGAGTCCTAGTTCCTTTGACTTCTGGAATATCTTATTCCACGTCCTTTGATCCCTTAATGTAGAAGCTGCTAGATCTTGTGTTATCCTGATTTTATTTCCACAATACTGGAATTGTTTCTTTCTAGCTGCTTGCAAGATTTTCTCCTTGAGCTGGGAGTTCTGGAATTTGGCCACAATGTTCCTAGGAGTTTCTCTTTTTGGATCTCTTTCAGGTGGTGATCGATGGATTCCTTCAATACTTATTTTGCCCTCTGGTTCTAGAATATCAGGGCAGTTTTCCTTGGTAATATCATGAAAGATGATGTCTAGGCTCTTTTTTTGATCATGGCTTTCAGGTATTCCCATGATTTTTAAATTGTTTCTCCTAGATCTATTTTCAGATAAGTTGTTTTCCCAATGAGATAATTCACATTATCTTCCATTTTTTCATTCTTTTGGTTTTGTTTTGCGATTTCTTGGTTTCTCATAAAGTCATTAGCCTCCATCTGTTCCATTCTAATTTTGAGAGAACTATTTTCTTCAGTGAGCTTTTGAACCTCTTTTTCCATTTGGCTAATTCTGCTTTTGAAAGCATTCTTTTCCTCATTGGCTTTTTGAACCTCTTCTGCCAATTGAGTGAGCCTATTTTTCAAGGTGTTATTTTCTTCAGCATTTTTTTGGGTCTCCTTTAGCAAGGTATTGACCCGTTTTTCATGCTTTTCTTGCATCTCTCTCATTTCTCTTCCCAGTTTTTCCTCCATCTGTCTAACTTGATTTTGAAAATCCTTTTTGAGCTCTTCCATGGCCTGAGCCCACCAGACATCCACCTCGGATGTCTGGGATGCAGAGGCCCCGACCTCCATGTCTTTCCCTGATGGTAAGAATTGTTCCTTATCCTCAGA
Organism: Bettongia penicillata ogilbyi; assembly: GCA_023548195.1. NCBI lineage: Eukaryota > Metazoa > Chordata > Mammalia > Diprotodontia > Potoroidae > Bettongia > Bettongia penicillata. The sequence continues at coordinate 574,519 of JAJHZJ010000702.1, forward strand.
AATGAAAGGCGGGAACATCTGTCCCCCAAGAAAGTAGCTTTCTATGGTCTTATTTTTCTTCCCTTTTCTTGGCATTTTCCCAGCCAGTTACTTGACTTCTGAGATTTCTCTCCACCCCCGCCTAGATCTGCCCAGCTAGTGCTTGGGGTTTGAGATTCAAATGCTGCTCCCCAGCCTCAGGGCTTTCATTGGTGGGCATGGCTGCTATTCAATGTGAGCTTAAGTTCTGGTGCTCAGGTGGGGGCAGGGCCATCTCCCAGGCTCAGTTCCCCCAGGGGGTTTATGCAGAGACCTACGGTAATGGCCCTGAGCTCCTGCCTGCTGCTCCAGGAGTTCTGACCCCTGCCGCTGCCTCTGCTGCTCCCTCTGCTGTTGCCTCCCCAGGGGGCCCGAGTCACAGAGACACCCTGCTCCCCTCTCGGCCAGCTCAGACGTCTCTCTCACTGACCTGTAGCATCTGTGAGCGGAGGGATCTTCGAGGCCGCCGGATATTCCATCCCTGAAGCCTGCTCGGATCTGCTCCTCTGGGGCCCGGTGGCCAGGGCAGAGCAGGGGTAGGCTCCATGTCTGGTGCATGACGGACCCCTGAGGACAGCTTTCCAAGGCTCTCTGGAATGGAAATCTCTTCCACTGTGTTTCTGCGCAGCTTGCTCTGCTCCAGAATTTGTGGGGAGTTCTTTTTACAGAAAATTTCTGCGCTGTGGGTTCGGAGCTAGCATACATGAGTCTTTCTACTCCGCCATCTTGGCTCCTCCCATCATTTGTCTTTCCAATTTTTCTTCTACCTTTCTTAGTGGATCTTAAAACTTCTTTTCTTCCATGGCTTAAGAATAATTCATATTTTTTCCTTGAGGCATTGAATATAGCAGTTTTGACTTTGCTGTCTTCTTTTCACTTTGTGTTTTGATCTTTTTTTGTTGCCATAGTAACTTTTTAAAATTAGGGTCTTTTTCTGTTGTTTGCTCAATTTTTTTCTAGCACATTTCTTGACTTATAACCTTCATTAAAATTGGGCTTTACTTTCAGAGTAAAGAGGGCATTATGCCAACCTTCAAGGTTTTTATGAAGCTGTTTTTAGGGATAATTCTGGAGACCTGTAAGTTTTTAGTTCTAAGGTGAAATTATCTAGAAAGATGTTAGTTTACTAGTCTCCCGACCTGTCCTCTAGTCTGTGAGGGACCACTATCACTCTTTTCTCTCCTGGAACTGTGATGAGGGCTCCAGCTCCCTTGTGGAGCTCTTGTGTGCTACTGCTCCTCTTTGCCCTGGGAAAAAAGACCTAGAACTGGATTCAGATCCAAGTATGAGCAATGCAACAGAATTATGACCCCAGTGCCAACAAAGGGACCCCTGTGATCTTATTCTGAACAGATGTGCGACCTGCTTACCCTCTGTGGAGTGAGAGCTCTGGAAGCAGCCACTGCCACTGCTAATTCAGTTACCCATAAAGTCTATTGCTAATTTGCTGGGGCATAGCCTAGACTGGAATGACTTCCACTCTCACCCCAGTGCAACGGATCTTTCTTGCCAACCTTGTACACTATCTTGGGATGGAAATTTTTTCATCCCCTTATTTTATGAGTTCTGCTGCTTCAGAATTTTTTTTTAAGGCATATTTGAAGTTATTTTGGAAAGGTTTTGGGGAGATTCCAGGTAAGTCCCTGCCTTTTTGCTACCATCTTGATTCCACCCCCTTTCCACAATTTTTACATTTTTTCTTTGCCCAACTCACTGTTTTCAATTATGCTTTCCATTATTTTTTAATTTCTCTAGGGATCCTTTATTGAATATGTTTTGCCCTATTATGATTGCATTAAGATCTTGGCAATTGGTCCAATAACTTCCTGGCAATTTGAGGAAGAAATGGGAATGGTATCAGATTCTATATTCTTGAGTTCAAAGATCACTGCACATAGTGACTGCAGCCATGAAATTAAAAGACACTTGCTCCTTGGAAGGAAAGAGATGGCAAATCTGGAGAGCATAATAAAAAAAATCAGAGATATCATCTTTCAGGCAAACATCCATATAGTCAAGGCTACATTTTTTTCCAGGAGCAACATATGACAGTGAGAGTAGGATTGTAAGGAAAGCTGAGCACCACAGAATTGATGCTTTTGAATTGTGATGCTGGAAAAGACCTTTGAGAATTCATTGGACAGCAAAAAGATCAAATCAGTTAAGCTTGAAGAAATTAATTCAGGGTATTCTTTGGAAGGTCAAGCTGAAGCTTGAATACTTTGACCATATGATGAAAAGACTGAAAAAGACCCTGATGTTGAGAAATATTGAAGACAAAAGGAGAAGGGGACAGCAGATATGAGATGGATAGATAGTGTCATAGAAGCAACAAATATGAGCTTGGACAGAATTCAAGCAGTAGTGGAGGAGAAAAATGCCTCACATGGTCCATGGGTTCCATGGAGTCACAACGAATCAGAGAAAATTGAATGACTGAGCAAACAAAATTGTGGTTAGCAAATATTTTATTTAACATTTTTGTACTTCTAAAAATATCTGTGTCCTAGTTTGTAAGGTGGTCTCAGACATTTACTAGTTATATGACCCTGGGTAATTCACTTAGCCCTATTTGCCTCAGTATCCTCATCTATCAAATGAACTGGAAAAGGAAATGGAAAACTGTTCCAGTATCTTTGCCAAGAAAACTCCAAGAGGGATCACAATATGGCAGACAAGAATGAAAATGACCGAGTATGGCAGGTTGTCTTCAAATATTCCATTTTTATTTTTATAAAGTTCCATGTACAACTGAGAAGGATACACATTATTTTTTCCCATCCAGTTATAATCAATGATCTACTATAACTAATTTTTCTAAAGTTCTATACAGGTCCTTAACAGATTTCTTGTTTATTTATTTATTTTTGGTTAGATTTGTCTAGGTCTGAGTGGGGTCCCCAATGTTAAATTCTTCTACTATGATAGTTTTACTACCATTTCTGTATCCATTTTTAAGTATAAGCATTTAGATGTTATGCTATTAGGTGCATATATATCAAGTTCTGATATTTGCTCATTTATCTATTGTGCCTTTAGCCGTAATATGAATTCCCTGTTTTTATTTTTCTCTAATCTAGTCTGTGTTTACTGTCATATTATTTGAAATCATAATTGCTACCCCCAGTCATTTGTTTGCTTGTCTGTTTTTAATTAGCTGAAACATAACAGAGTTTGCTCCAACCCTTCGTTTTAACTCTATGAATCTTTGTATTTCAAGAACATTTATTTTTAACAAAATATTGTCAGATTCTGCTTTCTAGTTTTATGGATGATTTTTTCACATTCTTACTTATAATTTTAATATTGCATTTCCCTCCATTCTGTCCTTGTCTAATCCTTCCTTTCTTCTCTCGCAATTTTCTCTTTCACAGATAAGTAGTAGGAAAATTTTGCTGATGCTTGTGATCTTAAAAGCAAAACAACCTTTCTCACTTCCCAGACTTTTACTCTTCCTTTCTGTTTTAATATTTATTTATTTTGCCTATGACTATTTCCTTGTCTTTTCTGTCATTCTTAGGCTACTCTCCATTCTTCCTGTGTCCCTTTCCCTTTCCATCTCTTTCCATTTTGAATATATTTCTATTCTAAAGTGTCCATTGTGTGAGCATTTGTAATTGTGTTCAACCTTTCTTTATTTTTCATTAATATATTCAGTTTTACCATACCAATTATTATTTGCTTATATAACTTTATTTCTTGCTTTCTGGAATATTATGTTCCAAGTTCTCCTCTTCAAAACAGCTCCTTCATCTTGTGCCATTCTTACTATGCATCCTTGGGCACTCAATGTCTTCCTTTTTGCTACATATATAATTTTCCCCTTTATCTAGAAGCTCTGAATTTTAAGTCTAACGTTATTGGGAGTTTTTGTTTTGGACTGTCCTCTGAGGTGAAAAGGTAATTTTTTTTCTAGTTTTACTTTTCCCTCTGTTTCTAAGAGTTCTGGTCAATTTCACTTATAATTTTTTGAAATATGCAGACTTTTTTCCGATAATGTTTTCTGATAGTTCAATAATTTTTAGATTATGCCCTATTGTCCAGGTCAATTGCTTTGGATATTGTATTTCTCACACTTCTCTCTTATTTGCAATGTAATCTCCTCTTTAGGTCAATGTCCTCCCACCTTTAGGGATACCAGTTGTGCCAAGGAATTCTAATTTCCCTTTTCCTCTGGCAAGATACTGTTCTTGGAGATGCAGCACTCTCTCAGAGGCAGTAGTTTCCTAGGTATCAAATCTTTGCTGATCATACCCTTTATATGTGTGCCATCTGCCATAACAGGATATATCTCTCCCTCCATGGGAGTGCTCTATATAGTAGAACTACATAGTGTTTTCTTTAGTATTCTTTCTCCCCTTTCTCTACTGTTTCATTTCTTGCCTTTGGCCCCTCATCTATTCTCCTGCAAACGATTTTCTGAGAGACTATGGAAGTTATCTTCCCTTTGTTGTTTACCCCTGGACATCATTCCCATGCATCACATATTCCTTTCTGTCCTCCATCATTCCTCAATCCTTTATACACTATTACATTCTGCAATTTAGTCCTCAAGGTTGAAAACATCAATTCACCTGTATGTGGGGTTGTGGAGTTTAGTCTATTCTGTTTCAGTTTTTCTCCTCCACTATCTCTTCTCCTATTCTTTAAATTTCACGTTAATTTTTACTCCTTTGTGTTCTTTTAGATAGAAATATCTTAAGGGTCCCTATTTTGCTTTTCTTTGCTTTTTAATCCCATTGCTGTTCTCATTCATTTTCTCAAATCGTTAATCCACTGAACTGAAAACATCTGACAGGTTACCACACCAGTTTGCATGTTGGTTCTTTTGGTCTGATTTTCTATAGTACTTTTGAGAACATTTATGCGTCCAAGCTCTCACAAACCATAGAAATGTTGTGGGATGGTCAAGAATATTCTTGATTCCCAATTCAAAGATAGTCAATTTAGTCCTCTTCTTTATTTGTATGTTTATGTGTTTTAATACCTAATAGATTTTGACTGTAAGATCATTCCTCTGATATGTGCCATCATTTATCATGTAGTCTAGTCTGAAAATTCTTGAGGTTTAAGGCATCAGGGTCCTCCAAAAGAGTTTCTTGATCACTTTACATGCATTTACTGTTTATCATATGGTAGCTTGCATGTGCTAGTTGATACAAAATCAAAAGTGAAACATCTTCCTTCAAGGAGATAATAACCTATTAAGGGAGATACACATACAAATGTAAATACAAAATATCAATCCCTTCAACAAAAAAAGAATGAAAGATAATTTTAAAAGATAAAATAAGATAAAATTATCTAGCAAAGAGCTAGCAGATGGAATGATCAGAAAAGGCTTAATGAAAGTGGCACTTAAACTGAATATTAAAGAAAACATGGACTCCTTTGAGGCAGAGGTCAGGAGGGAAAGTCAAGCCATGAAGGACCATAATTGCAAAGGGATGGAGCCATAAAATGGAATGTTATGTGTAAAGAGCAGTAAAAAGACTAGTTTTCCTGGACCTCAAAGTGCATGAAGGAGAGCAATAGTGTACATATTGGAAAAGAAAGTTAGGTTCCTACTGTGAAGAGCTTTGAAGGCCAAAAGAGGAGTTTACATTTGATCTTGGAAACGATAGGGAGCCACTGGAATTTATTGATTAGAATAAAGACTTGGTTAAACTTATATTTTTACAGCTGTGTTGAGGATGAATTGGAATGGGGAAATACTTAAAGCAGAGAGACAAATTTGGAAGCTATTACAATAGTCTAGACAAAAAGTGATGAGAGTCAGAACTAGGTCAGTGACTGATGAAAGCGTTCTAATTCTAAAAGGACAAAATTTGGGGAAATGATTATATATTTAATAAAAGAAGAAACCAGAATCTGAAATTGTATTTGTTTTTGTTGCACCTGAGAATCTATGATTTCCTTGGTATGAAAACTTTGTAAAATTCACTTTTGATTTTGTATCACCTAGCACATGACAGCTATCATATGATAAACAGCAAATGCATGTAAAGTGGTCAAGAAACTGTTTTTGTAGGACCCTTTGCACAACCAAACTATAAATCAGTAGGGACATCTTAAGGCATTGTCTCATCCTAAAAGAGGTAAAAATGATTTCAAAATCCAAGTTCCAATTATAAATGTTAGGGATTTTTTTTCTGGCATGTCTTATAACCAAGATGTAACATGATATGTTATATAGTCAACCATCATGGAAGGCTAATTAAGATTTAAATTCTGCCTCTGAATTATACTGTTTACATGAGCCTCAGCAAGTAATTGAACCTAGTAATTTTCTCAGGAAAATTTCTAGGATTATAAAAAACAGAGTGAATATCCAATGACAATTGATTTTTTTTTAATAGGGGTCCCTAAACCAGCCAAATCCCAAGGGTGGTCCAAAGAGCAAGATAATGTTTTCATATAGGCCAAGGGATGAGAGTATAGTAAAGAGTAGACATTCTACAATATCAAAACATCTCCATATTACAGCTGATGACCAACACAGGAATCCAGCCTAACCTTCATGTATCATGATGTCTTTAGGTATTATAATTTCATAGCTAACTTAGAATAGGGACTACTCCTTAAAGAAAGTGATTAAATTCTTATTCATTCGTTCATAAAGGAAAGGACAGACAAGAGTGAAGGTGATATTTTGATATTTTATACAGAACTGTATTTCTGGGATGGTGAATATGGGGGTAAACACTTGGGAAATGAAAAACTCTTCCTTGGGATCTTATAGAGTGTGTTTGATCCTGTGGTGGATTACTGAGAAATTTATAGAATCTCTCCAGCAGGAGAGTGGACAATTTAGAAACTGTCATCCTTGGAGCACCTAGTGGCACATAAATACTCAAAGGTAAGAAAAGTTGCATTTGTCTTTGCATCCTAACTCAATGGTATGGTGTCTTGTATGTAGACTATATTTCAAAATATTTGCTGAATTGAACTGAGATACCTTTCACAAATTCCTTGTAGCTTTTATCATTCTAAATCTGTATACACTCTAGAACACAAATGAAAGGAATGCAGTAATAGTATATTGTAAAGTGTGTATTCATAATAGGAAATTAAAATTAGTAAAATTGTTAATCAGTATAATAATTTATTTTTACTTTTTTCTTCCAAGTGAAACCTTGTGATTATCCAGAAATTCAAAATGGATTCATTTCTAAGCCATCTTGGCAAAGTGAGAAACACTTTCAAAGTTCCTTTCCAGCACCTATTGGAAAAGTAATCTACTACGGCTGTGATGACGATTATGTAAATGCTCAAAGATCTTCATCATATTGGACAACAGTTTCATGTACTGAACAAGGATGGACTCCAGTGCCAGAATGCCTTAGTGAGTCTGCTGCTTTAAATTACTTGGAATGGGCACAATGATAGGAAGTCCTAGATTATATTTGGAAAGAATATAGCATTTTGTTTCAGTGAGATCTTTATGATATCCTCATTGAACAATACAGAAGGTTAGGATTCTGTCCTGATACATGTTGGACATGACCTATTGGAAGAAAGTTTATTTTCCAAAATGAAAACTAATGAACATCATAAATTCTCAAATCTCTTCATACTAGGGTTCACCCTTCATAAATCATAACCACAGGATGCAATTTGCTGTGTTAAGTACCATTGAACTCTAGTATCATTTTCTGCTTCCCTAATTACACAGTTCTTGTACCTTCCTTTTCACTCGACCTTGTATGGAACTGCTTTATGTTCATTTTATTTATTATCTGTATATTTGTTATATGCATTTTATATATATTTTTATTGTTTTCCACATTTGAATAGAATGTCTATCATAACACCTACATGTAATAGGAAGTTAACGAGTGTTTGCTGACAAATTGATCAATCTTCTTCTCTGATTTTACATTGAGTAAATGTCTAATAAATGTCTTTGTCCATTATAATTTCACCTCCTTTTCTTACAGATATGGATAACAGCCTTTCTTCTTTTAACATGCTACTTCATGTTCTAATTGTTTTCTTTATTTTTCCCATTGCTAGGAGAGTGCTACCTTTTTTCAATGAAAAATGGTCATTTTTGGCCAAAAAGGGGTTATTATAAAGAAGGTGATGAAATAAGAGTTGCATGTAATCTTGGCTACAGTCTTCTAAATAATGAAGAAAAAATTACCTGCACCAAACAAGGCTGGTCTACCGATACAGAATGTACAAGGATAAGTAAGTAGTGCTACTGCATTGGCATACCTCAATTACACTATGTTTACTTTTAGAAATCAAATCAATGATGGCAACGGCCACCTTTGTGCCACAGGCCTCCACAAGAGTCATTCAACCCATTAATACTTTGATTTCATCCAGCCTCTAAAATTACTTCAACACAGTATGTCTGGATTCCATGCTGACTGAACAACATTCAGCAATATTCAAGCACCATTTGCTTCTCCTGCTGTCAAACTAGTTCCATCTGTTAGAAATCTGACATGTGACCATCTTTCAGCAATTCTTAATAGCGTAACCCCCTTTCTTCCAACTGTCCTATGACCACCTATCAGAAGTTAAACATGCTGTAGCTTGAGAAAAGGAAAATAGAATTTATGAAAGCCATCATCTTTATGTTTCTCCAATGATACTTTGGTCCTTGATTGAGGAAAAGGGCTGATTATAATAAGAAGCTATAGGAAAAGAAGTGAAAGGAAACCTGAGTTGTTCTCCAACAAAACACAAAACAAAATGCTAAGTCAAATGACAAAGTACTTCTGGAAGAGGAAGAACTGGTGAATTTGTGACCCTTTGCAGAAATACCACAGCAGGAGCCTCAGAGTATAGGTGTAACACAGGACATTTGGTACAGAACTGGTGGATTGGAACTCTCATTATGTGCAGATCTTTACAACTCCATGCAAAGATGAATCAGGAAATGGCTGAAATACTAACAATACCCAATACCAAAATGTAACAGATGTATTAGCAAATGACTGTTAATTCACCATATTGTGCTTTGTGGGGGAAAAGTTTTTAAACAATATGGTCTATGTTAAATACATATTTTACATTCACTTTTTTGTTATTTTTCACACCAGTTCATTGTATTTACTCTTTCCTTCAGAAATCATTTATCAAGGTCCTATAATTGCCAGGCACAGACAATCCAAAGATGGAGAAAAGGCTCAGATTCTTGTGAAAGGAAGTAGCACATACCCAGAAAAATTAAATACAAAATATAAGATTTCTATAGAAGGCATCCCATGGTGCTGAGTTCTGAAGGAAGATAAGAATTTTATAAGAGAATAAAGGATGAAGAAAGTTCCAAACCTAGGGCACAGAGAGAGGAGCTGGTGTGTTGGGTACAGGCTATAGAGTAAGAAGGCCAGTTTGGTTGTCATGTGAAGTGCAGGTAGAATGATGTGCAGTAAGATCGGAAAGGCGAATTTCAAGAAACCACTTGGTCTCCTAAGATAAGGAACCTAAAGTTTCTTTGTAAATGTGACTTTGTTCATTCAGAATAGGAGGGAAGGAAGACAATGGGATTATGCAGGCAGAATTTTTATCTCTTTTCACTAAAGAACAGTAGGGCATCTGAGGAGATAGGAAAATGTTTTGGTGCTCCATCTCTGGCACAAAAATTTTGAATGAACAACATTGACTTTGCTCCTCACCCAAGCCTATAGAAGAGATTATCTTTTGATTCTTATCTTGCTTTGTACTTTTGTTCTCTTTGCAAAGGAAGATAGATTTCTGTCTTCTAACTCGGACTTTTCATGGTAGTCATTAGTGGGGGTTTGGGGAGCATTCATGGAGAAGGGTCATTTGTTGCCTTGTCTTATTTTTTTTTCAACACAGAAAGTAAGAGTTGCTTGAGGAAATGATTTTTATGTAGTGGCAGAACTGAGGTAATTCAGCCTTAATGTAGTCTCTATATAAAATAGGTCACCAATCAGGGAATTGTAAGGACATTTCTTTGACTTTTTCAACTATCAATATTACAATATAGTGCAAACAAGTGATTCTAAAATGACAAATCCCTCCAATCAGGTCAACATCTCTCTCCATTATTCAGTCTCCTGTAGTAAAAGAAAATGTTTGATGTAAATATGCAATGAGCCAGTGAATTGATGATCTTTAAAAGGAACTCTGAAAAATCATTTTGAGAATGTTGCTGCAGAGAGAGCTGTGGCTCTCCCTAGATTAAATTTAGGCAATTGGCAAGTGTCACAAAGTTGAAGCTAATGTGACTCAAGACATCTGTTTTCAAAAATGTCTACAACCTTAATTTGTTCTCTTTTACAAGTTGCCTATAAATACATACATATATATATATATATATATATATTGCCTGTTGGAACAAAATAATTTCTTAGTTATTATTTCTCAGTAGAATAAAGGTCTCTATCCTACTTCTCCTCCCTAGAATTAAAAGACTCTTTAAGTATGACAGTGATTTCTGAAACAGTCTAGGGAAAGCACGCGAAGAGATAATGTCTCCCAAAGTAAATGAAACAGTGAAATCAGAAAGGTAGACATGTGGATGAGGGTTCAAAGATGACTTGGATAACAATTTTGTTCATGAAAACACTACAATTTATTCATGTCAATCCTCAGTACAAAAAAGGCATCAATAGATATGTTGAAATCTTCAATTCAGAAGGAGATTTGGAGAAAAACTAAGATGAATGGGAAGAAATTGAATAAATGGAAATAAAAGAGGCAAGAACTAAAACCTGAAAAGAAGGAGAAAGTAAAAAAGATCAAGAAAAGTGGATAAAAATGTAGGCAGATAGATGGAAGCTATGGAAGGGACAGATGGAGGAAAAGAAAAAAACAAAGGCATAGAGAGATAGTAAAGGAAGAAATAAAGAAAGAGAAGAAAGAACATGTGGAGAAAGGAGATAGAGGAAGTGTTGAGATGCTCTGAATTATTATATTCATATTCTAATAATCATTAACAAAATTTTTGTGCACCAAGCTATGCAAGGTGATGGCGATAAAAATTTAGGTGAAAATTGTCCCCTACTTTTATGTAATTCACATTCTTTTGTTTGACTAACACATGTAACTAGCTATGTCTATCCATGATAATTGGAAGAGAGGTCAGAGTGAATAATTCATAGGATCAGCAAGGCTTCCCTGAAGAGATGGCAGCTGAGCTGAGCTATTAAAAGTCATACTGTTAGTTTAATATTGGTACAAAAACCAAGAAACATGACATTCCCGTGCTCCCATTTGGGAAAGAGCTTAAAACAAGCATTGGTGAGAAATAAAGGGGCAACCTCTCACAATCTTTCCTAAAACAGGTGAAATGTCTATTAAAGATGTTGCAGAAAAGTTGCTTCCAGCTTACACTCTATGGTTTTAAGCCATTTGATTGGTGAACTGATTTTAGTGAATTGACATTGCAGAGATAAGACTTAAGAGGTGACATTATTTTTAATAGATAGATATATATCTAGAATTGAAATCCCTTCAAATGACTCAGTGAACATTTAAAAGATGTGAGGTCCTTAAAAGATAGTCCTCCTTACTCATATTCCAGTTTCCTTCCCCACTTCCACATATGCACCTGTGCTGCTATACTAGCTATTCCAAATCCAAGAATTAAAACGCATTGAGATATATTTTTCCAGGGCTGAATTAGGTAGGGATCAGGCCATTTCCCTAGGCTTGGTCTCCACGTTAGATGGCATATGCAACTAAAAAGGACTGAGTACATAGGTACATAAGAGGGACACATGTGAGAATAGCTGTGGAAGTAGTCTGGTTGTTTTAGTGCACTACAACGTCAATGGGTCCATACTGTGACATGGCAGCCAAACGACCTAACTCAGTCTTAGATTTTATTAACAGAAACATAGTAGAACTGGAGGACGGGGGAGGAGAGGCATGAGAAGGCTGATGGTCCTGTTTTACTAAGTCCTGGTGAGCCCTCATCTGATACATTAAGTTCACTTCTAGGTGCCATATTTTAGGAAGAACATTGAAGCTCAGAGGAGAATGAAAAGGGTGATGAGAGGATAAGAAACTGTCAGAGGAAGATCAGTTAGCAGTCATCATGGTGCCTCTACTGTGCCTCCTCTCAGTCTCTTCTTAACTCTCTGCGATCTGCTTTTCTATACTAATCTGCAATTATTCTTTTCAAAGTTACCAATGACTTCCTGTTTGACAAATCTCAGACCTTTTTCCAATGCTAAGTATTTTGACTGGACATTGATCACTTTCCTTTCCTGAATAACTGGAAATTTCCAACCTACTCTGCCATTTTCCCAGAATGCCCCTTTTGGCTTTTAAAGGCTTTCACAATCAGGTACCAAATTCTCTTCCAACTTCATTTAATTGTACTTCACATTTCATACTGTGATATCTCCAAGCTGGTCTTTTCTCTTCCCCACCGATTTTATTCCACCTCTTATTTCCCCCATTTGTACTGGCCACAGTTATTGTTTTTCACATTTGAATAGAACATCTATCATAACACCTACACATAATAGAAATTTAACGAGTGTTTGCTGACAAATTGATCATTCCTCTTCTCTGACTTTACATTGAGTAAATGCCTAATAAATGTCTTTGTCCATTATAATCTGACCTCTTTTTCTTACAGATATGGATAACAGCCTTTCTTCTTTTAACATGCTATTTCATGTTTTAATTGTTTTCTTTATTTTTCCTATCTATAGGAGAGTGTTACCTTTTTTCAATGGAAAATGGTCATTTTTGGCCAAAAAAAGGTTATTATAAGGAAGGTGATGAAATAACAATTAAATGCAATCATGGCTACAGTCTTCCAAATAATGAAGACAAAATTACCTGCACCAAACAAGGCTGGTCTACTAATACAGAATGTACAAGGATACGTAAGTAGTGCTACTGCATTGGCATCCTTCAATGTATATTATGTTTACTTTTAGAAATCAGATCAAAGATGGCAACAGCTGCCTTTGTGCCGCTGGCCTCTCCAAGAGTCATTCAGTACCGTAATAATTTGGTTTCATCCGCCTTCCAAAACTGTTTCAACACTGTGTGTCTGGATTTTATGCTGAATGAACAACATTCACCCATATTCAAGCACCATTTGTTTCTCCTGCTGTCAAACTAGTTCCATCTGTTAGAAATCTGACATGTGGCCATTTCTCAGAAATCCTTAATAGTGTAATCCCTTTACTTCCAACTGTCCTATGACCACCTATCAAAAGTTTAACATACTGTAGCTTGAGAAAAGGAAAATAGAATCGGTGAAAGCCATCATCTTTAGATTTCTTCAACTATTCTATGGTCCTTGATTGAGGAAAAAGGCTGATTAAAAGAAGCTATGGGAAAAGAAGTCTAGGTAAAAAGAAACTTGAGATGTTCTCCAACAAAACATAAAACAAAATGCTCAGTCAAATGACAAAGTGTTTCTGGAAGAGGCAGAACTGGTGAATTGGTGACTCCTTGCAAAAATACCACAGCAGGAGCTTCAAAGTATATATCTGACACAGTACATTTGGTACAGAACTGGTGGAACTCTCATTGTGTGCAGATCTTTATAACTCCATACAAAGATGAATCAAGCAAATGGTTGAAATGTCAACAATATGCAGTACCAAAATATAACAAATTTATTAGCAAATGACTACTAATTCACCATATTGTGCTTTGTAGGGGAAAATTTTTTAAACACTATGGTCTATGTGAAATACATATTTTACATTCACTTTTTTGTTATTTTTCACACCAGTACATTTTATTTGCTCTTTCCTTCAGAAATCATTTATCAAAGTCCTATAAGTGCCAGGCACAGAAGATCCAAAGATGGAGAAAAGGCTCAGATTCTTGTGAAGAGAAGTAGCACATACCCAGAAAAATTAAATACAAAATATAGGATTTCTATGGAAGGCAGCCTATTGAGCTGAGTTGTGAAGGATGATAGGAATTTTATAAGAGAATAAAGGAGGAAGAACATTCCAAATCTAGGGCACAGCATAGGCAGAGACACAGAGAGTATAGCTGGGATGTTGGGTACAGGTTATAGAGTAAGAAGGCTAGTTTGGTTGTCATGTGAAGTGCAGGTAGAATGATGTGCAGTAAGACTGGAAAGGCAGGTTTTAAAAAAAAACACTTAGTCTCCTTTATTTTTTTAAGATAAAGAACCTAAGGTTTCTTTGTAAATGTGACTTTGTTCATTCAGAATAGGAGGGAAGGAAGACAATTGGATTATGCAGGCAGAATTTTTACATCTTTTCACTAAAGAACAGTAGGGCATCTGAGGAGATAGGAAAATGTTTTGGTGCTCCATCTCTGGCACAAAAATTTTGAATGAACAACATTGACTTTGCTCTTCACCCAAGCCTATAGAAGAGATTATCTTTTGATTCTTCTCTTGCTTTGTACTTTTGTTCTCTTTGCAAAGGAAGATAGATTTCTGTCTTCTAACTCGGACTTTTCATGGTAGTCATTAGTGGGGGTTTGGGGAGCATTCATGGAGAAGGCTCATTTGTTCCCTTGTCTTATTTTTTTTCCCACAGAGAAAGTAAGAGTTGCTTGAGGAAATGATGTTTATGTAGTGGCAGAACTGAGGTAATTCAGCCTTAATGTAGTCTCTACATAAAATAGGTCAGCAATCAGGGAACTGTAAGGACATTTCTTTGAGTTTTTCAACTATCAATATTACAATATAGTGCAAAGAAGTGATTCTAAAATGACAAATCCCTCCAATCAGGTCAACATCTCTCTCCATTGTTCAGTCTCCTGTAGTAAAAGAAAACGTTTGACATAAATATGCAATGAGTAATTGAATCGATGATCTTTAAAAGGAACTCTGAAAAATCATTTTGAGAATTTTGCTGTAGAGAAAGCTATGGCTCTCTCTAGATTAAATTTAGGCAATGGTCATAAAGTTGAAGCTAATGTGGGTCAAGATACCTGCTTTCAAAAATGTCTACAACTTTAATTTATTCTTTTCTAGAAGTTGCCTACATATATGGCCTGTTGGAACAAAATAATTTCTTAATTAGTTTTTATTTCTCAATAGAATAAAGGTCTCTCTATCCTACTTCTCCTCCCTAGAGCTAAAGATTTCTTAAGTATGACAGTGATTTCTGAAACAGTCTAGGGAAAGCACGTGGAGAGACATGTCTCCCAAAGTAAATGAAACAGTGAAATCAGAAAGGTAGACATGTGGATGAGGGTTCAAAGTTGACTTGGAAAACAATTTTGTTCATAAAAACACTAAAATTTATTCATGTCAATCCTCAGTACAAAAAAGGCATCAATAGATATGTTGAAATCTTCAATTCAGAAGGAGATTTGGAGAAAAACTAAGATGAATGGGAAGAAATTGAATAAATGGACATAAAAGGGGCAAGAACTAAAACCTGAAAAGAAGGAGAAAGTAAAAAAGATCAGGGAAAGTGGATAAAAATGTAGGCAGATAGATGGAAGCTATGGAAGGGACAGATGCAGGAAAAGAAAAAAACAAAGGCATAGAGAGATAGTATAGGAAGAAATAAAGAAAGAGAAGAAAGAACAAGTGGAGAAAGGAGATAGAGGAAGTGTTGAGATGCTCTGAATTATTATATTCACACTCTAATAATCATTAACAAAATTTTTGTGCACAAAGCTATGCAAGGTGATGGTGATACAAAAGTTAGGTGAAAAAAATGTCCCCTACTTTTATGTAATTCACATTCTTTTGTTGGACTAACACATCTAACTAGCTATGTCTATCCATGATAATTGGAAGAGACGTCAGAGGGAACAATTCATAGGATCAGCAAGGCTTCCCTGAAGAGATGGCAGCTGAGCTGAGCTATTGGAAGGTATAATGTTATTTTGAAATTGCTACAAAAACCAAGAAACTTGACATTTCCATGCTCCCATTTGGGACAGAGCTTAAAACAAGCATTGGTGAGAAATAAAGGGGTATCCTCTCACAATCTTTCCCAAAACAGATGAAATATCTATTCAAGATATTGCAGAAATGTTGTCTCCAGTTTATACTCTATGGTTTTAAGTTATTTGATTGCTAATCTGATTTTAGTGAATTGGCATTGCAGAGATAGGACTTAAGAGGTGACATATTTAAAAAAAAAATAGATATGTATCTAGAATTGAAATCTCTTCAAATGACCCAGTGAACACTTAAAAATGTGAAGTCCTTAAAAGATAGTCCTCCTTCCTTAAATTCCCCTTTTCTTTACCACTTCCACATATGCACCTGTGCTGCTATGCTAGCTATTCCAAATCTGAGAATTTTTTCCAGGGCTGAATTAGGTGTAGGGATCAGGCCATTTCCCTAGGCTTGGTCTCCACGTTAGATGGCATATGCAACTAAAAAGGACATTGATTACATAGGTACATGAGGGACACACATGAGAGAATAGGTAAGGTGGAAGAAGTCTGGTGGTTTTAAGGGACTACAATGTCAATGGGTCCATACTGTGACATGGCAGCCAAACGACCTAACTCAGTCTTGGATTTTATTAACAGAAACATAGTAGAACTGGAGGAAGGGGGAGCAGAGGGATGAGAAGGCTGATGGTCCTGTTTTACTAAGTCCTGGTGAGCCCTCATGTGATACATTAAGTTCACTTCTAGGTGCCATATTTTAGGAAGAACATTGAAACTCAGAGGGGAATGAAAAGCGTGATGAGAGGATAAGAAACTGTCAGAGGAAGATCAGTTAGCAGTCATCATGGTGCCTCTACTGTGCCTCCTCTCAGTCTCTTCTTAACTCTCTGCGATCTGCTTTTCTTTACTAATCTGCAATTATTCTTTCCAAAGTTACCACTGACTTCCTGTTTGCAAATCTCAGACCTTTTTCCAGTGCTAAGTATTTTGACTTGATATTGATCACTTTCCCTTCCTGAAGAGTTTTTCCCATACATTTTCATACCCTCTCTCCTTGTTCTCCTCTTTCCTCTCTGAATACTCCTTAATCATATCACAGCCACTAATTATGAAAGCTCACCAATACTCTGTCTTCTCCTTCTTTTATTTTTCCCTTTGTAATATACCACTTGGTGACCTCATTGGCTTTCATGAGATCAATTATCATCTCTATGCAGATGATACATATATGCATATATACATATATGCATAATATACATGTATACATACATGCATATGTATATACACAGATAGATAGGTAGATAGATAGATAGATAGATAGATAGATAGATAGATAGATAGATAGATAGATAGATAGATGGATGGATGGATGGATGGATGGATGGATGGATGGATAGATGGATGGATATGTATATGCAGGCCTAGTATCTTTCCTAAGCTCAGGTCCCAAATAACCAGCTGTCTTTTGGATATCTTAAATTAGATATTTCAGAGCAATCTCAAACTCATTGTGTCCAATACAGAACTAATTATCTTCCCTCTCCAAAAGACTCCCTTCTTCTAAACTTCCCCAGGATAGTCAAGGGCATTATCATTCCCACAGTTATCCAGGCTCACAACTCATTTATTATCAGCAGCTCCCTCTCATTAAGTTCATATATTCAATCTCTTGCTTGATATTACTATTTCAACTTTCACATCTCTCCAATACATTCCCTTTTCAACTCCTCATAGCCAACATCCCAGTTAAGGCTCTAATTATCATTTACCTGGACTATTGCATTAGACCATGCCTTAAATCTTTCACACTACAATCTACTTTCTAATTAGCAAAGAAAGTGATTTTTAAAAAACCCAGTCACTCCCTTTCTCAATAAATTCGAAGGGCTCTCTATTATGTCCAATATTAAAGATAAAGTTCTATGGCTTTAAAAGTTTTTCATAACCTGGCCTTTTCCTGATTTTCATTCCATTTTCCTCCCTTGTACACACTATAGCAATCCAGTTACACTGACCTTCCTTGCTGTCTATGCTTTTGTGCTTACTGTTCCCCCTGCTTGAAATGTTATTCTTCTTCTCTCTATCTCAAGACCCAGCTCAAATTCAACCTTCTGCAGGAAGGCTTTTCTAGTCATGCCCTCTGGTAATTACTTCCTCTCTGAGATTACTTTCCATCTCAGGATGTATGTTCTTAGTTATTGATGGGTTCAGGACGCTCTTTTTCCCCTTTCTTTGTAGCCTCATTGTTATGCACAGTGTTTAGCACATAGGAAGTCTTTGCTAAATGAGAGTGAGGCAATGATGTCTTGTGGAAGAGATATTAGAATAACTTTGATTGACCTCAGAGGACAAGGCTAAGAGCAAGCTAGAGGAAGACAAAGACTCATTGTAAGGAAAACTTGCCAATAGTGAATGGGATCAAAAAGTAGAATTTCTGGGCTGGTTTCCCAAATAGTGTGTGTATGTGTGTGGGGGGGCGGTGTATGTGTGTGTATTTGTTCTTCATTGCCAAAGAAGACCATGCAATCAGGGGAATAATGACATGACTTGCACTTGGTTTGTTTTGAGTGAGGGAGGGCTGTGCAGGTCACCGGCCTCACTTCTACTCCAGAGCCATCTGAATCCAGTGACCAAATATTCATCAGGATTACTGGAGATGACCCAGGATGAGGCAGTTGGGGTTAAGTGACTTGCCAAGGTCACACAGGTAGTGAGAGTCAAATGTCTGAGGTGAGATTTGAACTCAGATCCTCCTGACTCCTGCACTGGTTCTCTATGCACTGAACCACCTAGCTGCCCCTTCCCAAATAGTGAGTTCCCACTCAATGGAAATCTTCCATCAGAAGCTCAATACCCAGGTGTGGAGAATGTTTTAGAGGGGATGACTATTCCAATGTGAGCCAATCTGAAATGTTTTTGTCCTGTGATTTATGGCCCACAATCTGTATTTAAATCACAGTGGTGGACAGAAATCCAATTCTGGACGGAATAAACTATGTCTAGAGATTCTCATGTTGACACATTGGTTTAGGGAACTGCTAGGAATTTCAAGATTGCCTGAGGAAATATCAGTGGCACCTAGCTTACAAAGGATTCCCATGATACATTGATGGAAACAGTCCCCGCATCTAAATTCCATGGCAAGGTCAGGACTATCACCCAAAGGATCCCCTCTGGTCACTGACCTTAATAATGTAGCAGTCAGTATTTATGTTCTTCCTCAAGGGTGAAGACTACAAGAACCTATCATGAGAAAGTTCTCCAACATTCTGAGGAGTGGCCAACTGGTAACAATATTACTTTATCAAGGTCATGAATGAGCAAATCAGATTTTTTTAAAAATTAAATCACTTTTTTGTATGCTACTGTTTTATTTATTGCTTTCCTACAAAGACAGTAATGAGTCCATGATAATTTGTTTATGATCTTTCTCTTTCAGAAAAATGCACACTCAAATATTACTTTGATAATGGATATTTTTCTGAATCACAATCACATTACTTTGTCAACACAGCAGCGAGATATCAATGTAAAGATGGATATGCAACAACAGATGGGAAAAAAGAGGGATTTATCACATGTGGGCAACAAGGGTGGTTGCAGCAACCAAAGTGTATCAGTGAGTAATTTAATATTTCATTCACTTTCATCCTGAATGCAGTTAGGAATTCATCTTACATTGTGCCTCATGTCTAGGAAATGAATAGTTTAATTTGATTCCATAAAATGCAGATATTGTCCAGATAATCTTATTTTTAATGCTTGTAAATTTGAAAGGTAGGCTACAATAGTGGGAAAAAATATCACCACTGAATTGCTCTCTTTCTGGATGTCTCATTCTAATGCTGTTTCGGGACTAACTAGTTGAGCAACTATAAGCAAGTTATTCGGCACATCTAGGCCTCAGTTTTCTGGTCTGTAAAATGAGGAGCATGGGCATGAAGATTTCATTCGTCTCTATTTTTATATGTATCTGTGAGTGTTATTCTTTTGAGGAAGTCAAAATTTCCCCTGTCCTATCCAAATTCTCTCTGCATAAATGTTCCTGCCATTCCCCAGGTATCATGAGGTTAGCCAAAATCAGTGATGAACTGCAGGAGATTCCTGGTAGGGCATAGATGTCATTGGATTTTGCTGTTAGACTTCTTACATTTTCCTCTTTGGCTGCTTCCCTACCTCTTGTTCTCCAAAACTGTAAAACTGATCACCTACTCTCTAAGAAAAAGAAGAAAAAAAGAAAAAGAAAGGTGATTCTACGTGATATGATAAAGATTGGAGGTTAAAAGAGGGGGATGTCATTTTGTATATTTCAGGTCCTCTGGGGAAGCAGCCAAATCCATGCCTTTGATTCCACTTGGGTGGAACTTCTCATTATTACCTCTTAGAATCACTAGGGTTGTAGCGCATAAAGCCTCTTTTGATACCCTCTAGCTCTTAGTGGATTTTCCTCCCAATCACCTTCTGTTTTTGTATATACTTGTATATATGCACATACTGACTCCTCAATCAAACACAAACTCTTTAAAACAGAGATTATTTCCCTTTGATCTTTATGTTCCCAACTCCTATCACAGAATCTGTCTCATAGTAGGTAACTAATAAAACATGCCACACGTAAACGTTTACTTCAGATCAAACTTGTTAGAGTCTTTCTAGAGGTTCTAATATTGGAATATCTCAGCTTGTGACACATTTCTTCAAAGTAAGAGCATTTATCACTAATGTACTCTATTGCTTGGAGTTCTACAGAATAAATTTAGGCTTGGATTTTACAGTATAACTACAATTTATTAGGGTTATATTTGAATTTTACTTTAGATTCTGCCTTTTTGTGATTCATGAGTAAAAATTTCACATATTAATGCATAGATTTTTGTGTATCAATACAAAGTTAGAAGAACTCCTAGCAATTATCTCATCCATTTCCCCTAATTTTCTTCAGACAGGTGACCCATCTGAAGCCCTTGGAACTTAAGAAATTTTATTCAAGATATTAGCATTAGTATCTACCAAATTTGGAATTGGAACTCAGGTCTTTGAATTGCAAAATATACATTTTTTCTATTATGCCGATGTACACAATTCTCCCTGATGACCAAGTTATCACCCAGTAGTAAGTTAGGAACTCATTTACTTTAATTGTCAAAGATATGACATTAATTCAGCATATTAATTCTCAACTTCATCATATAGTGTCCTGAAAGCGGAATTTTATTTACAACTAATTTCTTAACTTTTTACTTGGGCAGGACAACCAAAAGAATAGTAGATATTTATATCTATAGAAATTATCAACAAAATGAGGTTTCTGTTCTTTGTGATTTATGGGCCAAGACCACAAGATATCATATAAGTGTTAGGCACGTAACCTTTTCTGACTTTAGATTTCTCTTAGAGAATCTAGCAGTCCATATGAATCATTTTCAAAATTCTGTATGTAATTCAGGCACATTCTTATGAAATAAATCCTAAGTGATTCAGAAAACTTTGTCCTGGTATGGATTCATAGAAATCCAGGTTTCCAGAAAAAAATGGCAGTATACATGTTTACTGTTTAATGTATAGCACTTTATTCCATTTTTATTTTAAAAACTTACAAATGAAGTCATGGCTTTCTATAAGGTCTGATTTTCTGAGTTGAAATGTACATGAGGTTACATGAGAGATATAATACCAATGTTTTTTTGGTTTAGAAATTTGTGAAATTCCACAATTTGAAAATGCCAGATACAATGGAAATAAGGCATTTCTGAAGCCTAATGAAACATTAGAATATGAATGCCTGGATGGATATGAAATCACAACTGGGCAAACTAAAGGTGTCAAAGTATGTGATGCTGATGAGTGGTCTACAACAGTTGAATGCTATGGTAAGCTACTTTTCCCGAGTTAAAAAAAAAGTTTTATGGAGATCTGGTGGAATCCAACTGTTAATGTTTTCAATGAACAAAAAAGCATTTATTAAGCACTTACTATGTACCAAGAACTTTATTAAGGGCTAAAGAGATAAAGTAAAGCAACCCAGTTCCCACTCTCAATCATGGCATCTTTTAAACAGGGAGACAATCTACATATGAGAATTCAGGTGCAGGACAGGTAGAAAGGCCTAGTGGTTTTATAGTTGAGTCAAGGCTAATGTTAACACATCTTCATATTGTCATTTCCACTGATAAAACCATATATTTCAGTTACTGAATCATCTGACAACATGAATCTTTTGTTTTCCAAGTCATTACCACCAGAGATAATGAAAAATACAGTATGTACAGAGGAAGTAGGGAAATTTCTGCTAGAGTTCTATCCCTGGATAGTCACAGTAATTCTAGGAGTAATGTTCATAACATAAGTTATTTCCTGCAGAATTATGTTAGATAGGAATAAATAGACTTTTTAGTGATCAACCTAAAGCCAGCAAAATAAGAATCCTGTGGGGAGCATTGAAGGTATTCAGATGAATGAATGGATAATGTTTGAACATGAAAACCATTTTCCAAATATTTCCTAGCTGCCCCCTAAAACAAATTCAGCTGCTAATGTTTATCATCAAAATGTCCTTTTTGTTTTATGTGGATATCAATGCCACTGGGAGTTTATCTAGATGCCTTGAAGTTTTTCCTGAAGTCTGTTCACTTGCAAATTATTGTAGGTTTGGCAATCTTTGCAGTTGCCAGCTACTACTGTTGGTTCCAGTGATGATTGCTCCACCTTCACTAATTATTTACAAATTATTTACTAATTATTCATTATTTTTTCTTTGTGACATTACATTATTTTGGTTGTAGAAATTGCCAAAGTCTTTCATATTTTATGACTCAAGTATTATTGTTTTGCATAAATCAACTGTACTTTAAATGTAGGACTTAAAAGGTGTGTTTCTCTCATTAATATAGTTTTCCATGTCTTGAGAATGGCACAAGATATTTTTTTCCTTTGGAAAACGTCCAATTTTATGTCAGTTGTTTGGATCATGTCTGAATACAATTAAAAATATGAGATGTTATAAAACAAATAACTTTCTAGAATCATACCTTTGAGTATTATTCAACATGTTTGTATTTTAAATCAATGTATACTTGCACATATATACATACACACACAGTGTGTTTATGCATGGCATGCTGTGTTTTTAATAACTGCACAGGACTAAATACTGTACAATGGTTCTGGTTTTGGATTTTTAGCTAATGGCTATGTGATGTTTTCATTTATTCATCAGTCAAATTAGGGGACTGAACTAGATGATCTCTAAGCATAAAAATCTCTTTTTTCTATTAAAAAACCTATAATGTTATAATTTAAATAATAATCCAAAGCACATATTTTCTAAATTGTTTTCCCCACTTGATTCTGCCAATTCTGAAATTGAATTCTAATCCACTTAATTCCAAACCACTCATAGATATTTATCTTTATGTAATTTTTTGTTTCTTCTGCATCCTCTCTCTTTCTTTCCCCATGCCATCAGATTATTCAGTCTAAAGAGACCTGCTATTTCCAGAAGGGTCTTATGTGAAATTGTATGATATTTAGTGAGATTGTTATCTCTTTGAAGGTAGGCATTAAACTTTCTGAGAGCCACTACTTTAAAATGTTTTAAATCATAGTGAATTATTTATTCAGCAAGTTATAAACTTCAAAAAGTTAAAACGTTTTTGTTGTTACTTTATTTTTAGAAAAAACATGTCGTCTCCCTATTCTACAAGGAAATTTACATCCTGATCTCAAGCAAGATAAATATAAAGTTGGAGATGTGCTGACATTTCGCTGTTCCAATGGACTAAAATTAGTTGGATCACATTTAGTACAGTGTTACCACTTTGGATGGTCCCCCAGTATTCCTACCTGTGAACGTAAACATTTCTTCTCAAATTGGTCATAATAAGAATGGAATTACTGAACATGATCCTGGAACAACTTTGTATCTTTGCTTTAGTTTTCATATGGTATATTTTAGGTTAGCATGCAGTAATTTATATCTGCCTCAGTTTACCAACAAGACAGAATTAATGTTGGAGGAGGAGTAATAAGGATATTCTTGATCAAGATTATATTTTATCTTCAAGATTTGAATTTGCTATTTGTAGAGAAAAACACTAATCCAAAGAGGCCAATGGAGGTTATGAGGTATTTTCCTTTCTATACTGAGTATGCAAGTTGGTTTTCTTACTTTTTTGCTATCCTATATGAACTAGAGAAAATAATAGGAATTATCTCATAGTCTGTCCACATTAGCATGGTTAAATGATTTAATCCAACTTAATTCATTAACAAGCAGGTAGGAGTGGAGGAAGTCCATGGTGGGAGTAATTCAGGTTTGGGGTGTGATGAAATATGAGCACCAGTTTGATAGAAAACCAATGGAGCCCACAACTGTGATAATTTAAGAGGTACCAGAAGTGGCTCTGTGGTAACCAAGTACATAAATTCATTTGGGTTAAGTATTCTTCCTGACTATCTGGGATGAACAGGTATGGAAAATAATTCAGTCAATGAATTTTGGAGTCAATGTTAGCCTGTCACAGCATAAATTAGTGTAATGTAGGACAGATGTATAGTGACGTCTCAACTGGAAAGACAAAGAACTCACTAATAATCAATCAGGAATTGATTCATTACCTTGTCAGTGTCTGGGTAGATTTGGTATTAATTTGTTTTCAAAGAACAGTTAAACCCATTCCTCTATGCCTAAGGACGCCCTATAGACATTCTGGCAATTACTGTCCTGTGTTTTTGACTTCCCATATTGTGTACAGCAAGTCAACTGGAGAGTCTGTAAATTGCCCAGGTCATAACTTACGACAAAGGTGACAGAGCATAGGGTGACTGCAGGGAACAGCTAGGAAAATGAATCACTAAAATAAATGATAATGGAAGGATTTGATAGTCTCATTCTACTCATGTAATATATGGAAATACGGGACTAGATGACAGTAGCAGATGCATTCAAAATTGTTTGAATGACTGGTTGCAAAAAGTATATTGCAGTTTGATGTCATCCTGGAAGAAGAGCTCCAGCAGGAGTGTCCCAGGGATCTGTACTTGACCCTGTGGTGCCATGTTTAGTAGTGACTTGGATAAAAGCTAAAGGATAAAGGTTTGGATAAAGATGCCTTGCTCACAAAATGTGCAAAGAATAGAAAACTGGGTAGTGTTGGTACTTAACATCCTGGATGACAGAACTGAGTATGGTTCAGAAAGAAGATTACCAGATAGACTCAGAGGACCCAAGTTCAAATTCCAGCTTTGCTATTAACTACTTGTGTAACATCAGGCAAATCATTTGAGTTCTTTGGTTTTCAAGTATAAAATGAGAGGTCTGCGTTCAATGACTTCTGAGATCCCTTCCAACTCTAAACCAATGATCTAGTAATCTGTACAATTAAAAAGTTATTTACATCACCTTTTTTGTTATAGAGGAAGTAAAGTGTTGTGAACAACCACCTGAAATTGTGAATGGGACACTTAAGGACTCAAACAGTAAGACATATTGTCATAATGATATAGTAGAGTATAATTGTGATCTTGGATTTATAAGGAGAGGACCCAAGAAAATAAAATGCAGTGATGGAAAATGGACAACCTTACCCACTTGCATTGGTAATGCATTGTAAACTGTATTTTAAATAATTCTATTTTGTCCATGTTTACACATATGTTTACATGTGAATGTAGAGGAAGGGTTTTATTTTATTTTATGAAAGATAATTAAATCATATTTGTTTCTAATTTATGTAGAAGAAAAAAGAAGATGTGCAGAAGTACCTAAACTTGTCCACGGTCATGTTCAGACTTCTAACCTGTCATATTCCCACGGGGCTTCAGTGAAATACGATTGTGAGAAAGCTTTTACGATGATTGGAAGCAAGACAATTATCTGTAATCAAGGAAACTGGACACAACTCCCTAATTGCATTGGTAAATAAGACTATTTTTCAATTAAAGATTTGATATTGTCAACAAATATTTACATTTCTTTGTGATATTTAAAAAATCACAACTGCAAAAATATTCAAAAAATGTCTCATAATTAGTCAATAGGTTATTATTAAGTAATGATACATTAATTAGTTAATTATCAATTGTTATGGCATAATAATTATACATATACTTCCAAATTTGGTAACCATGTTCTACTCTGAGCCTTTTGTGCTGTGGTGTCCCCCTATTTAAAGCAGTATAAACCTAAATTTCATCTAGAAACCATTTCTTTAATATAAAACTTGTCCACTCATTTGACAAATTTTCATGTCATGAAGTATTTATTAAAATTAAAATATGAATAAAATCTTTCACTTAATGTATAGTTGATGGAATAAAAAAATTTCATAAACACACTTGTGTAAATATTCTTTTCAAAGATATCTTATTTGTTGAACCATGGAGTGGTATTCAAAACAAGAAGAGAATTTTAGAAACGAACTCCTTAAATTTCTATAATTTTGCTAAAAATTATTTTGTGTGTTTAAGTGACCATAGGAAACCATAGTCCTCCTATATAGATTCTCTTTTTTTCCTGTAGATCCCACAGCTATGAACAATATACCTCCATGAATTTTTGGTTGTCTTCAAAAGCATTGGAAGAAAGTATTGGGACTATTGCCATTGCTACCACAATATAATGGGCAAAATGATTATTTAGACTTGTGCCTTTACTTCTTATGTATCACAGTTGTTGGTATGTGAAAATGGAGGTTTAATAGTGTCATTCCACCTGAGAGAGGAAAAGTTGAGGAATGTGATTCCAGAAAATACTTTCTTCTTCGTGGGAAGCTTCTGAGCTCTCCTTCCCATCCCCCAAAGCCTTCTTTAATTTGACTTAATTATGTTAAGTGGCCTGGAGTAAGGAATGTTGAAGTTGGAATCAGAAAAACTTGAGTCTGAGTCTTGTTCTAAATACTTATTAACTGTTTTATCTTGACCAAAATTTCTAACCTTCATTTCACTTTTCTATAATTCATCTATAAAATAGGGATAATAAAAACATCATCTGGGACTATTTTGATGTTCAAATGAGATAATATATAAAGTTCTTTGTAAACTTTTAATGTAGTGTATAAATGCTAGCATTATATTTTGTATTTTAATAATATTTCCTGATACTTCTATAAAAGTGTGAAAAACTATAGAGCTTCTTTTCTAAAAAGAATTCTGAATTCATGAATTTTCCCCACCACTTCTTTTCTCCAGTGAGAACCCTTCCTCTATCTTATTCTCTGCCTACATTAGTACAAACAACCAACAGAAGTCCACAACTCATCTTTACAACCATATGAATTGTGAGATGGTGGGCAATGCTTGAACCTTCCTGCCATTGGTATTGGGATCTCTTTCAGGTGATGACTGATGAATTCTTTCATTTTCTATTTTTCCCCTCTGCTCCTAAGATATCAAGAAAGTTTTCCTTGATAATTTCTTGATATGTCTGAGGTTATTTTTAATCATGATTTTCAGGTAGTCCAATAATTTTTAGATTATGTCTCCTCAATCTATTTTCCAGGTCAAGTATTTTTCCAATGAGAGAGTTCACATTTTTTTTTCTGTTTTTAAAATTTTTTGTCTTTGTTTTAATTCCTTCTCGATGTCTCATGGAATCATTTGCTTTAACACGCTCAATTTTATTTGTAAGGAATTATTTTCTTCAGTGAACTGTTATACTTTCTTTTCTATTTGGGCTATTCTGCATTTCAATTTTTTTTCATGAGTGTTTGTATCTCTTATCATTGAGCCAAATCTGTTTTATAAGTTGCCATTTTCTTCAGTATTTTTTCTGGTCCACCTTTTACAAAATTACTTTTCATAATTGTATTCAATCACTCTCTTTCATTTTTTCCAATTTTTCCCCTAGCTCTATTACCTCTCACTTTAACTCTCCAAGGAATTATTGCCGTCTTTGGACCAATAAGCATTATCCTTTGAGCCTTCGATAGTAGCTCTTTTCACACTGCTGTCTCCTGAGTTTACGTTTTGATCTCTCCTGCCACGAAAATAGCTTTTTATGGTCAAGTCCCCTTTTCTTGTTGTTGGTTGCTCATTTTCCCAGACTATTTCTTCCCTTTGAACTTTACATTAAAATTGAGCTGTGCTCACTGGGGGGTAGGGAGACACTGTGCAAATCTTTAGTTTTCTTATGCTGGAATTTGAGTGTCTGCAAGTCTTCGATACCTCCAAGGTCTTATTATTTTGGGAAAGAAGTGATCACTGCTCTCTTGGTCTGTGGTCTGGTCTTTACATCGGAAGGGCCACTACTTTTCTGCTGCTCTAAGAACTAGTGCTCCTCTTGGCCCTGATGCTCTGACCAAATTCTCTGCTCTCCTGAAGCCACAAATGCCAGTATTATTCTTGACCTGGGCGGTGTTATCAAGGTTCCTGCTTCCTTGTGATCAATCAGAAGCTTTCCTTGCCACCACTGAACTGTGAACCAGAAAAGCTTATAGGCAATAGTCAGTACTAGTTGCACCCAGTACCAGCAAAGGTCTCCTGTAATCTCTTTCTGACCAGTTTTCTGACCCCCTTACTATCTCTGGGCTAAGAGTTCCCAAAGTTGCTTCTGCTATCACAATCCCCTTCAAGTTTTACCACTAGTTTTCCTATTGCAATATATGAGCCTGTACCCATTCAAATGCTACAGACCTCTCCTGTGAACTCCTAAATTGTCTTAGGCTAGATAAATGTTTCTCTGCCACTCTAAAATTTCATTTGGAATATTATTTCAAAGTTGTTTGGAAGGGGATGTTTGGATAGTTCAGTTGGATACCGACCTATACTCTTTCATCATGCCTATGCCTCCTGCCAGGTATTCATTTCTTCTTTACCTTAGTCTAGATTTCCTAGCATAAATCTGGAGATAATAAGGAGCTAGGGGGCCTTTGAGCTAAACTCTCTCATTTTATATGTAGTGGGAGGAAGAGAGTTGATGATTAGGATACCCCTGATCAGGTGATTTTGTCCTGGATTAGTAAACACAGATACATGAGATTAAGGGCAGAGTATCAAGATAGGGAGAGTGGTCCACAGTGTCAAAGACTGAAAAGATATTGAGGAGAATGAGGAGTGAGAAAATGCCTCTGGATTTGGCAACTAAGAGATCTTTGGTAACTTTGGAGAGAGCAGTTCTAGTGGACTGATGAATTTGGAAATTGTATTATGAGGGGTTAATTAGAGAGTGAGAGGAGAGAAAGTAGAGGCACTTATTGTAGGCTAGTTTTTGAAGTTGTTTAGCCATAAAGGGCAGAAGAGAAGTAGGATGACAATTATTGAGAATGGAAGGATCAAGAAAGGGTTTTTTGAGGATTATGGAAATTAGGCATATTGGTAGGCAGTAAGGAAGAAACCAGAATAATGTGAGAAATTGAACACAAGTGATCATGAAGGGATGACAGAAAAGAATATCTATTCAGGAGATGGGATGAAATGAAATCACTTGTACAGGTGAAGGACTTAGCATTGGCAAAGAATAAGGCCACTAACTGTGTAGTTCATAAAAAGTGTAATTATATTATACAAATGAGTTGGAACAAAAGAATCCACACTGAGGAATTTGATGGTGGAGGAGGGCTGGTAGTTCTGGTAACCTACATTCATTGGGAATGGGTTTAAGAGGGAACAACAAACACCCACATATATGAGTATAAAAGTTTTCTAAATTCAGAAGAATATAAACAGTGAGGTGATAAGGAGGAGGAAGAGGATAAGGGAGGGATCTCTAGAGGTAAGGGTCAGGGAATAGGTTACATAGGGAGTTACAGAGGGTATTTAGATTTATGGAAATGAGAGGATAAAAGAGGGATCCTTGGAGGGGGATAGGCTAAATAATAGAAGGGCAAAGAAGTTGATAGAAGTCAATTAGAGGAATGAGGAGGGAAAGGAAATAAGAGATTGGCACAAGAGAAAAAGACAGATCAGGAGTAGAATTTGTCATGGAAAGTGTATGTCTATATATGTACATATGCTCATATATATATATATATATATATATATATATATATATATATGTGCTTATGTATATATCTACTCAAAGCTTGTGCAAAATTCTACCAGGTCTTATGGTGAAGTTCTGGACTGGATAAAAAAGCTCATATTCATTTATTTTTGGTTTTCTTTTTAATTGTTTCTTCTAGTACATTTTTAGAGTTTACTGTTGTGTTTTGAGGGTATCTGTTCTGCTGTCTCAATATGCTGCCATTTCCTCTATAATCAGTGTGTGTGATTTTTAACTCCATTTACTTAAGGGTTATTATAGAGAGATCTATCAAAAGAATTCATACCCAGGGTTCACTGTCTAAAAGTTTTTCTTGTTGCTATTACATTTGAGGGGGGAATCAATATAACATTTTCATTGATTAAACTTTTCCAACTGCTCAGTTTCCAGAAATATGACTATCATTTTTAGGTTTATATTGATATCAAATATCTTGAGGTCAAGGAGAAACCAATACTCTGGATATAAAGGGAACAGATTCACATGGATATTGTTCTCTGAATGACCTACACAAATAGGCTGTCAACTTGTTTTATGCAAAGACAGAAGTTTCCAGGGGAATCAGATAATTGCAACTATCTATTTCCCTCCCAAAGATAAATAAATAAAGAAAATCCCAATAGGTTAACAGATATTGTAATTCATCAGGTTTGAGTTGTAAAATCAAAGTTCATATCATCCAATATGATCAGTGATATTTGCTCAGTGTATAGCTCCACTTAGAGAAAAGTTTTCCAAGCTAAGATGTTGGCTTAGTTATCTGTTAGCTACCAACTTTGTTCACACTTTTCCCTCTAGACAGTATGACTGGGACATTGCCCATCTGTAATGCAACACTTGCATATTAATATATTATTCATTCTTCAAAACTCAACTTAATTCAGACTTGTCAATGAAGCTTCCCTTGATCCTTGCAGTTGGAATGAGATACTTGATACATGTGTGTTGAATAAAAGAATGATGAGTGGAGTCAAACAAATAGAAACAAGGTGTGTGGTGGTGGGGAGGGTGTTGATCCAAACAAGAATCCCTGAATGACATATATTTACTTATATTTAAAATGTAACACTATCGATATTTTATTGTATTTTTATTTATGTTTTTAAATATTTACCAATTGTTTTAATCTGGGTAGGTCACCACTGGAGCCTGTGGGCTGCATATTTAGAACTGAACCTCTGATTTAAATGACACATCTTAGTCACTGCATTTTAAAATTTTGTTTCCTTTTTAGAAACAAATAAACTTGGAAAATGTGCAGCAAATTTTTTTAAAAATTTGCAAGTCAGTCTACATCACAATGAATTTGATGAAATTGTTCTTAATTATAGATGTAATTGGAATTCAGAAATCAGAAGTACACAATGTAGACGTGGAAAATGGCTTCCTGAACCACAATGTCCAAGTAAGAGTGCTTTTTTTTATTTCCTAATGTAAATTTTCCTGATCATAAAATCCCTACTTTCATCAGTGAAAAAGTAAAGTAGGAACTTAGAAAACAAGAATAATTGCAACACATTTCTATAGCATTTTAGGATTTGCAATTTTTTTTCCCAAAGGTGTCCAGTACAATGAAAAGTGTTGTTAGCCACATTTTAAAAATATGAAGACCAAAGCTTCAGAAACTTTTGGCTTACCTGGCTTCACACAAGGCCAATAAACTTTAAAAGGCCTTCTATCAACTATTTTTGTCTTAAATAGAAAAATGGCAAATGCTAATGTGATTTTGTTTTCCAGTGTCTCTGATGGGCTTTTCTATGTGGGTTTCATCAAAGTCCTATTGAACATTTCAAACTAGATACCCTAAAACTATTTCAAGTTCAACTGAAATGAGCTGAACTCATTTTGTATCCCCCCAAACACACCCCAATCCTCTTATTTCCCAAAATTCCTTATCTCTATTGAAGGAACTTCCATTCTTCTAGTCTCCTACATCAGAAACCTTGACATAGCCCTCAACTTCTTATTCTCCCTCAACCCATATAACCAATCAGTTGCTGACATTCCTTATGTCTTACCCTTCTCTGCGTTTACATAATTATCATCCTAGTTCCACTATCACTCTTCATCTGTACTACGGTAATTGCTTTTGAGTATATAGTATAAAATTCAAAGAAGTAACATAAAGCATTTTCAAGTTGCTTTCTTAAATAAACTCATCTTGTATGGTTAGGAGCAAGACAATTCTTAAGACTCAAACAAATAACATAATGTAAAATTGGGTAGAAATCTCACATAAGTTATGGTAAGGTTTCCAGTTTCAAGATACACATACACCCATCAATTCAAAAAGTTACTTTTACATTGATCAATACTTAATTTTAGCTTGTGTAATTCCCTAAATGTCTAACTATGTGTTTAATTATGTTTTGGTTGATTCCTAGTAGACATAAAACTTTTCTCTTTTTCACGAGCCAGGAAAGGATTAAGTGCCACTCCTATTTCAAAGTACAAACTTTGAATCTTTCACTGGCAGCTCCTAAACCTGTCTCTCTATAATCGATGGAATGATTTTCTTCTCTATCTTAGCTTCATGGCTCAACATGACCTGATAATTCATTACCAACTGCCTAGTCTCTCCACATTTGCTTCATCTTGTCTTCGGGAATCACATCGTTATTGGCCAGAAACTAACTTGAAATCTTTCCCCAGGAACAGAATCTACTAGAGTAGATAACTAGAGTTACTTTCTCACAATGACAAGCCAAAGGAAAAGTGTTGAATGGAGACTGTTAGCAAAACCATGTGTAAATTAGAGACTGCTGCAACCAGTGCAGTCCAGCAGGTCTGGGGCGGTTACCAGGCTCACAGAGGGAAAAGACAGGCAGGATACAGGAGTCTGAACAAGCTGAGTTTATTTTAGACATACTAAGCCAATGAATTAGGGGATCAGGGTGCTTAAATAGTGAAAAACCATAGGGGTAGCAATTGTGGCATGAAACAGAACAGATCATGATAAGTAGCAAGGGAGGCCTCAAGGCCTCTTTATCGGAATGTTATCCTGTATAGCAGGGGCCCTGATTCCTGGAACTTCAACACCCGAATTCAAGGATGGGTACCTGAGAACAATATATCACTTAACTTCCCAAGTCAGCTGTTGTTCTCCCTTAGAGGAGGGGAATTCTTGATAAGGGGCTCTTTCAAACCCCTCAAAGTACTCTCCATCTCCCCCTTTTTGTTTTACAGTGACTCTTTGAATGTTGAATGCCAGGTTATGTACAGTATTGATGATCAAGGACAGCAGGGCAGGAACACAGATACAAATACAAAATTCACTTGCAAGGTCTGTGACCAACAGCCCGAGGTCTTGTGCAAGGTCACTTAAAAATCCAAATGCTCTATTTATCACATCCGCTATCTGTTGTGCAGCCTCGGGTGGATCCAAGTCGCTATGACTTCTGGCCTCATCAATAATCTGAACAATTTGTTCCAAATCATCCATATCCATAGTTACATTATTAACATTCCATAATCCTCTTAAGTGGTTGGCAATTTTGGTAAAATATAACGGGTATCATTATAATTCACATTTAACAAACAAAAATGGGTAAGGTTATAATCATATTTTAATGCACTATAAAAGATGAGTATTTCAACTTGTTCATTAATTTCTACTACATCCCATTGCAATTCATCAATAGCTTGATAAAAATCCTTATTAATTTTTTCTTGTACGTGAAATGTCCTTGTAATATTTCTGGGCAATTGATCTAAATATTTGGCTTAACTTCTGTTTGTACACTCACAATATTTTCTGTTAAAGCTGCACTACTAGCAATAATGACCACTAAAGCAATAATTCCAAAAATAATACAGGAAATATACCTTTTTCTATGAGAAAGCAATTTTTTGTGAAGCAAATCGATAGTCTGATCTCCCGTAGCTTGATAGCATTGAGTCTCCTTGGCTTGAAGGAGAGCAAATGGACTCTGTCTAACAAACACCTTTTGGCTTCCTACTTTTTCATTTATGCAAGCATTCACAGAGCAATTCAAGCAAGTGACATTGAAAGTGTTGTCCCGTCGTGCTGTCACAGTCCCATTTTTGTCAGCCTTAACCAAGTTAAGGGAATTCAGTAAAAAGAGGAGCCCAGTGAGAGTCTGTTTGGTATTTCCTTTAGTCTTTCCTCTTCTTCTGCACCCTGGTGGATCTTTTTGTGTAGGCACACCTTCTGTATTGCTTGGACAGGTCTCCTATCTCTTTCTCTGACCCACACGACTCTGCCATCTGTGCAGACAGAAAGAAATCCTCTCCCTCTAGTTACCACCCTCTCAGGTCCTCTCCATACCTCACTGACATCCTTCCACAGCACCTGTTGTTTCCGGGGTGCAATTTGCTTTTTACTAATAATTTTGATATCATTATGGCCCAAAACTGAAAAGAATGTTTGTGGAGTAAGGTTGTCATAACCTAAGGTTAAGTTGTTAATAGTATATACAGCCTGTGCCAATTGTTCCCAAGGGGACCTACCAAGCATTCCCCCTTTTTGTTTTTGAAGGAACAGTTTGAGAGTTTTATTCTTGCTTTCTACTGTTGCCTGATCCCTAGGGTTATATGGTATTCCTGAAATATGAATGTTTTGTGAAGAGAAATGTAATATTAGAACTGGGACCCAAGTACATGCACCCCAGTCTGTCACCCTATAAATAGATGGGACCCAACATATTTTGGGGTAAGGGATGAAGGTCTCAGTTTCTGAAACTGCTTCCTCCTGATACTGGACATAGAGCTGACCCAGCCTCACAGGGTCCCAACAATGGAGGGGTTGGGTCTTTAGCCAGTATGAGGAACTTAACGGTTCAGAGGGTGATAGGTGATGGTCTTGATAACAAAGAAACCTAGAAGACACAAATCTGGAACAGAGGTTAAACAAACAAGGACCAAAAAGGAGTAAGAAGAAAATAACTAGAAGTAAAGTGGGTGTGAGAATACTGTCAGACTTCCTCACACTCTTTTAACATACTTAGTAACTATCAGGGTATAGGAGGGATTTGGATGATACCCATTTGTGCCCAACCTCCCTATCTGCTTTCTATATGTTTTGATCAAAGTTGTAGTTAGCTTTCCAAATCTCTGGAACGGATCATTCAGACTGTTTCAGTTTCCTTTATATTTCTACCATAGACAAGATAGTGCCTAAGTTATTACTGTTCACAATACAGCATAGCTGTATTGTCTTAAACAAAAGAGATTTCTAAGTTGAATCACAACTGAATAGATGATCATTGTTGTTTCATCAGCTTGTTTATCTTTTTCTGATTATATTCACTCTGGAAGAAAAAACTTAAGAAATTAAGTTGTTAATAAGTTCGCACATTAATTTTAACAGCAAGATCTTTTCTGCTTTATAGAGCATTACATGTTAATTAGCAATAAATTATCTTGAAAATGAAGATTTTAGTAGGCTTTATCCTTATTTTGAAAAACATTTTTTCTAAAAATGTTTCTTGTTCTTTTTAAAACAGTTGAAATTTTATCATGATGTTAAAAGAGTTACTAAATTTCTATAAAGAAGATTAGGTGAAACCGTTTAAAATGATAGTTGTCTTTTTACTTTGAAACAAAAATAAACCTTTTAAAATTAAAATTTATTAAAGCTTAGTTGGTATAAAAATGCCCTGAGTAATATGAAGTTCGAAAGTAGTATAACAAACCAAATTCTTAGGTATTACTGAATTCCTAGACATCACAAAATGCTTTAGTAAAAGTGCATAGCAGAATCTCACATTGGTAATAGTAAGAGACTGATTACAGAAAAAACATTACTTCTCTTAAAATCCTTTTAAACAATGGGGACATCATAAGGTGAGTCTCAAATTGTTTGCATAATTTTCTGAACATGTTCTAATTTCAAATAAAAATAATACTAGATTTTCCAATAAGATTATACAAAAGGGCTCACATGTTATACTGACTACTTGTAATTGATTATAGAAGTTTGCTATAGAAGGAAAAAATTGGGACAAGTGATATAGCAAATATGATAGCATAAAACATTTTTGACTCTGTTTGAATTCAGTTAGGAGTAAAATTTTCCAATCTTACAGTATCTGTATAATAGTCAGACTTAGGAATAGTCAGGTGTGAAACATTCCGTTTTCAAAGGACACAATGAGGAAACTGACTAGGAGGATCTCATCCTAGACTGAGTCTAGAATTGTCCCCTCGGTGCTTCCTCTTCTCTCTACAAATTTCACCCGATAATAGTACAGGATGCTGTATCAAAGTCCCTCTAAGTAACTTGTGGCATATCCTATCAGATACTGATTTAATGCGGACAACTTATACACAAATTCAAACTTAAACAAAAATATTTATCGTCCCAAATGCTTTCACCTTAAATAGCAAATTTCATTAATCACAGTTTAAACCCAAATACAGTTATTTATATTCCCATGTAGCTGAAATAAGCAATAAAGATTAACAGGATTCACGTACATAAGGGATTCAATTTAAAATCCTTCCTTCTCAAATTTAAAACTTGTCCTGATATAAAAGTCAATTGTTAAAAATCCTTTGTATCTATTACAACTTTTGAGCAAGTCATAGTCATTGTTTATGAATTATATAAGCCAAACAAATTTATTTCATAGGACTGCTGACCTTGTCCACATGAATGGTTTCCAGGGACCTTGGCAGTTTTACGCAATAAAAGGAATTGGCACAGATCCCATGTCTGCCAACCCCCAAACATACAGGAGGACTGTTCTGGATGGGCAGAACCAGTCTAAATACAATTTTTACTCCATTCATTTCTCTCCACACACAGTAATCAATTAACAATTTTAAGTTTAGCATTAAAACAGTAACTTCAAAAACTTAGTTAACGGTCTTACAACTTTTATAACTGATAACCAAATTGTTTTAGCTGTAACTTCTTTAACAGGCAAAGGTGAAAAGACCTAGGTTTCTAAATGGCAATTACAAAACATTATAAGATTAGATTAGTAGGACTGATAAAATTTTAAATAACATAATTGACTTTATAAAATTTTCCCAATATCTTTTAGGTTCAACAAAATTCAGATTACAAATTGCTTTCTCTAACACCATTTCTGGATTATGGAGTAAAATAAAAATCTTAATGGTTCTTTTACTCAAGAAAATTTCACATCTGTGTCCACTCCTTAAAAATGTTTTTGAAAGAAAAAGTTGTGAAACTGCAAGGGGAAGTGAGGGAGACTCTGGAACAAAATCCAATGGTGCCTAGTCCCCTCCTTTCCACTTAGAAGTTCAAAGCTCTATCTCTGAGGTGTCTTTTTTCATTTTCAGATTTATGCATTTTCCCAATTTGTCTTAGTGCTAAATAATACAACAATTTCTGACCTGTCTTAAACATCCAATTAGGAGTGACGTTTCACTTAAAATATAACCAGAATAACTACCTTTTGGTTGTATCCCATTATACAAAAACCTTTCTCTTTTAGGTGAGCCATGAGATAATGAAAATGCTATTCAATCTGCCTCTCTGATATGAGGGGAAAACTTCCCTGATTTCTTCTTGTCTTTCTCTCCACCTTCACAACCTGGTCAAGGTTAGAAGGTAGAAAGAGAGAGAGAATTTTACCAACAACTTTCCAATAGTTTCCAAAACTTTTATGCTTTTCCTTAAACTTCATACACATGTTGTTCTCCTAGTTGGCTTTGATTAAAGCCCCTTTAAAACTGCACATACGTTATTTCCTTGCATTTCTTATCTAAAACTGCATTTGGCAATCATATAAAATAAATAATATAAGACTAGTTTCTTTCTTTCTCTCTCCCACTCTCTTCCCTGATGCTGCAGCCATCAGAGAGAAGGTAGGAGGGGGAGAGAAAGAGATAACATTCCAAATTCCCGCTACAATGGAGCTGGCCATAATACCTCACAAACACACACAGAGAAAACATGTAAAGACAGAACACAGAATCCAAAAACTGAGAAAAAAATTGTCAGAAATCCTGTGCAAAAATTAGACCTTTGGCTTTCTTTCATTGTGTTCCAAACATGTTTCATACAAGTCAGATTTCCACGCTAAGTAATCTCATCCTTCAAGAGTGGTTTAGCTATATTGCACCAATCAGTGGAGTATAGGGCTGTCTGAGAAATGCTGTCTAGAAAAGAGTGAATGTAAAGACTATCTGCTCCACAATTGATTAATTTCTTTAAGAATTTAAAATCTAGAGGGGTATGTTCTCCTATAGCTGCTCCTGGGTTATAGGGATGTGGGGTTTCTATTGGTGGCAGTGTTAGCCTCATTTTCAAAAGTATTCCTTCTCCTCTTTCTGTGGCTTGCCGAAGGACTTTTGTACAATCCCTTCAGGCTCCTGGATTTTTTCACAAACTTGTAATCTAGACTTATAGAATAGAGGAGCAGTGGGAGGAGGAGACTCTATTTTAAATTTTTGTATGACACACTCCATCAGGTCTTCCTTCTCTTTTGTACTGGAGCCTGCATCTACCTTTATTGTTTTTGTGGCTAATGATACTTGTTCGGGTTTCTGTAGACATATTTTAAGTACATTCCAAACTGAAAATATTGTAACAGGAGAAGCACTTGGTCTAACCTCTTTATAATACACACTCATTTGATTGCCTACTGGTTCCCACTTTTCAAGATTTAGAGTCCCTTCCTCTGGGTCCTTCATGGTTCCTTCAAAGGTCCTCCTGGTCTTTCACCACATGAATTACTTCATGACTCCATGATTAGTTCACCTGTCTCTTTAAAACACCTGGGCTCCAGCCTATTGCTAAAGTGAAACTAACTTCGCTGAGCTCAAAGTGAAAGTGACTGCACTGAAGAAGTGGCCCCTTCCAGCTTCCCCTCCCGTTTTTCCTGCATGGTACTTTCCCCTTCTGCTCCAGGGGTCCTCCTCTGGCCTTGCGACAAGAACTAGACTCTCCCATCTAGAATGGGCGGGGCCCCACATGAAGCACCAGATGCTGTGTCCAGCGCAGTCCCGGGCAGTTACCAGGCTTACACAGTGAGGATGAAAAGACAGGCAGCACACAGCAGTCTGGACAAGCTGAGTTTATTCTAGACATAGTGAGTCAATAAATTGGGGGGTCAGGGTGCTTAAATAGTGAAAAAAAAAAACCATAAGGGTAGCAATTGAGGCATGAAACAGAACAGATCATGATAAGTGACAAGGGAGGCCTCAAGGTCTGTTTATCAGAATGTTATCTTGTGTAGCAGGAGCCCTGATTCCTGGAACATCAACACCCGAATTCAAGGACCTGCACCTGAGAACAATATATCACTTTTCAAGTCAGCTATCATTCTCCCTGGGAGGAGGGGAACTCTTGATAAGGGGCTTTTTAAACCCTCACGGTTCTCTACAAGAGACTCATATAGGTAATGAGAGAAATGAGCTATAAGGATGTACAGAGAGCAATAGGTATATCTTATAATCATTAGATCAGTGATTTGGTATAATGTTTATAGTTCATCATTCGACATAAACGTGGAAGTTCTGTGCATCGGAAAAACTCTGGCCTCTGACACACAAAGTGTAATTATTAATAACAGGAATTACAGCAACTAATATTAATGTCTTCTAGAAATGAAACCATGTGCACCGCCACCTCAGATACCTAATGCACAAGATATGAGTACAACGGTGAACTATGAGGATGGTGAAAAAATCGTTGTTTTTTGTAAAGAAAATTACCTTCTTCGAGGACAAAAAGGGATAATATGTAAAAATGGACACTGGAATTCATTGCCACATTGTATTGGTTAGTATTTCATATCTTGCAAAATAATTTTCCTTCAAAGTGATACTGACTCCCCTATATGTGATCCCTAAATATTAGGATGGCTCTCAAAACGATAAAAAACAGCAGTCTCCTCTACGTCCCCCTGAGCTAAATAACTGTGCCTCTGGGCAAATTTGCTTGCTACAAATCTGTGCAGGAAAGTGAGACAGAAGACAGTTCTTGTATATTATTTCCTGAAAAGTGCCTTGGGTCCTACCTGGTGCCTCTATATTCCACAAAAAAGAAAAAAAAAGAATGAGTCAGTTATGTAGGTGAACAGTGGATAGAAAGTGGAGTCACAGAAAACTGTAAAAAGGGGGTTATGGGATCACAAAACTAGACCTGGAAGTCATATAAAGTCTAACAACATCCTTTTTTAGCTTAGGAACCTGTAACTCCAAGAATGTAAATGATTTGTCTAAGGTCATATAGGTAGTATATGGCAGAGCTGGTATTTGAACTCAGATTGTCTGCCTTTAAGATCAGGGCTCTTTTCACTGTATCCCTTCATTTAGGAAATATTCACATGTTATTTTTAAATGCAATTATTTTTAAATTCAAAAGGATATACTTTTGTTTTTCCTAAAGTTATGTTTAATACTATGTTTTATAACCATGTTCTCTTTTTCATCTAGAAAAACAGCCATGTTCCAAACCACCTGCTATACAGTATGGGGTCATTAAGCAAGTGAGGGGATCAGAAGAAAAGGATGATGATTTGGAATCCAATACCTATGCGCATGGTACTAAACTCAACTATTCATGTGAAGAAGGTTTCAAGATGACAGGAAAAGAGGAGATAACATGCAATATGGGAAAATGGAGCTCAACTCCTCAGTGCATAGGTAATGACACTTCCTGGCAATTATTTTTTTTAACAAGCTTGTAAATCTAAACACTAAAAATAGAATCAGTCAACAGGAATGTACTAAGTGCTTATAGGGCATTGTGCTGACGAGACACAAATGCAAAAAGAAGATAATCCCTGCTCTCAAAAAGCTGATATTTAACTAGAGAATACACATATAGACAAGTGGTTTGAAAAGTGTTGCCTGGCGCAAATGCAAGGTATAGTCATTGTTATTCTATTAGGCATCAGAATACAGTCTTCCTGACCAGAAGAAGGACACTTCTCCCTGCTCCCCACTACAGCCTTGTCCTGTATGGTAAAATGATGTTAATTATAGAAAGAAAAAAATAGTTAAGGGCAATAAAAAAATGGATTCGATAACCACATGCAACATATGCATTATTTACCATAATGCTGCTTTAAGGGGATCACATTTTAAACTTAAAAAACAAAACAAACTATGTAAATGTGAATCATAACTTCAATTTTCATACCTTGCAGTCACCTCATTTTACAGATGAGTAAACTGAGGCCCAAAGGGGTATAGGGACTGACCACAAATTTAATAGCAGAATGAAGAAAGGCACTCGTCTCCTACTTCTCATTTGACTGCTTTTTGGACTGCATAGTACAAATTTAACATAGTTCAAGTTAGCACTGCTAACTTGTTCCATACAGATTGGACATCAAGGCTATGTTTAGTATACCAAGATGACTTTTCTGCACGTATGGTGCTTTTTTCCATTAAATGTTAACGCTTATGTATATTATTAGTCTGTGCAATTTCGCTGTCTTTCACCCATACCTGCAATGCTCTTCCTCTTCCTCTCTGCCTCATAGTTCCCCAGTTCCCTTTAAATTCCTTTTACCTTCTACAGGAAGCCTTTCATGATCTCCCATAATCTAGTGCCTTCCTTCTATTCATTATTTCAATTTGATCCTGTATTTAGGTTTTTTTGTACATAGCTGTTTGCATGTTGACTCCTCATTAGACTGTGAGCTTATAAGAGCAGGTATTCTTTACCTTTCTTTATATCCCCAGAACTTAGCATGATTGACTTATAGACTGAGTAAAATTTTCAGTGAGGGAATAAACCTTTATAAAAAGTCAGGGATAGATTTCCTACATTCTATTTAATGATATTCTTTTATGGTCATGGGCCACTCAGTGACTTTACTTTCAGAATATCTTTCGGAGAGGTACCAAAACTTAGTGGTGTAAATACTGTAATTAGAATCTAAATGATCACATACCAAAATCTATCTCTAATACTTATTAACTGTGTCATCTTGAGCAAGTCAATTTACCTCTCTGGCCTGGCCTTCAAATTAACTCATATGTAAAATGGAGATAATAATAATCCTTGCAGTATCTAATGCATAGAGTTAGTGCCTGGATCAAATGAGAATTAAAATGCGAGAAATTCAACTTCCAAATCACTATAAAAATGTCAACCATTATTATTATTATTAAGATAGAAATACCTGAAAATACATTTTGGAGATATTATTTCTTAACTCTGCCTGTCTGTTATTTCACTGTTGAATAGTCTAAAAATGATAGCACTTTACAAGCATTGCTTCATTTTTTCCTTATAACAATCCTTGGTGATAGATACTATTTTTATCATTTCTATTTAGAGATTAAAAAACTGAGGCAGACAGAGGTTGTGACTTGCCTTTAGTCAAATAGCTACAAGTATCAGAAACTGGATTTGGATTCAGACCCAAAGTCTAGCTGTCTAACCACTAGGCTACCTGGCAGCCTCTAAAGCTGCTTTCTGTAAGCTCTATATGGTATATTTTGTCTCAAAAATGTCAAGATCACATTTTCTTGAACAGATGCTATTCCTTCAATTTTGCCAGAAAAATAAACAGGTTTTGATTATTTTATAGCTTCTGATCAACATTTACTGTTTACAGTGAAACTATTTGATTTGAATAAGATATGTACCATATTAAAAACCAAAATAAAGGATATATTTTTCTCATTCTTTGGAATTCCATGTAGAAAACCACCTCGAATACCCAATGGTAATATTCTTAATGAGTTACACACTTATGAGTTTAGAGGAGTGACATACAAATATTATGAAGGTTTTAACATCAATGGGCCAGCAACTATAAATGTATTGGAGGAACCTGGCCTGATCCACCACAATATAAAGGTAGAGAGCCTTTCTCTTTTTTCTGAAGGACAACTTTATTTTTTAATACTTCGATCTAATTCAGGAATTCTTTCTGACAAAGTAACCCTAGCATGATCAAAACAATATAAAACACAAATTGAAATATTAGATATGAAATCCTAAAGGGATCTTTTGAATTAGAATTTTCCAGATGTTAACTAGAAACTTGAAAATGTAATTCAAAATAGAGAATAATTGTAATATAGTAACTTAACAATCATCAAGTCTTAATTTATCTGTTGTTTTCTTAAGTCTTTTTACTTTTCATAGTGTACTGGGGATGGAACATAGGGCAATAATTTCTTTGGTTTCTAATTGTTTCCTTCCATTAAGCTTACTCCGTACAAAGTTAATAATACCAAAAGAACCAAAGCAGTGCATGAGCACATTCCCAAGTGCCAGATGGTCTCTTTAAGCCTCTACACATACTTTTCCATAAGGAGGAAGAAAACACCATATACCTTGTTTCATACTGATGCTGGTAATTTTCGCTTTCTTACATTAGTTTAAATACTGAGAGGATTTATGATTTAGAGTTTTAAGTCCACTTAAAAAATAAGAAAATTGAAGCTCAGAGAAATCAGTGAGTTTCCAGTATTACATAGATACTAGTGAATCTGGGATTCACAATCAAGTCTATGATTCTTGATACTCCATTTGTATAATGCTATATTCTTCACTACATTGATTCTAATGAATCAAGAGTTGACTACTGTAGCATCTCCTTTGAATTCATTCTCCCTACTCCTAACTAGAAAGCCAGACCCTCAGAAGCTAGCCTCAGGGCTGTAGGGGTAATTCTAAAGAGCTGAGGATTTCAATGCCATCTGGTATGCTGTCTACTGAGTATTGGCCAGTAACCTCAACTTGGATGTGGGAATTTGTTTTGCTTGACTATGCATATTTGTTACAAGAATTTGTTTTTCTTTTCTTTTTTTTTTAAATTTCCAGTATTGGGGGAATGTAGGAAAGAGAAAAAATGCTTGTTGATTCGAAAAATTTAAAGAAGAGATTATTTACTGAGATGGCATAGTAAGTTTGGAACAAAGGATAAACCCCTCTCTAAACTTCTGGGTCACAGCCTTCCACACATACATATAGAATTAGAGGTAAGAGGAGGCACAAACTTAGTAAGCAGTCTTATAGTGAGGTGCAAGTGTAAAAAACACATTTGTCACATTTGTCCTGTTTGTTACAAAGCCTTTTTTTTCCTGCTGCCGGTGAGCTCATAATTTCCTCTTAAGTGTGACTCTTTTCTGAGTTTAATGCTTTCATTTTACCTTTAATCCCCTTTCATCCTCTGTGCCTAGCTAGGATGTTCAAGGGAAGACCAGTGATAAAATCACAATTTTTTTAAGGTATTGAAGTAAGTGTATCAAAGAATAAAAATGTAATTTTTTGGCATTATTGCTGCTTTTACAACCATGTTATGGTATTTATTTGATCATATCTTCCTTTTAAATACTTATCATTAATTACACAAATAACTTTTCTTTTCAGATGTGAGATGTACAGCTCCACCCCAGTTTAATAATGCTGACATGATTGGTATTTCAAAATCCCACTATTTTCCAGGAGATAAAGTGACTTATCAGTGTCTACCAAATTTCCAGTCTGAAGGCTCAATTGAAATAACTTGTATAGGAGGCTCCTGGAGAGGGGATCCACAATGCAAAGGTATT
Source organism: Bettongia penicillata ogilbyi (assembly GCA_023548195.1). Taxonomy (NCBI): domain Eukaryota; kingdom Metazoa; phylum Chordata; class Mammalia; order Diprotodontia; family Potoroidae; genus Bettongia; species Bettongia penicillata. The sequence continues at coordinate 618,773 of JAJHZJ010000702.1, forward strand.
TAATAATTTGTTTGGAGTCTCACTTTCCCAGTGATTTTATAGGTCTAGAGAATTACAAAAAAAACCCACTTTATTAAGGAAGATTCACATTGTTTTCAAATTCAGTCTTTGAGAATTACCTGGGACAGGGAGAGGTTAAGATATAACTAGGCTCACACAATCAATGTGTGTCAAAGATGGAAATTTAAGCCAAGTCATCTTGATTCCAAGAAAGGCTCTCTATACACTATACTTTACTAATAAAATGATTAAGTGAGTAACTTTAACTAAAAGAGATTAAATCAATTAATTAGAAGTGATTAATTTAAAAATTGCTTCTTAAGATCATGAACTCCATAAGGGAACCACTTATATAAATTTTGACATTAACTTAAATTTTGTGTATCCTTCAACACCTACGCAATTTCTACATAAATGAAGTGTTGTGTTTTTTTTAATGTTTGTTGAATTGAAATTGAGTTATCAATTTCAATACAATTTGTTTCTACAGAAATATTTAAAGAATATTTCTATTATAATCTTTTGCAACAAGTTTTGAGGTCTTGTTTTCAGGCAGAAGGATAAATCAGCTGTGGGGAACCTGTGGTCTTGAGGCCACATGTGGCCTTCTAGGTCCTCAAGTTTGTTCTTTTGACTGAATTCATTAATAAAAGGATTTGTTCTATAAAACTTGAACTAGCTCAAAAGTTCACACCCAAGGGCCTAGGAAATCATGTATAACCTCAAGGTCCCAGTCTCCCCACCCCTGAAATAAATGTTTTAATACCACTTCCATTGTTTCCATAGTCCCAATCAAATATCACAACCTGTATTTTATTTTCATCTTTCTGGACATTTCTGATGTCTTTGAAGCTATTTGTCAAATTCCTTAGAATTTGCTTTAAATTTGACATACATGGCTTTTTCTGGCTTTCCGTCAAGGTTGAAGACATAAAATGGAAAGTCATGTATACACAGGGGTCATTAGAGTCAGAGAGAGAAGAGAACTGCCTAAGAATATGGGGGAAGAAATTTGAAAAAACTAGTAAATAAAAGGTATTCTAAAAATATGTAAAAAATTACAAGCTATTTCATAGCAAACACAATGGAGCTGGACAACAGATTTAGAAGAGATAACTTAAAAATTATTGTACTACTTGAAAGCCAGCACCAAAGACCTAGACATAATATTGAAGACATCATGAAAGAAAGGTGCCTAGATCTCTCAGAAGAAGACTACAATACAGAAATTAAAAAGAATTCACTTGTTCCATCATGAAAGAAACCCTAATATGAAAATTCCTGGGAATATATAGAAAAAAATCTAAACATGTCTCTTAAACCACAACAAACAAACAAACCCGTAAGCAGCAAGAAAGAAATGATTCAAGTTGTAAGGAACTAAGTCAGAATTACATTAGACTTAGTGTGCCCCTTAAAGGAGGGGAGAGCTTCGAGAGAATATTTCAGAAGACAACAGGTCTAGGCTTATAAACCAAGAATAACTTATTCAGAAAAACTGAGTATAATTCTACATGGAAAAAATTGACCTTTAGTGAAGCAAAGGCCTCCCAAGCAGTCTTGATGGAAAGTCAAGAGCTAAAGAAAATTTGATAAGCAATGATAAGCAGCCAAACAAAATTGAACTGTTCTCATTCTTATATGGGGAGATGATATAGGTAGCCCCTCAGAAACCTCATAATCATCAAAGGTCAAGTCATAGAGGCAGCCTTATTGATCCAAGGATGTACGAGTTCTATTTTGCTTTGATTATCTTAAAAGAAGAATGGAAGGGGTACAAAAGAAGAATGAAGTGGGAGAGCAGGTCAGGGAAAGGAAAATGGGGGAAAATATCTCACAAAAATGAGGTGTGTAAGTAGAAGTCTGTACCACCAGAAAAAGGAAGCGGAGGGGGGGCAATGAGTGATACTTGAATGTCATGCTCATCTGATATGGAGGGAAGCATACCAAAACTTAAGGAAATCAATCTAAGCTGAACTTGGGGGAAAAACCTTAAATCTCCAAATACTTTCATCAACAGAAGAGAGAAATAACAATTCAAATGCTATGGCATCCAACAACAACAACAAACAAAAAAAACAACCTAGAAAACAAACAAATAAAAAATTCCTAATTAACACTACAATAGCAATCCTGACAATCAAAGATGAGTTTAATATAATTTAATGCAAAAAAAAAGAATTAACAAAACTAGGAGCTGGTTGTAAAATAAATTAATCTAAGCCATTAGCTAACTTGATTTTCTAAAAAGAAAGAAAACCAAATTTCCAGTATCAAAAAAGGAAAAAAAGATGAATATGTAATCGATGAAGAAGATGAAAAATAAAGTACTAGATGTTTTGCATAATTATTACATGTCAATAAATTGACAGTCTAAATGAAATTGGTATTTACAAAATTACGAATACCCAGATTGACAGAATGGGAAATGCGTTACTTAAATCTATCTGAGAAAAAGAAATTGAATGAGATATGCTTAAAAAGAAAAAAAAAGACCAAATGAATTTACAAGTAAATTCTAACAACTATTTCAAAGAAAATTAATTCCAGTGTTATAGAAATTATTTCAAAATATGAAAAAAAGAGGTCCTGTCCAATTCCTTCTATGGCACAAATATGGTCTTGATACCTACATCTATATACAACAATCATGCTGGATTTCTATGAGAAATATACTTCTGGTTTAATATTAGGAGAACTATAAACATAATTGACCTTATTAATAATAAAACAAGAAAAATATATGATAGTATCAATAGATGCAGGAAAAGATGTTGACAAGATACACCACCTATTCCAATTAAAACACTGGAATGCACAGGAATAAATGGAGCTTCTCTTAAAATGATGAGTGGTATCTTTCTAAAACCAAGAGCTAGCACTATATATAACAGAGATAAGCTGGAAGTCTTTTCAGTCAGATCATACATAAAGCAAGCATGTCATTTATCACCGTTACTATTCAGTACACTGTCAGAAATGCTAACTATAGTAATTACATAAGAAAAACTAGTTGGAATGATAAGAACAAAGATGAAATAAAATTACTGTGTTTTGCAGATGATATAATGATTTACTTCAAGAACTGCAGTCAACAGAATTACATAATTGAAATTATTAACAAATTTAGCCAAGTTTCAGGATACCAAATAAACTTATACAAGTCAGCATTTCTGTGTATAACCAATAAAATCCAGCAAGAAGATATAGGATGAGAAATTCCATTTAAAATGCCTATAGAATATATAAAACAACTGGGAGTTAACCTGCCAAGACACACAAAATTATAAAACATAGTAGACATTAAAGATGGATATAATTTTGCATAAATAATCATTGCTCATGGGTATATTAAGTCAAATATAATAAAAATGAAAATGTTGCCTAAATTATTTTACTTATTCAATGCCATGTCAATCAAACTATGAAAGGATTTAAACAGCTACAAAATTAATAAAATTCATCTTGAGAAACAAATTGTTAAGTATGTAAAGGGAGAAAAGAAAAAAAATAAAGGAAAAGAAATGGAGCCCAGCAATGCCAGATCTCAAGCTATACTGCAAAGCTGTAATCATCTAAAAAAGTTGGTACTAGATGAGAAATAGTCAGGTTGATCAATGCAAGTGATTAAGAATATGATAAAAAGCAAATAAGTACAGTAGTCAAGTGTTTGATAAACCTAAAAGAAATAGCTATTAGGGAAAAAATTCACTGTTCAACAAAAACTTTTAAGAAGACGGTATACTCAAACATGTGATAGGTAAAACCAAGAACATCCTGATAGATACATGATTTAGACATAAAGGATCACGTTATAAGAAATTAGAGGAGAATGGAAAAAATTACTTGTCAGATCCATGGATAGGTGAGGAGTTTATGACAAAAAAAAAGATAGAAAGATTCACAGGAGATAAAATAGACTTTTATTGCATAAAAACAGCCAAATTCATCATACTCTACACACAATAACAATGCAGAGGATAACACCACCCCCAAGCCTTCCCCTTGGTAAGCTTCCCACAAACCAGCTCCCTTAAACAAAATCACAAACAAGCTCTTTCATTCTTTCACTAGTCAGCTGCCTGCTTGCCTGCATCCTTCCTAGTTCTGACTGCTCTGACCAAATTTCCCCTTAGCTCTGCTCTAACTCTGCCTCTTCCTGTTCCACCTTTGCTGCTCCACCCCTTCAGCAAAATCCTCCCTCCAGAGACTCACTTGACTCAGGATTCTATGTGACCTGGGTGGATCACATTGGCATATTAAGGAATGGGAAAGATCTGACCATTTAAATTACCATTACAGACCTTGTAAGACTTCTCAATGTGTACTCTGACAGAAGACTAACATTAGAAATAAGAGAGAGTAAGATTCTACCACTAGTTCCCTCAGGTTTTCTGCTCTTTTTTATTCCTCATTTGGTTTAATCATTTTCTGCCACAATTCATGACCCCTTTGGGGACATTTGTGGCCAAGATACTGGAATGGTTTTCCACTTCCTTACACAGATAATTTTATAGATGAGGAAACTGAGGCAAACAGAGTGAAGTGAATGACCCAGGGTCACTCAAACAATAAGTACTTGAGGCCAGATTTGGACTTAGGTCTTCCTGAATCCAGGTCTGACACTCTATCCCTTGTGTCACCTAGCTGCCCCATTAGTCATCATTACCAACCTGAATTCTCATCCTCTTGGATTCCTTCTTCTGGCTGATGGACCTATTTATCCTTTTACTCAGCATTGCACAGAGCACAGTGCCTTGCATATAGAAGGCATTTAATTAATGCTTATTGACTGACTGATTAGCTGACCCCATAAGCCCTTTACAAAAGATGAGGGTGAAGTAGTATAGTGGAATTGAGGTGGTGGGACACATGAAGTGGAGGGTGGATAATCTGTGTATAGGTGGAGGGTGAGCTATACACAAATCAATGATGCAAGTTTAAATTTGAATAAATGCACAGTAGAGTTCAGTATTCTGAGAAACTGAAGGAGAGGGAACAATTATCAAATTCATAGTTCTTGTTTTAATTCAATCTCCTATCTGTATTATCTCTTTCACCAAATAAAATTCTTTCTCCCATCCTCAGAGAAAGCAGGAAAATGTGGACCACCTCCATCTATTAATAATGGAGATATCATCTCCTTTCCTTTAACTGAATATGCTCCAGAATCAACAGTGGAGTACAGATGTCAACAATTTTATGTGCTACAGGGTTCTCAATATGTGACATGCAGAAATGGATTTTGGACAAAGGAACCAACTTGCCTAGGTATGTGCTAAATAGACTCAATATATAAGGAAAATGTCATTAATGAAGGATAGGATCAGTTGGTGTTTATAGCTAAAGTATCACAGGGTAGTATTATAGAGGAGTAAATCTCAATAAACAAAACAGGTTTCAACAGTAAACTTAAAGGAATGCTTGATTGATACCCATGCTTGTTGCCATGACCCATGTCTCCAATACACCGAACCTTAGCATACCTGCATCTGATAATTCTTTTTGTTATTACATGACTAAATGTATGGTTCAGGCTTTTCACTGCAATTTGATCATACACTGCTTACTAGGAGTAGTAATTTAAGAAAAAAAGGAATCATGTATTTCCTTATCTTTATACTCAAAGAGAATTCCTTATTTTCAAAATTAGGAAATACAGAACAAATTAACTCCATCTGACACCATTTTCTATCCCTTTTAACTTTTACATAGCAGAATGTGTGGGACACTTGGACAATTTATTGCACTTTAGGAAATACAAAGTTGATTAATTTGTATTTTGTTTTCAAAATTGATTCTTTTATCCCCAAAAGACAAAATTTGGAACAGTGATTTCCTGGGAAAGCTAGATGACCATTCCAGAAAGCAATTAGGATGAAAATTATTCTATATATTTGGCTGAGAAGAGATATTCTCCAAGGTTCATTTCAGTTAAGAGTCTGTTAAATTGGAATTCCTCTTTTCCATTGATTATTTGGGAATCAGTATGGACATGATAAACAGTGAAATGTTGATAAATTTAGGGAAGATTATGAAAGGACCTAACTACAAGTAAAAGAGATAAAAGGATTATTCAAGATACCAGACATGGGTGATATTTGTACCCCTGATAAAGGATATAGCTTATGGTTTGTGTTTCTAATACATTTTTTTCATCATGACACTATATAACTTTAAAAAAACCATGAAATACTCATATCTTCAATTGTACATGAGCTACTCTGTCCCACTTATCAGTCTGCTGGTTTTGCCCAATACTAAATGACTTTAGGAAATTACTTATTTATTGTATAGTGATATATTTCAATACAATTTTTTTCTTTTATTCATAGCCCAGTTGACAGTCTTCTGTACTTGTTCTCATAGAGACGTGTTTTTAGTCATTTGTCTAATCATTTGAAGTAGCCCCTTAACATATTGATTGGTATTATATTAAATCTTGCTGTTATTTACTGATAATTTTCTATTTTTAATTCATATTGATAGTCATTCACATGCATAATTATCATGTAATTCTTAGTGATAATTGTGCATATAGGTTTTAAGTGTATGTTGGAAATTTAATGCTGGGTACATGAAATATTTTTAAGTTTTAATCCATATTATTTCTCTTTATCTCTATTTTGCCTTGTTTCATTAGTAATCTAGAAAATGGTGATGATTTTATAGGCCTTTTTTATTTCTAGCTACTATGAAAAAACATTTTTTCTTGATTATTTTTTCAGTCTGTAACTTTTCCTTTTCTTTGTTCTTAAAGATCTTTTTCATTTTCCCCTTGCCTTATTATAACCAAAGGCAGCATTTCCCCCATGAGACTAAAGCAAGACATTTGAAATAATAAGCAAAAGTTTCTCTGGGAAGGAATTATACTACACCTTAACAGCATAGCTTCCAGTGGCATTCACCAGACAAACCCAGTTACTTACAGGGAGGATTTGCCTGCCTGAAGCTGCCCCAGAGTTAACAAGCTCCCTGTCAAATCCTCAAAAAACGGTTGTGTCCATTCCAGAAAACCATCTAGATACAAGCAATCTTATATTTCAAAAAAGAAACAACCAAAGTATGACCACATTCTGGTAATCCTATCAGTATTCAGTTACTCAAAAGGGCCAAAGTGCATTTAGAAATAAGCTGTGAGAATGGTACCACAATTTCTTCAGGTATCCAAAGTTACCAGGTTCAAATATCTAACCAAATGTGAAACTGTATGGAAGGAGCAATGTAGGAGAGAATGGGAATATCTAAATCAGAGAGAATGGTCTTCAAGCAGATGCTGCAGAGAATTCTAGCAGCTGGGGTACATTCAGTATGGTGAGATCTGGGGTGAAGATAAAACAAGTAGGTAAACTCTAAGAAAGACAGCCTGAAAGGAGAGAGAGTAGGCTGCTGCCTTTTCTACCTTTCCACACTTCTCAATCCATCAGTCAATAAACATTTATGAAGTGCCTTACCTAAAAGCATGGTTAGGAGGTGGTAAATAGAACTCTAGGCCTGAAGGCAGAAAGAGTTCAAATCCAGCCTCAGATATTTACTATCTGTGTAACCATGGGCAAGTCACTTAACTCTGTTTGCCTCAGCTTTCTCATCTATAAAATGAACCAGAAAAGGAAATAGCAAATAACAAGTTTCTTTGCCAAGAAAATCCCAAATGGGCTCACCAAGTGTTGGACAAGACTTAAACCACTAAAGAACGTCAAAATTACCTACAATTCTTCTCCCTTACTCTCTCTCAGGCCCTGCCTGATTCACCAACCCTAATTTGGGTATAGACTGAAAAACACACAGATAGTAGTCACTAGACTACTGTGGGAAGGAAGCACGTCTTCTTCCAAATGTTGCAGGCAGAGAAAAAGCACCACCCAGACTGGTTAAAGTTCTGCATCATGTGCTATCATTTAGAACTTGTGAACAGAAGAGAAGGAGAAAATGACTTGCATTATCACTGCAGAAATGGCTTTTATCTTCCCAATTATTTTGGAAAATGTAAAGTTGTATATACTTATTATTAACTGCAATATATATTCTTTTCATCTTTCAGAGGCATGTACAGTATCAAAGGAAATGATGGTGAAAAATAACATAAAACTTAGATGGTCACACTCTGAAAAACTTTATTCAAGAACAGGAGAAGACATGGAATTTTCTTGTATTTCAGGATATCGCAAAGATCCAAGATCACCTCCATTTAGAGCAAAGTGCATAGTAGGGAAAATCAATTATCCTAGGTGTATATAAATAGAACTGTGGTGAGTTTTACACTAATCCTGGACTTTTCTGATGTGAGCTGTATTCCTATTTTGTGGTATTCTTATTACTGTAATATTTTATTTCATCATCAGGATGTAAAGATGAGAAGCCCACCCAATACACATCTAAGAATTCTACAGAGGAATCATCCAAATGAGATTACTGCTTGATCTGTTTTTCAAAATCTCAGGGACAGAATGTAAATCTCTAGAAAAGAGACTGACAACCTTTCCTATCTCCCACCACTCCTCCCAAAAAATTAACCTAAATAAATCCCCATTGTCAGAGGATATGGTTTGGGTTTTATAACATACTTTGATACCTTATATACATATATGTATATATGTATGTATATACATATATATTTTTTATTAGCAATTGATTAAAAGTCTCTTTTCACTTTGTCAGAAACAATTAAATTGGTTTAACTTGAGTCTTCAAGAGATTATGGCTCTTTCCATTGATGTTACCTAAAGACACCACTTCAAACTAGCAATCCTTACAATCTTCTAAGGAGATTTTTATATGAAACAAATGTTTATTCTATGGTTCCTAGTGAGATTCTTATATAATGAGAATTTTAAAGATAGTTTAAAAATCTTTCAGGGACAGATGAACCACCAGTATGTACAGATTTTCATTTGTGTTTATTAAACTCTCAAAACCCCTATAGAGAACTGAGTTATTGTATGGGGACATGGAAGGAAAGGAAAGGAAATATTATATAGATGGAAGAGAATAAGGAAATCGACAACAATTTTCCCTGGACCGCTTTCAGAGGTTCCTTAGCTTTGTATCAATATGTTGAGACTCAAGGAGAGAAATGATGGTACAGACCAAGTATAAATACAAAGAATCAAAAGAGAATCTGTTTCCTTCCAAACTTTGTAGTACCGTTTGAGAACCTGTTCTTATAGAAACTTAACTAACCTAAACCATTTTAGGATTTGTAATTAAACTAAATTTATTCATCATCAACCAACAGTTATGTCTTCTGCCCCTCAAAAACCTATGCATGTTCGTTTTCAAAAACACAACATCAAAGGATTTTCATAGCACCATTATTCTATACAAATCCTTTGGTTTTTGCAGGCTTAATATTTTTATTCACTTACTAATTTTTACTCGCTGTTATGTTATTTCCTTAGGAATTCAGCTACAGAGATAATGAAGCACAGTGCCATCAGCCATATCCTACCACTGTTTGGAAATGACTGTAACAAATTCTCAGCCTCAGCCTGCACATTTTGATCACTTTCTATTTTGTGATAAATGTTTTGATTTAGATGTATTCACCAAGTTTGGTCCATCATTCACTCAACTTACTTTTGACTTAAAATGTTCACTTTTTAAACTGCAAAAGCTGAATCATGAAACGGTTAAGATAATGTCACTATGTATCAATAAAACTTTCCCTATAAGAAAACACTGAGTTATTTAATTACCTGGGGCCATCACTTCTCCATATGCTCAGGGAATATGTAACATGGTATCTATTCTGCACTAAACTGGAAGGATTGGGGAAGAGAATTATTTCTAGGGGTCCACAATTCCTTGGGTTACATTTAAAATTCAAGTGCTCATATCTAAAAAGGCCACTACTTTATTTTATTGATATGTGTAATGATTGTTCTTGGTCTTCAAAAAAATCATAGAGGCCAAGAGAGGTGTTGCAGAAAAAGCAAATACTATCCTGGGGTTGGTTTTTTTTGTTTGTTTGTTTTTTGTTTTAAATAGAAACAGTGTGTAGGCTCCAAGGCATAAAAACTAGGAAAATGTTCTTTCATTTGCAGTAAACTATTGTAATATATCATCAGAAGGAAATTATGGTATATGTCAAAACAAAAACAATGATCTTAATAAGAGGATGTCTACCTCAAAAACAGGTCATGTGAGATTAATGTAATTTCTTTGTTTAACAGTGTTACTAGATGTGTAAATCACAATAATTCTGAAAATAGAGTTTACTGGGGGCAGAGCCAAGATGGCTTAGTAGAAAGACACACAAAGGCAGGCTCTCTCCACACAGCCCACAAAATACCTGTAGAGAGGGACTTTTAACAAATTTTGGAGCAGTAGAAGTGGAGAAGAACAGAGTGGAGGAGATTTCCAGCCCAGGGCGACCTGAAAGGCCCATGGGAAACATCGGTTGCACTGGACATGGAGAGGAGATCAGCCCAGGAGCTCGGGAACAGCCCTCAGGGGCGGAATCTCCAATCACAGAATCTCCAGTCCCAGTAGGTTTGCAAATCCCTCAACTCACAGGTGCCAAAGGTCAGTGACAGGGTTTTTCAGCTGGCCTGGAAGGGAGAAGGGCCTTCCCATAGCTCCGGCCTCAGGCAGCAGCCTACAGACGCCACATCAGCAGGTGGCAGCAGTTCCCATCTCAGCCCCTACAACAGCCTGTATCCATTATTAGATCGTAAAACCCCTGGGGGTACTTAGGAGCTAATTATTACCTTGACCCTGTGTAGAGGCCCTGAGGGAGCAGGTCTTTGTCTGGCACTGAAGAGGGGCCCTGCCCCCACAACTTGACTGAATCCCTGCCCCCCAGTGCTGACTTGGCAGAACTGGAGGCCAGGAGGCTGTGGAGAGGTAACTGCTAAGATTCTGGGCACAAAAATCTCATGCTCCCAGACCAGTATACATGCTTCATTGTGCTTAAATGGACATTATTCCTCCCTGGGGCCCCTAGGTTGAGAGATATTTGTTAGGTTCCTGGGTAGGGTTGGGTAACCTTGCCTAGCAGCAGCATTCTGTTGGGCCTCTGTCAAAACATTATTTCCCCCTTGCCTGGCAGCCACTTTCCATTGGGCCCCCTTGTCTGGCAACCACTTTCTGTTGGGGCCCCCCCTTGCCTAACTGCAACTTGGCCCCCCCTGTCAGAACTATTCTGTGAGAAATGTTTGTTGTAGAAACCGCAAGGCTATACTGGGAAGTGCCGAAATGTTTAAAATGCACACACACCTTAGTTTGGGGCTGCCTCCTCTGGGTTTTCCCATGAGACCGCCACTGGCCTGGCTAATAAAGACACTCTCTAAATTCCCAATTGATTCTTGCCTGTGCTTTTCTAAGTCCATCCATTTCAGTGCCACCTTGGAGGAACTGAGATCTTACAGATCCCCAGAGTATACCCTACTCTTGACAAAGGATCCAAAAGTGAAGTAACTGGTTGGGAAAATGCCCAAGAAAGGGGAAAAAAATAAGACCACAGAATGTTACTTTCTTGGTGAACAGATATCTCCTCCCATCCTATCAGATGAGGAAGAACAATGTCTACCATCAGGGAAGAAAAGTAGAGTTGACCTAGCCTGACAAAACACTGGACAAAATCCCTCATACTTAGGAACAAGATAGAGAATAGTGGACTACATGATTGCTGAGTTAATTGAGTTTGTAGCTGTCTGAATGCCAGGATAAAAGACTAATTATGAATGGGGTGGGGGGCAAGCTATCAACTGAGAGAACTTTCTACTTGAGTTCTTGAGTTCAGAAGAGGAAATGGTCTTTCAATGAAATAGAGGATTTTCAAGCATTCTAGATGAAAAGATCAGAGCTGAAAAGAAAAATAGACTTTCAAACACAATTTCAAGAGAAGTATAAAAAGGTAAATAGGAAAGAGAAACAATAAGGAACTTACTAAGGTTGAACTGTTTTCATTCCTATATGGAAAGATAATATTTGTAACTCTTGAAACTTTTTTCAGTATCTGGGTAGTTGGTGGGATAATACACACATAGAGAAAGAGAGACAGATAGAGAGACAGAGAGAGACAGAGAGAACAGGGTGAGTTGAATGTGAAGGGATCATATCTAAAAAATTAAGGGGTGAGAGAGGAATATTTGGGAGGAAAAAGGGGGAAATGGAATGGGCAAATTATCTCTCATAAAAGAGGCAAGAAAAAGCTTTTTCAATGGAGGGGGGAAAGGGGGAGGTGAGAAAGAAACAGTATCACATTTGGCTCAAGGGATGAATAATATGTACACTCAATTTGGTATGAAAACCTATCTCACACTACAGGAAAGTAGAGAAGAAGAGGATAAGGAGCTTGGGAGGGGGTGATGGAAGAGAGGGCAAATGGGAAGAAGGAGCAATTAGAAGTAGACACTCTTGGAGAGGGACAAGATCAGAAGGGAGAATAAAAGATATGGGGAACAGAACAGGATGGAGGGAAATACAGTTAGTCTTACACAAGATGACTATTATAGAAGTCATTTGCAAAACTACACATACATAGCCTATATTGAATTGTTTGCCTTCTCAGTGGAGATGGGTGAGGAGGGAGGAAGGAAGAGAAATTGGAACTCAAAAGTTTTAGGAAAAATTGTTGAGTATTGTTTTTTCATATAACTGGGAAATAATAAATACATGTAATTAATTAATCTTGAAATTAATCTTGCCCTACAGGACAAAAGAAAATAGGGATAAGGGAAGATGGAGCTATTAAAAGGGAGGGTAGATTGGTGGAAGGGGTAATAAGAATGCCTGGCCTTTTGGGGTAAGGGGAGGGGAGATATAGGGAGAAAATTTGTAACTCAAAATTTTTTGGAAGTGAATGTTGAAAACTTAAATAAATGAATAATTGGAAGAAATAAATAAAATTTTTAAAAGATTGGAAGGAAATTCAATTATAGCCTCTTCAGTTTATTTTTTTCTAAATCAAGTCTGTTTAGATACTTTATGTCTTCTGCTGCTCATTCAGGTAATTTGTATTTTTAAAATACTCCTCACTTAAATTTTTAAATTTATTGGAATATAATTGAGAAAAATTATGCCTTCCAACTGCTTTAATTTCATCTTTGTTGATGGTATACTTACTTTAACTCCTAGTTTTATTCACTAATTCAATGTTTTTTACAGTCAGTTTTATTTATCTTTCCTTTCAATTTTAGATTTCCAAATTAGTGTTTAATGGGGGATTTTAGCTTGTTCCTTTTCTAGTGTTTTTAATTGCAGCAGAACAAGAGAGGATCCAGTATAAAACAATAAATTTCCATTCCAAGAACACCTCTGTAATAAATACTACACATTGTTTTCAAAGCTGCCCACCTTATCTTCACTTCCCTGTAGGTTTTCTTTTGTTCTCTGCTGTGTACTTTTTACTTTATCTTTCCCCTCTCTAGCACATCCACCCTAAAAAAAGCTACAATTAAGTATGGATACTTATACATATACTTAGATATCTATAAACATACATGTACATACACATCCGTATACATAAACATCCACATATTTGTAAGAGCATACTATGCTTATTTACATTTGTCTGTTTCTCAGAAGGTGGATAGCATCTTCATAAGTTTGAGTTTTTCCATGTTTTTCTAAATCAACTAGCTCATTATTTCCTACACAACTGCCAATTTCATCCCATCACAATCAATCTTAGATATTTCCAGTTAAAGATTTTTTTCCCCCAGTTTTCTGCATTTCCTCTATTCTTGGCTAGATAAGATTTATTAATACAAGAAAATTTTAATTTAAAAGAATTAAAATTATCCTTTTTATGTTCCAACAATGCTCTCCCTTAAAATATTGAGTTCTAATACTGCTTCATCTCCTTCCTTTACATCTTTTTGCCTGTTCTTTTTGAAGTTCCTGATCTTTTGCTCTTCCAGCTGAACTGGTAAAATAATTTTTTAGTAATTTAATTAGGGTGACATTTAATAGATAGTTTCGGTAAAATTGTCATTTTTATCATATTGTCTTTACCTACCCATCAACAAAAATGCTACCTCAATTATTTTGATTTGAGTTTATCTGTATAAAAATGTTTTATGTTTATGTTCATATAGTTCCTGTGTCTGTTTTGGCAGGCATATGCTTGGATATATTATATTGTCTAGTTATTCTGGATGGTCTAAAACAATATTGTATAATGTCACTGACACATAAAGTAGTTGCTCAGTTTTTCACTTTTCATTAATTCTATTTGAACTTTAACTTTGTCTGAGATCATGATTGCTATCTCACATTTTTTTAGAGAGTAAATTCTACTCCTGCCCTATATCCTTTTATGTGTACTTCTAATTTTTATGGTGTTTTCTGAAAGAAGCATATTGTTAAATTCAAATCTGTGATTCTTCTTCATTTTATGAGTAATTTGTCCCATTCACAGTCTAAGCTGCAATTACTTTTTCTGCGTTTCCCTAATTCCTATTTTTCCTCACTGCTCTTCTCATCCCATTTTCCCTATCTCTCCTCACTCTTCTGCTTTACTTCTACCTGTTACCTTGACCTCTTATTTCTTAACCCACCTACCCTCCTAAAAGTCCCTCCCTTATCCTTTCCTTCAATCCTATCCTTGCCATCTTATTTCTTTCTGAATCTGGGGGAATACTTTTGTATCCTTCTAGATATGTGTGTGTATTTCTGACTTTAACACATTCCCAATAAGATTAAGATTCCAGCACTACCTGTTCTCCCCGCATTATCTTCTTCTCTATCGTTTTCTTGTTATGTCTTTTTTGATTGGAATGATTGACTTTTTATCTCTCCCTATGCAGTTTGAATTTTTTTACTATCACCCCATAATACCCCATCAGGCCTTTCTTTCAAACTACACAAATAATGATGACAATTTAAGAATGTTGCTAATATTTTCACATACATAAAGTAGATAATTTGACCTTAACAAGTCTCTTATAATTTGTCTTTAAAGTTTACCCTATATTTCTGCTAGATGTTATATGTCAAATTTTTCAATACTTTCTGTTCATTTTGTCACAAAAATCTGAAGTCTTTAAGTTCATTAATGTCTTTTTTTTTCCTTTAGGATTATATTTGATTTTTCTGGGTAAGTTACCTTTGGTTGTAACCCCTGCTCTCTTTCTCTATGGAATATAGTATTCCAAGAACTATGATCCATCAAAGTAGTAGCTACTAGATTTTATGTTATCTTTATTGTAGTTCCATGATATTTAAACTATTATTTTTTTGCTGCTTCAAATATTTTTTTTCTTTCCCTGGGAATTTTGATATTTAGCTATGATATTCTTGCATGTTTTCCTCCTGGAATTTCTTTCAGGTGGTGATCAGTGGATGTTTTCTATTTC
Organism: Bettongia penicillata ogilbyi; assembly: GCA_023548195.1. Taxonomy (NCBI): domain Eukaryota; kingdom Metazoa; phylum Chordata; class Mammalia; order Diprotodontia; family Potoroidae; genus Bettongia; species Bettongia penicillata. Next base: position 634,075 of record JAJHZJ010000702.1, read on the forward strand.
TTCTTTGCCTTTCAATTATAGGACTTCAGGGCAATTTCCCTTGGTAATTTCTTGTAATATTGTGTCAAGATTCTTTTTTATTGTAATTTTTGGGTATTGCAACTATTTTCATATTAGTTTCCCTCAATCTATCAGGTTTTTTTTTTTCTGATGATATATTACACTTGCTCATCTTGTTTTCATTATTTTGATTCTGTTTTATTATTTCTTGGTGTCTTAGAATGTCATATTGCTTGTTTCTATTATCTGGTCTTTAATCCTCCCATTCTTTAATATTAGGCTGTTTAATCTCCAAATACTTTTCAATCAATATTTCCTAATTTTTACTGCATTGTGATATGACAAGAATACTTTTAATATTTCTGTTTTTTACTATAAAATTTTTATGTTCTTACATATGGTCAGTCTTTGTTAAGGTACCATGAACCACTGAGAAAAAGGTACCATGAACCACTGAGAAAAAGGTACATTCCTTTCTACTTCCATTCAGTTCTCCCTAGATAGCTATTGTAACTGTCTTATCTAAAACTATATTCACTTCCTTGACTTTTTTCTTATTTATTTTTGTTAGATGTCTAACAGTCCCTCACCCTCTCCCATAGTCCTTTTATTTACTCATAACTTTAGAGCACTTTAATGCCCTTATAGATGTATATGTTGTTCCTTCTTTAACCCAGATTCCATAAGAGTAAGGTTCTAACGCTATTAGCCCATCATTCCCACATGAGTCCTCTATATCATTCTCTCTTTAACAGCCCACTTCTATCACACAGTGAATGACAAATTTTCAAGAGAGAAATTGAGATTTCAGTACCTCTCTCCTTTTATTTTTTTTATTTTATCTCCTTGCAATTTGTAGTGCAAAATCCAAAGTATATTTTTGGCATTAGAGGCAATGGATAACTAATGTTACCCCTAACAAATAAAATTCAACAAAGTCAAAATAAATATAAATAAATATTGAGAAGTCAGGAAACTGGAAGTGATAGAGAAGTCTATGTCAGAAATGATATGTCTTATGTATATGCAGTGAAATCTAGAAAAGAATTTGGTACAATTTCTTTGCTCCTTATTGTGTAAAGAATCAAATAAAAAAACTATAATTACTTGAATCATCCAAGATTATATAAGATAGTTGTCACTTCTGTAATACTGAACATATAAGAGTAGTTTCAATAGAGTTTTGGAGGTGAGGCCATATTGCAAGCAGTTGATAATAGAGAGGGCATTAAGGAAACGGAGGCATCTCATGTGGCAACATTTTCAAGAAGTATTGCAGTGAAAGGGAAGAAGACAGATGGAATAGTACTAGAAGGGTTCAAAGGATCAAGGGAAAACCTATTTTGGGAATGGAGTGTACTAAACATGTTTAAATGAAATAGAAAGGAAGCAGTGAAAACAGAAGAACTGAAGATGCCTAAGGGAGAACTAATGGTCACTGGAGTAAGGTTTTCCAGGAGGCATCAGCAAATGACATCAAGGATATAGTGGAAAGAGTACTGAACTTAGCATCAGGAAGACGACTTCAAATTCAACCATAGACACTTAGTTATGTAACCCTGGGTAAATGAATTTGACTTCCAAAAACCTTAAATTTATCATCTGTAAAACAAGGGTGCCAATAATGACAGCTACTTCATTGGGTTACTGAGAAGACCAGTAAAAGTAATAAATGTCAAAGTCTTTGCAAAACTGAAAGTAATATGTGAAATTTCGGTAGTCAGAATTATCATGATAGTATGACAGTGAAGATCAAGCTACATAAAAAAATTTTCTGAATTATTCTAGTCTCCTGTTCACTAATGGTTTCCTAAAATCAAATATCTTCTAGTGATTACAGTATATTACAGGAAAAGACTTGATAAGATTTTGTTTATTGGTTTTTTACAATTCTCTGTGAACTTTGATGTTTGCATCCAATGAAATTCCCTGATGACACAAGACAGAAACATGGCACTAGATTGAAAAAAGCTAATGGAAACAGAATCCAAAATTCCCACAATCATTTTGGTCATTAGTACTTGGGAAGCACTATGATGATGTACCAACTCATGATTATTTTTATCCCACGATATTCCTACACTGTAGAAAAAGTAGCCTGACATTTTCTTGTGCTGATGATTATATCCTCACAAGGCCAAGTACTGTGAGGTTCTACCAGTGATTCCAGTTCTATTCCCAGCAATAGATTCTATCTGGTAACTGTATACGGAGCTTACCAAGCAGGGAGTTGCTCAACATCAGAATGGTAGTTGCTAAGTGATAAATTCTTTGTTCATGGATTCCCATAAAAAAAAGATTCATAAAAATAGATACCCATCCTGTGCAATCCCTTTCCACTTCCACAATAATGATGGTAGAATAATAGAGAAATGAACAGAGGATGCTGTGAATTACACTGTTTTAACAGCAGATACATTTCTAATGACTGGGATATAAACTATTGGAGGAACCTAATTACATACATATTAATCACCGGCTAAAAATGGAATTAGAAAATATGGTAAGATGGAAGCCAAAAGTAATGAAAGTTGAAAAAGGTATTTCTAAAAGTTGGCAGCATTGGTTTCATTAAGCAACCAAGTATCCCAATATCATTTTAAGTAAAATGTGGCCATCTTGTTTACTGGAACTCATGATGAACATAATTTTTAAAATTACTACAAATTACAGACAATGAAAAACATCTTGCAACTGAGACTTAAAAAGTAAAAAAATTGATGAAGAATCAGCTTAAGAGGCTCTATGAAACTGTCAACATATTCATTTTATTTATTATTTCAATGCAAAGCTGAAAGGAAAGGAGGCCATTGTCAGTTGTGTTACCACTAGGTTCTGATGACCTTGGAGGAGAGAGTGAGGCTAATGACTTTTCACAGCCCTGCCTCACTGAAATCCAATTCATTCGCAAGTCAAGACATCCCCCTCCTGATGTCATTGGGCTTCATTAAGTGCAAAGGGCACACAACAGCAATTCATTTATTATTTCAATTTGAAGTTGGGCACAGAAAAGGATAGTGAAAATGGTTGGAAAATGTGATTTGGCTTTAAAAAAAATAAAGACTTTTTGCAGCTTAAAGTATATAAACCACTGAGGCATGAATATTTTCTTCAAGAAGAGAGTTAGAATAATAAAAATCATCATTTGCATAGTGCTTTAAGTTTTGCACAATACTTTACAAATAGTATCTTAGCTGATTCTTTCAGCAACTTAATGAGGTGGGTATATTTTAACCCCATTTTACAGATAGAAGAAACTAATTCTGACCAAGCCACTACATTTTTGAGCATCAATTTCCTTATCCGTAAAATAAAAAGTAATTTACATATCTGAAAGTACTTTGGAAAAAAGAATTACCATCATTAATGAGGCTACAACATATTACCAAATGATGGTTACCTTTTGAGATATGGCCTAAAACATATAATCAAGGAGGGATATTACTAATAATGAGATAATATATAAAGACAGAAAGCATTAATGTTTGCAAAACGCTTCAGATATGTTAGCATATTGAATCTTATTACTAAAAAGAAGGAAGTTACACGCTACATATATGTAACATTATATTTGTTAATTTATTTAATCTCATCACTAGGAAAGGAAATGCTCCACTTCTATTCCAAGAATGAGTTGCAATAACTATAAAGCCTAAATACTACCCTGTTGTCCCTGAAATATTAAAATAACAAGACAGGGCTCCTTTGATTGGGTTCACCTTCTTGTTAATGAGATTGCCTGATTTTTTCTCTACCAGTTTCTGAACCCCTCCATGGGAAGTGCTTTGAAAGCTTTAAATTGCTATGTGAATGTGAGTTATTCACTATAAGTGTATCTGTCAACAACCTTTCAGAGTTTTCCCATCTTTTTATCTGAGAATGATGGGAGGTAACAATGGAATTGTCTGGTCAATGTGACTGTTAGTGTATACTCCTTGCTTAAATTTTGACAACCGATCAGATGTGGATAGTCACATATCTAATCCATCCTGCAAAGTAGTAAGAAGTCTCAGCAACACTATGAGGGGCTGATGCCTCAGACGCTGCTGCCATTACCTTTTTGTAATTATGTTTTTTGTTACTACTACCCTTACTATTTCTACTAGTACTATTAATATTACCTAATTATTAATTAAGGACCATAGACAGAGTTTGAGGGGAACTCAAAAGTCATTCAGTCCAAACTTCTTTCTTAGAAATGAAGACATTGAAACCTAGAGGTGTTAAATGATCTCTTTACTCAACCACAAATAGCATCATTGGTGAAATATGAACACTGTTCCTCTGACCTGTCTTTATGACATATTAGGAGGAGCAAGAAAATAACCAAGAGAGTGCCAGGGGTAGGAGTGACTCATAACCCATAGGAGGCTGGGGCATGGAATTACTTGGAGGTGCAGAAAACCCAGTCTCCCCATTAAGGAACAGAGGCACCCATGGGAAAGAGGATGATGCAGTAGATAGAGCATTAGGCCTGGAGACAGGAAGATCTTAGCTCAAATGTGACCTCATTCACTTAACCAGCTATGACTCTGGGCAAGTCACTTTGTTTCTGCCACAGTTTCCTCAACTATAAAATGAAAATGACAAGAACACCATAGCACCAAGTCTCAGGGTTGTTGTGAGGATCAAATTAGCCATTCACATAGAGACAACCTTACGAGCTAATGTGTGACTTGCCAATCAAAAATGTTTGTAGGTATTTGCTGTTACCTCCCGAACTCTACCACCTGAAATAAAATGTTAAGGTTATACTAGCAACTCCTAGGATGCATTGGGAAATAATGAATCAAACATCTGTGGAACTCAATTGCATAAAACAGTAGTTAATCAGTGGAGTTGATACTGTGTTAAAGATGGGCTTTCGAGAACAAGTTCTTGACATTTTGCATATGTGTGTGTATGTATATATGTATGTATATGCTCTGCCCTAATATCTGCCAAATTATTTTCTTGTAGAATGACCATTCAGAAAGAATAAAAAGTGTTCTGAGGTTTTAAGTGATGAAATTGAAAAAGGTCCTTGGTTCTGATGATGCTTACTTGTGTCTGTGGATCATTAATAGGACAGTTAGGTGGTGCAGTAGTGAGAATACTGCCCCTAGAGTCAGGAGGTTCTGAGTTCAAATATGATCTCAGACACTTAACAACTGTGTGGTTCTGAGCAAGTCATTTACCTCTTTTTGCCTCAGTTTCTTATCTGTAAAATGAATTGGAGAAGGAAATGACAAGCCACTCCAATACCTTTTCCAAGAAAACCCCACAGTCACAGAGAATTGGACATGACTGAAATGACTTGACAAAAATACAATAACAACAACACGTCACTAGTAACTTTGAGAAAGCAGTTTCCGAGTGAAAGAGACAAATCTCAGATAGCAAAGATGTGAGGACAAGGAGCTGTTGGCTGAGGGAATAGAAGACTTGATTTATAAAATACAGGGTGTCCCAAAAGTCTTAGTGCAGTTTTAAACTATCAAAACTGCCACTGCTATTAAAAATTATTTCACATTTATAAAAACTATGAATACAATATAACATGATGTGCAAACCAGAGCCAACATGATACAGAAGACTGAGCGTTTGCCTATAATAGGGAAGACATTGATTCCAGTCCGATCTCTTGGCATGCTAGCAGCATAACCTTACGTAATGCATTTAACCTCTGTGTGCCCAAGACAATTATCAGACACTGTAAGTAGCAGAGATAATGCCAATCTGCATTGGTAGAGAAAGCATCTGAGTAGAAGCTCTCTATACTACTAAACTTATATTCCCAGTTTAAATACACACACACACACACACACACACACACACACACACACATAGACTGAAGGGGGTTCATAGAAAAGGAAGAGCCCCTTCTACTTGTCTTACCTTGTTGATCGAGACATTTTCTGCCTAATTAAATATATTGGAGCTTTAGGTATTTTTTTTTCCTAGCACCTACTGCTGTGAGAGTCACATATTCAACTCTTCTTTAAGCCCTAGGTCCCTAATTGAAGCAGACGACAAGACCTGGAGAGAAGTGTCTGGTTTGCCAGGTCCTAAAGATGGTTTTGTCTGTACCCCTGATTTAACATCCATTCCAGCAGGAGACTTTGAAAAGGAGCTTGGGCCACATAATTCTAATGTGATTAACAAGACACATAGACTCTATTCTACTTTTATTTGCAATTTATCAGAAACAGTCTTTCCCACTGTTTTATGCTGTTTTAACTGCCCATAATCCTCTGCACCTGCCCAGCAGACCTTTGCTTTTTAATTTCCTTTTCTCTGCTTTTAACCACTGCAGAAACAAATCTGATTTGATATGCAAACCTCAAAATACCCAGAGTGTAAAAGCCACAGAAGGAGAACCAAAGTTTCATAATTAACTTATTTATGTATCTTATCACAGGACAGGTTTAGATTAAGGCAAAAATAACTACTAATTAGGTGATTGAAAAAATTCCAATTTGTTTAATGAATTGATTTTCTCACTCCTATCTTTTATCAGATTTGTGATTTCACTGGCAACAATGGCTCAGTGGAGGGAGTGCTGGACTTTGTGTCAGGGGAAAGCTGAGTTTAAATCTAGCTTCAGATGTTTATTAGTAGCATGATTCTGAGCAACTCGTTTAACTTCTGTTAGCTTCAGTTTTCTCATCTGTAAAAATAGGGATAACAATAATGGCTTCCCTTGCAGGGTTGTTTTAAGGATTAAATGAGATAATAATTGTAAAGAGGTTAGCAGAGAATCTGTCATATAATAAGAGCTATATAAACGTTAGCTCATATTACCATCTACCTGTGCAGAGTAGCAACTGTTCTCAAATTTATTTTGAAACTTGACTTGGGCTCTGAGAATTCAAGTGATTTGCCCAGTGTCATACAGGAAGTGTGTATCAGAGGTCTATCTTAAACCTAGTTTTTCCAGACTACAAGGCATTTACCCAAACCGAAATTATGCAGTAGTTTAAGTATGAACTTTTTAACATGCTTGGCCCAAATAATTTCCCTTTCAAAAAGAAGGACTGTCAACAACCCATAGATCATGTGGTAATTGGAGAAAATTACTGAAGTTTAAGAGGACAAAGGGAGAAATACTCAACTATTTTCTTTCTTAAGTTGGATATTGACAGGGAGGTGATAGGAGTCCTACATCTCTATCCTCCTCCTTCCCTTTTCTTGCATCAGCAATGGGCTTGTTCCCTGTCCTTTCACGTATAAAAGCAAGTTTGGATAACAACTGATGACATCAGAGTCAAAATTACAAAACTTACATGAGGTATTAAAGATTCTTAAGAAGCCCTAAAATGGAGTGGCTGACTTGCTTTTTCCTTCCAAACCTCCACATTATCTGTATAGCTCAAGGTAAGCTACTGAACTGTATTACTCTGGGTATTATAAAGTCGTATTTTATAAAATAATTTTGTGAAAAGAGACAAAACTGAACAAAATATAAACTGAGATCACCTCTGAAGTCAAATCAGATAAGACAAAAAAGGGGATGGGGTGGGGAGACGGAAGGGAAAATACTGGTTGTTCTGGAAGGAAGATGTTTATTTTTGTTCTTTTAGGAATGCATACCCAGGAAGATATGAAATATTTTAGAGATTTTGCTTCATTTTGCAAATTGATAGCTTGATTGGCATTCTTCAGTCCTACATCAGGTCACTATAGAAATGCATGCACCACATGTGCTTCGTGTCTGAGTTTCCTCAATATTCTGATTTCTGGTATATTTTTGGTGGTGGCAATGATGATGGTGATGATAATGATGATACCTAGCATTTAAATAGTCCTTTTAAAGTTTTGCAAAGCACTTTACAACATTATTTCACTTGATCATCACAATAACATGGGAAGGTAGGTGCTATTATCATTTCTATTTTACAGAACAGATGCAGAGATTACATGACTTGCCCAGTAATACACAAATAGTAAGTACGTGAGGATACACTTTTGTTTTCCTGATTTCAGGTCAGTTGCTCTTACTGTGCATGTTATTTCCTCTTATGTATTTTTTTCTATTGAAGAATATCAAAACTATCCAATTTTGGAAAAACTAGAGTTTTTAAAATTTCCTTAACAATAATCAACCAACTCTAACACTCCAACTCCTGATTTTTACCCCAGCATTCAATACACTGTGCCACATAACTGCCCCCCTTATTGATTATTACATTGTGTCGATTCTTCCCAGTGCTGTGCTACTAAATTGGTAATACTTGTCTCTACTTTAAAAAAAGAAACATAATTCACTTTTGAATTTCACCTGCATTGCTGGTATTTTTTCATCACTTTTTCTCTAGATATTCAACAAAATATTAAATCCAGTGTTGATTTGTAGTGTTTGTCAATTTTCCAGGTGCAAATATTTATACTGAAAATTTAACAAATTAGCTCCCATTAGCAGATATGAGCTCCCTCTAGAACATCTCCAGATTTCTACCACTATATTACCTCTTAAACTATCTATTCCTATCTATTCTCACTACTGTCACCCTATGCCAGAAATTTTTAACCATTTTTGGGTGTCATGGACTTACTAGGCAATCTGGCCCTATTCTTGGAATAATGGTTTGCTACCCACATTCATAATTGAAGGAAATGCTAAGTTTGAGTTAGACAACAGTGGCACATAACAAATGTAATATTTCCCCATTCATGTTCAGAGATCACCTGAAATTTCTCTATCTATGGATTCTGGACTCCAGGTTAAGATGCACTGCCCTCTTCCTTGGTACCACCTACCTGAACTATGTAGGGCTATAAAGATGGTAAATGAAATTTCAGATTTGTCACAATATCCACATTTTCTGCCATTGAAGTCACTCCTTTGGGTTAGACAAGCAAGAGCTGTGGAATAGTTCCCTAAAGACTGCATTTGAATACGTGTGGTTCTAGAGTTTTTCTAATAACCACTTCAAAGAAACTCCTATTTGGTGTTCCCACCTCCATTTTCTCCCACACAATCCAACACTTACATGGTTACCCAAGAAATCTTGCTAATATTAGTACTTATCTGATCATGCCATTTCTGGGTTAAAAAATCTTGGGAAATTCCAGTTCTTCTTGGTTTTCCCTCCTTAACCAGTGTTCTTGGCTCCAGACATGTCTTCACCCTCCTTCTTTTTCTTTCAGAATGAGGCAATTCCACAGCCTTTGTTCTCAATCACAAATAAGTAGTTCTAATGGAACTTTAACTGTTGTTTCAAATTAATGGAGATCTTTCAGTCAAATAGGCCCTTATGACAGTCTTGAAATCATACTGTATTTGTAGTTTGTTTTCTTATAGTGCTAAATAGAAGACATACCCTCTTGCTTTCAGGATCTCATAATCTACATGAGAAAACAAAGTATAGAACTGAAACAGTGAGTCCAAGATAAAGAAGTACAGATAGTATACCCATAGGGACACATAGTCAGCTAAGAGATGAAACTCCTTGCCCAAATGTACCAGCAAGTCAGCCTGAACTTCTGCCCCCTGAAAGAACTAACATGGCCCATGTAGCCTCATCCATACCAATCCCCGATATTTTTATCATAGAAGAAAGCAAAAAGTGTAGACCTCCACTGACTACTAAGAATGGAGAGACAATAACTGTACATAAAAACAATATCCACCAGGATCTTTTGTAGAGTATAGGTGCCAAATTTTCTGGCTTCTAGAATGAGACAAGAAATCTTTTTGTGAAAATGGAACAAGGACACATGCACGGAGGCAGGTAAGTGGAATAAACTTTAATTAAACCTTAAGAAGGGGAAAATTTTAAGAGTCTATTTCCACTTTAACCATGTTGGGAAGGAAAAAGGCAAGAAAGATAAAGGGAGAAATATGCTTAAAAGGGGGTAAGCAAACTTTACTGATCATAGATTTTGAGAAACAGAACATTACTAGCAGTAACCCTGTTGAGCTTCTAGGACAATTTGTCTTATCAGAATTCCTTTGAACTAGAAAGCTATTTGACATAGTTGGTATGAATTTGAAGACTTGAAAACTCTAATAATCTACTCTGACAATAAATCTCTCTTTTCAGATTAATGTTTTTTTCATTAGAAGAAATGGCACACCAGAGAGTGATACTAAAAGGAAGGTCTAATGAAAGCATAAATCTGAAAATAGGAGATTCCATTGAAATTCAGTGTATGTCAGGATATACACTTCAGTCCAAAATGGATTTCAAAGTGAAGTGTAAGAGAAATCAAACTGTTTATCCCAATATATAGGTGGGTGAAAATAAGCATTCTCTCTCACTGCCTCAAAAACACTGGAGATAATGATCCTCTATCTTAGACAATGAAAAACAGAATAGTATTGGGAGGAATTGCTATCCATTCCCATGCCCGGGAAAAACACAAGCATGCTCGGTCCCTTGGGGAAAATGCTTTTAAAATATGTGTATATAATTTTCAAAAAAGATGGTTGAAAAGGTTCTACAACTCATATAACGTCTTAGCATTTTACTCTTTATTTTGTTCTGTATTGTTTTCAGAGAAAGGTCAGCTGCAGGATTGTGAATTGCCCCCAACAACTTCAGAATAGGTATTTTATCCACTTGGTAAAGAGCAGAGGATTTAGAGATAGTATGGCTATTTGTTATCAGTTTGGGAATAATTTTAAACCTAAAATCACTAATGAAATAATTTGTAAGAATGACAAGTGGCAACTTGAACCAGGGCGTAAGAAAAGTTTACAAAGCAACACATTTTCAATCTTCAAAGAATGAAGAATTGGTTTTTTAAGGCTCTTCAAATTTATTCCTATTATTTAAATAAAGACATAAATACATTTAAAATTAGAGAAATTGTTTGCACCCATAAATGAACCTTGCTTTGAATAATCAATGAATGTGTTCCAGAAAGCTAGGAGAAAAATAAACTAGGACTTGAGAGACATGAGTTCTAGTACCTGCTTTGCCTCTATCTTTGTGACTTCATAAAAGTCACTTGACCTCTTTATACATACACACATGTGTTTATACATGTATATATAACACATAGGTGTATATGCATGTGAATATATATAATAACACAATGTATTTCAAAAAGGAATTCATTCTAATCACTATGGGAATCAGGAAAGGCATCATGTACCAAATTGTGCTGTGTGACCTTTAAATCTTTCATCTCCCTCATTTATAATTTGGAATCTCACAGGGTGTCACTTATTGCACTGAAAGAATAAAACTAGGTTGTGTGTATGTGTATGTATCGTGTACACATTAGTTTTATCACCACAGAAAAAAGGTGCAAAATTTTACAAATGAGGAATCAAGGCAAATAGGGTTAAGTGACTTGCCCAGGTTCATACAGCTAGTAAGTATCTGAGGTCAGATTTGAACTTAAGAAGGTGAACTTTCCTAATTCGAGGTTTAGACTCTTTCCACTGTGCCACCTACCTGTCCCTCTGGATGAGAGTGTCCATTTATAAATATAAGCTCACTGGAGATGAAAATAACTTTCTGTATTCCCTGTGTCCAATTTCTTTCATTAACAACCAAAACAAAGGAGAATGATTTGTCGGTATATTACTGAATAGAAACATGATGATGTATCTATTGTCTTTATCTGATCAAATACACCCTTCTGTAAGTATCTTTTTATTATAGAAAAATAAATGGAGATCTCAAAATTAAACTTTGAGAACTTAAGAAGAGGCTGGTGTAAGATGTTACTGACAGCATCAGAATTGTTTTGAATGCAAAGAAATAGAAATTGCCATGGTCCACCTGAAGCCTTTTCTACTTGTCCTCCCACTGCTAGTGCCAGCTACCCTCAAATTACCTAGTACATAGTGAATATATCTTATAAATACTTGTACATGCACATATGCTCTCCCTAAATAGAACCTAAGCTCCTGAAGGACAGGACCAGGGTCACCCTGGTCTTTGCTTCCTTAGTATGCAGAGCTATGCCTGAGACACAGCTCAAAGTTTTAAAATGCTTGCTGATAGATTAAAATTTGCTGTTGATTATTCATTTACAGTTGCATCAGACTCTTTGTGACCCCTTACGTGTTTTCTTGGCAAAGATATTGATGTAGTTTTCCATTTCTCTCTCCAGCTTATTTTACAGATGAGAAAATTGGGACAAAAAGGATTAAGTGACTTGCCCAGGGTCACACAGCTAGTAAGTATTTGTAGTCACATTTCAACAGAAGAAGGTGAATGTTTCTGACGTCAAGCCTGGCACTCTATCTACACCACATGGCTGTCTGAATAAAAATTAGTCCATTTCTTTGTCTTAGTATTAAAAACAGTTTAAACTCTGACCACTGAAAAGTTTGCTGGGAATCAGGTTAATCTAGTGAAAATGATTTGTTTTTAATTAAGTTGGTTAAATTTGTATGTTAAATTGTGTGTGTCTGTATACCCAATATACACACATATGTGTATTATATTTGTGGACATATATGTATACATATATACATATGAAGCTGGGTGGCACAAGAGTAAGGGGCCTGGAGTCAGAAAGACTTGATCTCACATCCAGCCTCAGATACTTAACTGTGTGACCCTGAGCAAGTCACTTAACCTTGTTTATCTCAGCTTCCTCATTTATAAAATGAGCAGGAAAAGGAAATGGCAAACCACTTCAGTATCTTTGCAAGAAAATTTCAAATAGGGTCACAAAAGGTGGTACATGACTGAAAGGACTGAAAAACTAATATATATATATAATATATATATTATATATATACACACATATAGTCTATTTTAATAGAAGGTAACTTTTCTGAAGGCATGAAGTATTTTAACTTTGCCTTTTACAACACTGTGCCTCAGACTTCGAAAGTTATTAATACGTTTGCTGATTGATTATCACTCTACTTTCTCACTTAGTAATCACTACTTAGTAAGCAATTTAATCTTTGACCATTAAGAAATCTACTGTGCCCGGGGTTAATCCTTCTAAAAGTCATCTACTTACAACTGATCTCTTCCAAGACAAGGCATATTCTCTGAACTTTTTAGTACATTACTAAATTGTAATAGCACATTAATACACTGATGCTTTTTCTTGGAAAGTTTCAACCATTTCATTGATCTCCAATATACTTCTTCCATCTTTTCAAAGTAAAAACATACTTTTTCAGCAACAGCAGCAAAATGTGAAAAACCTGCAATTATTTCCCATGAAAATATCACTGACTTCTTAGTAGAGAAATGTTACTTGGGATCAACAGTGTCATACAAATGCCAATCCTTTTATAAAATGGAAGGTTCCAGTAAAGTCACATGTCAATATGGGAAGTTGTCAACCCCACCAACATGTCTAGATAGGTTTAGAATAGAATTTTGGTGCAGGGAGGATCAGTGGTTTGAAACTCACTTAGAAAAGGGGGACGTTAAACCTTATATGGATCCCTGCCGATGCAGAGTACCTTAGAAAACAATGTATTACCGTTGCTTATGTTCTATTTTCTTTTTATTTATTCTGTTAAATATTTTCCAATTGGAAATTATTTTCCAATATTTCATTCTGGATGGCACTGGGACATTTGCCAGCTCTGGAGTAAAAAGAACAGAAGTGATGAATCAGCAGTCATTACAGGCATCTCACGTTTACTTTTTAAATTATTTAACTTATTTTTAAAATGCATCATATTATTCTAAATAGTCAATTCATATGTTACATCTTGCTAGCTTTTTCCTTTGTATGGCAAAACCATGCATAGTAACCTTAGAAAACATAAAGGAAAACAATATAAAACTGAGTTGGACAAAATCTGAAAAGCAGTATATTGAAACTGGAGGTACTATTGAATTTGCTTGCAAGAATGGCTATCAGAAAGATTCACAAACATCACAATTCAAGTACAAGGTTCGGAAGGAAAGCTGCAGTATCCTCAATGTGTTCATAAGTATTACTCATTTTTCCATCAATATTTCCCCCTGTCATTGGATTTTTTGGGAAAAGTTTCTAAATGTAGGATGCTCAAAATAGGCAGCTTAACAAATTTTCAAGGAATATTAAATCTCTCTTCTTTTATTTTCCTAATTCTGTAGAATTCTGTTGAGGTCAAGCTTTTATGGAATACTTGTCATTCTACCTTCTAATTGAGCGTAGAAACTTTATTGTATTATAACCCCAAAGAGTTGTTATGTGACATAATTTGTTGTTCTTCAGTCTCAAAGAGGACCAAAATGACATCAGTATCTTAGAGTCAATTTACGGTGTGTTGGACCTTGTCTGATCAGACCAGTACAAACTCAGAGTGCTCTACCACAGGCCCTACACATATTGAGGATGTGAACTTTTGGGGTGAATTCTCTAAATTTGTGCATCTTGTGTTTATTTTGAGCTACTTCAGTCCTGCTTTACTCACAGAACACAGCACTTTCTTTGATGTTGGATGCTCCTGTGCCAGTGTCTCCTATGTCATATGAACAATTACAAAGTTCTTCAGAGAGACTTTGAGTGTGTCCTTCTACCATTTCTGACCACCATATTAACAATTGCCTTGTGTGGGTTCTCCATAAAACAGTCTTATAGGCAACTTGGCATTTGTGGAACACGACTAGCCCACTGCAGTTGTGCTCTCTGCAGTAGAGCTTGAATGTTTGGCAGTTTATTAAGAAATAATCAACAGAGGAAAAGAACTAAACTTGAGAGAGATTAGGAAAGGCTTTCTATGAGTATGCAGCCAAGGTTACAGTGATATTAGCTTTATAGGTAATTGCAAAACTAAGGTGGCAATTTCAGAAGGGTAAGTGAAAGGTTGGAATGAATATACTATGTTAAAATAGGAGTCATTGGAGAGCATTATTTAAAAATATCAAGAGATGGGTAAGATTTCATATGTGATTTACTTTCTCATAAGGTATTTTTTGTTTCCTGGTATTTTTTTTCCTTCAAGTAATATAGTCAATCCAGTACCTTCACCTAACTTGGAAAAAAATATAGCACATTGGCTTGGGGAATAAAACACAGATAAAGTTATTCTGCATGGAGAAAAATAATCTGTTTTGTCAGATTTTTGTAGTCCAGGATCTTTAGCATCCTTGAGTTTTCTATTTTTCTTGATATATATTATTACACTGATTTTCTAGGACTGAGTGGGAATCAGTTGCTTTACAAACAAATATCATGTTACTGGGGTGGGGAATAAAATTAATGGATTGCTAAAGAAGAAGGTGATGGGATAGGTCAGAATGGCATTCTTTGCAAAGTTTACACAAGTTATCTGAGTTGATTGTAAAAGTATTGGTCAACCTGAAGGGCTATAAATGAAATATTTTTTAAAAAAACTATTCACTTTTTCTCTCTTCCTCTTACTACCCCCTCCCCATTTGAATATGTCTAATTAAACAGTCATTTAGTTTCAGTAAATGGGAGGTGGAGTACATATAGAAAGCATTCTTTAATTCTTTGCACAGTCTGGGAAGTTGAAAATAATCAAGTGAGAACATGCCTGTATTTTTAATGACAAATCAGAGTGGAGGTCACAACTTTAACTGCAAGTAGGAGGACATGGAGAATTCTGTTCATACCCTGGCAAGGAACAAAAGACTTGTTGAGTTCTGTAGTTTGATATTTGTTGGGTGTTTGTTTTTGGTTTTTTTCCCCTAGCTTTGTTCCAGTTTCTAGTAGGTGGGACATTTAGTTAGTGAACTTTATTCAGGCAGCACATTTTCAACTTCTGTTTTAAACAAGATCTCACTTGGAGCAGTCAGAGGAGAGCATTACATGGTATCAGCTATATCTAGGTCCGAAATGTGTCTTGCTTCCACATACAAAAAATCAGATTTCCAGTAAAGATTGTTTTACTTCTATTATGGACATCTGTGCTGCACAAGGAAAGGGGACAGGATTTTGGTTCTCATAAAGGAAACTAAAAAACATCTGTTAAAATACTTCACAGAGACAAACTAAGGGATAGAGAGATCAAAATATAGATTATAATTATATTCTTGTTCTATTTCTATATTTCATGCACATATGGATATTTTACAGTGTTAATTATTTCAATATCACGTTTAGATGTTTCTTTTCACTTTTTATTTTCAGGTAAATATTATAAATATATTTTTTGAAGTAATCATTTTTGAAGTACTAAGTTTCTGAAAGAGTAACCATCTTGAATCATTAAAATATTCCTTAAAGAACTTATTTTGCTGAGCTATTGTTTTATTATTCTGGGGATTTTTACATGAATATCAGAGACAAAATTCATGTTATTATTACTGGATTAACTAGCCTAGATTGTATCTATGCCTAGAGATTAATGTCTTTCTTTTCCGTTTCCAATGTCTTGTGTTTTGTTTTGTTCTTTGAAAATAATTCTAATATACTGTAAGTGGAACTTCCTTACAGTACATCTGTAAAAATAGTATCAATTCAAGTTAGCAAAAATTCAATCTATGAACTCATAACTTCATTCCATTATTAGGTTTCTTTCAAGAAATTATTTTTAATATAAACTGCAGGAGAATTCTCTACTAAATGCAATAATCTGGTAAGGAAATAGAATCAGATAGGTCTTTCTCAGTGTAGTGAGAAAACTGATGAATGAACTTCTGTTACCACACATACTTTAAATGAGCTCTACTGACTTACAGCCAATTGGTGAGGTTACCTTCGGGTGCTTTACTTTGATGGTGCATGTAATACAAGTGATAACTCAGATTCATATCTGATATATCTATTTCATCAAACTGCCTCAAGTATCTTTTATTTGAAGGAGAAGTCATGATGTAGTAGGAAGGGTTCTGAATTTGAAGTCACCGGAGATGTGGATTCAAATCCTAGCTTTGACCGAATGTGTGACAGTGAACAATTCACATGATCACTTTGGGCTTCATAGCTTTAGTACCTACCTCATAAGGTTTTTGTGACAATCTAATAAGATACTGTATGGAGAATGTTTTACAGACCTTAAAGCACTATATAGATGTCAACTATTATTTTCTTGTGATTACTAGAAATATGCTATCCATATAATATCTTTATATGTACACATTTAAAGTTTATAGATTGCAGGTTAAAAACTCTTAATTTAAAGGCTGAGCTGAAAGGATTCAACAAATCAACATGTATGTGTATAGGTGTAGTGGAAGCATTGGAAGAAATCCTTGGCATAGGAAATAAAGGAAAAAATAAATAAATTAAGGCAGGGAAGCATTAGCCATGTTAAGGATAGAATGGGGATGAGGATGAGGTGTGGGGTGGAGGAAGTGGTCATTTGATTCAGGCTGGAAGACAGAGGATGTGGAAGGTAATAGGAATAAAGTTTAAATGTGTAGTTTGGTACCCAGTTTTGGAGAATCTTGAGCATAAATTTTAAAATTGAACATTATTATGTATTTTATGTTTATATATTTTATTTATAAGTTAGGTGGTAATGAGGGTCTATACGTATAGGTGGTAGGGAGAGGGAGTACAGAAGTAAGGCAGAATAAATACTACATGTTAGCTGATTAGAGAGGAGACACGAGGGAGAGGGCCTGGAATAGCTAAAGGTGGCAGCAAGCTCTCAGCAATTGGAGAGTGGCTGACCAAGAACACAAAGAAATGAAAGTAAACCTTATAACCACAATGACCCAGCTTGGCTCTGGAGGAAAGTGGCAAATACTTACCTCCCTCCTTTCTTGGCCAAGGACAAAGACACAAAGTGTGATACATTACACTCCCACACACACATACATGCACATGCATGCACATGCATATACATATGTATATATATATACACACACATACATGTGTATGTATACACAAATATTCTGTCAGTTATAGTTGACTTGTTAATTTTGGTAAACTATTTTTTATCTTTCTTTTAAAAATATTTGCTACATGGGATGGTCTGTAGGTGGGGAGGCATGAGGATACGTGTATTTGGAAATAAAAGTGTTGTAAAAATAAAAGGTATCATCCTGCCCTATTGTGCTCTCATGTATTTACACAGATTGTCCTCACACCACAAATATATTATCTTGTTTCAAGGCCTGGATCTAGGGCCAGTAATTCTTCTACCATGAAGCCTCCCCTGGTCTCTTAAACTTCCCTTAAAGCCCATTATCATGAGAAAATATCAGATTTTACATTTTGCTTTACTTATTGATTTACCTATCATCTTTCTTAGTAGAATATAATCTCCTTGAGAATAAGAATTATATTTTCCATATTTCTGGCACTTAACATATACTATCTTGCACAGAGTAGAACTTTGAGATGCATACACATACATAAGTATATATGCATGTATGTGCATTATATATATACATATATATATATATATATATATTAGTCCAAACTTTTGTGAATTTATCTGATAGGGCTATCATGCTTCCCCTGTTTCTCCATCTTTTTTATTAACAAGGATATCACGTGAAAATTTGATGAACAACTTTGAAGAATGAAGATATACTATCATATATCTGTAGAACCTGAAATACTTATATTTCTCAGGACTGAGAACAATAACATACGTGAAAATCTGAATAGTAGACCTACTATAGTAGGTCTCTAGTCTATCCTGTTACATACAATCAGGCTATTAATCATGAGTCTCATCCATGCCCAGTACACTTTCTGTGTAGTAGGTTGTGTTGCTACTTAAACTAACATTTTAGCATCCCTAGGTCTTCTCCTCTTAAGAAATTCCTTCCTACCAGTCCCATTCTGCCCTTGGCCCCAGTTCTGTGTTCTCTTTTCACCTTTGATTTCAAACTGGGTGACTCAGATGACCAGGCACCTAGAGTCAGATAAGGGAGGGCTCACTGTGATTTGTTACATTGAAAAGCACATTTTTGAAGACTGTCTTCAAATCCAGGAAAACAATCAAGTTCTGAACATTCTACTTTCATTGTGAAACCTTGTGGCTCGATTCTCAACCTTCATGACTGTCTCTGCCTAATACCCTGGAAAAAAAATCTTATCCTTTATTCACCATCACCAGGCTATATATTCTTCTCTTTTTTCATGTTTTTCCCTCATAAGTTCATTGATGGCCACTGTAGCAAATTATAAAATGGACAAAAATTGGTTTCCCAACTCTATTTCAGTGCCTCTCTCCTGTTGTTTTGAACTCCTTTTCTTAATATTCCATGGCTACCCAGTATTCATGCTCCACTCGCAGAAATAGTATATATAATGGAAAGAGCAGAAAATGAGGAGGAAGTCAGAAAGATATGATGGAATGAGTGCTGAACTTGGATCTTGAGAATCTGAGTTAGAATAATGTCTCTGCTATTTACTGGCTATGTAATTTTGGGTCTCTTTGCTTCTATGGGGACTTGGTTTTCTTATCTGTAAAATAGGACAGTTGGATTCAATATGGTATTGAATTGCACAAGACTCCTCTAAGTTGGTGATAAAATACGTAGTAACTGTACTATAAGGGGCAGAATTCTGTGGCACATCGGTATAAATTTTGAGGAGCATATCGCAAATTATATAAGATCTTTTCCACCTCTAAATATGTATTGTATGAACTGAGTTTGGGTTCTGGCTCTGCTACTTAGCAACTGTGTGGCCAAGCAATCTAATGAATCAAAAATGAAACTGACTCACTCTTACATGATTTCTATTTTGTGGCACACAATAGTTACTAGAAAAGCAAAAATACAATTCACGTTGATTTGATCTGACACCAAAAAGCAAATTTTCTTTTTCTGTGGAAATAATTGTTTCTTTAATATCCATCAAATGTAGCCTTGATAGATTAGTTGAAGGGAAGTATTATGGTATAATCATAGAAAGATCAATGCATAGGGGGCGGAGCCAAGATGGCGGAGTAGAAGGACGCACTTTTACGAGCTCCAATCCACAGCCCATAGAATTAATGTAAAAAGAGATCCGCATAAATTCTGGATCACTGAAAGGTGTGCAGAAACAGAGTGGAAGAGATTTCCGTGCCAGAGAGCCCTGGAGACCCGTCCCCAGGGTCCATCGTGCCCTGGAAAGCAGACCCCACCCCAGCGCTGCCCTGGCCGCGGCCCCAGAGAAGCTGACCCATGCAGGCTTCAGGGACAGAAGCTCCGGCAGCCGGGAAAGTCCCTCCGCCCACAGAAGCTACAGGTCAGTGAGAGAGAAGATTGGGCTGGAGGAGGGGAGCAGAGTGTCTCCGTGACTCGGGCCCCCTCAGGAGGATGCCACGGCAGAGACGAGGGCAGGAAGCGGTGGAGGCAGAGGCATGGGCGGCAGTGGAGGCAGCAGTGGCGGCTGCGGCCAGGGACTCCCCCAGCAGCAGGCAGGATCTTCATTACTGAAAGTCTCTGCATAAACAACCTGAGGGAGCTGAGCCTGGGAGACAGCCCTGCCCCACCCCACTCCATTATTGAAGGCCTCTGCATAAAGCCCCTGAGGGAACTGAGCCTGGGAGGTGGCCCTGCCCCCACCCCAGCACCAGAACTAAAGCTCACATTGATTAGCAGGCAGGCGGCACGGAAAGCACATTTGAATCTCAGACCCCAAGCACTAGCTGGGCAGATCTAGGCGGGGGTGGACAGGAATCTCAGAAGTCAAGTAACTGGCTGGGAAAATGCCTAGAAAAGGGAAGAAAAATAAGACTATAGAGAGTTTTTTCCAACAAATGCAAATGATCCCGACTTTCGGATCTGACGACGACGACAAGGAAATATTCTTGCCATCAGGGAAAGACGTGGTGGTTGGGGCCTCAGTACCCCAGACATCCCAGGGGGATGTCGGGTGGGCTCAGAACTTGGAAGAGCTCAAAAAGGATTTTGAAAAGCAAGTTAGACAGGTAGAGGAAAAACTGGGAAGACAAAGGAGAGAGATGCAAGAAAAGTATGAAAAATGGGTCAATACCTTGGTTAAGGAGACCCAAAAAAATGCTGAAGAAAATAACACCTTGAAGAATAGGCTCACTCAATTGGCAAAAGAGGTTCAAAAAGCCAATGAGGAGAAGAATGCTTTCAAAAGCAGAATTAGCCAAATGGAAAAAGAGGTTCAAAAGCTCACTGAAGAGAATAGTTCTCTCAAAATTAGAATGGAACAGATGGAGTCTAATGACTTTACGAGAAACCAAGAGATCACCAAACAAAACCAAAAGAATGAAAAAATGGAAGAGAATGTGAAATATCTCATGGGAAAAACAACTGACCTGGAAAATAGATCCAGGAGAGACAATTTAAAAATTATGGGACTACCTGAAAGTCATGATCAAAAAAAGAGCCTAGACATCATCTTCCATGAAATTATCAAGGAAAACTGCCCTGACATTCTAGAACCAGAGGGCAAAATAAGTATTGAAAGAATCCATCAATCATCACCTGAAAGAGATCCAAAAAGAGAAACTCCTAGGAACATTGTGGCCAAATTCCAGAACTCCCAGCTCAAGGAGAAAATCTTGCAAGCAGCTAGAAAGAAACAATTCCAGTACTGTGGAAATACAATCAGGATAACTCAAGATCTAGCAGCTTCTACATTAAGGTATCAGAGGGCGTGGAATAGGAAATTCCAGAAGTCAAAGGAACTAGGACTCAAACCAAGAATCACCTACCCAGCTAAACTGAATGTAATACTTCAGGGGAAAATATGGTCTTTCAATGAAACAGAGGACTTTCAAGCATTCTTGATGGAAAATGACCAGAGCTGAAAAGAAAATTTGACTTCCAAACACAAGAATGAGAAGAAGCATGAAAAAGTAAACAGCAAAGAGAAGTCTTAAGGGACTTACCAGAAGTGAACTGTTTACCATTCCTACATGGAAAGGCAATATTTGTAACTCTTAAAACTTTTCAGTAATCCTGGGTAGTTGGTGGGACCACACACACACACATGTACACGCATGCACACACACACACATACACAGCATGCACACACACACAGAGACAGAGAGCACAGAGTGAATTGAATAGGATGGGGACCATATCTTAAAAGAAATTAAGGTAAATGGTGAGAGAGAAATGTAGTGGGAGGAAAGAGGGTGAAATGGAATGGGGTAATTATATGTCATTTAAGAGGCAAGTAGGAGACTTTTTAGTGGGAGGGAAAAAGAGGAGAGCTGAGAAAAAAAAAAAACAATTAGTTTTACCCTCATCACATTTGACTAAAGGAAGGAATAAAATGCACACTCATTTTGGTATGAAAACCTGTCTTACAGTATAGGAAAGTGGGGGAGAAGGAGATAAGCAAGATCAATGCATAGGCAAACAGAAAATCAGTCCTATATTTGACAATATTATGATTCTTTGGGCACATCCCTTAACCGTTCTGGGATGCAGTTTCTTCTTCTTTAAAATGGGAAGGTTGAACTACGTGATTTCTAAAGTTCCTTTGAGCTCTAAAGCCATATGTTGTAGATGCCTGAATTTTAATTTCATCATCTGTAGAATAGAGTTGTTAAAGTTTTGCTGTAAAGATCTTTAAGTTCAGTGCAATTGAACAAACATTTTAAAGCCCCATGAACACAAAAGACAGTAGTAGGCACTGGAGGTAAAAGTACTAACTTGAAAAGAAAGCAGTTCTTGGTCTTAATGAGCTTATATTTTACTGGAAAGATAAATACAAAACAGTCAATCTGGAACATACATGAACATGTGTGTGATTTTATTAGTAATCTCATTTTTTACTTTGCATTGACTATTGCACATTCAAGGCTATCTGCAGTAAAGGAAAAAAATGAGAGGTATGATTGATGTGCATATTTGCGCGGCAGTGGCTATTCTACTAGTCATTGCACTGAGTTTTGTTCATCATGCCATTTAAAGAGTTCCCTGTACTTCTGCTCTATATTTTCAATGTTTGTTTTTAAAATTCAAGCTTTCTGTTACAGTTATGCCACCAAAGCACAGTTGCAAGTCCTTTGGACTCTAAGCCCAAGCATTCAAAGTCTGTGATTCAGCTTAGTCAGAAAATAAAGGTGTTAGATAAACTTCATGCCAAAATTTCTGCAACCATCATCTCCTTGAATTTGTTGGTTATAAATTGATGATTCATTAAATCTGCAAAAATGAGGAATGCATTTATGGTACAGTAGATTTCATGTGTATTGAAAAGTGAATATTCTTTGAAATCAAATTTTTTAAAATTAAGACAGCACACAAGATCACAGAATTCTAGGGAATTGCTAACTAGAAAAATGTTTTACATGTTAACAATTTTATTTTTTATTCTACATTGTATGGGTTATTTCATGGTTACTGTGTTTAGAAAAGTGTATACTATCAGAATTGATGATTTTTCATAAAAAATTGTATTCAGAAAAGTGTATTTTTAACAATCTCTAACTAAAGATTACTGCTCTTGATAGCTGTGGAAACCTAACCCCCTATTTCCTATTAATTCAAAATACCAATATTTGCATTTCTGATTTTCAGGCAATTTTCTAGGAATGTTACCTTTCAGGACTGACTATAATTTAAGAAGAAAGAATGAACTTTCATATAGGGGTCTAGGAAAATTAATGAAAACTGATACCTGAGCTAAGTTTTCAAGTAAATTTAAGGAACAATGGAAAAGTAATCGCTTTATATCTCCCTAATGGAGGAACTATCCCACTCACCGCAATGACTTTGCCTTCCCAGATATTTTACCAAGAACTATGCTTCTCTTTTTTTTATCATACCACTCAAATACCTTCTGCCACTTTCTTCTCTTTCACCCCCATCACAAGTAATAAGATGGTCAGTCTTCTCAAGATAATTTCCTCTCCCATTTTCTCTCACAGACTGCCCCCTCCTTTATCCCCATCTCATCATTAATTCTCAATCTCTCCCTGTCTACTGACTGCTTCCCAATTGCCTACAAACATGTTCCTCTCCCCCACTTCCTCAAAAACCCTTTTTTGATCCATCTACTGCTGATAAATAATGTCCCAAATCTTTCCTCCCTTTTTTAAAATAATATTTATAAAGTAGGGTGCATGTTGTGTTCCGGGAGGACCAGTACTTTTGCTGTGATGGCTGCCAAGCCCTTTTTTGGTCTCTTTCCACCTTTGGTGTCCACCTATTCCACCTAAATCTCACCTGTGGCTCCAAGGAGCTGCACAGCAGCCACACCCAGGTAAACCATTTCAGCAGATGGGCCAAACCAGGTTGAGGGTAACCAAGGGTTCTCAGATTCATTGGTGAGTTAGTGGGGTTTCCACCACAAGCATGTGAAGACTTCATCTGGTGGAATGGCAGGATGAGAACAATTTCTTCTAACAGTCATGAAGGCAGATGAAGCAGGCAATGTGGAGGGCTTAGAGCTTGGTTAGACACTGAAGAAGTCAAGGTCATCCACAAAGCTCTCATGCCTTCCCAGTGACCAATGGAGCGAAACAGGGCTGTGTGCATGCTCCAATGCTTTTCAGCATGATGTTTTCAGCCATGTTGACAAATGCTTTCAATGAGGATGAACATGACATCAAGGTTAACTACCGTACTGATGGTAAGGTCTTCAATTTGAAAAGGCTACAAGCCAAAACCAAAGTGGAGGGAGTGTTGGTGCATGATTTTCCATTTCCAGATGATTGTGCACTCAATGCTGCCTCTGAAGTTGAGATGCAGCAAAGTATGGATCAATTCTCTACTGCCTGTGCTAATTTTGGATTAATAATTAACAGCAAAAAGACACTGGTGCTCTATCAACCACCACCACACCATCTGTACATGGAACCATCAGTTACAACAACTAGAGAAGTTTTGAATGCTGTGGATAACTTCACTTGCCTTGATAGTGTACTTTCCAGGGATGTACACATTGACAATGAAGTTGATGCACACATTGCCAGAGCTAGCTCAGTATCTGGTAGGCTCTGAAGAAAGGTTTGGTAGAAAAGAGGTATTTGACTACCAAACTGAAAGTCTACAGAGTCATTGAAATGACCTCATTGTTATATGCTTTGAAACATGGACAGTCTACCAGCTCCCATGCCAGGAAACTGAATCGCTTCTATTTGAACTGTCTTAGGAAGATTCTGAGGATCACCTGGAAGGATAAGGTACCAGACACTGCAGTCCTTGCTCGAGGTGAACTAACAAGTATTCAAACTGTGTTTCAGAGAATGCAACTCAGATGGGCTGGCCACTGTTAGAATGCAAAATGTATGCTTGTCAAAAAGACTTTTATGGAGAACTTGCAAGGGGCAGGCGATCATATGGTGACCAGAAGAAACGATACAAGGACACTCTCAAGGTCTCTCTCAAGAACTTTGGATTTGACTGTGCTACATGAGAGACACTGGAAGATGGAAGAGGACCTCTCAGTGTGATGTGCCCACATAAGAAAAGGCGCTGTTCTCTTTGAGCAAAGTAGAATTGAGACAGCACAAAGTAAACTCAGGATGTGTAAATTTGGGATATCCACCCCAAATATTCATATGGACTATCTGTGCCCAACCTGTAGTTAAGCATTCTGAGCTTATATTGGTCTGATCAGTCACAGTTGGACACACTGAAATTTCACTTTACAATGGTGATGTCATTTTGGTCCTCTTCAAAGACAAAAGACAACAACCACTTATAAAGTACTTTAGCAGAGTACTTGGCACATAGGAGATGCTTAATATATTCTTGTTCCCTTCTCCCTTTTGTAAACTCTTTAAGAAGGTCCTCTACAAAAGGGACTCTTTCCTTTAACTCTCATCTTAGGTTTTCTATAATCTGGCTTCCAACTTCATTATTCAGCTCAAGCTACTTTCTCCAAAATTTTAATGATCTTTTAATAAGCAAATCTTTTTAAATAATTATTTTATTTGTTTTTGGTTTTCTACAATCACTTCCCTGTATCCCAGATTTTTTACCCTCCCTCTCCTTATCTTCTCCCTCCTTACTACCTCCCTGAGACAGCCTATAATCTTATATAGGTTCTACACATACATTCCTATTAAATACAATTTCACCACAGTCATGCTCAATAGAGGAATTAAAATGAATGAGAGAAACCATAAAAAAAAGCAAAACATAACACGAAAGAAAAAAGTCTACTTCATTCTGCAATCCAATTCCATAGTTCTTTTTCTGGATGTAGAAAGTGTTTTGCCTCAAAAGTCCATTGGGAATTTTTAGGTCCTTTCATTGCTATGAAGGACTAAGTCTACCAGATAAATTCCTCACAAATTCCTGTTTCTGTATACAAAGTTCTCCTGGTTCTGCTACTTTCACTCAGCATCAGTTCATATAAGTCTTTCTAGGCCTCTCTGAACTCTTCCTGTTCATTTCTTATAGCACAATATTATTCCATTACATTCATATACCACAACTTGTTCAGTCATTCCCCAACTGATGGGCATCCCTTGATTTCCAATCTTTGGCCACCACAAAAAGAGTCGCTATAAATATTTTTG
The DNA here is from genome assembly GCA_023548195.1 of Bettongia penicillata ogilbyi. NCBI lineage: Eukaryota > Metazoa > Chordata > Mammalia > Diprotodontia > Potoroidae > Bettongia > Bettongia penicillata. The sequence goes on from JAJHZJ010000702.1 coordinate 660,296, forward strand.
TACATGTGGGACCCTTTCCCATTTTTATGATTTTTTTGGGATACAGTCCTAGAAGTGATGTTGTTTGGTCAAATGTATGCACATTTTTATTGCCTTTGGGGCATAGTTCTAAATTGCTCTCCAGAATGTTTGGATCAGCTTTCAGTTCCACCAACAATGAATTAGTGTTCCAACTCTCCCACATCCTCTCCAACATTGGTCATCTTCCTGTTTTGTCATGTTAGCCAATCTGATAGGTGTGATATGGTGCCTCAGAGTTGTTTTGATATGCATCTCTCTAGTCAATAGTGATTTAGAGCATTTTTTCATATGCATATGGATAGTTTTAATTTCTTCTTCTGAAAACTGCCTGTCATATATTTTGACCATTTATCAATCGGGAAATGACTTGTATTATTGTGCATTTGACTCAGTTCTCTATATATTTTAGATATGAGACCTTTATCAGAGGCACCAGTTGCAAAAATTCTTTCCCAGTTTTCTACTTCCCTCCTAACCTTGGTTGTGTTGGGTTTGTTTAGGCAAAAACTTCTCCATTTAATGTAGTCAGAATTATCCATTTTGCACTGCATAATGTTTTCTACCTCATGTTTAGTCAAAACTTTCTCCATTCTCCATAAATCTGACAAATACACTCTTCCTTGGTCCACTAATTTCTTTGTAGTATTAATCTTTACATCTAGATCATGTTCCCATTTGGACTTTATTCTTGTGTATGGTATCAGGCATTGTTCTATGCCCAGTTTCTACCACATTGTTATCCAATTTTCCCAGCGATTTTTGTCAGACATTGAGTTCTTATCCCTGAAGCTGAGGTCCTTGGGTTTATAAAACAGTAGATTGCTATATTCATCAACTAGTCTTTCTGGAATGCCTAACCTATTCCACTGGTCTACCCTTCTGTTTTTTAGAGTTAATTAGCAAATCTAATGGCCTTTAAAAAAAATCTCATTCTTCTTGATCTTTCTGCATCTTCTAACACTATCAATCACCCTCTTCCCTTAGCAGAAGAAGATAGAGGGTGAAGTACAGAGATTCAAGGAGAGTTTGTTAGTTATAGAGCCTGGACTCCAGGGGGTATGAAGAAATAGTAGGATTAAAGATGATATGTGGAGGTGTAGGACTGAGGTGGATCATAAGGATGAAAATATAAGCACCAGCAGATTCCTTGTAGTACCTTCCTTATAATGTAGGGATGAAGGACTCAGGAGATGAATTTAATTTAGGAATCATTTGATCATAGCCCTCACCCTCTAGGGGCCTATAATGGAAGAACCTCAAAGCTAGATCTAGGGATCTTACTCCAAATTCTGGGGACTGGGGAGTAAACAGGGAGAGGGGAAAGGTGGAGTGGTGCTAATAGCTTAAACTCAGGGGACACTCCAGCCTCATGGCCTCTTCCCAAATGGCTGAGGTCTGAATAAATCTCAGAAAAGGTCCTGATGCTAAAAAACTTACTCAACTCTCAACTTCTTAGTATCTTTGATGCCTCAGTGCCAGGGATCTAATTAGGATGTCTCTGAAGTCCCTTGTGAGCAGACCTGCTACTCTATTGCTGAACTCTAGAGGGCCAGGATTTGTGGAGAACATGAGTTCAGTTTGGAACAGCTTTTGATGATAGTGATGGTAGTGGTGGTGGTGGTAGCCATTGCAGTAGCAGCTACATTAGTAGTAGTAGTAGTAGTAGTAGTAGTAGTAGTAGTAGTAGTAGTAGTAGTAGTAAATTATTGCTAACATTTATATACCACTTGAAGGTTTGCAAAAGTTTTTACAAATATTATCTAACTGATCATCACAGCTCTGTAAAGTGCTAGATGTGTATTAGTTATTATTCTCTTTAAGATTGTGTCTCATGTCACTGAATTCTTGACTTTCTTCACCTGGCACAATTTCAATATCTTCATTTTTATTCCTATTTTGGAACTTTGAGGTTTTTATTACAGAGAATTATAAACTAATTCATGGTAGCTCAGAGCCTGATAAATACTAGGTGCTTAATAAGTCCTGGATGGTTGATGGTTTGATAATAAAGAATTAATGTCTTAATATCTTACTTACACCAGTGATACCAGAATTAATCAAAGGAATGAATCTGTAATATTAAGAACTTATTAAATTAATACAACAAGTTTTCAGAAACAGGGAATGCTATACCTCTCTATATTACAGAGAATATGTAAATACATATCTATTCAAACTACTCTCATCTTAAATTCATTTTGCACATCACTGAAAGCTGTAGGAGGTAGAGCAAAATGTGGTGATGGTGGTGGTGGGGAAAATGAGAAGAAAGTGAAGGAAGAGAGATCAAGAGAAAAGAATATTACTTGCTGTAAAGAAAGCTCTCACAAACCATAGAAATGTTGTGGGATGGTCAAGAATATTCTTGATTCCCAATTCACAGATAGTCAATTTAGTCCCCTTCTTTATTTGTATGTTTATGTGTTTTAATACCTAATAGATTTTGACTGTAAGATCATTCTTCTGATATGTGCCATCTCTTATCATGTAGTCAAGTCTGAAAATTCTTGAGGTTTAAGGCATCAGGGCCCTACAAAAAGAGTTTCTTGATCCCTTTACAAGCATTTACTGTTTATCATATGATAGCTACCATGTGCTAGCTGATACAAAATCAAAAGTGAAACTACATCTTCCTTAAAAGAAATTATAACATATTAAGGGATATGTAGATAGATAGATAGATAGATAGATAGATAGATAGATAGATAGATAGATAGATAGATAGATAGATAGATAGATGTAGATACGGATAGATACAGATATGTGTAAATGTTAATACAAAATATCAATCCCTTCAACAAAAAAAGGATGAAATGTGATTTTACATGGGCAAAGAGCTGGCAGATGAAATGATCAGAAAAGGCTTAATGAAAGTGACACACTGAATATTAAAGAAAACATGGAGTCATTTGAGGCAGAGGTCAGGAGGGAAAGTCAAGCCATAAAGGACCATAATTGCAAAGGGATGGAGCCATAAAATGGAATGTTATGTGTAAGGAGCAGTAAAAAGACTAGTTTTCCTGGTCCACAAAGTGCATGAAGGAGAGCTATAATGTACACATTGGAAAAGTAAGTTAGGTTCATACTGTGAAGAGCTTTGAAGGCCAAAAAGAGTTTATATTTGATCTTGGAAACGATAGGGAGCCACTGGAATTTATTGATTAGAATAAAGACTTGGTTAAACTTATATTTTTAGAGTTGTGTGGAGGATGAATTGGAATAGGGAAATACTGAAAGCAGAGAAACAAATTTGGAAGCTATTGCAATACTTTAGACAAAATGTGATGAGAGCCAGAACTAGGTCAGTGACTGATGTAAGTGTTCTAATTCTAAAAGGACAAAATTTGGGGAAATGATTATATATTTAATAAAAGAAGAAACCAGAAATCTGAAATTGTATTTGTTTTTATTGCACCTGAGAATCTATGATTTCCTTGGTATGAAAACTTTGTAAAATTCACTTTTGATTTTGTATCACCTAGCACATGACAGCTATCATATGATAAACAGTAAATGCATGTAAAGTGATCAAGAAATAGTTTTGTGGGACCCTTTGCACAAACAAACTATAAATCAGTAGGCACATCTTGAGGCATTGTCTCATCCTAAAAGAGGTAAAAATGATTTCAATATCCAAGTTCCAATTACAATTGTTAGGGATTTTTTTTCTTGCATGTCTTATAACCAAGATGTTGCATAGTGTGTTATATAGTTAATCATCATGGAAGGCTGATTAAGATTTAAATTCTGCCTTTGAGTTATACTGCTTATATGAGCCTCAGCAAGTAATTTAGCCTCTCCTCTCACGAAAATTTCTAGGATTATAAAAAGCAGAGTGAATATCCAATGACAATTGAATTTTTTTTTAATAGGAGTCCCTAAACCAGTCAAATCCCAAGCGTGGTCCAAAGAGCAAGACATTGTTTTCATATAGGCCAAGGGATGAGAGTATAGCAAAGAGTAGGCATTCTACAATATCAAAACATCTCCATGTTAGAGCTAATGACCAACACAGGGATCTAGCCTAACCTTCATGTATCATGATGTCTTTAGGTATTATAATTTCCTAGCCAACTTAGAATAGGCACTATTCCTTAAAGAAAGTGATTAAATTCTTATTCATTTGTTCATAAAGGAAAGGACTGACAAGAGTGGAGAAGATATTTTAATATTTTATGCAGAATAGTGCTTCTGGGATGGTGAATGTGAGGGTGAACGTTTGGGAAATGAAAAACTCTTTCTTGGGATATTATAGAATGTGTTTAATCCCGGGGTGGATTACTGAGAAATTTATAGAATCTCTCCAGTAGGAGAGTGGACAAGTTACCAACCATACCATACAATTTAGAAGCTGTCATCCTTGGAGCATATAGTGACACATAAATACTCAAAGGCAAAGAAAGTTACATTTGTCTTTGTATCCTGCCTGAATAGTATGGTGTCTTGTATGTAGTATACATTTCAAAATATTTGTTGAATTGAATTGAGATAACTTTCACAAATTCCTTCTAGCTTATATCATTCTAAATCAGTACACATTCTAGATCACAAATGAAAGGAATGCAGTTATAGTATACTGTAATGTGTGTATTCAAAATAGGAAATTAAAATTTATAAAATTATTAAGAAGAATAATTTATTTTTACTTCACTTTCTTCCAAGTGAGACCTTGTGATTATCCAGAAATTCAAAATTGATACCTTTATATATACATCATATTGGCACAATGAAGAATACAATCGACGTTTCTTTCCAGCACCTATTGGAAAATTAATGTACTACCACTGTAATAAAAAATTATGTATCTGCCCAAAGATCTTCATCATATTGGACAACATTTTCATGTACTGAAGAAGGATGGTCTCCAGTGCCAGAATGCTTTAGTAAGTATAACTCTTTAAACTACTTGTAATGTGCACAATGATACAAAGTCCCAGATTACGTTTGGAAAGAATATAGCATTTTGTATCAGTGAGATCTTTATGATATCCTCATTGAACATTACAGAAAGTTAGGATTCCCTCCTGATAGATGGTGATCATGACCGATCAGAAGAAAGTTTATTTTGCAAAGAGAAAACCAATGAACATCATAAATTCTCAAATCTCTTCATACTAGGGTTTACCTTCCATAAATAATTACCATAGAATGCAATTTGCTGTATAAAGTATCATTGAACTCTGGTATCATTTTCTGCTTCCCTAATTACACTGTTTCTTCTTGGATAGTACCTGCTAGTCTCAGATAACGCTGATCATTTTCTGACATACACTTGACTTCTTTAGTAGCACTGTCTGGTCTAAGGTACCATTGCTTTACTACTCCTCCAAAGCACTTTCTGCTCCTTTGGTAGGATTATCTGTTCTCTTGTAGCACTACTTATTCTCTGACAGTGTGACCGTGACACCGTCTTCTGGACTGCCCTTAACTTATAAGATGAATTTTAATTCAAATCTGTGATCTTTCATTTCCTAATTTCCCCTTGTTTACTTTGCCCTTTACTTCCCATCCACGTCAATCCATTATAACAAGTATTTATTTCTATGAAGAAAAAAAGAGAAAGAGAAAAAAATGTGAAAACAATGAATACATTTAAAAAATCTGACTATATATAATGTTTCATACACAAGGACTCCAAACTTCTACAAAGAAGTAGGGAGAAGGGTCTTCTCATTGCTTATTTTGGGTCAGGTTTGTTTTATAGACACATTTATAGCACTTTGAACATAATTCCAAATTGCTGTACAGAATGAGTGGATCAGTTCACAACACCTCTTAGAGTGCATTAGTGTCCCAGTTTTACCACATCTCTAATATTTATCATTTTCCATTTCTTCATGTTAAGCAATGTGACAGGTGCGAGGTATTACCTCAGAGTTGTGTTACTTTGAATTTCTGTAATCATTAGTGATTTAAAGTATTTTAACAGACTATAGAGAGCTTTGATTTCTTTGATTGAAAACTGTCTGTTTATATCCTTCTACTATTTGTCAATTGGAGAATGACTTGTATCCTTATAAATTTGACCCAGTTCTCTTTGTATTTAAGAAATGAGACTTTGGGGAGGAGGAGTCAAGATGGTGGAGTAGAAAGACTCATGTATGCTAGCTCCGAACTCACAGCCCATAAATTTCCTGTAAAAAGAACTCCCCTCAAATTCTGGAGCAGTGGAACCCACGCAGAAACACAGTGGAAGAGATTTCCGTTCCAGAGAGCCCTGTAAAGCCGTCCCCAGGGGTCCATTGCACTCTGGAGGAGGAGCCCAGCCCTGTGTTGCCCTGGCTGCACGGCCCCAGAGGAGCAGATATAAGCAGGCTTCAGGGACAGAACCTCCAGCTGCCACAAAGGTCCCCCACCCACAGGCACACAGGTCAGTGAGAGAGACTGCTGGGCTGGCAGACAGGGGAGCAGGGTGTCTCTGTGACTTGGGAGGGAGCAGCGGAAGGAGCAGCAGAGGCAGCGACAACCCAGGACTCCCCAAGCAGACAGGAGCTCCATTACTGAAGGTCTATGCATAAACCCCCTGAGGGAACAGAGCCTGGGAGGTGGCCCTGCCCCCACTCTAGCACCAGAACTTAAGTTCACACAGAATTGCAGCCCCTCATGGTGGGGAAAGCCCTGAGGCTGGGAAGCAGCATTTGAATCTCAGACCCCAAGCACTAGCTGGGCGGATGTAGGCAGGGGTGGACAGGAATCTCAGAAGTCAAGTAACTGGCTGGGAAAATGCCCAGAAAAAGGAAGCAAGATGAGACCATAGAGAGCTACTTTCTTGGGGAAGAGATGTTCCTTCCTCCCATTATTTCTGATAAGGAAGTAAAATGCTTGCCATCAGGGAAAGACATGGAGGTCAGGGCCTCTCTATCCCAGACATCCCACTTGGATGTCCGGTGGGCTCAAGCCATGGAAGAGCTCAAAAAGAATCTTGAAAATCAAGTTGGACAGGTGGAGGAAAAACTGGGAAGAGAAATGAGAGAGATGAAAGAAAAGCATGAAAAATGGGTCAATACCTTCCTAAAGGAGACACAAAAAATGCTGAAGAAAATAACACCTTGAAAAATAGGCTCACTCAATTGGCAAAAGAGGTTCAAAAAGCCAATGAGGACAAGAATGCTTTCAAAAGCAGAATTAGTCAAATGGAAAAAGAGGTTCAAAAGCTCACTGAAGAAAATAGTTCTCTCAAGATTAGAATGGAACAGATGGAGTCTAATGATTTTCTGAGAATCCAAGAAATCATAAAAAAAACCAAAAGCATGAAAAAATGGAAGATAATGTGAAATATCTCATTGGAAAAACAACTGACCTGGAAACTGAGTATAATAGTTCAGGAGAAAATATGGTCTTTCAATGAAACAGAGGACTTTCAAGCATTCTTGATGAAAAGACCAGAGCTGAAAAGAAAATTTGACTTTCAAACACAAGAATGAGAAGAAGCATGAAAAAGTAAACAGCAAAGAGAAGTCATAAGAGATTTACCAAAGGTGAACTGTTTACATTCCAACATGGAAAGACAATATTTGTAACTCTCAAAACATTTCAGTATCTGGGTAGTTGGTGGGACCACACACAGACGTACACACACACACACACACACACACACATACACACACTGTACATGCGTGCACACACACATACACACATGAACGCACACACAGAGACAGAGAGCACAGAGTTAATTGAATAGGATGGGACCATATCTTTAAAAAAAATTAAGGTAAATTTTGAGAGAGAAATGTAATGGGAGGAGAGAGGGTGAAATGGAATAGGGTAAATTATCTCTCATTCAAGAGGCAAGCAGGAGACTTTTAGTGGAGGGGAAAAAAAACACGAAGTTTACCCTCATCACATTCGACTAAAGGAAGGAGTAAAATGCACACTCATTTTGGTATGAAAACCTATCTTGCAGTACAGAAAAATGGGGAAGAAGGAGATAAGCAGGGTGGGAGGGATGATAGAAGGGAGGGCAATGGAAGAAGGGAGCAATTTGAAGTCAACACTCTTGGGGAGCAACAGGATCAAAAGACAGAATAGAAACAATGGGGGCAGAATAGAATGGAGGGATATACAGTTAGTCTTACACAACACGACTGTTGTCGAAGTCATTTGCAAAACTACACAGATATGGCCTATATTGAATTGCCTGTCTTCCCAAAGGGAATGGGTGGGGGAGGGAGGGATGGGGAGAATTTGGAACTCAAAGTTTTAGGAAAAACTGTTGAGTATTGTTCTTGCTACTAGGAAATAAGAAATACCGTTAATGGGGAATAGAAAGTCATCTGGTCCTACAGGACAAAAGAGAAGATGGGGACAAGAGAAGGGAGGGAGGATAGAAGAGAGGGCAGATTGGTGATAGGAAAAATTAGAATGCTCAGTATAATAGGGTGGGGGAAGGGATAAATGGGGAGAAAATTTGGAACCCAAAATTTTGTTGAAATGAATGTAAAAAGTTAAGTAAATAAATTTATATTTTAAAAAAAAAGAATGCTTGAAAGTCCTCTATTTCATTGAAAGACCATTTTTTCCCCTGAACTATTATACTCAGTTTTGCTGGGTAGGTGATTCTTGGTTGGAGTCCTAGTTCCTTTGACTTCTGGAATATCCTATTCCACGCCCTTCGATCCCTTAATGTAGAAGCTGCTAGATCTTGAGTTATCCTGATTGTATTTCCACAATACTGGAATTGTTTCTTTCTAGTTGCTTGCAATATTTTCTCCTTGACCTGGGAATTCTGGAATTTGGCCACAATATTCCTAGGAGTTTCTCTTTTTGGATCTCTTTCAGGTGGTTATCGATGGATTCCTTCAATACGTATTTTGCCCTCTGGTTGTAGAATGTCAGGGCAGTTTTCCTCGATAATTTCATGGAAGATGATGTCTAGGCTCTTTTTTTGATCATGACTTTCAGGTAGTCCCATAATTTTTAAACTGTCTCTCCTGGATCTGTTTTCCAGGTCAGTTGTTTTTCCAATGAGATAGTTCACATTCTCTTCCATTTTTTCGTTCTTTTGGTTTTGTTTGGTGATTTCTTAGTTTCTCAGAAAGTCATTAGACTCCATCTGTTCCATTCTAACTTTGAGAAAACTATTATCTTCAGTGATCTTTTGAACCTCTTTTTCCATTTGGCTAATTCTGCTTTTGAAAGCATTCTTGTCCTCATTGGCTTTTTGAACCTCTTTTGCCAATTAAGTGAGCCTATTTTTCAAGGTGTTATTTTCTTCAGCATTTTTTGGGTCTCCTTTACGAAGGTATTGACCCGTTTTTCATGCTTTTCTTGCATCTCTCTCATTTCTCTTCCCAGTTTTTCCTCCACCTGTCTAACTTGATTTTCAAAATCCTTCTTGAGCTCTTCCATGGCCTGCGCCCACCAGACATACCCCTGGGATGTCTGGGATACAGAGGCCCCGACTTCCATGTCTTTCCCTGATGGTAAGAGTATTTCCTCATCATCAGAATTGAAAGGCGGGGGAACATTTGCACCCCCTCAAAATAGCTCTCTATAGTCTTATTTTTCTTCCCTTTTCTTGGCATTTTCCCAGCCAGTTACTTGACTTCTGAGATTCCTGTCCACCCCCACCTAGATCTGCCCAGCTAGTGCTTGGGGTTTGAGATTCAAATGCTGCTCCCCACCCTCAGGGCTTTCCGTGGCAGGAGGCTGCTATTCAATGTGAGCTTAAGTTCTGGTGCTCGGGTGGGGGCAGGGCCACCTCCCAGGCTCAGTTCCCTCAGGAGCTTTATGCCGAGACCTGAACTTCTGCCTGCTGCTCCGGGAGTCCTGGGGCCGCTGCCACTGCCTCTGCCACTCCCTCTGCCGCTCCCTCCACCACTTCCTCCTGAGGTGGCCCAAGCCACGGAGACACCCCACTCCCCTCTTGGCCAGCCCAGACGTCTCTCTCACTGACCTGTAGCATCTGTGGGCAGAGGGATCTTCGCCACCACTGGAGATTCTGTCCCTGGAGCCTGCTCGGATCTGCTACGCTGGGGCCATGGCCAGGGCAGGGCAGGGGTGGGCTCCGCTTTCCAGGGCATCACGGACCCTGGGGACGGCTCTCCAGGGCTCTCTGGAAAGGAAATCTTTTCCACTGTGTTTCTGCACACCTTGCAGTGATCCAGAATTTGTGGGGAATTCTTCTTGCAAGAAATATATGGGCTTAGGGTTCGGAGCTAGCATACGTGAGTCTTTCTACTCTGCCATCTTGGCTCCATCCCCTTAGCTAGTGTTTTATTTAAAATTTTTGCATCCATATGCATTACTGAAATTGGTCTATAGTTTTCTTTCCCTGTTTGTAATCTTCATAGTTTAAGTATCAGTATCTGAAACGACTTTGGTAGGATCCCTACTTTGCCTATTATTCTAAATAATTTATTCAATAAAGAAATTAGTCAGTCTTTTAAAGTTTGATAGAATTCACTTACAAATCTATTTGATCCTGGTGCATCTTTCTTAGGAAGCTAATTTATGGACTGTTCAATTTCTATTTTTCTAAAATAGATTTATTTAGATATTCTATTTAATCATCTACTGATTCAGGCAATATATTTTTAAATAGTCTTTCATTTCACTTAAATTGTTAAATTTATTGAAATATAATTGGCCAAAATAAATCCTTTAATTTCATCTTTGTTAGTAGTATACTCACCCTTTTAATTTTTAGTACTAGTAATTTAGTTTTCTTGTTTCTTTTTAAACATAAAATTAACCAATGGTTTATCTATTTTATTGCCATTTTTATAAAACCAGCTTCTAATTTTATTTATCAGTTAAATGTGTTCTTTTACATTCAATTCTATTTATATTGTCCATAATTTCTGGGATATCCAATTTAGTGTTTAATTGGACATTTTTAGTTTGCTCTTTTTCTGATGTGTTTAATTGCATACGTATTTCAAGAGTCTGGTCTTTCTCTGCTTTACTGATGTAAGCATTTAGTGATATAAATTTTCCTCTGATCACTGCTTTTGCTTTATCCCATATATTTGGATATGTTGCCTCTTTATTAATATTATATTATATATTGCATATATATTATATATATTATGTTATTTTTTATATTTATTATTGTCATTTTCTCTAATGAAATTATTGGTTCTTTCTTTTTTTGTTAACTAAAAATTTTAAATATAAATACAAAACAAGCATAGAAAAAAATTGCTATGTGCACCGCAGAACACAAGAGGATTCAATGTAAAACATAAAATTTCAACTTCAAGGAAACCTATATAATAAATACTACACATTATTTTCAAAACTGCCCAGTTTTATTTGCTTCCTTGTAGGTTTTCTTTTGTTCTCTGCTGTGTACTTCTTTAGCACTTCTCCATCCTAACAACGTCTAAAATTATGTGTACACACACACATATGTGTATATGTAAACATAAACATATACACTCATATACATAAATGTAAAAGCACACTATGCTGATTTTCACTTGTCATCACTTTCTCTGGATAGCAACTTCATTCCTAAGTACAAGATTTTTCTATGTTTTTCTAAATCAACCAAATCATCATTTTGCTGCATCACAGCAATATTTCTACCTAATCACATCCTAGCTGTGAGATTGTCAATGAAAGGTTTTCCCCCCACATTGTTCTACATTCCTTCTATTCTTGGCTACATAGGTTTAATTTATACAAACAATTTTAATTCAAAATAATCTAAATTATCCTTCTTATACTTAAGCAATGCTCTAACCTTATAATGGAATTTTAGGTCTCAAACTGCTAAAACTATATAGTTTTTCCCTGGTTTCTTTGAAGTTCCTTAGTTTTTGTTCTTCCAAATGAATGTCATTATTATTTTTTTCTAACTCAATATTTTTTTTTTAAATGGGATAACATTGAATAAATAAATGAGTTAGGTAAAATTGTCCTTTTCTATTGTATTGGTTTTACTTACCCATGAACAATAAATTTTGTTCAACTATTTACACATGACTTTATTTTACAAAAAGTGTTAAAATTTATGTCCACATAATTCCTGTGTCTGGTTTGGCAGGTTTCAATAAGTTATTTTGTGTTTTCTAGTTATTTTAAGTGATATAAAACAATATTGAATAATATTGCTGACACATGGGGTAGTTTCCCTACTTTTCTCTTTTGATTTAATATATTTTAGCTTAATTTTGTCTCAGATTATGATTGCTATCCCTGCCTTTTTGTATAATAAATTCTACTCCAGCCCTTTATTTTGTCTTTGCATGTATTTCTCATTTTTATGGTTTTGTTGAATTCAGATTTGTAATCTGCTATTCATTTTCATTTTATGGCACATTCATCCCACTCACATTCTAAACTAAAAACACTTGTGTGTTTGCTCCTTCCTATTTTTTCTCATTACCCTTCTCAGCTTACTTACTCCATCCGTCATCACTCCTCTGCTTTATTTCTAGATGCTATCTTGCCCGCCTATTCCTTAAACTACTTATCTTTCCAAGAGTCCCTCCCTTATCCTGATCCCACCCTATCCCTTTGCCCTCTTGTTTATTTCCAAGAGTAGACTTTTATACCCTTGTAGATATATTTGTTGTTCCTTCTTTTACCCATTACTGATGAGAGCAAGGTTCCAGCACTACACCACACTCCTCCCTTCTAGCTTCCTCCATATCAATTTTTCTTTTTTTGCCTCCTTTGTGTGAGATAATTCCTCCTTTTTTATCTCTCTCTGCACTTTTTATTCAGAATAACACTATACTCAGCTCAGCCCAAGTCTTCCTTTCAAACTGTCCAAATAATGATGAGAGTCATAAGAATACTGATATTTGCACACATAACAAGTAAACAATTTGACCCTATCAAGTCCCAAATAAGTGGTCCTTGTTTACCTTATATTTCTCCTGTATGTTATATGTTGAATTTCCCTTAAGTTCTGCTATTTTTCTCACAAAAAGCTGAAAGCTTTTCAGTTTGTTAAATGTCCTTTTTTATTATTATTATTCAAGATTGTACTTAACTTTCCTGGGTACGTTTGTTACCCTTGGTCATAGCCCTAGCTCTTTTGTTCTATGGAATATAGCATTTCAAGACCTATGGTCTTTCAACATAGTAGCTGCTGGGTTTTGTATAATCCTAATTGTAGCTCCCACACATTTATGTTGTTTTTGGTGTTGTTTTTGTTGCTTCCAATATTTTCTCCTTTTTTGGAGAGCTCTAAAACTTGGCTGTGATATTTCTTTAACTTTTCCTCTTGGGATCACTTTCAGGTGGTGATTGATGGGTTTTTTCTATTTCTCCTTTGTCCTTTACAGAAATTCAGTGCAATTTTCCTTGATAATTTCTTGTAATATTAAATCAAGATTCTTTTGTTATTGTAATTTTCAGATAGTCAGACTTTTCTTATTTTATTTCTCCTTGATCTGTTCAGATCAGTTGTTTTTCTGATGAGATATTTTACTTTCTCATCTATGTTTTTTTTCTTTTAATTTTGGTAATTTTTTTGGTGCCATAAATGTCATTGGCTGTTTCCATACTTGTTTTTTAACCAATCCAGTCTTTAAGATTAGATTGTTTACCATCCAATTCATTTTCAGTCTACATTTCCTTTCTTAAATATAATTTTTACTGCATTGCTGTCTCACAAAAATACATTTAAGATTTCTGCTTTAAATTTTAAAGGGTTTATGTCCAAATATATGATCAATACTTGTTAACATATCATGAGCCATTGAGAAAAAGCTTATTCCTTTCTATCTCCATTCAGTTCTCTCTAGATAGTTATTTAATCTATCTTATCTAAATTTATATTCACTTCTCCAAGTTCCTTATTTTTTGTTAGATTTATTTACTTTACTTATTTATTGCAGAGGAAATTAAAGTTCCCCACTATTATAAAACTACTATCTCCACCTGAAATTCATTTTACTTTTAAAAACTTAGATGCTATAGCAATTGGTGAGTAGATTCAGTATTAATATTGCTTCATTCTCTATAATGCCTTTAATCAAAATGTAGTAATCCTGTTTACCTCAATTAACAAATTTTTTTTAGCTTTAACTGTCTGAAATCATGATTGATATCCCTGCCTTTTTTACATCAACTAAAACATAAATTCTACTGCAACCCTTCATTTAAACTCTGAACATATCTCTCATTCTTAAATGTGTTTCTTATACAAAACATGTTATTGGATTCTATTTCTTTAATCCATTTTGCTACTCATTTCTGCTTGATGAGTGAGTTCATTTCATTCACATTCAAAGTTGTAATTACTAATTGTCAGCTTCCTTCCATCTTATTTTCCTTCTCATACTCTCTTTTTACCATATCCTTATTACTTTCCCTTCTCCTCTTTCCTCTCTAATCTTTATTCTGCCCATCTCTCTTAGAGTCCCTCCCTTATCTTTTTTGCTCTAACCCTCCTAAATTTTAATTTATAGGCCCTTCTACAAGTATCTATTTTATCTTCTGCCTCCACCCTCCTAAATGTTAATCCATACACTTATAAAAACCCCTCCCTTATTCTGTCCCCTAATCCTCTTATTTCCTCACAAGTTTAGAATGCTTTTATACACTAGTTATATATGGATATAGATATAGATATATAGATATAGATGATATAAATATAGATATAGGTGTTCTCTCTTTAACCCAGATACCATAAGAGTAAGGTTCTAACATTACCAGTCCTCCACCCTCACTTGATTTCTCTATATCAGTCTTCTTTTCATACTCCATTTTTATGAAGTAATATCTCCTTTTTGACCCCTTCCTACCCAGTTATTTTAGAATCACCCCGTTATACATAACTCAATCCCAACATTTCTTTAAAAATGCCCTAGTATTTATGACTGTTATAAGAATACTGCTAACATTTTCATATACAAGAAGCAAACAGTTTGACCTTAATGAGTCCCTTAAAATGTCTTTAATGTTTTTCTCATAAGTTTCTTTTGCTTTGTATGAGATCAGGTAAGCTATCTCTGTTTTCTTTTTTAATTCAGCTGAATCATAATATTTTCTGTTCCATCTTTTTACCTTTACTCTGTGTGTATTCCTCTACTTCACATGTTTTTCTTCTAAACAATATATTGTAGGACTATGGTTTTTCATTCATGCTGCTATTCTCTTCCACGTTTTGGTAGAGTTCATCCCATTCACAATTACAGTGTCTTTTTCTCCATCCTATTTCCCCCCTGCTTATGCTTTTCTCTCTCCTTTTTTCCTTTCCCTCTTCACAAGTATTTTACTTATTACCACCACCTCCTTTAATCTGCCTTCCTTTCCATCAGCCCTCTCCCTTTTTTTCCCTCTTACACTTCCCACTTCCCTAAAAGGTAAGATAGATTTCTATAATCAATTGAATGTGTATGTTGTTCCCTCTTTGAACCAAATCCAAAGGGGGTTAAGTTTCAAACCGTGAACAATGCATACCTCCCTCCTTCATTCCCTCTACTGTAATAGGTCTTTGTGCCTCTTCATGTGATAGAATTTACTCTTTCTGCCTCTTCCTTTCCTTTAATCTCAGTATCTCACAAGCCTTTTGGTCATCCTAAAATTAACGAATTTTTTATCATCACATCAAAGTCAACTTGTACTCACATGCTCTCTTGCTCTCTTGCTCGCTCTCTCTCTCTCTCTCTCTCTCTCTCTCTATATATATATATATATATATATATATATATATATATATATATATATACACCATTTTAAGTTGCTCTAATAAAGATAAAGTTCTTAAGAGTTATAAGTGCCACTCAGTCTGTATTCCAAAAGGATCATAAAAAGGGAAGAAGACCCACATTTCA
Source organism: Bettongia penicillata ogilbyi (assembly GCA_023548195.1). Lineage (NCBI taxonomy): Eukaryota > Metazoa > Chordata > Mammalia > Diprotodontia > Potoroidae > Bettongia > Bettongia penicillata. The sequence continues at coordinate 676,054 of JAJHZJ010000702.1, forward strand.
AAAATATTTTTAGCAGTTCTTTCTCTGGTGGAAAAGAATTGGAAATTGAAGGGATGCCCATCAGCTGGGGAATGGCTGAACAATTGTGGTATATGAATGTAATGGGTTACTATTGTTCCAAGAGAAATGATGGGCAGATTTCAGAAAAACCTGGAAAGACTTTAATGAACTGATGCTGAGCGAAATTATCAGAATCAGGAGATCATTGCATACAGTAACTGAAGCATTATGTAATAATCAACTTTGATAGACTTACCGCTTTTCAGCAATGCAATGATCTAAGAGAACTCCAGGGGACCCATGATGGAAATGCTATCCACATTCCGAGAAATAACCTTGAGTCTGAAAGCAGATAAAGGCATATTATTTTCCCCTCTTTTGCTTTTGTATTCTTTCTCATAGTTTTTTCAACGTGACTAATGTGAAAATATGTACAATATGATTGGGCATGTGTAGCCTGTATTAGATTGCATCCCTTCTTGGGGAGAAGGGAAGGGGTCTCAAAATCTTATAAAAGTTAATATGGAAAACTAAAAATAAATAATTTAATTTTAAAAAGAAATTACAAATATCATCTTCCCATGTATGGATGTAAACAGTTTATCCTCATTGAGTAATAATATGCTACTTTTTTTCTTTCTAATTTACATTTTTGTGCTTCTCTTGAGTCTTGTATTTGAAGATGGAATTTTCTGTTCAGGTCTAGTTTTTTCATCAGGAATAACTGAAAGTCTCCTATTTTCATTGAATGCCCATCTATTTATTCCCTGAAATATTATTCTCGACTTTGGTGGCTACTTGAATGTTGATTGTAATTCAAGTTCCTTTGCTTTCTGAAATATTATATTCCAGGCCCTCTGATCCTTTAATGTAGAAGTTTCTAAGTCCTGACTGTGGTCCCACAACATTTAAATTGTTTCTCTCTGACTTCTTGCAGTATTTTTTCCTTGACCTGATAATTCTGAAATTTGATTGCAACATTCAATGTTTGGTTAAAACATTGGTATTTTCAATTTGTGATCTCTTTCAGAAGGTGATGGGTAGACTCTTTTGATGACTAATTTATCCTCTGGTTCTAGGACCTCAGGACAGCTTTCCTTCTTGATTTCTTGAAAGATGCTCTTCAGGCTCTTTTTTGATCCTGACTTTAAGATATTCCAATAATTTTAAAGTTATCTCTCCTGGATCTACTTTCCAGGTCAGTTATTTTGTCAGTAAGGTAGTTTACATTTTCTTTTTTTCATTCTTTGGATTTTGTTTGACTGATTCTTGATGTCTCATAGAGTAATTAGCTTCCATTTCCCAATTCTAATTTTTAGGAATTATTTTCTTCAGTTAACTTTTGTATCTCCTTTTTCTATTCAGCCAATCTACTTTATGAAGAGTTGTTTCCATCACTGAATTTTCCTCCCATTTGACCAATTATATTTGTTAAGAAACTTCTTTCTTTGGCAAATTTTTGTCCTGTTTCCAAGCGGCATATCTCTCTTGCATACCTCTTATTTCTTTTTTCCAATTTTTCTTCTAATTTTCTTATTTGACTTTTAAAATACTTCTCGAGCTCTTCCAAGAAGACATTTGGGTCTTGAGACAAATTTGTAGCCCCTTCTAAGGCTTTGGGTGTAGGTGTATTGACACTTGTTCTCTTATGAATTTCTGTTTTGATCTTCCCTGTCACCATTAACTTTCTACAGGCAATGTTGATTTTTGCTTCTTGCTCCTTTTTTTTACCTATTTCATGGCTTTTAAAGTTGAGTTCTCCTGTTGGAGCACAGAAGGCACTGTCCTAAGCTTATTTTACTATGGTCCAGGGTCTTGGACATTGGCTTTGTGTCCTGGGGCCTCAGGTGCTGGTGGCTATAGGCTTTACAGTGTCTGATGGTGATGAGCTGTGGTCCTGGTGGTGGTGTGTTGTATATACTGAGACCAGGTGGTGTTTGCTGCATTTCTCTGTTGTTACACTGAAGTATGTGGAGATCTGGCCCCTAAAGAATACCTGTTTGCCTTGGGCTATACTGAAGCACATGAAGGCTTGAGGAAGCTTGACTGATTGGGGTTGTGAAAAGGTCCAACAACCAGAAGATGCCTATCTACGCGGGGCTGTGCTGAAGCATGTGGGAGTCTTACAATTGAAAGATGCCTGTCCATTTGGGGCTACAACAAAGCACACAGTGGTTCTCCATCAGGAGTCTTCCAGTGCCACTGTTTAGGTTAATGTTCATAAGGGGTCTTTGTGTTGACCTTTGCCTGGTACAACAAATTGGGGCTCAGGAACTCCCAATGGTTTGCTGAAGTTTGGCTTGCTGGTGACTTGCTGAGATTTCCTGTCCTGGACTACACTCTCCTTTTACCCAAATGGACCTTTCTTACCGCACCTTTCTTGCCAATCCTCCAAGTCTCCCAGGCTAAAAGACTGTTTCACCTCATTTTTCTGCTGGCTCCACTCCTCCAGGATTTGCTCTCAGTTTCTATTTTATGGTTGTTTGGAGTTGAATATGATAGAGCTACAGTGATTTAATACTTACTCCACCATCTTGGCTCCTGGAAGTCCCCCTTATCTTTAAGATTTTTCTGATGCTTAACACTGACTTTTCAATTGAGAGCTGGTCGTTTTGCCACAAAAACTTAAAAGTCTTTCAGCTTATTAAATATCCACATTTTTTCATTCAGAAATACAATGGGTAAGTTATTCTTGATCACATCATTTGCTCTTCCAAAAAAAATATTCCCAGACCTGCAATCTCTTACTGTAGAAGCTGCTAGGTCTTATGAAAGCCTAATTGTTTCTCTGCATTATTTTTTTTTTCTTGTTACTTGCAATATTTTCTTCCTAACCTTAGAGTTTGAAACTTGCCTATGTAATTCCTGTAAGTTTTCTTCCTGGGATCTTTTCAGGTGATGAATAGTAGATTTTTTTTACTTCTTCTTTACCCTCTTGTTCTAGAGCTCCGGGCAATTTTGCTTAATAAGTTTTTGTAATATTGTATCAAGATTGTTTTTATGATCATAACTTTCAGGTAGTCCAACAGTTCTCATGTGTCTCTCCTTGATCTATTCTCTAGATCAATTATTCTTCTAAGGAAATGTTTCAGATTCTCTTATATTTGTATTGTTCCTAGTTTTATTATTTCTGATTGTTTTATAACATCATTCCTCTTGCCCAGTTTTCAAGGGGTTATTTTCTTCTTTAAAATGTTGGACCTCTTTTTCCAACTGGCTAATGTTCTTTTCATAATTTTCTTAGATGACTTTTATTTTTTTCATAATTTTTCCTTGATCTCTCCCATTTTATTTAATTACTTTTTAAGTTTTTTCAAGAACTCTATTTGTATTTGTGACCATTGGACCTTACTCTTGGAGGTAGAAATGGATTTTTTAACTTCACTATCCCCCTTTCAATAATAATTCTCATCTTTTGCACTTTAGTAGCTATTTATATTCACATTCTTTTCACATTGCTTAACCAGATTTCAGGTCCTACTTAACTGTTGTTTTCTGAATTCTTTCTTGGGATCCAATCTCAGGCATTCCTCTCTTCCCCTAAGTCCCAGTTAGGATATGCAGCTATGCTGTCCTCAAAATATTCTTGGACCATACACCACCATACTTACTAGGCAAGTGCTCCTTCATGCTCATCCAGTCACAGTGTGGGATCGCTTCTGGTCAGCACTGTTAGACCAGGCATATGGAAATGAGAAAAGGGCCTAGTCCTTCATTCTTCCCCCACTGTATTTGTGATATAAAAACCAGTGGGTGAAAATTCCTAACGTGAAATTTCTTGAGTCATAGTCTACTTCTGAGATGCCTACTGCTGCCCTCAGGTCTGCTGCTTGTTAATTCAGCAAAGTCTGTCTGGAGGTGTTTACCATTTCACTCAGGCCCAGCCTAAGCCCATGGAGGTCATATTTCTCCTGAGGTCCTCTCAAGTGGTCTTAGGAGAACCACTAATTTACCCATTTACATTTACTGCTCTACATTCATATCATGGTGATTTTTCTGTGGAGGAAATCTGAAGGGCCTAGAAATTTCTGACCTACTCTGCCATTTTCCCAGAATGCCCCTTTTGGCTTTTAAAGGCTTTCACAATCAGGTACCAAATTCTCTTTCCAACTTCATTTAATTGTACTTCACATTCCATACTCTAATATCTCCAAGCTGGCCTTTTCTCTTCCCCACCGATTTTATTCCACCTCTTATTTCCCCCATTTGTACTGGCCACAGTTACTGTTTTTCACATTTGAATAGAATGTCTATCATGACACCTACACATAATAGCAATTTAACAAGTGTTTGCTGACAAATTGATCATTCTTCTTCTCTGACTTTACATTGAGTAAATGTCTAATAAATGTCTTTGTCCATTATAATCTGACCTCTTTTTCTTACAGATATGGATAACAACCATCCTTCTTTTAACATGGCATTTCATGTTTTAATTGTTTTCTTTACTTTTCCTATCTATAGGAGAGTGTTACCTTTCTTCAATGGAAAATGGTCATTTTTGGCCAGCAAAAGGTTATTATAAGGAAGGTGATGAAATAACAGTTGAATGTAATCATGGCTACAGTCTTCCAAATAATGAAGACAAAATTACCTGCACCAAAAAAGGCTGGTCTACTGATAGAGAATATACAAGGATACGTAAGTAGTGCTATTGCATTGGCATCCTTCAATGTATATTATGTTTATATTTAGAAATCAAATCAAAGATGGCAACAGCTAACTTTGCGCCACAGGCCTCCCCAGGAGTCATTTGATCCCTTAATACTTGGGTTTCATCCACCTTCCAAAACTGTTTCAACACTGTGTGTCTGGATTCTGCTCTGACTGAACAACATTCAGCAATATTCAAGCACCATTTGTTTCTCCTGTCAAGCTAGTTCCATCTGTTAGAAATCTGACATGTGGCCATCTTTCAGAAATCCTTAATAGTGTAATCCCTTTCCTTCCAACTGTCCTATAACCACCTATCAGAAGTTTAACAAACTGTAGCTTAAGAAAAGGAAAATGGAATGGGTGAAAGTCATCATCTTTAGATTTCTCCAACTATACTATGGTCCTTGATAGAGGAAAAAGGCTGATTAAAAGAAGAAGCTATGGGAAAAGAAGTCTGAGTAAAAAGAAACTTGAGATGTTCTCCAACACAACATAAAACAAAATGCTCAGTCAAATGACAAAGTATTTCTGGAAGAGGCAGAACTGATGAATTGGTGACTCTTTGCAAAAATACCACAGTAGAAACCTCAAAGTACAGGCCTGACACAGTATTGGTACAGAACTGGTAGAACTCTCATTATCTGCAGATCTTTCCAACTCCACACATAGGTGAATCAAGCAAATGGTTGAAATGTCAACAATATGCAATACCAAAATATAACAAATTTATTAGCAAATGACTATTAATTCACCATATTGTGCTTTGTGGGGGAAAATTTTTTAAACACTATGGTCCATGTTAAATACATATTTTGCATTCACTTTTTTGTTATTTTTCACACCAGTACATTTTATTTGCTCTTTCCTTCAGAAATCATTTATCAAAGTCCTATAAGTGCCAGGCACAGACGATGCAAAGATGGAGAAAAGGCTCAGATTCTTGTGAAGAGAAGTAGCACATACCCAGAAAAATTAAATACAAAATATAGGATTTCTATGGAAGGCAGCCTATTGAGCTGAGCTGTGAAGAGTGATAGGAATTTTATAAGAGAATAAAGGAGGAAGAACATTCCAAACCTAGGGCACAGCCTAGGCAGAGGTACAGAGAGAGGAGCTGGGATGTTGGGTACAGGTTATAGAGTAAGAAGGCCAGTTTGGTTGTCATGTGAAGTGCAGGTAGAATGATGTGCAGTAAGACTAGAAAGGCAGGTTTTAAAAAAACACTTGGTCTCCTTTATTTTTTTTAAGATCAAAAACCTAAGGTTTCTTTGTAAATATGACTTTGTTCATTCAGATTAGGAGGGAAGGAAGACAATTGGATTATGCAGGCAAAATTTTTATATCTTTTCACTAAAGAACAGTAGGGCATCTGAGGAGATAGGAAAATGTTTTGGTGCTCCATCTCTGCCACAAAAATTTTGAATGAACAACACTGACTTTTGTCCTCACCAAGCCTATAGAAGAGATTATCTTTTGATTCTTATCTTGCTTTGTACTTTTGTTCTCTTTGCAAAGGAAGATAGATTTCTGTCTTCTAACTCTGACTTTTCATGGGAGTCATCAGTGGGGGTTTGGGGAGCATTCTTGGAGAAGGGTCAGTTGTTCCCTTGTCTTGTTTTTTGTTTTTTGTTTTTTTCCACACAGAAAGTAAGAGTTGCTTGAGGAAATGATTTTTATGTAGTGGCAGAACTGAGGTAATTCAGCGTTAATGTAGCCTCTATATAAAATAGGTCACCAATCAGGGAACTGTAAGGACATTTCTTTGAGTTTTTCAACTATCAATATTACAATATAATGCAAACAAGTGATTCTAAAATGACAAATCCCTCCAATCAGGTCAACATCTCTCTCCATTGTTCAGTCTCCTGTAGTAAAAGAAGACGTTTGACATAAATATGCAATGAGTCATTGAATCGACGATCTTTAAAAGGAACTCTGAAAAACCTTTTTGAGAATTTTGCTGTAGAGAAAGCTATGGCTCTCTCTAGATTAAATTTAGGCAATTGGGAAGGGTCATAAAGTTGAAGCTAATGTAGGTCAAGATACCTGTTTTCAAAAATGTCTACAACCTTAATTTGTTCTTTTCTAGAAGTTGCCTACATATATGGCCTGTTGGAACAAAATAATTTCTTAATTAGTTTTTATTTAGGTCTCTCTATCCTACTTCTCCTCCCTAGAGCTAAAGATTTCAAGTATGACAGTGATTTCTGAAACAGTCTAGGGAAAGCACATGGAGAGACATGTCTCCCAAAGTGAATGAAACAGTGAAATCAGAAAGGTAGACATGTGGATGAGGGTTCAAAGTTGACTTGGAAAACAATTTTGTTCATAAAAACACTACAATTTATTCATGTCAATCCTCAGTGCAAAAAAGGCATCAATAGATATGTTGAAATCTTCAATTCAGAAGGAGATTTGGAGAAAAACTAAGATGAATGGGAAGAAATTGAATAAATGAAAATAAAAGGGGCAAGAACTAAAACCTGAAAAGAAGGAGAAAGTAAAAAAGATCAAGGAAAGTGGATAAAAATGTAGGCAGATAGATGGAAGCTATGGAAGGGACAGATGGAGGAAAAGAAAAAAACAAAGGCATAGAGAGATAGTAAAGGAAGAAATAAAGAAAGGGAAGAAAGAACATGTGGAGAAAGGAGATAGAGGAAGTGTTGAGATGCTCTGAATTATTATATTCACACTCTAATAATCATTAACAAAATTTTTGTGCACCAAGCTATGCAAGGTGATGGTGATACAAAACTTAGGTGAAAAAAATGTCCCCTACTTTTATGTAATTCACATTCTTTTGTTGGACTAACACAAGTAACTGACTATATCTATCCATGATAATTGGAAGAGAGGTCAGAGGGAACAATTCATAGGATCAGCAAGGCTTCCCTGAAGAGATGGCAGCTGAGCTGAGCTATTGAAAGGTATAATGTTATTTTGAAATTGCTACATAAACCGAGAAACTTGACATTTCCATGCTCCCATTTGGGAAAGAGCTTAAAACAAGCATTGGTGAGAAATAAAGGGGCAACCTCTCACAATCTTTCCCAAAACAGATGAAATGTCTATTCAAGATATTGCAGAAATGTTGTCTCCAGTTTATACTCTATGGTTTTAAGTCATTTGATTGGTAATCTGATTTTAGTGAATTGGCATTGCAGAGATAGGACTTAAGAGGTGACATATTTTTTTTAAAAAAAAATATGCGTATCTAGAATTGAAATCTCTTCAAATGACCCAGTGAACACTTAAAAATGTGAGGTCCTTAAAAGATAGTCCTCCTTACTTAAATTCCCCTTTTCTTCACCACTTCCACATATGTACCTGTACTGATATGCTAGCTATTCTAAATCTGAGAATTTTTTCCAGGGCTGAATTAGGTGTAGGGATCAGGCCGTTTCCCTAGGCTTGGTCTCCACGTTAGATGGCACATGCAACTAAAAAGGACGTCGATTACATAGGTACATGAGGGAGACATATGAGAGAATAGGTAAGGTGGAAGAAGTCTGGTTGTTTTAAGGGACTACAACGTCAATGAGTCCATACTGTGACATGGAAGCCAAATGACCTAATTCAGTCTTAGACTTTATTACAGAAGCATAGTAGAATTGGAGGAAAGGGGAAGAGAGGGATGAGAAGGCTGATGGTCTTGATTACCTAAAAACAGGTACCATTTGTATAGTGCTTTCAGTTTTGCAAAGTACTTTACAAATACTCTCTTAATTGATGCCTTCAGCAATTTAATGGAGCAGGTGTAATTTTAACCCTAATTTACAGATAGAAGAAACTAAGCCTGAGAGGGATTACGTGACTTGCCAGGGTCAAAGAGCTAGCAAGTGTCTGAAGTGGGAGTGGAGCGCAAGTCTTCTTGGCTGTAAGTCTGGCATCAACATTAGTTCCAACCATATATATTTAAATAAGCATTTACCTCGAACAACAGGAAAAAATGGCTTTATTTACCACAGTTTTTTAGAGTAGCTTAGTTGATGTCAAAAGTGTCACCACAATGATGTCAATGATGCCCAGCCAAAAAGACATGATCTCCTTGACAAGCAAATGTTAAGCAAATGACACAAATAGCAAATGAGTGTGTACTCTGAAAAGGGAGAATGACATTGAGCAGAGCAACATAGGGTACTTGCTAACTGTATAATTCTGACCAAGCCACTTGACATTTTTGAGCATCAATTTCTTTATTCATAGAATAAAAAGTAATTTACAAATCTGAAAGTACTTTGGAAAAAGGAATCAATATAATTAAGGAGGCTATACCAAATGATGGTTACCATTTGAGATATGGCCTAAAACATGTCATCAAGGAGGTATATTACTAATAATGAGATAATATAGAAAGACAGAAAGCGTTAATGTTTGCAAAATGCTTCAAATGTGTTAGCTTATTGAATCTTGTTACAAAAAAGAAGGAAGTTACATGCTACATATATATAACATTATATTTGTTAATTTATTTAATCTCATCTCTAGGAAAGGAAATGCTCCACTTCTATTCCAAGAGTGAGTTGCAATAACTATAAAGCCTAAATATTACCCTGTTGTCCATGAAATATTAAAATAACAAGACAGGGCTCCTTTGATTGGGTTCACCTTCTTGTTAGTGAGATTGCCTGATTCTTCTCTATCAGTTTCTGAACCCCTCCATGAAAAGTGCTTTGAAAGCCTTAAATTGCCATTTGAATGTGTTACTCAATATAAATATGTCAGTCAAGAACCTTAGAGAATTTATCCATCTTTTCTTCTAAGAATGATGGGAGATAACAGTGGCATTATCTGGTCAATGTGACCTTTAGCATATACTCCTTGTTTAAACTTTTACAACTGATCAGATGTAGATAGTCACATATCGGATCCATCTTGACAAAGTAGTAAGAAGTTGCAGCAACACCATGAGGGACTTACACTTCAGATGCTGCTGCTATTACATTTTTTATAATTATATTTTTGTTACTGCTACTCTTACTATTTCTACTAGTACTATTAATATTACTTTATAATTAATTAAGGACCATAGACAGAGTTGGAGGGGACCTCAAAGTCATTCAGTCCAAACCCCTTCCTTAGAAATGAAGGCATTGTCCCCAACTGATAAATGGTCAAAGGATATGAACAGGCAATTTTCAGAGGAAGAAATTAAAGATATCTATAATCATATGAAAAAATGCTCTAAATCACTTTTGATTAGAGAGATGCAAATCAAAACAGCTCTGAGTTACCACATCACACCTATAAGATTGGCAAACATGACAGAACAGGAAAATGATAAATGTTGGAGAGGATGTGGCGGAATTGGAACATCTATTCCTTGTTGGTGGAGCTGTGAGCTCATGCAACCATTCTGGAGAGCGGTTTGGAACTATACCCAAAGGGCTACAAAAATGTGCACATCCTTTGACCCAGCAATATCGTTACTAGGACTGTATCCCCAAGAGATCATAAAAATGGGAAAGGGTCCCACATGTACAAAAATATTTAAAGGAGAACTCTTTGTAGTTGCCCAAAACTGGAAATAAAGGGGATGCCCATCCATTGGGGGAATGGCTGAATAAATTATAGTATATGAATGTAATGGAGTATTATTGCACCATAAGAAATGATGAACAAGAAGACTTCAGAGAGGCCAGGAAGGACTTATATGACCTGATGCTGAGTGAAAGGAGGAGAACCAGGAGAACTTTGCGCACAGCAATGACTACAGTGTGGGAGAGTTTTTTCTGGTAGACTTGGAACCTCGTAACAATGCAAAAATTTTTTTAAAAAATCCCCAATGGTCTTCTAAAGCAAAATGCCTTCCACATTCAGAGAAAAAGCCATGGAATTCATTCACAGAATGTAGCAGATCATGTTTGAGTGTGTGTGTGTGTTATGTTTTGATTTGTTATGTAATTTCTTCTATTTATTTTAGTTCATCTATACAGCATGACTATAGTGAAAATGTATTCAATAGGAAAGTATATGTAGATCCTATACAGAATTGCATGCCATCTTGAGGAGGGAGGGTGGTGGTGGGAGGGTAGGTAGGGGAGAAAAATCTAAGTTTTATGGTAATGATTGTAGAACATAAAAAAATTAAAATAATAAAAAAAAGAAATGAAGACATTGAAACCTAGAGGTGTTAAATGACCTCTTTAGGAAACCACAGATAGCATCATTGTTGAAATAAGAACACTGGTCCTCTGACTTGTCTTCATGACACATTAGGAGGAGAAAGAAAATAACCAAGAGAGTGCCAGAGATAGGAGTGATTCATAACCCATAGGAGGCTGGGCCATGGAACTACTTCAAGGTCCAGGAAACCCAAGCTCCCCATGAAAAGAACAGAGGCACCAATGGGGAAGAGGATGATGCAGTAGATAGAGCACTGGGCCTGGAGACAGGAAGATCTTAGTTCAAATGTGACTTCATTCACTTAACGAGCTATGAGTCTGGCTAAGTCACTTTGTTTCTGCCACAGTTTCCTCAACTATAAAATGAAAATGACAAGAACACCATAGCACCAAGTGTCAGGGTTGTTGTGAGGATCAGATTAGCCATTCACACAGAGACAACCTAAAGAGCTAATGTGTGGCTTGCCAATCAAAAATAGTCCTGCTTGTAGGCTGTTTGCTGTTACCTCCCCAACTCTATTACCTGAAATACAATGTTAAGGTTATAGTAGCAACTCCTGGGACACATCGGGAAATAATGAAACAAACATCTGTGGAACTCAATTGCATGAAACAGCAGTAATCAATGGAGTAGATACCATGTTAAAGATGGGCTTTTGAGAACAAGTTCTTGACATTTTGCATATATGTGTGTGTGTGTGTGTATGTATATATGTATGTATATGTTCTGCCCTAATATCTGCCAAACTATTTTCTGGTAGAATGGTCTTTCAGAAAGAAAAAAAAATGTTTTGAGGTCTTTAATGATGAAATTGAAAAAGGCCATTGGTTCTGATGATGTTTACTTGTGCCTATGGATCATTAATAGGACAGTTAGGTGGTGCAGTAGTGAGAATACTGCCCCTTACATCAGGAGGTTCTGAGTTCAAATCTGACCTCAGACACTTACTAGCTGTGTGGCGTGAGCAAGTCACTTACCCCTTTTTGCCTCAGTTCCTCATCTGTAAAATGAGCTGGGGAAGGAAATGACAAACCACTCCAATATCTTTTCCAAGAAAACCCCACAGAGTCACAGAGAATTGGGCATGACTGAAATGACTTGATCAAAATACAATAACAACATCATGTCACTAGTAACTTTGAGAAAGCAGTTTCAGAGTGAAAGAGACAATTTTCAGATAGCAAAGATCTGAGGAAAAGGAGCTGTTGGTTGAGGGAATAGAAGACTTGATTTATAAAATACAGAGTGTCCTAAAAGTCTTAGTGCAGTTTTAGACTATTAAAACTGCCACTGCTATTGAAAATTATGATTTTACATTTATAAAACTATGAATACAATATAACATGATGTGCAAACAAGAGCCAACATGATACAGATTGGCCTATAATAAGGAAGACATTGGTTCCAGTCCAATCTCTTGGCATACTAGAAACATAACCTTATGCAATGCACTTAACCTCTGTGTGTCCAAGACAATTATCAGACACTATAAGTAGTGGAGATACTGCCAGTATGCATTGTTAGAGAAAGCTTCTGACTAGAAGCTCTCTATACTACTAAAATTTTAGTGCCAGTGTAAATATATATATATATATATGTATATATATATTATATGTATAATAAACTCATGAGAATATGAGATGATGAGAACACATGGAGAAAAAAGTTTCAAGTATTATACAAAAGCAAAATAAGGAAAAAGAAATCTTGTCCCCAAACTCCTTATAAGAGCCATTGTTTTCATGTACTCTTTCATTTCATTTCACAATTTCCTGTTGCAAACCAACCAATTACTTTTTGTACCTTTCTTTGTGCTTACTATTGATGAACACGTTAATTCTTTTCTTTTTCCTCTTCTGATTTTCAACAAAATTAAGTTTCATCAATGCAGACAAATCAAAAATACAGAGTCCTAAAAGTCTTTCTGTGATTTAAATCTTAAATAACTTAGATATAGTCTTTTTTAATGTCAGTGTTAGCATTCATGGATTGAAAATTAGAAGCCAACTGTTTGAAAGACAGTTCATAAATCACAGACTTATAAAGCATGTCTGGGGGTTCAGATTAGTCACAAGTAGAAAGGGTAGATATAGTATAAGGATTATTACAAAGAGAGTATAAAATTGTAATAAAGACTCCTGGAATGAGGACTAGATTTGAACAGAGTCAAAGAGGCTACCAATTTTGATTTGTCTTCAAGTATGCTAATTGCAAAGTGGGATCTTTTGCTGATTTTGTTTTAGTATAATCAAGAAGTATAATGCTCTATTTATTCCAGAATTCAAGGCCATTTCAATTATAAGAACAAGCATCCTGAAAGGGTGGGCTGTGATAGCAAGCAAAGTGGGAATTTCGGCTGTTTCTGTTTTAGTATAATCAAATGCCTGTGACTGCATCAGAAACTTCTCAGAGTTCCTCCTCCACCCTTTCTGTTAACTTTCCTGTCTTAGCTTCTGAAGCAATATACTTTTCTAGCTGCCTCTTACCTTTCTTTCTCACTCACATTTCCTAACTTCATTTCCTCATCAGTCCCCCAAAATAGGGCATATTTCATGGTTCAGCACTTGGGTTCTGGTTCTTTTCAGTTTGCTCTAGTTCGGAAATTATAGTGACTCAGAGTTTGAATTACTTCTCAATGAGAATTACTGCTTATCTATAACTCAAACTAGAAAGAAGGGATAGTCTATGTAAATGCACAGAAGTAGAGAGGGCAGAATAAAATCAAGTTATACTGATCATAAAAGAAAAAGTAAGTTCAGAAGAGCAGATATGAACCAGATCGTGGTGAGTCTTGAGTCTTTGTAGAACCAGCAGGTATGCAGCAGAGGACAATTAAGCTAAGGAAAACTCTCTCTTCTCTTCTGAAAAGTAAAAGAGCCAGTTACCATATCTGGTCAGTAGGCTAGGCTCTAGGCATTATCTTACCTGCAATTACACCCCTATTTCCTTTCCCCCCTCTCTTTTCTCCCACTTCTGGAGCTGTGGCATCAGCATTTAAATCTACCCAGCCACATGCCATGAGCTCACTTACAGTTTTAAGTTGGAATAAATTTGACCAAATCTAATTGCTTTCTTTACTTTGATCGTTTGGGGAGCTTACTAAAACAACATAGGTCTGCTTATTAAAACATCATCATATAGCTCTTGAGCTACTTTTTGGAGAGAAAAAACCATAACAATTTTGCCAGAGATGAAGAAGCCTGACCTGCTTTAATTTTATGGATTGGGGAGCCACTGATTCTCTCTCCCCATTTCCATTTTATGCAAACATATCTACTCAAAACAAATGAGATCGGATTTTATCATTGTATAGAGAAATCCAGTTTTAAAGTTCTAACAAAACAGTGAACAAGCAATTTTTTGGACAGGAGAATATCTTGTGATAAAAAAAGTCAGCTTTTTAACAATCAATAATAAAATATAGAGAGAATCAGAGAATGAGGCAGTTCATCTTATTACTAACGTCTCTTGTGAAAACGCAGTTCCATCATCTCCCAGATAGATTCTTTCAATAATCACAAAAGTGAAAAAAAACTTCCAGTCACTCAAAATCTCTGTCCAGCTTCCATTAAAAGTGTCTTCCAGTGCTGCTGTTCTCTCTGCCTCTGTTTCTGCTTTTCTCACCCAACTCTCCTTACATCTTTCACATATTTATCCAAATGGGATTACTTTGCTGATCTCTGATTTAAAATATCCCACTGAGTTGAAGAACTCCATTCTCCCAGAGTTCAGTCAGGGCTGGTGGTCTCAGGACTGTTGTGGAGAAGCACATCTTTCTCCAGGTGATGGGGCCAGAGAAAAAGGACCCACCCTGATTGGTTACAGTTCTGCTCATATGTTATTATTCAGCTTTCAGTACCTTGTTGCTTTACATTGTGGGTAGAAAAAGAAAAAAGTGATTTAAATTTTTACTGCAGAAATGTATTTTATATTCCAGTTTACTTTGAACAACATAAAGTTGTGCACATTTATTGTCAATTGTAAAATGTATTATTTTCATCACTCAGAGGTATTTATAGTATATGAAAAAATAAATGAGGAAAAATGACATAAAATTTAGGTGGATAGCCATTAGAAAAAAAAATTATTCCAGAACAGGACAAAAGCCTGAATTTTCTTTGTATTCAGAGATTTCTTTTAGCTCAGTATTATCACCATTGAGAGCAAAGTGTGTAAAGGAAAATCAATTATCCTAGAGATGTTCAATGTAAGTTTTTCATGGTGTGTTTTAAACTAACCTTGGTTTTTTTTATGTTCTACCTCTATTTTATGCTACTCTTCCAAGTAAAGTCTCATCCTGTCACATTCAAAGCTTCTAAATTTCTGTGGTACCTTTATATCATCATGAAAACATAAAGATCAGAGAGATGGCCCCATTCATTTCTGGAAACACCACTCTAAACAGTTCAGACACTCACCATGCATTATCTTTTCAATATTTATTTATAAAATAACAGATCATTCTCACAAGATGTTTCCTTGTCTTCTTTGTCTTCTCCTTATTGGACATAGATCCTAATATATCCAAATAAAACTTACATGGGCACAGATACATACATGTACACATATACATACATTCCCAGATATTTCATAGGGGAAAACACCTTATATTTACAACCAATATTTACAACTCACAAAGTCACTTTCTATAAAATTCTGTTTGACTCTTGATATCTATAATGTTTGTGGGAGAGCCAAGGAACATATTTCTTGAAATAACAAGAATAAAGGAGTGATGCTTCAGAACCCATGGAATGCAGATAGTTAGAGATCCTGGTAAGATCCCACTAAGTTTAATAGACCCTCTGTGGAGGATCTATAGAAGCACATGGACACAAATCCTGGAGTAGGAGAAAGCTGGATAGGTTTCCATCAATGCCAGAAGGGTTACTAGCATGATGAGATCATTGATCCATCAAAACATTGAAGTTGACAAACTAGACAGCAAGCTAAACAGATCTCCCTTTATTAGCCCTCTCCAAATTAAAGATTGCTTGGGTGGTATTCATGCTTACAAATACAAATAAGGAGCATGTGCCAGGGGTTACCTCACTTTTACTAGCCAATTTGCTCTTCTGTGACTTTAACATTTTCCTCATACAGATAAAAGTCACAACCAGCATTTAAATCTCAAAAAGTTAAAAAACTGATTTTAAAAATTAGTATAAATTTGTTGGTCTAGATCATTATAATAGACTATTGTTTCTGAAGTAGATAATATGTGTGTATACATTTGTGTGTACATATATATGTGTATATACATACACGTATAAAATTATACAGTTATACGCAATAGTGTGCATGTGTGTGTGTTCAATATTGTATCAGTATACTAAATATCTCCAGAGTACTTAGGTGGCTGTCTGGTCTCATTCATAGGAGTACTACCAATAGTTCAATTACTTAAAAACAAAATTTAGAGAAGAAAACATGAGGGCATAGTTTTCATAGGAATGTTTTATATCACTCTACCTAAAATTCAATATTGCTTCATTTAGTTTGGTTTTGAGTCAAGTTTCTGATAATCTGTAAATGCTAAAGAATCAAACTCAACATGATACTCCCACACATAGCAGTCATCTTAAGATGTTTTTACTTAGCTGAGATATTTGTAGGGCCATCACTAGGAGTTCAGGGCTCATACTATGTGCCCCCTATATCAATCACCACAAGCACATGTAGCATTTTTATAGCTAAGTAGCTTGGGAGGATAGAAGACTCAATTGAATTACAAGCATTTATTAGACACATCCTATTTGCTAGGCATTGTAGTAGGCATTGGGAATCTGAGTACATACATGAGAAGGATCCTTCCCTCAAGGAATTTGCACTAATGATAACATACAGATTGAGGGGCGTTCATAGAAGGGAAAAACCCCATCTACTTCCTTTGCCTTGATGACCGAGGCACTTTCAGTCTAATTAAATATATTGGACTCTTCTTAGCACCAACTGCTGTTAGAGCCACATATTCAACTCTCCTTTAAGCCCTAGGGCCCTAATTGAAGCAGACGACAAGACCTGGAGAGAAGTGTCTGGTTTGCCAGGTCCTAAAGATGGTTTTGTCTGTACCCCTGATTTAACATCCATTCCAGCAGGAGGCTTTGAAAAGGAGCTTGGGCCACATAATTCTAATGTGATTAACAAGACACATAGACTCCATTCTACTTTTATTTACAATTTATCAGAAACAACCTTTCCCATTGTCTTATTTCTATGCTGTTTTGACTGCCCATAATCCTCTACACTTGCCCAGTAGACCTTTGCTTTCTAATTTCCTTTGCTCTGTTTTTAACCACCGCAGAAGCAAATCCGATTTCATAGGCATAACTCAAAATGCCCAACCCCCGAAGTGCAAAAGCCGCAGAAGGAGAACCAAAGTTTCATGATTAACTTATTCTTGCATGTCATGACAGGGCAGATTTGGATTAAGGCAAAAGTAACTTCTAGCTAGGTGATTGAAAAAAATTCCTATTTGTTTAATGAATTGATTTCCTCATCCCTACCCTTAATCACATTTGTGATTTCACTGGCAACAATGGCTCAGTGGAGGGATTGGTGGACTTTGAGTCAGGGGAAAACTGAGTTTAAATCTAGCCTCATATATTTATTTGTAGCATGATTCTGAGCAACTCGTGTAATTTCAGTTTTCTCATCTGTAAAAATAGGGATAACAATAATGGCTTCCCTTGCAGGGTTGTTTTAGGGATCAAATGAGATAATAATTGTAAAGAGGCTAGCAGAGAATCTGTCATATAATAAGAGCTATATAAACGTTAGCTAATATTACCATCTACCTGTGCAGAGTAGCAACTGCTCTCAAATTTATTTTGAAACTTGACTTGGGCTCTGAGAATTCAAGTGATTTGCCCAGTGTCATACAAGAAGTGTGTATCAGAGGTCTGTCTTAAACCCAGTTTTTCCAGACTACAAGGCCACCTCTCCATCCACTGCATTTACCCAAACCGAAATTATGCAGTAGTTTAAGTATGAACTTTTTAACATGCTTGGCCCAAATAATTTCCCTTTCAAAAAGGACTGTCAACAACCCATAGATCATGTGGTAATTGGAAAAAATTACTGAAGTTTAAGAGGACAAAGGGAGAAATACTCAACTGTTTTCTTTCTTAAGTTGGATATTGACAGAGAGGTGATAGGAGTCCTACATCTCTATCCTCCTTCTTCCCTTTTCTTGCATCACCAATGGGCTTGTTCCTTGTACTTTCATGTATGAAAGCAAGTTTGGATAAGAACTGATGACAGCAGAGTCAAAATTACAAAACATCCAAGATGTATTAAAGACTCTGAAGAAGCCCTAAAATGGAGTGGCTTACTTCCTTTTTCCTTCCAAATCTCTGCATTATCTGTATAGCCCAAGGTAAGCTACTGAACTGTATTACTTTGGATAGTACAAAGTCCTATTTTATAAAATAATTTTGTGAAAAGATATAAAACTGAACAATATATAAAATGAGATCAATTTTGAGGCCAAATTAGATAGGACAAAAAAGGCGATGGGGTGGGGAGAAAGAAGTTCAAGTACTGGTCCTTCTTTAAGGAAGATGGTAATTTTTGCTCTCTTAGGAATGCATACCCAAGAAGACATTAGATATTTTAGAGATGTTGCTTCATTTTGCAAATTGATGCCTTGATTGGATATTTTGCAACCCTCTGCCAGGTCACTATAGAAATGCACACACCATACGTGCTTCATGTCTCAGCTTCCTCAATATTCTGGGAACATTTTAGTGGTGGTAATGATGATGGTGATGATAATGATGATACCTGGCACTTGCATAGTTCTTTAAAGTTTTGCGAAGTACTTTAAAAACATTATTTCATTTGATCATCACAATAACATGGGAAGGTAGATGCTATTATCATCTCTATTTTACAGAACAGATGGAGAGGTTACATGACTTGCCCAGGAACACACAACTAGTAAGTGTGTGAGGATAGACTCTTGTTTTCCTTATTTCAGGTCCGGTGCTCTTACTGTGCCATGTTGTTTCCTGTTATGTATTTTTTCTATTGAATTTTACTGAAGAATATCAAAACTATCCAATTTTGGAAAAACTACAATTTTTAAAATTTCCTTAACAATCATCAACCAACTCTAACACTCCAACTCCTGATTTTTAGTCCAGCAGTTAATACACTGTGCCACCTAACTACCCTGCATATTGATTATTACGTTGTGTCAATTCTACCCAATGCTGTGCTACAAATTGGTAATACTTGCCTCTCTTTAAAAAAAAACAAACATAATTCACTTATAAATTTCATCTACATTGCTAGTGTTTTTTTCATCACTTTCTTATCTAGATATTCAACAAAATAGTAAACCTGGCACTGATTTGTAGTGCTTGCCAATTTCCCAGGTGAAAATGTTTATAGTGAAAATTTTAAAAAAAATTAACTCCCATTAAAAGATATGATCTTCCCCTAGCACATCTCCAAATTTCTACCACTATATTACCTCTTAAACTATCTATTCCTCTCTATTCTCACTACTGTTACCCTATGCCAGAAATTTCTTAACCTTTTTTTGTGTGTCATGGACTTACTAGGCAATCTGGCCCTATTCTTGGAATAATGGTTTGCTACACACATTCATAATTGAAGGAAATGCTAAGTTTGAGTTAGACGACAGTGGAACATGACAAATGCAATATTTTGCCATTCATGTTCAGAGATCACCTGAAATTTCTCTCTCTATGGATTCTGAACTCCAGGTTAAGATGCATTGCCCTCAATCCTTGGTATCACCTACCTGAACTATGTAGGGCTATAAAGATGGTAAATGAAATTTCAGATTTGTCACAATATCCACATTTTCTACCATTGAAGTCATTCCTTTGGGTTAGACAAGCAAGAGCTGTGGAATAGTTTCCTAAATACTGCATTTGAATACATGTGAAGTTCTAGTGTTCTCCTATTAACCATTAGAAAAACCTCCTATTTGGTGTTCCCACCTCCACTCTCTCCCTCACTGCAATCCAACCCTTACACTGTTACCCAAGAAATCTTGCTAAAATTAGTACTTATCTGATCATGCCATTTCTGGGTTAAAAACCTTGGGGAATTCCAACTCTTCTAGGTTTTCTCTCCTTAGTCAGTGTTCCCTGGTGCCAGACATTTCCTCACCCTCCCTCTTTTACTTCCAGAAAGCATACATACTTTAAGTGTCCTACAAGAGACAATTCCACAGCCTTTGTTCTCAAACACCAAGAAGTAGTTCTAATGGAACTTCAGGTGCTGTTTCAAATAAGTGGAAATCTTTCCGTCAAATAGGTCCTTATGACAGTCTTGAAATCACACTGTATTTGTAGTTTGTTTTCTTATAGTGCTAAATAGAAGACACACTCCCTTGCTTTCCAAGCTTTCATAATCTACATGAGAATACAAAGTATATATAGAACTGAAACAGTCAGTCCAAGATAAAGAAGTACAGATAGTATACCCATAGGGACACATAGTCAGCTAAGAGATGAAACTCCTTGCCCAAATGTACCAGCAAGTCAAGGTGAATTTCTCCCCACTGAAAGAACCAACATGGCCCTTGTACTTTCATCCATACTGATCTTTGATATTTTTTTCATAGAAGGGAGCACTACCATATCATGTGGCTGTCTGAATAAAAATTAGTCCATTTCTTTGTCTTAGTTTTAAAAACAGTTTAAATTTTGACCACTGAGAAGTCTGCTAGGACTCAGGTTAATCTAGTGAAAGTTATTTGTTTGTAATTAAGTTGGTTAAATTTGTATGTTAAATTTTGTGTGTGTGTACATATATATATACACATATATATAATATATATACCACATATACACACATATGTGTATTATATTTGTGTACATATAAGTATACATATAGACGTATGAAGCTGGGTGGCACAAGAGTGTGGGGCCTGGAATCAGAAAGACGATCTCAAATCCACCCTCAGACACTTACTAACTGTGTGACCCTGAGCAAGTCACTTAAGCTTGTTTCCCTCAGTTTCCTCATTTATAATATGAGCAGGAAAATGAAATGGCAAATCACTTCAGCATCTTTGCCAAGAAAATCTCAAATAAGGCCACAAAATGTTGGACATGACTGAAGGGACTGAAAAACTAATATACATATGTGTACACTTACGGTCTATTTTAATAGAATGTAACTTCTCTGAAGGCATGAAGTATTTTAACTTTGTCTTTGACACTGAACACAGTGCCTCACACTCCAAAGGTTATTAATATGTTTGCTGACTAATTATTACTCTGCTTTCTCACTTAGTAATCACAGCTTAATAAACAATTTAATCTCTGACCATTAAGAAATCTCCTGTGTCTAGGGTTAATCCTTCTAAAAGTCACCTGTTTACAACTAATCTCTTCCAAGATGGTGAATATTCTCTGAACTTTTTAGTACATTAGTAACTGTAATAGTACTTTAATACACTGATTTTTTTCTTGGAATGCTTCAACCATTTCATTGATCCCCAATTTACTTATTCCATCTTTTTCAAAGTAAAAACATTCTTTTTTAGAAACAGCAGCAAAATGTGGAAAACCTCCAGTTTTTTCCCATGGAGATATCACTGACTTCTTAGTAGAGAAATATTACTTGGGATCAACAGTCAGATACAAATGCCAATCCTTTTATAGAATGGAAGGTTCCAGTCAAGTGACATATCAAGATGGGAAGTAGTCAGCACCTGCATCATGTCTAGATATGTTTAAAATAGAATTTTGGTGCAGGGAGGATCAGTGGTTTGAAGCTCACTTAGAAATGGGGGCAGTTTATTAAGAAATAATCATCAGAGGGAAAGAACTAAACTTGAGAGAGATTAGGAAAGGCTTTCTATGAGTATACAGTCAAGATTACACTGATATTAGCTTTATAGGTAATTGCAAAACTAAGGTGTCAATTTCAGAAGGGCAAGTGAAAAGTTGGAATGAATATACTATGCTAAAATAGGAGTCATTGGAGAGCATTATTTAAAAATATCAAGTGATGGGTAAGATTTCAAATGTGACTTACTTTCCCCTAAGATATTTTTTGTTTCCTGGTGTGTTTTTTTTTTTCCTTCAAGTAATAATAGCCAATCCAGTACCTTCACCTAACTTGATAAACAAAATACAGCACATTGGCTTGGGAAATGAAACACAGATAAAATTATACCACATGGAGGCAAAGAAAAAAAAATCTGTTTTGTCAGATCTTTGTAGTCCAGAAAATTTAGCAGCCCTGATTTTTCTATTTTTCATGATTTAGATTGTTACACTAATTTGCTAGGACTGAGTGGGAATTTATACAAACAAATATAATGTTACTGGGGTGGGGAATAAAATTAATGGATTGCTAAAGAAGAAGGTGATGGGATAGGTCAGAATGGCATTCTTTGCAAAGTTTACACAAGTTATCTGAGTTGATTGTGAAAGTATTGGTCAAACTGAAGGGCTGTAAATGAAAGATTTAAAAAACAAACTATTCACTTCCCCTCTCTTCCTCTTACTATCCCCTCTCCTTCTGAATATGTTTAATTAAGCAGTCATTTAGTTTCAGTAAATAGGAAGTGGGGTACATATAGAAATTATTCTTTAATTCTTTGCACAGTCTGGGAACTTGAAAATAATCCAACTGAGAACATGCCTGTATTTTTAATGACAAATCAGAGTTGAGGTCACAACTTAAACAGCAAGTGGGAGGACATGGAGAATTCTGTTCATACCCTGGCAAGGAACAAAAGACTTGAGTTCTGTAGTTTGATATTTCTTTTGCGTTTATTTTGGTGTTTTTTTCCCCTAGCTTTGCTCCAGTTTCTAGTAGGTCGACCATTTAGTTAGTGGACTCCATTCAGGCACCATATTTTCAACTTCTGTTTTAAACAAGGTATCACTTGGAGCAGTCAGAGGAGAGCATTATATAGTATCAGCAATATCTAGGTCCTCAATGTGTCTTGCTTCCACGTGAAAAAATGAGATTTCCAGTAAAGATTATTTTACTTCTCTTATGGACTATCTGTGCTGCACAAGGTAAGAGGACAGGATTTTGATTCTCTTTACAGGAATTAAAACACATTTGTTAATATACTTTACAGAGACAAACTAAGGGAAGGAGAGGTCAAATTATAGATTATAATTATCTTCTTGTTCTATTTCTATAGTTCCTGCACATATGGTATTTTAAAATGTTAATTATTTCAATAGCACATTTAGATGCTCCTTCTCCTTATTTTCAGGTAAATATTACAAAAATATTTTTTGGAATTATCATTTCTGAAGTACTAAGTTTCTTAAAGAGTACCCATTCTTGATTCATTAAAATATTCCTTCAAAAACTTATTTTGCTGAGCTATTGTTTTACTCTTCTGGGGATTTTTACATGAAATGTCAGAGACAAAATTCATGCTATTTTTATTTATTTATTTATTTATTTATTTAGCTTTTTACATTCATTTTCACAAATTTTGGGGTTCCAAATTTTCTCCCCTTTTCTCCCCTCCCCCCACCCCAATACCCCAACCAATCTAATTTTCCCTATCTCCAATCTGTCCTCTCTTCTGTCATCCCTCCCTTCCCTTGTCTCCATCTTCTCTTTTCTCCTGTAGGGCCAGATGACTTTCTATTCCTCATTAACTGTATGTCTTCTTTCCTAGTTGCAACAACAATACTAAACAATTGTTCCTAAAACTCTGAGTTCCAAATTCTCCCCATCCCTCCCTCCCCACCCATTCCCTTTGGTACGGCAGGCAATTCATTATAGGCCATATCTGTGTAGCTTTGCAAATGACCTTCCGGATAGTCGTGTTGTGTAAGACTAACTGAATTACCATCCCTCCTAACCTGCCCCTCATTGTTTCTCTTCTGTCTTTTGATCCTGTCCCTCCCCAAGTGTTGACTTTCAATTACTCCCTCCTCCCTTTGCCCTCCCTTCCATCATTCCCCCCCCGCAATATCTCCTTCTCCCCCGCTTTCTTATACTGTAAGATAGGTTTTCATACCAAAATGAGTGTGCATTTCACTCCTTCGTTTAGTCAAATGTGATGAGGGTAAACTTCTTGGTTTTTTTTTTTCCTCAGCTTTCCTCTTTTTCACTCCACTAAAGAAAATCTCCTACTTGCCTCTTAAATGACATATAGTTACCCCCTTCCATTTCCCCCTCTTTCCTCCCCCTACATTTCTCTCTCACCATTTACCTTAATTTCTTTTAAGGTATGGTCCCATCCTATTCAGTTCAATCTGTGCTCTCTGTCTCTGTATGTGAATGCATGTGTGTATGTGTGTGCATGCGTGTACATGTGTATGTGTGGTCCCACCAACTACCCAGATACTGAAAAGTTTTAAGACTTAGAAATATTGTCTTTCCCTGTAGGAATGTGAACAGTTCATTTCTGGTAAGTCCCTTAAGACTTCTCTTTGCTGTTTACTTTTTCATGCTTCTTCTCATTCTTGTGTTTGGAAGTCAAATTTTCTTTTCAGCTCTGGTCTTTTCATTAAGAATGATTGAAAGTCCTCTGTCTCATTGAAAGACCATATTTTCCCTTGAAGTATTATACTCAGTTTAGCTGGGTAGGTGATTCTTGGTTTGAGTCCTAGTTCCTTTGCCTTCTGGAATATCCTATTCCACGCCCTTCAATCCCTTAATGTAGAAGCTGCTAGATCTTGAGTTATCCTGATTGTATTTCCACAGTACTGGAATTGTTTCTTTCTAGCTGCTTGCAAGATTTTCTCCTTGAGCTGGGAGTTCTGGAATTTGGCCACAATGTTCCTAGGAGTTTCTCTTTTTGGATCTCTTTCAGGTGGTGATCGATGGATTCTTTCAATACTTATTTTGCCCTCTGGTTCTAGAATGTCAGGGCAGTTTTCCTTGATAATTTCATGGAAGATGATGTCTAGGCTCTTTTTTTGATCATGGCTTTCAGGTAGTCCCATAATTTTTAAATTGTCTCTCCTGGATCTATTTTCCAGGTCAGTTGTTTTTCCCATGAGATATTTCACATTCTCTTCCATTTTTTCTTTCTTTTGGTTTTGTTTGGTGATTTCTTGGTTTCTCATAAAGTCATTAGACTCCATCTGTTCCATTCTAATTTTGAGAGAACTATTAAATTCAGTGAGCTTTTGAGCCTCTTTTTCCATTTGGCTCATTCTGCTTTTGAATGCATTCTTCTCCTCTGGCTTTTTGAACCTCTTTTGCCAATTGAGTGAGCCTATTTTTCAATGTGTTAATTTCCTCAGCATTTTTTTTTTGGGTCTCCTTTACCAAGGTATTGACCTGTTTTTCATACTCTTCTTGCATCTTTGTCATTTCTCTTCCCAGTCTTTCCTCCACCTCTCTAACTTGCTTTTCAAAATCCTTTTTAAGCTCTTCCAAGGCCTGAGCCCACCCGACACCCCCCTGGGGTGTCTGGGGTACTAAGGCCCCGCCCTCCACGTCTTTCCCTGATGGCAAGAATACGTCCTCATCTTCGTCAGATCCGAAGGTCGGGATCATTTGCATTTGTTGGAAAAAACTCTCTATAGTCTTATTTTTCTTCCCTTTTCTAGGCATTTTCCCAGCCAGTTACTTGACTTCTGAGATTCCTTTCCACCCCCGCCTGGATCTGCCCAGCTAGTGCTTGGCCTCTGAGATTCAAATGGGCTTTCTGGCAGCAAGCTTTAGTTCTGGCTCAGGGGTGGGGGCAGGGCCGCCTCCCAAACTCGGTCCCTCAGGGGCTTTCTGCAGAGACTTTCAGGAACGGAGCGGGTGGGGGTGGGGTGGGGGGGCCGCCTCCTATGCTCAGCTCCCTCAGGGGTTTTATTCAGAGGCCTTCAGTAGTAGAGCGGGGTGGGGGCAGGGCCGTCTCCCCGGCTCAGCTCCCTCAGGTTGGAAAGACCTTCAGTATTGAAGATCCTACCTGCTGCTGGGGGATTCCTGAGTCCTGGGCCGCTGCCGCCTCAGCCGCCGCCCACGCCTCTGCCTCCGCCGCTTCCTGCCCCCGTCTCTGCCACCGCTGCTTCCTCCCGAGGGGGCCCAAGTCACGGAGATGCTCCGCTCCCCTCCCCTAGCCCAGCCTTCTTTCTCACTGACCTTCTTTCTCACTGATCTGTAGCTTCTGTGGGCGGAGGGACTTTCCCGGCTGCCGGAGCTTCCCCTGGAGCTTTCCTCTCTGAAGCCTGCTCGGGTCAGCTTCTCTGGGGCCGCGGCCAGGGTTGGGGGTGGGGTCCGCTTTCCGGGGCACGATGGACCCCGGGGATGGCTCTCCAGGGCTCAGTGAAACGGAAATCTCTTCCCCTATGTTTATGCACCCCCTGCAGTGATTCAGAATTTAATCAGGATCTCCTTTTACCTCAATTCCATGGGTTGTGGGCTTGGAGCTCGTAAATGTGTGTCCTTCTACTCCGCCATCTTGCCTCCGCCCCCCAATTCATGCTATTATTACCGGATTAATAACTAGCCTAGATTGTGTCTATGCCTAGAGATCAACGTATTTCTTTTCTGATTCCAGTGCCTTGGTGTTTTGTTTTGTTCTTTGAAAATAATTCTAATATACCGTAAATGGAACTTCCTTACAGTACATCTGTAAAAATAGTATTAATTCAAGTTAGCAAAAATTCAATCTATAAACTCATAACTTCATTCCATTATTAGGTTTCTTTCAAGAAATTATTTTTAATATAAACTGCAGGAGAATTCTCTACTAAATGAAATAATCTGGTAAGGAAATAGAATGAGATAGGTCTTTCTCAGTGTAGTGAGAAAACTGATGAATGAACTTCTGTTATCACACATAGTTTAAATGAGCTCTACTGATTTACAGCCAATTGGTGAGGTTACCTTCAGGTGCTTTACTTTGATGGTGCATGTAAGACAAGTGATAACTCAGATTCATATTTGACATATCTATTTCATCAAACTGTATCAAGTATCTTTTATTTGAAGAAGAAGTCATGATGTAGTATGAAGAGTTCTGAATTTGAAGTTACTGAGGATTTGGTCTCCAATCCTAGATTTTACTGAATGTATGACAGTGAACAATTCACATGATCACTCTGGGCTTCATACCTTTAGTACTTACCTCATAAGGTTTTTGTGATGATCTAATAAGATACTATATGGAGAATGTTTTACAGACCTTAAAGCACTATATAGATGTCAACTATTATTTTCTTGTGATTACTAGAAATATACTATCCATATAATATCTTTATATGTATATATTTAAAGTTCCCAGATCCCAGGCTAAAAACTCTTAATACAAAGGCTGAGTTGAAAGGATTCAACAAATCAACATGTATGTGTACAGGTGTAGTGGAAGCATTGGGAGAAATCCTTGGCATAGGAAATAGAGGAAAAAAATAAATTAAGGCAGGGAAGCATTAGCCATGTTAAGGATAGGATGGGAATGAGGATGAGATGTGGGGTAGAGGAAGTGGTACCTTGATTTAGCCTGGAAGACAGAGTATGTGAAGGTAATAGGAATAAAGTTTAAATATGTAGTGTGGTGCCAGATTTTGGAAAATCTTCAGTGCAAGGTTTAAAAAATTTGAACATTATTATCTCTTTTATGTTTTTATATTTATTATAACATAGGTGGTAAAGAGGGCCTATACTTATAGGTATAGTTGACTTGTTCATTTTGGTAAACTCTATGTTTTTTCTTTCTTTTAAAAATCTTTGTCACATGGGATGGTCTGTATGTGGGGGATGCATGAAGATATGTATATTTGCAAATAAATGTGTTATAAAAATAAAAGCTATTATCCTGCCCTATTTTGATTTCATGTATTTATATATATATGATCCTCATATGTGAAATATATTATATTCTTTCAAAGCCTGGATCTAGGGCTAGTAATTCCTCTACCATGAAGCCTCCCCTGGTTTCCTAAATTTCCCTTAAAGCCCATTATCATGAGGAAATATCAAATTTTACATTCTTCTTTATTTATTGATTTACCTGTCTTATCTTTCCTAGTAGAATAATCTCCTCGAGAATAAGAGTTATATTGTTATCTGTACTGCTGGCACTTAATATGTTGTCTTGCACAAAGTAGAACTTTGAGATACATATACATAAGTATATATGTATATATATATATACATATATAAACATATACATATATGTTAGTCCAAATTTTTATGAATTTATCTGATAGGGCTATCATGCATCCCCTGTTTCTCCATCTTTCTTTTTTTAACAAGGATATCATGTAAGAATTTGATGAACAACTTTGAAGAATGAAGATATGTTGCATTATATCTGTAGAACCTGAAATACTTACTCAGGACTGAGAACAATCACATACGTGAAAATCTGAATAGTAGACACAATTGCTCTCTATTGCCTCCTGTTACATACAGTCAGACTATTAATCATGGGTCTCATCCATGCCCATTACACCTTCTATGTAGTAGGTTGTGTTGCTAATTAAAGTCACGCTTTATCATCCCTAGGTCTTCTCCTCTTAAGAAATTCCTTCCTACCAGTCCCATTCTGCCTTTGGCCCCAGTTCTGTGTTCTCATTTTACCTTTGATTTCAGACTGGGTGACTCAGATGACCAGGCATCAGAGTCAGATAGGTGAGGGTTCACTGTGATTTGTTACACTGAAAAACACTTTTTCGAAGACTGTCTTAAAATCCAGGAAAATAATCAAGTTCTGCACATTCTACTTTCATGGGGAAACTTCGTGGCTCCATTTTCAACCTTCATTACTGTCTTTGCCTAATGCCCTAGAAAAAAATCTTAGCCTTTATTCACCATCACCAGGCTATATATTCTTCTCTTTTCTTGCGTTTATCCCTCATAAGTACATTGATGGTCACTGCACAAATGATAAAATGGATAAAAATTGGGTTTCCAACTCTGTATCAGTACCTCTCTCCAGTTGTTTTGAACTCCTTTTCTTAATATTTCATGACTACCCAGTATTCATGCTCCACTCACAGAAGCAGTGTATAAAATGGAAAGAGCAGAAAATGAGGAGCAAGTCAGAAAGATATGAAAGAATGAGTGTTGAACTTGGATCCTGAGAATCTAAGTTAGAATAATATCTCTGCTATTTACTGGCTATGTAATTTGGGGTCTCGTTGCTTTTTGGGGACTAGGTTTCCTTATCTTTAAAACAAAGCAGTTGATTTTGATGTCATACTGAATTGCACAAGACTCCTCTAAGTTGATGATAAAATGTGTAGTAACTGTACTATAAGGGGCAGAATTCTCTAGTATATCGTTACAAATTTTGAGGGGCATATATAAAATTAGATAAGATCTTTTCCATTTCTAAATCTGTGTTGTATTAACTGAGTTTGGGTTCTGGCTCTGCTACTTACCAACTGTGTGGCCAAGCAATCTAACATATCAAAAATGAAACTGACTCACTCTTAAATGATTTCTATTTTGCAGCACACAATGGCTACTAGAAAAGCAAAAGTATAATTCACATTGTTTTGGTCTGACACCAAAAATCAAATTTTCTTTTCCTATGAAAATAATTGTTGCTTTAGCATCCATCACATGTAGCCTTTATGGAGTACTTGAAGGGAAATATGATAGTGTAATCATGGAAAGAGCAATGTATAGATAACAGAAAATCTAGGGTTCAGTTCTACCTTTGACAATATTATGATTCTTTGGGCACATCCCTTAACCACTCTAGGCCTCAGGTTCTTCTTCCTTTAAATGGGAAGGTTGAACTATGTGATTTCTAAAGTTCCTTTGAGCTCTAAAGCCTTATGTTGTAGATGTCTGAATTTCAATTTCTTCATCTGTAAAATACAGTTGGTAAAGTTTTGCTACAAAGATCTTTAAGTTCAATGCAATTGAACAAACATTTTAAAGCACCTATGACATGCAAGACAGTAGTAGGCACTGGAGATAAAAATACTAACTTGAAAAAATAAGGTCTTAAGGAGCTTATATTTTACTGTAAAGATAAATACAAAATACAGTCATTCTGCAACATTCATGAACATGTGTGTGATTTTATTAGTAATCTCATTTTTTACTTTACATTGGCAATTGCACATTCAAGGCTATCTGCAGTAAAGGTAAAAAAATGAGAGATGTGATTGATGTGCATATTTGTGGGGCAGTTGGTATTCTCCAAGTCATTTCACTGGGTTTTGGTCATCATACCATTCAAAGAGATCCCTGTATTTCTGTTCTATATTTTCATTGCTTGCTTTTAAAATTCAAGCTTTGTGTTACAAATATGCCACCAGAAGTCAAAATATGCCCAAAAATAAGACCATAGAAAGTTACTTTCTTGGTGAACAGATATCTTCTCCCATCCTTTCAGATGAGGAAGAACAATGGTTACCATCAGGGAAAGACATAAAAGTCAAGGCTTCTGCATCCCAAACATCCAAAATAAACATAAACAGTTGGAAGTCCTTTGGGCTCTAAGACCCAACATTCAAAGTCTCTGATTCAGCTTAGTCAGAATGTAAAAGTGTTAGATAAACTTCATGCCATAATGTCTACAGCCATGATCTCCTCAAATGTTGTTAACAAAAAGATTAAATCTACAAAAATGAGGAAAGCATTTATGGTACTGTAGATTTCAAGTGTATTGAAAAGTGAATATTCTCTGAAATCAATTTTTTTTTTTAAATTGAGATGTTAGTACACAAGATCACAGAATTCTAGGGAATTTCTAACTAGAAAAATGTTTTACATGCTAACAATTTTTTTTGTACTGCAATGTGTGGGTTACTGTGTATGGAAAAGTGAACATTATCAGAACTGATGATTTTTTATAAAGAATTATATTCAGGAGCCAAGATGGCAGAGCAGAAAGATACACATAAGCTGACTCTCCCCACACAGCCCATAAAATACCTTTAGAGAGGAACTCTCAACAAATTCTGGAGCAGCAGAAGTAGAGAAAGACAGAGTGGAGATTTTCAGCCCAAGGTGACCTGAAAGGCCAGTGGGAAACATCTGTTGCACCAGGTGCAGAGTGGAACACAGCCCAGCCTTGGCCTGCACATCTCTGGGAGGACAATGCCTCAGGGGCAGAATCTCCAGTCACAGTAGCAGCAATTTATATATCTCTCAACCCACAGGTGCCAAAGGTCAGTGACAGGGTTTTTCCAGCTGGCTGGGAAAGGAGAAGGGCCTTCTCATAGCTCCAGCCTTAGGCAATGGCCATGGAGGCCACATCAGGCAGGTGGCAGCAGTTTCCACAGCAACCCCTACAGCAGCCTGCATTCATTGTTGGATCATAAAACCCTGGTGAGCTCTGAGGAATTGATTCTTACCTTAGACCTGTGTAGAGGCCCTGCTCCCACATAATTCCTGAGGGATTTGAACAGTTGATCTTTATCTCACACTGAATGGCAGCCTTGCCCATGAAGCTTATCTGAATCTCAGGCCCCAGTGCTGGCTTGGCAGAACTGGAGGACAGGTGGCTGTGGAGAATGAAAATGCAAAGATTCTGGGCACAAAAATTTCTGTCTGCTCCCAAACCAGTGTACACGCTTGATTGTGCTACCTTGGAGGAACTGACATCTTACAGATTCCCAGAGAATACCCTACTCTTGACAAAGGACCCAAAAGTCAAGTAACTGGTTGGAAAAATGTCCAAAAAAGGGAAAAAAATAAGATCATAGAAATTTACTTTCTTGGTGAACAGACATCTTCTCCCATCCTTTCAGATGAGGAAGAACAATGCTTACCATCAGGGAAAGACATAAAAATCAAGGCTTCTGTATCCCAAACATCCAAAATAAACATTCAATGGATTCAGAACATGGAAGAGCTCAAAAAGGATTCTGAAAATCAAGTAAGAGAGGTGGAGAAAAAGTTGGGAAGAGAAATGAGAGAGATGCAAGAATCATGAAAAGCAGTTCAATACATTGCTAAAGGGGACCCAAAAAAAAATGCTGAAGAAAATGACACCTGGAAAAATAGGCTCACTCAATTGGCAAAAGAGGTTCAAAAAGCCAATGGTGAGAAGAATGCTTTCAAAAGAAAAATTAGCCAAATGAAAAAAGAGGTTCAAAAGCTCACTGAAGAAAAGAGTTCTCTCAAAATTAGAATGGAACAGATGGAGGATAATGATTTTACGAGAAACCAAGAAATCACAAAACAAAACCAAAAAAATGAAAAAATGGAAGAGAATGTGAAATATCTCATTGGAAAAACAACTGACCTGGAAATTAGATCCAGGAGAGAGAATCTAAAAATTATGGGACTACCTAAAAGCCATGATCAGAAAAAGAGCCTAGACATCATCTTTCATGAAATTATCGAGGAAAATTGCCCTGATATCCCAGAATCAGGTAGGAAAATAAATATTGAAAGAATCCACTGATCATCTACTGAAAGAGATTGAAAAAGAGAAACTCCTAGGAACATTATGGCCAAATTCCAGAGTTCCCAGGTCAAGGAGAAAATATTGCAAGCAGTTAGAAAGAAACAATTCAAGTATTGTGGAAATACAATTAGGATAACACAAGATCTAGCAGCTTCTATGTTAAGGGATCAAAGGGTTTCAAAGGGTGTGGAATATGATATCCCAGAAGTCAAAGGAATTAGAACTAAAACCAAGAATCACCTACCGAGCAAAACTGAGTATAACACTTCAGGGGAAAAAAATGTCTTTTAATGAAATAGAGAACTTTCAAGCATTCTTGATGAAAAGACTTACCAAAGGTGAACTGTTTACATTCCTATATGGAAAGACAATATTTGTAACTCTTGAATCTTTTTTCAGTATCTGGGTAGTTGGTGAGTTGAGAGAGAGAGAGAGAGAGAGGGAGAGAGACAGACAGACAGAGACAGAGAGAGACAGAGAGCACAGGGTGAGTTGAATAGAATGGGATCATATCTTAATGAAATTAAGGGATGAGAGAGGAATATATTGGGAGAAGAAAGGGAGAAATGGAACAGGGTAAATTATATCTCATGAAAGAGGCAAGTAAAAGACGTTTCAGTGGAGGGAGAAAGCAGAGAGGTGAGAGAAAAAAACATGAAGCTTACTGTCATCATTTTCGACTAAAGGAAGGAATCAAATGAACACTCATTTTGGTATGAAAACCTCTCCTACAATACAGAAAAGTGGGGGAGAAGGGCATAAGCAGGGTGAGGGGATGATGTAAGGGAGGGCAATGGGAGAAAGGAGCAATTAGAAGTCAACACTCTTCAGGAAGAACAAGGTCAAAAAAGAGAGCAGAAGAAATGGGGGGCAGGCCAGGACAGAGGGAAATATAGTTAGCCTTACACAAAAAGACTATTATGGATATCATCTGCAAAACGACACCAATAGGGCCTATATTGAATTGCTTGCCTTGCCAAAGGGGATGGGTGAGGAGGGAGGGAGGAAGAAAATTTGAAACTCGAAGTTTTAGGAACAACTGTTGAGTATTGTTCTTGTATACCACTAGGAAATGAGAAATACAGTAATGGGGTATAGAAAGTTATCTTGCCCTACAAGACAAAAGAGAAGATGGAGATAAGGGAAGGGAGAGATGTTAGAAGGGAGGGCAGATTGGCGATAAGGGTAATTGGAATGTTTGGCGTTTTGGAGGATGGAGAGGGGAGAAATGGGGAGAAAATTTGCAACCCAAAATTTTGTGGAAATGAATGTTGAAAATTAAATAAATTTAAATACAAAAAAAAGAAAACAAATAAAAAAACTCCTAATTAAAACTAAAAGAGAAATTTTGACAATCAAAGATGAGTTTAACAATATTTAAAGCAAAAAAAGAGAATTAACAAAACTCAGAGATGGTTTTAAAATAAATTAAGAGAAATCATTAGCTAACTTGATTTTTTAAAAAGAAAGAAAACCAAATTTCCAATATCAAAAAGGAAAAAAGATGAATATAAGATCAATGAAGGAAATGAAAAATAAATTACTAGGAGATATTTTGCATAATTATTACATGTCAATATATTGATAATCTAAATGAAATTGTTATTTACAAAAATACAAAATACCTAGATTGACAGAATGGAAAATGGGTTACTTAAATCTATCTGAGATAAAGAAATTGAACAAGATATGTTTAAAAAGAAAAACAAACCAAGACCAAATGAATTTACAAGTAAATTCTAACAAACATTTAAGGAAAATTAATGCCAGTACTATACAAATTATTTCAAAATATGAAAAAAAGAAGTTCTGTCCAATCCTTCTATGTCACAAATACGGTCTTGATACCTAAATTGATATATTACAATCATGCTGGATTTCTATGAGAAATACACTTCTGGCTTAACATTAGGAATGCTATAAACATAATTTACATTATTAATAATAAAACAAGAAAAAATATATGATGATGTCAATAGATGCAAGAAAAGATGTTGACAAGATACACCACCTATTCCAATTAAAACACTGGAATGCACAGGAATAAATGGAGCTTCTCTTAAAATGATGAGTGGTATCTTCCTAAAACCAAGAGCTAGCACTATATGTAACAGGGATAAGCTGGAAGTCTTTTCAGTAAGATCATACATAAAGCAAGCATGTCATTTATCACCATTACTACTCAGTACGCTGTCAGAAATGCTAACTATAGTAATTACATAAGAAAAACTAGTTGAAAGAACAAGAACAAAGATGAAATAAAATTACTATGTTTTGCAGATGATATAATGATTTACTTCAAGAACTGCAGTCAACAGAATTATATAATTGAAATTATTAACAAATTTAGCAAAGTTTCAGGATACCAAATAAACTTATACAAGTCAACATTTTTGTGCATTACCAATAAAATCTAGCAAGAAGATATAGGATGGGAAATCCTATTTAAAATGACTATGGGGTGGAGCCAAGATGACTGAGTAGAAAGAACACACGTATGCTAGCTCCGAACCCACAGCCCATATATTTCCTCCAAGAAGAACTCCCCACAAATTCTGGAACACTTCAAGGCATGCAGAAACACGGTGGAAAAGATTTCCATTCCAGAGAGCTCAGAGAGCTGACCCCAAAGGTCCATCGGGCTCTGGACAGCAGAGTTCACCCCTGTGCTGCCCTGGCCGTGGCCCAGAGGAGCAGATCAGAGCAGGCTTCAGGGACGGAACTTGCGGCGGCTGGGAAGATCCCTCCACCCACAGATGCTACAGGTCAGTGAGAGAGACATCTGGGCTGGCTGAGAGGGGAGTGGGGCATCTCTGTGGCTCGGGGCCCCTTGGGAGGCAGCAGCAGACGGAGCGGCAGAGGCAGTGGCAGCAGCCCGGGACTCCCAGAGCAGCAGGCAGAAGTTCAGGTCCCTGCATAAACCCCCTGAGGGAACTGAGCCTGAGAGATGGCCCTGCCCCCACCCGCTCCATTACTGAAGGTCTCTGCATAAAGCCCCTGAGGGAACTGAGCCTGGGAGATGGCCCTGTCCCCACCCCAGCCCCAGAACTTAAGCTCACATTGAATAGCAGCGGTGCCTGCCAATGGAAAGCCCATTTGAATCTCAGACCCCAAGTACTAGCTGGGCGGATCTAGGCAGGGGTGGAGAGGAATCTCAGAAGTCAAGTAACTGGCTGGGAAAATGCCCAGAAAAGGGAAGAAAAATAAGACTATAGACTGCTACTTTGATGGAGTACAGATGTTCCCGTCTTTCAATTCTGATGACGAGGAACTACTATTACCATCAGGAAAAGAAGTGGAGGTCGGGGCCTCTGTATCCCAGACATCCCAGGTGGATGTCTGGTGGGCTCAGGCCTTTGAAGAGCTCAAAAAGGATTTTGAAAAGCAAGTTAGACAGGTGGAGGAAAAACCGGGAAGAGAAATGAGAGAGATGCAAGAAAAGCATGAAAAACGGGTCAATACCTTGCTAAAGGAGACCCCAAAAAATGCTGAAGAAAATAACACCTTGAAAAATAGGCTCACTCCATTGGCAAAAGAGGGTCAAAAAGCCAATGAGGAGAAGAATGCTTTCAAAAGCAGAATTAGCCAAATGGAAAAAGAGGTTCAAAAGCTCACTGAAGATAATAGCTCTCTCAAAATTAGAATGAAACAGATGGAGTCTAATGACTTTATGAGAAACCAAGAAATCACAAAACGAAACCAAAAGAATGAAAAAATGGAAGAGAATGTGAAACATCTCATTGGAAAAACAACTGACCTGGAAAACAGATCCAAGAGAGACAATTTAAAAATTATGGGACTACCTGAAAGTCATGATTAAAAAAAGAGCCTAGACATCATCTTCCATGAAATTATCGAGGAAAACTGCCCTGATATTCTACAACTAGAGGGCAAAATAAGTATTGAAAGAATCCATCGATCACCTCCTGAAAGAGATCCAAAAAGAGAAACTCCTAGGAACATTGTGGCCAAATTCCAGAATTCCCAGCTCAAGGAGAAAACATTGCAAGCAGCTAGAAAGAAACAATTCCAGTATTGTGGAAATACAATCAGGATAACACAAGATCTAGCAGCTTCTACATTAAGGGATTGAAGGGCATGGAATAGGATATTCCAGAAGTCAAAGGAACTAGGACTAAAACCAAGAATCACCTACCCAGCAAAACTGACTATAATATTTCAGGGGAAAATATGGTCTTTCAATGAAACAGAGGACTTTCAAACATTCTTGATGAAAAGACCAGAGCTGAAAAGAAAATTTGACTTTCAAACACAAGAATGAGAAGAAGCATGAAAAAGTAAACAGCAAAGAGAAGTCATAAGGGACTTACCAAAAGTGAACTGTTTACATTCCTGTATGGAAAGACAATATCTGTAACTCTTAAAACTTTTCAGTATCTGGGTAGTTGGTGGGACCACACACACACATACACACATGTACACATGCACGCACATACAGAAACAGAGAGCACAGATTGAATTGAATAGGATGGGACCATATTTTTAAAAAAATTAAGGTAAATGGTGAGAGAGAAATGTAGTGGGAGGAAAGAGGGTGAAATGGAATGGGGTAAATTATATCTCATTCAAGAGGAAAACAGGAAACTTTTTAGTGGAGGGAAAAAGAGGAGAGCTGAGAAAAAAAACAAGAAGTTTACCCTCATCACATTCGACTAAAGAAAGGAATAAAATGCACACTCATTTTGATATGAAAACCTATCTTACAATACAGGAAAGTGGGGGAGAAGGAGATAAGCAGGGTGGGGGGGGGATGATGGAAGGGAGGGCAATGGGAGGAGGGAGCAATTTGAAGTCAACACTTGGGGAGGGACAGGATCAAAAGACAGAATAGAAACAATGGGGGGCAGGATAGGATGGAGGGAAATACAGTTAATCTTACAAACATGACTATTATCAAAGTCATTTGCAAAACTACAAAGATAGGGCCTATATTGAATTGCCTGCCTTCCCAAAGGGAATGGGTGGGGAGGGAGGGATGGGGAGAATTTGGAACTCAAAGTTTTAGGAACTGTTTAGTATTGTTCTTGCTACTAGGAAATAAGAAATACAGTTAATGGGGAATAGAAAGTCATCTGGCCCTGCAGGACAAAAGAGAAGATGGGGACAAGAGAAGGGAGGGATGATAGAAGAGAGGGCAGATTGGTGATAGGGAAAATTAGATTGCTCGGTGTATTGGGGTGGGGGGAGGGGATAAAAGGGGAGAAAATTTGGAACCCAAAATGAATGTAAAAAGTTAAATAAATAAATTTTTATTACAAAAAAATGAAATGACTATAGAAAATATAAAACTATTGCAAGTTAACCAGCCAAGACAGGCAAAATTATAAAACATAGTAGACATTAAAGATGGATCTAAATATTACATAAATAATCATTACTCATGGGTACATTAACCAATATAATAAAAATGAAAATGTTGCCTAAATTAATTTACTTATTCAATGCCATGTGAATAAAAATATGAAAGAATTGAAACAGCTACAAATTTCACCTTGAGAAAATTCACCTTGAGAAACAAATTGTTAGGTATA
Organism: Bettongia penicillata ogilbyi; assembly: GCA_023548195.1. NCBI lineage: Eukaryota > Metazoa > Chordata > Mammalia > Diprotodontia > Potoroidae > Bettongia > Bettongia penicillata. Next base: position 713,677 of record JAJHZJ010000702.1, read on the forward strand.
TAAAGGGAAAAAAGAAAGAAGAAAAAGAAATGGAGCCTAGCAATACCAGATCTCAAACTATACTGCAAAGCTGTAATCATCTAAAAAAATTAGTTCTAGGTAAGAAATAGTGAGGTTGATCAATGCAATTGATTAAGAATATAATAAAAAGCAAATAAGTACAATAGATGAGTGTTTGAAAAATCTAAAAGTCACAGCTATTGGGCCAAAAATTCACTGTTCAACAAAAACTTTTAAGAAAATGATACAGACAAACATGTGATAGGTAAAACCAAGAGAACATCCTGATGGATACAAGATTTAGACATAAATGATCATATTATAAGCAAATTAGAGGAGCATGGAAGAAATTACCTGTCAGACAGAAGGATAGGTGAGGAGATTATGACAAAGAAAGATAGAAAAGTTCACAGGAGACAAAATAAACTTTTATTCCATAAAAAAAGCCAAATCTATCATAATCTATACACAATAATAATGCAGAGGATAGCACCACCCCCAAGCCTTCCCCTTGGTAGACTTCTCACAAACCAGCTCCCTTAAACAAAATCACAAACAAGCTCTTTTGCTCACACTAGTCAGCTGCCTGCTTGCCTGCATCCTTCCTAGTTCTGACTGATCTGACCAAATTTCCTCTCAGCTCTGCTCTAGCTCTGCCTCTTCCTGTTCCACCGTTCCTGCTCCACCCCTTCAGCAGAATCCTCCCTCCACAGACTCATGTGATTCCGAATTTCATGTTGTCTGGGTGGATCACATTGGCATATTAATGAATGGGAAAGATCTGGCCATTTAAATTACCATTACAGATCTTGTAAGACTTCTCAATGTGTACTTAGAAGGCTAACAATAGAAATAAGAGAGAGTAAGATTCTTACCACTACTTGCCTCAGGTGTTCTTCTCTTTTTTATTCCTCATTTAGTTTAATCATTTTTCCACTGTCTGCAACAATTCATGACCCCTTTTGGGGCATTTGTGGCCAAGGTACTGGAATGGTTTTCCACTTCCTTATACAGATATTTTATAGATGAGGAAACTGAGGCAAACAGAGTGAAGTGAATGGCCCAGGGTCACTCAAACAATAAGTACTTGAGGCCAGATTTGGACTTAGGTCTTCCTGAATCCAGGTCTGACACTCTATCCCTTGTGTCACCTAGCTGCCCCATTAGTCATCATTACCAACCTGAATTCTCATCCTCTTGGATTCCTTCTTCTGGCTGATGGACCTATTTATGCTTTTACCCAGCATTGCACACAGCACAGTGCCTTGCATATAGAAGGCATTTAATTAATGCTTATTGACTGACTGATTAGCTGACCCCATAAGCCCTTTACAAAAGATGAGGGGAAGTAGTATAGTGAAATTGAAGTGGAGGGACACACGAAGTGGAGGGTGGATAATCTGTGTATAGGTGGAGGGTGAGCTATACACAAATCAATGATGCGAGTTGAAATTTGAATAAATGCACAGTAGAGTTCAGTATTCTGAGAAACTGAAGGGGAGGGAACAATTATCAAATTCATAGTTCTTGTTTTAATTCAATCTCCTATCTGTATTATCTCTTTCACCAAATAAAATTCTTTCTCCCATCCTCAGAGAAAGCAGGAAAATGTGGACCACCTCCATCTATTAATAATGGAGATATCATCTCCTTTCCTTTAACTGAATATGCTCCAGAATCAACAGTGGAGTACAGATGTCAACAATTTTATGTGCTACAGGGTTCTCAATATGTGACATGCAGAAATGGATTTTGGACAAAGGAACCAACTTGCCTAGGTATGTGCTAAATAGACTCAATATATAAGGAAAATATCATTAATGAAGGATAGGATCAGTTGGTGTTTATAGCTAAAGTATCACAGGGTAGTATTATAGGGGAGTAAATCTCAATAAACAAAACAGGTTTCAACAGTAAACCTTAAAGGAATGCTTGATTGATACCCGTGCTTGTTGCCATGACCAATGTCTCCAATACACTGAACCTTAGCATACCTGCATCTGATAATTCTTTTTGTTATTATATGAATAAATGTACGGTTCAGGCTTTTCACTGCAATTTGGTCATACTGGGAGTATGTTACTGGTTACTGGGAATAGTAATTTAAGAAAAAAAGGAATCATGAATTTCCTTATCTTTATTCTCAAAGAGAATTCTTCCTTATTTTCAAAATTAGGAAATACAGAACAAATTAACTCCATCTGACACCATTTTCTATCCCTTTTAACTTTTACATAGCAGAATGTGTGGGACACTTGGTACAATTTTAATGCACTTTAGGAAATACAAATTGATTAATTTGTATTTCATTTTCAAAATTGATCCTTTTGTCCCCAAAAGACAGAATTTGGAACAGTGATCTCCTGAGAAAGCCAGATGACCATTCCAGAAAGCAGTTAGGAAGAAAATTATTACATATATTTGGCTGAGAAGAGATATTCTCCAAGGTTCATTTCAGTTAAGAGTTTGTTAAATCTAAATTCCTCTTTTCCATTAATTATCTAGGAATCAGTACAGACATTATATGTAGTAAAATGTTGATAAATTTAGGGAAGATTATGAGAAGACCTAACCACAATTAAAAGAGACAAAAATATTATTCAAGATAATAGACATGGGTGATATTTGTACCCCTGATAAAGAATATAGCTTATGGTTTGTACTTGTGATACATTTTTTTCATCATGACACTATACAACTTTTCCAAAAAAAAAAAAAAAAACCATGAAATTTTCATATATCTCCAGTTGTAGATGAACTGCTCTGTCTCACTTATCAGTCTGCTGGTTTTGCCCAGTACTAAATGACTTTAGGAAATTATTTATTTATTGTATATTGATATATTTCAATACAATTTCTTTTCTTTTATTCACTGTCCCAGTTGACAGTCTTCTGCACTTGTTCTCGTAGAGACACTTTTTAGTCATTTGTCTAATCATTTGAAGTAGCCCCTTAATATATCTATTGGTATTGTATTAAAACTTGTTATTATTTTCTGATACTTTTGCTATTTTTAGTTCATATTGATAATCATTTGCATGCACAGTTATCATGAAATTCTTAGTGATGATTGTGCACATAGGTTTTATGAGTATCTTGGAAATTTAATGCTGAGTACATGAAATATTTTGAAGTTTTAATCAATATTACTTCTCTTTATCTCTATTTTGCCTTGTTTCATTAGTAAAATGGTGATGATTTTATAAGCCTTTTTTTGTTTCCAGCTACTATTGAAAAACCATCTTTTTCTTGATTATTTTTTCAGTCTCTAGCTTTTCTTCTTCTTTGTTCTTGCAGATTTCTTTCATTTTTCCCTTACCTTGTTACCAAAGGAAGCATTTTCCCCATGAGACTGAAGTATGAACATTTGAAATAATAAGCAAAAGTTTCTCTGAGGAGGAAATATACTACACCTTAACAGCATAGCTTCCAACAGTAAACACCAGACAAAACCCAGTTGCTTACAGGGAGGATTTACCTGCCTGAAGCTGCCCCAGAGTTAACATGCTCCCTTTCAACTCCTCAGAGAAAGATTGTGTCCATTCCAGAAAACCATCTAGATAAAAGCAATCCTATATTTCAAAAAAAGGAACAACCAAAATATAACCACATTCTTGTAATCCTATCAGTATCCAGTTACTCAAAAAGGGCAAAGTGCATTTAGAAATAAGCTGTCAGAATGGTACCACAATTTATTCAGGTATCCAAAGTTACCAGGTTCAAATATCTAACCAAATGTGAGACTGTATGGAAGGAGCAATGTAGGAGAGAATGGGAATATCTAAATCAGAGAGAATGGTCTTCAAGCAGATGCTGCAGAGAATTCTAGCAGCTGGGGTACATTCAGTATGGTGAGATCTGGGGTGAAGATAAAACAAGAAGGTAAACTCTAAGAAAGACAACCTGAAAGGAGAGAGAGAGTAGGCTGCTGCGTTTTCTACCTTTCCACACTTCTCAATCCATCAGTCAATAAACATTTATGAAGTGCCTTACCTAAAAGCATGGTTAGGAGGTGGTAAATAGAACTCTAGGCCTGATGTCAGAAAGAGTTCAAATCCAGCCTCAGATACTTACTATCTGTGTAACCATGGGCATGTCACTTAACTCTGTTTGCCTCAGCTTTCTCATCTATAAGATGAACCAGAGAAGGAAATAGCAAATAACAAATATCTTTGCGAAGAAAACCCCAAATGGGCTCACAAAGAGTTGGACAAGACTTAAACCACTAAAGAGCATCAGTATTACCTACAACCCTGCTCCCTTACTCTCTCTCAGGCCCTGCCTGATTCACCAACCCTAATTTGGGTATAGACTGAAAAACACACAGATAGTAGTCACTAGACTACTGTGGGAAGGAAGCACGTCTTCTGCCAAATGTTGCAGGCAGAGAAAAAGCACCACCCAGACTGGTTAAAATTCTGCATCATGTGCTATCATTTAGAACTTGTGAACAGAAGAGAAGGAGAAAATGACTTGCATTATCACTGCAGAAATGGCTTTTACAATTTTATAATTTCCCAATTATTTTGGGCAATGTAAAGTTGTACACACTTATTGTGAACTGTAATATATATTCTTTTCATCTTTCAGAGCCATGCACAATATCAAAAGAAATGATGGTAAAAAATAACATAAAACTTAAATGGTCACATGCTGAAAAATTTTATATAAGAACAGGACAATTCACGGAATTTTCTGGTATTTGGGGATATTGTAAAGATCCAAGATCACCTCCACTGAGAACAGAGTGCATCGAAGGGAAAATCAAGTATCCTAGATGTATATAAATAGAACTGTGGTGAGTTTTACACTAATCTTGGGCTTTTCTGATGTGAGCTGTATGCCTATTTTGTGATATTCTTATTAGTGTATTTTATTACTTTTACATCATCATCATCAGGATATGAAGACGAGAAACCCACCCAATTCACACCTAAGAATGCTACAGAGGAATCATCCAAATGAGATTATTGCTTGGTCTGTTTTTCAAAATCTCAAGGAGAGAATGTAAATCTCTAGGAGAAGAGATTGACAACCTTACCTATCTCCCATCACTTCTCCCAGAACATTAAGCTCAATAAATCCCCATTGTCAGAGGATATGATTTGGGTTTTATAACATAATTTGATACCTTATATACATATGCATATATAAGTGTGTATGTATATACATATATATAATTTTTATTAGCAATTGATTAAAAATCTCTTTTCACTTTACGAAAAACAATTAAATTGGTTTAACTTGGATCTTCAAGAGATTATGGCTCTTTCCATCAATGTTACCTAAAGACACCACTTCAAACTATCAATCATTATACTGTTCTAAGGAGATTTTTATATGAAACAAGTATTTATTCTGTGGTACTTAGTGGGGTTCTTATATAATAAGAATTTTAAAAATAGTTTAAAAATCTTTCAGGGACAGATGAACCACCAGTATGTACAGATTTTCAATTGTGTTTATTAAACTCTCAAAACCCCTGTAGACAATTGAGTTATTGCATGGGGACATGGGAAGGAAAGGAGATAAAGTGTTATACAAACAGAAGACAACAATTTTCCCTGGACCGCTTTCAGAGGTTCCTTAGTTGTGTATCAATATGTTGAGACCCAGTTAGAGAAACAATGGTACAGACCAAATATAAATACAAGGAGTCAAAACGGAATCTGTTTTCTGCCAAACTTTGTTGTATCATTCGAGAACCTGTTCTTATAAAAACTTTTCATATAGTTTAATATTTAACTGATCCATTGCCAACCAACAATTCTGTCTTCTGCCCCTCAAAAACCTATGCATGTTCTTTTTTAAAAATGCAACATCAAAGGATTTTCACAACACCATTATTCTATACAAATCCTTTGGTTTTTCAGGCTTAATATTTTCATTCACTTACTAATTTTTACTCTTTGTTATGTTATTTCCTTAGGAATTCAGCTACAGAGATAATGAAGCACAGTGCCATCAGCCATATCCTATCATTGTTTGCAAATGATGACTGCAACAAATTCTCAGTCTCAATCTGCACATTTTGATCACTTTCTACTTTGTGATAAATGTTTTGATTTAATTGTATTCACAGTGTGCTCAAACGTTCATTCAACTTACTTTTGACTTAAAATGTTCACTTTTTAAACTGCAAAAGCTGAAGCATGAAACAGTTAAGAAAATGTCACTATGTATCAATAAAACTTCCACTAGATGAAAACACTGAGTTATTTAACTACCTGGGGGCATCACTTCTCCATATGCTCAGAAAATAAGTGCTATGGTATCTATTCTATACTAAATTGGAAGGATTGGGGAAGAGAATTATTTCTGAGGGTCTGCAGTTCCTTGGGTTACGTTTAAAATTCAAGTGCTCATATCTAAAAAGGCCAGTGCTTTATTTTATTGATATGTGTAATAATTGTTCTTGGTCTTCAAAAACTCATGGAGGCCAAGAGCAGTGTTGCAGAAAAAGCAAATATTATACTGGGGTTGTTTTTGTTTGTTTGTTTTAAATAGAAACAGTGTGGAGGCTCCAAGGCATAAACTAGGAAAATGTTCTTTCATTTGCAGCAAACTATTGTAATATATCATCAGAAGGAAATTATGGTATATGTCGAAACAAAAACAATGATCTTAATAAGAGGATGTCTACCTCAAAAACAGGACATGTGAGATTAATGTAATTTCTGTGTTTAACAGGGTTACTAGATGTGTAAATCACAAGAATTCTGAAAGTAGAGTCTACCTCGCCTGACAAAACACTGGACAAAGTCCCTCCTACTGTACTTAGGGACAAGATAGAGAATTCTGGACTACATGATTATTCAGTTAGTTGAGTTTGTAGCTGTTTGAATGCCCAGAAAAAAGACTAATAAAGATCTGTCCTGACCATATGCTTAGCACCATTTTTATTAGTGACTTGGTTAAGGACATGGATGTCATATTTGTTAAATTTGTAATTAACATGCTAAATGTTAGCTCAGGTTTTGAAAACACTTGAATTAATTAAACACCAGACTGAATCTTTTCAGGTTAAATTTAATAAGAATAAATAATAGTAATAAAGTAAAATAATTGAATAGTAATAAAAATAAATTTAATAGGAATAAACAGGTTCAAAAATCAATTTTGCAATGAAAATTAAGACATAGATAGATTGTGCTTCACATAAAAATAGTTCAGTTTTTAATAGATTGTAAGTTCAATATTTTTTCTATTTAATTCAACAAGGATTAAGCAAAGCCCTGTATAAGCAATGGGGGAAAAATGCTAATGAACATCTTAGCCTTTAAAGAATGTTGTAGGAGGGCAAAAGGGGATGAATACTACATGTATGAAAATGGTAATACAAGATCGTTGAGAAAAGGGAGACTTAATTAAGGAGATAGAAGACGTTGACCTATTTCTGAGCTTGGAAGGAAACTAAGGATCCTGAGAAGTAGAGGATGAGGAAATGCAGTGTCATTTGGTAGCCACAAAAGCTATTTGGGCAATTTTCTATTGATCAGACTTGTGATTTCATTGGTTTAGACAATTTCCAGTGAATAACTCTGTCTACTAATGTGAATCAGCACCTTCCTCACAACTCACAGACTTCATTAATAGAAGGAACATTGGAAGTGATAGATGCACTGTGTTCTGTCTTGCTCAGACCACATCTGGAATACTGCATTCAGTATTGGGCACTCTAAGAGGTACAATAATAAATGGGAACCTGTCTAACACAGGATGGCGAGGACACGGATAGGCATCAAGATAGTGACATACAAGGATTGATTAAAAGATCTGAAAATACTTATCTAGTAAGACCTTGACAGAGATGATTGCTCTCTTAAAGGATGTAAAGAGCTATAATGTGATAGAATAGAAACAGAGTGCTATACAAATTTTGCATACTTTGCATGATTTGTGAGAGAGAAGCCCCCCTTGGACCTCACACATCTTCAGAATGGTGCATTTAATTTTCTTTTGAGACTGAACTATGCTAAGATATTAAAGATGGAATCGTTGTGCCTCAGTCCTTTATTTCGCTTATTTTGATGCATATGAATAACTTTGTGATCTCCAAAATGTCAGTGAGGGAAAGTCTTTCTGCTCACTGGTCTAGCCCCCTGAATAGGTGGGCTTTATCTTGAATAGAAAAAAAATAATATATTTACATGGTCATTTAGCTCAAAGTTTTTCTTTTTTGCTTTTTTTTAATTTCTAAAATTATTTTCAAAAATTTTTGAATTATGAACTCTCTCCCTCTTTCCTACCTCTCATCCATCCAATTTGTTAACTTTTAATTTTATGTTAAAGTTGAATTGTTCTCTCAGGATGGGGAGGACCTTGTCCCAAGCTTCACATTTTTGTGCTTCTGTTTTCAAAGAAAGTTTGAGAGGCTTGTAAGTTTTCAGCGCTTCCAAGATGTTGTGGTCCAAGAAGTATGGTCACTGCTTTCCTGCCCTTTCCTCTGCTCTTTACCTAGGCAGAAACCTTTGTTTTCTGCAGCCACAAGGTCTTGCACTCCTCTTGTCCTTTGAAATGTGGTTTTCTGCTTTAGAATTGAGATAGGGGACCCTATTCCCTTGTGAATAACCTCAGGATTATCCTGCACCTGGAACAAAACTAGATCCACTGATCTCCAGCAACCTGGATTTGGAGCAGAGCAAGAGGAAAAGAGAAGGGGCAATAGAAAGGAAAAAAGCTGCTTCACTTGTAGATGACAAATATTACCTAACCCCCTCTCTTTTTTCCCAGTTCCTTCTTAGTAAAGAGATTGATAAAAAAAAAAAGGGGGGGGGGATGGGAAATAGAAAATGACAACATGGAGGAAAACAAATAATTAAAAAAATAATATCCATGAATATGAATGTGAATAACATCAATTCAACCACAAAATGGAAGATGGTATAAAAGCAAATTTTAAAAATGGAATCCAACACTATGTTGTTTACAAGAAATAATCTTAGCTATTATTTACACGTGAAATATAAAATATAAAAATTCATGAAAAATTATACTATCTGTAGTACAATCCATTATACTTCATTATGCTTTAAAATAAAACCTAGGGTAGCCATCACAATTTCAAATAGGGCTAAAGTAAAGATAAATATGATAAAAGGACAGATTCAAAGCACTCCATCATGATAAAGTTGCCATAGATGATGAATCAATATCTGCACTTAATAGGTATGCACCCAAGAGCTTAGTTTCTAAATTCTAAAGAAAAAGTTAATCAAATTGGAGAAGAAAAGAAATAGTAGGGGGAGGAGTCAAGATGGTGAAGTAGAAAGATACACATATGCTAGCTCCTAACCCACAACCTACAAAATACCTCTAAATACCTCCCGACAAATTCTGGAGCAGCAGAAGCCACACAACAATGGAGTGGAGGAGATTTCTGTTCCAGAGAGCCCTGAAAAATGGACACTAAAGGTCTGTCACACCGGACCTGGAGCAAAGCCCAGCCCTGCCTTGGCCACATGGCACCAAGAGGAGCAGATCCCAGCAGGCTTCAGGGACAGAATCTCCAGTGACTGCACAGGTCCCTCCACCCACAGGTGTCAAAGGTCAGTGAGAGGGTCTTTTAAGCTTGCTGAGAGGGGAGCGAGGTGTCTTCAAAACTCAGGCCCCCTTGGGAGGCTGCAGCAGAGGGAGCAGTGGACAGGGGCTCCCAAAGCAGACAGGAGCTGAGATCCATTGTTGAAGATCTCCACATAAACTCCCTGAGGGAACTGAGCCCCGTGTGGTGGCCCTGCCTACACCTAAACCCCCTGAGATGTCTGAACCCTGTGCAGCTGCCCTTCACCCATCTGAGCACCTAAACTTAATCTCACACTGAATAGCAACCTTTCCCTCACTGAAAACCCTGAGGCTGGGAAGCAGCATTTGAATCTCAGCCCCCAAGCACTAGCTAGGCAGAACAGGAGGCAAGTGGGGTGTGGAGAGTAAACTCAGAAGTCAAGTAACTAGCTGGGAAAATGCCCAGAAAAGGGAAAAAAAATAAAACCATAGAAGGTTACTTTCTTGGTGAACAGATATCTCTTCCCATTCTTTTAGACAAGGAAAAACAATGCTTACCATCAGGGAAAGACATAGGAGGCAAGGCTTCTGTATCCCAAACATCCAAAATAAATATTCAATGGGCTCAGGCCATGGAAGATCTCAAAAAGGATTTTGAAAATCAAGTAAGAGAGGTAGAGGAAAAACTGGGAAGGGAAATGAGAGAGATGCAAGAAAAGCATGAAAAGCAGGTCAACACCTTGCTAAAGGAGACCCAAAAAAAATGCTGAAGAAAATAACACCTTGAAAAATAGGCTCACTCAATTGGCAAAAGAGGTTCAAAAAGCCAATGAGGAGAAGAATTCTTTCAAAAGCAGAATTAGCCAAATGGAAAAAGAGGTTCAAAAACTTACTGAAGAAAATGGTTTTCTCAATATTATAATGGAACAGATGGAGGCTAATGACTTTCTGAGAAACCAAGAAATCACAAAACAAAACCAAAAGAATGAAAAAATGGAAGAGAATGTGAAATATCTCATGGGAAAAACAACTGACCTGGAAAATAGATCCAGAAGAGACAATTTAAAAATTATGGGACTACCTGAAAGTCATGATCAAAAAAAGAAGCCTTCATCTTCCATGAAATTATCAAGGAAAACTGCCCTGACATTCTAGAACCAGAGGGCAAAATAAGTATTGAAAGAATCCATCGATCACCACCTGAAAGAGATCCAAAAAGAGAAACTCCTAGGAACATTGCGGCCAAATTCCAGAACTCCCAGTTCAAGGAGAAAATCTTGCAAGCAGCTAGAAAGAAACAATTTCAGTACTGTGGAAAAAGAAGACATTGGAAGGAGTTTATTACTCCACCCTCCAATCAGAGGGTAGAGGTGGCTGAGGGGGGCTGGGTCAATCAATGATTGAAATAGCAGAATGATGAGAAGATAAGTTAGGATGAACTCAACCTGGGAGGAGGATTTTGTTAAATGAAGCTTAAACCTGGCAGAGGAGTAAATACAGAGAAGGACTCTAGATAAATCCCACCAAAATATGGAAATTTGGAAAGTAATTACTGAATAGGACCAGGAAGTAGTTTATATACCTCTTATCTTTGAATGACACCATTACAAAAATTGACTATGTGCTGTCATATACATTAGAAACTGAGTTTCAAAGGACCAAAAAATTAAAGAATGAATCATAAAAATAATTCAATATTTCATTTTAAAATGGCAATAGTGTGACAACAAAGGAAAGTAATGGGATATAGCAAACATGGTACTAGGGAAAGTTATATATTTCTAACTACTTCAATCTAAAAAAAGAAGAGAAATAACAAATCATGACTTTAGAACTTCACTTTAAAAAAAGGTAGACTCACAACAAATTTTAAAGTCCTAAATAACCTATAAAGTAGAAATTCTTGAAAACCAAAAAAAAGTAATAAAGTTGATGAAAATTTTTTGAAAAGCTTATTAAATTAATAAGTAAGATGAGGAATGCTTTTTCAAACTAATTTGAGGGGTTGGGTTTTTTTGAGAGAGAAAAACCAAATTGTTCATAACAAAAATGAAAAAGAAAATCTCATGGAGGGCAGAGCTGAGATGTTGAAATAAAGACAGAGACTTGCTCAAGCTCTTCCCTCCAAATATCTTTAAAAAATTACTCTAAGCAAATTCTATAGCAGCAGAACCCACAAAAGACAGAGTGAAACAAATTTCCAGTCCAATACAAGCTGAAGGTGGACAGGAAAGGTATGTTTCATGCGTCTGGGAGAGGAGTACAGTCTGCAACAGCATAGACTGAGCCCCAGAGAACCCACAGCAGGCCTCAGGGGACTGAATCACAGACAGTCATGGAAGTTTTGAGGCTTCTCAATCCACAAATCCAAAAGATAACTTGGAAAGTCAGTAGGAAATGTTTGTTGAACTGAAGTTAGAGAGGAGTCCAGTCCACCCCAGCTCTACCACAGCCTCAGTGACAGCTTCCAGAGCTCGATTGAACAGCTGATCAGAAAGAGATTATAAGGGTCTTTTTGATGGCACTGAGTCATGATTCTGTTGCTTTGTCCATACTTGGATCTTGGTCACAGTAATAGGGCAAGCATGAGAACAGGCACAGCAGAGCTTGTGGCAACAGTAGAAAAAAACTTTCCTCACAGTTTCAGGGAAGAAAAGAGTACTTGTGGTCACTCAAAGACCAGAGCACAGGCCAGGAAAGGAGTAAACACCTCTCTTTAGATCATGTCACCTTGAAAGAACTGAAAATTTACAGATCCCTAGAAGTATCTCTGAAAACAGCTGCACAAAACCCCTGAAGTTTGAGACAATATACTTTCCACATTGGAAGCAGAACCCTATCTTAACAAAGAGTTAAAAAGCAAAATAATTGACTGGGAAAATGAACAAAGAATGAGGGAAAAACTCAAGACTAAAGAAGCTTACTTTGGTGACAAGAAAGATTAAAACAAACAGAAGAAAAGAAAGTCAAAATTTCTACATCTAAAGTGTCCAACAAAATTATGAATTGGTCTCAGGATATGGAAGAGCTCAAAAAGGATTTTGTAAATCAAGGAAGAAAAGAAGAGGAAAAATTGGAAGAGAAATGCAAATGATGCAAGAAAATCATGAAAAATGAGTCAACAGTTTGCTAAAGGAGACCCCAAAAAATACTGAAGAAAATAACACTTTAAGAAATAGACTAGACCAAATGGGAAAAGAGATCTAGAGAGCCAATGAGGGGAAGAAAACCTTAAAAAGAAAAATTGGCCAAATGGAAAAGGAGATGCAAAAGTTCATTGAAGAAAATAATTCCTTAAAAATTAGAATGGAGCACATGGAAGAAGATAATGACATTATGAGAAATCAAGAAATTATAAAACAAAACCAAAAGGAAAAAAATAGAAGACAATGTGAAATATCTCACTGGAAAAACAACTGACTTGGAAAATAGAGCCAGGAGAGATAATTTAAAATTTGTTGGGCTACCTGAATACCATGATAAAAAAGAAGAGCCTAGATCTCATCTCTCAAAAAAATTATCAAGGAAAACTGCCCTGTTATTCTAGAAACAGGGAGTAAAAAAGTGTTGAAAAAACATCCAACAATCACCTCCATAAGAGATACCAAAAGGAAAACTCTCAGAAATATTATAGTCAAATTCCAGAGTTCCCACATCAAGGAGAAAATATTGCAAGCATCCAAAAAGAAGCAGTTCAAGTATTGTGAAAATAAAATCAGGATAACACGAGATTCAGCAGCTTCTACATTAAGATTAGAGGATTGGAATACGACATTCCAGAGCTCAGAGGAACTAGGCTAGGATTAAGGCCAAGAATCACTTACTCAGCAAAATTGAATGTAATCAATGAGGGGTAAAATTGACATTCAATGACATAGAGGAATTTAATGCATTCTTGTAATGGCAAAATGAGGATAATTATGGGTGGAGTGAAGAGTTAAAGAACTTCCCCAACAATTAGTAGGCCTAATACCTTTTGTTAATTTCTGTTGAGACACTGGCTCAGAGGGTTATGACCTCCAGCTCTGAAAAGTGTATAAATATTTTGAGGTGAGGTTTTACTTTGTGGTTTACTCTTTGGAAATGTTTGTTTGGCCAGATTAGACTTTGGGTAGCCACTAAGGAGCTCCCCACTCCCTGCCTTCGAAAACCTTGATGTTGGTGCTTCTCTCTCTGGTAACTATGTATGTATATAATGGTCAGACAATTGGATCTATCTGTTGTTTTGTGATGTATGTATTGTTTATGGTCATACAGTTGGAAGCCCTCTCAATTTTAAAGTAAATCTAAATTTTAACTTAGAGAAAGTGATCAAATATTTCTGCAAAATAAAATAATCAAGTTAACAAAAGAAATAGATTACTTACATAATCTAATATCAGAAAACAATTGATCCATCTATAAGTGAACTTAAAATAGTAGAGATATATGAAGAGTTTTAAATGTTCAAGCAGAAAAGTAAATATTCAATGAATAATTCATTGTCACATAACATAAAATGCTTGTATCACTCATAAATGAAGGCATACTTCCATTCTTTTTCAATGATACAAATATGGTCTTGATACCTAAATCAGGGAAAGGCAAACAGAAAAAGAAAACTATGAACCAATATCTCTAATGAACATTGATGTAAAACTTTAAAATAAAATATTAGCAAGTAAACTATGTCAACATATTAGAATGATTATACAATTTGATCAGATTATATTTATATGAGTATTTCAGGGATAGTCTAATATAAGAGAGACTATAAACATGAATATACAATCATATCAATAGATGTTGAAAAGACATTTGAAAAAATCATTTGTCTGGAAAAAACACTAAAAAGCAGAGAAATAATATAAATGGACCATGACTTAGGATAGTTAAAAACATATATCTAAAACCAAAATAAACATTAAATGTAAAAAGGAAAGTTACATGATATTCCATTAAGAACAGATGCATACTTGCTAATGCCAATGTCACACTTTGTATTTAAAATAATGGTAAAAATACTAACTAAAGCAATAGAGCAGGAAGAAAAAATTGAAGGAATAATGATGGGTGAAGAGAAAACAATAATATTTTTGCAGATGATATTTTACTTTACTTCTAAACCTCTAAAAAACCAAATAAATAATTAATTGAAAGAGTAAATTCACCAGAGTTTCAGGATATAAAATAAATCCACAAAAATCATTTACATTCCTGCATATTACCCATGAAACCCAACAGGAAGAGACAGAAAGACAAATTCAATGAAAATAACTGCATAATACATAAAGATTTTTGTGATTCCATCTGCCAAGAAAAATGTGAGAAAGAAATTAATCAAACTTCCAAAAAATATTTGAAGAAATAAATACAAAACTAAAAAACTGAAGAAAGACTAATTGTTATTGGAAAAGTCCATACCATGTAATAAAATTAAAAATTCTACCTAAATTACCTTATTTCTGTAGTGCTACACAATTGTATTTACCAAAGTAAGACCAAAGTGAGCAGGAAAGGAAACTAGCAGTACCAGATTTCAAACTATACTAAAAAATAGCAATAATTAAAATGATTTGGAACATGTTAAAAAAAAAGAGAGATCAATGAATGGAACATATCAAAACAAATGAATATATTAGAATGTTTGATAAGCCCAAAGACCCCAGTTCTTGGGTAAAGACTCCTCATTTGGGAAAAAAAACTATTGGAAACAATTAGAAAGCATTCTGACAGAAATTAGATGTAGACTAACACCTCACACTGTATATACTAAGATAAACTTCAAATGGATCTGTATCTTCAGCATTAAAAAGTGATATCAAATGTAAATTAGAGAAACATGAAAGAAAGTATCTTTCAGATCTACAGCTGAAGAAGAGCTCATGGTCAAACCAGGGATAAAGAAAACCATAGAAGACACTATGGACAATTTTGTTTAGGTAAAATTTAAAAGACTTTTACTAAAAAAAACATACTGAAAATTAAAATGTAAATGGGTATCTAGGGGGAACATCTTCATAGCAAGTATCTCAAATAAAGTTTTCATTTCAAAGATTACATGTGTGTATGCATATATTCACATACACATATATGTATGGACATACACATACATATAAATGCATGTATATGAAACTTATTCAAATATATTAGACTAACATATTATAGTCTTTGTAATATAAATATATATTATACAATATATTGTCTATATGATAAATGTACAGACAATTATTTAGACATTCCAAGGTTGATAAAATACCAAAATATGAGAGAATGGAATTTTCCAAAACAGAAATACAATGTATTAACAATTTTATGAAAAAATTCTCTAAATCACCAATAATTAGAGAAATGCAAATTAAATAAAATCTGAAGTTCCACCGTCTACTCACCAAATTGTAAAAGATGATAAAAGTGAGAAAATGTAAAAAGTTGGAGTAGCCAAGATTTAGACATATTGATATACTGTTGTCAGAACTGTTGATTGGTCCAATTATTCTGCAAAGCAGTTTGGTACCTTACCTTCCAAATCTTCAAATATTCATAATCTTTCAGTCAGCAATAAGACAATTAGTCTATATCCAGAAAGATTTTAAAAGGAAGAGGAAATGGAACCACACATAAAAAATGTTTATGGAAAACTTTGCTGTACCAAAGAACTGGAAATAAAGGGAATATCTACTAATTCTGGATGAGCTAAACAAATTCTGGCATATGAATGTAATGTAATATTGCATTCCACTAAGTGACAATGTGGACAGTTTCATGGGAAATGAATAGTACAACCATTTATATAATGACAACATCACAAAGAAAGAAAGTTTTGAAATACCTTAGAACTCTGATCAATGTCAAACTATAATGCTAGAAGAATTAAAATGAAGAATGCCATTCTTCTTCCAGAGAGATGATGTACTTAAAATACAAACTGAGAGAGACATTTTTGGACCTGAGCAATATAGTAATTTGCCTTGCTAGATAATGGATATCTGATGAGAAAACAAAACCATCATTATTTGCTGATGATCCAGTGGTAAACTCAGAGAATCCTAAAGAATCAACTAAAAACTACTTGAAATAATTAAGAACATTAGCAAAGATGCAGGGTATAAATATAAACAGAAACATATATCATCAACATTTCTATATATCACTAATAAAGCCCAAAAGCAGAACCTAGAAAGAGAAGTTCCATTTCAAATGACAGTAGCTATTACAAAATACTTGGGAATCTACCTGCCAAGACAAACCCAGGAACGATTGGACACAATTGCAAAACACTAGTCATACAAATATACTCAGATTCAAACCATTGAAAAATCCTCGACAACTCATTAGTAGGCTAAGGCGGTATAACAGAAATAACAATTTTACCTATATTAATTTCCTTATTCATAATCAAACTACTAAAAAAATGCAGAACTAGAGAAAATAACAACAAAGTTCATCTGGAAGAATAACAGGCCATACAAGATCTCAAACAATATTATAAACCAGCAATTATCAAAACTATCTGGTACTGGCTAAGAAATAGAGTGATGGACCAGTGGAATAGATTAGGTACCTAAGACAGAGTAATAAATGACCATAGTATTTTAGTGTTCAATAAGCCCCAAAATCCTAACTTCTGGGATAAGAACTCCCTAATTGACAAAAACTGCTAGGAAAGCTGGAAAGGAGTATGGCAGAAACTAGGTATAGACCAAGACCTTACACCATGTGCCAAGAGAAGGTGAAAATGGGTACAAGAGTTAGACTTAAAGGGTGGTACCATAAGCAAATTAGGAGAGAAAAGAATAGTTTAACTGTCAGATCTATAGAGAAAGGAAGAATTATTTTTTATCAAAAAAGGAGTAGTGATCAGTATAAGAAGTAAAATTAATAAATTAATACATTAAATTAATAAAAGGAAAAATGTTATGAAGTGATCCAACCATTCTGGAGAGCAATTTGCACCTATGCCCACAGGGCAATCAAACTGTACATACCCTTTGATCTAACAATACAGCTACTAAGCCTATATCCCAAAGAAATCATAAAAAAGAGGACAGGACAAAAATATTCACAGCAGCCCTTTTTGTGGTGGCAAAGAATTGGAAATTACTGGGATGACCATCAATTGGGAAATGGCTGGACAAGCTGTGGTATACGAGTGTAACGGAAGACTATTGTGCCATAAGAAATAATGAGCACACAGACTTCAGAAAAAACCTGGAAAGATTTATATGAACTGATGCAAAGAGAAGTGAGCAGCAAGGAGAAAACAGTACACAATAACAGTAATATTGTATGATGATCAACTATGAATAACTTAGCTCTTCACACCAATACAATGATCCAAAACAATTCTGAAGGACCCAAGATGGAAAACACTATCCACATCCAGAGAAATAACCGATGATGGACTCTGATTAAAGATTGATAAATACAATTTTCACTTTTTTATGTTTTTTTTTCTTTTGGTCTATTTCTTCTCTAACAACATGACTTCTATTGAAATATGTTTTGCATGATTGAACATATATAACCTATGTCAAATTGCTTGCTGTTATAAAGAGGTGAGTGAGAAGGGAGCAAGGGAGAAATTTGATACTCAAAAATTTTTTAAATAAATATTAAGAATTATCTTTCTATGTAATTTGAAAAAATAAAATACCATTAAAATGTAAAAAAGAGAGATTACCTTTCTTCTATTCTTTATATATGTCTTCCATGTTATGTAGTTGTTTCTATGGTGTCTCCCCAATTAGAAGGTGAACTATTTCAGAGAGGGGGCTTCTTTTCACCTTGCTTTATGTCCCCAGAACAGTGTCTGGTATATAGTAAGCATTCAATAAATGACTCACTAACTTACATGAGAAGTGCTTCACAAATGGTTCTTGGAGGAATTGAATTAAATGATCGAAAATAAGAAGAAATTAAATATACTAGAAAAAAAGATTGCAGCCTGACTGTGGAGATAACTATAAAAAGAGTATTTTTTTTGCCGTGGGCAATGTAAAGTCATTGATATTATTTGCCAACTTTCTAAAGCATGAATTAGAAAAGAGAATGCAGTACTGGACGTAGCAGAAGAAAGAACTTGGTGATAGTAGTCAATTGAAACTACATTAAAAACCATCAAGATGCAAAAGCTATTGAAAGTGATAAAACTCAATGCTGGCAGGCTCTGAAGAAATAGGTACATTCATTCAATTCTTGTGAAACTGCAGGCTTCTAGAAACTTTAAGGAAGGCAATTTGGCAGCACAGAGTAAAAGTCTAAATGAACCATAACTTTTGACTCAGTAATTCCTTGGTAGCCATATATCCTGTGTCATAAAACATACAAAAAGCTCCTAAGATTTTCTTAGAAATCTTACATGTAATTGTGAGGAGTCAGAATTAACTTAAGGTTCAACCAAGTGGAAACAAACACCTTATAGTATATTAGTGTAATGGAAATCTAAAATTCAGATAATAGCAACAAGAAACATAACTGAATTTTTAAAAATATGCTGTAGATTCAAAAGTGATACTATTTTATGCATTGAAATTATGTAAATGAAAAAATTACTAAATAAGCTTCATTGTATTGCTATGTAACATTAAGAGGTTACAATTAGTCAGCTAATAAAAATAGAAAACTTTAAATATTCAGTGCAAATAAAATGTCCTGTGAGGGCCAGGGTAGGAGAGATAAAATCCTGGAATAACTCCTCAAGAGCAATTACTTACTTTGGTAGGATTACTCTGAGATCATATTTCCCCATTGCCATTCCCCACTCCCAGCCTGATCCAAGAGCAATTAGATCCTACTTTGTGATCAGAGCCCCATGTTAATGGATTCAACCTTTACCTATGGGTCCCACTAGCCATACCTGGACAGATCAATTCCTGAAATTTAATCAGGAGTTTTGTACCTCCCCAGCGCAATTCTGGGAAAATATGACTTCACATGAATAAGTACTCTGGAAATGGTGACAGGAAGCATTCTGCCCATTATGTTATTGATACACTTTCCTGAACTTTGGATGTGACTTTAAAACATGAGGTTTAAAGTAATATAACCAATCAGTTTACTGAGATATTGGTGAAAATGTATCATAATTTCTAAGACTGGAATAGTAAAGGTCCATTTTTCTCCTTCAAAATTTAATATAATCCTGGAAATTTCTTACCCCACTTAGTAGTTCTGAGTCATTTAAGTCTTTTTTTTTTGAAGAGTTGAAGAACTCTTAGAATAAGTTGCCCATTTGATGTGGGGTCCTAGATTGTGCAACTCAGAGAGTTCTAAATATAGGATCACAAGGGGATCAGAATCTATATATTCACATAACAGTGACTTGGAAAAGTTGGTCTGCCAAATATATAACATGCTACAAGAGAGCCGCATCTAGGTTAATATTATATCAAGGAATTCACAATGAATTTGAAAGGGCATTGTCTTTTGAAGTGAGGTTTCAAAGGAGAAAATCACCAAAGGAAGAGCATCCTTGCTCAGGTAGATGTGGGTGAAAGATCCCTGTCTGGGTGACAATCGTGGTGGATAATCAAAACAAGTGTTTAGGGCAAAAGGATAACTATAAGCTCGAAACATGCAAATACTTTATATGGCTAGTTATGTAAATATGACATACAATGTGGTTGTATAAAGCATTGGATAGGGGTAGAAATGAAGACATTACTGGTACTCTCCTTAAGGAACTCTCTTTAAATGGAGTTTCTGAAAAGATTCAGCCAATCAGAGGGAGAGACCTTTAAGGTAGAAGCTACTTTCGGTGTATGAATCCCAGGATTGTAATGCATTTCTAAGAAAAAGAAGTTTATGAGGCACGGAGGAGAAAGTCCAGAGTACATCCAGGAGAGTAATGCCTAAGTGAAAGGTGTGAAGTGAGGCAAGTTTTAGGCAGCTTTGGTGTTGACAATATCCTACTTAGTGATCATACTATTTCTTGAGCACACTACTGGTGTGACATTGTGGAAACTTCAGAGATAGCCCACTATATAGTTCCATTTAAACTCTCTCTAATCCCAGGAGTCCCTCTTTTAAGGAGAAATACATTGTCTATGCTTGGCACTATAGCTCTTGAGCTCCCACCCAGTGTATTTCCTTTCTATAAACTAATCCTTCATAAAGAAATACATTCACATTTTATTTGGTATTTACAAAACTAGCCATTCATATTAATGGCACTTTGGGATCTTATCCATAACCATTTATATAACAATGAGGCAAAATATAATATTATAGATAATAATGCATTAAACATATTTATTACAATATAAATATAAGGCCCAATCACACTCTCCCACTAATGCACTCAAACACTATATGGGAGGGGGCATAAAGAAAGTAAAAATGTAAAGAGCAAGCTTTGTCCATGCCCTGATAACCAACCTTCCACTCATCACTGTTGTGCCTGAGATGTAACTTAGCAGGTGAATTTCCACTGTGCACTTTCTCCTGTTTGCCAGGTGACCCACGGCTACCAACTATCACTAGTCTGTCTCTAATCTAAGAGCAGCAATTTCATGATAAAAAAAAATCTTAAGCAATAAGTATAATTAATTGATATTAATTGACACTTCCTTTTTTAATATGGCTTATTTGGAAAACAGTTTAATCAGTAACCATACTTTTGCTTAGAAAGAGAGCCACGTAAAATCTGAGGTCTGAAGAAGTTTAACCTGTTTTAATTTTGACTCCTAACTACTGCCAACTTTTACAGGTCTGCTTTGCTCAGATCCAGTCTTTCTAAATTCTTCCAATCAATCACCCTTAAAAGGGGAGTCTAGAAGTGTTAGCTTTTATGTGAACAGCCATTCCCTTTGAGCCAGGGAATTGCTAAGCTCATCAAACTAGCTATCTCTGAACTATCAGACCATCTCAGACAGTCACTCACCTAGATGTTGCTATATTCAATCAGAATGGGACAACATAGTCCAAGGTCACTTTTGTTATTCAATAAATTAATTTTTTTCAGTCAGCTAAGACCTGCTTTCTTTCCTTTTCTGTTACCTATAGTCAAGCAAAATAAATTTCTCCATTGGCCATCTCCAAAAATATGTACGTCATTCTGCCTTCTGTGTCTCTCACCACTCTATTAAGAGGTGGCTAGCTAGAACCATTATCTTGATCAGAGTTCCTAATTTTTTTCATTATATAAACTTTTCTCCTGATTCTATTCACTTCACTTTACTTTGGTTTATAAATGTCTTCTCATGTTTCTCTAGAACCATGCCCTTCATCATTTCTACAGTGCAACATCACATTTATATACTATAACTTCTTCAACCATTCCCTACTAGATGGATACCTCCACAGTTTCTAATTCTTTGCCAAAATAAAAAAAAGAATAAAAGTTTTTGTATATCCTTAGTAAGGGCATGGTTTTGCTTAGGACTAAGATCTCCCTGGGGACAATTAAGGATCACAGTGGCTAAAGCATCAGTTCTGGAGTCGGAATGATATGATTTCAAAACCAGCCCCAGGTACTTGCGAGCTGTGTGAACCTGGGCAAAGTCACTTAACCCTTCATTGGTTCAGTTGTTCTTCTGTAAAAAACAGGGACATGCTGGAGAAGGAAATGGCAAAACACTCCAGTTTCTTTGCCAAGAACATGCCACGGAAAATCTCATGGGGATCACAAAGATTCAGGCATGCCTGAACAACTAACTGAACAAGGAAAAACTATTCCAATATCAAGCCTTCATTGAAGTCATTCTTCTCCCATCTTCCCATTCCATCTTGTTTCCATATTGAGAAAAATGTACTGTTTTTATGTATGTTTATTTTTGGTCCTTTGGCCACTTTAGATGAGAACGAGGTTCAAGTGTCAACTACTCCCACACCCTACATTCTTATTTATGAAGAAATTTATTTGTACACTTGATTAGGTGAGATAATTTCTATAACTTTCCTTCTCTCCTATCACCACAGTATTCTTTTTCCCTGCTCTTTACATTTTTTAAGATCATTAAGACATAACTGAATCAATTACAAGTCTTCTATCTTATTAGAGTCTATGTCTCCCAATAACGATAGGGTTCAAAGGAAACATATTTTTCATTTTCCTATATTAGAATATGAACAATTTATCCTTCTTTAGTCCCTTATGATCATTCATTCACATTTGCTTTTGTTTGTTTGTCTTGACTCATGTTTCTGCATCAACGTTTCTATATCATTTCTCTGGTACTTTCATAGGAAAAACTTGGAAATCTAATTCCATAAAACTAGATTTTTTGTTTACTTTTTTTGTAAGCCTATATTCTTTGTCTTCTGTAATATGATATTCTAAGTCCTCTGCTTTTTTATAGTGATAGTTATATAATCAAGTATGATCCTAACTATGGATCTTTAGTACTTGGGCTATTTCTTTTTCATTTAACTGCCTTTTCTTTGATGTAGAATCTTAGGACTTGGGTTATAATGTTACCTGAAATTTCTGCTTTAGTGTTTCTTTCAAGAAGTGCTCAATGGATTATGTCTAATGCTACATTGTACTAAGGTCCTAAAAGTTTGGGGAATTTGTTTTTTATGATTTCTTGAAATATACGTTCCAGAGATTTTTCATTTTTGGTCCTGACTGTAATATTCTCAAAGATAATTAAGTTATCTCTCTTCAATCAGTTTTCCAGTTCAGTTGCCTTTTCTCAAAAATGCCATATATTTTATTTTTTAAAGTCTTTTAGCTTTCTTTTAATATTTATTGTCATTACAATATTAATGTCTCATGGAGTCTTCTATTCAGTTCATTCTAACAGTCAGTGAGCCTATTGCTTGTGTAAGCTTTTGGAACTTTATAACAGGCAGCTAATTTCCTTTTCAATTTTTTCTTCCATAGTTTTGCCTCTTTTCAAATTTGTTACTCTTGTACCTCATTTCATTTATAAAACATTTTAAAATTCCTTTAAAAAATCTTTGTTCTATTTCACTTGTAACAATAGTTGGATTTGTGCTCAAGAAATGGTATTTCTCTTCAAGGTTTTGGTTGAAAATGTTTTGGAGTTATTCTTTTCTGAGTTTCTGCTGTGATCAATCCTTATGATATAAGGCTTTTTTTTTAAATTGCTGAATTCATTTTTGTTTGCTTCTCCTTCCAGCCTACTCTCTGACATCAGACTTTATTTTTAGGAACCAATCTCTGTGTCCTTTTGGTAGAAATGTCTGGGCCAGTCCTGTTGCTGCTTTTTGGGTAAATGACTAGCATTAAGGTGGTATTAGCAAAACTAACCACAGGTAAAAAGATCTGAAAGACATTATAAAGAAAACAATCAATAAAAAAGAATAAATTATAAAAACACAAGCCCAACAATAACTTCTAAATGATTGATTAATCAATCTTATAAAATGAAATAGAGAGATAAGAAGACTAAACTATCATATACACACAAAAATAACATTGGAAATGAAAAACTATGTAAAGCTCTTTCTCTTTAATGAATTTTTCAACCATACTTATATCAAATTCCTCAAAAAAAATCATTTGTCTCAAATTCTTTAACTTTTCCCTCCACAATATTTTCATCATATCTTTGAAAAACCTTACTTCCAATAAAATAGATAAATAAGCTTCACACAGGTTCAGGTAAAAATTACTACAAATTCCATAAGAGTAGAATATTAATTACAGAATTTTTACTTTCTCATATCTATGTAGGATGAAAATCAGAATCTCTTGTCCAGAGGCCAATCTTTTGTGTGTGGGTAAATCCTGATTCTACCAATTATTAACTGTATTGTGAGGAAAGTCCTTTAACATTTAGGACCTTGGTTTTCTTTTCTTTAGAATATAAGGATTTTATTAAATAATATCTAAAATTCACTCAAGCTTTTGCATTCTGTGCTTTTGTGAACATTTCTTTAAATAATTTCCTCACATGAATTCAGAAGAAATATGATCAAAAAAGAAGCAAAGCTCTTTCTCTACATTACTTCTATAATATTGGCCAACTTTAACATTTTTAATAAAATGCAGCACATTTTTTATGTTTTTGTCTTGTTACCTTTCCTTTAAGTATTTGTACTATCAAAAAGCAACAACTAGAAGAGAAAAGTTGGTTTTGTCTAATGATCAAAGTGATCAGCCATAATCCTAAGTGTTCAGTCTGAAATTTTCCTGTATGTTGGGGTGTAAGCTTGGTTTTCATGTGAACAGTCTCAGGTTAGGCAAAGGTGAGGGCTTCTAAACCTCAGAGATCTCACGAGGCCCCCCAGGGAATAGCTGGAAATTGAGGAGTGAATCACAAGCTATCTTGTTTTTCCACCTCTTCTCAGTGGAAGCTTGCTAGGGAGAGCATTCCACCCTTGAGATTGGTCCGTGGTCTGAGCACACCTGTTGTTGATTGGCTAAGGGGCTGAGAGCACGCTGTCCACGAGCAAACCATGCAGCTGGAGAGCTTAAATGGGGACAGGAAAGCCTGGGGGTTGGGTTCCTCTCTCCTCCAGAAGGAGAAGGGGGCTCCACGGGGAGAACTCATCCTGCATGCTGACATGTAACTGGTATCCGGAATAAAGCCTACACTTCCGTTTGACTCCAGAGGTCTCTTCTCTCATTACATTTATCCGGTTGGCCACCAAAGACCTAGAGTAGGTAAGAAGACCAGTTGGCCACCAAAGACCTAGAGTAGGTAAGATGACCCGGGAGCCCATGGCAATTAGGCCGGACACCTGTACTAATGTTTATGCCCTCACAAAGTCAGGTTTGAGGACACATGAGGATGGACACATGGAATGTTCAGATAAATGTTCAGTTTCACATATTAGAAATGGCTATTAAATGAGAATTTTCAACAGAAAAACAGACAAAAGTACGGCAAGATAAATAAAAATAGGTAAGCAATATAAGAAGGAGGAGCACGTTTTCTGGAAGTTTGTTAATCTTTCCTTCACTGAGACGTTTAAAGACCCCAGGAGCATTTAGGGATAGAAAGGAGGATTTAGAGATAGAACTGTATAGACTGAGTATAGTATCTTTCCTTTATAGATGAGGAAACTGAGGCAAAGAGAGATCAAGTGACTTGTCCATGGCCACACAGATAGTAGATATTTGAGGCAGGACTTAAATCAAGGTCTTTACGACTTTAAGTCTAGTTCACTGCACCCTATAATGGATTCAAATCATACAGCTTGCCATCTTATCACGGAAACTTTAAACAGACATACTAAATTACAGTCAATTATATTTTGGTAATAACATAATGCTATATCATGGGAGAAAAACTTTCAGAATATTAAAAGAAGGGTAGTAGTATACAGAACAAGGTAGTAATGAGGGTTGTCACTGGGAAAACTGAATTCCCAGTACTGTGGTTAGTTCTAATCAGCACATCTTAAAGGGACTTTGACAAATGAGAGTGGATCCAAAGTAGGATGAGCAGGATGTCAAACAGCATTCAAGTTGTGATAAAAGGAACAATTGAAGGATTTTTGTAGAAGAAAGAAACAAAGTAGGATATTGTTGCTGTTTTCTAATATTTGAATGATTCTCATGTGGAAGAGAGACAATTTATTCTATGTTATTCCAGTAGACAAAACTGTGACAAGAAAGCAGAATATACAAAAAGGATGAACAGAGGGGAAGAATGGGAAGGAACATCAAAGAGATAAGAGACATTATATTTGATCTTGCTGATCTTGGAAGTAAGAAAGAGACACTAGATTTTATTGATTAGAAGGAAAAGCATAGTCAGGCTTGTACTTTAGGAAACAACCTGGGAAGCTGAGTGGAGGATGAAATGGAATGGGAGAAGTATTTGTGGGAGGAAGAATATTTTGGGAGCTACTGCAATAGTCTAGACAAAAAGTCATAAGAGCCTGAGCTAAGTCACTAGCTGATGAAAGCATGTGAATTCTAAAAGGCCTGAATTTGGGGGAATGATTATATATTTAATAAAATAAGAAGCCAGGACCTGAAATTGTATTTGCTTATTTCTTTTTCATTGCACCTGAGAATATTTGATTTTTTCGATATGGAAACTTTGCATCAATTCAAGGCACAACCAATTTATAAATCAGTAGGCACATTTTCAGGCATTTTCTCATTTTAAAGGATGTAAAAATGATTGCAGTATCCAAAGTCTAACTAAAAATATTAGTCATTTTTTTTTTGAAATGGCCTCTAACCAGGTATATTATATAGATAAGAATCCATAAACCAGTAAAATTACAAGTGGGTCCAAAAAAAACCAAACTTGTTCGTGTCTCCAAAATAGAATGACTAATAAAATAATAGTATATGACTAGTAAAAATACTTATCTTTTCTATGCCCCAAGCAACAATCTAAGACTTGAAACTGAAGCACAGTTTACTTAAGGAAAGTTATACCATGAAATTACAAGTCCCTTTCACCCTGTCTTTTAAGCTCACCCCAAAATGACTTATAAATTGAGTGTGAGGGTATTTCCAATAAAAAACTTCCAAAAATACTTTGAGCAGGGGGCAATACCACTGAGTTCCTAACAACTTCTATAGATAAATGTTATTTACATATTTACGGTTTGGTATGTTTAAAAAATAAAAATATGATTATTCCTTCATAATTATATCTCATATGTGTTATTCAAAGAAGAGAGCCTATGAATACTAAAAATGTTACAATGCAACCTGTTTAAATCACTTTAAAAGCATTAGCATGTTCTCTCTAAATGTATTTTTTTTAATTTTCCTTGTGTTGGCTTTTGTTTGACTTGCAATTTCATTCTTGTATGAAAGGATGATATAGTTTCTCTACTTCATCAAAAAAAATTGTATGCAAGTAATATACTATGAATATAAACTTTCATTATATGCTGTGATCAGTACATACAAGATGAGATGAGAGAAAATACTATCAACTTGAAGATTTCGTGGAGGAGGTAGCAAATGACCAAAGCATTGAAGGAAGTTGAACATTTTAAGAGACAAAAGTGAGAAGTTTATTTCAGGCATGAAAGACAGCCTGTTCAAAGTCCTGGAGATGAAACACAGCATGACACATTTGGAGCACCTACTTGTCCAGCTTGACTGGAATGTAGATAGGATGATGGAGACTAATATGAAATATTTTTAAAGGCAGGTGGGAATCAGGTATATTACAGACTAAGAATTTATTTTTACATTAGGAACAGGCCCCTACCAAATATTTTTTGAGTGAGTAAATGACATGTGTATCAGGAATAGTATTTTGGCTATTGTATGGAGGATGGGTTGGAGACAAAGTGAGATAAGAGCCAACTAGGATAATTAAGAGTCTATTGTAGTAGTACAGGCAAGGAGTTGTGAGGGCATGAACTAGAGTTGTCACTATGTGAGTCTCAAGATAAAGGACTAAGAGAAGAGAAATGTCATGGAAATAGCATCTACAAGACATGGAAAATGATTGGATATGTGAGGTAGTGGAACAGGAAAGGTGAAGAATGACTCAAAGGTTGTGAACCTGTGCCATTAGAAGGATGCCATCCTCTACTGAAAAAGAAAAGTGTGTGAGAAGGATGTTTTCAGAAAATAGAATAAGATTAATTCTAGGTGTATTGAGTCTAAGGTACTGATGTGAAATTTGTATCAAAACCTGCAGCAGGTAGTTGGCAAAATGTGACTAAAGTTCAGGAGAGAAATTGAAGTTGGATATGTAAATCTGAGAATAATCTACATAGAATTAATTGAACTCCTTTTGAGGAGTTCATCAAGAATGTTGAGAAAGGGAAGAAGAGGTTCCTGGACAGAGTTTTGAAAGAGATTAATGCTTAATGACAAAGTTCATAAGAGTTGTACCAAAAAACTAAGAAGTAATGAACAGGTAAATATGAGAACAAAGAGTAAGATGGTGGATTCACATAGGCCAAGGGATGGGAGTATAGTAAAAGAGTAGGCATTCTACAGTATCAAAACAACTCTGTATCCTACTTGATGGCAAACTCAGGTATCCAGCCTAATCTTCATTTATCTTGATGTCTTTAGGTATTATAATTTCCTAGCTAACTTTAAATAGGCACTATTCCTTGAAGAAAGCAATTCAATTCTTATTCATTCATTCATAAAGGAAAGGAATGGGAGGAGTGGAGATAATATTTTTATATTTCATGCAGAAGAACTATGTGTCTAGGGTAGTGAACACTGAGTAAACAATTGGGAAACTAAAAATTCTTTCTTGGGGTCCTACAGAGTGTGTTTGATTCTAAGGTGGATTACTGAAAATTTTTAGGATCTCTTTAGGGAAATGTTTTAAAATAGACAAGTTGCCAACCATTTCACAAAATTTAAATAATATCATCCTCATAGAATCCAACGGAATATAAGTACACAAAGGCAAAGAGGGTTACATTTATCTTTGTATCATAATTACATAGTATAGTGACTTGTATGTAGTATATATTTCAAAATATTTCTTCAGTTGAATTGAAGTAACCTTCACAAATTCCTTCCAACTACATGATTCTAAACCAGTGCACATTCTGAGATCACAAATGAAAGGAATGCAGTTATAGTATATTGTAAAGTGTTTATTCATAATAAGAACTGAAAATTAATTAGATTATTAATGAGGAAAATAATTTATTTTTACTTCACTTTCTCCCAAGTGAAATGTTGTGACTATCTAGAAATAGAAAATGGACATCTTTATGAGCCATACTGGCAAAGTGAGGAACAATTTCAAAGTTTCTTTCCAGCATCTATTGGAAAAGAAATGCATTATCTTTGTAATAAAAATTACTTATCTAGGGGCAGAGCCAAGATGGTGGAGTAGAAAGACACACAAAGGCAGGCTATCCCCACACAGCCCATAAAATGCCTCTAGAGAGGGACTTTCAACAAATTTTGGAGGAGCAGATGTGGAGAACAACAGAGTGGAGGAGATTTCCAGCCTAGGGTTACCTGAAAGACCCTTGGGAAACATCTGTTGCACCAGATGTGGAGCTGAGTCCAGCCCAGCCTTGGCCACATGGCCTGGTTCGTGAACAGCCCTTGGGGGCAGAATATCCAGTCACGGAATCCCCAGTCCCAGTAGCAGCGGATTTGCAGATCATCCCTCAACCCACAGGGACCAAAGGTCAGTGACGGGGTTTTTTCAGCTGGCCAGGAAGGGAGAAGGGCCTTCCCATAGCTTTGGCCTCAGGCAGTGGCCACAGAGGCCACATCAGCAGGCTACAGCAGTTCCTACCACAGTCCTTACTGCAGCCTCATCCATTGTTAGAGTGTAAAAACCCTGGGGGCACTGAGGAGCTGATTCTTTCCTGGGACCTGTGTAGAGGCCCTGAGGAAGCTGCTTTTTATCTCACACAGAATGGAGGCCCTGCCGCACAGGTTATCTGAAAATCAGCTCCCAGTGCTGGCTTGGTGGAACTGGAAGCCAGGTGCCTGTGGAAAGGAAACTGCTAAGATTCTGGGCACAAAAATCCCTTATGCGCCCAGATCAGTACACTCTTCATTGCGCCATCTTGGAGGAACAGACGTCTTACAGATTCCCAGAGTATACCCTGCTCTTCACGAAGAACCCAAAAGTAAAGTAACTGGTTGGGAAAATGCCCAAAAAAGGAAAAAAAATATGACTATAGAAGGTTACTTTCTTGGTGAACAGATATCTTCTCCCATCCTTTCAGATGAGGAAGAATAATGCTTACCATCAGGGAAAGACCTAAAAGTCAAGGCTTCTGTATCCCAAACATCCAAGATAAATATTCAATGGCCTCAGGCCATACCTCAGGGGACAAAATAAATATTGAAAGAATCCACCAATCACTGCCTGAAAGAGATCCAAAAAGAGAAAGCCCTAGGAACATTTTAGCCAAATTCCAGAGTTCCTAGGTCAAGGAGAAAATATTGCAAGCAGCTAGAGAGAAACAGTTCAAGTATTGTGGAAATACAATCAGGATAAGACAAGTTATAGCAGCTTCTACATTAAGGGATTAAAGGGCTTGAAATATGATATCCCAGAAAGTCAAAGGAACTAGGACTAAAACCAAGAATCACATACCCAGCAAAAACTGAGTATAATACTTCAGGGGGAAAAAAATGGTCTTTCAATGAAATAGAGGACTTTCAAGCATTCTTGAGGAAAAGACCAGAGCTGAAAAGAAAATTTGGCTTTCAAACACAAGAATCAAGAGAAGTATATAAAGGTAAACTGCAAAGAGAAATCATAAGGGACTTACTAAAGTTGAACTGTTTGCATTCCTACATGGAAAGACAATATTTGTAACTCTTGAAACTTTTTTCAGCATCTGGGTAGTTGGTGGAATTACAGAGAGAGAGAGAGAGAGAGAGAGAGAGCACAGGGTGAATTGAATAGTATGGAATCATATCTTAAAATAATGAAATTAAGTGGTGAGAGAGAAATATATTGGGAGGAGAAAGGGAGAAATGGAATGGAGTAAATTATATCTCATAAAAGAGGAAGTAAAAGACTTTTCAGTGGAGGGAAAAAGCAGAGAGTTGAGAGAAAAAACATGAAGCTTACTCTCATCACATTCGACTAAAGGAAGGAATAAAATACTCACTCATTTTGGTATGAAAACCTATCCTACAATACAGGAAAATGGGGGAGAAGGGGATAAGCAGGGTGGGGGGATGAGGGAAGGGAGGGCAGTGGAAGGAGGGAGCAATTAGAAGTTAACTCTCTTGGGGAAGGATAGGATCAAAAGAGAGAATAGAACAGGGGCAAGGACAGGATGGAGGGAAATATAGTTAGTCTTACACAACATGACTATTATGGAAGTCATTTGCAAAACTACACAGATATGACCTATATTGAATTGCTTGCCTTCCCAAAGGGAATGGGTGGGAAGGGAGGGATGAAGAGAAGTTGGAACTCAAAGTTTTAGGAACAACTGTTGAGTATTGTTCTTGCTAATAGGAAATAAGAAATACAGTTAATGGGGAGTAGAAAGTCATCTGGCCCTACAGGACAAAAGAGAAGATGGGGATAAGGGAAGGGAGGGATGTTAGAAAGGAGGACAGATTGGTGATAGGGATAATTAAAATGCTCGGCGTTTTGGGATAGGAGGAGGGGAGAAATGGGGAGAAAATTTGGAACCAAACATTTTACAGAAATTGATGTTGAAAACTTAAATAAATAAATTTAAATATAAAAAAAGAAAAACTGAAAATCATTTTCACAGAGAGCAGTGAAGAGATACATACTGGGTTTGCAAGTAAGACTAGTGATTAACACTTAAATACCTGCAGTAAAAATGTCATCAGGAAAACAAAGGCATTGATTAAAAATAATAGGGGATGTACCCCTAAATATTGTTTAGTTGAAGTAGGTCTTGTCTGAATATCATTAAGTGTATCTGAAAAAAAATGAAAAAAAATTACTTACCTTCTAACAGACCTGCCTCTTCCTACCTATTGGATAACATTTTCACATATTGCAGGAGCATAGTCTCCAGTGACAAAATGCCTTGTTGAGTATGCTTCTTTGAACTATTTTTAAGGGGCACATTTGATAAGAAGCCCCAGATTATATTTGGAAAGGAGATAACATTTTATATCAGTGAGACCTTTATGAGATCCCCATTGAATATTACAGAAGGTTAGGATTCTTCCCTGATATCTGTTGGATATTACCTATCAGAAGTAAATTTATTTTGCAAGAAGAGAATCAATGAACATTATAAATTCTCAAGTCTCTTCATACTAGAGTCCACCCTTCATAAATCATAACCATAGGATGCAATTCAGGAACTGGTATCACTTTCTGCTTGTTGAAGGTTTTAGGTAGATACTGCTTATTATTTTATGGAAAATTCCCTTTATTCCTATGTTTTCCAGTGTTTTTAATAGGAATGGGTGTTGCATTTTGTCAAAAGTTTTTTTCTGCATCTATTGAGATAATCATGTGGTTTTTTGTAAGTTTTGTTGTTGATATGATCGATAATGCTAATAGTTTTCCTAATATTGAACCAGCCCTGCATTACTGGTATGAATCCTACCTGATCATAATGTATTATTCTCATGATAAGATGCTGTATTCATTTTGCTAAAATCTTATTGAAAATTTTTGCACCCATATTCATTAGAGAAATTGGTCTATAATTTTCTTTCTCTGTATTGTCTCTTCCCGGTTTAGGTATCAAAACCTTATTGGTATCACAAAAAGTATTTGGGAGGACTTCCTCCCCAATTTTCAAAAATAGTCTATATAGTGTTGGAATTAACTGTTCTCTAAATGTTTCATAGAATTCACTTGTAAATCTATCTGGCCCTGGAGATTTTTTCCTAGGGAGTTGACTGATGGCTTGTTCAATTTCTTTTTCTGATATGGGATTGTTTAAGTATTCAACTTCCTCTTCTGTCGTTCCGGGCAATTTATATTTTTTGAAATACTCATCAATCTCATTTAGACTGTCGAATTTGTGGGCATAAAGTTGGGCAAAGTAATTTCTAATTACTATTTTAATTTCCTCCTCACTGGAGGTGAGTTCACCCCTTTCATTTTTGATATTAGTAATATGAGTTTCTTCTTTGTTCCCATAGAAAGATTCTATCGTTTCTTTGCCCTTAGTTTGCTTTTTCCTGCTCATGATGGTGATTGTGTGTTGTGCCTTCTGGTTCTTTCCATTAGAAGCTGCAGAACTTGGTGTTGAGCTGACTGGTCTGAAAAAGCTAAGAGCAGATGTCCTTTTATCTTTTTGTTTTGTGTTTCAGCACTGGGGTTAGTTTGTTAAGTATGGGGGAGGGGTTGACTGGTCCAGGGAGATCTCCTTAGCTGAACTGAGGCAAAGGCAAGATCATAGGATGGTAATCTCAGCTAAAATATTGTCTTCCCATTTTCCCTGGAGTGCTGAGGCATGCCTATATCCTAGTGAGAGTTTCCACCCCTCCTGGCGTTCCTCTCCTAGCATTGAGGTTCGTCTGGGTCCTAGTGCGAGTTTCCACTGCCCTGGGGCCCCTCTCCTTCAAGATCACCTCTGCCACAGTAGGAGGAATCCCCCTTAGCTATTTTCCTAACCTCAAGTGTTATGAGACTATTTGCCCCCTCTGGTGTTTCCACTGATCCAGGATTTTGGGGGGCAAATATTTTATGGTTCTTTTGAGGTCATGGGGGGGAGGAGAGAGCATTCACTGATCACTCTGCCATTCTATCTCCTGGAAGTTCAAGTAGATGACTTACAGATGTTTTATCTGTGGCTGAAAGTCTCAGGAGCTACTATGACTGATATTTGGTGTTCAGCGACTGTCACTTGGTCGACTCTGTTGGTCTGTCACCCTGGGCTGCAGCCCCGCTTGCTCTGTCTGCTGCTGCTGTCTCAAGTCTCCTCAGGGCCCTCCCACTGTGCTGGACAGGCTGCGCTGCGCTGTGTGGGCTCACCCCCAAGGAATGGATCCTTCTCATTGACCTTCCAGTGTGTCCTGGGCTGTGAATCTGCCACAGTCTGTCTCCTATTGGATTCTGCACCTCCAACATTTGATCAGATTCTCTTTTTAGAGGTATCTGAAGGAGTCTGTCTAAGAGCTTAAGTGAGTAGTTACTTTCACATCCCCATCTTGGCTCCACCCCCTAAATAATCTAATCTTAAAGAATGAACAGGTCAAACAACAAATCACAGAAACAATCAATGCCTTCATCCAAGAAAATTGCAATAATGAGACAATATGCCAAAATTTGTGGCATGAAGCTAATGCAGTTCTTAAGGAAAATTTTATATGTCTAAATGATTACATGAACAAAATAGAGAAAGAAGAAATCAGTGATTGGACATGCAACTAAAAAAGCTAGAAAAAGAACAAATAAAAAATCTTCAATTAAATACCAAATTAGAAATTCTGAAAAATCAAAAGAGAGATTAATAAGATTGAAACAATGAAAACCATTGAGCTAATAAATAAAACTAAGAGTTATTTTTATTTAAAAAAACCAATAACATAGGGGAATCCTTGGTTAGTTTAATTAAAAAGGGAAAGAAGAAAACCAAATGATCAGTATCAAAGACAAAAAAGGTGAATTCACCCCCAATGAAGAATAAATTAAATAACATTTAGGAGCTATTTTGCACAACCTCATGCCAATAAATCTTACAATCTAGGTGAAATACATGAATATTTGCAAAAATATTAATTGCCCAGATTAACTAGATTCCCAGAAGGGGAAATAAAATATTTAAATAAGCCCACTTCAGAAAAAGAAATTGAATCAGTCTTCAATGAACTTCCTAAGAAAAAATCTCCAAGGATCAGATGAATTCACAAATAAATTCTACCAAACATTTAAAGAACCATTAATTCCAATACTATATAAACTACTTGGAAAAATATGTGAAGAAGAAATCCTACCAAATTCTTTTATAATACAAATATGATGTTAATACCTAAACTGGGAAGAGACAAAAAAGGGAAAGAAAACTGTAGACCAATTTCTGTAATGAATATAGATAAAAAAATTTTAAATAAAATTTCATCCAAGACATTACAGCAACTTATCACAAGGATAATACACTATGACCAGGTAGGATTTATACCAGGAATTCAGGGCTTGTTCAGTATTAGGAAAACTATCAGAATAATTGACCATATCAATAACAGAATCAAAAGAAATCATATGATTATCTCAATCGTTGCAGAAAAAGCTTTTAACAAAATATAACACCCATTCCTATTATACACATTGGATAGAATACTTAGTAATCAATGGATATTTCTTTAAAATATTAGGCAGCACCTACTTAAAACCATAGCAAGTATTATATGTAATGAGGACAAGCTAGAAGCATTCCCAATAAGATCAAAAGTGAAACAAAGATGTCCACTATCACCATTGTTATTCAACATTATACTTGGAATGGTAGCTTTAGCTCTAAGAGAAAAGAAAGGCATTGAGTGAATTAGAATAGGAGCAAGGAAACAAAACTATCACTCTTTGCAGATGATATGATGTTATATTTAAATAATACTAGAGAATAACTAAAACACTACTTGAAATAATTAACAATTTTAGCAAAGTTGCAAAATATATAATAAACCTACCTAAGTCATCAGCATTTCTGTATATTACTAAAAAAGCCCAGCAGTAAGAGATAGAAATAGAAATTCCATTTAAAGTAACCGTAGACAATATGAAATATTTGGGTGTCTACCTCCCAATAAAGCCTAAGAAGTATATGAACACAACTACAAAACAATTTTCACACAAATAAAGTCAAATTTAAATAATTGGAAAAAATTTCAGTTGCTCATGGGTAGGCTGAGCTAATATAATAAAAGTGACAATTCTATCTAAATTAATTGACTTTCTCAGTGCTCTAACAATTAAAGTACCAAAAACACTACTTTATAGAGCTAGAAAAAAATAATAACAAAGTTCATCTGGAATAAAAAAAGGTTCAGAACACCAAGGGAATTAATGGAAAGAAATTCAAGGAAAGGTGGCTTAGGAATATCAGATCTAAAACTGTATTATAAAGCAACAATCATCAAAATTACTTGGTACTGGCTAAGAAATAGAGTGGTAGATCAGTGGAATAGGTTAGGTACACAAGACGCAGTAATTAATGACTATGATAATCTACAGTTTAATAAAGTCAATCCCAGTTTCTGGGATAAGTACTCACTATTTGACAAAAACTGCTGGGAAAACAGGAAAATGGTTTGGCAAAAACTAGGCATAGACCAAAAACTTACATGATATGCCAAGATAAGGTTAAAATGGGTACACAAGAAAGAAAGGGTGAAACTATAAGGAAATTAGGAGATGAAGGAATAGCTTACCTTTCAGATCTATAGAGAAGACAAGTGTTTAAGACCAAAGAAGAAAAGAGAACATTGGGGGCAGAGCCAAGATAATGAAGTAAATCACGGACTTTCTAGAGCACTCCCACCAAGCCCAGACAAATACCTGTAAAAATGGCTCTAAACAAATTCTGGAGCTGTAGAACCCACAGAATGATGGAGTGAAGCAAATCTCCAGTCCAAGACAGCCTGGAAGGTCACTTGAAAGTGTCTGTTGTCAGACCCTGGAGCAGAGTGCAATCCAGTGTGGGCTGCAAGTGCACAGAGGGGACTTAAGAAGACCTTAGGGAGACTGAATATTTCACACCTGTGGAGGTTTCCAGAATTCATGACACCAAAATGCTGTGGATAAATTGGAAGGTAAGTGAGAAAAGCCTATTTGAGCAGTGTAGGAGAGTGGAATGGTCTTGCCCCAGTTCCAGGGCAGCTGACAGGAGAGAGGGCAGAGGAACCCTTGGCAACCACAGCACAGAGAGCACAGAAACAATTTTAACAGGCAGTGTCTCTGATAAATTCCTCATTTCTAAAACATGTAGACAACTGAGTCAAATCTATAATAATACTGGGCAGCTAGGTGGTGTAGTGGATAGAGCTCCAGTGCAGGAGTCAGGAGGATCTGAGTTCAAATCTCACTTCAGACCTTTGACACTCACTAGCTGTGTGACCTTGGGCAAGTCACTTAACCCCAATTGCCTCATCCTGGGTCACCTCCAGTCATTCTGATGAATATCTAGTCACTGGATTCAGATGGCTCTGGAGGAGAAGTGAGGTTGGTGACCTGCACAGTCATGCCTCACTCAAAACAAAGTCAAGTGCAAGTCATGTCATTATTTCTCTGATGGGTATGGTCTTCTTCAGCAACAAAGGACAAACACACACACACACACACATACACAAACACACAAAATGATACCAGTCATTCCCTGATTGATAAACGATCAAAGGATAGGACCAGGCAGTTTTCAGAGAAGAAATTAAAGCTCTCTATAATCATATGAAAAAATGCTATAAATCACTATTGACTCATACAAATTCAAACAACTCAGGTACCACATCATATCTATCAGATTGGTTAATATAACAAAACAGGACAATGATGTTGAAGAAAATATGGGAAAATGGAAACACTAATGCACTTTTGGTGAAGTTGTGAATTGATCCAACTATTCCAACAATTTGGAACTAGTCCCAAAGAGGTATAAAACTGTGCATGCCTTTTGATCCAGCAATACCACTCCTAGGTCTATATCGTAAAGATATTTTCAAAAAGGGGAGGAAGAGGATCCACACGTACAAAAATATTTATTGTGGTTCTTTTAGTGATGACAAGGAATTGGAAATTGAGTGGGGGAATGGCTAAACTAGTTGTGGTATATGAATGCAATGGAATACTATTACTCTATAAGAAATGGTGAGCAGGCAGACTTCAGAAAATTCTGAAACAACTTGCATGAACTGATGTTGAGCAAAGTGAGCAGAACCAAAAGACTGTACACAGTAACAGCAACATTTTGTGATGACAGGCTTTGTTAGACTTAGTTCTTCTCAGGATTGCAGTGGTCTAAGACTATTCCAAAATGTTCACCACTAAAAATGCTATTCACATCCAGGGCAAGAACTATGGAGCTTGAATGTATATCAAAGTATACTATTTTCTCTTTTCATTGTTATTGGTGGTGGGGTTTGTTTTTGTCTTCCTCAAGGTTTTTTCCCTTCTTTTGATTCTTCTTTTACAACAAGGCTAATGAGGAAATATATTTAATATAATCATACATGCATAGCTTATATCAGATTGCTTATCATGCTGGGAAGGGGGGAATAGAGGGAGGGGGAAATTTAGAGCTCAAAATCTTATAAAAGTAAATGTTGAAAACTAAAAATAAATAAATTTTTAAAAAGAAATAGTGCTGGTGACCACTGTGACCACAGAATATCAACACAAATGCTGCCATTACTCTTAACATTCAGATGGCAAATTCTTGTAAATGCAATCTTAGGTGCTTTGAAGGGATAATCCGTTGGGAAACGAACTTTCCAGAAAACATTCCACTCTGAAAGAGACTATCATTTCGCTCCATTGCTGTAGCTTGCCAATTGAACACATCATCTCCAATAGGACCTGCTTAGTGGGCTGGGAAGACATGTGCCAAGTCATTCAGATCCTGGAGGATTATCTTCAGAGCCTTTGCTGGATAAGGGCATTGGTGGACTAGGCAATGAAGGAGATGGAGGAAAGGGTAGGGAAAGGGAGGAGGCGAAGGTAGAGGGACTTAGGCCACAGTGATTCTTGCCCTAGAGTGGAGAGAAAAGAAGGGTTGGAGTGTTAGGGAAGGCTGGAACTGCATGGCATTGAGGATGTAGGAAGACCATGAAAATGGATTGGGGAGAAGGGATGCAGTGAAGTGCAGTGCCTAGGAAGCTGCAGCATCAGGAAGGGGATGAACAAAGAATGAGGGTAGTAGGGGGTTGGGCAGGGGCTGGATAGACCATCCCATAAGCCCACCCTTGCCATATGCCCTGACTCGACTCTTGGGCGCCACCACAGCTCTGCTGCTGCCCTGTTCTCCACAATGCCACCACTTACAGTCATTTTAAGTGCAATATCTTTACTACCTCTTGTTACAGACTTTTTCTGTTTGTTTCTGATATGGAAGAATGCTAACAATTTATGCAGATTTACTTTAGATCCTGCTACCTTGCTAAAATTACTGTTTCAATGAACTTTTTGTTATGTCTTTGAGGTTTTCCAAGTATATTATCATATACCTGCAAAAGTTTTATTACCTAATTCTCTATTCTAAACTTTCTATTTCTTTTTCTTTTTCTAGTGCTATTACTAAGAATTCTAATTCAAAATTGAATGATACTGGTGACAGAAGACATCCTTGTTTCACATCTGATCATACTGGGAAGGCCTCTAGCTTATGCTCATTAACAACAATGCATGATAATGACTAGATAAATGGGGATTTTTATATAAATTTTAGGAAAAAATCCATTTGTACCTCTGCTTTCAAGTATTTTTAACAGAAATGACTGTTATACCTTATCAAAAACTTTTTCTACATCTATTAACATAGTCATTTTTTTTTAGTTTTATCACTGTTATAATGAATTGCATTAGCAAATTGTCCTTATTTTAAACCATCACTGAACTTCTGATATAAATTCAGCTTGGTCATAAAATATAATCTTTGTAATATATTGTAGTAATACTTTAGCTAGCATTTTACTTAAAATTTTTGCATTTATATTCATTAATGAAATTAATCTATAATTTTCTTTCTCTGTTTTTACTCTTCTTTGTTTTAATATCAGTATCATATTTGTTACATGAAGGAGTTTGGTAAGATCCCTTCTTTACCATTCCAAATAATTCATTTAATATTGGAATTAGGAAGGGTGGAGCCAAGATGGTGGAGTAGAAAGATGCACATACCCTATCTCTTCTCCCACAACCCATAAAGTACCTATAAAGAATGACTCTCAACAAATTCTAGAGCAGCAGAAGCCACAGAACAACAGAGTGAAAGAGATTTCGAGCCCAAGATGACCTGGAAGGCCAACAGGAAAGGTCTGTCACACTGGCTGTGGAGTAGAGCATAGTCCAACCCTGGCTGTGTGGCCCTAGGAAGAGCAGGACAAGAGCAGGCCTAGGGGGCAGAATCCTCAGCAGCAGCAGAGGTTCACAGATCCCTCTAGCCACAGGCAACAAAGGCAGCTTCAGAGGTCAGTGAGATGGCTTTTTCAGCTGGGAAAGAAGGGAGCAGAATTCTCCCAGCTTGGAGTTCCAGCCTCAGGTGGTAGCAGAAGAAGCAGCAGCATGGGCTTTGGGGGCAGCTGCAGTGGCTGCAAGGCAGTCCTGCCCTCCCCAAAAAGCCCCTGGAGAAATTGAGCAGCTGATCTTAATCTCACACTGAGCGGTGGACCTGCCCTGCTTAAAACCCCTG
This sequence comes from Bettongia penicillata ogilbyi, assembly GCA_023548195.1. NCBI lineage: Eukaryota > Metazoa > Chordata > Mammalia > Diprotodontia > Potoroidae > Bettongia > Bettongia penicillata. The sequence goes on from JAJHZJ010000702.1 coordinate 753,796, forward strand.
GGGTAATTGAACAGCTGCTCTGAGGAGGCAGTTGTGGAAGGGAAATTCTACTACACACAGATTCTGGGCAGAAAAGTTTCTGGTTACTCCAAGACCAGTGTGCAGGCTTGAGTGTGCCACCTTGAAGGAACTGAGATCTTACAGGTCCCCAGACTATACCCTCCTCTTGCCAAAGGGACATAAAAGTTAAGTAACCGGTGAAGAAAACGTCCAAAAAAAGGGGAGAAATAAGACTATGGAAGGATACTTTCTTGGTGAAAAGGTAGTTTCTCTCATGCTTTCAGATGAGGAAGAACAATGCTTACTATCAGGGGATGACGTCAAAGCCAAGACTTCTGCATCTCAAACATCCAAAATAAATATGCAGTGGTCTCAGACCATGAAAGAGCACAAAAGGGATTTTGAAAATCAAGTAAGAGAGGTGGAGGAAAAATTGGGAAGATAAATGAGAGTGAAACAAGAAAATCATGAAAAGCAATTCAACAGCTTGCTAAAGGAGACTCAAAAAAATGCTGAAGAAAATAACATCTTTAAAAATAAGCTAACTCAATTGGCAAAAGAGGTTCAAAAAGCCAATGAGGAGAAGAGTGCTTTAAAATGCAGAATTAGCCAAATGGAAAAGGAAGTTCAAAAGCTCACTGAAGAAAATAGTTCTTTAAATATGAGAATGGAACAGATGGAAGCTAATGGCTTTATGAGAAACCAAGAAATTACACAACAAAACCAAAAGAATGAAAAAATGAAAGATAATATGAACTACCTCATTGAAAAAACAACTGACCTAGGAAATAGATCCAGGAGAGATAATTTAAAAATTATGGGACTACCTGAAAGCCATGATCAAAAAAAGAGCCTAGACATCTTCTTTCATGAAATTATCAAGTAAAACTGCCCTGATATTCTAGAAACACAGAACAAAATAAATATTGAAAGAATCTACTGATCACCTCCTAAAAGAGATCCAAAAAGAGAAACTCTTAGGAACATTGTAACCAAATTCCAGAGTTCTCAGATCAAGGAGAAAATATTGCAACCAGTCAGAAAGAAACAAATTGAATATTGTGGAAATACAATCAGAAAAACACAACATTTACTATTTTCTATATTCAGTGATCAAAGGGTGTGGAGTGTGACATTCTAGAAGACAAAGGAACTAAGATTAAAACCAAGAATCACCTACTCAGCAAAACTGAGTATAGTACTTCAGGGGCAAAATGGTCTTTCAATGAAATAGAGGACTTTCAAGCATTCTTGATGAAAAGATCAGAGCTAAAAAGAAAATTTGACTGAAACACAAGAATCAAGAGAAGCATGAAAAGGTAAACAGGAAAGAGTAATCATAAGGGACTTACTAAAGCTGAACTGTTTACATTCCTACATGGAAAGAATATTTGTAACTCTTGAAACTTTTCTCAGTATCTGGATGGTTGGTAGGATAATACACACACACACACACACACACACACACACACACACACACACACATAGAGAAAGAGAGAGAGAGAGACAGAAAGACAGTGAGAAAGATAGAGAGAGATAGAAAGCACAAGATGAATTGAATGGGAATTGATCATATCTAAATGATTAAGAGGTGAGAGAGGAATATATTGGGAAGAGAAAGAGAAAAATGGAATGGGGCAAATTATCTCTCATAAAAGAAGCAAGAAAAAGGTTTTTTTCAATAGAGGGGAAAAAGGGGGAGGGTAGAAGGAAAAAGTGAAGCCTTCTCTCATCACATTTGGCTCAAGGAAGGAGTAACATGTGCACTCAATTTGGTATGAAAACCTATCTCACACTACAGGAAAGTAGGGAAGAAGGGGATAAGCAGGGTGGGGGCGATGATAGAAGAGAGGGCAAATGGAAGGAAGGAGCAATTAGAAGTAAACACACTTGGAGAGGGACAAGGTCAGAAGGGAGAATAAAAGAAATGGGGAGCACAAGAAGATGGAGGGAAATATAGTCTTACAGACTATATTTAGTCTTACACAACATGACTATTATAGAAGTCATTTGCAAAACTACATATATGTGTGTGTGTGTGTATGTGTGTGTGTGTGTGTAGCCTATATTGAATTGCTTGCCTTCTCAGTGGGAATAGGTGGGGAGGGAGGAAAGAAGAGAAATTGGATCTCAAAGTTTTAGGAACAAATGTTGAGAATTGTTTTTGCATAACACTGGGAAATAAGAAATACAGGTAATGGAGTATAGAAATTTATCTTGCCTTACAGGACAAAAGAAAAAATGGGGATAAGGGAAGGGAGAGGTGTTAGAAGGGAGGGCAGATTCGGTGGATGGGGTAATCAGAAGGCTTTGCATTTTGGGGTGGGGAGATGGAAGAGATGGGGAGAAATTTTGGAACTCAAAATTTTGTGGAAATGAAAGTTGAAAACTTAAAATAAATAAATAATTGAAAAATAAATAAAATTTTAAAAAGATTAGAAGGCAGCTCGATTATGACCTCTTCAACTTATTTTTCCAAAACAGGTCTGTGTAGATACTTTATTTCTTCTTCTGTTCATTCAGGCAATTTGTATTTTTAAAATATTCTTCACTTAAATTGTTAAATTTTTTGGAATATAATTGGGAAAAATTATGCCTTGTAACTGCTTTATTTTCATCTTTGTTGGTGGTATATTTACTTTAACTCCTAGTTTTATTTATTAATTCAGTGTTTTTTATAGTCAGTTTTATTTATCTTACCTTTCATTTTTAGATTTCCAAATTAGTATTTGATGGGGGATTTTAGCTTGTTCCTTTTCTAGTGTTTTTAATCGCAGCAGAACAAGAGAGAATTCAGTATAAAACAATAAATTTCCATTTCAATAAAACCTCTGTAATAAATACTACACATTGTTTTCAAAGCTGCCCAGCTTTTCTTCACTTCCCTGTGGGTTTTCTTTTGTTCTCTGCTGTGTACTTTTTACTTTATTTTTAGTCTTCCCTCCATCCACCCTAAAAAAAAGCTACAATTAAGTATGGATACATATATATATATACTTAGATATCTATAAACATACATATACATATACATAAACATACACATATTTGTGAGAGCATACTATGCTTATTTACACTTGTCTGTTTCTCAGAAAGTGGATAGAATCTTCCTTCATAAGTCTTTCCATGTTTTTCTAAATCAACCAGCTTATTAGTTCCTACGCCACTGCTAATTTCAACCCACCACAACCAATCTTAGATAGTGCCAATTAAAGTTTTTTTTTTATTTCCTCTATTCCTGGCTAGATAAAATTTATTTATACAAGAAAATTTTAATTTAAAAGAATCAAAATTATCCTTTTTATGTTCCAACAATACTCTCCCTTATAATATAGTTTGAGTTCTAATACTGCTTCATCGCCTTGCTTTACATCTTTTTGCCTGTTGTTTTTTTTTTTTTTTTGAAGTTCCTGATCTTTTGCTCTTCCAGCTGAACTGGTAAAACACTTTTTTAGTGATTTAATTGGGGTGACATTGAATAAATAGGTTTGGTAAAATTGTCATTTTTATCATATTGGCTTTACCTACCCATCAACAAAAATGTTACTTCAATTATTTTTGTTTGAGTTTATCTGTATAAAAATGTTTTATGTTTATGTTCATATAGTTACTGTGCCTAAAGCAGGCATATGCTTGGGTATTTTATATTGTCTAGTTATTCTGGATGGTCTAAAACTATATTGAAAAATGTCACTGACACATAAAGTAGTTTCTCTATTTTTCACTTTTCATTAAATCTATTTTAACTTTATCTAAGATCATGATTACTATCTCTCCTCTTTTTACAGAGTCAATTCTACTCCTGCCCTTTACCCTTTTGTGTGTGTTTCTAATTTTTATGGGGTCTTCTGAAAGAAACATGTTGTCAAATTCAAATCTTTAATCTACTATTCTTCTCCATTTTATGGGTAATTTCTCTCATTCACAGTCTGAGCTACATTTAACTTGCTCTGCATTTCCCTAATTCCTATTTCTTCCTCACTGCTCTTCTCATCCTATTTACCCTTTCTCTGCTCACTCTTCTGCTTTGCTTCTACCTGCCACCTTGACCTCTTATTCCTTAACCTGCCTACCCTCCTAAAAGTCCCTCCCTTATCCTTTCCTTCAATCCTATCCTTGCCCTCTTATTTCTTTCTGAATCTGGAATACTTTTGTATCCTTCTAGATATGTGTGTGTATTTCTGACTTTAACGCATTCCAAATAAGATTAAGATTCCAGCACTACCTGTCCTCCCTCCATTATCTTCTTCTGTGTCGTTTTCCTTTTATGCCTCTTTTGATTGGAATGATTGACTTCTTTTTATCTCTCCTATGAAGTTTGATTTTTTTTACAATCACCCCATCATACCCAATTATACCCTTTCTTTCAAACTACACAAAGAATGATGACAATCATAAGAATATTGCTAATATTTTCACATACATAGTGTAAATAATTTGATCTTAACAAGTCCCTTATAATTCATCTTTAAAATTTACCCTATATTTCTCCTAGATGTTATATGTCAAATTTTCCATTACTTTCTGTTCATTTTCTCACAAAAACCTGAAAGTCTTTAAGTTCATTAATGTCTTTTTTTGTTCATTTAGGATTATATTTGACTTTTCTCGGTAAGTTACCTTTGGTCTTAACCCCTGCTCTCTTTCTCTATGGAATATAATATTCCATGAACTATGGTCCTTCAAGGTAGTAGCTACTAGGTTTTTATGTTATCTTTATTGTAGTTCCATGATATTTAAATTTTTTTTTTTGCTGCTTCAAATATTTTTTCTTAACCTGGGAACTTTGAAATTTAGCTATGATATTCCTGCAAGTTTTTCTCTTGGGACCTCTTTCAGATGGTGATCAGTGGATGTTTTCGATTTCGTCTTTGCCTTTTAATTATAGAACTTCAAGGCAATTTTCCTTGATAATTTCTTGTACTATTATATCAAGATTCTTTTTTTATTTTAATTTTCAGGTGATGCAACTATTTTCATATTATTTCCCCTCAATCTCTACTCCATATCAGTTTTTTTTTTCTGATGAGACATTTCACTTTCTCATCTTCTTTTCATTATTTTGATTTTGTTTAATTATTTCTTGGTGTCTTAGAATGTCATATTGTTTGTTTCTATGATTTGTTCTTTAATCCACCCATTCTTTAACATTACATTGATTAATCTCCAATTAGTTTTTGATAGATATTTCCTTTACCAAACATAATTTTTACTGCATTGTGATCTGACAAGAATACTTTTAATATCTGTTTTCAACTATAAAACTTTTACGTTCTAACATGTGGTCAATCTTTGTTAAGGTACCATGAACCACTGAGAAAAAAGTATATTCTTTTCTATTTCCATTCAGTTCTCCATAGATAGCTATTGTAACTGTTTTATCTAAAATTATATTCACTTCCTTGACTTTTTTCTTATTATTTTTGTTAGATTTCTAACAGTCCCTCATCTTGTCCCATAGTCCTTTTACTCATAAGTTAAGAATGCTTTTATGCATTTATGGATGTATATGTTGTTCCTTCTTTAACCCAGATCCCATATGAGTAAAGTTCTAACACTATCAGCCCATCATTCCCACATGATTCCTCTATATCAGCTTTCCTTTAACAGCCCAGTTCTATAACACAGTGAATGACAAATTTTCAAGACAGAAATTGGGATGTCAGAACTTCTCTCCTTTTTTTTTTATTTTATCTCCTTCCAATTTATAGTGCATATTCCAAAGTTTAATTTTGGCATTAGAAGCAATGGATAACTAATGTTACCCCTAACAAATAAAATTCAATAAAGTCAAAATACATATAAATAAATATTGAGAAGTCAGGAAACTGGATGAGACATAGAAGCCTATGTCAGAAATGATATATTTTATGTATATACAGTGAAATCTAGAAAAGCATTTGGTGCAATTTCTTTGCTCCTTATTATGTATAGAATCAAATAAACAACTATAATTTCTTGAATTATATGAGATTATGTAAATAGGTATCACTTCTGTAATACTGAACATAAGAGTAGTTGTGACAGGGTTTTGAAGGTGGAGCCATATTGCAAGCAGTTGATAATAGAGGAGGCATTAAGGAAATGGAAGCATCTCATGTGGGCAACATTTTCAAGAAGTATTGCAGTGAAAGGGAAGAATACAGATGGAATAGTACTACAAGGATTCAAAGAATGAAAGGACAACCTGTTTTGAGAATGGAGTATACTAAACATGTTTAAAGGAAATAGAAAGGAAGCAGTGAAAACAGAAGGACTGAAGATGCATGAGGGAGAACTGATGATTACTGGAGTAGGTTTTCCAGGAGGCATCAGCAAATGACATCAAGGATATAGTGGAAAGAGTACTGAACTTAGTATCAGGAAGACTTGACTTCAAATTCAACCATAGACACTAGTTATGTAACCCCGGGTAAATGAATTTAACTTCCACTGACCTTAAATTTCTCGTCTGCAAAAAGGGGGTATTAGTAATAATAGCTACTTCATTGGGTTTCTGAGAAGATCAGTAAAGACAACAAATGTTAAGATCTTTGCAAAACTGAAAGTAATACGTGAAATTTGGGTGGTCAGAATTATCACAATTGTATGACAATGAGCATCAGCTATATAAACAAAAATTTTCTGAATTATTCTAGACTTCTGTTTACTAAATGGTTTCCCAAAATCAAATATCTTCTAATGATTACAGTATATTACAGGAAAAGGCTTCATAAAGTTTTGTTTATTGGTTTTGCACAATTCTCTGTGAACTTTGATGTTTGCAAAGAGAATACAATGAACTTCCCAGATGACACAAGACAGAAACATGGTCCTAGATTGAAAAAAACTAATGGAAACAATCCAAATTCCCAGAAACATACTGGTCATTTGTACTTGGGAGGCACTATGATGATGTACCAACTCATGATTATTTTTATCCCATGATCTTCCTACACTGTAGACAAAGTAGCCTGACATTTTCTTGTGCTGATGATTATATCCTCACAAGACCAAGTTGAAGGCAATATGTGGATGGGAACAGGGATTTTTCAACCTATATCTTAGCTAAATGTTCAGTTCTGTGGATGTATGTTAGTAATGGTTATGAAACAGGAATCTTCAACAAATAGAAAGTAAGATAAAAATAAGGTAAACAGTGCAAAAATAGGAAGGTAATATTAGAACAATGAATGTGTTTTCTGGTAGTTTGTTAATCCCTCAGTCAGATGTGTAAAGATTATGGGAGTATTTAGAGTCAGAAAGTAAAATTTAAGGATAAAGAACAGCATAGACTGAGTCCAATGTTCTTCCTCTACAGATGAGGAAATTGAGGCACAGAGAGATCAAGTGACTTGTCCAGGGTCACTTAGCTAGTAAGTGTTTGAGGCAGCACTATAATCTAGATCTTTCTGTCCCTAAGTCTAGTTCATTATACCTAGTACTGGATTCACATCATAGGACCTGGCATATAAATGGCAGTCTTGTCACAGAAACTTAAGTAAAAACAATTTAAAAAGACCTACTAAATGATAGTAAACTACAATTTGGTCCTAAGGTAATACAGTATTATAGGAAAAAGCCATCTAAGCTTGGGTCCCCAAAGGCTAAGCCAATAGAGCTTAAGTACTGTAAGGTTCTACCAGTGGTTTCAGTTCTATTCCCAGTAATAGATTCTGTCTGTAACTGTATAAGGAGCTTATTAAAGGGAGTTTCTCAACATCCTAATGGTAGCTACTAAGTGATAATTTCTTTGTCCCTGGATTCTCATAATAAAATATTCATAAAAATAGGTACCCATCCTATAATTCCTTTGTACTTCTACAATAATGATGGTAGAATAATAGAGAAATGAACAGAGGATGCTATAAATCACAATATTTTAAAACATCGAGCAAGCTAACAGCAGATACATTTCTGATGAGTGGGATAGTAAACTACAGGAGGAACCTAATCACATACATATTGACCACCTGGCTACAAATGGAATTAGAAAATATGGTAAAATGGAAGCCAAATGTAAAGAAAGTTGAAAAAGGTATTTCTAAACGTTGGCAGCATTGGTTTCATTAAGGAACCAAGTGTTCCAATGTGATTTTAAGTAAAATGTGGCCATCTTGTTTACTGGAACTCATGACAAGCACAGGTATAAAAATTACTATAAACTACAGGCAATGAACAACATCTCCAAATGAGACTTAAAGAAATAAAAAATTCTTTGAAGAATCAGGTTAAGAGGTTCTACCAAACTGTCAACATATTCTTTTTATTTATTACTTCAATGCAAAGCTGAAAGGAAAGGAGGCCATTGTCAGTTGTCTTACCACTAGGTTCTGATGACCCTGGAGGAGAGAGTGAGGCTAATGGCTTTTCACAGCCCTGCCTCACTGAAATCCAATTCACTCGCAAATCAACACATCCCCCTCCTAATGTCACTGGGCCTTATTAAGCACAAGGGGCACAGAACAACAATTCATTGATTATTTCAATTTGGAGTTGGGCACAGAAAAGAATAGAGAAAAATAGGTTGGAAAATGTGATTTGGATTTTAAAAAATAAAGACCTGTTCCTACTTAAAACATATAGACCACTGAGGCATGAATACTTTCTTCAAGAAGACAGTTGGAGTAATAAAAAGAGGTACCATTTGCATAGTGCTTTAAGTTTTGCAAAGCACTTTACAAATGATATCTTAGTTGAATCCTTCGGTAGCTTAATGAGGTAGGTATATTTCTAACTCCATTTTACAGAGAGAAGAAACTAAGCCTGAGAGGGGTTAAGTGACTTGCCAGGGTCGTATACCTAGCAAGTGTTTGAAGTGGGGGTTGAGCTCAAGTCTTCCTGGCTCTAAGTCTGGCACCAACATAAGTTCCAACCATATATTTGCCAAGCAAATGTTAAATATATGACACAAATGCCAAATGAGTGTGTACGCTGGAAAGGGAGAAGGACATTGAGGAAAACAACATAGGATACTTGCAAGCTATATAATTCTGACCAAGCCACTTTACATTTTTGAACATCAAAGTCCTTATTCATAAAATAAAAAGTAATTTACAAATCTGAAAGCACTTTGGAAAAAAGAATTAATATCGTTAAGGAGGCTATACCATATTACCAAATGATGGTTACCATTTGAGATATGGTCTGTAACATATAATCAAGGAGGTATATTACTAATAATAAGATTATATATAAAGACAGAAAGCTTTAATATTTGCAAAATGCTTCAAATATGTTAGCTTATTGAATCTTATTACTAAAAAGAAGGAAGTTGTATATTACATATATGTAGTATTATGTTTCTTAATTCATTTAATCTCATCACTAGAAAACAAAATGATCCACTTCTATTCCAAGACTAAGTTGCAATAACTATATAGCCTAAATACTACCCTGTTGTCCCTAAAATATTAAAATAACAAGACAGGGCTCCTTTGATTGGGTTCACCTTCTTGTTAATGAGATTGCCTGATTTTTTCTCTACCAGTTTCTGAACCCCTCCATGGGAAGTGCTTTGAAAGCCTTAAATTGCTATGTGAATGCGAGTTATTCAATATAAATGTATCTGTCAAGAACGTTAGAGTGTTTTCTCATCTTTTTTTCTAAGAATGATGGGAGGTAACAGAGGCATTGTCTGGTCAATGTGACCTTTAGTGTGTAGTCCTTCTTTAAACTTTTACAACTGTGATCAGATGTGGATAGTCACATATCTGATCCATCCTGCAAAGCAGTAAGAAGTCTCAGCAACACTGTGACTGTGCCTCAGATGCTGCTGCCATTACCTCTTTGTAATTATGTTTTTTGTTACTACTACTCTTACTATTTCTACTAGTACTATTAATATTACCTAATTATTAATTAAGGACCATAGACAGAGTTTGAGGGGAACTCAAAAGTCATTCAGTCCAAACTCCTTTCTTAGAAATGAAGACATTGAAACCTAGAGGTGTTAAATGATCTCTTTACTCAACCACAAATAGCATCATTGGTGAAATATGAACACTGGCCCTCTGACTTGTCTTCATGACCTATTAGGAGGAGCAAGGAAATAACCAAGAGAGTGCCAGGGCTAGGAGTGACTCATAACCCATAGGAGGCTGGGGCATGGAACTACTTGAGGTCCAGGAAACCCAAGCTTCCCATGAAGGAACAGAGGCACCCATAGGGAAGAGGTAACCTTGAGCACAGAGATGATGCAATAGAAATAGCACTGAGCCTGGAGACAGGAAGATCTTAGGTCAAATGTGACCTCATTCACTTAACTAGCTATGACTCTGGGCAAGTCACTTTATTTCTGCCCCAGTTTCCTCAACTATAAAATGAAAATGACAATAGCCCCATAGCACCAAGTCTCAGGGTTGTTGTGAGGATGAAATTAGCCACTCATATAGAGATAATCTAAAGAGCTAATGTGTGGTTTGTCAAACAAAAATAGTCCTGCTTGTAGACTGTTTTATGTTACCTCCCCAACTTTATCACCTGAAATATAATGTTAAGGTTATAACAGCAATTCCTGGAACACATTGGGAAATAATGAAAGAAATATGTGTGGAACTCAATTGCATAAAACAGTAGTAATCAATGGAACTGACGCCGTGTTAAAGATGGGCATTTGAGAACAAGTTCTTGACATTTTGTGTATATGTGTGTGTGTGCATGTGTGTATGTATATGTATATATGTATGTATATGTTCTGCCCTAATATCTGCCAAATTATTTTCTGGTAGAATAATCTTTCAAAAAGAAAAAAAAAATTGTTTTGAGGTCTTAAATGATGAAATTGAAAAAGGCCCTTGGTTCTGATGACGTTTACCTGTGCGTATGGATCCTTACTAGGACAGCTAGGTGGTACGCTAGAGAGAATGCTGCCCCTGGAGTCAAGAAATTCTGAATTCAAATATGGCCTCAGATACTTCCTAGCTGTGTGGCCCTGAGGAAGTCACTTACCCTTTTTGCTTCAGTTCCTCATCTGTAAAATGAGCTGGGGAAGGAAATGACAAGCCGCTCCAATACCTTTTCCAAGAAAACCCCACAGAGTCACAGAGAATTGGGCATGACTGAAATGACTTGACAAAAATACAATAACAACAACACAAGTCATTAGTAACTAAAAGAAAGCAGTTTCAGTGATAGAGACAATTTTCAGATAGCAAAGATTTGAGGAAAAAGAGATGTTAGTTGAGGAGACGGGAGACTCGATTTATAAAATAGTGTCCCAAAAGTCTTAGTGCAGTTTTAAACTATTAAAAGCATTACTGTTATTAAAAATTATGACTTTACAGTTACAAAAACTGTGAATCCAACATGATACAGAAGATTGAGAGTTGGCCTATAATTGATTCCAGTTCAATCTCTTGGCATACTAGCAGCATAACGTTATGTGATACTCTTAACCTCTCCGTGCCCAAGACAATTCTCAAACACTGTAAGTAGCAGAGATACTACCAATCTGCATTGGTAGAGAAAGTTTCTGACTAGAAGCTCTCTATACTATTAAACTTATAGTCCCAGTTTAAACATATATATATATATATATATATATACATACATACATACACACATATATGTGCATGTATGTATATGCAAATACATACATATATATAATAAATTCATGAGAACATGAGATGATGAGAACACATTGTGGAAAACAGTTTCAAGTATTATACAAAAGCAAAATATGGGAAAAAAATCTTGTTCCCAATCTCCTTATAAGAGCCTTTGTTTTCACGTACTCTTTCACTTCATTCCACAGCTTCTCTGTTGAAAACCAACCAATTACCGTTTTTGTACCTTTCCTTAAGCTTACTATTGATGAACACTTTAATTCATTTCTTTTTCCCTCTTCTGATTTTCAGCAAAATTAAGTTTCATCTACACAGACTCAAACTCAAAAATACAGTGTCACAAAAGTCTTCTTATAATTAAAATCTTAAATAGCTTATATGTAGTCTTTTTAATATCAGTGTTAGTATTCATGAATTGCAAACTTGGAGTCAGCTGTTTGAAAGACATAGTTCATAAATCACAGAGTTACAAAGCATATCTCGGCATTCAGATTAGTCATAAGTAGAAAGAACTGGTATATTATAAGGACTATTACAAGGAGAGTATGAAGTTGTAATAAAGATTCCTGGAATGAGGACTAGATTTGATCAATGTCAAATAGGCTACCAATTTTGATTTGCCTTCAAGTATGCAAATGCAAAGTGGGATCTTTTGCCATTTCTGTTTTAGTATAATCAAGAGATATAATATTCTATCCCTTCCAGGATCCATGGCCATTTAGATTGTAAGGCCAAGCATCCTGAAAGGATGGACTGTGATGGCAAGCAAAGTGGGATTTTTTGCAGTTTTTGTTTTAGTATAAACAAATGCCTGTGATTACATCTTGCCTTTATCAACCAAGTGTCTTACTAGCAGTAAAGTACAGAAACAAGAGTTTCTTTAACTAGAAAAAGTATTTGTGTGTGCGTGTGTGTGTGTGTGTGTGTGTATTTGTATTGTTAATATGATTGAAGATCTCCCCCCCCCCTTAAGAGGCCTGCCCATTATGGGGAATTTGATTAGGAAAAATTTGTAGGAACACCTACAGCTTTTGTTAATGAGGCACTGGTTCTCAAGGGTTGGGATGCCCTCAGGCTCTAAAAATGACATAAATACTCAAAGGGTGAGGTTTTACTTTGGGCTTTACTGACTGGAAGTATTTGTTTGGCCAGACAAGGACTCTGAGGAGCCACTAAGGAACCCTCTCCTCCTCCCCTAGCATTGAAAACCCAGATATAGGCTGCTTCCCTTCTGGTAACTACAGTCAGACAGTTGGTCCTGTGGGTTGATGTTCAGGAAGAAGAAGCCATGTCTGTTGATCTTTGATTTCTCTCTGTTTTCTTTGAAGTTCAGGGTGCTAACTCCCCTTTACTAGGTGAATGATATATGTGCTTGATTAAAGGGATTGTTAACCCCTCAAAAGTTGCCTTTCCTTTTAGGAATGCATATCTAAGAACCTGTGGTAGCAGGTGCCCCTGTGTATGTTGGCATGCTTAACTGATACAAAGTATGATATTAACTATATTGGGCTGGAAGAGATATTAGGTCACAATGAAACTTCAATTTTCACCAATAACCACACAAAGAAGCTTATGAAGAGAGTAAAACCAACAGGATACCTTCCCACCCCCCCTTACTAAACTCCCCTTATCTCCATGACTAGGGAAGAACAGAAAGGAGTTAACCTTGTGCAGAATACCCTCAAAACCAGTGATAATATTACTGACATCATTTTTAAAAAACATGATAAATATCATTCTCAGAAGTAACTAATTGTGCCACTGGATGATACTGTCATTCATTGTTCAATATCAATGAAAAATTTTCACATTACTATTGTATAGTGTATCTGAATAAACAGAGCACATTTATAGGGTGAGGTTGCAGAGATGATTTTGTCATTGTTGAATATGTCAAACTTGGACAGCAGAAGTTATATGAAGTTTGCTTAAATGTTTCTTTAATAATGTTTCCTCATCCTCTTGTTATATTCTCCTGGGTCTTTTAAAATAATAAAATATATTTCCTTCTTTTCATTAATTGTTTGGAAGCCTTTCCTGACATTAAGCTAAAATTTGCTACTTCTCAACTTCCGTTTCTTCCTCTTAGTTCTTTTCACTAGAGATGAGCAGGAAAAAAATCTGATCCCTCTTACATTTAATTATACTTCAAGTACTTAATGACAGTTATCATACCTGCTAAATTTTCTCTTCTCCAGCCTAAGTATTCTAGATTCTTAACCTTCATACAGTATGAATTTTCAGGAACTTGCTGTCTTTCCCTGAACACCTTCTAGCTTAATTATGTTGCCCAGAACTAAATACAATGCTCCAAATGGGGTCTAGACAGAACAAAGTATAGTGCACCTATTATATACCTAATGTTGTATACTAAACAGTAGCTTTATTGGCTACTTAATCACATTGTTGATTAACCATGAGCTTATGGCCCACAGTCTTTCTCACAAAATGCCTTTCAGAACAACTGTGATATCAATAGGACTTTTCTCATGTTGTTCTTACAAAGTTGACTTTTTTAATCCAAGCATACTGTTTAATAATAATACCTATTAAAATTCATCTTAATAGACCAATTTTAGACCCTGTCAAGATCATTTTGCATCCTGACACTCATATAGCATGTTTAGCTACACTCCACATCTTAGTGTTCTACAAAACTGAAAAATCAATTGGCTATGTCTTTAACCATGTCACACACACACACACACACAGAGTTGAAAACACAAGGTCAAACACAAACATCTGGATCACTGCAATGGAAATGTCCTTCTAAGTTTACATCAAATGATTAATGATAGCTTGACTAGTCATTCTTCAAATTCTGAATTGATCAGTTTGTGCACCCTTCTATTTAGATCACTTCTTTTTCTACCAGAATAGCATGAAATACTTTGTCAAATAACTTGCTAAAATCTAAAATCTTATATCTAGAATGTTGCTCTAATCTCCCTAACCTAATAATTGTGTTAAAAAGATGTGTAGATAAAGTTAGTCTGGCTAATCGCTTCTCCAAGTAGCCATGTTGGTTCTTGGTGTCCTTTCATTTAACCATTCATTGAATAATCTGTTCCTGGATGTTTACTGGTAAAGTGCATCTGGCTACAACTTATGGATTCCGTTATCTTCCTTTAAAAACAATCTATGAAAGATCAGTGATGGTAGCTCAGCAATCATATTTGCTTATTCTTTCAGCTCCTGAGGATGCAATTTAGCTAAATCTGACTACTTTTTTACTTGAATTTGTGTTGATCTGTCTTGTCTTATCTCTCTAAACTGTTTCCCTTGCTAAGCTCTTTTGATTCCCTGGGATGCTATCTCTCTCTCTTTTTAAATGGAAATGCCTCTACATATCTATCATCCATCTATTTCCTGAAGTAAAGCTCCACATAACCAGTAGCCTATGAACATTTCCACTTGGATGTCCCATATGTTCAGTTAAAATCCTGTTTTCTTAAAGAATGCCATTTTCTGATTTTATTTTCAAATTATGCTGCATATACCTCATCTGTATTTCTTGTATGTAGTCTCTCCCATTAAACTATAAGCTCCTTGAGGGGCAGGGAGTTGCTTTTTATTTTGTTTGTTTTGCTTTTCTTTGTATTTTCAGCTCTTAGCACAGTGTAGACATTGGATAGATGGTTAATAAATGCTGGCTGAATAACTGACAGACTTTGAAAATTCCCAAACGAATCTATTATCCATTCTTAACTTTCCTACTCCTAAAATATTACAAACAAGAAAAAATTTAAATACTGCAGAAATACAGTCAGGATTTCATAAGAGCTGGCAGCTTCTACACTAAAAGATCATAGGTTTTGTAACATTATATTTCAAAGAGCAAAAGAACTGGGATTGCATCGGAGAATAATTTACTCAAAAAGAAATGAGTATAATTCTGAATTTTTTTTAAATGGACATTTAATGAACTGTAGCATTAACATTAACTATGCTTCCAGTTATATAATTCCTCAACTGTGGAGCCATCTTCAACTCCTGTTCTCTCATATCCTACTCCCATTTAATCCATTTGCAAGTGCTATCATTTCTCTCTTCACAACATTTTTCATCTATCTCTTACTCTCCGGGCCAGTCTCCCTTTTCTGCTAAGCCCTGCTGTGCATTGCAAGAATTATTTCATTATTCCATGACTTCTGATTTTCCAAGAGAGGTGGTAGTGTAGAGTGGATAAAGGGCTAGCCTTGAAGCCAGGAAGACTTTTGTACAGGGCCTATATTGGACACATACTGGTTGTGTGATTTGTGGGGGAGCCTCTCAGTGTACTAAGCAACTCTAAGGTTATTTGAAGCAGAGAAGGTCCTGACTTGTATTGTTAGAGGACATTTCCTTACCCAGGAGCTCTCCACATGAAAGAAAACACAAGTACAGTCCCTGTTCCTATTTCATAACTCTGCATATTTTCCAGGCACTTCATTCCAATTTGATACTGAACTGGCTGTGAGAATCAATAAATACAAGGACAGAGAAATAACCCTAAATCTACCTCTTTTCTTTACTGCACAAAGAGAATATTTACCCAGCTTCTATATTAGAAAATAAGAAGAATTTATTTGAGTCTGCATTATACCATTCTCTATCTATTTGCACATTTGTCCTTCACTGTCCAGGTGCTGTAGAGAATGCTAAAATATATAATCCAGTCTCTCAAGGAGTTTGTAATCTTCCTAGTCATTTTTCCTCCTATTGTTAGGGATAGGAGAGTAGGGAACAATGACTTTGTAGTCAGATATGAATAAATGCTAACCTAGACT
Source organism: Bettongia penicillata ogilbyi (assembly GCA_023548195.1). Taxonomy (NCBI): domain Eukaryota; kingdom Metazoa; phylum Chordata; class Mammalia; order Diprotodontia; family Potoroidae; genus Bettongia; species Bettongia penicillata. Next base: position 770,108 of record JAJHZJ010000702.1, read on the forward strand.
ATTACATACAGTATAGGCAAAGGAATAATAAAAAAATCCATATTCATCCAAATTATCAAAAATGAGTAAGGTCATGAAGAAGAGTTGCTCAGAATAAGAAGGCATTAGGCAGACTGAGATTTGTATCCCTGGAAAGAAGATTTATAACCATGTGATCACAAATCTATTGGTAGCTTTGACACTAAGGGAAACGCAAGATGGCAGTTACGGCTATTACAAAAAAACCTTCACCAATATTCCTGCCTTCTACTCATTGCATTATATTCATACTTACAGGATGAAATTACATATTTAATCTGTCTCATAAAGCAAGTGCATGACACTTCTGGCCTTAGTTTAGGACCCGATTGGGAAACCTATGGCCTTGGGGCCACGTATGACCTTCTAGATCCTCAAGTGCAGCCCTTTGACTGAATCCAAACATCACAGGAAAAAATCCCTAAATGAAAGGATTTGTTCTGTAAAACTTGGATTCAGTCAAAAGGCCACACCCAAGGACCTTCAAAGTTGCATGTGGTCTACAGGCTGTAGGTTTCCCAACCCTGGTTTAGGACAATGTAATTCAATAACTTTTATTAAAAATTTAATAAGGTATGTTTGAAGGTGGGACAAAGGAGATTCCCAAAAAGATGATGCAGTGTGTGTGATGTATGACACAACTCCCCTACCTCAAGTGCAGATAAATGACAACATTTTGCTCAAGGAACAGCTGATAATAAACACTACAAGGTAATTCTTAACAAAAACAAAACAACCTTTTTCACAACGAGTTTGCCACAAAAACACAGGGGTTGTGAAAACCATCACTAAGCTTCCACAAAAATGGGCATGGAAAAGACTCACATTAACATTGTTGTCATTGGACATGTAGACTCTGGCAAGTCCACCACTACTGGCCACCTCATCTACAAATGTGGTGGAATTGATAAGAGAACTATTGAGAAGTTTGAGAAGGAGGCTGCTGTGATGGGAAAGGGCTCCTTTAAATATGCCTGGGTCCTGGATAAACTGAAGGCTGAACGTGAGTGTGGTATCACTATTGATATCTCCCTGTGGAAATTTGAGACCAGCAAGTACTATGTGAGCATTATTGATGCTCCAGGACACAGAGATTTCATCAAGAACATGATTACAGGCACATCTCAGGCGGACTGTGCTGTCCTGATTGTTGCTGCTGGTGTTGGTGAATTTGAGGCTGGCATCTCTAAGAATGGACACACCCATGAGCACACCCTTCCGGCCTACACACTAGGTGTAAAACAACTGATTGTTGGTGTAAACAAAATGGATTCCACCAAGCCCGCTACAGCCAGAAGAGATACGAGGAAATTATCAAGGAGTAGCTATATTAAAAAAATTGGCTACAAACCTGATACAGTAGCTTTTGTGCCAATTTCAAGTTGGAATAGTGACAACATGCTGGAGCCTAGCTCTAATATGCCCTGGTTCAAGGAATGGAAAGTCACTTGTAAGGATGGCAATGCTAATGGAACTATACTGCTTGAAGCTTTGGATTGCATTCTGCCACCAAATCGTCCAGCTGACAAGCCCCTTCATCCACCCCTCCAAGATGTCTACAAGATTGGCGGTATTGGTACTGTACCTATTGACTGAGTGGAAACTGGCATTCTAAAACCAGGCGTGATGGTCACCTTCGCCCCAGTCAATGTTACAACTGATGTAAAGTCTGTCAAAATGCACCATGAAGCTTTGAGTGAGGCTCTGCCAGGGGATATTGTTGGTTTCAATGTCAAGAGCGTGTCTGTCAAAGATGTCCATCGTGTCAATGTGGCTGGTGATAGCAAGAATGACCCACCTATGGAAGCAGCTGGTTTCACAGCCCAGGTTATTATCCTGAACCATCCAGGCCAAATCAGTGCTGCCTATGCAGCTGTTCTGGGTTGTCACACTGCTCACATTGCTTGCAAGTTTGCTGAACTGAAGAAGAAGATTGATCATCGTTCTGGTAAGAAGCTGGAAGATGGCCCTAAATTCCTGAAATGGGGTGATGCTGCCATCATTGACATGGTTCCAGGCAAGCCCATGTGTCTGGAGAGTTTCTCTGATTATCCTCCTCTGGGTCGTTTTGCTGTTCATGATATGAGGCAGACTGTTGTAGTTGGTGTCATCAAGGCAGTTGACAAGAAAGATGCTGGAGCTGGCAAGGTCACAAAATCTGCCCAGAAGGCTAAATGAATATTCTGTACACCTGCCACCCCAGTCTTAATCAGTGGTGGAAGAACGGTCTCAGAACTGTTTGTCTCAATTGGCCATTTAAGTTTAATAGTACAAGACTGGATAATGATTACAATGCATCGTAAAAGCTTCAGGAGGAAAGGAATGTTTTTGTGGACCATTTGTTTCATGGCAGTTTGAAGTTATTAGTTTTTAAAATCAGTAATTTTTAGATGAAAACAACTTGACCAAAAATCTGTCACAGAATTTTGAGACCATTAAGGCAGTGTAATTACAAAAAACAAAACAAAACTCAAGACAAGTTCAGTAGCTTTGATTCTGATATGCATACCACCTTACTGTGTACCACCCATTGCACCCATGCTACACCATGATAGCACATTAAGGCCCAAAAGGAAAATTATACCTTTAATCATTTCCTTAGGGCTTAATCTTTTATGTGTATGTCTGCAAGGAAGACACACCCCTTTGCCAGGAGAGGCAAAAACACTGAATCTGACCAACTCCAAGGCCAGAAGAAGGAGGAGTACATAAAGGAGTATAGAACCTGAGAAGACTGTGGACAATGGAAGGGCCCAGAAGTAGGGACATTTGTAATAAGTGAAAGAAAAATAGAGGAAAGAATTAATTGCAAAAGCTTCTCAGAGTTCCTCCTCCACCCTTTCTGTTAACTTTCCTGTCTTAGCTTCTGAAGCAATATACTTTTCTAGCTGCCTCTTACCTTTCTTTCTCACTCACATTTCCTAACTTCATTTCCTCATCTGTCCCCCAAAATAGGGCATATTTCATGGTTCAGCACTTGGGTTCTGGTTCTTTTCAGTTTGCTCTACTTGGGAGATTATAGTGACTCAGAGTTTGAATTACTTCTCAATGAGAATTGCTGCTTCTCTACAACTCAAACTAGAAAGGAGGGATAGTCTATGTAAATGCACAGAAGTAGAGAGGGCAGAATAAAATCAAGTTATACTGGATCATAAAATAAAAAGTAAATTCAGAAAAGCAAATATGAACCAGATTGTGGTGAGTCTTGAGTCTCTGTAGAACCAATAGGTATGCAATAGAGGACAATTTAGCTAAGGAAAACTTTCTCTCTTCTCTTCTGAAAAGTGAAAGGGCCAGTTACCTTTTCTGGTCAGTAGGCTAGGCTTTAGGCATTATCTTACCTCCAGTCACATCCCTACTTCCTTTCTCACCTCTCTGTTCTCTAACGTCTGGAGCTGTGGCATCAGCATTTAAATCTACCCAGTCATAGGCAGAGCTCACTTACAGTTTTAAGTTGGAATGAATTTGACCAAACCTAATTGCTTTCTTTTCTTTGATCTTTTGGGCAGCTTACTAAAACAAAATAGATCAGTTTATTAAAACATCATCATATAGCTCTTGAGCTACATCTCAGAGAAAAAAAATCTATAACCATTTTGCCAGAGATGAAGAAGCCTGACCTGTTTTAATTATATGGATTGGGGAGCCACTGAGTTTCCCTCCCCATTTCCATTTTATGCAAACATATCCACTCAAAACAAATGAGATCAGATTTATCTTTGTCTAGAGAAATCCAATTTTAAAGTTCTAACAAAACAGTGAACAAGCAATTTTAAAGAAAGGAAAATATCTTACAATAAAAAAATGTCAACTTTTTAATAGTCAATAATAAAGTACACAGAGAATCAGAGAATGAGGAAGTTCATCTTATTAATAAAGTCTCTTGTGAAAAGGAACTTATACAGATACATTGTGTATGTGTGTGTATGTGTGTGTGTGTATTCGATATTGTATCAGCATACTAAATATCTCCAGGGTACTTAGGTGACTCTCATTCATACAAGTACTCCTACCAATAGTTCAGTTACTTAAAAACAAAACTTAAAAGAAGAAAACATGAGGGCATACTTTTCATAGGAATGTTTTATTTCTCTGTACCTAAAATTTAATATTGCTTCATTTAGTTTGTTTTGGAAAAATTCAAGGTTCTGATAATCCAGGAATGCTAAGGAGTTGAACCCAACAGGATACTCCCAAATTTCTTGTATCAGTCAGAGATAGCAGAGTCGCCTTAGGAAGTTTTTACTTAGCTGAGTTATTTCTAGGGCCATCATTAGGAGTTCAGGGCTCATACTATGTGCCCCCTACACCAACCACCACAGGCACATGTAGTATTTCTATAGCTAAGTAGCTTGGAAATATGGAAGACTGAGTTGATTTACAAGCATTTATTAGACACATCCTATTTGCTAGGTATTGTAGTAGGTGTTGGGAATCTGAGTATGTAAGTGAGAAGGCCCCTTCCCTCAAGGAACTTGCACTAATGATAACATACAGACTAAGGGGGGTTTCATGGAAGGGGAAGAGCCTGTTCTACTTGCCTTGACTTGATGACTGAGGCATTCTCAGTCTAATTAAATATATTGGAGCCTTAGGTGTGTTTTTTTTCCTAGCACCAAGTACTGTTAGAGCCACATATTCATCTCTCCTTTAAGCTCTAGGGTACTAATTGAAGCAGAGGAGAGCTCGTGCCTGGTTTGCCAGGTCCTAAAGATGGTTTTGTCTATACCACTGATTTAACATCCATTCTATTACTAGCAGAAGGCTTTGAAAAGGAGATTGAGCCACATAATTCTAATATGTTTAACAGGACACAGACTCCATTCTACTGTTATTTACAATTTATCGGAAACAACCTTTCCATTGTCCCATTTCTATGCTGTTTTAACCTCCCATAGTCCTCTACACCTGCCCACTAGATCTTTGCTTTCTAATTTTCTTTGCTCTGTTTTTAACCACTGCAGAAGTAAATCTGATTTAATATGCATAACTAAAAATACCCAAGTGCCAAAGTGCAAAAGCCACCAAAGGAGAACCAAAGTTTCACGATTAACTTATGTATCTCATGACAGGGAAAATTTGGATTAAGGCAAAAATAACTTCTAATATTTCAAGCTAAGTGATTGAAAAATTCCAATTTGGTTAATGAATTGATTTCCTCATCTCTACCCTTCATCAGATTTGTGATTTCACTGGCAGCAGTGACTCAGCGGAGGGAGTGCTGGACTTTAAGTCAGGGGAGAGTTGAGCTTAAATCTAGCTTCAGATATTTATTAGTAGCATGATTCTAAGCAACTTGTTTAACTTCTGTTGGCTTCAGTTTTCTCATCTGTAAAAACAGGGATGATAATAATCATCTCCCTTGCAGGGTTGTTTTAAGGATGAAATGAGATAATATTTGTAAAGAGGTTAGCAGAGAGTCTATCATATAATAAGAGCTATATAAACATTAGCTAATATTACCATCCACCTGTGCAGAGTAGCAACTGTTCTCAAATTTATTTTGAAACTTGACTTGGGCTATGAGAAGTTAAGTGATTTATCCAGTGTCATACAGGAAGTATGTTTCAGAGGTCTATCTTAAACCTAGTTTTTCCTGACTCCAAGGTCAGCTCTCCATCTGTTTCTTCATCTTTACCCAAACCTAAATTATGCAGTAGTTCAAATGTGAACTTTTTAACATGCTTGGCCCAAATCATTTCTCTTTCAAAGAGCAGGGTTATCAACAACTCATAGGTCATATGATAATTGGAGAAAATTACTGAAGTTTGGGAAGAAGACAAGTAGAAAAATATTCAACTATTTTCTTTCTTAAGTTGGATATTGACAGGGAGGTGATAGGAATCCTACATCTCTATCCTCCTCCCTCTCTTTTCTGACATAACCAATGGGCTTGTTCTCTGTCCTCTCATGTATAAAAGCAAGCTTAGATAAGAATTGGTGACAACAAAGTCAAAATTACAAAGCATACAAGAGGTATTAAAGGTTCTTAAGAAGCCCTAAAATGGACTGTCATGTGGGACAGAGCCAACATGGTGGAGTGAGAGCAACTACTCACCTAAACCCTTAAACAAACTCCTTCACATACCTCTAAGGAGAGAATCTGACCAAACTTTGGAGGTGCAGAATCCAATAAGAGATAGACTGTGGCAGATTCAGAGCCCATGACAGACTGGGAGGTCAACGGGAAGGATCTGTTCCACGGGGGTGAGCCCACAGCACACAGCACATCATGTCCAGTGCAGTGGAGTGGGAAAGTCCTAGGGAAACCTGACACAGCAGGCAAAACGACGGAGGGTTAGCCCAGGGCCAGAGACCAACAGAGGCGAGTGACAGTCACTGAACCCCAGATATCAACCATGGCAACTCCTGAGACTTTCAACCCTTAGATTAAATGTCTGTAAGTCACCTACTTCAACTTCCAGGAGTCAGGAAGGTAGAGTGATCAGCAAATACTCTCTCCTCTCCCCTTGATGACCTCAAAAGAACCATAAAATACTTTCCAAGAAAAATCCTGGATCAGTGAGAACAGCAGAGGGGGCAAATAGTCTCATAACACTGAGGCTAGGAAAATAGCTAAGGGGGATTTCTCCAACTGTGACAAAGGCCAACCAGAAGAAGAGGGACCCCAGGGCAGTGGAAACTCTCACTAAGACCCAGGTGTGCCTAAGCACTAGGAGAGGAACTCCAGGAAAGGTGGGAACTTGCACTAGGACCCAGGCAAGCCTTAGTGATAAGAGAGGAACGCTAGGAGGGGTGGAAACTCACACTAGGATCAAGGTGTGCCCCCAAACGCCAGGAGAAATGAGAAGACAATAGGACAGCTGGGATCACCAACCCTTGGGCTTGCCTTTGCCTGAGCTCAGCTGAGGAGATCTCCCTGGATCAGTCCATCCCTCCCCCATGCTTAACAAGCTAGCCTCAGTGCTGATTGGAGAAACACAAAACAAGAAGATAAAAAGACACTTTCCCTTAGTTTTTCCACACCAGTCAGTTCAACACCAAGTTCTGCATCTTCTAACTGAAAAAACCAGAAGCCACAACACGTAATCACCATCATGAGCAGGAAAACGCAAAATAAGGGCAAAAAAAAAACCCATAAAATCTTTCTATGGGGATGAAGACCAAAACATAAATACCAAAGAGGATGATAGTGAGACTGTACTTCCATCTGAAACTTCAGAAGGGTCTATGAACTGCTCTCATGCACAAACAGCTCTCCTGGAACAGTTGAAGAAGGAAATAGAAGAAAAACTGGCCAACGAGTTTAAAAGCATGAAAAAAGAATTCATTGAAGAGAACATCTCTTTAAAAGGGAAAATTGAACAAATGGAAAAGAAAGTACAAAAATTAGCTGGAGAAAATAACTCCATAAAAGGAAAATATTGGACAGATGGAAAAAGAGATGTAAAAGTTAACTGAAGAAAACAATTTGATAAAAATTAAAATTGGGCAATTAGAAACTAATGACTCTATGAGACAACAAGAATCAGTCAAATAAAATCTGAAGAATGAAAGGATAGAAGAAAAAGTCAAATATCTAGTTGGAAAAACAACTGACCTGGAAAATAGATCCAGGAGAGAAAATTGAAGAATTATTGGCCTGCCAAAAAGTTACAATGAAGAAAAGAGTCTGGACAATATCTTCCAGGAAATTATCAAGGAAAATTTCCCAGAAGTGCAAGATCCAGAGGGCAAAGAGTCATCGAAAAAAATCCACTGTTCACCTCCTGAAAGGGATCCAAAACTCAAAACCCCAAGAAATATTATTACCAAATTCCAGAACTATCAAGTAAAGGAGAAAATACTATAGGCAGCCAGAAAGAAACAATTGAAATTAAGAAAACGATTGAATTGATAAATAAAACCAATAGTTAGTTTTGTGAAAAAACTAATAAAATTGACAAACTTTGGTCAATTTGATTTAAAAAAGAAAGAAGAAAATCATATTACCAATATCAAAAATTGAAAGAGGTGAACTGACCTCCAATGAGGGGGAAATTTAAAAAATAATTAGAAATTACTTTGTTCAAATTTTTGTCCGTAAATTTGACAATCTAAATGAGATGGATGAGTATTTTTAAAAATACAAATTGCACAGATTGACAGAAGAGGAAGTTGAACACTTAAACAACCCCAAATTGAACAAGTGATCAAGGAACTCCCTAGGAAAAAATCTCCAGGCCCAGATGGATTTACAGGTGAATTCTATCAAACATTTAAAGAACAGTTAATTCCAAGAGTATATAGATTATTTTTGAAAATAATAGGAATAGGGGAAGAGGGAGTCCTCCCAAAATCTTGTTATGATACAAATATTGTTTTGATACCTAAACCAGGAAGAGACAAAACAGAGAAAGAAAATTATAGACCAATTTCTCTAATTAAAATAGATGCAAAAATTTTAAAGAAGATTTTAGCAAAACGAATACAGCATCTTATCACAAGAATAATACATTATGATCAGGAAGGCTTCAGACCAGGAATGCAGGGCTGGTTCAATATTAGGAAAACAATTAGCATTATTAATCATTTCAACAACAAAACTAACAACCACATAATTATCTCAATAGATACAGAAAAAGCTTTCGACAAAATAAAATACCCATTCCTATTAAAAACGCTGGAGAACATAGAAATAAAGGGAACATTCCATAAAATAATAAGTAGTATCTACCTAAAACTTTCAGCAAGCATCATATGCAATGGACATAAGCTAGGTGCATTTCCAAAAAGATCAAGGGTGAAACAAGGATGTCCATCATCACCACTATTATTCAGTATGGTACTAGAAATGTCAGCTGTAGCAATGAGACAAGATAAAGAAGTTGAAGGAATAAGAACAGGCAAAGAAGAAACTAAGTTATCACTCTTTGCAGATGATATGATGATATACTTAGAGAATCCCAGAGAGTCAAGTAAAAAACTACTTGAAATAATAAACAACTTTGGCAAAGTTGCAGGTTACAAAATAAAACCACACAAATCTTCTGCATTCCTATATATTAGTATCAAAGTACAACAGCAAGAGATAGAAAGAGAAATCCCACTTAAAGCTAGAGTAGACACCATAAAATACTTAGGAGTTTCCCTGCCAAAACAAATCCAGGGACTATATGAACACAATTACAAGACACTTTTTGCACATATAAAGTCAGACCTAAGTAAGTGGAAAAACATCAGTTGCATATATATATATATATATATATATATATATATATATATATATATATATATATATATATATGAAGAAGTCCTAAAATCAAGTGGCTGACTTTCTTTTTCCTTCGAAACTTCTGCATTGTCTGTATATCTCAAGGTAAGCTACGGAACTGTATTACATTGGGTAGAACAAAGTCCTATTTTATAAAATAATTTTGTGAAGAGAGATAAAACTGAACAAAATATACAATGAGGTCAACTCTGAGGCCAATTTAGATAAGACAAAAAATGGGATGGGGTGGGGAGAAAGAAGGTAAAATACCGGTCCTTATTGAAGAAAGATATTTATTTTTGTTCTTTTAGGAATGCATACCCAAGAAGGTATTAGATATTTTAGAGATGCTGCTTCATTTTTCAAATTGATGACTTGATTCTGCAACCCTCTGCCAGGTCACTATAGAAATGTATGCATCATATGTGCTTCATGTCTGAGCTTCCTCAGTATTTTCATTTCTGGGTTCTTTTCAGTGGTGGCGATGATGACGGTGGTGGTAGTGGCAGCGATGATGGTGATGATAATGATTATACCTAGCACTTAAACAGCTCTTTAAAGTTTTGCAAAGCACTTTACAAACATTATTTCATTTGATCATCACAATCCCATGGGAAGGCAGGTGCTATTATCATCCCGATTTAACAGATGAGACACAGAGTTTACATGACTTGCCCAGGAACACACAACTAGTAAGTGTGTGAGGATAGACTTTTGTTTCCCTGATTTCAGGTCCAGTGCTCTTACTGTGCCATGTTGTTTCCCATTATGTATTTTTTCTACTGAATTTTACTGAGGAATATCAAAACTAAGAGAAATCAAACTGTTTATCCCAAATGTATCGGTAGGTGAAAATAAGCATTCTCTCTCACTGCCTCAGAATCACAGGAGATATAACTATCCTCTGTCATAGACAATGAAAAACAGAATAGTATTGGGAGAAATTGCTATCGCCCATGCTTGAGATAAACACAAGCATGCTTGGTCCTTTGGGGAAAATGCTTTTAAAATATGTGTATATAAATTTCAAAAAGATTGTTGAAAAGGTTGTACAGCTCATAAGACATTTTTGCATTTTACTTTTTATTTTGTCCTGTATTGTTTTAAGAGAAAGGTCAGCTGCAGGATTGTGAATTACCCCCAACAACTTCAGAATAGGTATTTTATCTACTTGGTAAAGAGCGGAGGATTTAGAGATAGTATGGCTATTTGTTATCAGTTTGGGAATAATTTTGAACCTAAAATCACTAATGAAATAATTTGTAAGAATGGCAAGTGGAAACTTGAACCAGCATGTAATAAAAGTTTAAGAAGCAACATATTTTCAATCTTCAAAGAACGAAGGATTGTTTTTTTTAGGGTTCTTCAAATTTATTCCTATTATTTAAATAAAGACACAAATAAATTTAAAATGAGAGAAATTGCTTGCACCCATAAATGAATCTTGCTTTGAATAATCAATGAATGTGTTTCAGAAAGCTAGGAGAAAAATAAACTAAGGTTTGAGCGACATGGGTTCTAGTACCTGCTTTGCCTCTATCTTTGTGACTTCATAAAAGTCACTTGGCCTCTTTATACATACACACATGTGTTTGCACATGTATATGTAACACACAAGAACATATAAATGTGAATATGTATATATAATAACACGATGTGTTTCAAAAGGGAATGCATCCTAATAACCGTGGGAATCAGGAAAGGCATCATGTACCAAATTGTGCTATGGGATCTCTAAATGTTTCACCTCCCTCATTATAATTTGGATTCTCATGGGCTGTCTCTTATTGCACTGAGAGAATAAAATTAGTTTGTGTGTGTGTGTGTCTGTGTGTGTGTGTGGTGTATACATTAGTTTTTATCACCACAGAAAAAAGGTGCAAAATTTTACAGATGAGGAATCAAGGCAAACAGGGTTAAGTGACTTGCCCAGAATCATACAGCTAGTAAGTATCTGAGGCCAGAGTTGAACTCAAGAAGATGAACTTTCCTAATTCAAGGTTTGCACTCTTTCCACCATGCCACCTAGTTGCCCCTCTAGATGAGAGTGTCCATTTATAAATATAAACTCACTGGAGATGAAAACAACTTTCCATATTCCCTGTGTCCAATTTCTTTCATTAACAACCAAAACAAAGAAGAATGATTTGTCGGTATATTACTGAATATAAACATGATGATGTATCTGTTGTCTTTACCTGATCAAATACCCCCTTCTGTATCTTTTTATTATAGAAAAATAATTTGAGATATCAAAATTATACTTAAAGAACTTAAAAATAGGCTGGTGTAAGATGTTACTGACAATATCAGAATTGTTTTGAATGCAGAGAAATAGAAATTGCTATGGTCCACCTGAAGCCTTTTCTACTCCTCCTCCCACTGCTAGTGCCAGTTACCCTCAAATTACCTAGTACATAGTGAATATATCCTATAAATACTTGTACATGCACATATGTTCTCCCTAAATAGAACCTAAGCTCCTGAAGGACGGGACCAGGGTCACCCTAGTCTTTCTTTCTTTAGTATGCAGAGCTATGCCTGGGACACAGATAGTAGCTTTAAAATGCTTGCTGATTGATTAAAATTTCTTGTTGACTATTCATTTACAGTTGTGTCAGACTCTCCAGCTTATTTTAGAGATGAGGAAATTGGGCCAAACTGGATTAAGTGACTGGCCCAGGGTCACACAGCTAGTAAGTATTTGTAGTCACATTTCAACAGAAGAAGATGAGTGTTCCTGACTTCAAGCCTGGCACTCTATCTACTATGCCACATGGCTGTCTGAATAAAAATTAGTCTATTTCTTTGTCTTAGTATTAAAAACAGTTTAAACTTTGACCACTGAGAAGCTTGCTGAGATTCAGGTTAACCTAGTGAAAATCATTTGTTTTTAATTAAGTTGGTTAAATTTGTATGTTAAATTGTGTGTGTCTGTATACCCATATATACCCACATATGTGTATTATATTTGTGTACATGGAAACATATATATACATATATATATATATATATACACATATGAAGCTGGGTGGCACAAGAGTGTGGGGCCTGAAGTCAGAAAGACCTGCGCTCAAATCCAGCCTCAGACTGTTACTGACTGTGTGACCCTGAGCAAGTCACTTAACCTTGCTTATCTCAGTTTCCTCATTTATAATATGAGCAGGAAAAGGAAATGGCAAACCACTTCAGCATCTTTGCCAAGAAGATCTCAAATAGGGTCACAAAATGTTGGCATGACTGAAAGGGCTGAACAACTAAAATATAGACAGATATACACACACATACATATATGTATATATACATGTACATATGTATGTATACACATATAGTCTATTTTAATAGAAGGTAACTTTTCTGAAGGCATGAAGTATTTGAACTTTGCCTTTTACACTGAACACGGTGCCTCAGACTTCAAAGGTTATTAATACGTTTGCTGATTGATTATTACTCTGCTTTCTTACTTAGTAATCACTAATTAGTAAGCAATTTAATCTTTGACCATTAAGAAATCTACTGTGCCCGGGGTTAATCCTTCTAAAAGTCATCTACTTACAACTGATCTCTTCCAAGACAATGCATATTCTCTGAACTTTTTAGTACATTACTAAATTGCAATAGTACATTAATACACTGATGCTTTTTCTTGGAAAGTTTCAACCATTTCATTGATCTCCAATATACTTCTTCCATCTTTTTCAAAGTAAAAATATTCTTTTTTAGTAACAGCAGCAAAATGTGGAAAAGCTCTAATTATTTCCCATGGAGATATCACTGATTTCTTAGTAGAGAAATATTACTCAGGATCAATAGTGAGATACAAATGCCAATCCTTTTATAGAATGGAAGGTTCCAGTCAAGTGACACGTCAAGATGGGAAGTAGTCAGCACCTGCATCATGTCTAGATATGTTTAGAATAGAATTTTGGTGCAGGGAATCTCAGTGGTTTGAAACTCACTTAGAAATGGGGGCCGCTAAACCTTATCTAGATCCCTGCTGATGCTTAGTACCTTAGAAGACAATGCATTACCACTATTTATGTTCTATTTTCTTTTTATTTATTTTGTTAAATAGTTTCCAATTGAAAATTATTTTCCAATATTTCGTTCTGGATGGCACTGGGGCATTTGCCAGCTCTGGAGTAAAAAGAACACAAGTGATGAATCAGTAGTCATTACAGGCATATCACGTTTACTTTTTAAATTATTTAATTTATTTTTAAAATGCATCATAATATTCTATATATTCAATTCCTATGTTACAACTTGATAACTTTTTCCTTTCTATTGCAGAACCATGCATAGTAGCCTTAGAAAATATTAAGGAAAATAGTATAAAACCGAGTTGGACAAAATCTGAAAAGCAGTATATTGAAACTGGAGGTACTATTGAATTTGCTTGCAAGAATGGCTATCAGAAAGATTCACAAACATCACAATTTCAAGTACAAGGTTCAGAAGGAAAGCTGTGGTATCCTAAATGTGTCCATAAGTATTATCGTTTTTCCATCAACGTTTCCTCCAATCATTGGATTTTTTAGGAAAAGTTCCTAAATATAGGATGCTAAAAATAGGCAGCTTAACAAATTCTCCAGGAATATCAAATCTCTCTTCTTTTGTTTTCATAAATCTGTAGAATTAAGTTGAGGTCAAGCCTTTATGGAATACTTGTCATGCTACCTCTTAATTAAGCATAAAAACTTTATTTTCTTATAATGCTAAAGAGTTGTTAGGTGACATAATTGGTTTTTCTTCATTCTCAAAGAGGACCAAAATGACATCACTATATTAGAGTCGATTTGCAATGTATTGGACTTTGTCTGATCAGACCAGTACAAATTTAGAATGCTCTACCACAGGTCCTACACATATTGAGGATGTGAACATTTGGGGTGGATTCTCTAAATTTGTGCATCTTGTGTATATTTTCAGCTACTTCAATTCTGCTTTACTCACAGAACACAGCACTTTCTTTGATATTGGGTAGTCCTGTGCCAGTGTCTCCTATGTCATACGATCAATTCCAAAGTTCTTCAGAGAGACTTTGAGTGTGTCCTTGTATCATTTCTGACTGCCATATAAGCACTTGCCTTGTGTGGGTTCTCCATAAAACAGTCTTTTAGGTGACTTGACATTTGTATAACATGACCAGCCCACTAGAGCTGTGCTTTCTGAAGTAGAGTTTGAATGCTTGTCAGTTTATTCAGAAATAATCAACAGAGGGAAAGCACTAAACTTGAGAGAGATTAGGAAAGGCTTTCTATGAGTGTGCAGCCAAGATTACAGTGACTTAATACATTCACATTAATAGCAACATCATTTCAAGGGATGATGGGGGTCCCATCAAAGAAGATGATGGCATGTTGACAATTTGTTTTCCTGAATGAACCATTCTATTACAGCAGATAAAGAAGGCAGATTCCCACCATCTGTTGAAAATGGTAACATTACCACACCAGAGACGTCAAATATGCAACTGAATCTATGGTGGAATACAGGTGCCAAGACCATCACAGCCTGGAGGGATCTAGTACAATTAAATGCCAGCATGGAATACCCATTGCTAGAGAAAAATGACTAGATTAATTTCTATGACATTTCTCACACATACTAGTTGTGTGACCTTTGGCAAATCCTTCAACCCCTCAGTGCCCAGTCAGTATAACTCTCTAAAAACTATACGCAACAGATGAATTGGTGATCTGCTCTGCTACAGTGATTCCCTCAACCAGGCAAAATCACAAGTCTGAACCAAAAAATGTAGCTTAATAATAACCCAGGAGATGATATCAGAGCATTTTTCTCATGTCAGACGTTTGATGAGGACAGGGCAAACAGCATTATTCCCATTTTATAAAAGATGAAATGGAAGCACAGAAGGCTCTGTGGGAAGAAGGCAGGCATGGATTGTCCATGGTCAAAAGCTAGTTCAATTAGGGTCAGGAAAAGGATCCATCCCTACTGACTCAAAGTTGAGTAGTTTGCCTAATACACAATGTGACAGGAACATGCTGTTTGAAATTGCATGTTTACAATCAAATAGAAAGCAGTAGGAAGAAAAGGAATGAATAGGTTGCTGAAATTTTTTGAACTGTAACTCAAAATTTTCCCATCTGTCCCTGGTGGGTGTGCTTCCAGTAGTACATCAGATCTCTAAAAAAAGTGGTTTCCCCAGAACATACAATTCACTGAATTAATTTTCAGGAGATGACCACAAGAGTGTTCCATTTTATGAAGGTGATTTCCAACTGATTCCTCTCTGATATGGTAACATTCAACTGTGGTCAGTAGTTTTGACTGACAAGACTTGAGATTTAGAGTATCCAGCACTTCCTTCAAAGTGTCTGTTCATGCAGATGTCTCCCCTAGAACTAAGCTCTGTCCAAATTTTAATAAGCAAACTTGTTACTTTCTTCTTTTCCTCTTGTGCAATCTTTGATTGGAAATCATAGTGACAGCATTTGATGGTAGCCCAAAATATACTCCTTCAAAGAAAAGCAGAGAAGATAGTGGTATGGAAAGGAAGAGAGAATAGAATGATGGCTTGGAATTAGCCTTCTCTATAAGGGCTTAGGGATGGGTTGGAAAAGGTATAAGACAAAATGGGAATTAGAAGTACCTGGGAATCAGACAGACGTATTGACGGGGATCTGATGAGGTTGTCAAGAAATTTGATAATGCATGTTCCTAAACTCTTCATCTTTCTATTTTCCCTATTGCAATTTTCAACTTTTCCATTTATCTTTATTTAAAGGAAGACCAAAGAGCTCTTACAGTTTTCACAATCATAAGACTTTTGTTTTGTTTTTAAATTCAGGATTCTACTTTCTGGTTCCACTGATGGGCTCCTTGAATGTCGTCTCATTCTGGCGTGGAGATAAGTCCCAGCAGGGCAGGACAGCAAAGTTCAAATGCTGGTCAATTTCACTAATATGATATTAGTCTTGAGGATTATCAATTAGCTACATTATCAGTATATAAGAAACATTGTCATCAATGACACCATCATTTAAAGGGATGACAGAGTTTCATCTATGTGGATGGCAACATATTAATCACTAATTTTACTGAATGCACTATCATATTAGTAGAGAAAAATTAGTAGAGAAAAAATCCCTTCCTCTCCATCTATTGAAAATAGAAGTGTTATAAAAAAAATTTCAGACTATATACCAGCACCCAAGGGCAGGACAAAATTTGAACCCAGTTTCTTTCATCTTTCCATTTATCTTTATTTACAGAGATACTAAGGAAACTTTTCCCCTTTTCTTAATGGAGTTGTATTTGTTTTATTTTATTTTAATTGGGAATGATGCTTTCTTTCACAATGTTCTAGTCTGATGACTCATTGTATCTATCATAAAGGTGAGCATGGCTCCTGGGAGGGTGGGCCAGTAAAGTACAAGTGCTGGAAGGCATCACCATTATGGTTTTAGTTTTTAAAACTGCATAATTAGAATGGTTTTGGAGAAAGAGAGAGTAAGTAATAGCATATGATCATAACTCAAGCAATATTGTCATCAAAGATACTATCATGTTAATGGATTATGGGAGCTACATATAACTAATTGGTTGGCAAAATATTGACCATTTATTTTCCTGAATGTGCCATTTACTGGCAAATAGAGAATGCAGAGCCCCACCATCTGTTGAAAGTGGTGTCATTAGATGAGCATGAGAGAGTTTCCCAAGGCTACATATCTAGTAAATGACAGAACTGGAACTAGAATTCAAGCATTACAACTCCAAGTCAAGTAGGTCCCCCAACCTTACCATACCATGCTGCCCTCATAGGTAATCTAGCTTCATCTTCTTCATTTGAAATTTTTCATAAACACATTATTTAAATTTATGGTTTTATTTTGTTTAGGCCATTTTGAGTTTGTTGAGAATTGCAAATAATTTACTTTAAATGTGACAATTTTTCATAAACACACTAAGTGTAAGGTTTTTTGGTTTATGTAATTTTTAATTTGGGGGGAAAATATTACAAATTATTTACCCTATATGTAATAATTCCTTGAATTACCTCACTGAATGTAACTATGTAATTTTTTCCCATTTCAGATTTGGGATGTGGAGTGCCCCCAGAGTTTGAGAATGCTAACATTATTGGTTCTAAAAAGCACTGGTATCTTTCTGGAGAAACAGTGCACTATCCATGTCATACCGGCTTTCAAAATATGGGCTCAAACAGCATAACCTGCTCTGAAGGGAAATGGACTGGATCACTATCTTGTAATGATTTTGGCTTAGTTTAATTATTATGATAATGTGACATTATTATTAAGCAATTGATAAGTGCCTGGAAGTCCACAAAACAAACCATTAAGCATGCCTCCATAAAACTTGCCCTTTAAAAAAAACAAAAATACACAAAAAAACCCTGAGAAACACATATATTACTAAAGAAGATCTTTGACAAATCCTCTAGGGTTATGTATCAGACCTGTGATTTTATCAGTAGAGTGAACTCCAAATGAGGGGACTCCTACAATGCAGAGAGCTACTTTCTCTGCAACTTATTCTCTTGGAGAGTTGCCTAAAAAGTTAAATGACTTGTTCAAGTCACATAACCAGTATTTGTCAGAGGTGGGTCTTGAACCAATGTCATTCTGGCTTCAAAAATGGCTATTAGCTAATCTTCCATGATGACTTTCTTTTTTATTATTAAATTTTATTTTTAATTTCTGGAATAACATAAGAATTTCCATAACATAGTAAAATAAAAAAAATGATTTAACATGATACTGCAAATTTATGATGCACAAATATTTGAAAACACCTTTCACGTTGTCACCCAAGTTTTCCTTTTTATAGGCTAAACATTGTAAGCGCCTTCAGCTAGTCCTCATGAGATATGAACTCATGGGTCTTTGCTATCTTGACTGACCTCCTCTCTATACTCTTTTCTCATAACTGTCCTTCCTAAAATATGGTGATCAGAATTAAATACAATACTACAAATATGATCTCACAGATCAGAGTATGGTATCACCTCCCTTTTCTCAGAAGACTTGACCCTCTCAATACAGTTTAAGATTTTATTATCTTTTTTGGCTACCATTTCAATAGAGTGTATGCTCCTTGAGAGCATAAACTCATTTGCTTTTGTATTTGTACCCTTAGTACCTGGTGTATAGAGTAGGTATTTAATAAATTATTTCTAATTGATTAACTGGTTTTATGGATTTCTTTTTAGAAAGAAATGTAATGGAAAGAAAAGAGAAATGGAAAACTGGAGGAGTGGGAAAAAAGAAAGAGGGGATAAGAAAGATAGTTTCAATCACAAATGTGTTTTTTAAATAAATTAACAAATCAACAATCTGACATATCAAATGACTGACATGAAATCTCATATAATTGGCATCCTTTATGTCTAAGTCATATTCTCCTTTGGAGTTTGTCTTGGTAAAAGTTGTGTGATGTTGAAGTGTGGGTATCAGTTTGAAAAAATATAGAAGCCTATTGTAATGGTTTTAAGTCTAAAATACATGTCTCTCTGGAGTGATCGAGGAAAAACTATACAAAAATGCACAAACGGAAAGGTAGAATCAAAAAACTGAAAGCCAATAATCAGTACAATCATGTAACCCAATATCTGATTTTCATTTCCATGAAATAGTATGGCAGACTTTGTCAGATACCTTGCTGATGATCGAGGAAACTATGAATGCGCCATTTCCCTGGTCTGCTCATCTAATAAATGTGTCATAAAAGAAGATGAATAGGTCTATGATGACCTGCTCTTAATAAGGCCATAGTGGCTTCTAGGAAACTTTCCTTTTCAAAATGCTTATAAATCATCCCTTTAATATTATGTTCTAGAATTTTGTAAGGAATATAAGCTAAGCTGAGTTATCTCTAGCTTGAAGAATCCATCCATTTTCCTTCTTTTCCAAGTTAAAACATTTACTCTTCTCCAGTCCTACAGTAAAACCTCCCATTTTCAAAGACCTTTCAAACATCACTGACAGTGCTTAAGCAATCATAACTACTCTCATTTCATGAGACACTCAGAAATGAATTCTAGATAATGTCATATATTTCCTTACTCATATCCCTAATAAGGCAGCTTCATGGTACAGTGGATAGATTTCTGAGCCTGAAATCAGAAAGACACATCTTCCTGAGTTCAAATCTAGCCCCTGATACTTACTACCTGTGTGACCTTGAGCAAGTCACTTAGACCTCGTTTGCCTCAATTTCTCATCTATAAAATGAGCCAGGGAAGGAAATGGCAAACCACATCAGTGTCTTTTCTAAGATAACCCTAAATGGGGTCACAAAGAGTTGGACCAATTGAACAATAAACCCTAAATGGGGTCACAAAGAGTTGGACCAATTGAACAATATGAACTAGAGGCCTCCACCATCAAGCCAGATAGCTTTGGTAGATGAAATATGGAGATATTTCAGTATTAAAGACTCTCTGATCCTTGAACAGCTATGCCCGCTTTCAATTAATGACTCAAAGTGTGGTGTTAATAGAAGGAAGTTAAGATATGACAAGAATTAAATACCAATAGAAAATAAGTCTACCACAGAGGAGTCTGGGAAAGGGGGAAAAGTAACACAGTGTGGTAGAAGAAAAAGATCATCCAGATCATCCAGACTCTGAACTCAAGTCACAACTTATAAGCTATGTCATCTTGAGTATGTCTCTTAATTTCTGTATCTGTTTCTATCCCTAT
This sequence comes from Bettongia penicillata ogilbyi, assembly GCA_023548195.1. Classification (NCBI taxonomy): domain Eukaryota; kingdom Metazoa; phylum Chordata; class Mammalia; order Diprotodontia; family Potoroidae; genus Bettongia; species Bettongia penicillata. Next base: position 790,034 of record JAJHZJ010000702.1, read on the forward strand.
GAAAGATGTGTTGTTTCTGTTGCTACCTCTTTGTATCAGTAAATACCCCAACAGGGGGGCCTGCTATCACAGGTTCTTAGATCTGCATTCATAAAAGGAAAAGCAACTGTTGAGGGGTTAACAATCACTTTAATCAAGTACATGTATCATTCCTTTAATCAAACACATATAATATTCACCTAGTTCAGGGGTGTTAGCACCCTGAACTTCAAAGAAAATACAGAGAAATTAAAAGTCAATAGACATGGCTTTCTCTGTATGAATTCAACAGACAGTTGGACCCCAACTGTCTGACCACAGTTACCAGAAAGTGAAGCATGCCATCTGGGCTGGAGGGGTCCTTAACAGTTTCCCAGAGGTTTCATCTGGTCAAGCAAACATTTCCAGCCAGTAAGCCCCAAAATAAAACTTCACCCTCAGAGTCTTTATACTCTTTTTAGAGCCAGAGGATATCACATCCCTGGAGACCCAGTGACTCATTAACAAAAGGTATGGACCTTCTTACAAATCTTCTCAGACCTGACAATGCAGGGAAAAGACCCTCCCCAGTCACATTCAAATAGAGACATTATACTTCTTGATTATACCAAAACAAAAACAACCAAAGATCCTATTTTACTTGCCATTATGCTCTTTCATCTACTTCCACTTCTTGAAAGAGGTGGGAATAGCTATAATAAAAATTCCATTAACTCTCATATAGGGTTATTTTGAGAAAAGTACTTCATAAACATTGAAGTCTGTAAAAAAAAATTAACTGTGTGGTATTGCTATATTTACTTAGGGTTTGCTCTTCCCACCTGTTCCCTGGAAAGAGACACAACCTAGGTTAAAAACTATACCCTTGCTTAAATCCTCCAAAGTCAGCTTGAGCTGAAAAAGGCAAGTATTAAAAATTCTTATCTAAGGTTAAGCAATTAAAAAAATGTATCAAGTGCTTATTGCATGGATGTATTTGGGAATATAAATACAAAGAATTAAATAATCTCTATGTAAAGGGAATTTAAATAGGCTACATTTCATTCAAATCAACAAACACGTGGAGGCAGTATGTAGCAGTGTAAGTAATGAATAAATAGAGTTATGAAGACTTGAGTTCAGGTCTTGCTGCTGACACACATTGGCTATGTGACTCTATTAATTTATGCTATAGGCAACCCTAAGACTAAAAATTGCAAAGAAAGTAGCAATCTTCACTGGTATATTTCCTTTCTGGATATTCCAAAAATGTCATAGGTAGATAGATAGATGATAAATAATTTATTAAGTGCTTACTATGTGCCAGAAACTGTGCTAAGGTTTAGGAGCATATATACAAGAAAACAATTCACTCACTACCCTGAGACATCCCACATGCTAATTGGAGAAGATAATATAAAAGAAATCTGGAAAGTGGGGTTGGAGGAAAGGGAAAAGATACCCAAGGGGTCAGATTGACTGGTGAAGAATTAGAGAAGCTAGAAAGTGAGTCAAAGTTAGGGGTGAGAGGCAACAAATTAAACACAGCTGGCTCCTCTCATGAAATGGTGAGGTTGGTAAAATTACACACCTGGTTTAAAAAAACAGACAAATGAAAGGAGACAGCAAAGTTGCCTACCCTCTAGAATACAGCTCATTAGGGGTGTTTTGTTTTTCGCATACATAAAGAGCAAAGACAGTCCAGAAGAGGAGAGAGATATCATTGACTTTGCCTTCTTTGCTCAGTTTTTGTTCTTGTCCAGCTCAAACACCATATTCTATAAGAATCTATCCTGAGTCAGTCAGCTATTGGAAGAGTTTTTCCCTTAACTATATTTTGTTTTTTCTTCATTTTGTTTATACTTCTATATATACATGTTGTCTCCCATGTAAGCTCCTTGGCAACCTGGACAATTTCATTTTTGCCTTCATGTGCCCAGCACTTAGGACAGTACCTGGTTCATTTTAGGCATTTATTAAATACCTATTCAATAAATTGATTGCACAATTTCATTTGAATTCCAACCAGTGAAGAGATCGGGAGCCCCATCCTCAACACAGCTCTAATGCTGTTCTTTTGCTTGAATTTGATTTGATTTGAGCAGAATCCCCAAATGGGTTGTGAAAGATGGAAGACCATAAGAGCTTTAACAAGAGTTATAAGAAATTTTATAACTCAAAGTTTAGTAGCTGTCTAGCACCATGGACTTCAAATCACCAAAATAGCCTTTCAACAAATTTCACCTGAGAACTGATTGACTTTGGGGCTTGCCTTTAGCTAACAAGTGACCTGTAGCCTGAGCTGCATTCCAAAAATCTGTCATTCTTCTTTTGTCAAGAATAGGTTTTCTAGTCATTTCACCTTGATAGGCGACAACTAAGTGCCCAAGTAGATGGCCCTGAAGAACCTAACAGAGAGAAGCATAGTGACCATGAGCCCAATGGAAACAGAATGTGACATTCAACAGATACTCAATATAATTCTGATATGGTCCCCCAAAGAGAAATGATTTGCCCAATAGATTATGGCACCACCAAAGGACACTAATAGTCCTACAGGTATTAATTGCTCCCCACAGTATCTAGCACACAGTACTCACTCCATAAATGCATATTGACTTTAATTGTGCTGAAGTTCCTTGGCTACATGTATGCCCTCCATGCCTCATGGACACATGGGTTCTTTTTACGTATGCTTTTCCTGGTGATGGTGTCATAAACTATGGAAGTGCATGCCAAATACGTATGAAGTATGGATAACCTTTTCTTGTCACCTAATTTACAATGTTATTTGATTTTATGTCTCTTATTTTGAACTAATATGGCTGGCTAATAAAGTCACACAGAATGATGGGAGCTCATGAACAATGGTTTTACACAGGCACTGAATCACAGGGGTTCTTGAACCTATATTAGCTTTTTGCAGACCCCTGAGTGAAAAGAGAATGCCCTAGGGGATGAACAAAAGATTATTAGCTACAATATGCAAGACAACGTGCTACAAAGACAAAAATGAAATAGTCCCTCCACTCAAGTAGTTGATTTTCTACTGTTAGAATAAATTGTTTACATAGGTTAAAAAAAATAACAATTTCAGTGGAAGAGGGAGCATTAGGCAGTGATGTAAAGTACACAGAGAATAGTAACAGTAGGAATCCTGACTTCGTCTTTTAAAAGACCTGTATTTGGTAAAATGTTGCGGTCAGTATGGTAACGGTTCTTCTTCTTCTCTTCTCCAGTGAGTGGTGTCCCTTAAGGAGACTGGGAGATTTCACTCACATCCATTCTCACCACCTTGAATATAGCTGGTAACAGCCTATGGGGTTTTGTGTAATTTAACCAAATTGCCTATGCTCTTTAAGATGTAAGTATTTGAGACTTAAGAGAGATAATTAGGGAGACATTTGGAGTTGTTTCTCAGCTCATAATGAAGTGATGAGCACACTTTTGGAAAGGAGAAATATCAACCAGGTACCCATAAGAGAAAGAACATGATTATTTGTAGAAAATAAAGCTAAACCTTGTGTTGGTGAAAGAAGCTTCCTTGAAGACACCCCTAGGATGTCAGGATCTTGCAGTCTGGGGAAGCTTTAATTAAGTGAAAGGTAGACAAGAGTAGTAATAAAAAAAAAAGTGGCAAAAGTCTGATAGTAGAACTGTAATTGAAAGAGAAATGTGGTTGCTACCAGACAGGGAAAACTCTGGAGTCTTTGTCCTGGATAGAGAAAATTTTCATTTGGCAGAGGGCTTCACCTGAGTTTGAGAATATCCTCTGATGATACCTGCTGGAGATTATATAGATTTGAAATAGAACCACAGTGTGGAGTAATCTTTGCTCCTATGAAGCTTTCTGCAAGATCTGCATACTTATGATGGCAAATACCTGAGATTCTATAAAGATACTTATTTTGGCTAAGTGCCTCCTACCTCTCACCTGTACTCTTTTGATGTGCTCAGCACTTAGCATCATGCCTAGCACATAGCAGGCATTTAATAACTGTTTATTAAATAATTGGTTGCTTGATTTTAGAGTTGCATTGCTCACTCTAATCTGCAGTCATTCTAGCAGGTCTAGATCACCAGAGGTAGATCACCATCACAGTGTTACACTCAAAGTCTGAGTTCAAGGATAAGCTTGTTGAAGGAACATACAATTCTCCACAACACTCTAGCTCTTGAGCCCCTATCTATATTGATTTCTACATATACAATCAGCCACTCATGAGGTAATGCACTTACTTGATAGATAATATTTACATGGCCACTCACAATAGTGATTTTTCTAGATCTTGGACACAAGAATTTGATTAACAAAAAGGCAAAATAAATATTGTAGAAACTAATATATTAAAATCAATGCATAAAAATAAATACATCACAAAATGTAGGAATCTAAATCACATCAATGCACTCAATATCTGTGGCAAAGATATTTACTTAATTACTTACACATACCTGCAGGGAACCTTGCAGGGAAAACACGTGAGGGAAGAAAAGTCATGTCTTTAGGGTAACTCTGGAATTCCGGTTTTGATGGCATTAGTCCATTTGGAAACACCTGCACCAAACATGCCTGCTTTTCAACTTACTGCTTGACAGTCACTTTTTACTGTTATCACTGTCATTGCTTTTAAGGTAGATAAGCCCTCTCCTCTTCTCTACTTGAAAATAGCACTTAAAGCTGTATCAATTTACAATCACTTTAAAATGCTATTTAGAAAGCATTACCTTTTAATGTGAATAGCAGTTCTCTATAAAATTCATCAAACTGTATTTCTCTGAGCTATAAAGAACAGATCAAACAGTTGGTTACTTACCCATGTTTCATTGTCTTGTTGCAATGGAGCTTACAGCAACACAGCTCAGGATGATTCTAAATTAAGGCAAACAAAACTTACTCAGGTCCTTGACATACCAAAGCATCTACAAAGCCTCACCTGTTTTTCTTCCCAAGATAGAGGTAGCAAAAAAGAGGCTATGAGAAATTTCAACTCTTTCCAATCCTAAGTAGTGTTGAAAGACACTAGTTATCATTGGTTCTTAGTTTATGAAGTCAGTTCTTTCCTCCACCAGAAGAAGACTTCAGTCAGTTGGCTATTTTTAACTACCATGGTACTAACATGGTACAGATTTTTAGGCCCTTGCTTTATCTTCAGTTCTTACCCTCAGGTTCCTGTGTCAGGTTTTTCTTTCAGTTTCCTATACTTAATTTTTAAAAATCTGATTCTGTTATATTTCAGTGGTTTTAATGAGAACCTTTTGGTTCTCAGAGAAACATCTTTCACTTAAAGTCACAACTCTCTAAACTTACCCTATGCAATTGATAATCCTTGTAAAATTATATTTCAATCTCTAAGTTACTAGTCAATTTTCTTTTAGTTTTGCGTCTTCTAGTCATCACATAGTTAGACGCAAGTGATCTCAGGTATCACAATATTTTGTAAAGGTAAAAAATTCAACATGCTCCAAACATTGCTTTGGTATCACTGAAACTGTGGAGGTTTTTTATTCATATTTTTCTATGTCTCAACAAATAAAACTTCTTTGCCTCTTTGTTACACCAAATTATTCATGTAAAAGCAAGGCATTAATCTATATTGTTCACAAGAGGATTTGAGTATATTTATATCACAGTTAATTTTCTGTCAAAACTGTTTAAATCTCATTTCAAAGTGGTATTTCCTCATATACATATACACATATTAATAATTTTTCATAAAATAAAGTTCATCTCCTTTTAGGTATTAATCTATAACAGAAACAGCATCACACATGCTTTTACAAAAATTATAAATGTTTTCCTTTACATGAAAAATATTTTTGGGGCCCTTTTCATCAATAAAAAGATCCAGCTGGACAGCGTACCATAGATGCAACACATAAATCTTTGGGAAAAGTTTGCTCATTGTTAAGTGGTTTTTCATGAGAAATATCTCTGAGGAGGTAGAGTCAAGATGGTGGAGTGGGAGCAACCACTCACCTAAGCTCTTTAACAAACTACTTCAGATACCTCCAAGGAGAGAATCTGATGAAACTTTGGAGGTGCAGAATCCAATAGGAGACAGACTGTGTCAGATTCATAGCCCAAGACAGACTGGAAGGTTGATGGGAAGGATCTGTTCCACAGGAGTGAGCCCACAGCGCACATCACAGTGCATCCAGTGCAGCAGAATGGGAGGGGCCGCACAGCAAGCACAGCAGCAAGCAGAACCTGCTGAGCAGCAGCCCAGGGTGAGAGATCAACAGAGTCAAGTGAGTGACAGCCCCTGAGCCCCAGATATCAGCCATGGCAGCTCCTGAGACGTTCAGCTTGCAAATTAAACTTCTGTAAGTCACCTACATCAACTTCCAGGAGCCAAGATGGCAAAGTGATCAGTAAATGCTCTCTCCTCTCTCCCAGATGACCTCTAAAGAACCATAAAATATTTCCCCAGGAAAATCCTGGATCAGTGGAAACAGCAGAGGGGGCAAATAGTCTTATAACACCTGAGGCTAAGAAAATAGCTAAGGGGGATTCCTCCTACTGTGGAAGAGGCAAACAGGAAGGAGAGGGGCCCCAGGAGAGTGGAAAGTCTCACTAAGATGCAGGTGTGCTTCAGCACTAGGAGAGGAGCTCCAGGGGAAGTGGAAACTTGCACTAAGACCCAGGCAAGCCTCAGCGCTAGGAGAGGAGCCCCAGGAGGAGTGGAAACTCACACTAGAATCCAGGTGTGACTCAAAATTCCAGGGGAAATGAGAAGACAATAGAGCAGCTGGGATCAACAACCCCTGGGCTTGCCTTTGACTAAGCTCAGCTGAAGAGATCTCCCTGGACCAGTCCACCCCTCCCTTGCACTGAACAAGCTAGCCCCAAGGCTGATAGGGGAAACACAAAACAAAAAGATAAAAAGACACTTGCCCTTGTTTTTTTTTTTCTCACCAGTCAGCTCAACACCAAGTTCTGCAGCTTCTAACTGAAAGAACCAGAAGCCACAATACACAATCACCATCATGAGCAGGAAAAAGCAAAATAAGGGCAAAAAAAACATAGAATATTTCTATGGGGACAAAGACCACAACATATATACCAAACAGGTCAGTAGTGAGACTGTACTTCCATCTGAAACTTCAGAAGCGACTCTGAACTGCTCACATCCACAAACAGCTCCTCTGGAACAGCTGAAGAAGGAAATAGAAGAAAAACTAGTCAATGATTTTAAAAATATGAAAAAAATAAATCCAGGAAGAGAACATCTATTTAAAAAGGAAAATTGGGGGGTAGAGCCAAGATGGCAGAGTAGAAAGACACACATACTCAGGGTCTCCCCACATAGCCCATGAAATACCTGTAGAGAGGGATTCTCAACAAATTTTGGAGCAGCAGAGGTGGAGAACAACAGAGTGGAGGAGATTTCCAGCCTAGGGTGATGTGAAAGGTCCACAGGAGACGTCTGTTGCACCAGACGCAGAGCACAGCATGGAGCCCAGCTCAGCTTTGGCCTCAGCTTGTGAACAGCCCTCCAGGGCAGAATCTTCAGTCTCAGAATCCCCAGTTGCAGCAGCAGCAGGTCCACAGATCCCTCAACCAACAGGCACCAGGGGTCACTGATGGGGGTCTTTTCAGCTGGCCTGGAAGGGAGAGGGACCTTCCCATGGCTCTGGCCTCAAGCAGCAGCCCACAGAGGCCACATCGGCCAGGCAGCAGGAGTTCTCACAGCAGCCCCAGACCACTGCTGGATCATAGAGACCCCTGAGGCACTGAGGGATCTGATCTTTGTCTCACACTGAATGGTGGCCCTGCCCCCACAGCTTGACTGAATCCCACCCACCCACCCACCCCCAGTGCTGGCTTGGCAGAACTGGAGGCCAGGTGCCTATGTAGAAGAAACTCTGTTAAGAGTCTGGGCACAAAAATCCTTCCCTGCACCCAAACAAGTACATGCTTGATTGTGCCATCTTGGAGGAACTGACATCTTAGAGATTGCCATATTATACCCTCCCCTTTACAAAGGACCCAAAAGTCAAGTAACTGGTTGGGAAAATTCCCAAAAAAGGGAAAAAATAAGACCATAGAAGGTTACTTTCTTGGTGAACAGATATCTCCTCTCTTCCTTTCAGATGAAGAAGAACAATGCTTGCCATCAGGGAAAGTCATAGAAGTCAAGGCTTTTGTATCCCAAACATCCAAAATAAATATTCAATGGGCTCAGGCCATGGAAGAGCCCAAAAAGGATTTTGAAAATCAAGTTAGACATGTGGAGGAAAAACTGGGAAGAGAAATGAGAGAGATGCAAGAAAAGCATGAAAAGCTAAAGGAGACCCCAAAAAATGCTGAAGAAAATAACACCTTGAAAAATAGGCTAACTCAATTGGCAAAAGAGGTTCAAAAAGCCAATGAGGAGAAGAATGCTTTAAAAAGAAGAATTAGCAAAATGGAAAAGGAGGTTCAAAAGCTCACTGATGAAAATAGTTCTTTCAAAATTAGAATGGAACAGATGGAGGCTAATGACTTTCTGAGAAACCAAGAAATCACAAAACAAAACCAAAAGAATGAAAAAATGGAAGATAATGTGAAATATCTCATTGGAAAAACAACTGACCTGGAAAATAAATCCAGGAGAGACAGTTTAAAAATTATGGGACTATCTAAAAGCCATGATCAGAAAAAGAGCCTAGACATCATCTTTCATGAAATTATCAAGGAAAACCAGAGGGCAAAATAATTATTCAAGGAATCCACAGATCACCACCTGAAAGAGATCCAAAAAGAGAAACTCCTAGGAACATTGTGGCCAAATTCCAGAGTTCCCAGGTCAAGGAGAAAATATTACAAGCAGCTAGAAAGAAACAATTCAAGTATTGTGGAAATACAATCAGGATAATACAAGATGTAGCAGCTTCTACATTAAGGGATCAAAGGGTATGGAGTATGATATTCCAGAAGTCAAAGGAACTAGGACTAAAACAAAGAATCACATACCCAGCAAAACTGAGTATAATATTTCAGGGGGGAAATATAGTCTTTCAATGAAATAGAGGACTTTCAAGCATTTTTGATGAAAAGACCAGAGCTGAAAAGAAAATTTGACCTTCAAACACAAGAATCAAGAGAAGCATAAAAGGGTAAACATCAAAGAGAAATCATAAGGGACTTACTAAAGTTGAATGTTTACATTCCTACATGGAAAGACAATATTTGTAACTCTTGAAACTTTTTTCAGTAACTGGGTGGTTGGTGGGATTACACACACACACACACACACACACACACACACACACACACACACACATACATACACAGAGAAAGAGAGAGAGACAGAGAGCACAGAGTGAATTGAATAGGATTGGATCATATCTTTAAAAAATGAAATTAAGTGGTGAGAGAGAAATATATTGGGAGGGGAAAGGAAGAAATGGAATGGGGCAAATTATCTCTCATAAAAGAGGCAAGCAGGAGACTTTTCAGTGGAGGAAAAAAGAGGGGAGGTGAGAGAAAAACATGAAGCTTACTCTCATCACATTTGACTAAAGGAAGGAATAAAATGCACACTCATTTTGGTATGAAAACCTATCTTACAATACAGGAAAGTGGGAGAGAAGGGGATAAGCAGGGTGGGGGGATGATGGAAGGGAGGGCAATGGGAGGAGGGAACAATTTGTAATCAACACTCTTGGGGGAGGGACAGGATCAAAAGAGAGAATAGAAGCAATGGAGGGCAGGATAGATGGAGGGAATTATAGTTAGTCTTACACAACACAACTATGATGGAAGTCATTCGCAAAACTACACAGATATGGCCTATATTGAATTGCCTGCCTTCCCAAAGGGAATGGATGGGGAGGGAGGGATGGGAGAGAAGTTGGAACTCAAAGTTTTAGGAACAACAGTTGAGTATTGTTCTTGCAACTAGGAAATAGAAATTCAGATAATGTGGTATAGAAAGTTATCTTGCCCTACAGGACAAAAGAGAAGATGGGGATAAGGGAAGGGAGGGGTGTTAGAAGGGAGGGCAGATCGGTGATAGGGGCAGTTAGAATGCTCAGCGTTTTGGGGTGGGGGGAGGGGAGAAATGGGGAGAAAATTTGGAACCCAAAATTTTGTGGAAATGAATGTTGAAAAGTTAAATAGATAGATAGGTAGATAGACAGGCAGACAGACAGACAGACAGACAGACAGACAGACAGACAGACAGACAGACAGACAGACAGACAGATAGATAGATAGATAGATAGATAGATAGATAGATAGATAGATAAAAATTAAAAAATAATAAAGAGAAAAATTGAACAAATAGAAGAGGAAGTGGAAAAACTAACTGGAGAAAATAATTCCTTAAAAGGAAAAATTGGACAGATGGAAAAGGAGATGCAATAGTTAACTGAAAAAACAATTTGATAAAAATTAGAATTGGGCAAGTAGAAACTAATTACTCTATGAGACAACAAGAATCAGTCAAACAAAATCCAAAGAATGAAAGATGGAAGAAAATGCCAGGTATCTAGTTGGAAAAACAACTGACCTAGAAAATGGATCCTGGAGATAAAATTTAAGAAGTATTGGCCTGCCAGAAAGCCATGATGAAAAAAAGAGTCTGGACAATATCTTCCAGGGAATCAAGAAAAATGGCCCAGACATGCTAGATCCAGAGGGCAAAATAGTCATCGAAAGAATTGACTGTTCACCTCCCAAAAGGGACCCCAAACTCAAAAGGCCAAGAAATATTGTTATCAAATTCCAGAACTATCAAGTGAAGGAGAAAATACTACAGGCAACCAGAAAGAAATAATTGGAATATCGAGGAGCTACAGTCAGGATCACACAGGACCTTGAGCTTCTATATTAAAAGATCGAAGGAATTGGAATCCAATATTCCATAAGGCAAAGGAGCTGAGAATGCAGCCAAGGATCAACTATCCAGCAAAGTTCAGCATAACATGTCAGACAAGGAGATGGTCATTCAATGAAGTAAGGGATTTCCAGGCCTTCCTGACAAAAATGCCAGAACTTAATAGAAAATTTGATCTTCCAACCCAGGTCTCAAGACAGGCATATAAAGGTAAATGGGGAGAAAAAAAACAAAACCTGGTTACTCAATTTGGGCAAATTGTTTACCTCCCTATAAGTGAAGATGATACCTGTTAATCTTGAGAACTGTACATCTATTATGTAAAATAAAAGGGATATACATAGAGAGAATGGGTATAAAGTAAATGATGTGATGATAAAAATATGATTTAAGCATGTGAAGGTATTGTAACAAGAGGTGTGAAAAGGTGGAAGCAGAAAATCATAAATAACATCACAGGAAGAAGTACAAAATTATAGTAGAGGGAAAGAGGGGAGGGAGATGAGCATTGTTTCAGAGGTACTGTCATCTGATTTGGTTCAAGGAGGGAACAATAAATTTAAGTATATAATTCTAATTAGCTCTATAGGCAGTGGGAGGGGAAGGTGGAAGAAATGGGAGGGGAAGATAAACAGGTAGGAAGAAGTAGTAAGGATAAAGGGAAGTAAAAGGGAGGAGGGCTAAAAGAAGGAAGGAAAGGTTGCAGGAGGTGGTGGTAAAAAGTTAAAAATACTGGGGAAGGGAAGAGAGAGAGGAGAACTAAAAGCACAAAGTGGGGTAAAGAGAATGGAGGGAAATACACAGATTGTAATCATAACTGTGAATGGGAATGGAATGAACTCTCCCATAAAACGGAGATGGATAGTGGAATGGATTAAAAGCCTTAATCAAACACTATGTTGTTTATAAGAAACACATTTGAAATGGGGCATACATATAGGGTGAAGGTAAAAGGTTGGAGTAGAATATATTGTGCTTCAGCTGATGTAAGAAAAGCAAGGATAGCAATCCTGATCTCACACAAAGCAAAAGAAGAAATAAATCTAAACAAAAGAGGGAAGGAAGGAAACCACATCCTGCTAAAAGGCACCATAGACACTGAAGCAATATCATTACTAAGCATGTATGCTTCAAGTGGTATAGCATCCAAATTCTTAGAGGAGAGGGGGAAGTTGAAGGAAGAAATATACAGCAAAACTATACTAGTGGGGGACCTCAACCTCCCTCTCTCTGGACTTGATAAATCTAACCTCAAAATAAACAAGAAAGAGGTTAAAGAGATAAATAAAACCCTGGATAAGGTAGATATGATAGATCTCTGGAGACTATTGAATGGGAATAGAAAGGAATATACCTTTTTCTCAACAGTATATGGCACATATACAAAAGCTGACCATGTACTAGGATATAAAAACCTCACAATCCAGTACAGAAAGGCAGACATAGTCAATGCATCCTTCTTAGATCATAATGCAATAAAAAAATATGTAATAGAAGGCCATGGAAAGATAAACCAAAAATCAATTGGAAACTAAATCCTAAAGAAGGAGTGGGTTAAACAGCAAATCATAGAAACAACCAACAACTTCATTCAAGACAATGACAATAATGAGACAACCTACCAAATCTTATGGGATACTGCAAAAGCAGTTCTTAGGGGAAGTTTTATATCTTTGAATGCCTACATAAATAAAATAGAGAAAGAGGAGATCAATGACTTGGGTATCCAGCTGAAAAAGCTAGAAAAACAACAAATTGAAAATCCCCAAGTAAATACCAAGTAAGAAATCCTGAAAACCAAAGGAGAGATTAATAAAATTGAAATTAAGAAAACTAATGAATTAATAAATAAAACCAATCGTTTTTATGAAAAAACTAATAAAATTGATAAACCTTTGGTCAATTTGATTTTAAAAAAGACCAAAGAAAATCATATTACTAATATCAAAATGAAAAGGGTGGACTCACCTCTAACGAGGAGGAAATTAAAACAAGAATTACAAATTACTTTGCCCAACTTTATGCTAATAAATTCGACAATCTAAATGAGATGAATGAGTGTTTTAAAAAATACAAATTGCCCAGACTGACAGAAGAGGAAGTTGAATACTTAAACAACCCCATCTCAGAAAAAAAAGTTGAACAAGCCATCAATGAACTCCCTAGAAAAAAATCTCCAGGGCCAAATGGATTTACAAGTGAATTCTACCAAACATTTAAAGAACAGTTAATTCCAATGCTACATAGACTATTTGTGAAAATTGGGGAAGAAGGAGTCCTCCAAAATTCTTTTTATGATACAAATATGGTTTTGATACCTAACCCAGGAAGAGACAAAACAGAGAAAGAAAATTCTAGACCAATTTCTCTAATTAAAATAGATGCAAAAATTTTAAATAAGATTTTAGCAAAACGAATACAGCATCTTATCACGAGAATAATGCATTATGATCAGGAAGGATTAAGACCAGGAATGCAGGGCTGGTTCAATATTAGGAAAACTATTAGCATTATTAATCATTTCAACAACAAAACTCACAGAAACATTATTTGCTCAATAGATGCAGAAAAAGCTTTCAACAAAATACTGCAGCAGCTCCTATTAAAAACACTTGAGATCATAGGAATAAAGGAAACTTTCCATAAAATAATAAGCAGTATCTACCTAAAACCTTCAGCAAGCATTATATGCAATGGACATAAGCTAGATGCATTTCCAAAAAGATCATGGGTGAAACAAGGATGTCCATTATCACCACTATTATTCAGTATGGTACTAGAAATGTTAGCTGTAGCAATTAGACAAGATAAAGAAATTGAAGGAATATGAATAGGCAAAGAAGAAACTAAGTTACCACTCTTTGCAGATGATATGAAGATATACTTAGAGAATCCCAGAGAGTCAAGTAAAAAACTACTTGAAATAATAAACAACTTTGGCAAAGTTGCAGGTTACAAAATAAACCCACACAAATCTTCTGCATTCCTATATATTAGCAACAAAGTCCAACAGCAAGAGATAGAAAGAGAAATCCCATTTAAAGCAAGAGTACACACTATAAAATATTTGGGAGTTTCCCTGCCAAAACAAACCCAGGGACTATATGAACACAATTACAAGACACTCTTTGCACAAATAAAGTCAAATCTAAGTGGAAAAACATCAGTTGCTCATGGGTAGGCTGAGCCAATATCATAAAAATGACAATTATATCTAAATTAATTTACTTACATAGTGCCATACCAATTAAAATATCAGATTATTATTTTCTAGAGTTGGATAAAATAATATCAAAATTCATCTGGAAGAACAAAAGGTCCAGAATATCAAAGGGACTAATGAAAAGAAATGCTAGGGTATGTGACCTAGGGCTACCAGATCTCAAATTGTATTATAAAGCAGCAATTATCAAAAACACTTAGTACTGGCTAAGAAACAGAAGGGTAGACAAGTGGAATAGGCTAGGCATTCAAGACACAGTAGACAATGAATATAGCAATCTCCTCTTTGATAAACCCAAGGACCCCAGCTTCTGGGATAAGAACTCATGTTTGACAAAAATTGCTGGGAAAACTGGATAACAGTGTGGCAGAAACTAGGCATAGACCCATGCCTGACATCGTACACAAGAATAAAGTTCAAATGGGTACATGATCTAGGGATAAAGACTGATTCCTTGGACAAGCTGGAGGATCAATGAATAGTGTATTTATCAGATTTATGGAGAAGGGAAGAATTTTTTACCAAAGATGAGGTAGAAAGCATTATGAAGTGCAAGATGGATAGTTTTGATTACATTAAACTGAAAAGTTTTTGGACAACCAAACCCAGTACAACCAAAATTCAGAGGGATGTAGTAATTGAGAAAGAATTTTTACATCTAATCTCGGGGATAAAGCCTTCATTTCTAGAATACATAGAGAACTGAGTCAAATTTGCAAGAATTCAAGTCATTCCCCAATTGATAAATGGTCAAAAGATATGAACAGGCAATTTTCAGAGGAAGAAATTAAAGATATCTATAATCACATGAAAAAGTGCTCTAAATCACTTTTAATTAGAGAGATGCAAATCAGAACCATTCTGATGTACCACATCACACCTATCAGATTGGCAAACATGACAGAACAGGAAAATGATAAATGTTGGAGAGGATGTGAGAGAGTTGGAACACTAATTCATTGTTGGTGGAGCTATGAGCTCATCCAACCATTCTGGAGAGCAATTTGAAACTATGCCCAAAGGACTACAAAAATATGCATACCCTTTGACCCAGCAATATCGTTTCTAGGACTGTATCTGCAAGAGATCACAAAAATGGGAAAGGGTTCCATATGTACAAAAATATTTATAGCAGCACTCTTGGTAGTGACCAAGAACTGGAAATCAAGGGGATGCCCATCAATTGGGAAATGACTGAATAAATTATGGCATATGATTGTAATGGAATACTGTTGTGCTATGAGAAATGATGAACAAGAAAACTTCAGAGAGGCCTGGAAAAACTTGTATGATCTAATGCTGAGCAAAAGGAGCAGAACCAGGAGAAATTTTGTGCACAGCAATGACCACAGTTTTTTCTGATAGAGTTGGATCTTCATAGCAATGCAAGGACTTAAAAAAAAATTTCCAATGATCTAGTAAGGCAAAATGCCTTCCACATCCAGAGAAAGAACTATGGAATTCTATTGCAGAATATAGCAGATCATTGTGTGTGTGTGTGTGTATTTAATGCTATGGTTTGTTTAGTTCTTCTACACAGCATGACTATAGTGAAAATATATTCAATAGGAATGTATGTCTAGATCCTATATAGAATTGTATGCCATCTTTGGGAGGGAGGGGGGTGGGGGGGGAATCTAAGTTTTATAGTAGTGATTGTAGAACACTAAAAATAAATAAAATTAATAAATATAAATAAATTGTTTAGTAAAAAAAAAAGAAGAGAAAAAACATAAAAAAAGAAATGTCTCTGAAGTGTAAGGAGGGCCAGAGGTGGGAAAAAGAAATCAAGATCTCAAAAGGTCTAAGGGTTTAAACTTGTCTTTCCTCTGTCTTTGATTTAAGAACTAACACACCAATCAGGTGACATGCTAGATGTTTTTTGCACCTCCTCCTCCTCAGCTCTCCTGAGAAATAGAAACAACATTATACCTTTTACTTTCTGAGTTAAACAACCTGTGGGTAAGGAATGGTGCTGCCTGTTTTTTTTTTAGGGACTAGTCTGTTTTGAATCAAGAAAGTTCAATCGCTTTAACAGAAAGCTGCTTCTTCAGTCCAGTAACATCACTTATTCGGACTCATCTTCCTCAACTCTATTGTCCTGATTGTTCAAACCTCAAACAGTAGCTGTATGACTCTGAGCAAGTCACATAACTTCTATCTGCTTCTTCAACTGTAAAATGGGGATCATAATAGCACCTGCCTCCTACAATTATGATGAGGATAAAATGAGATATTAATTATAAGTTGCCTAGCACAGTGCCAAGCATATAGTAAGGATTATATTAATGTTACTTATTATTATTGTCATTACTATATCACATATTATATTATGCTGTGTTAATAGTATATTTTTTGTATTATGAGAAGAGAACAAAGGGAGTGACCAGAGAATTATTATTATTAATACTATAATAGCTAACATATATAATACTTTAAGGTTTGCCAAATTCTTTACACCTGTTATCTCATTTGATCATTACAACAGCCCTGTTAGATGCTATAGTATTTTACAGATGAAGAAATTTACTGAGAAAGGTCATATGACTTACCAATTCCAGGTCCAGCATTCTATTTACTGTGCAAGAGAAGAGAGGGGATGAAAGAGGAGGGAGTAATGGACAGAAGCTGCAAAGAAGTAGATTTTAACTCACTGTAAGAAAAAAACTTCCTAATAATTTGAGTTGTCCAAAAATGCAATGTCCTGCCTTGGGAGGTATTAATTTCTCCCTCATTTGAGATTTCCAGTGAAAGTTGTATTGCCAGTTGTTGGAATGCTGTTAATGGTGTCCTCAGTCAAGGGAAGTTTGGAGTAAATGAGCTCTGAGGTTTCTCAAAACTGGGAGTTTTTTTCTGATTCTAGGAGTCAGTTTTAATACATTGTGGGTATCATTCAAACAAATGCTTAGATTTTTGAGTGGTAACTATAAATTGAGAGAATGAAAAAAATTCCTTCAAGTGTACTTATGTGGGCCCAAAAACGTCTAATCTGCAAGAAAAACCACTAACGCAGAGCATACAGACAATAACAATTTATTAATGGGACCTTCCCCCCTTTGATGAATTCCTCAGATCTTCTCCATCATCTGAGATACCCCCTTTTCTCAAGGGCCGTAGTTCTATAGTGCTTAATACCCAAATAATACTGATAAAGCACACTAACAGTACAGTCTTATTGGTGGATGAACCTTGCCCTTGACTCTCCAGGAGAGTCTACACAAATGCAGAATCCCATTGGTTGACAAACAGATAATGGACAGACTTTAAAAGGCCTATCTTGACCTTTCAGGAGATCCTACCAAAGTTGAAGAGCAGACTCATGGGCTATGCTGATGAACAGACGTCAAAATATCTGCATGGACTATTGGAGGTAGACTGCAGTTTGGCATCCAGGGTTACTCATTGGTCAAATGCTCATAATCATCTCCCAACATTGGACAATAAGGGGTACTGAAGGGTGGAGTAACAATGGAATGGCTGGGGGACTTTCCATATTATTTAGTCACCTCTGTCATGCTGATCTTGGTTCTCTGTTCAGCAGAAAGAAAGGTAAAGGTCTTCTAGTTAGCTTCCTATGATTAAGCAAGCGAATTTTGTGAGAAGTGATCTTTGGATTAATATACAATCTGAATCCTTTCATAAAGGGTTTGAGGCTTTTTAAAAAGAGTTTAGGGTCTTTTTATAAGAAAAGACCTATCCTATTTAATTATTTGGATCTGGAATCAAGGAGTCCATAACCTAGGTTCATGAAGACACAAGTTCAGAGTTGATCTCAGGTACTTATTGGCTGTCATTTAATTTCTATTTACATGAGTTTCCTAATCTTTAAAATGGGGATAATCACACCACCTATTTTATAAGGTTGTTGTCAGGATCAAAAGAGACAATATTTGCAAAGTCCCTGCAAATCTTAAAGCTCTCTCTATATAAATGCTAGATATTTTTATTTGAGATCCTCTTGGCCCCCTTCAGCTCAGAAACTGTTTCTTTTTTAGTTATTTTTATTTGAGACAAATACTAAAACCTAAATACATAATCAGAAAAGAAAAAGAAACATTACAAACTTAAATATAAAATAAGAAAAGAAAAACATGTCATGTGCACAGCACAACATAGGAGAGAATTAAAAATATATAGCAATAACAAATTATTTCAAGAAAGCCTATATATTAAATACTGTGCATTAAGTTGAAAGCTATATGTCTTTTCTTTGCTTTCTTGTAGATTTTGTTTTGTTCTCTATTGTACACTTTTTACTTTGTTCTTTTTTCCACCTTCCCCCACTTACCCACCATTCCAAGGCTACTACTGAGCATAGATATATTTACATATAGGTATTAATATATGCAGACACATATCATACATATATAAACATCTACTTTCCCTAAAAGATTCTGCTCTTATCATTTTTGATTGTGCTTATCTCTTTTTTTCCTCTTTCTCAACTCCTCTACTTTGCTTCTACTTAACCTACCCCCAATTCAGCAATCCCTCTCTTATCTTCCCATTTCCCTAAATCTAAATATCCTTTTATACTTCCTTTTAACCTATTCCCTCACCCTTATTTTTCTTTTTAATTTTCCTCAATCTTTCTCATTTGATTTTTAAGACTTATTAAAGTTCTTCAGTGAATTCTTTTCAGGTAGGTAACCATTTGACATTCCTTTTTGACATAGAAAAGGGTTTCTTTGCTTCAGTATCCTCCTCTGAAGTGAAACCCCTGTCTTCTCCCACAGTGACTCTCTATGGTTGGATTCTTTCCCCTTTGACTGTGTGGGGTTTTTTTGGTAATAATTTATTTTTTATAATCACCTCTAGTCCTGGGAGATGGGGGCTGATGCCTCTGAGCCTTTTGTGTTCTTCCCTCTGACACCGAACTCAAATGAAGACCTACAACCTCCAGTATGTGTCCACAGCCAGCAGAGTCTCCACCCTATGGCTTCTGCACTTACCAAGGTAAGCCATGTGCTGGTTCCTTTTCACCCCTGTAGCTCTCCACAGTACAATAAGGTCTGGCATGTCTTGTCAGCAGAGGTTCCCTAGACCTTCCCAAGATCAAATGTCCAGCTCCCTTCACTGTCCATCCCAGAAGTAAAAGTTGCTTTGCTTGGGTTTGGGGGTCCCTACCCAGCTAAGCCCAGGGCTTGTCCCTTCTTATTTAAGCAGCTTGTCAAATTGGGAGGGGAAAGACCCTCACGGTTCCTGGGTAAAAGAGAAACAATTATTATTTAGTTATTACATCGACTCTGACCATTGAGAAGTCTACTGGGCCTCAGGTTAATCCAATTGAAGTCATTAGTTTATAATTAAGCTATTATAATTTGTATGTTGAATTATATAACGTGTGTGTGTATACACACACACACACACACACACACACACACACACACACACAGGCTGCTGGGTGGCTACAGTCAAGAAAACCTGAGTTTAAATCCAGTGTCAGATATTTATTAGCTGTGTGATCTTGGGCAAGTCACTTAATCCTTTTTACCTCAGTTTCTTCATGCATCAAATGAACTGGAGAAAGAAATGGCAAATGACATCAGTATCTTTGCCATCAGTATCAAATGGGGTGATAAAGGGTCAGACAAACTGAAAGTGACTGAACAACAGCCAAATATACACATACACACACATGGTCTACTTCAATGGAATGTAAGCTCTCTGAAGGCAGAAACTTTGTTTAGTGCACTCTTAGGGGGAGTCATGGGTTAAAACAGGAAGCTTTGAGGCAGCATGATTCCTCTCTTGGAGAGAGGTTCCATGCCAGCAATTACAGGGTGTTCTGGGGTCTCAGGATCTCTATTTTCTTCTGCTGAGCCTCTCTTCCCCCACCCAGACACACACAAAGACTTTTATGTGATTTGTCCAAGAAAATTCTTAGTTATAGCTCTGTAAAGCATCAACATGTCAATATTCCAAACAAGTTGTGAAGACAATAATTTTCTATATGATAATTTCATTGATTTGTTTAATATTTGTAATATTATTATCAGTACCTATTCAGCTAGTCTACATTGATGTAGTATATTGCCTATCCAGAAAAATTAATAGAATAAAACTATTATTACTTTATTCCTCATAAAAGACTGATTATTTTTGTCAGTAACTAAATGTTAAATAGCGAGGGTAGACTCGGCTGGGCTCAGCTCGACTAGGCTAGGATTATCTAAGCTTAGCTCTGCTAAATTCAGCTAGTCGAGGGCTAGGCTCAGCTCAGCTAGGCTCAACTTGGCTAGGTTCAGCTCCCCTTGGCTGGGCTAGGTAGGCTCAACTCGACTCAGGCTAGAGGCTAGGTTCATCTAAATTTGGCTCAGCTTGGCTCAGCTCACTTCAGCTAGGCTAGGCCCAGCTAGGGTGGATTAAGCCTAGCTAGTCTTGGCTCAGCTAGGCTAGGCTCAGTAAGGCTCAGGTCAGTTTGGCAAGGTATGACTAGGCTAGGCTGGGTTCACCTCAGCTAAGCTTGGTTAGGCTAGAATCAGTTAGGTTCAGCAAGGCTGGTTTGGCTGGGCTAGCCAAGGCTCGGCTAGGCTAAGCTTGGATAAGCTTGGCTCGGCTGAGCTCAGCTTGGGGAACAGGAAGTACATTTCCATATAATAATGTGATGTCATGCCACATGCACATACCATGTGTCACATGCCACACATGTCACTAATGTCACATGCCACATATTTGTCACCTTTGTCACATGTGTCTCATATTTCCCATGTCAATATGCCACCTGTGTCATATTTCTCACCTGTGTCATATTTACCATATCTGTCACAGTTGCCCCGTGTCACACTTATCATGTGTGTCACATTTGTCACCTGCGTAACATTTGTCACATTTACATGTGTCATGTTCATCATATGTTGCTCTGTCACATGTGTCATATATGCCACATATGTCACGGGGCTCAACTAGGCTAGGCTCAGGAAGACTTGGTTAGGCTAGGCTTTGTTACAATACTTGGCTCACATAGGATTGGCTCAGATAGCCTCGGCTGCTTCCCCTAGACTCAGCTAGGTTGAAGTAGGCTAGGCTGATCTAGACTGAGCTAGCCTTGGTTAGGCTCCAGTCAACTTGGCTAGGCCTAGCTGGGCTAGAATCAGTTCGGCTCCACAAGTGTCATAGTTGTCATATTTGGTCACATTTGTCACTTATGCCACCTGTGCCACTTCTCACATGTCAAGTGACAGCTCTGTCAAGTTTGTCGCATTTGTTACATGTGTCACCTGTGTCACATTTGTCACATGTCATGTTGCCTTTCTGCATTGTTTCTCGCCTCCTGTGTCATGCTTGTCACATATGGCACAATTGACATATATGTCACATTTGTCCCATATGTGACACATTTGTCACATGTGTTACAAGGCTCAGCTAGGCTAGGTGAGCTAACTTAGGTTAGGCTCTGGTGGTTTCAGCTCATTTAGGTTAGGTTAATCTAGGCCCGCCTCGGCAAGACTTGGTTCCCCTTGGTTCGGCTCCCCTTGGTTCCCCTAGGGTAGGCTAGAATCATTTAATCTCAGCTAGGCTCAGTTAAGCTCATCTCACTTTGGCTATGCTAGACTTGGTTCAGTTAGGCTAGGCTTGGACTAGGCTTGGCTTGTCTACGTTCTGTTCAGCTAGGTTCGGCTCCGCTTAGCTCAGCTAGGGTAGGTTCAGTTCAGCCAGGCTAAGTTAGGCAAGGCTGCTCTAGACTGAGCTAACCTCAGCTAACCTTGGATTGGCTAGGTTCGAGTCAGCTCAGCTCGGTACAGCTAAGCTAGGCTCAATTCGGCTCAACTTGGTTTGGTTTGGCCTGGCTTGTCTAGGCTAGGCTCCGTTAGGTTCAGCAAGGCCAAGGGTGTTATATGTACCATATGTGACATGTGTAACACTCATGTAATTTGTGGCATGTGATATTTGTGATGCATATGGCACATGGCATTGAATGATGTGACATCATATGAATATATAGAAATGTGTTTCCTGCTCCCTGAGTCGAGGTTAGCCGAGCCATGCTTATCCAAGCCTAGCCTAGCTGAGCACAGCCTAGCCAAACCTAGACCAGACTTGCCTAGCCAAGCATAACTGAGTTGAGCCAAGCCTCACCTAGGTGATCCTAGTCTAGTCTAACCTTGCTGAGCCAAGCTGAGCCCGGTCAAGCCAAGCTTAGCCCAGCCTAACCTAGGTTAGATGAGTAGCCTAGCCTAGCCAAGTGTAGGCTATCTGAGCCAAGCCTATATGAGCTGAACTGAGCCACAACTATTTGAACTGAGCCAAGCCTATCCAAGCTTAGTGTAGATGAGTCAAGGCTGGCCAAGCCTAGCCTATTCTAGTTTAGCTGAGTTGACCTGAGCCAAGCATGACCGAGACAAGCCTAGCCAAGCTGAGCATCTTGACATATGTGACACATGTGGTACATGTTTACAAACATGACACAGGTGACACAAGCAACGCAGGTAGAAAAGGCAGCACAGGTGACAAATGTTGCATATGAGACACATGTGATATATGTATCACATGCACCAAATGCTAAATATGTGACATGCATAGCATAGGTGTCATGTGTGGCACATGTGACGTTTGTGACAGAATTGTGGCATGTGTGTGACATGGTATCATATGAATATATATAAATGTATTTTCTGTTTCCTGAGTCTAGCTTAAGTGAGTCAAGCTTATCCAAGCCTAACCTAGCAGAGCCTAAGCTAGCTCAGCTGAACCCAGCCTTGTCGAACCCAGTGAGCCTAGCTCACCAAACTGAACTGAGCCTAGCCTAGTTGAGCTGAATAGAGCCTAGGCTAGTCGTAACTTGCCAAGCTGACCTGAACCTAGTCAAGTCAAGCTTAGCTGAGGCTAGCTCAGTCTAGATCACCCTAGCCTAGCCTAGGCTATCTGAGCGAAGCCTATTATGAGATGAGCCATGCCACACCTATTGTAACTGAGCTGAGCCTAGCCAAGGCTAGCCTACCTGAGCTGAACCTAGTGGAGCAGAGTCTAGCCAAGCATGACTGAGACAACCGAGCCTACCCTAGCTTATCCAAGTGGAGCCAAACCTAGCTGAGCCTACCCGAGTCAAGCCTTGCTGAAGTGAGCCTAGCCTAGCCTAACTTAAACTAGCTGAACCCACCTGAACCTAACCTAGCCTAGCCGAGTCTCATCACATATGTGACCCATGTAGCATAAGTGACGTGTGACATATGTGGCACATATGACACATGTAGCATATATGCCAAATATGGCACTGGTTGCAACCACTATGTTGATGTTTTACAGAGCTGCAGTTTGAAATTTTTGTGTCATGGGCATGCAGGAGGAAATTGTGGTAATAGAAAAGGATCTTCTGTTTTTCTTTTCTTAATTTTAGTCAGCTGTAGCGGACGGCCCGCGTCCCTACACGGCTCGGTGAGGTGGTTGAAGAAAAGAGTCACAGGAGGCGGGAGATGATACACCAACTCCGTTTATCGATCTGAGGGTTAGGGTTTACATAGACAAGGTACTGCAAGTCTATGTGACATTCTGCTCGGCTCCTGTCCCAGTGATTAAATCAGTCAGGGTTATTAAATTAGACCGTAAGTCTAGGGGGCATGGAGAGCCATTCTGGATGATAATAAGCACAGTCTCCAAGAACAGTTTCCCCGAAGGTCTATCCTGATCTTGTCAACCACACTCCACTCTGGCCCTCAACAGTCAGCCTTTTTTGAACAAGCCTTCTTTTTTGGTGCAAAATGGACAATTTTATCTAGCACTTATGTTTTGCCCTCTTTTACTCCAGATATTGTGCAGGGTCAACCAGAGCTAAACAGATCCCTGATTAACATCACTCTTCCTATGGGAAATAGCTCACATTCAGAAGCCCACTTGCCTCCATTTGAGATTCATTCCTCCCTGACAAATTATGTTTCTCCCTGACTAAACTTGGAACAAATACAAACTATAATAAAGTGTTGCTTAATTTTTTTTTCCCATGGATAAGGGTACCTTTAGTTGGTGTGGCAGAACAGGCAACATCCAAGAAGACAGATTCCCTGAAGCTGTGGGCCTCAGGGTGGAGACCCCAGGTTACCATTTTCAGAAAGCTGTCTGTAGGAGAGGAAGTACACAATCTGTAGCTTCCTACTTATCATTGTTAATTGCAGAGGTGCCAATCTGCATTGGTAGAGGGAGTTTCCTTACCTGGAAGTTCTTTATACCAATGAAATCACAAGTTCAGTTCCTACCCTGTCATCTGAGAATTTGCCTCATGTTTCACTGAAAAAGTTCATGAAGAGCCTCCCCTTCTTATTTCACCTCACCAAGATGTCTTTTGCCACCATCTTCTCCTCAGCTTGGTGGTGGAGTGGATAGAGTGCCAGGCTTAGAGTTAGGAAATACCAGCTATATCTAGTGATATCTAGACTTGGGCTGGGAATCATTATTGGCCAATAAATCAGTGAGAGAGTGATTTGGATTTAAGGTACAGTTAAATAGTTCCATTTGAATCTCAATGGGCTTTACCAAAGTCTGGTTTTCTAAAGCTCTATTTCAAGAAATCATAAATGAAACTACACAGGACAAAAGAGTTAATTGTCCCAGGTTTGGTTTTGTTTTTTAAATGAAAAAATAAATAAGTAGGGAAGAGAAAAAATTCTATTCCCCAAACCCCAAGTTATCTTGCTAAGTTTCAGTGATCAAAATTTATACTATTTTGCACAGAGTATCGACATAAAAGAGCATGATTTCCTATATGGATAAAGGGAGGAGAGGAAGGAAAATAGGAAGGAAGGAAGGAAGGAAGGAAGGAAGGAAGGAAGGAAGGAAGGAAGGAAGGAAGGAAGGAAGGAAGGAAGGAAGGAAGGAAGGAAGGAAGGAAGGAAGGAAGGAGGGAAGGAAGGAGGGAAGGAAGGAGGGAAGGAAGGAGGGAAGGAAGGAAGGAAGGAAGGAAGGAAGGAAGGAAGGAAGGAAGGAAGGAAGGAAGGAAGGAAGGAAGGAAGGAAGGAAGGAAGGAGCATTGTCCAACTGAACTAGCTAAGTGGGTCCCCAGTGGGGCAGTTACAACTACTCACAGGGTGTTGTTTGTCCTTTGTTCTCTAAGATGACCAATGATGTCAGGAAGGTGATGTCTTGACTTACAAGTGAAGTGAATTTAAGTGAGTCAGGGCTGTACAAAGTCATTAGCTTCGCTCCTCCATCCAAGAATATCCAGAGAAGGGCCAGTGAAATGGTGCAGTTCCTAGAGCTTATGCCATATGAAGCTGAAGTAAAAGAAGTTCAACCTGAAGTGGAGAAGACTACGACAATTCATGTTATCCCTCCTCAAGTATTTTAGCAGCTGCCTTAAGGAAAAGAGATTCAACTTAATCTGACTGGCCCTAGAGTGCATTGCTAGGAGCAATGGGTAGATGGGGTAAAGAGAAAATTTTAGATGCGATGATAGGAAAAGCTTTCTAGCAATTAAGGCTATCTAAAAGGGCTGCCTCAAGAGTTCACTTTCTTATTTTCCCTGTTAGTCTTCAAGTAGAAGTTGAAAGACCTCTTAGGTACATTGCCCTGGAAATTCAGCTTTTGGATATAGGTTAGACTTACATGGCCACTGACGTTTCTTTCAATACTAAAATCCTAAAAATCTTTGATGCGTGATGTCTTTATACTTGACTACTTGTAAAATTATTTCCTTATTAGTATTATCTCAAAGTTTGCATGCTATATTAATTGAATTTGGGGTTCCTCATTTTTGGTATACTGTGAATTCTATCATTTTGCAACCTGTCCTACCTTCACAATATGGCTGGAAAATTTTCTTTTACAATTTCCTGAAATATGCTAGTTAGCATCTTTACTTCTCCGTAGTTTACAAGCAGCTCAATAATTCTTACATTTTCTCTCTCTTTTTTTATCTTCCAGATCCATTACTTTCATTTGCATAGAATCAAAATATTTTCCCAGATAAATATTTTTCTAATTATTTTTATTATTCCTCTGTTTTTCCTGATTCTTTCTTCTATAAAATAATTCTTTTTAAATCTATTGTTAAAGTGTCTATTGTCTTGTTAATATATTCTATAGCTATCCTAACCTATTGAGTTTCATCGTATTAGGACTGAGAGCTGTAAAATATATTAACAATCATCTATTCCATTGTGAAATGACAAAGAAACTGAGGCCCAGAGAGATTAAGATGAATACCCAAGTTTTCTAAGGTCTTAAGTAGAATAATTGGAATTTGAAACATAGGTCAGCTGAACCACTATATTATAGTGAGTTCTAATATTTTTTTACTTTCTTTTAATTCAGTAATAAAATTGTGTGTGTGTGTGTGTGTGAGAGAGAGAGAGAGAGAGAGAGAGAGAGAAAGAGAGAGATCAATAGGCACCCACCATATCCAGGTCCTTCAAACTCTATTCTTAACAAAAACATTTATACACTGTCAGGTATGGTTAATGTTTTAGTTAATTTTGCTGAATTGAAAAAAAAAAAATTCATTGTTCTTTCCAATATGAAATACTGACAACTCCCAGGGGGGTATAATAACATTTAATTCCTTCTTTTTTCATTTGATGATATGTTTCTAATTTCAGTTCTTTAATTCCTTCAGTATATTAATTATACATTTTGTTATGTACCATTGTGATTCACCACCTAAACTTTGGAGAGCTCTGGGAACTTCCCAAGCTGCTTACTACTCAGCCAATGAGGAAGTGACATCATGGGTCTGATCTTTTAGACCCCTGCACCAACCAAGTCTTGAGGAAGATCTCAATATCATTGAAGGAATAATTAACCAAACTTGCACAGAAGGAGGAATTAAGATATTGTTCCTACCACAACTGAGATCTTTTCTAGGGGCCCCAGGGCTTCAGCAAGTAGAAGGTCTCAAGGCCTTTCCCTTTATAGTACAGTCTCTCATTAGTCACTGTGAGTTAAGGAGTACAACCATAAACAGGGAAGTCAAAAAGGACAGACAGGAAACCAAGACAAGGCTGACCCAAGCTTTCTGAATGCCTTCAACAATTCCAATTATTCTTTACTCAAAAAAGGCCTCTTCCAACTACATGATTAGCGATTGAAATCAGCTGCAAAAAAAATCTGTCCATGCTTTGCAATCTCTCCGGGGTACTTCCATTACTCGGAATAGACTTACCTGGGATGAGGATACTCAACATCTCTGTGGAGAAACACCATCAGAGGTGCTCTGGGTGTGTGCCAGACACCACTACAATAGCATTAAGATTTTTTTCTATGCTATAATCTTTCTCTTTGGCATATCTTAAAATGCAAATTTCTTATACCTTTAAATTATGTCACATCCAACATGAATTTTTTTTTCTATAGATATTGGGCCATGTCCATTCACTTCTTCAGACTCTTAGGACAACAGATTTTAGAGCTGGAAAGCATATCTATTTTAACTCCTTTTTAAAAATGTAGAAACTGATTCACAGCAAGATAAATTACTTTTCTGAGGACATACAAGTTAAAAAGCAGCAGAACTCCAAACATGGAATGATTTCTATTATACCAAATTGTAAAACTTAGCAATGAGTCCAGTTGTGATGGCTCTATAATCACTGATGGTGAGAATAAATTGTGATATGAATTCAAGCAGTTTTGTTCAGTTTCAAAACTACTTATTGTCCTCTTCACAGTTTCATCTGTTAATGATCTCAGGATGAACTGATTTAAAAGGGTCCCAGGATCATCTTTCTGTAGTCTTGTTTTTTCTTATACTGTTTTTCACTGTTTATCAGGGAAATTTTCTTTTATCCTCCCACTGCAAACGAGGTTATATTCTTAGATAAGTTGTCTTTAGCTTCTAGATCACTCAGAGTGGCAACAAGAATTTGTGGGTTATGGTGCATTCTAGATTCTTTTTTTGGTTTCTTTGTTATGGCAATTGGTTACAACTGGGTAAACATATCAAAGAAGTGGTAGTAATTAGAGCCAATTATCCATTTTCTATTTTTTTAAAGTTGGTAGTTTAGCTAGATTAGGCTGGTGGTTTTGTAATTGCATATAATATATTCTCTTTTGTGTCATTTCTTCTAAATTGATATTGTTTTGCCAAACTATGACAGAGACTCATTTGTTGACGAAATACAATTAAATTCAGCAAAACCATCTTCAGGCTTAAAGAGTCATTTCAAATAAAACATTCTTCATGCATATGAAGAGATTTTTCTTGAAAACAGTACTCATTTTTATTTTATTCAATTTTTGACATTGTTGAACCACCCCAGCTCCTGAATTCTCTTTCCTCAATGAACTGTTGGGTCATCAAAATAAAAAATAAATATGATGGAAGTGGGCCAGTGACATAAAAAAAGAACAGAAAGACATCACAGTAATGCATTGCTACTTGCATGAGATTTTAAAAGTACTAGAGGAGATAACCCAGCATTTAGGGTTTATCCTTGATGGAGAATTTCTGTAGAGACATAGGAAGAATTGGAAGCTATGGAGAATTTATGCTCTGCATCAATGGAGAGATCATCCAGATCCATGAGATAATTGATCCACATAAATAAACACGGTGGGTTTTGGTTGTTTTTGTTAAGTGTGATTATTTGAATCCAGATTACATGAGGGCAACATAGTAAACATAAACATTACCTATTCATTTTCCCCACTACTCTTGGAAAGTTTAACAACTTTTAAAATTTTCAAGGAAATGCAGTATATTTTCATTCTTTTTCTTTTAGCATCACATACTATCATAAAATAATAGTAGGAAGAGATTACAGATTCCATCAAATGGTAACACAACATACGGTGCTAATTTCAAGTGAATAATGTCAGGAATTGTCCTGTAATGAAGGTTCACATCCTCAAGGAAAAAGAAGGGTATCAAGGGACACAAGGATTTCCCAAACTTTATCCCAAGTAAATGATTAAATCTACAGATTTACAATGTAGTCTCCATCAGAATATAAGCTTTTTGATAAGGAATGAATATCTGGTCACTGAATCTAGATGACTCAGGAGGAGAAAGTGAGACTGGTGATCTTGCACAACCCTTCCTCACTCAAAACAAAGTCAAGTGCAAGTCATGTCATCATTTCTCTGATGTCACAACCTCTCTGAAAATTAAGAATGAGCACAACCTGTAACTGGACCAAGCTGCCTGAGTGAGGACCCAGTTAGCTGGGTAAGCCAGCTCATTCTCTCCCTTCTGTCCCTCTCTCTCCTTCCTTTGGGGTTTATGGACTAGATGACCTTCTTTCCTTCCTTCTCTAAGTGAGTATGTGAAAAGGCCTAGTCTAAAAACGTCAAGTTCTCCCATTGCATCCTGGGCCATCTCCAGTCATCCTGAAGAATATCTGGTCACTGAATCCACATGGTTCAGGAGGAGAAAGTGAGGCTGGTGACTTTGCACAGCCCTCCCTCACTCAAAACAAAGCCAAGTACAAGTCATATCATCATTTCTCTGATGTCATGGTCTTCTTTGAAAACAAAGGACGAACACAACAATCTCAGCTGATACAAATCACCTGTGCTGTATGTTGCATTTTTACATATAGCATAAACTTAATATTTATTCCAGTGGAACTGAATTAAACATAGTAGCCATGAGGTGTTTTGTTATTTTTTTTAGAAATCCTATTAGCAACCATGCTCAGTTTCCCCTGAGGTCAGCTTAATGTATAATGTGCTCAAATGTTTTGATCTTACTTTTTTTCACAGATAAAAAAGAGACATCCATGAATTCTTCATTTCCCCTTGAAATTTTTAAGCTCCTTTTTGAAGAACTAGGCAAAAAAATTGAAAGGTTTTGGATCACCCAGGGCAAAAAAACATGTGGGTAACTTTGATCTCTGACTTAGAGCCCCTGATGCCACATTGGTTGACCTCAGAAGCAGAGGTCTCCAATGACTTTTATTTTTTTTCTCATTCCCAACTTCTCTCTTCTTGGAACATTACTGTTTGATGACCCAGCAAACAATTCATGAATGATAATCAAGTTGCTGCAGAGGTATTCACAAAGCCCTGTCAGTTTCAGTCATAGAATATTGTTCTTGGCCTCATTCAGGGACCTCTTCATTCATGGAGCCTAGTGAGGATAGTGCTGTAAGGAGAAGGCCTTGGGATTTTCTCCCTCTAAGGCCACAAGGTCTCCAAGAAATGGGCTTCTGCTTTTGTTCATCTCCATTTTATATAAAGGGAGTGAAGCCTACATGAATTTATGAGTTTAAAAAGTCCAAAGGGTGTCTTAATATTCCAACATTCCAGAGTATTGAAAACATTTCGGTGTTCTGATATTCTAAGTCAGGTTTTGAAACCAACATAGCATCAATGCCCCAAGGAAAGGAGAGCAACCTTTGACACTAAGCACTAGGTTCAGAAAGAAAGGCAAAAATATTCAAAGAGTTCACAGTCTAATGGGGGATACAACATGCAAAGAATCATGTGCAAGAAAAATAGATATATATTAAATACTTAAGACCTCCATTTATATACATATATATGATAAATTAAAAGAAGCCTCAAAAGAAATATGAAATTAAGGAAGATTAGGGGAAATCTTCTTATAGAAACTGGGATTTTGACTGAGGACTTAAAAGGTAGCTAGGAGATAGAGAGTATTCCAGATATGAGGGACAGACAATGAAAACGCTTGGAATGGGGAGATGGAGTGTCATGTCCAAGGATTAGCACAGAGGCTAGTGTGTCATTGGATACCAGAGTACTTGAGGGAAGCAAGGTAAGATTTAAGAAGATTGGAAAGATAGGGAGATAAGTTACAAAGAGGTTTGAAAGTCAGAGAATTTTATATTTGATCCTGGGGGAAACAGGGAGCCAATGGAGTTTATTGAATAGGGAGGTGACATGATCAGATCTGTGCTTTAACAAGATCAGTTTGATAACCAAGTGGAAAATAAACTGGAGTAGGGAGAGATTTAAGG
Organism: Bettongia penicillata ogilbyi; assembly: GCA_023548195.1. Taxonomy (NCBI): domain Eukaryota; kingdom Metazoa; phylum Chordata; class Mammalia; order Diprotodontia; family Potoroidae; genus Bettongia; species Bettongia penicillata. The sequence continues at coordinate 820,891 of JAJHZJ010000702.1, forward strand.
CAGGGAGATCAACCAACAAGCTAGTCCAATAATATAGGTATGAGGTGGTGAGTTGCTACTAAGGTGGTGACAATGTCAAAGGAAAGAAGAGGTTGTTTAAAATAGAGTTTGCAAATGTAGAAATATCAAGACTTGGTAAATTTGATTGGGTATGAAAGTTGAGAAAGAGTAAGGATGACACCTAAATTGTGAGCTTCAGGAACTGGAAAGATGGTGGTACCCTACAGAGCTAAACAGAGGAAAGGAAGTAGAAGCATCTACTATAGACAGTTTTCTTAAGGATAAGGGAGAAGAACTAGAGATGGACAGACCAAGTGAAGATTTACTGAGGATAGGAGAGACATGGACATGTTTGTAGGCTGGATTAAACCAGATTATACCAGTATGGACTAGAATGGACTGGATTTAACTGGTTTGGATTGGATTGAACTTAATTAAATTGGTCTGTCAGATGAAACAGTTAAGCCCAGAGCAGATTGAACTAGATTGGACCAGATTGAACTGTTTTGGACCAGATTAAATATGCATGCACTTGTTTGGACTACACATAAATCAAGCATAGTCCAGTTTGAAGTACACAGTTGCTAATAACTTATTAAATACCAAATGAATTAGCAATTGATGCATTCAAAATGTATCAAGCTGAAGTCTTACTCCTAATGATAGAACGTTCTGCAACCTAGGGATAATGAAACATACCTCTGGGAAGAGAGCTAGATACCAGGCACCTTGAAAGTGTGACCATCAGCCAAATATGCTAAACAAAGCTCCCATGGGACTTTATTGGTTCTTGGTAACCTTGATATGACCACCTAGGAGGGCACTGCTGGAATGTGTAGATTTCAGCCTATGGATGATTTTTTAAAGTAGACTTTTTATGACCATTAAATAAGGAAAATACAATGTCACAAACTAAGCAGATGAACTACTTCCAATAAACAATTCTCCATCTTGTTCTTTTTTTTTTCCCCTCTCAAGAGAAGACCTCTTTGACACTAGAAATTCACCTTGGCATATTCAATAGGATAGTGTTCATATAAGAGGTATTTTACTATGTACTCTTTTCTACAGATGTTAGATAAAGAACTATTTCAGATGTTAGGTAAACAAATCTTTTTTAATTGGAAAAAGTCCTCAATGGCAGAAATAATATTTAAAGGACTGTTTAACATGATAGAAACAAACAAAGGCAATCAAGCAAAACAAAAACCCTACAATAGTAGACAATAGAATTTGAATTGTTCATTGTGGCACTATTGGTAGTCTAGATCCTTCTCATATTACATTTGGAAAGATTCCCTCATTTCTCTTCCATTTTTGTATTTTAAAGTCAATTTTTGTTAAGCTTAATGAAAGAGTATTTGACCATTAAAGTGGAAAATACCACCCTCTGGGGGTGCTGCAACAATGGGTGGGGAGCAAGAGTTGCCTCAGGTACAATGAGGAAATGCTGAATAAAGATAAGGGAGAATAAGGAAAGACGATGAAAAGATTTTGAAAAACCATTTGTACATGTTTCATTTGTTGTGTGTAACAGAGTTAAAGTTATAATGATTATGTTATTTTCCAAATAAACACACAAAATGCAAGTTATAACCAAACAGTGGTTAAGTCTGCTGACAGGTTTTAACAAACAAGTGTTGGCAGGTGAACCTGTCACACAGTATCGGGAAGTCCAGCATGTGTTGACAGGAATACATTCATCTAATGACTTGTTTACAATACAATACTATATGGTTACATGACATAAGATTGCATCATCAAAATTTCAATGCAGGAAAAAACCCACAAATTTACAATAAATTATTAAATTAAAGATGCATCATTTTTTTAAAAAAAAAATCTTTTGTGTTTTTTTAAATGATGCAAATTTTTTAAAGAACCATTAAAGGGTTAAAGAAAGTAGATGTCTAGGGGGAGATGAGCAATTTTTTTTAAAAAGGAGGCGATAGGCCAAATAAGTTTGAGAACTTCTGATTTGGAAGAAAGTTATTGCTACAACCTCTGGATAGTTTCTAGGATTATATTATTGACAGAGCTTACTCTTTCTAGGATGAGCAAAACACTGTTTAGTCTCTATCTCAATTTTGTAATAAATGCGTAGTTCAAATTTTTTGATTATCAAATGAATAAAGACTTACATGTACAAATGTGTGTAATATATACATATGATACATATATATATATATATGTCTGCATAGTAGAAAATATTTGCTCTGTTTTATTTTACTTTTACAAGGTATGCATGAATGTAATACATGAAAACTGCTGGTCAGGGCACTACTTGGTTTCCCGGTGCACTAAAGGGATGCATTTTCAGCAGCCTTCAGGACATCCTCATCTGTAAAATGATGGGGTTAGACTATGTGCATTCTCAGTTCCCTTCCAGCTCTAAATCAATGATACTATGAACTTCTTATAAACAACATGAAAATGTTCAGCATATATAATTTTGGTTGAAAGCTGTGAACAGCTCAAATGATAATTTATTTTAAGTGCTATTTTAAAGTATATTGTATTTTATGATGCTCTCAAACATGCCTCTTCTTTTCATCATTTTTTCATATCCTTAACGGTTGTTGGTTGTATTGAATCCTTTAAAAAGAAAGAGAATATATGTGAGTTTTGTTCCTGCTACCTATTGACATTTTAGCTTATCGAACTTCCATTTAAATAATTATTTTTTCTTGATAAGGCAGTAACATAGGCAGGTGGTTAAAAATACCTATTAGTCTCAAAGAACTGCTTTAAAAATTCATGTTAAAATTGTTTTTATATGCAACTGGGAAATAAGACATACAAGCAATGGGGTATAGAAATCTATCTTGCCCTAAAAGAAAATAGAGGGGATGAGGACAAGAGAAAGGAGGGGTGTGATCGAAGGGAGGACAGAGTGGGGGAAGGGGTAATCAGAATGAATGCTGTCTTGAGGTGGGCAGAGGGGAGAGATGGGGAGACAATTTGGAACTCAAAATCTTGTGGAAGTGAAAGTTGAAAACTAAAAATAAATAAATTTTTAAAAATAAAAAAAATTCATTAGTTCTTGTGGTAACCATCTAGGACTATTACCGTACTTTCTTTATTGAGATGACGAAGTTAAGCCCCTGAGAATTTTGTCAATATCAGCTTTGCTTCTGGAAGATGTGTTAATGCTGTCCATGATCTCTCATCACCTAATCTTGACCTTTTTTTTTTTTTTTAACATTACCCAAGAAAAGAAAGCAGGGTATACATGACATGCTACTGACTTCATGCAATATCAGAATGCCCAGGTACACGTCATCATTGTGACTGATGTCTGACCTTGACCTTAAGCAAGTACTTAGGTTTTTTGAAACTCGGTTTCCTCATCTATAAATTGAGTTGGGTGTGGAATTAAGCTCCTTTGCAGTTTCAGAAGCCTACCTGAAATATCTTTCAATTCAAGTAAACAATCAAAGACACTAGTACAAAATAAAACTAAACACCCCTGCCCTTTCAGGAGGCATTCTACTGGAGGGATAAAACATGTGCAAAGATAAATAAACGCAAAGTAATTTAAGGAGAGAGAAAACATTACCAACTGGGGAACATAATGAGATTTCATAGAGGAGGTAGTTCCTGAACTACTTCTTGAAGAAAGATAAAGATTCTCAAAGTCAGATGTAATGGAGGCTAGAGGGGATAACTTGAGAACAGATGTAGAGGTGGGAGATGGAATATTGATTATGAGAAAGAGGGCTCTCTTCAAAATAACCTTTTCAGTATAAAAGTGTAAGCATTCTAATCCCATTTCACCTTCGGAGAAAATGAGAGTCTGAAAGATGAGAGGACTTGCCTCAGGTCACACAGCTAATAAAGTGACAGAGGTGGGATTCCAATCCAGGTCTCCTGATTCCAGGTGCAGAGTTCTTCTCACTATACACAGCAGCCTTCCTTGACTGAAAAATGATTGTGCAAACATAGGAATAGTCCCAAGAGATCTCATCTTACCTCTCTTTTAAAATACACTGAGGATATTTCAATTGCCCTCTGTTGCACTGCACTCTCAATTCAGATTCTGTAAAAGATGCAGCTAGAAAACTGTTCCTTTTACAGAGAAACGAAATGTACTCGCCATGGAAAAAATAAGGCCTGTTGTCAAAACTCCATTTCAAAATCAAATTATTATTTTCCATCTCAGTTGAAGATAGCACGCAAGGTTCTAGTAAGGTGAAGGGATGGGAAGGAAACAGCAAAAGTAAAAAGTTGTACCAATGTAACATCAAGAAAAAACTTTTAAGCAATTATAGAAACTGGCATTTTCTAACATACCATGACTTTAACATGTTAAAATGGAATTTCATTTAATTTTATTTTTAACAAACTTAATGAAAATAAATTTAATAAGTAATATTATTTAATGAAATGTAACAAATTTTAATTTTATTTAGCATCTGCATTCTCTCCCTCTCACCTCCTCTTCCATTCCCCATTGAGAAAACAAGAAAATAAAATTAATTACAAATATGTATAGCATGATCTCAAAAATTAGGCAAAAGTAAGTCAATGGTCTATCTTATGGTTACCAATACTAACTTAAAGGGGAGAGAAATTTAAAGCTGGGTCCTATGACCTAGAAACCCACCACAAAGGTCCTTCTCACTCTTTTTTTTAATCCACTGACAAGTCCACCTTAGTTGGTTTTCAGGGACACAGTATAAAATGGTCAGAACTTGCTCTCCTATAACCTGATAGCTCCTGCCCAGCAGAGTAGGTAAACTGTAAACACCCATTTAAAGAGAAGTTTCTTTATCCCTTCTTTAGAAAATCCAAAGAGGAAAAGGGTCATTGAAGACTGATGTTGGCAGGAAGGAATTCCTTTTCTAAGGCATTTGAAGGCAGCTAAAATTAACTGCTCAGACTCTAGTCCTACATGAGATAATGGACAATTTCCCACCTTTGATTTTCAGTGAGGAAGAGACAGCAGCTGAGAGTTGTGACATTGCTAAGTAGAAGAAGTGGGGATCAAAAGGTTCTATTTAGGTACTTCTGAATTCAAGTTCAGTTACATCCTGCTAAGATGTTAATGTTTATAGATTTCCAATGTACTCCAAATTATATCTAATACAGAAATGATGAGGTATGTAGCTATATACAATTATTCTAAGTAGGAAAAGAAGTCAAAATGTTCTGGGCAGACAGAATAACACAATGCCAAAAAGAAGCTGGTAGGAGTTCTGTTTGGTTTTAATACTAACCCATATAATGAAAACTTGTGTATTAGAATAAAAATATTTCAAAAAAATACACACCTAAACATGCTGGTGGTGTAGTCCATTGTCCCTGCAAGCAATAGGCTATCTTAGACCCTTGCAGGAAATGATAATCTAAACATCCGTATTCTACTGAGGAACCATTTTCATAACTCTTCTGTGATGAGCCAATGACATTACCATATCTAATGACTGGAGGAGATCCACACTTTCCTTCATATTCTACAAAAAAAAATCATTTTAAATTTTTTATATCAAATTGAGAAACCAAACAGTAAAGAAATACTATTACTCTTCAATTGTTAGGCGATTAAAAGATAGATGGCCTTTAAACCATTTAATTTTTTTTACATATGGAACTCAGACACTTTATTACAGTTTCCAAATATATCATCAAAATAATGTCTTACTTTTAAATTTATTATTCACTTTAAAATTCCATCTTCTAACATTCAAATTAGATTTATACATGCAAAATTTAATATTTATGACCCTATTTATTCACAACTGGTCCAAAAAAGAAAATTCACCAGTTTCTACCTTGAAATTATTCTCTAAGAAGATATTTTCTCTTTTCTTTCTTTTTTTTCAAGGACATAAGGCCACTACTTAACAAGAAGATAAAATTGAATTGCATGCCCTACAGAATTACATTTTTAGAACTAACAAATAGAAGTATATGTAGAATAATTCTACACATATGTGTGTATATATGTCCACACACATATACCTATTTGTGACTGACAGTAGCCATGGATAAATGGGGAGAAAGAAAAATAGAAATAAATTACATGATGATTTTTTTCTGTCTTTTTGAAAGGAATTGCAATTTGTACATAGTAGATTTTCAGTGTTATATACCATCATCATTTTTATCGAACTGTTATGAAAATGCTTGTTTTGTTCCTCAAATTAAAAATAAAACTAACAAAAAACAAAGTGTACCTTCCCTCCGCCTCACCCTAGTCTTTCACCCATTACAGTTGGTGCCCACTAGGGCATAACCTGGAAACGTAATTACTTGCAGAACTGCTTAGCTCCTACACGGAAATAAATCTCTGGTTATGCTGGTGCGTGTTTATCCTCATGGGAAGAAGAGTCTTTACAGAACTAGAAGGAATCCCATAATAGGTACATAGGTATAAGTAGGGCAGAGGCACCCAGAATTTCATCTTATGGCACCTAACATCTTGAAGGTAGCTGCAACCCTTTTCCATCACCATGCCATAGCTCCCTTTCATTTATGACAAAATCATCTCTAAGCCTTTGCCCAGCCTTAGAACCACTGTGTTTCAGCTAAGAACACTTTGAGAAGACTTGAGAGTGCCTATCTTGTAACACCACCTCACAGTATTCTTCTAAAGCACATAGGCTGTATGCTTGTTTTCGTGTAGTCTTTCATTATTAGCTTTCTTAATGCTTATTGTGGTATCTGGAACATAGTTCGTACTGAATAAATCCTTGTTGATCCGACTCCACTCAATACCACATGGCCGGTTTACTTGTTTTACTGTAACATCCTCTACTGATAGCTTCTCAATAATAACAAAAGGTACATTTATACACTTTTTTCTACTTTAACCCATTTTTGTTACAGCAATAGTTTTCCAATACCACATGAGCAATATGCTTGTTATTTTCAATATTTTATTTTTTTTTTATTTTAATTTTCAACAGTTATATTCAACATTTATATCGCTATGTCTTGAGGATCCTGATAAAAAAATTTTAAGGATTAGAAGTTGATTCTACCCATTTTTTAAAATATCAGAAACCTAAATAATGATTAATTAACTAAGGCAGGTACTTCTCCTCTATGGACAGTTCAATAGGATAATATTTTTAAAGAACATAGCCCAGTAACTGACTCAGATTCCTTCCCTTTCTCCCTCTTGTAGAAAAGTCACCACACACACACACACACACACACACACACACACCACCATCACCACCACCACCACCACCACCACCACCACAATACAATAAAGCTGAAAAGTTATGGGAACTTGTGAAGATGTGATCCCAAAGCCTCCCCATTACTATCTAGTCCTACCTTGCTCCCTCCCTCAATATCCTGTCTGTGTCCTAGGGGGTTTATGGGACCAGTCTCTATTAAGGTTCCACTGTCCCCTCCCCTACGTGGGTTAGGACAAAGCCAGAACAGAACATGGTATTAAAAGGATCAAGCTCCTTTAATACAACTTCTTGATGGCCTCTGGCTGTATTGACAGTTTCCTGGTTACCTATAGCCATAAAAGGTCCAAAAAGCCATATTAGGGTTGAGGGCCTTTCAACTTGGTGGATATCTAAAGACTGTACCCTGAACTGCTGAACAGATGAATTTCCATAGGAAGTTGAAAGGGGCCACGTGTAAGAAGCTAAGTGCTGTGATAAAAGATTTCTGTCTCAGGTTTCTTGTTTTTATTACGCTAAAAACCAAAAACCAAAAATAACAACCAAAAAAAAAACCCTCTGCCCAAAACTCTATCTTGAACTTCCTTACACAGCTTGTTGGAAGCAAGAAGTTCATGTCCCTGCTGAAACTGGCAAAAATCAAGCTTGAGACATCAGCCAGAGCTCTAGTTTTAACTAGCTAATTCCCTGATCTTTCTGATGCAGGCATTCTTATCTTCCACTTCCCTTGTCTCTTTTCTGATGTGGAAAAATCCCATTGTACCCATCCTGCCTTTGTATCCACATTATATATAAAGTTGCTAAAGCTTATGTTCAGAGCTCACTGATTCATTGGTTAGTGTCCAGTGAAATCCATCATGTTGCTCTGAGTGTAATAAACTCCAGTGTTGCTCTCCCATCTCTGTGTTATTGATTGGTGATTTATATCAGTACCTACTCAGTGTATTCTCCAACAAATCTGTCACATTGTCATCATATCCTTGTTGCATGTTCTTGCTACATAAAGCTAAGTAATCCTTCTTTTGCTAGGTCTTCAATGACTTACCTCATTTTGTCTCAACATTGAACCTGAACATTTAGGGTGCTGGTATTGGGCCCTGATACAGGACTTCACAAGTCTCCCAAAGGAGTGATATCCCACGGTTTCTCCCACCATGGAACTTGCACCCTGAGGTCTGATTTTTCTCACTAAGGTTTTACCCATTCTCCTCACCCTTATTCCCATTTGCCCCAGATGTAAGAATTACTGTAGTTTTGATAGGTGAGTACTGATTTGAACTGGCCCAAACTCTTGGTTACGGATGCAATTGAGGCCTAGAGAGATTGAATAATTTATCCAGGTCTAATTCTTTAAATGATAGGAAACTGTCAAAATTACTCCTACCTTTTCTTAAACATATTGGATATTTCAGTTCTCCTCTGTTACACTGTACCGTCAGTTCAGAAGGTCTAGTTGATGGAGATAAATCATATCCCTCTTTACATATAAAATCTATGTTATCGCCATGTAAAAAGTATCTCTCTCCTTCAATATTCCACTTCATTTCTATGTTATTATTGTTCATATGATTAGCATTAACAATGCAGGGCTCTGAAAGACAAGAAGAAAGCTTTACATATTTCACATACTTTTTCCCCACATTGGCACATTATTTTAATTTATGTCCTACATTAAACAGTCTTCCTAAAAATGATGGGTATTTTTGCTATAGTACTAGCAGATGAGTCTGGATGGAACCCATCTCATGCACAAACCATTATCTTTTAGAGCTCATAACTGCACCATTATGGGCTGTGTAACTAAAGACAAAGGAATAAATGGCCCTGCTTGGAAAGCTTACAATCTAAACAGGTCTTTTCCTTCTCTTCCCTTCCCCTCACTTCCCTTCTGTTTTCTTTCCTTGTCTTCCATTAACTTCCTTCGTTCTTGTCTCTCCTAAAAACTTGGACCCCATGCACTCTAAAGCATGGGGTCCAAGAAAAGAAAGGTTTGGGAGAGAAAAGATATTAGACTGACTACCAAATTGAAGGTCTACAGAGCCGTTGTGCTGACCTCATTGTTATATGCTTGTGAAACACGGACAGTCTACTACCACCATGTCAAAAAGCTGAATCGCTTCCATTTGAACTGTCTTAGAAAATTCTGAGGATCACCTGGCAGGATAAGTTGCCAGATACTGAAGTCTTTACTCAAGCTGAACTGCCAAGCATTCAATCTATGCTTCAGAGAGCTCAACTCTGATGGACTGGTCACATTGTTTGAATACAAAATGTACGCTTGTCAAAAAGACTATTTTATGGAGAACTTGTATGGGGCAGGCAATCACTTGGTGGTCAGAAGAAGTGATACAAGGACACTCTCAAGGTCTCTCTATAGAACTCTGGATTTGACTATGCAACATGAGAGACACTGGCACAAGATCATTCAGCATGGCGTGCCCACATCAGAAAAGGGGCTGTGCTCTTTGAGCAAAGCAGAATTGAGACAGCACAAAGTAAATGCAGGATGCACAAATTTGGGATATCTACTCCAAATATTCCTAGGGACTATCTGTGCCCAACCTGTGGTAGGGCATTCCAAGGTCCTATTGGTCTGATCAGCCACAGTTGGACATATTGAAATTTCACTTTACAATGGTGATGTCATTTTGGTCCTCTTCAAAGACGAAGGACAACAACCAAACTGTTGGTGGGATTGTGAACTTCTCCAACCATCCCAGAGAACAATTTGGAATTGTGCTCAAAGTGTTATAAAACTTTGCATACCCTTTGACTCAGCATTACTACTACTAGATCTCTACCCCAAAGAAAACAAGGGAAAAAGAAAAGGACCTATATGTACCAAAATATTTATAGTAGCTCTTTTTTTGTAGTGGCAAAGAATTGAACATTGAGGTGATGCTCATCACATGGGGAATGGCTGAACAAGTTGCAGTATATTATTATGATGGAATACTATTGTGTTATATAAGAAATGACAAGGTAGGGTGATTTCAGAAGAAAAACTCATGGCAAGACCTATATGAACTGAGGCAAAATGAAGTGAGAAGAACCAGGAAATCACTGTGCACAGTAACAGAAAAGTCATAATGATGGTCAACTGTGAAAAACTTGACTAATCTGATCAATACAATGATCCAAGACAGTTTTAAAATACTCATGATAAAAAATGCTATCCACCTCCAGAAAACTATTGAACTCTGAGTACAAATTGCTTTTTTTGTGATATGGCTAATACGAAAATGTACTTTGCTTAATTTCACATGTATAATTGATGTCATTTTGATTGTTTCTAAGTGGGAAGGAAGGAAGAGAATTTGGAATTCATTTTTAAATTTTTTTTTAATTTATAAAACAAACAAAACCTATTAACAATTTATGAGTTACTTTAAACATTACTCCCTAAAATAAAAATCATTAAGTTTCCTCCTGCCCTTAAATTCTTATCAGAGAAAAATTCAAGCAATATATGTCTTATCTAAATTCAAAAATATCAGACACACCATTTATAGCAGCACTTTTTGTTTTAGCACATAACTAGAAACAAAGTCAATATGTATTGATTGGGGATGGGATATATAAATTGTGTTACATGAATATAATGAAATTTTACCATATTATAAGAAATTGTGAACATAATTGTGAGCTGCTTAAAGGCAAGGATTATTTTTGACTCTCTCACTTAGCACAGTGCCTGAAACAGAATAGACATTTAATAAATGCTTGTTGGTATGACTTGAAAGACTCACAGAAAAGTGAACATAGACAAAAAAATAAGATACTCAATAACTAAAATAATTTAAACAAATAATCACCACAAAACTGTAAAAATGAATGTTGTAAAACTATACAAAACAAAGTTGGGCCCAAAGAAGAGCTATGAAGAGGCATCTTCCTCCCCTCACCCACCTCCACTCTTTTGCAGAGAAAAGGGAACAGGCTGATGGATATAAAATACAAAAACATAAAGTAATTTTTGAAGTATTGACCTTTTTTGTCAAAATTTTGCTGAAAGGTTCTCTTCTTATTTTCTCTTTTAAAAAAATATCATAGGGATGGTTCTCTGGGAGGAGGGAAAGAAAGGGATGGATGGGGAAATCTAGATAATATAAAAGCAAAAGATCAAAAATCTATTTTCAAAAGAAGAAAAATAATACATTAAGCAAAACTATTAGGAATTTTTATGTAGAGGAAATGATGAGGAAAATGTATAGAAGAAAGATTTAAATAATTTCTATCACACCATGGAAGATACAAGAAATACAATTGCTATTAGGTAATTTGCTCTTACCTAAGCAAATAGGTGGAGTTGACCACTTTCCTTGCACACACTGGGATTTTTGAGATCCTCTCAACAAGTAGTATATATTGCATCTATATTCCACTGAGGACCCTGTTACATAGCTTGGCAATAATTCACTAACAATAGTCCCATGTTCAATCTCAGGTGGTGATATACAACTTTCACTGTTCTCTAAGAAAAAAAAGGTAACTGTTAAAATAAGATAATATGCATTCATAAATGCATAATCTCTCCTTTATTTATTTTTCATCTTTTTATTCAGAGAACAATCATTTGTTGTGATTCATAGAGAACAGATCTTGAAATCAGGAATACCTGGGCAGATTTTGTATTGCAGTTAAAAAAAATATTAAAATGACTAACATTTCAATGAATATGTCACCATTTCATTCAAGGCAACTCAAAAGGTCTTTATTAAGTCAAGGTGCTCTACTAGATTGCTGTAAATAGAAAAAATATGAAAAATGATCCTAGTCCACAAAATTCATGAGAGTCACACGTGGATTCTGATCATGGAGACTGCTATTGCGAAACCTTGGATAGCACTGCTTTAAGGCTCTCTGTAGTTATTGTTTCTGTGAGGATAGACATTAATCACACTGACCACAATAACAATTCTAGTCAAATGCTCCTCTTCCAGCCTATTATTTCCTACTGTATTACTGTGAGTCTCAGCATAACTTGAACAGAGGTATCCCAAGCATAAGAACTGCCAGGGCAGGTAATTTATTCATAATTAATTCAAGTAGTATATGCTTGCTAGAGGTACACAAATTTTCTAAACCAGAAGGCATGTGGTTGATCTACTCAGTCATACCATTTATCCTGAATATAGCATACTTACCAATGCATTTGGGAGATGAGGTCCATTTTCCATTTTTACAAATTATCACATCAGATCCCTTAAGACGGTAGCCATTTGCACAAGTATATGTCACTCTATCCCCATTGTAATAGATCTTAGAAAGGAGGTTTGCTGTGCCATTCATGATGGCAGGTGGCTCCTCACATGGTATTTTCTCCTTTATTTCTAAAAAGAAAAATCCCCACAAATAAAAGGGCAAAGATCATTGATATTTATATAACAGATTTTTTTGGACAAATTTTGACTATCAATTACTAACCAATGCACTTTGGAGGTGCTGTCCATTTCCCATTTTCACAGCGTATTTCTTCTGATCCTTGTATCTGAAAGTTAAGCTCACATTCTATGTGAATTACTTTTCCATGTTGGAAGGTATTGGAGAGGGTTTGCACTGTGGCATTTGGAGGTAGTGGTGGTGGAGGACATCTAGTTCTTCTTTCTTGAGAAAAGAAGCTTGTACATTTAGTTATATAAGACTTGCTATAGAAAAAAAAAGAGTTCTAATTCTAGAATCAGAAGAATTGGGTCCTGGTAGCAGCTGCTACATTTACTAGTTGTGAGACCCTGATCAATTCATACTTAACCTCTCCAAGTGTCAGTTTCCCCAAATACAAAATGGGGAAGATTTTGACACTGGCTGCTTCAAAGTGACTGTGAGGAAAGTAGTTTAAAAATTAATTTCCTTAATCCAGGAGACAGACTCAATGATGTATTTAACTCCTGACAGGAACAGTAGAAAAGAATGGAATTAGAGAAAGAGAAGCTGTAGGAAGCTACTTGGATCTGGGAGAGTAGATCCAAATCTGATACAAAGTCACAATCCAGGACTCTTGAAGGAAGGCTCCTTAAGGCCTGAGGTGTTTGAGGAAGTGTTGTTACTGAAACCCTGAAAGCTATATTATTGCCCCAAGGCAATAATCCTAGATCTTTCTCCCTTTGATTCTCCTCTTTAGGAGCCTCAGGCTCCAGAAAAGCTTGTTTTTCTTTCTTTCTTTTAAATGTTTACTTTGTCTTAATACAGTTACCTGTATCTGACTGTTGGGATGTACTAACTGAAAATCAAGTTAGAAAGAGGTAACTGAAAGGGAGCAATATTGCAAAGGACATTAAAATAGACCTAACAATAAGGTATTAAAGACAATTACATATCTTTTGATATTACTTCCCAGAGTAGAAAGTGGAAAAGTAAAGTGGAAGTAGAGTGTGTATACCAGGAAATTCTGAATAATGACTCAAAATTAAAGTGAGGGGCAAATAGAAGGGAGTGAAAAACTTTGATCATCACACCATCCCTTAGCACTGCTACATTTGTATGTATACATACAAAGACATGTGTGTATGCAAATTACATATATATGATTGTATATACATGTGTGTTTTATATGCAAGTATGTATGTGTGTGTGCAGGTGGCCTCTGCCCTTACAGAACTTACATTCCAGAAGGGGATCTCCCTTTTGCTTTATATAAAATAAAACTTTTAAAAATAAAAACTTGTAGTTTTGTAAGTGTCTAAAAGTGCCTGACATATAGTTGGGATGTACAAATGTGAGTTATCATAATTATTATTAGCTAATATTGCTAGTGGACAGAGAAGTGGTTTCAGAGAAAGAGCTATGATTAGGTCCCCCTTTTATATATAATGGGATTGTCAGCCTAAACAAGTCACCTAATTTTTCAGATGCCCAAAAAATTTTCTAAAAGAGAAGTCCTTAACTTTTTTGTGTCACTTTTGGCAGTTATTTGAGGTCTGTGGAATCCTCACAATAATATTTTTAATGTATAAGATACATTTGCTTGAAAAGGAAATAAATCAAAATTATTTTAAAACAAGTTCATGAACCTCAGATTAAAACCTATGCTAAAAAAATAAGTTGATGAACAGCTGAAGATCTGAATTGATAGAGGAGCTGACAGTTTCCTATATCAACAAAACCACATGTCTAAACCAAAAAAAAAAAATTATTACTATTATCATCTCTTACTATGCTATATAAATAGACAGGACCACGGGTTTGGACAGGTGGGACAAACTGTAGGTGAGTCTATATTCAAGAAATAAATTATACATTTGGAAGAAAACTAACTAAATTACTAGGGCATACTACTTTTTGTCACTTGAATAGAACCCAAATTTTTCATCTTAATCAGGAATCTAAAATAAATAATTGAAATATTCATACAGTTTATCGCAATCTTCTTCAAGGCTGAAAACAATGACTAGATTTTCAATGATGATTAAAGTTAAATTAATATTTCTGGGATAAGTATGATGTTAATTAGAAATATATTAAAACAAAAGATAATTAAATTTTTATTTATAAATTGTAACCCTTTGTTACATAATGCTATCAATTCTATAACTTCGGCCTTTGTCCTACACCAGGGAAGAAATGACTGAAAGAACTGAAGATTTAGTCCGGGAAGAGAAAAATTAAGGGAGAAAAGAAACCTGTATTCAAATATTGGAAGAAATACAATGTAAAACAGGCCTGCAACTTATTCTTTGAGGGCCTAGAGAGGAGGACCAATAAGTGAAAAAATCAAGAGAGATAAATTTAATATTCAACATAAAAAGAATTTTTCATGCAATTAAAACTATCTGACAGTTAAATAGACTGCTTTGTGGTCAGGCTACATCTGAACTGAGCATCATTAAATTCATAGTTAAATTAGGGAGGACTCAAGAAGGACACAATAATTTGAGTATTTGAAGAGATGACACATGAAGGATGGACTTGCTCTATTTAATCCCAGAGTACAGAACCCAAAGCAAAGACTAAAATTTGCCAAGAGGTAAATTTCAATTTGGTGTCAGGAAAAAAATTCCTAACAATTAGAATTATCCAAAGGAAAAATGGTCTACCACCTCCTCCATCAAAAATTAGCAAGTTTAATTTAAACATAACAAATACGCTGATCCTTGTTTGTGACTTTTGTAACCAACTGCTGGATAATTCAATGGGATGAGTACCCATTTATCAGTAGTCATTCTGAGGTTCTTTTAGGTAAAGTTTGGTTATCTTAGTTGAAACAGTGAGTGTGGAAGGCTTTCTCTTTGTAGGTTTAGATGCCCTGGAACCAAGAATATCCTACCCTCTGTCTCAAAAGAAGGTTATCTGTTGTTCTGAATAGTTTGGTGACCAATTCACTCAATTCAGAGAGGAAATACTAGGGACTTGCTAAGGGTAGAACACTGTGATAAGTTTTGTAGAAAACAAAATATTAAGGACATGGCCTTTGACTCTGTAGAGCTTGCTGTCTAGCACAGTGAGAATCCTATTATGTTTATTTGTTTGGTTTTTGACAGCTTCTTGGGATCAAAGATATAGTACTTATCAGTAGATATTTATTCAAGGATTACTACATAAGTATAGCTGATATTCCTAGATAGCCTCTTCAACCCAATATTAACCAGTACAAAGCCAGATTAACTTTTAAAAGTGCATAAAATGGGTGCATTTTAGGTGTTATGGTCACAAAATGGCCAGAAGTTTAGAGGGGTTTATTTTTTTGGGGGGGGGGGCAGAAGGGTGACCATAATTTTAGAGTTGGGTGAAGTGAGCAGCATCTACTATAAGATGTAACGCATCTTTCTCTTTGGAGAAGGTAGAACTTGATTATCTCATTAAGTTCTGGTACAAAAATTGAAAGGAATAAGGGAAAATAAAGAGAGAGAACCCCTATACAGATGTCTCTGGTATAATTACAAACTGATCCGTCCTGTTTCCAATAGTCCATGTGGCTGGTGATGCCTCAATCAGGTTAAGAAACTGTCTTTCATGAATCTGAGCATACCTTGCTGTTTCCTAGTTTACTCTTTTTTTGGAAAACAATTTCACAGAAGGGGTCAAAAAAAAAGACATGGTTTCTTGGAAACTGTCAGTTTGGGGTGACTCAAAAACATAGCATCTCCTTATAAAGGAAACTACTATATTTGATCATAACCATGGTTTAAGAACAAAGCCATTTAAAAATAATAATTCTGCTGTTCTACACAGTAATAAAAATGTCTAGCACTAGAGGTGAAAGACTAAATGTTGCTGTCGACACCAATCTACCAACTTATGTGTGACTCCAAGTTGAGATCTTGGTTTATATTTTCTTACAGTCATTAAAAGTGCAATATTTCAAGATTCTGTCAAAGCATTTAGAGAGGCAGCATGGATAAAGAGTCCCAACTCAGAGGTGGAAAGACCTGGATTCACATCTTGTTTCCAACACATACTGACTTTGTGGTTCTAGGCAAGTTATTTAAACTGTGAGTGCCCAAGACAACTAGAAAGACAAAATACAGAGAGGATAGTGATTCATATTGGTTAGAGAAAGGTTCTCATTAGGAGATGCCTGCACTAATGAAATCACAAGTCTGGAATATAAATATATGTACATATATATATACATATATATGTGTGTGTACATATATATGAAGTATATAGTTACTAGCTATATCATAAATGATATCTATATAGTTACTATATATCATATATATCTATTTGGAAACATCTATACTTTCATGGGGCTAAATCAAGACTTAGAGATTATTAAGGATTTATTTCAGAGTTTTAAAAGCTCCTAGGGACTCAGAGTGATAGAGGAATTATATTTTAATGTTTATGAGTATGGAGTAAATAAAATTACCTTCACACACTGGAGGTTCTGGGTACCATCCAAAATGATAGCACTGAATTAAATCTGATCCACTGAGGTAGTAATTTCCAAGGCAGAAAAACTGAACTACATCTCCCTCTTCGTAGGTTTTCTTCATGGGATTAAAATGTCCATTTTCTATTACTCTTAAAGGAGAACAGGTTAATTCTGAAAACAAAGATTGAAAACATCAAGAAGTTAATGTCTGCAACAAAAAATTTGCTTAATATTTGCATATGTAATTGTTCAGATATTTTTTTCCCCATTAGACTGTGAGTTCCTTGAGAGCAGGCATGTTCTTTTATCTTTCTTTGTACCATCAACTTTTCGCATTATGTCTGATACATAGTAGGCACTTAATAAATGTTTACTGACTGTCATTCCTATAGGACAAAATAATAATCACTCGAGTATTTTAAAGTCATAAAAATGTATGAAACTTGACTGTGTTTAAAAAATGCATATGTTAAAGATGGTACAGCCAGGTTCTTTAGTATAATTTTTAAAATAGGTTTTAACAGTGTTCTTACCCACCCAACTACCTTGGAATTTTTGACAGACTTATCTTTTAATTATCACTTTAACTAAAAACAAAGCAAAGCCTATAAAACCTAGAGTATAGCAATAAGATAGGTTATAAAAAATGAAACAGAACTAAAGGAACTTTTTTTTTTTAATGGAAGGAAATTATTTTCAAAGACTCCACCTACTGGTACATTTTGGAGTGAGAGACCACCCATATGAATAACATTCTGCTTCTTCAGATCTCTTTCCCCCACTAGTGAAATATCCTTCATCACATACATATTGAAGTTTCTCTTTCACTGTGAAGATCTTCTGGCTTGTGGAGTAATTCCCATGATGTAACTCAGGAGCCAGGCAAGTTTCTAAAAAAAATTTCCCCCAAAAATTTCATATTCAGATAACTTACTGAAAAAAAAAAACCCATCACACACACACACACACACACACACACACACACACTCCTTCAGAAATATATCTCCACTTTTAGTGTAGAATACTAAGAAACCTCGAAGTCCTGGATCACTGACTATAGAATCATAATACCTGGCAGACTAACCTTGGAAAGCACTTAGAGTAAATCTTTGACATTCATTTTCCTCCCTTCACTCTTCCACCCTAATCTCTTGTGCGTGGTGCTCCTTTCTACTGCCCAAAGTGCCCTCCCCACTTTTTCCACTTCCTCCTATTCTTCTTGCTGTTTCTCCTTTGTTTTCAAAGAAAACTGATGACATCACCAAGTGATGTCTTGACTAACGCGAATTGGATATAAGTGAGTCAGAGTAGCACAAAGTTATCAGCCTCACTCTCTCCTCCAGAGTCATCAGAGTCTAATAGCAAGACAAAAGTCAAGATGAGAAACAGCGTGAAATGCAGTAGATAACCTTGGCATCTTTAATGTCTGACCAAGCTCTAAGGACTAGCACCTCTAGTATGAGCCCTTTCCAGCTCATCCACCTTCGGTGTCCACCTGTCCACAACTCTTTACATGTGGCTCTAAAAAGCTGTAGCTTTCACAGAAGCCATGCTATTCTCTTCCCAAAGCATACTATATCCTAAAATTATTTTTCTTTTCTCTCCCTTCCATCACAACTGAGACTCAATATAATTTTTAAAAAATCATTGGGCCTGTAATCAAAGGCCCTGGGTTCAAGTCTTAGCTCTGCTGTTAATATTATTATTATTCAAATACATCCCCAATACTCACTTCATTTTTCATCCCAGGACACTTAAAATAAATCAATTACAAGTCCATTTGGATTTTTAAAAAAAAAGGTATTCTCTTTTGAAATGCAGATATGTTTGGGAAGGTTAGGGGATATCAAACATTCTTATATAAATGTAAATTGCTGTCTTCTGAATCTTTAAGGGTATCAGATAGTGAGATTTAGATTTTAAGTGGACCATAAAATGTACAAAAGTCAGCTCCCACATTTTACATAGATCATACAAGTAGTAAGGAAAAAAGCCCAGATTCAAACCCAGATCTTACAACTTTAAGCCCAGTGTTTTTTGCACTATATCAAGCTGTCAGAGAAATAAAGAGATTATAGTATTTATCCAAGGTCAAAAAGTTAAATGAACCCAGAAGTTGTAATTCTTTAATCTCTGTGTTTTTTCAACTGAACACCTACCTCTTCAGCAAAAGGTTCCATAATATGCCTTAATTTATAATGACTGTAGTCTCAGGGGAAGAGTATACAGTGCCTTTGAAAACACACACACACACACACACACACACACCTTCCAAAAAAAGTAACAACAAAAATATGTATCTAGAAATATTGGAAGCAATTCAGAGATGCATACCAACTTCCTTGTTACAAGTTGGCTGAGAAGACCATCCATTGGCAAGACACTGTAACTCTTCTTCATCCTTTCCTCCAGTAGTTTTATATCCTGAAGCACATCTGTAATGGAGAGTTTCTTGAATTTTATATAACATCTTCTGGTCAGAAAAGGAGCCATTATGTAAGACTGGTTTGTTGCATTTTTCTGCAGTAAAAAGAAATATTCTACCTCAGTTTTAATAATGCAATTAATCAGACTCTTTTTCACTTAAATGGTGAATTTAAAGAAGTGGAGGAATGTTATACTGAACTTGAATTTCATTCTTTACACTTCTTAGGCTTTAATTAAATTTGAAAAATTCTATATTGTAAAAAGTTAGAATATCTTTTCTAGGCAAAGGAAAAAAACAAGCCTGTTGAATGCTTTTGAAAATCAACTGGACATACAAAAATATTTTTAATTCGACAATTTTGCATTTCCTATCTCTATATTTACAAATTCCACTTCCTTCTACCATGTCACTGAAGATGAGTCAAGCATCTATCTTTAGCAAGTATAGATAAGCTATATAAAATATTGTCCCAAGATGTCAGAATATCAGAAAGAAGTATATGCTAGATTCCCAATCAAATCTCCTCCACAAAGATCTAGAAAATGCACCAGAACAAATTCTGATTGAGAAAATGTAGGGAAAAGTCATAATGAGTCATTTTTCTAGCCCAGACAGACAGAGAGGTTGGTAGATGCTGAAGACAGGATTTGAGTAGGAGTGTATGGCTGGTGGAGCATTCCAGTGACCAAAGACTTGAAAGAGAGCAAGGATTAGGCACCAGGGCAAGAAAAACTAAGGCAGGAAGAGATCCCAGTGGAGGGAAGAGAAGGCAGTGGGGGTTACTAAAACAGCACAGGTGCAGAACAGATCCCTTCTGGTAGCCCTGTTATCCACTACTCAGTTCTGAATTGAACGAGGTGTGGGGGGAGGCCAAAGGGAACCTGTACAAAGGTGTGCCAAAGAGGATCAGTTGCAAGTACATGATCCTGGCTGTGAACTGAGCAAAAACAAGTTCAGCAGGGACTTCATTCTAGCTTCCAGGCCCTGCTGAAGTCCACAATGGAATAACTAGGGCAAGAGTCTTGGAACAAAAGGGAGGCTTCAGGGCACACTGCGATGGTGGAGAGAAACCAAAAAGTTTCCCAAGCTCTCCCCAATTTCCCTCAGAAAGAACATTAAATCAAGCCTCTAAAACAATTCTGGAGTGACAGAACTCAGAAAAAGATGGAGTGAAACCATTTTCCAACCCAAGATAACCTAGGACTTCAAGAAAGGTCTGTCTCACTTGGATAAAATGAGAGAATAGGCTAGTGCAGGCAATGTTGGAGCAAGTTAGTGCTGCTCTTAGTCACAGCACAGATCAGCACCTGAGAGACCCCATAATCCTGGTTCAACAGGATGGTGGCATAGTAGGCCAATTGTGAGGCTCCAACACAACATGCAAACTGCCAACCTCAGAAACCCAGGGCACAACAGGCATAACTAGACTGGGCCACCCTAGTGCAGAGCAAACTGCCAGCCCCAAAGCCCCAGCACAGAAAGTCAATGATCAGGTCCCTGGTCTCCCAGTGCAAGAAGCTTGGAACCGTGGCCCCTGTATCCCAGGAGCAGAGTTCAACTTTGAAAGTCATGAAATAGGCTAAAAATGAGCAAAAGAAGGGAGAATGTAAAAATTATTGGATTACCTGACAGTCATGATCAAAGAAAAGGAGTCAGACAGCAACTTTCAAGAAATTATCAAGGAAAACTTTCCTGATATCCTAGAACCAGAGGGTAAAATATTAATTGAAATAATTCATCCACCACCTCATGAAAGAGATCTCAAAATGAAAACTTCAAGGAATATTGTAGCCAAATTCTGAAACTATCAGGTCAAGGAGAAAATACTGCAAGCAGCCAGAAACAAACAATTCAAGTATCATGCCAAAGTCAGGATTTCACAAGACTTAGCTTCTAAATGAAAAGATCTGAGGGCTTGGAACATGATCATCTGGAAGGTAAGGGAGCTTGTCTTACAACCAAGAATCAACTATCCAGAAAAATTGAGCATAATCTTTCAAGGGAAAAAAATAATCATTCAATGAAATAGGGGACTTCAAATTTTCCTAATAAAAAGACAAGAGTTGAACAGAAAACTTGATCTTTAAATATAAGACTCAAGCAAAGCACGAAAAAAGTAAAAAGGAAACCAAAAAAAACCATGGAATTCAATAAAGTTAAACTGTTTCCACTCCTACATGGGAAGATGATATTTGCAGCTCTTAAGAATCGTATGTCTATTAGGGAAGGAAGATGAATACATAGATAGAGAGTGTGGGCATAAAATGACTGATGTGACCAAAAAAATTAAGGGGAGAAAAAGACAATTGTACTGGGAGAAGAGGAAAGAGGGAATCAGGATGGGTAAATTATATCACATAAAGAGGCATGAAAGATCAATTACAGTACAGGGAAAGAAGGAAGGAGGGGAGCATTGTTTGAACCTTACTTTCATCAAATTTGGCTCAAAAAGGGAATAGCATACACATTCAGATAAATAAATCTATCTTTCTGTATAGGGAAGTAGGAAGAAAGGGGAAAAAGGAAAGGGAGGTTGGACTGATTGAAGAGAGGGAAAATTGAGGGAGCTAGTGATCAGAGGCAAAACAAAAAGGACAGAGTGGAAGGAGAAGGTATAAAGGGGAGAAATGGGGAAATAGGATGGAGCGAAAGACACAGTAATTATAACTATGAATGTGAATGGGATAAACTCTCCCATAAAACAGAAGCAGATAGGAAAGTGGATTTAAAAACAGAATCCTACAATATTTACAAGAAACACATTTGACGCAGAGATACACACAAAGTAAAGGTAAAAGGCTAGAGCAGAATATATTATGCTTCAGCTGAAGAAAAAAAAACAGGGGTAGCAATTCTGATCTCAGACAAAGCAAAAGCAAAAATAGATTAATTAAAACAGACAAGGAAAGAAACTACATCTTGCTAAAAGACAAGGAAGTAATGTCAACACTAAACAAATATTCACAAAATGGTATAGCATCCAGATTCTTAGAGGAGAAGTTAAGTGACTTATAGGAAGTAAGAGAAAACAAATCTATATTAGTAGAAGACCTCAATCTCCCCCTCTCAAAACTAGATAAATCTAACCACAAAATAAACAAGAAAGAAGTTAAGGATGTGAATAGAATATTAGAAAAGTTAGACATGATAGCTCTCTGAAGAAAATTTAATAAGGATAGAAAGGAATATACTTTTTTCTCAATAATACATGGCACCTACACAAAAATTGACAATGCGTCAGTCCATAAAAACCTCACAAATGCAGAAAGGCAGAAATATTAAATGCATACTTTTCAGATCATGATGCAATGAAAATTACGTATAATAAAGGGTGATGAAAAGATAAATTAAAAACTAGAAACTAAGTAATCTAATCCTAAAGAATGAGTGGGTCAAGCAACAAAACACAGAAACAATAATTTCACCAAAGAATGACAATAATGACACAACATACCAAAATTTGTGGGATGTAGCCCGTGCAGTACTTAGGGGAAATTTTATATCTCTAAATGATTACATGAATAAAAGAGAGAAAGAAGAGATCAATAAATTGGGCATGCAACTAAAAAAGCTAGAAAAAGAACAAGTTAAAAATCCTCAATTAAACACTAAGTTAGAAATTCTGAATATCAAAGGAGATATTAATGAAATTGAAAGTAAGAAAACTATTGAACTAATAAATAAAACTATGAGCTGATTTTATTAAAAAACAATAAAATAGGAAAACCTTTTATTAATTTGATTTTTTGAAGAAGAAAATTAATTGCCAGTAACAAAAATGAAAAGAGTGAATTCACTATCAATGGAGAGGAAATTAAAACAATAACTAGGAGCTATTTTGTCTAGCTGTATGTCAATAAATCTGACAATCTAAGTGAAATGGATGAATATTTACAAAAATATAAATTGCCTATATTAACAGAAGAGAAAATAAAATACTTAAATAATTTCATGTTAGACAAAGAAATTAAACAGGTCATCAGTGAGTTCATTAAGAAAAATCTCCATGGCCAAATGGATTTATAAGTAAACTCTACAAAACATTTAGAGAACAATTCATTCCAGTACTACATAAAATAGGCAGAAGAATCCTACCAAATTATTTTTATGACACAAATATGGTGCTGATACTTAAACCATGAAGAGTCCAAATATAGGAAGAAAATTATAGACCAGTTTCCCTAATGAATATTGATGCATAAAGTTTAAATAAAATACTAACAAAGAGATTACAACAATTTATCATCAGGCTAATATGCTATGGCCAGATGAGAGTTATACCAAAAAGACAGGACTGGTTTCATATCAGGAAAACTATTAGCATAATTGATCATGTCAATAAGAAAACCAACAGAAATCATATTTAAGATTAACTCAATAGATGGAGAAAAGACTTTTGACAAAATACAGTACCCATTTCTATTAAAAACACTAGAGAACCTAGAAATAAGTGGAGTTTTCATTAAAAATGATAAGTAGTATCTATCTAAAACCATCAGCAAGAGTAATCTCTAATGTGGATAAGGTAGAAGCCTTTCCAGCAAGATCAGGGGTGAAACAAGGATGCCAATTAACACCACTATTATTCAGTATTATTCTGGAAATATGAGTTTCAGCAGTAAGAGAAGACAATTAGGAATTAGAATAGGCAATGAGAAACAAAATTATCACTCTTTACAGATGATATGATGGTTTACTTAGAGAATCTAGAGAATCAACTAAAAAAGCAATTGAAATAATTAATCATTTATTTAGCAAAGACACAGGATAATAAAATAAACCCACAGAAACAAGAGCATACCTATATTTTACCAATAAAGCCCATCATTGAGGTAGAAAGAGAAATTCTTTTTAAAGTAACTGGAGACAATGTAAAAGATTTGGCAGTTTACTTGCCAGTACAAAACCAGGAGCTATATGAACACAATTACAAAACATTTTTCACATGAATGAAGTCAGATCTAAACAAGTGGAAAAATAACAATTGCTCTTAGGTAGGTCAAACTAATATAATCAAAAATGACAGTTCTACCTAAATTAATTCAGTGCCAAACCAATCAAACTACCAAAAAACTATTTTATAGAACTAGATGAAATTAATAATAAAATTCATCAATAACAAAAGGTCAAGAATATAAAGAGAATTAATGAAAACATACAAGAAAAGGTACCTTAACTACATCAGATCTTTTACTATATTGTAAAGCAATAATCATCAAAACTATTTGACATTGGCTAAGAAATATAATGTTGGATCAATGGAATAGATTAGGCACACAAGATGAAGTAGCAAATGAGTACAGTAGTCTACTATTTAATAAACTGAAAGACTGTTTAATAAACCCAAAGGTTTTCACTGTTGGACAAAAACTGCTGGGAAAACTGGAAAATAGTATTGTGAAATCTAGGCATAGACCATCTTACTCCATATGCCATTATAAAGTCAAAATGGGCACATGATTTAGACGAAAAGTGTGATATCATAATAAGCAAATTAGGAAAGCAAAGAATAATTTACCTGTCAGATCTACAGAGAAGGGAAGAATTTATGACCACACAATAGAGTATAATGAAATAAAAAATGGATGATTTTGATTATATTAAATTAAAAACTTTTGCACAAACAAAACCAATGAAACTAAGATTAGAAAGAAAGAAGAGGGCTAGGAAACAGTTTTTACAGCAAGTGTTTCTATAAAAGGTCTCATTTCTCAAATATATACAGGACTGAGTCAAATTTATAAGAATACAAGTTATTCCCTCATTGATAAATAGCCAAATAATATGAACAGACAGTTTTCAGATGAAGAAATTAAATCTATCTATAGTCATATGAAAAAATGCTCTAAGTCCCTACTGATTACAGAAATGCAAAGTGAAACAGCTCTGAGGTACCACCTCATGCCAATCAGATGGGCTAATTTGACAGAAAAGGAAAATGAAAAATGTTGGAAAAGATGTAGGAAAATTAGAGCACTAATGAATTGTTGGTGGAGTTGTGAACTGATCCAACCACCTGGGAGAACAATCTAGAACTATGCCCAAAAGGCAATCAAACTGTGTATATATTTTGATCCAGCAATACCACTACTAGGTCTGTATCCCAATGAGATCATTAAAAAAGGGGAAAGGACCTACATATACAAAAATATTTATAGCAGCTCTTTTCATGGCGGCAAAGAATAGGAAATTGAGGGGATGTCCATCAACTGGGGAAAGATTGAACAAGTTGTGATATATAGAAGTAATGGAATACTATTGTACTCTGAGAAATGATGCTGAAAAGAACCAAGAGAACACTGTACCCACTAACAGCAACATTGTGCAATGATAAGCTTTGATAGACTTAGCTTTTCTCAGCAACACAATGATCAAAGACAATTCCAAAAGACTCATGATAGAAAGTGCTATCCACATCCAGAGAAAGAACTATGCTGTCTGAATTGTCTTTCTTTTTGTTTTGTTTTGTTTTTCTTTCTTGGGATTTTCCCCTTTTGTTCTGATTCTTCCTTCACAGTATGACTAATTTGAAAATATGTTTAATGTGATTGTGCATGTATAGCCTATATCAGATTGCTTGCTGTAAGAATCACAGGAAGGAGCAGCTATGTGTCATAGTGGTTATAGAACCAGCCTTGGACTCAGGAGGACCTGAGACACTTAACTAGCTTCGTGAACTTGGGCATCCTGATTGCCTCAAGAAAAAGAATCAGATTGTCTTGTGGAGAAGGGAGCAGGGAGAGGGAGGGAGAAAAAATTTGGAACTCAAAATTTTATAAAGGTGAACCTTGAAAACTATCTTTACATGTAATCAGGAGAAAAAAACTATTCAGTGGGGAAAAAAGAAGAGTACAGAGATTAACACTAGCATAAAGTCTAAAGTCAAGAAGTACTAAGGAAAAACAAGCAAGCACAAAAAGAATTCCACCACAAAGATGTGACAGGGAGCTCTAGAAACAAGCCCAGAAGAAGAGAACAACAAAAAGGAAAAAATATCTACAAGAAAAATTTCAAAGGAAAGTGTAACTTGGACACAAGTCCAGCCAGAATTCTCAGAATAGTAAAAGCAAGAGTTTAAAAAAAGAGATTAAAAATATTTTTAAAACCTATTGAGGGCATTAGAGGAAGTAATGGAAAAGGAGTCCAGAATTAGGGAATAATTTATCAGTTTAGCACAAGAAATACAAAACTTTACCATGAAAATAACTCCCTGAAAATTAGCATCAACCAAATATCAGGTAATAACTCCATGAGACTTCAAGAAATATTAAAACAAATTTAAGAGACAGGAAAAAAATAGGAGAAATGTGAGATATCTCATAGCAAAAACAAACCTGGAAAATAAGATCAAGGTTAGATAATTTAAGAATCACTGAACGGAGCAGCGAGGTGTCATACAGAACCAGACTTGGAGTCAGGAGGACTTGAGACACTTACTAGCTTTGTGACCTTAGGCAAGTCACTTAATCTTGATTGCCTCAAAAAAAAAAAAAAAAAAAAAAAAAAAAAAAAGGAATCACTGGACTACCCAAAAGCCATGACTCAAAAAGGAGTCTGAATATCACATTTCAAAAAAAAAAACCATGAAAGAAAATTGCCTAGATCTCTGAAGACCAGAGGTAAAAGTAGAAATTGAAATAATCCACTGGTCACCTCCCCAAAGAAACCCATAAATGAAAGCTATCAAAAAATTATAAGCAAAATTCAGAGTTTACACACCAAAGAAAAATACTGCAAGAAGACAGAAAAAAAAGAATTCAAATACCAAACTGTAACAATGAGGGTCACAAATGACTTAGCAACCACTGCAATAAAAGAACAGAGTTTAGAATGTGATTCCAGAAGGCAAAAGACCTAGGCTTATGACCAAAAATATCTTAACTTACAAAATAATATAATCCAGGGAAAGAAGAGGGGCAGGATTTCTAATGAAAAGAGTACTTCTAAGCATTCCTCATAGTAAAAAGACCAAAATTGGATAGAAAATTTGAGATCCAAACACAAAATTCAAGAGAAACATTAAAACGGTAATTACAAGTGAGCAAACACAAGGAATTTAACAAGATTGTACTTTACATTCTTATAAGGGAAGATAGTACATGTATCTCCTCAGAATTATCATTATCAGAGGACACAAAGGAAGTCTAATTACAGAGAAGACCAAAGACTGATAATGTTTTGATAATTGTAAAAAGAATGGAAAGGTAGAGGAAAACAAATACACTGGGAGGATGGTGAAGGGAAAGGAAGAATGGGGAAAGTTATTTCACATAAATGAGGTATATGAGCAGAAATCTGTACAAAGAAGGTGTGGGAAGTGCAGGAGAACTTGAACCACATTCTCATCTAACTGATCGAAGGAGGAAAGAATACAAATATAGACACACAAGTGGGTTCAGAAATAGATTTTAGCCAACAGTGATAAAGGGGCAAAAAGTACTGAGAGAAAGGGGGAGGGGTGACATTAGTTGGAACAACTTAAACTCTTAAAGAGAGGGCAGGAAACAAAGAACGCTATAAGAAAATGAGATGGAGAGTAGCACAATAAACAAACATAGCTCTGAATGTGAGTTGGATATGCTGATTCATAAAAACAGAAGAGAACAGCAGAATGGACTGCAAACCAGAATCTACCTACGTATTTTACGAGAAACACACCTGAAATGGAAAGACACATAGAACTAAGATAAGGGACTAGAAAAGAATCTAGTAAGCTTCAGCCAAAGTAAAAAAAACAAAACAAAACTGAGTAGTAGCAAAAACAACAGCAAAAATAGACCTAAATAAAAGAGAAAAACGGAGAAGTTATATTTTCCTGAAAGGTACCATAGATAATAAATTAGCATCAGTACTAAGCACTTACACAACAAATAGCACAGCATCTAAATTCCTAAAGGAAAAGTTTAAATAGTCACAAGAAGAAATAGATTGCAAAATTATAATAGTAGGGGACTTTAATTTTTCCCTCTCAATCCTAGGTGAGTCTAACCACCCCCTCCAAAAAAAAAAATAAATGAAGGACCTGAATCGTACTTTTAAAAAATTAGATATGATAGTCCTCCAGAGAATATTAAATGCAAATAGAAAGTACCTATTTCTAAGCTGTGTATTGTACTCTCACAAAAATTTACTGTGCATTAGGGCATTAAAAACCACACAAATGCAGAAAAGCGGAACTACTAAATGCATTTTTTTACCAATCATAATACAACAAAAATTACATGTAACAAAGGACCTTTGAAGCAAAGATTAAAAACTAATTGGAAATTAAATATCTTAATCCTAAAGAATGGGTATCAAAGAACAAATCATGGAAACAATAATTTCATTAAAGATGATGAAAACAATGAAACAACATACTTACATTTTTTGGGATGCAAACAAAGTAATGTTTAGGGGATAATTTATATCTCTAAACAGTTTGATTAATAGACTAAAGAAAAAGCAAATCAATGAATTGCCCATGAAACTAAAAAAAAAAAAAAAAGCTAGAGAACCGTCCAATTAAAATTCCACAATTAAACAAGTCAAAAATAGTGATGAAAAAAATTTAAATGAAATATTAGTAAGGAGAATACAGTAACATAAAAGGAATATGGGAGACACTATGACCAGGTTGGATTTATATCAGTAATGTAGAACTGGTGCAATATTAGAAAAACTATAGACATAATTGAGAAAATTAATAATAAAAATAACAAAAATCATACAATTACATCAAACAATGAAGAAAATGTTTTTGACAAAATGCAATACCCATTCCTGTTTTTTTTTAAAAAAAGAAATACTAGAAAGCATAAGAATAAATGGAGTTTCAGTAGCAGAGTCAAGATGATGGAGTAGAAGCATATACCTGCTTAAGCTCTCCCTCCAAAGTCCTTAAAATACCTGTAAAAAATGACTCAAAACAAATTCTAGAGCAGCAGAAGCCACAAAATGACAGAGTAAAACAGATTTCTAGCCCAAGACAGCCGTGAAGTCTGAAAGGAAGGGTCTATTGCACTGAGTGTGTAGCAGAGACTAGGCCAGTCCAGCATAGGCAGAGCACGCACAGAAAGGACTGGAACAAGCTTCAGGGCACAGAATCACAGGCAATTGCCGTGGTTTCCAGATTTCTCAACCCACAAATGCCAAAGACAGTTTCAAAGGTGAGTGAGAAAACTCTTTCAGCTGGGTGCAAGGGGAGCACGGTCCAGTCCCAGCCCTGGCCCCAGTCCCAGCACCAGCCCTAGGGACACTGCAGCCTCTGGAACAGCAGAGGCAACTTCTAGAGCTCTGAGACTTCAGACCCTGAGGAAATCAAGCAGATGATCTGGGTCTCAGTCTTGAGTAGTGGTGCTGGGGTGAGAAGGAGCATTGGCATAGTGGAGCTGGTGGAGGTTGTGGAGAAGGAATCTTACTCACAGTTTGAGGACAGAAAAGAGTGCTTTTGGTTGCTCAAAGACAAGAGCACAGGCTAGGAGAGGAGTAAATACCTCTCACTTGACTATGTTACGTTGGAGAAACTGAAAACTTACAGGTCTCTAGAGATATCTCAGGGAATAGCTGCAAAAAACCTCTGAAGCCTAGGGTAGTATACCCTGCACTTGACAAAGGACTCAAAAGTCAAGTAATTGACTGGGAAAATGCCCAAAAGAGGGGGGAAAATAAGACTATAGAAGGCTGCTTTCTTGGTGGAAAAGTATTTTCTCCATCTTTGCAGATAAAGAAGAGCAAAGCATACAATCAGAAGAAGATCAAAGCATACAACTGGAGGAAGACAGCAAGGTCAATTCTACCAAAGCCTACCAAATATTACGCAATGGTCTCAGGCCATGGAACAGCTCAAAAAGGATTTTGAAAATCAAATAAGAGAGGTGGAGGGAAAATTGGGAAGACAAATGACAGCAATGCAAGAAATTCATGAAAAACAAGTGAACAGCTTGCAAAAGGAGACCCAAAAAATGCTGAAGAATATAATATCTTTAAAAATAGACTAACTCAAATGGCAAAAGAGTTCCAAAAAGTCAATGAAAAGAATACCTTAAAAAGCAGAAACAGCCAAATGGAAAAGGAGGTCCAAAATAGTTCTTTAAAATAGTTCTTTAAAAATTAGAGTGGGAAAGATGGAAGCTAATGACTTTATGAGAAGTCAATAAATTATCAAACGAAAACAAAGGAATGAAAAAACAGAAGATAATGTGAAATACCTCATTGGAAAAACAACTGACCAGTAGATCCAGGAGAGATCATTTTAAAATTATTGGTCTACCTGAAAACCACAATCAAAAAAAGAGCCTAGCCATCATCTTCCAAGAAATTATCAAGGAAAACTGCCATGATTTTCCAGAAACAGAGGGTAAAATAATAATGTAAAGAATTCACAGATCACTTCCTGAAAGAGACCCCAAAAGGAAAACTCCTAAAAATATTGTAGCCAAGTTCCAAAGTTCTCAGGTCAAGGAGAAAATATTACAAGCAGCCAGAAAGAAACAATTTAAGTACTGAGTAAACACAATCAGAATGTCACAGAACTTAGCAGCTTCTACACTAAGGGAGTGAAGGGCTTGGAACATAATATTTCAGAGATCAAAGGAGATAGGATTAAAACAAAAAATAACCAACGCAGCAAAACTGAGTATAATACTTCAGGGGGAAAATTGGAATTTCAACGAAATAGAGGATTTCCAAGTATTCTTGTTGAAAAGACCAGAGCTGAATAGAAAATTTGACTTTGCAATACAAAAATCAAGAGAAACATGAAAAGGTAAACAGAAAAGAGAAGCCATAAGGTACTTAATAAAATTGAAATGTTTCCTACATAGAAAGATGATATTTGTAACCAATGAGACTTTTTTCAGTATTAGGGCACTTAGAGGGAATATATATATATATATATATATATATATATATATATATATATATATATATATATAATAGGTGTATATGGGTATATATGTATGTGTGTATTATATATGTGTAAATATGTATATGTTACATGGGTGTATGTGTGTGTATGTGTATAAATATACATATACAGGGCACAGGTTGAGCTGAATATAAAGGAAGAATATCTGAAAAACAAAATTTACTTTTGAGTGGAATGTACTAGGAGTAAGAGAAAGGGAAAGGTAGAATGTAGCAAATCATCTCACATAAAAGAGCAAAGAAACAGCTTTTACAATGGAGGAGACAAGGAGGGAGATGAAAGGGAATAAGTGAGCCTTACTCTCATGGAATTTGGATTAAGGAAGGAATAGCACACACCCAAGTGGGTATAGAAATCTATTTTACCCTATAGGAAGGCAGGAGGGAAGGGGATAGGAGAGGAAAGATAATCAAAGGGACAGTAAATTGGGGAAAGGGATAATCAGAGGCAAACTCTATTGTGGGAGGACAGCTCAAGGAAGAGAAGGAATAAATGGAGGACAGGATAGGACAGAGGAAAATATGATTAATCTTTTGCAACATAACTATTATGGAAGTGTTTCACATGGCTACACATATATGACCTATACTGAATTGCTTGCTTTCTCAATGAAGGTGGGTGGGGAGGGAAGAAGGGAGAGAATATGGAATTCAAAGCTTTAATAATGAATGTTAAAAATTATTTTTACATGAATCTTGGGAATAAGATGTACAGGCAATGGGGCATAGAAATCTATTTTGCCCTATAGGAAAATACAGGGGAGGGAGATGGAAGAAAAGAAATAATAGAAGGGAGAACAAACTGGAGGAAGGGATGGATAGGGTGCATGCTGTCCTGGGATGGGCGATGGGGAGAGATGTGGAGATAATTTGAATTCATATTCTTGTGGAAGTGAATGTTGAAAACTGAAAAATAAATTTTCATATATATATTTATATATATTATATATGCATATTATTTATTTATATATTATATATTACATATAT
Source organism: Bettongia penicillata ogilbyi (assembly GCA_023548195.1). Classification (NCBI taxonomy): domain Eukaryota; kingdom Metazoa; phylum Chordata; class Mammalia; order Diprotodontia; family Potoroidae; genus Bettongia; species Bettongia penicillata. The sequence continues at coordinate 853,175 of JAJHZJ010000702.1, forward strand.
AATATTATATATAAAGAATAAATGGAGTTTCCTTAAAATGATAAGTGATGCCATGGTCCTCTTCAAGAACAAAGGGCAAAACACAGCAACAAGTAGTTATCTATCTAAAACCATGAGTCAGCCTTACCTGTAGGGGAGATAAGGTAGAGAGACCTTTCTAAAGGTCTAACACCATTACTATTCAATATAGTTTGAAAATTTTAGCCATAACACAGACAAGAAAATGAAATTAAAGGAATAAATATAGGGTAAAGAGAAAACAAAATCTTTTTTTGGCAGACAATGGTAGTTAACCTAAGGAACCCTAGAGAGTCAACTAAAAAACCCAACTACTTAAAATAGTAAGTTCAGCAAAGCTTCAGGATACAAAATAAACCAAAAGAAATCATTATCATTTCTGTATATTATCAACATAATACAACAAAAAGAGATAGGTATAGAGATGGGAAGACAAATTCCATTTCAAACAACTACAGAAAGTATAAAATACTTGGGTAACTGCTAAAGCACCATCAGGAACTATATGAACACAGTTACAAAATACTTTTTAGTGAAATAAAGACAGATGTAAATAACTGGAGAAATAATACTTGCCGATGGGTAGGTTAAGCCAATATAGTAAACATGATATTACCTTTTCATTTACTTATTCAATTCCATATGGATCAAACTACTAAAGGCTTATTTTATACAGCTGAAAAAAATAACACCAAAATGCATTTGGAGGAACAAAAAACCAAGAATATCAAGGGAATTCGTGAAAAAAAATGGGAAGAAAGGAGCCTAGTAGTATAAGATTTCAAGCTATAATCATTCAAAAAAAGTTAAGTTTTTGCTGGATAAGAAGTAGCAAGTTTGAACACTAAAACAGGTTAGGCACATAGTATGTAGAAACAAGTTAGCACAGTAGTATAGTGTCTGATAAATCCAAAGAACCAAGTTACTAGAGTATGAACTCATTATTTGATCAAAATTGCTGGGAAAACCTGAAATACATTTGATAAAACTAATTATAAACCAGCATCCCACATTTGATATCAAGATAAGCTCCAAATGGATACATGATTTAGGTATCAAATGTGAGATCACAAACAAATTAAAGTTACATGGAAGAAATCACTTGCCAGATCAATAGATAGAGGGAAAGTTCATGATCAAACAAAAAATAGAGAGGTTCACAGAGTTAAAATGAATAATTTTCATCAAATAAAATTTTAAAGGTTTTATTTTTAATGAATCTAAAATTAGAAGAGAAAAGTCATATGAAGAGAGGGAGAGGTTTGCCACAAGTCTCTCTGATAAATATCTCAGTTTTGAGAGATATAGGGAACTGACTCACATTTATGAGATTGAGAGCCTTTCCCTAATTGATAAATTATCAAGGGGTATAAATAGATTGTTATTGTTGTATTTGTCCTCCATTTTCAAGGAAGACTATTACATCAGAGAAATGATGACATGACTTGCACTTGACTTTGTTTTGAGTGAGGGAAGGTTGTTCAAGGTCAACAGCCTCACTTTCTCCTCCTGAGCCATCTGGATCCAGTGACCAGATATTCTGCAGGATTACTGGAGATGGCCCAGCTTATAATGGGAGACCTTGACTTTTTTAGGCTGGGCTTTTTCACATACTCATTTAGGGGGAGGTAAAGTCCATTGAGTGGATAAGCCTCTTTAAGAAATGAAGAAATGGTCAGGGGATGGCCCTTTTAATAAGCAGTAGAAAAAAAATAAGTAAATCAAACTGGGAGGGAAGCAGAAACTGTTACTATTGAGAATCACTGTAAGGCAGCCTTTAAGTGGAGCTTGGGCAGGGACCTATTGTTGTTGAACCTATGGGCTTCAGAGTGCACTGGGTTTAAGGTTTGGGGAAAAGGAAGGAAGGAAGGAAGGAAGGAAGGAAGGAAGGAAGGAAGGAAGGAAGGAAGGAAGGAAGGAAGGAAGGAAGGAAGGAAGGAAGGAAGGAAGGAAGGAAGGAAGGAAGGAAGGAAGGAAGGAAGGAAGGAAGGAAGGAAGGAAGGAAGGAAGGAAGGAAGGAAGGAAGGAAGGAAGGAAGGAAGGACATCTAGACAGTAAACCATAAACCCCAAAGGAAGAGGAGAGAGAGACAGAAGGGAGAGGATGAGCTGGGTTACCCAGGTAACTGGGTCCCCACTCAGGTAGTTTGGTTTACTCACAGGTTATGTCCATCTTTTTGTTTTTGAAGAGACCATGACATCAGAGAAATGATGACATGCTTTGCACTTAACGTTGTTTTGAGTAAGGGAGGACTGTGTAAGGTCACTAGCCTCACTTTCTCCTCCTGAGCCACCTGGATCCAACGACCAGATATTCATCAGGATGACTGGAGATGGTCCTATATGAATCGATAGTTTTTGAAGAAAGGCATCTAAACTATTAATAGCCAGCGTATGTTTTGCACCAAGTCTTCAGACTTGTTTTATGATCATTGATTATTTTCTAGAGGGGAAATTCTGGTGTAGAAATTCTTTCTATCAATACAGAGTTAGATCCCTACAATTCATCTTTTACTTACTGGATAAATCCTAGAGAGTTTCTTGAGGGCATCTAGAGAATAAGTGGTATACTCATTGTCACATAGGTATGTGTCAGAGGAAGTATTTGAAATTAGTTCTTCCTAAATCTAAGCCCAGCTATTCCCTATGCCACATACTTTTTATTTTTTATTAAACAGTTCAAAGGTTTTATTTTGTCCAAGATGTTCAAATTAATTGCATTCACAATCAAAGACATTTCACTGGTAAATGTAAGCTGACTTACTGAAACATTCTGGCTTTGGGGACCATCCTGCTGATGTACATGTAGTTATAGCTTCTTGTTTCCCAGTGTTGGTTGAATATCCAGCCAAGCAAGAAAATGAAAGCTTTTTGTTTAGGTCCATTGGAAAGTAATGATTTTTAAAAGTATAGTAATATTGAGCAATCCTTCCATGTTCAACATTAGGCATATCACAGGACTTATCTAAAAAAAAATAAGTACAGATGGGGGAGAGATATTTTATTTTTATATTGTTGAAAGTTTTTTTTACTAAATTTTATTTTAATCAACAAAAATGCACCCTTTCTTCCTCCCATGCCACCCCATCCCCACCCTCTGAGAATGAAAGAAAAACAAAAGCCTTTTATAAACAGTAATCAATCAAAACAAATTTCAACACTGGTCATAACTAAAGAAAAAAATATGCATATAAATGTAGGTATGTGTGTATGCATGTGTGTGTGTGTGTGTGTGTGTGTATCAATCTGTACTGAGCCCTTTTTCTATCAGGAGCATATTTTTATCATCTCTCCTCTAGACTTGTGATTGGTTATTACGCTGATTTGACCTTTTCTGACCTTTTCCTTTGCCCCCAATTCCAACATAATTCTCTTCCCCTCTTTTTCCATTCTTCTCTTAAGATCACTAAGATATAACAGAACCATTCTCAGGCTTTCTGTCTAATTAACCTTTTCCTATTACTCCAAATGATGGTAGGGCTCAGAGTGGAGACATGCAAATGTCTCCATATTAGAATGTAAGCAGTTTGTCCTTGTTTGGTCCCTTATCATTCATTTGTGTTTATAATTTTAGGTATCTCATAACTCCTGTGTTTGAACTTCAAAGTTTCTATGCAGCTCTAGTCTTTTCATCAGGAATGCTTGGAAATCCTCTATTTCATTAGATTTATTTTTTTCTCTGTAGGATTATAGTAACAGCAGCTACATGACACAGTGGATAGAGTTTGGACACAGGGCTTGGAATCAGGAAGACATCTTCATGACATTTACTGGCTATGTAACTCAGGGCAAGTCACTTTACTCTGCCTCAGTTTCCTCATATGTAAATGAACTGGAGAAGTGAATGGCAAACCACTTCAGTATCCTTACCAAGAAAAACTTCAAAAGGGGATGACAAAAAGTCAGAGACAACTAAAATGAATGAACAAATAAACACATACCAGAAAGTTTTATATATATATATATATATATATATATTTATATTTATATATATATTTATGTGTATATATATATACACATACACATATATATACATACTATATATGTATATATGTATACACACACACACACACACACACATACATATCAAGATTTGGCTATCGGCCTATATCCTTTGCCTTTCCAGAACATCATATTCTAACCTATCTGCTGCTTTAATAGTAGCGCCTGCTAAATTGTTTGTGATCCCAACATGGCTCGTCAGTTCTTGAATTCTTTCTCTATGACTACTTGAGGTATTTTTGATTTGGCTAGAAGTTCTAAATTTTACCTATAATGTTCCTTGGTTTTTTCATTTTGGGGTTTCGTTCAGGAAATGACTAATGGATTCTTCTATTTCTACTTTGCCTTCTGGTTCTAAGATATGTGCACAGTTTCTTTTAAGATTTCTTGAAATATTATGTTTATTTTCTTTTTTTATGTCATTGCATTCAATTATTTAAATAGCTTTTTTTAATTTTTCCTTAATTTATTTTCCAATTCAGTTGTTTTGCTATATCTAGCATTTTCTTTTACCTTTTTGGTCTTTTAATTTTGTTTTGATATTTCTTGTTTTCTCATGGAGTCATTGTTCTATTTGATTCATTCTAATTTTTAGAGAATTTTCACCTGGGCATAAGTAAATCTTCTCTTTCATCTGAGATTTCTGCCCTGGTTATTCCCTGCAGGGTTCAGACCGATATGGAACTGAGTGGCCACTCTGCTCCTGGTGTGTAAACAAAGCACACTACTATTACAAGATTATGAATGTCTTCTTCGTACAATACCCTCCACCACTCCTTACTCCTGACCTCCCTTACCCCTTCACCCCTGAAGGCAGATCTTTCCTCAGTCTGCCCTATATCTATGACTCAAGTAGTGAGTGACAAAGCTGCCTGGTGACATCTGTTCCTGTACCCAACATAAGGCGGCCCTGTATGGATCTAGGACCTCCTCTTTTTCTATAGCCTAGCCTCTCTCTTCACTGGAGTGCTATGCAGGATCTTGAGCAAACCCTTTTCCCAGTGTTCACAGACTTCTCTGTCTGATTCCCCACATTAGAAAATTGATTGTCTGTGAATTTTCTGGAATTTCCTCCATCAGAATTGGTTCTGCTGCATTTTCCAGGATTTCAGAAGGAGGGGCTTAGGAGAGCTAAAATTTTGGTGATGTGAAAAAAAAACAAAAAGATAATAAAAACTTAGTAAAAATAAAAACTTAGAACCCAAAACATATTCCCCTAAATCAGAAACAAAGAACTACTACAAAAACAGGACAAGTTTGGCAAAAATTAGGTTTAGACAAACATATTACACCATATTTGACAAGTTGTAAATGAATAACTGACCTAAATAGTTAAAGATCTTATCATAAAAAATTTGTAAGGGAAGGAGATTATATATCTTTCACAGTTCTATATAAGGGGAAATTTTTATTTTAGTTTTCAACATTCATTTTTATAAGATTTTGAGTTTCAAAATTTTCCTGTTCTCTGTCCTCCCCCCTCCTCAAAATAGCACAAATCTGATATAGGCTATACTTATGCAATCATATTAAACATATTTCCAAATTAGTCATGTTGTGAAAGAGGAATCAAAATAAGGTTGAATTTTTAATAAAACAAGAGACGGAAGCAATTACAGAGAATAATACAGATAATTTTGATTACATGAATTTGAAAAACTTTCACAAGAACAAAGAACAGAGGTTGACTGTGAAAAAACCCTTTGTGTCAAATATCTTTGATAAGAATTTGATATCCAAGATATGCAAACAACTAATACCAAAATATAAGACCAAAAGATACTCCCCTATAGATAATGGATTTAGGTCTACCTTGATCATAATGAATGTCTTGGGGATATATTGCTGTGGTCCTTTTTTTGCCAGGATTTTATGTAAAATTTTTAATCAATATTCATTAATAATATTGGTCTGTAGTTCTTTCTCTCTTTTCTCTACCCTTCCCTGGTTTGTGTATTAGAAGTATATTTGTCTCATAAGCAAGAATTTGATAGAAATATTTTCTTTCTCAATTTTTGAGAGAATTTTGTCTCTGTAGAAAAAAAGGGGGACCTCAGGAGACTGGAAATGAAAATTCTTAAGAGTGACTGATGCCCAGAAGAGTTAGGGTGATTATTATAAACCTGGGAATGAGATGGTGAGAATCATCCCGGGGAAGTTACGTGGTAGGACCGGACTGCATGAATTGGTACGCAGGGCAGTTTCTACCCTACAACTCTGCTTCTATCTAGAGTTCCTCTCTCATAAATTGATATTTCCAGGAGTGCGACACAATAGAATAAAAAGGGATGAGAAGGCAAGACATATAAAAGTAACAATACAGACACTGATTACAAGAGGCAGTTCCAGCACTTACTAGTCGTGTTATCTTAGTCAAGCCACTTACACCTTAATAAAATGCTTGTTCTTTTGACAAATAAAGATAATAATGTTATTATCTTTATTGTCTCGAATATTATTAATTATATAGAATAAAGACAATGATGTTAGTAATACCATCCTTCTTGGGTTGTTGTGAGGCTATGTGAGTTTAAACATTTCCACTCTTCTGAACTTCTTGCAATATCAATCTGTTGTGTGACATGACTTTAGAATACAAGTTAAAAATACTGAAATCTCTAAAATGACATTTGAAAACAAGGCTAGATTCAACTTCTTATAATGTTGTCAATTATTTCAGTGTCTTCAGTGATTTTTTATTATTCCTAACTTTGAATAGACTTTTTTTAATGAGGCAGTCTTTGGTAAAGAAAAATCACCATTTTCATTCAAGGAAAAGTCTACGTTAAATAACAGGGAAAATAATATTTACAGAAAATATAATAATGCTTTTAAAAGGGCAAAAGGACAATAAGAGCATATAAATATATAGGTTAGATGATACTTTAGATTTATATTTTAAAAAGTATAGTTTTACCTTCTGCAAAGAGTTCTCCTGAAAAAATCAGTATCATGGTAAAAGTCAATCCTTTTAGCCTCATCTTCAATGGTTTAATAAAGCTATGAACTATGCTGAAAGTACCCTAAAGTTTTCCTTAGTGAATATACACAGCATTTCTCTGGAAAAAAAATGTTAATCATTTACAACAGTTGTCTATAGAGATTTTTTAACCCAGTTTATACATTTCATCTAAATCATTTAACAATTAACTTTGGCAACGTTCAAAAGAGGGGAAAAAATTAACATTCCTAAATTGAGTAAAAACTAAGTCCATAGGGTAAAGGTCACCGGTGCCATCAATTTCTCTTATTATTATTAACCAATTTGGGATTTGGACAAAGGACTAGTGACCTCTTTAAAATTGTTTCTAAGAAAGTCTGAATAGTTGACGTTTTCTTCAGGTCTGTTATGGGAGAGGGAAAAGTCTTACAGATGTAAAAAGAATTGGATTGCAGAGGAGAAAGAAAAGAATGTTTTCCTGAGATACCTGGTCAAGAAGTAGAAAGGAGGTGGGATAGTTAAAGAGTACTTGAGTATAATGCATGGCTACAAAAAATACCTAAGGTAGAATTAACTGAGCTGTGAATCAAGAAAGTTAGAGCTATGAAAAGAGGTGATAGGAAAGAGACTTTATAGGAGGTGGTTCCATTAGCAGGTAGCAGGTAAGGTCATGATCCTGGGCAAAACCCATAAAAGAAGCATTATTAGATTGAACTGTGAAGGGGACAATTCACTTAAAAACAATCCAAAAAGATTAAAAAATAAGTCTGTCTTAAATAAACAGTAAAACAATAACACATGCTTGAATGAGGTAAACAAAATAGAGCCTACAAATGTTCATTAGATGTCAACCAACATTTTTTAAAAGTTAGAACTGGAGGCAGTCTGAGGGTAGACTTTGGGGTGACGAAAATCTGGGTTCAAGTATTCAAGTACTTTTCGAAGTCAACAAGTTACCGAAAATTGGTGATTTTCACTATTGGAAGAAATTTCCTACACTGATGAAATTCAACGATCTGAACAATTGGAAAAAACCTAAGAATTTATGTAAAATGGTTCCACTGAAGGTAGTTATAATTCTTTATGGAAATGTGAACATACAGCTTAAATGCATTTGTACAAACTGTATGATTTAACATGTTTTACACACACACACACACACACACACACACACACACACTCTAAATTGAGGTAAAAAATATAGTGGACAGAGTCATGATGACATCTAGTGGTAATTTGAGTTAGTTACAATCAACAATCAGGAACACTTCTGCCATGCTACTTTTAAAAAATCAATTCATTTTAAACAAAACACATTTTAGAAAATTATTTCATTTTTTGCTAGACATACCTATTGCCTACAGTAAAATTCTCTAACATTCATTAGATCTCCAAACCTATTAAATTTCAGTTAGGATAAGTTAAGTATTTGTGACCACTTTCCCAATTCATTCAAATACTACCTAAAAAGATTTAAAGAGAAAAAAAAAACTTTATTTCAAACAATGTATTTCAAATATGAGGAGATTCCTAAAAGTCAATCAAACTATCTAACATCTTCTTAGGTTTTACTAAAAGGGAGAATAGTATATGGGAAAGGAAAGTGTCTTGTTTTGTTTTGCTTATTTAAAAACTATGTGAGAGAGACAGAGAGAGAAAGACAGAGACAGAGACACAAAGAGACAGAGGGAGATTTCCAAGGGCCTTTCAGTTCTGTGATTATGTGATATATGTATAAAAAGACTCTTTTAGTTCAGATGTTGGCTAAGGAGGGGTTAAGGAAACAAAGAAACTGTACTAAAGGTAACTGAAAAGCATAGATAGCACCAATTAACATATTATGTCATCAGGAAATTTCTTGGCATTTTACATATACTCTTCATGCTGAATTTTAAAATGGAAATAAAATGTATCACCCATAGCTATTGAATGACATTAATTTTTAGCCATTATTTTATTTTTTAATCCAATTTTATTTTAAGGTCAGCATTTCCTCTCTCCTCCCATCCTTGTTGAGGAAAAAGTAGGAAAATAAAACCTGTTACAAACATGCATAGTCAACCAAACAAAAAAAATCTATGTCCAAAAAATAAAGTATATGCCTCAGCTTGTACTGTGACTCTGTCACCTCTCTGTCTAGAGATGGATAGCATTTTTCTTCTTGAGTACTATGGAATTGTGGTTGGTCATTGTGTTGATCAGAATACCTGGACCTTTCAAAATGGGTTGTCTTTACAATATATTAATGTTATTTTTACAAGTTGTTCTCTAGGTTCTGTTTACTTCATTTTGCATCAGTTTATACAAGTCCTCTCAGATTTCTTTGAAACCAATTCTTTCATAATTTCTTAGAGCACAGTAGTATTCCATCATATTTATGTCATTGCCTGTTTAACTATTCTACAACTGATGGGCATTTAACTCAGTTTTTAATTTTTTGCTACTGCAAAAAGAGGCTGCTATAAATATTTTCTTTACATAGGTCCTTTTCTTCTTTCTTTGATCTCTTTGGGATACCGACCTAGTAGTGGCATGATTGGGTCAGTTTAACAGCTTTTAGGGCATAGTTTCAAATTGATTCCCAAAATGGCTAGACCAATTCATAGTTCCACCAACAATGAATTATCTGTTTTCTTGCAGCTCTTTTACCACTGAATGACACAAATTTTTATATCAATTATGAAATATGAAGTGGAAAAATCTAGTTTGTTTGTGATAGGCTGGGGAAGCTGCATAAATTAAACTAGTTTGCCCTGTGAAATCCTAGCTTGATGCCAGATGGGATAGGTTCTTGCATGTTCAGTTATGCAGTGAAAATTCCAATGTGTAACAGACTTCTGTTCCTGTTGTGTTAGTAGTCGTTTGGTAAATGTTGTCCCTAAATCTGCTTCATCAAGTGCTTCACATTTTATCGACTGTTTTGATGTTCTCAGTAGTCATTGTATGTCAATCATCTGAATAGTTTTTGTTACATTATGTGTCAGTAAACAAGGCCTCAGTTCTATTTAACCATTTTACAACAATTAGCTTTTACAAAGGGGTATTATCTTCAAAGATATAATAGGAGGGGAAAGAACAGTTTCTCCCACAAAACCTCAGGGAAATACTCTTTTTTACCTGACCTTAACCTCTGGGGAGAGTGGGCTCACTCTTAGCTCAGTTTCCAACTACACAATGGGGAAACTGAGCCAAAAGGATCCCATCCCAGGCTGAGGACAGGACTGTCCCCTGAGGTAAACTTCTGCCTGCAACAGTTACATTCTTCTCTGAGTAGTAGAACTCAATTAGTAATGGTCCCAGAGGCTAGATAAATGAAGAGACTGCCATGAGTATGTTTGTCTTAAATTTATCACAGAGCTTCCTGAAGTCATAAAATTCCTGGTCTCCCTTATCTTGTCTCTTATCTTCCAACCCTCATAAAACCTCAAGTTATTTTAACAAATTAGCTTACAAATATAAATTTGGTAGACCTTCCAAAAATCACAAAAAGATTTTACAAAATACATTTTCATACATTTTCCTCTCTTAAAAACAGTTTACAATTTATCACAAAACCCTCTTGAATCTAACTGACAAAAATTACAAGAAAAGATCTGAAACCAAGGCCTTTACATATTTACCAGGTTTCCTTTCACAAACATACTTTTGTAAATGCTTGATTCATAGCAAACACAATTTTAGTTAAAACTTCCTTCTTAAAAGCAGAAATAAACTTTTTAACATATTTAATACATTGTAAGATAGAACAGGCTTGAAAATCACATTCATATGTGTATTCAAGGATTCTCATTTTCTCAATAGGAATTCTACAACACAGAATTGTTCTTGCACAGAATTCATAACCCATTCATCGTTTCTTTAACAATGCTTGTGTCTGTCCTTTGTTCTCTAAGGAGATCATGACATCAAGATGATGATGTGACTTGAAGTTGACTTTGATTTGAGTGAGGGAGGGTTGCCTGTGCACAACTTTCTGACCTTTACCTGACTCTGCTAGGTCACAATTCTGATTAACTTTCACCCAAAGCTGTGGAAACAGAATTTCCTTGTTTCCCACATTCACTTTTTTAAAGGTGGTTTTCATTGTAAACAACTTGAGATCAGGTTTTCCTAAGCCATCTGTCACTCTCATATATTGGATTATTTAACCCATCTATTCACATTTAAATTTATAGGTTAAATTTATATTTCACTTCATTTGCCTCCAGTATTGCTTATTTACCCTAAATTGTACATTTTTATTCCTCTTCCTCTTTTAACATAGTTCTTTGTCCCTAAAATTATTTTTGCTTAATTCAACTTCAGGCAACCTGTTCCTACAGACTTTCTCCTTTCACCCTCAACCTACACTCCCACTCCCATTTGTTACCTCTTTCCCTAGTTCTGGAGTTTTAACTTATTTCCTGTCTTTCTTTCTGCTGTTTAGTCACCTAATTCTTCTCTTCCTTTTTCTCTCTGTGAAGTTGTTCAATAAAGAATTCCTTCCTCTTCTCCTACCTTTAAAAACTTTTGTTTTTAATTTTTCTTACAATTTCTGCAACTTTTTCTTTAAAAAAGGATTTTATTACCTTGTTTTCTTCACTAATCCTCTTTTCTTTTTATTTTAAACTTTTTTTATTCATGGCTATTGTATTTATACAGTTCTTTGGTTTCTTTGTGGTCCTTGTGGAACAAAAGTTTCTCAAGTACTAAATTTAAGTACTCTTCTAAAAATTTCCATGTTCTTGCATTATATTGTCCTCTTTCCCCTGCCTTTGTGTGTGTGTGTGTGTGTGTGTGTGTGTGTGTGTGTGTGTGTGATGCCTTTGAGGTCAGTTTCTGTGGGAGATAGTGAAGATGGAACTATTGCCTCGTGGTAGGAATTTCCCTATGTCCTAGATTGTATGGTCCAATTCTACTCTCAGCCCTCTTCATTTTCATTTTCCTTCTAATTTGCCATGAAATCTCTCCTCTAGCTCCATAACCCAGATGCCAGTTTCCCCCCAGTAGCTATGATTTCTCTACGCCTTGTTGTTGTACATCAAGACAAAACACTACTATAGAAGAAATGGTTGCGCAAATCATTTGTTAGACTCATTGTAAGGTCCCTATCTCCCATTAGAGAATACATCTTTTCTGCTATGGGAGTGGGACCTTCTCCCACCAATGATTTGAGATTTCTTCCTTTACTTCCCTATTTCAATCCCCTATGCCACTTCCCCTATTCTGTAGCCCTCTGCCTTTTTTTTTTTCTTCCTTTCTTTTTCTGCATAATGACTACAGGAGTTATTTCTCTTCATTTTTTACCACTGACATGACTAGTATACATCCCCTTCTCTCCTCTACCTACCTCCCTTTTTCCCTTTTAGTCATCCTCCCATTATGTAGTTTACGCCTACAAAATACATTCATTCATCTATAGGGGACAGTGGAAGATTTAGGCCATAGTATTACCTTTTATATTTTTAAAGCTGTTTTTTCATCTCTACACCCTTGAATGTTTTTAAAATGACTTCTCTTTTGATCATTTTTAACCCTTTGTGTCTTTCTAGGTTTTTTTCCCCCTTTTAATGGTCTCTGGAATGAAGGTGAATTTATTTTATTACTTATGGTTTCCTTGACAGTTGTATTTACCTTTCTGTGCTTTGTTTGGGGGCAGGGGTGTCTGCAAGTAAAATAATTGTATGTATCAGTGTGAGTGTGTAAAACACACATTTTAATGCATGTTTATAAGAATGTCTCTCTACTGAATGTCCATTTTTTCATTGATGATTAAGCTCAGGTTTGCAGAGTTGGCCATTTGGGGGTTCATCTTGAGTTGTTGCTTTTTGGAAAATATTCCATACATTTCTCTGATCTCTGGTGGGTGCAGAAGTCTAGTATTTTTCGAATTTCCTTTCCTTTTCTTTCTGGTTGATTGCAGAATTTGTTGTTTAAATTTGGCTTATTTGATTTAATTATATATCTTAGAGATTAAAGCACAGGTTTTTGTTCTTTCCCCTGGAGGTGATTTGTGGGTCCTTCTGACTGCCATTTTATTTTCTATGTTCAAAAATCCTGGGCTGTTTTCTTGTATTATTTCTTGTGTTGTGGTGTTCAGCTTTTTGACTTGCTGTGTTCATCTGAGAGGTCTATAATCCCAAAGTCATCTCTACATTTATTTGTATAGAAATCACATGTTCTTTTGCTATTGACTTTTGCTTCTCTTCCAGCTTGTTCTTAATGCCACAATATTGATACTCCCAATCAGTTGTTCTGTTTCTCCTCTTTGACAGATTCAAGTTCTTCTCTCCTGCTACTTATTTCTACTAGGCAGTTTATAAATTCTGCCATTTGTTCCCTTGTCATTTTTTTAAATTCTTATTTCTCTCTTGAATTATTCAGGAACATTCTGCTGTGCTTCTATGCTATCCTGGGAATACAGAAGGTCCTTGGTATCATCAGATGTTGGTTCTTGCAATATATTTAGAGATGTTTATAGTCATTTAGATGTCTTGACAGCCATTTTCCCTTCAGTTTTCATCTGCCTGTCCCCTAGGATTTTACTTGGGATCTTTGGTTCTAGTTTTTTCCCCCTTTATATTCCTCTATCAATTTGTGAGCTTGCATCTGAAAGCTGGAAATAAAAACTTTCTCAACCTCTTCTCATATTTGAGAATTCACTTTTACCAGCCTCAGACCCTGCCCCAAGAGGCTTCTGGGGCCAAGATGAGCCCTACATAGATAGTTTCTGTCCTATGGTATCACTATTAGCTGCTGGACTAGGAACACTCCCCTCCCATTTTTTAGTTCTCTGGATATGCAGCCACCCCAAGACAGAGCTTGATCCCAGTCTCCTATAGTTCCCCCCACCGCCCAGGCGTAGCTAGGTAGAGTTATGTCTACTTCTTACCACAGAATGGCAGGGGGAGGTTGGGGCAGAGTGTGTAGTCCTGTTCATGTAGTCATTACGGAAAATCCATTTTTCCCCCTTGGGCCTATGCTTTCTAATATGAAGCAGATAACTTCTCCCTTTGGGGGATCTCTAGATCTGCAGTAACTTTTGGTATTGGTTGTTCTCTGACTTACTCATCTCTCCAGAATTGTGCTAGGGCCAGGCTCCTTCTTTGCTGCACTTTTGGTTAGTGTGGTAGGTGGGCCCTGCTGGTCCTGCCCTAGGTAACTTCATTATTATACTGACCTCCACACCTTGCAAGGTTAGGACCCCTCTATAGTTTTTGAAGTTCTGATTACTGGAACTTCAGGGTCATCTCCAGGCTCTGAAGAGAGTTTTGATCATCTCAGTAGGGTTTTTGCTGCTTTCTCGAACTTCCAAGGTCTCCACCCTTAGGCTTTCTCCTTCATAGTCACAGTCATAAACATGTATTAAGCGTCTAACTATGTGCCAGGAACTCTAAGCGCAGGGGATTCAAATATGAAGAAAGTCTCTACCCTCAAGAATATAATCTAATCTACATTTGAGAAGTGGGGAGAGGTGCTTCCAAAGGTATTCAGTTCAGGAGTATGGCAAAGTCAGCAATGTCCAAAAGGAGTGCAGTCATGAGAGAAATGAGATTTACTGAGCTGAATTGCCTCCTTAAATGGAGGGTTTGGAATTTGTGGCCCTACCCTTCAATCAAAGAAGTAGACAGCAGTGAGATACAGTACACCAAGGCTGAAAGGATCTTGCAGGATAAGGTGATTATGTCTGTGCCTGATTATTGTGGGAGTCACTCCCTGCAATTTATCATTGGAATTCTTGCTTATTGAGTCTAATACAAACTTAAGGTTTTTGCTGGAATAAGTATGTGGGAGCTGGGTGTTTGCTTCTGTTCAGGCAGCCATCATGTTCAAGTCTCTAACTAGATTTTAGCAGCTCCTAATAAAAATATGCCATACTCTGACTGCAGTGGAGATGGAAAGATATGAATTAGAAAATAATGCAGATGAATTAATAACAGATTGGATAGGTAGACTCAAAGAAGACAATAGGTCAGTGTCAGCATGGTAGGTCTCCTGTGAATAATCCCAAAGGAATCTGTAAGCCCTTTTCCTGTTTAACACTGTTATCAATTTTTTGGATAAAGGAATTTCCTCATGAAATTTCCAGATGGTGTAAAACTTTAGAGGAATAACTAAGTAATAAAGGGGATGACAGAAGCCAGGATTCGAAACAGACTTAACAGTGTAGAGAACCGAACTGAATCCCACGAGATGATACAGAATGTCATGAATGCTCAAACATGAACTTCACATATATAAGATGGCGCATGAATAGACAACAACTATTCTTAAAAAGATCTGCAATTCTTGGTGGATGGCAAGGTCTATACGAGTTGGCAGTATAATATGGCAGGTACAAAAAGCTCATGCAACCTTGACCTATAATAAGAGGGACATCACTGAATAAAGGTGATGATCCCATTATACTGTCCTCATCAGTTATATACACTCATCTAGCGTATTGTGTTTAGATTATGAGTATCATAGTTTAGGGACATTGATAAGCTGGAGAACGTTCAAAAGGAGCAATCAAGGATAGTGTAGGGCTCATGACACAGAAAGACTAGTTGGAGGAACGGGGCATCTTTAGGAGTCTGTGAAAGCTATCTTGAAATAGCTCACAGGCTGTCACATGAAGAAGGGATTAGAGTGGTTTTCTTAGACCCAAAGAGGGTAGACAACTAGGAGCAACAGGTGGAAGTTACAAAGCGTAAGTTTGGGCTTGCTGTCAAGAAAAGCTTCCTTACAATAAGAGTTGTATAAACATGGTATGGTTTGCCTCCAGAAGTGATGGGTTTCTCCTCCTTGAAGGTCTCTGAGCATAAATTAGACTAGTGGTATGAAACTCAAATAGAAATTGGGTCCACTAAGCCATACATAAGTATCCCTGCTAGTTACATCTTGATTTAGAAAACCACACATTAACATCATTGATATTTTATTGTATTTTTATTTTCTTAAATATTTCCTAAGGTACTTAAAGGGTATTACAGATGCAATGATTCCATTAAGCATATATTTGATACTTTTGGACTAGACAATCACTGGTTTCTTTAGTATTTGGGTTGTATAAGGTTGTGTGTGTATATATTTGTGTAAGGATTTCTTTTGTGTGTGGGTTGGATTAAATGTTTCTGAAGTCCCTTCCAACTCTCAAATTCAGTGATTCTGGGTGAGGTCTTCTAGCTACCACATTTTAAAATTTTGGAAAGCTTTACATGAAAGTGTCTCTCATCTCTTTTGAAGTACTTTTATTTTTTTGTGTTGATAACTTGTTTTTAACATTACATTCATTTCTGAAAACATCCCTCCCCTACGTTTAGCTATCTTTGTTGACAAATAAAAATGTAATAGAAAAATCCAACAATACAACAACTGTCTGACATCATTTAAAATATTTGATACCAGCTGAAACCCACCTCTGCAAAGAAGATACATTTTAGTTACTTCTTAACATAATTCTAAATTATTTGTAGAATGGCTGAATCAATTCACAGCTCTAGCAAGTGAATTGGTGTAGCTGTCATTCTTCTAACATTGACTTCTCATTTTTTGCAATTCGCTAACGGATTAAAAAAAACAACCAGGGTTTATTTGTTGTTTTTTTACTTGCATTTTTAATATTACTGATGATTTTGAAAGTTTTTTTTATAGTTTGAATTCTTATTTTGATAATTGTTCATATAAGTCGGGCAAATTGGTCATATATTTTGTATTCATTTTCTACATATCTTGGTTCAGATATGAGATGAAGATATTTTTACTCAATTGAAAGTTTCCATTTTTAATATGTAAGCAATATTTTATTCATACAAAATCTCATGTGAACCTACTTGTTTCTAATCTTTTGTGATTGCTTCTACTCCTTATATGGTTTAAAACTCTTGTCCCTAAGCACAGCTGTGAAAGGTGTTTTACCCTTTATTTTTTATATTCTGGTCCTCTATTTTGACCATGTTAATAAAGAAATAAAATATTGGCCTAATTTAAATATTTTCCACTCTTTCCAGCAATTTTGTTAAAAAAGGAGATCAGTCTTCCCAACTAATTTAAGTTCTTGGGTTTTTTAAATAATGGGTTGTTGAGTTTGATAGTATCCAACTTTCCTCTGTCTAGTATGATCCATTTATCAACTTTTCAATTTTTTACACAGTAAAGTTCTCTTCACCTTAATTCCTTTTTGTCATTACTTTCTTAATATTGTTCTGATGCAGTTCAGAACTCTAGGAACCTCCTTGAATCTCCCCACTTAACCGGACCTTTCATACTCCAATCTGTGGCCATTATCTGCTACCTCTTGATTGCCCCACCTGCTTCCCACCCAACCCCTCCATTGTCTGATATTCCCTAATTGCCTCCAGCTGTTTCCACCCCTTGACCAGTCATCCCTTCAACTCCTCCTCAAGACCCTCCTTAAACCCCTCCTCCCATCACCCTCGACCACCAGACCACCCCTAGATCCCTCCTACAGTCTTTTCTGTATTTAAGTTCCATCTTGCTTCCATCAAGGTACTCAAGATTCAATCTGGCCTGCCTGTGAATACAAGTGTTGCAAATGCTTAGGCTCCTTAAGTCAACCCACTATGGGGGATCTTTAATAAACTTTGTTTTCCTTTGGCTTTAAGAAGGCTTGTGTCAAATTCATTCGAGCTGGATCCAGACTGTTGGTATTTTGGGGTCACCAGCACCCCTAACCTCATCAGTTCTACCAAATTAATTTTGTCTAGCTCCATAAACTACTTCCTTGGAAATGTGGCACAGTACAAAATTTGTAAGTTCGTTTGGTTCATATTGGTACAATCCAAAACCATTAAAATCCCTTATTTAAGGGATATGCCTTTATTTAAGTAATTCTTTATTTTCTTGAAATTGTTTTAATTATACATATATTGTAAGTGTGCCTTGATGGATTCTCATATTTTATGCATATACATTGTGTAGTTATTTTGAATGGTATTTAAATATGATTTTCTCCCGAGATTTATTTTTTTGGCAGTTTAGAAATATTAGTGATATTGTGGGTTTACTTTGTATACTGTTATACTGAAGCCATTGTCTCAGTTGTTTTCTTTGCCAATTTTCTGGGAACTTTTAAGTATAATTTCTTTTCATTAGAGATAAATTTCATATTCCTTTTCCAATGTTTATAGCTTTAATTTTTTAATTATTACTATGGCTTAACTTTCTAGAACTACTATATTTATTTATTAGAAAAGGTTATAGTGGCATACCATGGTAATGCTGCAGCTATTTGGTTTTAGATACTTTGTTAAAATCATTTCTAGAAATAGTCCATGCCAAACTCTTTAGGATATTTAGCATAAATGAATGCTATACTTCAACAAATGTTGATTATTCATTTAAAATAATTACAAAACATAAAATACTTGAAAGGCAACTTGCCAATCCACATAGAAACTATATGACTGCCAATTTTGGCAAGGCAACTGGGGTTAAGTGACTTGCCCAGGGTCACACAACTAAGTGTTGTGTCAGAGTCCACATTTGAACTCAGTCCTCTTGACTCTAGGATCGGTGCTCTATCCACTGTGCCCCCTAGGTGCTCCTATGAAACATTCTTTACAGAAATATAGACCTAAATGAATGAAGAAATATTCACTGCTAACAGGGAGGTAGAACCAATATAATAAATAAAGCAATACAGTGCCAAGCCAGTCAAACTATTAAAAGATTACAATGACAGAAAAAATAATAATGAAATTCATCCATAAAAGCGGTTTATTAGTACTAGATCTTCTGGACTTCCTGAAATATAGCTCTGAAACAAAGACTATTTATAACAAAAGTCCATTGTGTTTTAAAAGGAGCTATTTGACTACTAGGCCATTAAGTGGAAATCATTCTGGCTTTCATTGAATGGCCAATAACAGGTCTAGCCCAAGCCTCTGTGGCACATTGTTTAGAGATTGATGGCTTAGAACAGAGTGTAAATATCAACTGTTATCTACTATGGTGAGAAACTCAGGGTCTTCCCCACTAAGAGTGATACCTTTGGGATGGCAAATTGAGTCATCTTTTGTCTCAATTCTTGCCTAACCCTTAGTCATTGAATTGGCATGGCCTCAGAGAAACTAAGACCAAGGAAGGACCTTAATTTAAAAAGGCCAAGGTCACCTACCGCTTCCTGGGCCATCACCAGTTGTCTAGACCTTTGTCTTATCATTGGACTCCAATGAGTCTGGAGGAGGCAACTTTGCACAGCTCTGCTTCACTCAAATCCAACTCATGTGCAAGTCAAGATACTGACAAGGTTTAGGGGGTGCTAGGGACTCCCAAATACTGACAGTCCAGGTCCTGCTCGAATGAATTCGACTCAAGCCTTCTTAAAGTCAAAGAAAGACAAAATTTACTAAAGATTCGCCAAATTGGGTTGGCTCTTAAGAAGCCTAAGCATTCGTAATGCTTATATATTCACAAGCAGGCCAGATAGAATCCAAGGACAGAGTCTGAGCTGCTTTGAATCTGAGGCAAGATGGAATTTAAATGCAGAAAAGACTATAGGAGGGATCTTGGGGGTGGTCTGGTAGTCTAGGGTGATGGGAGGAGGGGTTTAGGGAGGGTCTTGAAGAGTCAAGACTGGTCAAGGGTTGGAAACAGCTGGAGGCAATCAGGAAATATCAGACAATGGAGGGCTTGGATGGGGAAGCAGGTAGGGCAATCCAGAGATCTTGATAGGGGAGGTATGAGAATGAAATACATCTTGATGGGAGTGGTCAGCAGCCTGGGGAATGGGGTTTTGATGGGATTGGGGGGGAGGGTGCAAGAGAGACCGGAGTACCATGACAATGAAAAGCCCATGGGCTTCCTTAGATTGCCAGAACAAATGGGAAGATTAGATTTGAGTAAGAAAAGCCAGATTAAGTGGGAAGATTCAAGGGAAGCTCAAGGAAGCTCCCAGAGTCTGAACCCCATCAATACCACTCTCATGATGTCACTGGTCCTCTTCAAGAACAAAGGACAAACAAGTACCAGTTTTCAAGCTATATTACAAAATAATAATCTTTCAAACAATTTGGCATTGGTTAAGAAATAGAAAGCTTGACCAGTGAAACAAACTGGGAACATAACATGCATAAACAAATAAATCTAGTAGCCTAGGGTTTGACAAACTAAATATCCCAAATACTAAGGAAAGACCTCACTAAATGACAAAAACTGGACAGTCGTCTGACAAATACTGAGTAGCACCAAATGGATACAGGACAGTATAAAAGGTTACATCATAAAAAAATGGAGACTCAACTAAGAAATTAGCTTTCAGATTTTTGAATTGTGGATGGGTTCATGAGATTGATCAAAGGGCAGAGAGAATCACACAAGATTAAGTGGACCATTTTAGATTACATAATTTTAAAAAATTTATGCAACTGAAAACAATGCTAAGGTTAGAAGATAAATAATAACGGGGGGGGGGGAATCTTCAAAGTAAGTTTCCTTGATAAAGTTTTCATTTTCCAGACATATAAGGAAGTGATTCAAAGGTACAAGAATAAGAGTCATTTCCCAATTAATAAATAAATGGTGAAAGGATGTAAATAGTTTTCAAGGAAAAAAATCCATGCCATGAAGAATCAAATGAAAAATACTCAAAATCACTAATAATCAGAGAAATGCAAATTAACTAAGATTCTATGTCACGCCCAACACATGTGGTAGTGAAAATAAAAACTGGGGGGAAAGAGAGTGGGAGGAATGTTGATAGAGCTGCAGGAAAGTGAAATAGTCATGAGAATCTGAATATATCAGGAAAAAACTTTAGAGAAGATAATGGGTAGGCTAATAAACAGATCTTGACTTTCTTTGTATGAAGGCTCTATTGCGTGAGCAGAAGAGTCCAAAAGCTCTGCTAGCAAAGATGAAAAAAACTGAATGCTGCTTAAAGGTACATAGCCAAAACTCTGCTAAATGATACAGACTCAGTTTGGGAAACCATTAGCAAGCAATAAAGGTTCTTTAGCGCTCACATTCAAGTAAGCCATGGATAGGAGTAGTATGGGAATGGATATAGCCAGAAAGCTCATCATCATTGCTCTTTTTTCCTCAATTATAACACCAGATTTAGAAAATGAAAGTGTCTATAATTGCCTGTGAAATAGGGAGAACGTATTTTATCTTATCCACATTCCAAACGTACTGTTAAGTTCACATTACTATTGTGCTTTGAGAGTTGAGAAAAGGTATAACACGCTATTATAGAATCACAAACTATGATTTATTGCTGTGTAATAGCAACTTGACATTACATTCTCTTAACACTATTATATCAAATGAAGTAAAATAACTCATGGTTCTCAGCTGTTATATATCAATTTTCTAATTTTAATATAAAATTCAGATTTTTACAGCTATATACAGAAAAAAGTCAAAAAGCTATAAGGTTTCACCTCATGTACAGTTAGAAAAAAATTGTTTTCAGAGATTTATTAATAAGGAATACCAAGAGTATCCATCACCATTTGAATAGCTTGCAGCGGATTCACAATTTCTTGCATATTATCTTTTCTCAAAACCCAATCTGGCTTCAATCTGTGAGGAAATAAGAATAAGGTATTAACAAAGAAATATCACCAAAAAGGTAAAAAAATTCAGATGAAGTGTAACTTCTTACCTTGAAACTACTTTTGTTCTTACAGGTGTTGGTGGAATAAAGAAGTGTCCATTTGTGAGATTCATCTTTTGTTTAGTGATTACCCTTTCAGTATACATTTTGTGCTTATGTGCTGTAAAGGTATAGAGTCTACAAATTCGGTTAACAACTTTAGGTCTGCTTCGGATATCCTAAAAAAAGTTTGCAAACAAAAATTAAATTGATTAAAAATTAAATTGCAATAAATTAAATAATATATTCTGCAACATTTTCCACATTTTTCCAACATTTCCACATTCACCAGTTAACAAAAAGAGATTTACTTAGCCATGGCATAGAAAGAATACTCAGTAAGAATAAGCCTACTTGTTTACATATGGAAAATGTGTCAGGTGAGTTAGGCAAGATGTGGTAACTCCAATGATCTCAGGATTCTACCTGAAGGGCCTTGATTCTATATTCATAAGACTTATAGGACCAGGAAACCAGATAAATAAGGCTAGCGACTACCAGGAAGCTGCATCCAGGGAAGTGCAACTTGAGCCTCAGCCCCCTGGGACAATCAAATACCACAGACAGAACTGTCATTCTTCAGGTTAAAACTAGCCTAACATGTTTCAGGAATAACTTGTTTAGATAATGGTCTTACCACGTATAGTAAATAAAGTGAAGGGAAGTTCAAAACAAGTGCAAGAAATCTTTTACATTGTCTTTGGCTGGAACATAGAATACAAGAAATATTCCATGTTGGCATCATAAGTGAAAAGGTTTTCCAATGTCAAATCAAGGAGTTTTTATTTTATTTTTACAAAACCAGGAGCTACTGGGGATTTTTGAGCAGGTGAGTGATAAGGTCACAGTTTTCCTTTTACTATGCTTATCAGGGATATACCCAGATAGTTGGATAAGTCCGTAAGGGCTGTAATGTCATTTTTTCACATCTAAAACCCAAATTTGTAGTGTAATTCCTTACAAAAAACTAACCACTTAGGAGATGCTTATTGCATTTTTTTTTAATATTCAAAAAAACCCCAAAAGCAAACAAAGAAACAAAAGACCCCCAGGAGACACACGTTAGTGGGCTAAGTGGACAAGACTTACAGAAGCCCGCCGGGAGGTCTTCAACAAAATAGCCAGCAAACAACAAGTCTTGGTGAAAATACTTCCACCTTTGTCTGCAACTTTATCACCAGATTTTTCTCGATATGTTTGCAAAAGTTCCAATAACGTATCTATGCAATTTTCTACCTCGTAAACTGCTGGAGCTGTTTTTTCATACTTGAAGAAAAGTAACAGGCATTAGGAGTCACATTAGTCAACTTCAGAAATACTTACATTAATTGAGTAAAAAGTGAAGCAAATTATCAGACTTTAAGATAAAAAGTGAAATGCTAAAATATGTGGAAATAATAACTTGTAAGTAAAAAAGAACAAGCTTTTAAAGCAAAGAATATTCAGTGCTTTCTGAGGGAGATTTTCAAAAAATTAATATTGCCTATGACCAGGAATACTATATGTTAGGAAATGTTAGCTTTAATAAGAAAAAAATATATAATTTCTATTTATCTATAAGACCATAATACACTTTTTAAAATAAAATATTTATAATATTTAATATATCCATCATGTTACGAGTTAGCAATTTTCAGGCTTTTTGTGTTGTGGTATTCAGGTCAGCATGGTTTTATGAGACATGCATATCTTATTTTTAATACAATTTACAAATACAGTCCTACCCAAAAATGGAAAACACATACCCCCTTTGTTTTAAGATTCTTAAGCAGAGAAATGCTCAAGTTTAGACCAAAACAAGGAAAACATTTTCTAATAACCTTAAGCAAAATTAGTTATTTAGTGATGAAATTTAAGTTCCATTGAAATGTTTTAAGAGGATCTGAGAAAAATGCCAAAAAGCAAACAAACAAAAGTACCTGTAATTATTAGGTAGATCGCTCAACTTAGAAACATTTCACTAACAGAATATAAAATAAAAGTACCTTAGCAACATTAAGTAAAACTTGCACTGCATATGTGATGACTTCCATACAAGGGATGCTACGGTTGCAACTTAGAATCAAAACAAATATCTTGGCAATTGCTCCACTCTGAGCCATATTTTCACAACAAAGAGGGGACAACCTGGTAACAACCTCTAAAAAGGAAATAGAATACATTTGTATTGAAAATAAAACACAATTAACTTATGTACTGAGATTTTCTAACACTAGATTCTAAAAAAAGATAGCTTGTTTTTATTATAGTAGATTGTGAGACTGGAAGTGAGAAGACAGAGGTTCTAAATTAAATTCAAACTAACTCTATGATTATGCATCACTTCAACTCAGTGTATCAGTTCCCACTTGTCATAACGGAGACAATATTCCCATTGCTTACTTCATGGAATTACTCTGAAGAAGTAGTAGGTAAACTTCAGAGTGCTATATAAACATAAGTATTATAACACTTAAAGTCAAAAGCAGAAGTACTTCCAGTTCAAAAGAATCAATTTCCTAAGTACAAGAAAGAAGGAAGGAAACAAGCAGTTATTAAGTGTCTGCAACTATGTGCCAGGCACATAAGTACTAAGTACTTTACAATATTATTTCATTTGATCGTTACAACTCTGGGGTTAAGTGCTATATAAGATGGGGAAGATTTGTCTAGACAGCACTCTGCTTGGGGAAAAAAAAGGCACTATAATGTCAATGAGAAAATTGCATGATATAGAAGTCTCCTATTCACCCCCATAACCCCCCAAAAAAAGACTAATTCAGTCTTAGGCTTCACTAGAGCAGGGAAGGGATAATGGTACTGTACTCCATCCTGGTCAGACCACATCCTGGAGATTTGCATTTACTCCCAGACATTGTTGTAAAAGCAAGATGAAAAATATCCAAAAGAAACAACCAGAATATTTACATAAAGGACTTTAAGTTCATAATATCTGAGAAGTGGATGAAGAAATTAGGAATGGTTTAACCTAGAGAAGGTGGCAGTAAATGATAGCTGACATCCAGTACTTGAAGAGCTGTCATGCGGAAAAAGGGATTCAAATTGTTCTGCTTTGCCACAGAGGGCTAAACTAAGAAATATGGATGAGAGGCAAATTTTATTTTAATCTAAGGAAAAACTTTCTATCAGTTAGATTTATGTAGAAACGGATTGGGCTACCTGAAGTGGTAGGTTCCTTCTCACTGGAGTTGCTGTTCCTCTAGCAAAGGCTATAAAACTACTTGTCAACCAGTCAGGTTTTCATAGATTAAATGACATAATATTTGTAAAGCACTTAGCCCAGCACATAGCAGATGCTTTATAAATGTTAGTAATGATGATGATGGTTATAATACAGATGGTTGAATGGAATCCCTGATACAGAAAGCAGTTGGATTATGTTGTTTCTGAGGTACCTCTCAACTTTGAAATTCTGCAACCATTTCTAAAGAGGAGAAAATGGCTACTTATCCATAAGAAACATCATTATAATGTATTATCTATTACAAAAACAAAAATGATAATTAACCTAGATGCTTTAAGGCTTCAAGAATGTATGAAAGATGTTTATATTTTAAAAGGTAATTAATTGCCAGCGCAGTTCTTTTATACAGTTTATTTTCTTCTCGGCTCTTTCTATTTACTTCTTGCAGGCTTAGTCGGATGGTTTTAATCTCTGAAAAGTCGTTTTTCTTCCTCCAAGAATATCCCCTCCATAATGCCTTAAAGAGATTTGAGGTGAGGAAGAAAAAGATTAATATTATCAAACTGTTTTTCTCAAGTTAAAAGTTTACATCTGAATACTTACTCACAAAAAGGAAATAGAGTCTGGAAAATGCTTGTCAATTCACCCTCTTATACTGAGATTTCAATTCAGTCTACAGTTAGTATTAAAATCATGTTGCTAAAAAGTAATCCATTTACTAATCCTGTCTTTTGGAAATGAGAAGTCCAATTACTCTAAAGGCTAGGGGTCACTTTGTGAGAGTATAATTCAAGAATGTTGCTGAGCACAGTAGTACACTACCAGGAAGCTGAGGCTAGAAGGTTTCTTAAGCTCAGAATTCTGAGCTGAAATGCACTACTCTGACTGGAGGTCAACCTTAAATTTGAAATTAATATGATGAATCTCTGGGAATGGGGACTCACTAGGCTGCAACCCTGAAGAGGGGAGAATAGGGCCAGGTAGAAACAGAACAGGTCAAAACTCCTGATCCGTTCAGTAAGTGAATCAGGCCTCTGAGAGGCTGTATCACCCAAGCAATATTCGTGACACCTAGGGTGACTATAAATGCGCTGGCATAGTTCTGAATCACAAAGTATAACAGACTCTCCATATAGAAGGCAGAAGAAAAAACATTTATTCAGACACCAGAAAGCCAAATCCCAAAACCAGAAAGCCAAATCCATCATGGTAACCAAGAAGTCAATACTCATTATCACTGCAGGGAAAACAGCCATTCACCCACCCCGCTGCTGAGGCCTTTCCACAAACACTCAGGAGCCTAGCTGGACCTGCCTGTCTGTGTCCTCTCCTCCCTCAGCCCTAACCACTCTCACTAACTTCTTCTCAGTTCTGCCCCACCCTTCTGTTCCACCCTTCAGCAAGCTTCTCCCATGGCATGTGACTTAGGCTTCCATGTGATTTAAGCAGGTCACACAGGTCAATTAATGAATGAGAAAGAGCTTCCCATTTAAATTACCATTACAGAGGCACTCACACTTCCAGGATAGAAGAGATAATAAGGAAAATACACTAGACACACTCTTAAAAATAAATAAAACTCAACTAAACTAAATTTTAAAATGTCTAATGCTTTTAGAAATTCATTTGTTCATTTAATTTCCTAAGCGCTGCCTACCATCAATTTAGAGGTATGGAAATAAGATTTTCATTTTTCACAAAACTGTTTAATCTTTTAATTGTGTTATTTTGATGCATGTTTTTAAAATTTTAGCTGGTAATAAAGAAATCTGAAGCATTTTCAACTAAAAAAACGAAATCTGCAGTTACCTGAATTTTAGCAATTCCATTTTTAAGTTTTTCTTCTCGTCTACGGAAAAGGAAATTACGTGCTGCTCTCTGAATAACTGCTGCAGCTCTATTTCTTCTCATACAAAACTCTTCAGTTGCCTCCTGCCCTTTTATGATATTCTGACAATTTTCAATATGTATCTTTTGTTGTACTCTTACTTGGAAGCATCTCTGTTTTGCATACTACAAAACAAAATTTTGAACACACACAGTACATAAACATATATATATATATATATATATATATATATGAACACACACATACATGAATCTAAACATCATTAAGAGTTACCTGTTTCCCAAATGATCCTAATCATTACATTCATAGAGAAAAATTAAAGATTTTATTGTCTCAGCATCAGCCTTTCGAAATATTTAAATGCTGACTGACTTTAAGAGAAAAACTAAACAAATTACATAAGTTTCTCTTTTACATCAAAACTAACATGGATATAAATGATTGAACTGATATTCTTCCTACCTCCCTACAATGCTACATGAAGCTTATATTCTTTCTGAATTTTAAAAAGCAGAAATGATAGTATGCTCAGTTGAAAAGCAAAGTGTCCTATTTAGGGCTTTCTACTCTAAAATCTAGAGAAGACAAAAGTATTAATTAATTCATACTAGGTTTTTTATTTTCCATACTCCTTCAATCTAGAATCAGTTATGCCAAAATAACAAATCACAATTGGTTTGGAAATTAAATAAAATTAATCACTTGGTTCAGAAATTTAATTTAATGCAAGAATGGGAAAAAAAAAACATTCTAATAAGATCTTAATATACTGGTTGTGAAATATTTCTGGCAGTATGCTCACATGTAACAGAATAACACATAAGAATTTTAACATGAATATACAGCACTTAATTTTAAAAATTCTAATGGAACAGTATCAATCTTTTAAGCCCTTATGAACAGTTCGATATTCTGGTTATACCATATGCTGCCCTGCAGTCTTGTAGGATTCTATGAATTTTTTCCCCTTAGTCTGAAATGAAAATGGCTTCTAACTAATATTTTCTCAAGTAAGTATTTCTTTCCCCAGGAAGTGTTTCACAAATTGAAGGTCAAAATTCTGGGTTCCCACAAAGTTATTTTTACAAGGAATGAGAGCAAATGTCACAGGGTCTAAATAAGTAGAATTCTAATGAGCTGTTTGTTGTTAATAGGGACCGCCCAACAAAAAGTTACATAAATGGTATGTACCCATTTTGTTGGTTTCCTTTTTGAGTGTTAAAATTTGCTGCAACCGTAAGAGGTGCGTATGTGTGTATGTGTGCATGTGTGTGTGTTTAAGACTACTCTGAGTGATATGGGGGAAAGCGAATGAATTCAAATTAATGTTTGTGACAGTTAGAGATGTATTAAATAATTCAACATTTCCCAGAAATTATTTTATCTTAATATTCTATATTAACATTATTAATATTATAATAATGTTGTATAATTATATAATATATCATAATATACAATTAATAATTATATGATATTATATAATTAGATAATATAATATTAATATTTTATCTTAAAATACTTACCTTCCTCCTCACTAACCAACCACGAACAAGAGCTTGTAACATGATGATAGCTTTTCTCATTCTTATATATTTTATTCTTTCACATTTTCCAGCCTTTCTATCTCGAAAATGTCTTTGTAGGACCACAGAGGCAGTTTTCAGTTGAATAAAGTTCTGTCTTCTTTTATAGCCTCGATAAACTGCCTGGATCAAATAAGCTGCTTTGTGTCTCTACAATTAGGCAAATAATGACATTAGCAGGCAGATGTCAGTATAAATGAAGACTTTCAACCTCAATAAGTTATTAAAATTAAAAATGCAAAAAATAAAGTGATTTAGGGAAACCTTAGAGCTGTGACTTAAGAGTAACATTTATTTTTATCTATTGAATTTTATCTATTATTTTATCTATTGAAAAGTAACAGCACTTTTGTTTTCAACCATGCCTACAGTTAAAAACTAAGACTGGTTCAGAATCAAGTTTATGACAACTGAGTCACAGGGTGATCAAGCACTCAACTATTCTTATACTAATATAAGGAAGGGGTTTGAGAGGAAAGTAGAGGCAATAAGCTTAAAACCTTTATGAAAAAATACTGAATAGGACTGCTAAAAACAAAAGATTAGAATGGCCTATAAACAGCTATGAGACACTAATTCTGATCACATTATGCTGCGCACTGCTCAGTTTTCCAATACCTCAGATTCTTCCTGATCAAGTATGGCAACACAGATAAAATTCTAGAAATCAAGTCAATTTCTGCCACAATGTGTTAATGTTCTAAAAATGTAACTGTACGAAGTGAACATTACAGGAATATCTTCTCAAGAAATCACAAAAATGATGGAACAACATAATGATACCAGTGTAGGAAGTTACTATCCTTATAGGATTGCAATTTTGTTTTATTAATTATTGCTTAAAATAAGTAGAACAGCATCTTTTAAATCTTTCAACTAATTAACTTTTGAAGCATTATACTTTGTAGGGGGAGAAATTACTTGGGTATTTGTGAAAAATGCAACATAAAAAGAAACAATTTTTTTAAAGTCTAAAAACCAAATAATTTGATCATGAAATAATCAGACCATTGACTATGGAGAGAAATGTTTGCTGTATTCAGTAATGGTATTTTACTCACATACCTTTAGCATCTAACCTATACACATCTGATCTATTATTTGCCCTTCTAAAACAAATGCAGACTGATTCTAAAAATAACTTCAAGTTTAGGTTCCAATGAGCCATTTCCGAATTTTAGATACGTATACATAACATCAGCATGTCTCTCAAGACAACTACATTTATATACCTCGTGGTTCAATTTTAAATTGAACTTCAGATGTGTGAAAATTAAAGCACAGATTTATGTTTAACACTTACTTTTATCATCTGATTTCTAACACAGACTCCTCTATAAGCTGACTGGATTTTGATTGTAGCTTCTCTCATACATAGGAAGTGTTCACGAGCCTTCTTCGCAACAACAGTAGCTCTCCACCTTCTCTGAATGGTAATTGTTGACAGTCTAATGTTCAAAAACCTAAAATAAGTCACAGTGACTGTTAAATTCCTCCTCCTCAAACTGAATTTCAGCTGTTTGGTTAGCATTTGTTAATAAGGGCCTGCTTTTTAGATAGCACTATATGACTACAAGGGATTTAAAAAGGAGAAAATATGATCTCTCAATGAGCCTACAATGGAGTGAGGCAGAGTAGGCAAATACAAAGAAGGAACTAGAGAATAAAAGAAAATTAAATTATATAGCATGCTGAGAGGAGTAAAGATCAAGGGAATAACAGTTTAAGGAAGGTTAATAGGGAGAAGCTTTTACAGAAGATAAATCTTGAACTAGATCTTAGAGGATGATTCAATGAACCAGAGAAAGAGAAAGCAAGAATACTTCAGGTAAGGAGCATTGCAGATTTCTGCAATAATCTGATAAATTAATGATCTGATAAAACAGTATACAAGAAATAAGACTGGCAACGACGGATAGATTGGACTGAATGAAGCAAGGAGTGCTGACAGGTGGGGAGACCACCAAAAAAACTGCTGTAGTTTTCCAATCCAGGAATCCCATGAGGGATTGGACAAAGCAAGTAGCTAGAGAAATTAAGAAGTAAAGATCAAAGATGTGGGAAATATTTCAAAGAAATAAATAGGCTTTACATGAACCTAGAAAGTGAAGGAAGTCAAGAATAATTCTGAGATTATAGGTGTGATGGTATATTAATAATAGGCAAATGGAGAAAGACTACTAGTTTGGAAAAGAAGATACAAATCTGACATAAGTATTGGTAGGAAATCTAATGAGCATAAGCTATGGGTAGCTAGAGACTAGAATGAGTGTATGGCCTAGCCCCTCTGGTGTAAGGGCCTGCTGAGCCCTCTGCAGAGCTGCACATCCACCTTTACCCAAATTTCACCTGTGACTCCAAGAAGCTGTAGCATTCGTAGTGATCACACCCCAGTACACCATCTAAGCAGATGGGCTAAACCAGGGTGAGGGTCACCAACAGGCCTTAAACTTGTTGGTGAGTTAAAGGATGTCTACCCTAAGCACATGGGCTGAATAAGAACAATTCTTTCAATGGCCATGAAGGCAGCTGAAGGAGCTGTGGAGCACGACAACCGTAGTTAGGCACCGCCAATCATTTGGACTTCTGTCCTGTACCTGGACTTGGATGACTCAGGAAGAGAGAATGAGATCGACAAACTTGGTGCAACTTTGTCTCACCGAAATCTAGTTCATACACAAGACAAGACAACACCCCTTATCATTGATCCTCCTCAAAAATGAAGGATGAACAATAGTAAGAAAAAAGTGGAGAAATCAGAACTAGAGATGTATGGGGTAACTTGTTTTCACAAAAGTGATAGTAGAAACTTAGAGAAGATCAGCTACCAATATGGTAAACAAGAAAAAAATGAGGCCCAAACAACTATGAGTGGGTTTTAACTTAGGTACAAGGAAAAATTTCTTTCTGTGGAAGCTTTTGGAAACTGGAGACATGATTATTTTTCTGAGACGCTTTAAATGAGGTAGCATCACAGAGTGAGAAGAATAGACAACATGATATTTTAGGAGGGCAGCCAAATCATAGTTGATTTAATCTATGAAGAAACGGACACACACACACTTCAAATTTGGCTTTTAAATCAAAAGATAATGTTTGTACCTGTCAAATGTTTTTTTCACTTTTCAAAAAAAGCATATCTAATGGTTATTGTTCATTTATCACTGAACTTTAGCACAGTGCCTGGCACATAGAAGGCACTTAGTAAAATGTTTATTGAATTGAACGAAAACTTTTTAAAAAAGAGTCGATAAACTCATTAGGGAAACAGCAGAAGAGGTCCAAAGGATATGCTAATTTAGAAAGTTTATGAAGCTAATTCTTATTTGTAAAGAATATAGCAATCAATGAAGAAGCATGAATCCAGCACCTACTATTTTCTAGGCAATGGGGATAACAAATACAAAGAATGAAAAAATCCCTACTTGTAAGGATTGATAGTATATACTGAATAAATATGGAGAATAAATGGAAAGAAGCCAGGAAAGGTTTCATGTAGAAAATGATACTTAAACTTCATCTTGAAGGGAAAGAAGGACTGTATGAGTAGAGGAACAAGTGTATTGTAAGAGTGGGGATGGCTGACGCAAAGGCCTAGAGATAGAAAATAGGATGCCATGTGTGAGGAACAAAGAGAAGGCCAGTTTCACTGAATCTCAGGAGTACATTAAGGTAAATTATATATATATATATACACACACATACACACAAAGAGAGAGAGAGAGAGAGAGAGAGAGAGAGAATCAATAAACATTTATTAAGCACTTACTATGTGCCAAGCACCGCACTAAGTGCTGGGTATACAAAAGGAGGCAAAAGATTGCCCTGTCCTCAAAAGGCTGACACTAACAGTTAGAGAGACTACCTATCTTACCATTTGAAACCTTGCCCAAGCTTTATATCCCAACTCAAGTGCAACCTCACCCATGAAGTATTCTCTAAGCTTCATCTAAATTATATACCACCCCCCCAACACTTCAAGTCTAATAACTACAAGTCTCTGATCATAGAGTGTATTTTGACAGTTGCTTGCTGAATTTTACAGAACTTTTTTTGTAATGGAAAAAAGTGCTATCATGAAGCAAAACTGATCATATTTTACTCTGAAAGAAAAAAAATCTGGCATAGGAATGGTGAAATATGAAGCATAAATAGCAATGCAAAAGAGGCCAAAAGAATATCAATTATTATCTTAAATATTCTCATCCAAACATAGATACATCCTCACATATGAATGAGTACTACTTTACCAGATCCTCTGTAATTTAGTATAGAGGAAATTTTGAATGATATGAACAGCTTTTTTTATAGCAAGATATTCTTTGCGAGCTTTGTAGCATCTGAAGCAGGCTTGGATTTTTTGGGCAGCTCTCACTTTACATGAAAATTGTCTGGCTTTATATCTCCTCCATATAGCCTATTAAAAAAATAAAATATATGATCAATTTTTCAATTCATTTCATGTAAAAAAAAGTATGATACACAGATAACAATAACCCAAATAAATCTTCTGTATAATACATGAGACACAGAACTGTCACCTATCCCACTTTTATCTGAACTGGAATTCCCATTAGAATATCCTAACAAATGGTCAGTCAGACCCTCTTGAAGAACCCCCTGTTACAGGGGGAACCCATTACTTTCTGAAACAGCCCATTCCACTCTTGGATACACTAATTATGAGGCAATTTTCCTTATATGAAATTGAAATTCACTTGTGCACCTTCTACCCATGCTTCATGGCTTTGCTTTCTGAAGCTAACAGAAAAAGTATTCCACATGACAGTTACTCAAATACTTGAACACAACTACCTGTCATTTCTCCAAACGAGGCATTCCAATTTTTTTCAGCCAATATAGTATGGTTTCCAGAGCTCTTACATCATAGTTTCTCTTCTTAAGTTTGCCAATATCCCTCCTAAAATATGGTGCCCAGAACTCAAGGCAATGTTCCAAACATGTAAAATTGAGTAACAATAACCACATTTGTACAACACATTTGGAAAGTTTATGAAGTGCTTTGTATAGATCACCAGAGAGGTTCAGCAACACAGACAGCATGTAAGAGGTAGAAGCTATACCCACATCTTCCTGCTCCCAAAGCCCTTTCACTACAACTACATGAGGTCTAGTGAACTATTGCTTTCTTCTGATGAGAAAGGCAGCAAGTAGTGCCACAGAGAGAGCACTGGGCCTGGAATCAGAAGAGTTGAGTTCAAATACTGCCTCAGATGCTTACATAGCTATGTGACCCTGAGCAAATCACGTCACCTGTCTGCCTCAGTTTTCTCAACTGCAAAATGGGGTAATAATAGCACCTACCTCCCAAAGTTGTTTTGAGGATCAAATGAAATAATAATAGTAAAGCACTTAGAAAAATGCCCGGCACATAATAGTTTAATAAATACTTATTCACTCCCCTCCTCCACTCTGCTTCTCAATCTGACGACAAGCATTTATTAAGAATATACTATTTGCCAGCCACTAAGGATACAAAAACAAAAATGATCATCTATTGCTTTAAAAAATTTAAATTCTGGTGAGAGAAAACAATACATGTACAGATGAGTAACTACAAAATATATAACAATAACAACAATAGCTGATACATAGTGCTTTTTAAGGTTTTCAAAGCTCTTTACACATTCATTTCATTCTCACAACAAGCCTGTGAGATAGATGCTACCTAATATGATCCCTATTTAACATAAGAAAGCCATGACTGAGTGAGATTAAGTGACTTACCCAGAGTCATAGTTATTAAATGTCTGAGACGGAATTCAAACTCAAGTATTCCTGACTCCAAGCCTAGAGTCCCACTCCCTTTACCAGCAGCTGACTCCAAGTCAATACAGAGTAAACAATGGGGGCAAAGACACTAGTCAGTGGAGCTGGGGAGGTGGGGATAAGGACGGACAGTGTATAGATGGTCTTTAAAAAGATCTAAGGAAGAATAGTACAAAAACCTTATGTTGTAAAGAGGGAAAAGCAATGAAGGTCAGTTTGGCTGTTACAGAACTTGTGAAAGGGAGTGGTAATATGGATAAGTCTGGAAAAGGAGGCTGATGCCTGATTGTGAAGGACTTCAATGCCAAATAGAGGAGTTTGTATTTTATTCTAAAGGCGAGAGGGAGCTATTCGGCATCTTAAGCAGGCAAGTGACAATACAATCTGTGCTTTATCACTCTGGTGGAGATGTTATGGATGGAGGGGAGAGAATGAATGCAGAGACACAAATTAGGAAAATACTACAATGGCGCTGGCAAGAGTTTGGCTGTTTTGTGAGTGGAGAGAAATGGGGTAGATACAAGGGGGAAAATAAAGGACGTAAGGAAGAAGGGATAAAGGAGAGCTGAGGATAACTCAAACCTTTGTGATTCAAAGAATAAAAGTGCCCTCAATAGAAATAGGAAAGTTAGGAAGAGAGGAAAAAAGTAAGAATTCTAGTTTAGGTATGTTGGGAAGGTGAAGATGAAAACCATTTATTAAGAGCCAACTATGTGCCAAATACTATGCAAAGCGCTTTAAAAATACTTTCTCATTTAATCCTCAAAATAAACCTAGGAGGTGTTGTTATTATCATCCCCATTTTACAACTGAGGAAACTGAGGCATGAAGAGGTAAAATAACTTGCCCAGGGTTCTACAGCTAATAAGGGTCTAGCTGGATTTGAACTCAAGTGTGCCCCATTCCAAGCCCAATGCTCTAACCACTGTTACCTGACTGAGCCCGGAGCTGTTGAAATTGATTCTATTAACGCAAGCTATGATTCCATTAGTTCTTTTTTATTGTCATGAGACAATACTGACTTCGAATTTTCAATCTACCAAAATGCAAGGTAGTTTTTCAGATAAACTGAGGTCTAGTTATGTCTTACCTACCTTGGGCCTAAAGTTTGATGTTTTGTTTTTGCTAAAGATTAAGTCCATTTCTCTAACCTGCAGAAATAGTTTTATATGCAGATTCTATAACCCTATATTAACTATTCTTCCCAGCTTTGTGAGGTCTATAAATCCCACCCATATTTAAATAGATCTGAGATGTTGTCAGTTTGGGAGTTCACTCTAGTGCTGAAGATCACAAACTATACGTGCTTGCTTATTCATGTCTCCCAAAAGTTACTGCAGTTGGGAGGGGAAAGGAGGAAGTTCAACCCAATGGACTGGAGGCCTTCCTCACTTTTTCCTGACATAAGGAGGATATTTCCAGTTTTTCACAAATCATCCCTCTTTCTTATCACATGACTTGGCTACCTTCTCTTCCTGATGTCCAATTTCCGGCTGATATCCTCATTCCTGCTATCAGTGCCTTCATTTAAATGACTGATAAGAACCTTTGATAATACACTTGGGTCATTCTCAAGAAGGGCCTATCAACCCATCAGAGCTTCAATCTAAATATTCCACTAAAATGTCATCCAATCAGATATTTATTTAGGGTAAGAAGAATATAAAATACATTTAGAAGGGTTGATGAGCTCTCAGTCATTGATACTCTAGCATAAATTAACTTAATGAGAAGTGGTAGTATTTGGGAGCCAATGTGTTATCATAAAAGAGAATTGGACTGGGGTTAGGGAACCTAGGTTGTAGATGTTTTAACCCTAACCCCTCTGCCTCTTGGCCCAACTTTTCAATAACTTGCTATCTGACCTTGAGACAAGTCTCTCTGGACCTCTATTTTCTCAAAAATAAAGCAAGGGAACAGAATTCGATGGTGTCTAAGGCATAATTACCCTCTAGCTCTAACTCATGATTCTATGACTTCTTTCTTCCTAACATTTGACTGGGATAATCTGTATTGCAGGAATGGTAGTTTTGATTAAATAGGGGGAGAGAAGTCATCTTGGAAGCTGGAACATTTTTAAGCATAAGAGGCATCTACCTAATCCTATATGCCAAAATTAGAACTATCGTACTTAATCAAAGGTTTTGTTAAATTGAAATACAATGAGTTTATTTGGATCATAGGCTCTTGGTTTAGAAGGAAACCTTTCCCTATGAAGGAAAAAATGGCCCATATGTCCAAAAATATTTACAATTTGTTTCATGGTAGACAAAACATGGTAGACAAAAAAATTAAAGGGGTTCGCAGCTATTGAGGAATGACTAAACAATTTATAGTATATAATTGCAACGTATTAATGCGACATAAGAAATGATGAAATGGACTGTTTCAGAGAAACCTGGAAAGACTTCTATGAACTAATGCAGTAAAATAGAAGAATTTTATATAAAAAACAACATTAAAAAGAAAACTTTGAAAGATTTTGGAATTCTGATCAACACAACAATAAATCTCCACGCCAGAGGACTAAAGATGAAGGACACTAACCCATTTCTTGACAGAGAGGAAATTTAGGTCACAATCAATGCAGGAATTATTTTTCTGGACTATGAATATATTAGAAGGATTTTTGTTCAATAGGGGAGAGGTGTGGGGGAGGAGATTATAAATCCCCCAGACTTAAGTGACTGTTCCAGGTTCTTTACATCTTTCTCCTCCTTCACATAATTTGTGATGCAGACATTGGTTCTTCCTTGCACACAATAATTCCTATCTTCCAAATGCACACATGTTCATGGCTGATCACCATACCTAAAACTGACTCCCCTCTTTATCTCTGCCTCCTGACTTCCCTGGCTTCCTTCAAATCTTACCTGAAGTCTGATCTTCTGAAAGAAGCTTTTTCTGATCCTCTTAAACTTGGTACCTTCCCTTGGAGGTTAGCTTCAGTTTATCCTGTATAATCATTTTCATACACAGTTGTTTGCATTTGTGAGCTCCTTTAGAGAAAGGACCATCTTTTACCTTTCTTTGCATTTTCCGTGTTTAGTACAGTGCCTGGTAGGTACTTATAAAAGCTTGTGGATTTGACAACATTTGTAGCACAACAGTTTCTAAAATTTGTATCGTGATTTCCAATTTAATACTCTTTATATTAACATCTTATTTGTCTGTAACATTAAATATCCTACTACACCTCTAAAATATTTCTATTTTGAGGTAGAGGAAGAACAAGTACATTTGAGGTCTAAGAACCTAGCTACAAACCTTGATTCTGATACTTAATACTTACGTGACCTTGAATAATTTATCTACATCCCCGAGTCTTAGTCATCACCTATAAAATGACTTTGAAAATCACTGCATCAAATTCCTACCCTCTAACTTTAAATCCTATGGTTCAGCTTATTTTTTTAAGGAAGTTAAATTTAAAAGCAAAATTAGAGCAATGTATAGAGTTACTTTAAATAGAAGGTTCAATAGAATGCTAGATTCACACTGTCCTGAAAAAAATATGTGTAGAAGTTTTACATGTTTCTGATTGGTGTAGATGAACAGGAAAACAGGAACAGGGACTGAACCTGTGACTTCACTACTGTAGGAAAAGTCTGGATAATAATGTCTTTCTATAAATGCAGGTAAGCAAAGTCTCTGAAACTTAAAAGTCTTAAAAAATTCCCTAGAGTACTGAATGACTTATCTTGAATCACAAAGCCAAAGTTAGAGGCAGGAACCAGAACCAGTTCTTCCTAATTTCAAGGATAGCTCTCTATTCACTCTATCATTTGCTTTTCAAAAGTCTAGTGAAATAGAAGATAAATGAGTAAAGGAGTGGTGACAGTCCTGTTTGACCTATAAGCATGTAGTATAACTACATAGATTAGTTGGAACTTTGTCTTGAAAATACAGCCATTCAAGCCACATTATCACAAATCATATTAAGCTGCTGAAAAAGATACATGGATGAAACAATTACCCCTATGTTTCTAAGGAAGTAGATGTAATCCTACCAAAACAAAAAAAATAAAAATAAAAAAATAAAAATAAAAATATTTTCTGAAATGCCACTTAAAAATACCTGAATTTTTATGGCGCTGTCCTTAATTTTCTGAAACTTTTGTCGCTGAATAAATCCTTTTACTCTAGCTTGAATTTTTATAATGCTGTTCTGGGTTTGTAAATCAATGTTCCTTTGGTATTTTGCAGACAAATATGCTCTATAATGATTCTCCAAAATTAATGCTGATTTTCTATACAATATAATCTGTCTTTTGGTCTGCCACCTCCTCAAATATGCCTGTAATATGATAGCAGATCTTATTTGCTGGAAAAATTTTCTTTGATACATGGCCATAGAAGATAAATATCTAATTCTTTGGTCATCACCATTTTGCTTTACTAAGTTTTTTGCAGTCTTTTTGTGAAAAGTATAATAAATTGTCCTTCCAGCTATTCTGTGTGGATATGCCACTTTCTGCAAAGGAGTATTTTGACAGAGTTTTGGCCAACTCTGAAACACAGCCGAGGAACTTTGAGTCATTTTAAATCGAATCTTTACCCTAAAATGACGAAATGTTGACTGTATAACAATTGCTGCCATCTCTCTCTCTAACATGTTTTTAAATTCCCGTCGAGCTTGCATGCCTCTGAAAGCAGACTGAATAGTTAGAATAGATTTTTGTGTCATTAAAAATGTATTTTGGTCAATTTTTCTTTTGGAATATAACCTATAATAGGTCTGTATGACAACAGCTGCAGTTCTCATGGTTTGATAGGCAACTCTGGTTTTGTACATTCGGAAGGTGGCCTGAATTAGTGTAGCAGCTTGATGCCTATGAAGAAAATTCCTTTGCAGCTTGAGGTCTTTGTGAGTAGACTGTATATAAGTAAGCCCTTCCGTGGGTACACATGTCATAATGGATGCTCTGTATCTCCTCTGAAGAACTGCTGCTTCCCTAAGGGAGAGATTGCTATGGTGTATTTTAAAATGTTTTGGGATACTAAGAGGAGCTTGATTTTGTTCCTGCCTTTCTTTACTCGTCATTGTGGCCCCCAAAACTGCCTGAATGCAAGTTGCTTCTTTCTTCATGATGTAACAATGCTGAAGTGCTTTCTTTCTCACTTTATTTACTCTGTATCTCTTCTGAATTACTTTAGTAGCCCACTGTATATCTTGATAGTAACAATACTGTTTATACATTCTATAAGAGCTCTGTATTATGGCTGCCGCATTGTGCTTTTTCTGTAAAAGTTGACGAGCTTTTGTCCCTCTATATGCAGCCTGGATAACCACAACAGAACTTTGTTGCCTTAGATAATCTTCTGTTTGTAGTTTTCTTTCCCTGTATACACAGGAACACTGCTGACTTAAGATGGAAGTATGTTTCATGGTTTGATATGAAACATATGCTCTGTGCCGTCTGAATGCAGTTTGGATAATAGTAGCAGCCTGGTGCATGTCTTTCAACTTTTTCTTTACCATAAATCGTCTATAATGTGACTGAAGAACAATAACTGCCTTACGTAAACACAAATACTCTTGAAATTCACGCTTGGCATGCACTGTTGCTCGATACTTTCTCTGAATTAAAATTGTTGCTCTCTTGAGAGAAAGGTATCTTTTTCGTATCACTGAAGACCTGAACCTCCTCTGAATGAGAGTTGCAGCTAATTGCATTGCACTCAAGTGTTGCCTTGTTTTCATACCCCGAAATGCTGCCTGAATGCAGACAACTGAATGTCTCATGACACTGTAATTACAAACAGGTATGTTTCTTTCTTTGATAGCACAATGGTGTTGTTGTAAATGTTTAGTCACCTTGCGTAACTCACGCAAATACCTTTGTCGTGTGTACTTCCGATAGTATGACTGTATCACTGTTGCTGCAAACTTCATCTTTCTTAGTTTTTGGCGTACTCTTGTGCCTCTGAAAGCTGCCTGAAGAATAATGGTGGAATGCAGAAGCGTCAAGTAATTTCCACGTTGTACTTTACCTTGACGATATGCTCTGTACCTCACCTGAATCACAATAGCAGCCATTCTCATAATTCTATATTTCGTTTTTAACTGATGCATTTTAAACACAGCTTTAATGTAAGTGGCTGCCTTGTGCATGTGTTGAATTTGTCTTCTTACTCGTATACCCTTATAAATAGCTTGCATTTTAATAGTTGCATTCCTTAAAATAAGGTATTCCCAGCGTTGGCAGTTTGCTTTGACAAGGGCTCGATACCGTCTCTGTGTTGTGACAGCAGCAGCTCGAAGGGATGAATATTTCTTCCTTGCACTATAAGACTTATATTTAGCCTGAATAATTATAGCTGCTTTGTGGAGCTCTTTCATTTGTTTTCTTACTCTCATACCACGATAAGCAGATTGTAAAATGATCGTACTTGTTTTTGTTTTTAAATATATAGAATACTGCTTCTTTCCACTTTTGTAAGCCCTGTAATACCTTTGGATCCGAAGAACCGCTGTTTTCATGGTTTTCCATTTCTTCTGGTGTACATACATTCTAAAGCAGGACTGTATGATGACAGCAGACTGGTTTTCTCTTGTAATTTCTCTTCTTACTACTCTTCCCCTCCAAGCTGCCTGAAGCCTCAAAACAGCACGATAAAGGTCAGTGTATCCTTTGAGCTGCTTCTTTTCTAAAATTTTTGCTCTAAAATGTCGTTGGATGGTCAACGCAGCATTTTTCATCAATCTGAATCTCTTCTGAGCTTTGACCCTTCTAAAAGCACACTGAATGATGACTGCAGCACTGTGTTCCCTTTGGACCCTCTTCCGAACTTTCCAACCACGATAAACTGACTGAAGAAAAATCACAGCTGCTCTTGTTTTTAAAAATTTCGTTCTTATTTCATAACCAGTCTTATGTGCTCTATACCACTGTTGAATCTTGATAGAAGACTTAAGTATGGCTTGATATTTCAATCTTTTGCTGTGACCTCTAAAAGCAGTTTGAATTTTAAGAGCAGCAGCAGATATTTGTTTGAACATTTTACGGATTTTATAACCTCTATAAGCTGCTTGCAAGCAAACAACTGCTCTTTTTACTTCTAAGAATTTTTCTCTCTCATAGATTTGTACTTTGTATGCACGGTAATGATTCTGAATACAAACTGTGGCTCTGTAAATTCTAACATAGTGTTGTTGCTCCTTTCTCATTCTAAAGTAAGACTGCAGCAAAGTAGCAGCTTTTCTCTGTAAACATAACTGCTTACGAACCAGATGCCCTCTCGCAACAGCTTGTAATTTAATGCAAGATTCCCGTAATAGCTGATATTCATCTCTGATTTGTGCAGCATATATTTTGAAACGGTACCATCGCTGGATACACAGTGCAGATTTTCTTAAAGTTAAATACTGTTTACGTGCTTGTTTCATCTTTATAAATGCCTGCACCATTATTATGGCACGTTTCATTCTCAGAAATTTCTTTTTCAAAATGTAAGCACGATAATGTGACTGAATAATACAAGCAGCTCTTATTTCTTTACATAACTGACGAGCTTTCATTCCCCTGAAAGCTGCCTGAAGTTGTATAACTGCCTTTCGTTTTTGTAAATAGTTTGTCCTTTCAGTTCTTCCTTTCTGATAAGCTTTATAATGCTTCTGGATAGTCAATATGCATTTTTTCTTTTTAGTATATAACTTTTTGGCCTGCATGCATCTGAATTTTCTCTGGATGACAATTACAGACAATCTGATGTGTCTGTATTTCTTCAATTGTTTCTGCGTTCGATACCATGATTGAATTATAATAGCTGCTTTTTCCTCCTTAGCTAGCTTCCTGACTTTCCATTTCCTGAAAGTTCTTTGCAGCACTACGACGGCTTTGGTTTGAAGCTCTACTTTACGTCTTTTCCACTTTCTAAAAGCAGACTGAATCACCAGTGATGAAGATTTGAGCATTTTGTATTTTTGTTGGTCTTCTCTCCTTCTCAAACAAGCTCTCCAATGCCTCTGCATTGTAATGGCAGCCCAACGATACTGTTTAAAAACTGCAATAGCCTTCAACATTCTTATTCTAGCTTGAAGAATGGTGGTGTAATATTTTAATTTCAGAAACCATTTTCTAATAGAATATCTTCTCCAAAAAGCCTAAAAAAGAAAACAAAGTAAAGTAAATATGTACCATATATTTTCATTTTTGTTACTTCTAAATAGTTTTTCTTACTTTTTGAAAAGCAAATTTGAAAGTAACAACGAAAATAAGCAAAGATATTCATCCCTCTAACTTATGTCAAAGTGTAAGAATGACAACATGAACTATTAGTGAATTCTTTTTCTTTTTACTATATTTAACTTCAAAACTATAAGATAATGTAAATGTATTTCACACATAACATCAAAAAATAAAATGCAAGATCTAGAAATATTTCTTTAACTCTGAATATTTTGGAACAACGATTATGACTCCTTTTATAAATATCTTTTTAATCAAATAATAATAAGCACTTAATAAGTACCTACTGTTACAATAATAAACTATCATTTATAATCAATAGTATCATTCCTGTAATTGATGTCAATCAATTGCCCTATCACTTCAATAAGCAGCCTTCTGAATTTCTAGTCTAAAACATTCCTCTTTGGCTAATTCTACCACACCTATCGTCTTTCCTTATTAAACGTAAGCTCCTTGAGGACAGGTGCTATCTTTCCTTGCCTGTATTTGTATCTTTAGTCCTTAACACACTGCCTGGCACATATAAAGTACTTTACAAATACTTTCATTCATGCCAGTCACCACAGGTGTGGGGGATACAAATACAAATTCAAGAACAGTCAACTTCCAACAAACAACATACCATCTGAGATGAGGATGTGCTATGCCATTATGATAGAACACTAATATTTTCCAAATACTTTAACATAACATAATCATTAACATAATCAAAGTCTAAGTTGTTGACTTTACTCTAGGAAATAAACATCTTCGCTTCAGTCTTCCTCAAGATTGTAAATGTTTCTATTTAAAATGCAACTAGCAAAAGTTAAGTACATCTCATCAATTGCCTTTCAGGTGAATTCCAAAGTCAACAACAAAGCTTGCAATAATAACTAAAATAAACACTATTCTAGCTGTCTAGCACTTTCACCTCAATCTAATACCAGAAGCAGAAAGACACAATCAAGGGTAAAAGGCAATAGTAGTATCCTAAAAATAAAATGTTTTCATTTGTGCTACTTTCATTGTAAACAATGACTTTGGGAAATTCTAGGGTAGCCTAAATGGGCCAACATGCACTGATCTAAGAAACTTTTGTGGAAGTCTGCTATGGTTGTTCTCTCTGCAAATCCAAGGATTTGATAACTGAGATAAGATTATTTCTTTCCTCTAAAGTCACAGTCATCATTACTATTATCGTAATCAAATATCTGTGGACTAGCTTCAGGATTCCTAGTATTGTAAAAGAAACTTTTCACATCCCAATTCAACCCAGATTTAAAATGAAACTTTATGGCTTAAATCCTAGTTTCCTCATTTTCAAAGTGAGTGTTTCATCTCTAAAAGATGATGATTCTACTTGTTTCTTTGTTCTAACCCAATAATTCAGAGCCTACAGGTCACACACCAG
Source organism: Bettongia penicillata ogilbyi (assembly GCA_023548195.1). Lineage (NCBI taxonomy): Eukaryota > Metazoa > Chordata > Mammalia > Diprotodontia > Potoroidae > Bettongia > Bettongia penicillata. The sequence goes on from JAJHZJ010000702.1 coordinate 896,710, forward strand.
TGCAGACTGTGACGTCATCAGTATGAAAAGCACAGCAATCCATGAGCATGCATCCAGCCATTTCAAGCAACAATTTAATATACTTCTGAATGTTTCCCAAGCTAATTTCAAGTGCATCTCCACTCCATCCCAAACCCCAACCAAAAGAAAAATACACATCATCTATGTGTAACTATAGATTCAGATACCTATGGATACTATTTTGATTATAAAATATAAATTAATCCTCAGTGAACACATACTAGCAAAAACTACTATCATTTCAAGGTCTGCAAAATTTTAATGTCAAAAAAGGATATTCATAACTTGAAAAGGTTGCAAAGTAGAGTCTATGGTTTTAAATCTAAAAATTTCTATGATTAAAAATTTGCTCATTCTTACTCCCAAGATGTTCCATCAATCTTTTCCTAGGGTATAATTATAACTCATCATAACAGTCAGTAGTGTGTGTGTGTGTTCCACCTTACAAAAACTGGAAAAAAATGAAAACTACAATAATCCATCAAACTCCCTAGCACCTCAGTCTTTGGGGATAGAATTTCTGGATCTGCAGTAAGCAAAAACAAAAATGAAAAACCAACCAAACAAAAAAGACCTTTTCTAAAAGGTGAGTAAGGTACATATAACAAAATTTATGCACTTTTGCAAAAGTTACTTAACAGGGCACTTTGCATACGGAAAATTTAGATAACTGATTTAACAAGCTTTTTTATCCAGTCTCCCCAGATAACCAGGAACAAAGAAAAAGAGAGAGACAGAGACAGAGAGGAAGGAAAAAGAGAGAAAACAAAGCTAGAAAAGCATAGTCTTCTAGATTATTAGGCTCCTGGTAAATCTTATTTTCCTCAGTAATCCCTGGGGTTGTCACTTTATTTCAACATAATATAGCAAAACATATATATTTGTGTCACCAAGAAAAGGTTAAAATTATATTTAGTAAACTCCATTTATATGAGAAAGTATACGTTTTGCAAAGTTATTTCAACCCTTTTTATGAAAGAAAGGTTAGCTATATTTTGATGATTTCCTACCTCAAGTGGCAAACTATATTTATCTGGAATATACTACAGTTCTCCAATCATGCTGCATAACTAAAACATTCAATACTTCAATAAATCTGTGAGGTCAATGTAGGTACTGTCCCTAACAGTGCAAACAGCAACCCACGCATACCTGTTCATTCTGCATGATTCTTACACATGTCCTTCCACAGCATCTCCATGGAGAATCTACCTAATAATACCCAGAAGCAGTTCTCTACATCTTTTAACATCCCGTGTTTATCAGTCTAGTAATCAAGCTGTCACATACCTTATTCTCATTACATAATAGGTCCATCTCTTTACCAGTTATACATCTCTTTGATTACATCTTATACTACAATACTCATAACTCATTATAAAATAATGCTACACCCTTATGCCAACCTTAGATCTTCCCAATGCCAGTTGGGCGACCCCCTCTTCCAAAACTTTTATTCTTCAGAGCTTGCCATGTTTCATAATTCGAAGCTGTATATTATCCTTGTCCCAAAATTAAACAGTAAAAAGAGAGCAGGCTAGACTGCAGCTGGGAAACAATGTACTTTTTAGTAATCCTAACCTAATTTCAAGTGCATCCCCACTCTATCCCCAACCCTAACCAAAAGAAAAAAATTTTATTATCAAGATTTTCCCAGCCCAGCCTGAATTACTCCTAAGCACAGATTAAAAACAGATTAAAAACAGATTTAAAAATAACTGAGAAATATTTAAGAAAATAAAAATACAACAGGACATCAAAAATGTTAATGTGGTTTTTTTTAAGTCACTACACAGCCTACAGGGATCCCTAGTATGATTTAGACACATATATAAATGCATGCATATGCACATATACACACATACTTGTACACATGTACACACACACACACACACACACACACAGACATACACCAGCATTGAATGGCATAGAACTTTTAACCTGCTATTTTTCCACCTCAAAACACATCACCCTCCTTCAGCAGCCTAGTAGCTCTCTACTCCCAGAAGATCATATGACTTAGTACAAACACTTTATTGCCCTATGGGCTTTAGTCCTATTGCACTTCAGAACTACCACACTAAAGAAATCCACCAACTCCAGCAGTAAAGTCTTTAGGAGTGAAACCACTTCTAGCCGTTTAAGAAATTCCAACAGGCCTAACAAGAAATATAGTAATACAATACCCTAAACCTAAATTGAAGTATAATTTTAACTTCTACCTTCAAAAGGATGATCTAAATGATACTATGCCAGTCTAAAATACTTAACAGTACCTGAATAACCACTGCTGATTGATTCTGAATTTTTTCCAATTTTGCTTTCCTTAATATCAAGATTTTCCTCTGTGCTAAGTATCTTCGCCAGTATTTCTGAATAATTACTGTTGCATTAAAACGTCTCTTCATTTGTTTTCTGGCCAGGAACTTGATTACAGCTGCTTGAATTACTTTAGCAGCTTTATCTTTCTCCTGAAAATAGATTACAAAAGATAATATATTACAATCAATTAACAAGCATATATTTAGCACCTACTACGTAAGAAGCATTGTGCTAAGTATAGGCGATACAAAGACAAAAATGAAATTGTCCCTATTCTCAAGAAGCTCATACATATCCTTGAAAAATAAACATCCCATACATAAATAAGCATATACAAAATAGAAGGGAAATTAGGTTGATTTCAGAGCAGGGAAAGGGAAAAGAAAAAGGTTTCATGCAAAATATTATGCTTCAGCAGTTCTGAAGGAAAAAAAAAGAATCCCAAGAGGAGATGAAAAGGGAATACATTCTGATAGTGGGGGAAAGCCAGTGCAAAGGCATGGTGATGGGAGATGGAATGTTTAAGTACAAGAAATAGCCTATGTGCCAACATGGTTGAATTGTAGAGTATGAGAAGGGGAATACTATAGTAAGAAAGGTAGGTTAGGGCCAGGTTGTAAAAGCCTGTAAAAGATAAAAGCAACACAGGAGATATCATGAAAGTAGAAGCTATATATTTTAGCAACTGATTGCATGTATGTGGGGTAAGGGATAGTGAGGAGTTCCATATAAGACCCTAAGCTATAAACCTAGATGATGAAGTATAGTAGCATCCACTATACAGACTGAGAATTTCAGAAGGGAGTTGGATTGTGAGGGGTGGGAAGGGGAGGAAGAGTAGCAGGAAAAATGAGCTCAGCCATATCATAGGGGAGGGGGAGTGATATAGAAGATCAACTCAATTCTGTCTCTAGATTACTCTTCAAAATCTGACTAAAAGAATCAGAAGCATAGTAAGAAGGTACATAAGAAAGGTCAACTATAAGGGGTTTAATAAGGTCAAACTGTTTACTTCGCACATGGGAAGATGTTATCTATAATTCTTAAGAATGTTATCATTACTAGGGTAGAAAGAGTACACATAGAAGGCTTGGGTTTGAACTGATTTGGAATGATCCTAAAAAAATAAAACTAGGGAGAGGTAAAATGGAGCAATTATCTCATATAAAGGAGGTGTGAATGGAAAAACTATTAAAATGGAAAGGAGGAGAGGGTGGAGGGCTGGTAGTGTTAGAACCTTATTCTTATAACTGTATTAAAGAGGGAATAACACATCTAGATGGGTATAACTCTCCTTAACTTACAGAGAAATAGGACAGTGAGAAAACAGAATAAGGGAGGCACTCTTAGAAGGGTGTGCAGATTAAGGAATAAAGGGGCAAGGAAATAAGATAATGTAAAGACTTTTAGAAAGGTGTGCCGATTAAGAAATAGGAGGACAAGAAAACAGAATAAGAAGGGACTCAGAAGAATGGGTAAATTAAGAAATAGGTCAGCAAAAGGAGAGGATTGGGGAGGAACTCTTAGAAGGAGTGCAGATTAGGGAGGTAGTAATCAGAAGTAAATTAAACCTCTGAGGAGGGACAGGGTAAAAAGAGAAAGAGAGAAGGATAAATAAGGAAAAAAAATAGAGGGAAATGCACAATTAGGAATTATAGCTGTGAATATGAATGGGATAAACTCACCCCTAAAACAGAAAAGAGATAGCAAAATGGATAAAAAAAATCATAGGGGGGCGGAGCCAAGATGGCGGAGTAGAAGGACGCACATTTACGAGCTCCGAGCCCACAACCCATGGAATTGAGGTAAAAGGAGATCCCCATAAATTCTGAATCACTGCAGGGGGTGCATAAACATAGGGGAAGAGATTTCCGTTCCACTGAGCCCTGGAGAGCCGTCCCCGGGGTCCATCGCGCCCCGGAAAGCGGACCCCACCCCCACTCCTGGCCGCAGCCCCAGAGAAGCTGACCCGAGCAGGCTTCAGAGAGGGAAGCTCCGAGGGAAGCTCCGGCAGCCGGGAAAGTCCCTCCACCCACAGAAGCTACAGGTCAGTGAAAAAGAAGGCTGGGCTAGGGGAGGGGAGTGGAGCGTCTCCGTGACTCAGGCCCCCTCAGGAGGAAGCGGCGGCGGCAGAGACGGGGGCAGGAAGCAGCGGAGGCAGAGGCGTGGGCGGCGGCTGAGGCGCAGCGGCCCAGGACTCAGGAATCCCCCAGCAGCAGGTAGGATCTTCAATACTGAAGGTCTTTCCAACCTGAGGGAGCTGAGCCGGGGAGATGGCCCTGCCCCCACCCCGTGAAGGCCTCTGAATAAAATCCCTGAGGGAGCTGAGCATAGGAGGCGGGCCCCCCACCCCACCCCCACCCGCTCCATTCCTGAAAGTCTCTGCAGAAAGCCCCTGAGGGACCGAGCTTGGGAGGAGGCCCTGCCCCCACCCCTGCGCCAGAACTAAAGATTGCTGCGGAAAGTGCATTTGAATCTCAGAGGCCAAGCACTAGCTGGGCGGATCCAGGCGGAGGTGGAAAGGAATCTCAGAAGTCAAGTAACTGGCTGGGAAAATGCCTAGAAAAGGGAAGAAAAGTAAGACTATAGAGAGTTTTTTCCAACAAATGCAAATGATCCCGACCTTCGGATCTGATGGCGAGGACAAGAACGTATTCTTGCCATCAGGGAAAGACGTGGAGGGCGGGGCCTCAGTACCCCAGACACCCCAGGGGGGTGTCGGGTGGACTCAGGCCTTGGAAGAGCTTAAAAAGGATTTTGAAAAGCAAGTTAGACAGGTGGAGGAAAGATTGGGAAGAGAAATGACAAAGATGCAAGAAGAGTATGAAAAACAGGTCAATACCTTGGTAAAGGAGACCCAAAAAAATGCTGAGGAAATTAACACGTTGAAAAATAGGCTCACTCAATTGGCAAAAGAGGTTCAAAAAGCCAATGAGGAGAAGAATGCATTCAAAAGCAGAATGAGCCAAATGGAAAAAGAGGCTCAAAAGCTCACTGAATTTAATAGCTCTCTCAAAATTAGAATGGAACAGATGGAGTCTAATGACTTTTTGAGAAACCAAGAAATCACCAAACAAAACCAAAAGAACGAAAAAATGGAAGAGAATGTGAAATATCTCATGGGAAAAACAACTGACCTGGAAAATAGATCCAGGAGAGACAATTTAAAAATTATGGGACTACCTGAACGCCATGATCAAAAAAAGAACCTGGACATCATCTTGCATGAAATTATCAAGGAAAACTGCCCTGACATTCTAGAACCAGAGGGCAAAATAAGTATTTAAAGAATCCATCGATCACCACCTGAAAGAGATCCAAAAAGAGAAACTCCTAGGAACACTGTGGCCAAATTCCAGAACTCCCAGCTCAAAGAAAAAATCTTGCAAGCAGCTAGAAAGAAACAATTCCAGTACTGTGGAAATATAATCAGGATAACTCAAGATCTAGCAGCTTCTACATTAAGGGATCGAAGGGCGTGGAATAGGATATTCCAGAAGGCAAAGGAACTAGGACTCAAACCAAGAATCACCTACCCAGTTAAACTGAGTATAATACTTCAAGGGAAAATATGGTCTTTCAATGAAACGGAGGACTTTCAATCATTCTTAAAGAAAAGACCAGAGCTGAAAAGAAAATTTGACTTTCAAACACAAGAATGAGAAGAAGCATGAAAAAGTAAACAGCAAAGAGAAGTATTAAGGGACTTACCAGAAATGAACTGTTCACATTCCTACAGGGAAAGACAACATTTGTAACTCTTAAAACTTTTCAGTATCTGGGTAGTTGGTGGGACCACACATACACATGTACACGCATGCACACACATACACACATGCATTCACATACAGAGACAGAGAGCACAGATTGAACTGAATAGGATGGGACCATACCTTAAAAGAAATTAAGGTAAATGGTGAGAGAGAAATGTAGTGAGAGGAAAGAGGGGGAAATGGAAGGGGGTAACTATATGTCATTTAAGAGGCAAGTAGGAGATTTTTTTAGTGGAGGGAAAAAGAGGAGAGCTGAGGAAAAAAAAAAAAAACAAACAAGAAGTTTACCGTCATCACATTTGACTAAACGAAGGAGTGAAATGCACACTCATTTTGGTATGAAAACCTATCTTACAGTATAAGAAAGCGGGGGAGAAGGAGATATTGCAAGGGGGGGGGGATGACGGAAGGGAGGGCGAAGGGAGGAGGGAGTAATTGAAAGTCAACACTTGGGGAGGGACAGGATCAAAAGACAGAAGAGAAACAATGAGGGGAAGGTTAGGAGGGATGGTAATTCAGTTAGTCTTACACAACACGACTATCAGGAAGGTCATTTGCAAAGCTACACAGATATGGACTATAATGAATTGCCTGCCGTACCGAAGGGAATGGGTGGGGAGGGAGGGATGGGGAGAATTTGGAACTCAAAGTTTTAGGAACAATTGTTTAGTATTGTTGTTGCAACTAGGAAAGAAGACATAACAGTTAATGAGGAATAGAAAGTCATCTGGCCCTACAGGAGAAAAGAGAAGATGGAGACAAGGGAAGGGAGGGATGACAGAAGAGAGGACAGATTGGAGATAGGGGAAAATTAGATTGCTTGGGGTATTTGGGGTGGGGGGGAGGGGAGAAAAGGGGAGAAAATTTGGAACCCAAAAATTTGTGAAAATGAATGTAAAAAGCTAAATAAAAAAAAAAAAGAAAAAAATCATAATCCAACAATATGTTGTTTACAAGAAACATATTTAAAAATTAGAGACACACAGAGCAAAAATAAAGAGCTAAAGATGAATTTATTATGCTTTATCTGATGCAAAAAAAGGCAGGGGTAGAATCATGATCTCAGACAAAATTAAAGCTAAAAATAGACATAATTAAAAGAGATAAATAGGGAAAGTGCATCAGGCTATAAGGTACCACAGATAATGAAATAATATCAATACTAAATCTATTTGCAGCAAATGCTATAGCATTCAGTTTTTTAAAGGAAAAGCTAAATGAATTACAAGTAGAAATTTCAAAACTATAATAGCAGGGGATTACTAAACTCCTTTTATGAAACTATAATGCTGATACCTAAACCAAAAAGAGCAAAAAAAGAGAAAGAAAATTATAGATCGATTTCACTAATAAATATGTATACAAAAATCCTAAATAAAATATTAGCTAGGAGACTACAATATATCACAAAGATTAAATATACATTGTCACCAAGGAGATTTATACCAGGAATGCAGGGATGGTTTAATACAACGAAAACTGTTAACATAATTGATTATATCAGTAACAAAAGTACAAAAATCATATGATTGTATCAGTAGATGTAGAAAAAGCTTCTGACAAAATACAACACTCATTCCCATTAGAAACAATTGAAAGCATAGATTATCAATAGCATTTTCCTTAAAATGATAACAAGCATCTACCTAAAATCATCAGCAAGCATTATTTCTAACAGGGATAAACTAGAAGCCTTCCCAAAAAGATTAGGAGTGCAACAAGGATGCCCATTATCACCAATATTATTCGATACTGATTTAGAAATTCTGGCAACAGTAAAAACTGTTGGGAAAACTGGAAAGTAGTCTAACAAAAAGTAGGTAAAGAACAATATCTTATGCCATTTATCAAGATAAGGTCAAAATGGATACATGACCTAGACATTAAAGGTTATCATAAGTAGAAGGACATGGAATATATTACCTCTCTAACTTATGAATAGGAAAATTTACAAATAAACAAGGGATAGAAAACATTGTGATATGTAAAACACATAATTTTGAGTACACTGAAAAGATTTTGTAGAAATAAAAGCAATATAGCCAAGATTAGAAGGAAAGTAGAAAACTGTGAGGATATTTCTAGATAGTTTCTCAGATAAAAGGCTCACATCTCAAATATACAGACAATTTTTTCAAATTTTCAAGAATATCATTCCCCAGCTGATAAGTGGTCAAAAGATATGAAAGGCAGTTTTCTGATGAAGAAATTGAAGCCATATGTTGGTTGGTTGTTGTCCTTTGTCTTCAAAGAGAACCAAAATGACATCACCATCATAAAGTGAAGCTTCAGTGTGTCCAACTGTGGCTGATCAGACCAATACAAGCTTGGAATGCTCTACCACAGGTTGGGCACAGAGAGTCCATGTGAATATTTGGGGTGGATATCCCAAATTTGTGCATCCTGTACTTTATGCTATCTCAATTCCGTTTTGCTCAAACAGCATAGCACCTTTTCTGATGTGGGCACTCTATGCTGAGCAGTCCTGTGCCAGTGAATCCCATGTTGCAGAGTCAAATCCAAAGTTCTTGAGAGAGACCTTGAGAGTGTCCTTGTAGTGTTTCTTCTGACTACCATGTGATCTCCTGCCCCATGCAAGTTCTCCATAAAATAGTCTTTTTTGCAAGCATACATTTTGCATTCAAACAGCATGGCCAGCCCATAGGAGTTGTGCTCTCTGAAGCATAGTTTGAATTACCTGGCAGTTCAGCTCGAGCAAGGACTTCAGTGTCTAGTAACTTATCCTGCCAGATGATCCTCAGAATCTTCCTAAGACAGTTCAAATGGAAGCAATTCAGTTTCCTGGCATGACACTGGTAGACTGTCCATATTTCACAAGCATATAACAATGAGGTCAGCACAACAGCTCTGTAGACCTTCAGTTTGGTAGTCAGTCTAATACCTCTTCTCTCCCAAACCTTTCTTTGGATCCTCCCAAACATTGCATGTGGCAATGCGTACATCAACTTCATTGTCAATGTGTACATCCCTGGAAAGTACACTACAAGGTAAATGAAATTATCCACAGCATTCAAAACTTCTCTAGTTGTTGTAACTGATGTTTCCACATATGGATGGTGTATTGGTGGCTGATGGAGCACCTGTGTTTTTTTGGTGTTAATTATTAGGCCAAAATTAACACAGGCAGCAGACAATTGCTCCATACTTTGTTGCATCTCAGCTTCAGAGGCGGCATTGAGTGTACAATCATCTGCAAACAGAAAATCATGCACCAACATTCCCTCCACATTGGTCTTGGCTTGTAGCCTTTTCAAATTGAAGAACTTACCATCAGTACGGTAGCTGACTTCGATGCTATGTTCATCCTCATTGAAAGCATTTGTCAACATGGCTGAAAACATCATGCTAAAAAGCATGGGAGGAAGCACATAGCCCTGCTTCACTCCATGGGTGACTATGAAGGCATGAGAGCTTCTTCCATTATCCAGAACCCAGACAAACATGCCATCACAAAATTGATGTACAATATTGATGAACTTCTCTGGGCAACCAAATTTTGATATAATTTTCCATAAGCCTTTATGACTAACAGTGTCAAAGGCCTTGGTCAGATCTACAAACGTTCTGCACAGACCTTTGTTCTGGTCCTGGCATTTCTCCTGGAGTTGTCAGGCAGCAAACACCATATTGACTGTTCCTGGGCCCTTTCTGAAGCCACACTGTATCTCAAGTATGTGACCATCTTCCAGGTGAAGGATCAAACTATTAAGGAGGACTTTACCAAGAACTTTGCCTGCACTGACTAAGAGAGAGACCCCCCTGTGATTGTCACAGGACAATCTATTCCCTTTACCCTTATAGAGATCAACAATGGAGGCATCCTTGAATTCCTGGGGGATAATCTCCTCTTGCCATGTAATCTGGAAAATTTCAATCAGCTTTTGTATGAGCAATGATCCCCCTACCTTGTAAATCTCAGCTAGAATAGAATCAGCACTAGGTGCTTTGCCCCATGAAAGGAGCCTAATGGCCCTCAAAACTTCTTCAGTTGGAAGTTCAGCTAAGGAGGGATTGACTTCATCCTGAGGTAAATGGTTGTCAGTGGCCTCAGCATTGATTGATGGTGGTCTGTTGAGAACACTATGGAAGTGTTCAGCCCATCTCTCTAGGATCATGGCCTTATCACTAATCAATGTGGCTCCATCAGCACTGAGCAGTTGTGATGCACCACAGTTTTTTGGTCCATAAATAGCTTTCAGGGAATCATAAAAGCCCTTTGAATTGTCACTATCAGCATAAAACTGAATTTCATCTGCCTTCTTACTGAGCCAGGAATCCTGCATCTCTCTAAATTTTGCTTGTACTTTGCTTTTGATGGAATTAAATGCTGCCTTCTTAGAGGTGGATGAACTTTCCTGCTGGTAAATCCTGTGGAGTTCTTGTTTTTCATTTAGCAGCTTCTGAATTTCCCCATCATTTCCATTAAACCAGTCTTGGTGTTTGCAAGTATTCTGACCCAGATGAGCAAATGCAGTGCTGTACACCAAATCTCTAAGAACTGCCCGCTGCTTTTCTGCTCCACTGTTGCCAAATGTATGTTGGCTCAACTTTCCCTCCAAGTCAGCAGCAAACTGTTCACGCTCAGAGAAGAGCTCTAATTTGTTGACATTAATTCTTCTAGTACTCATTTTGCCTTGGGGGTCAGCACTTTTGATAAATGCTAATATTTAGCTTGGAAAGGATAAGTCTATGATCAGTCCAGCATTCTGCACCACACTTTGTCACTCTCACATCTTGGCTGTCTCTTCTTACAATCACAAAATCTATTAGATCCCTGTGTTTGCTGTGAGGGTGCATCCATGAAGCCTAATTGCATTTGGGTAAACAGAAGACAGTGTTGGTGATGAGAAGGTTATGCAACACACAAGTCTTCAGCAGTAAATGACCGTTGCTGTTGCTGTTGCCAACTCCATTCCTCCCTAGGACTCCCTGACAAGTCTGGTGGTCTGAACCTACTGTAGCATTAAAGTCACCCCGTATTATAAGCTTGTCCTCTTTTGGCACATTGATGATAAGGGTCTCTAGGTCTTCGTAAAATTTTTCTTTGACTTCATCAGGGTTTGTCATGGTGGAAGCATAGGCACTGATGATGGTGGGATGACATTTTCCTGTGAGTGGCAATCACATTGTCATGAGCCTGTCATTCACTCCTTTTGGCAGGCATACCAGCTTGCTGATTAGTTTTGATAGAAAATACACACCAGCTTCAGGGTGCTTCCCTTCACTGCGCTAACTCCAGAAAAAGCTGTATCCAGCTCCAACTTCAGTAAGCTGGCCTTCATTTGCCAACCTTGTTTCACTCCGGGCTGCTATTTGGATGTGATACCTGTTGAACTGTCTTGCATCAAGAGCAGTTCTTCTTTCGGCTCCTATTGGATTTTGTGTTGTGTATTAGTGTGCGCACATTCCATGTGCCAATAGTGAGTGGAATCATCTTTTGCAGATGTTTTCGTACACTTTTTTGTGTTTTGACCGTATCATGGGATTCCCCACCTGCCACAGTAATCAGACCAGGGTTGGGCAAGCAGGCAATGTTTAGGGCACCTTTTCTAGCCCCCTTCTTCACATAGTGGGCAGAGAGATCCTTAAAAGGCCGTTCAGACACTCAGGGGGCTGCCGAGTCCCACTGCTGCTTCCGGTGAGAAACGACCCTATGGCCTGGGCCGCCTGTGTGCAGTATCATGACTACAGTTCCCTGTGTATCTGCACATGCTGCTTCATCACTTGTCTGTCGCCACAGGACTTTGAGGCATAATAATTAAATGGTATGGGTGATGTCTTTTGATTCATGCGTAAATTGGATTTAAGTGAGGCAGAGTTACATAGCATTGTCAGCCTCACTCACTCCTCCAGAGTCATCATAGTCCAGCGGCAGGACACAGTCAAGACAGCTGGCGATGGCTCAGGATGCAGTGGATGACCTTGGCATCTTTGGTGTCTAACCAACCTCTCAGAGCTCCACATAGCCTCCTTCATTTGCCTTCATGGCCACCGGAACAAATTTTTCTCATCCACCCATTCCACCAGAAGAAGTCTTCACATGCTTGGGGTAGACACCCCATAACTGACGAATAGGTTTGAGAACCCTTGGCTACCTCAACCTGGTTTGGCCCATCTCTGAAATGGTTTACGAGGGTGTGGCCACTGTGCATGCTGCAGCTTTTTGGAGGAATAGGTGAGAGTTAGGCAGAACAGGAAGACACCAAAAGTGGAAAGAGTCCCAAAAAGGGCTCGGTAGTCACACCAAAGGTATTGGTCCTCCCTGAACACACCCTACACCACTTAATTTTAAAAAAAAAAAATTAAGTGAATCCATATGTAGTCATATGAAAAAATGTTCTACATCATTATTGATAAGAGAAAAGCAAATGAAAACTTTGCGATATCATCTCCCACCTATAAGATTGGCTAAAATGATAGAAGGGGAAAATGACAAATACTGGCAGGAATATTAAAAAATTAGGACACTAATTCACTTTTGGTGGTGGAACCGTGAAGTGATTCAACCATTTTGGAGAGCAATCTCTAAATTATGCCCAGAGTTATAAACTGTATATACACCCTCTGACCCTGCAATACCACTATTAGATCTGTTACCCAAGGTGATAAAGGAAAAAGGAAAAAGGAAAAGAACATACATGTTCTAAAATGTTTATAGTAGCTCTCTTTCTCATGGCAAACAACTGAAAATTGAGGGGATGCCCATCAATTGCAGAATGGCTAGACAAGTTGTCATATATGAGTGTGACAGAATACCACTATGCTGTAAGAAAGGAAGAAGAGGTTGATTTTAGAAAACCACTTAAAGACTTGCATGTAATAACAGTGAAACGAGCAGGACCAATGGAACACTGGATATAGTAATAGCCACACGGCTCAAACAATAACCGTGAAAGATTAAGCTATTCTGAATATTATAAATATTCAAATCAACTACAAAGGACTTATGAAGGAAGATGCTATAGGAAGAGGGACAGCTTGAAACTTAAAATGCAACCAAAAAAATTTAATTTTTAAAAAAAGATTATTTTTTAAACTTATTTCAATAAAAATTTAACAAAGTAATATGGTAAAAGGATAGCTTCTAGCTACACAAATTCCATCATTTCACAGGAGCACATTTCTGATGAAATGAAGCATTTATTATAAATATATATTACAACATTTAGAAATGGCACTCACTGGAATACCTTATAGTCATAAATATGAAAAAATGGCTTTAATCACAACTTGAGTGGTGTGTATGTGTGTGATGTGTTTGTGAAGCATTATGTTGACATCAACAAAGATACGGCTCTCACAATGAACATTAAATCAGAGCATTAGAACTTTGAAAACTTCCCATAAAATATCCAAATTCATTTTAATCTATCGACCACATTTAATCTATTTAGGAAATGCCAGATACCTCATGAGCTAAGAGCAGGTGATAAAGACAAAATGAAAACTAGTCCCTGCCCTCATGAAGTTTGGATTATACTGGAAGGACATAGCATTTACATGGAGAAGTGCAAGATGATTTAAGGGGGAGAGAGCACTAAAAACAACAGGAATGATGAGAGAGCACCAAAGTTGAGTTTTGAAGGAATTGAAAGCAACTCCAAGATTGAAGTGAGGAGCAAATCCATTTCAGGGATAGGGCAAACTACATAAAAGGCCCTTTTGTAGGTAAGAGACTGAATGTTAAGCCCTTTTGGCTAGAATACAGACTATGTGAAGGAGAGCAATGTAAAATAAGCTTAAAAGAGTAGGCTAATTTTTGTGAGAATTTAATATTCACATGCTATCCCATAAACCAGGGGTGGGGAACCTGAAGTCTCAAGACCACATGTGGCCCTCTAGGTCCTCAAGTGCTGTCCTTGGACTGAAATCAAACTTCACAGTTTTGGGATTTGTCCTGTGAAATTTGGATTCATTCAAAGGACTGCACTTGAGGACCTAGAGAGCCACATGTGGCCTCCAGGCCTAAGTTTCCCATCCCTACCATAAACCAATTTCCTGTCTTCCAGTTTACCAATCATCATATCCCATTTTTATTTATGTGTACCTGGTACAGTTTCAGATTTGCTCTTATTTTGTATTTTCTCCAAGTTGTCTGAATAATTCGAGCAGCTCGTGTTTCTTTGCGAAGATCCAAAAGTCTTGCACAAAGAAATGACAAATAGGTAATAACAACCTGAAAAGAAAACATGAGAGATGATAAAACGGAGCATAAAGATTACTGAACATTAACTGTTGAAAAGCTAATTTGTATTGAAAATATCATTTACTTACCCTCTCATCAGGAATTGTATTAGACATATCCGCATGATGAATCATGGCAGGTATCCCACCAAGATCTCTCACAGCAGTGCTGACCAACTGAAAGTTTTTTTTCTCATTTTCTAGGAGCTCTTTGTATAACACTGAGCTGTTTGCTATGTAGTTCAAAAAGTGGCAAATTAAAATAGCAATACAAAGTTGACACAGCAAAGAAATCATATAAAATGTGATTTGTCAAAAAAAATCACTAACCATGATCAAATACTCCAAAACAAACATCCAAACCACTTCCATCAGATTCAGAAGATGAATTTAGGGCCAATGAATCAGTTTTTGCATATTCCACTGTTCGGGTGGTACGCTGGTATATTGCTTCAAAAGGTACATAGCAAGGATGATAGTAATGAATCAGGTAACATAATACTTGTCCATCTGAGAACGATACTGTAAAGTTTTCCACCTGATAGAAAATTCAAAAGAAAAATTCAGTTTACTTTTCTTGGTTATTAAAAATGTATTGTCAATGACATATTTTAATTGGCTTTGAATGTAATTTTTAAAAGCTAAAGGAAAACTGTTGTTTGAGAAAGTTGGATTCTATAACAACATTGCCTCTGGAACTCTAATACATAGAAGAAAAGTAGGAAATGATCAACAAGTTTTAAATGTTACTCTGTAGAAACTAAAATTGAAATGACATAAAGAAAAAAATTGTAATTTAATCTAACACATTCATACGTTCTTAGACTCATTATATTTTCTTTACTGTATATATATATCCAAAAGTATATATTGTATTTTTTTTAATAAATGTAGACCTGTGATTTCACTGGAGCTAAGATTCCAAAAAGAATACTCTCCACTGAACCATACAACCCATTTACCATTTAAAGTTAGAGTTTGCACAGGACAACAGATTAAATAACATGTTCATGGTCTTAAACATATTTTATTCAAAAAGCAAGACCAGCCTAGCTCTTCCTGACTCCCTATATCTACAATACTGCCTTTCCCATTCAGCAAGACTTAAAAAAAAATTTACTTTTAACTTTCAAAAGATATATTAAAAAAATAAACAACATCTACAACAGGCAACTAGAAAAAAGTACTAAATGTCACTACTACTTTGTCAACAGGTTAAAATGAAAATTAATTAGATACGAGAATAACTAAGCATCTCTTCCTCTAAAACATTATAAAAATGCCATGATTTTGCTTTTGGGGTAATAGGACACACAGTCCTTGCACAAAATCTCTGTTTGTATTTATATATGTGAATGCATGCAAGTTATGTCCCACTAAGGAAAAGTGCTCAAATAAAGAAAAAGAGAAAGAGATATACATCAATGTATAAACATGGCTCACCTTAGAAACAGTCTTATTTGAGAATTGAAATTTTAAATACTATTCTTAAACCTATCATAAACAAAGAAAAAATTTATACTTTTAAAAAGAAATGAAAATTTTAGGTGAATATACAAATTAACTTACTTTGGTGCTATAGAATGCACAAACAGCATTTACCCATTCCATGAGCAACTTTACATTTTCACTATGGTGTTCCAAGGAAAAACTACTCCGCCTACTTTTTTTCACATAGGTCAGGTCTTTAGAAACTGATGATAGTGCAGCAATTTTTCTTTTTATGTTTAGTGAATGCCTTAAAAATACAATTTCTTCCTTTAAGTGGTCTAAATTAAGCAAAATGTCCACCTGAAAGGCAGAACAAAGTTACCAATAAAAAAGGCTTAATTACATATTATGGTAATCTCTAATTTTTAGTATAGAAATTAAAAATTCTGACATCTATCCAAAGAAAAGTTACACAAGTAATATGAAGTGGCAAAGTCCTAAATTGGATAGATATATAACCTAAGAAAATAATATCCTCACAACCATCTCTTGAAATTTTATCAAATATAAACAGCTAGTAAAGATGGATACATTCCAAAAGAAAAAGATAAATTATTAACATACAAGCATAGCATTACACTACTTCGTTCTTACCCTCCCTCTCTTTCCCTCTGCCCTCCCTCCCATACAGACGGAGTTTAACTAGCTCCAGGAAAACAGTTTTATGTGAAATAGTATATAAGTTCATAAGTGAAATCATACTATACAAGTTAGTTAATTTCACAGCACTAAGGTACTAAATGGAAATATTTTCCCCACAGTCCTAAAATTTGAAGCATAAAAATTTAATACTAGTCTTTCTGGAGACCTGGGAGTCAAACAGCAATTAGTGAGGAATGAACCAGGCTGGGCTATGAGGGGCTGTAGCAAGTATATTCTATTTCAGGTTTCCATTTGAGGGTATATCGGAGAAGTAAAGTAGAAGAAATATTGTAATTGAATTCAGATTTGAACGGAAGTTAGGACACCAAGGGAAAACATAGGGGCAGAAAGAATGACAACCAGAAAGGGCAGAAAGGAATTTTTTTTTTTAATATAGCACTGGAGAAGATAGTTGGACCACAGTTTAAATCTAGGAATGACAGGCTCCTGACCAGGGATGAGTGTTCCTAAAAAGAACTAGTAACAATGTACTTGTCTGTAGTCTTGTACATCCAATAAAAATGGCTTTAATCTAAAAAAGCAAGGGAGATATCTGACTACCCAAGAAACTATCTGCAATGGAGATTAACAAAAATACAGCAACAGAAACTGAAGAAAAATTCATGGGAGACAAAAATCAAAGAAATCATAAAGATCATCACAGGGTCATCAATTTAGATTTATAAAGGCCCTTAGAGGTCATCTATCTAGTCCAAATCACTCATACAAAAGGAGAAACTGAAATCAGAAAAGATAAATGAATTGTCTGTGGTCACACACACATAATAAGTAGTGGAGTGAGAATTTTAACCCAGGAGGACTGATTCCAAATCCAAATTTTTTCAAAGCCCCTGACCTTTGACACATACACACAGAGGCATAAGCAACGTCACTGGTATATACTACAGACCAACTGGACGGAGACAAGGAAACAGATCAAGATTTTGGGAAAGAGATCCTAAGTCTGGCATGAAAACATGGCATAGGAGGGATGGCAGAGTTTCAGTTATATAGGTATCTGCTAGAGGGTTATGTTCAAACCTGAGCAATTATCACTTATTTGACCTGTCTTAATGGATTTAGATGGATAAGAATCTTAATGAATTCTTCTAAAGGTACAGGAATCAAAGAGATTCTTATATATTCTGGATCTGATTTTCATTCGTTTCACTCAGGGCAGTAAATGATGATAAGCTTAGGTGATAAAGGCAAATAATCACTATTTTGCAACTTTTGATAAAGGAAAACAAAACCAAGAATGATCTAAAATGGAATCTAGACTGAGAGGAATAACAGATTTCAAAGGGTTCAGAATACTAAAATTCCAAAGAGGCAGGTAGCCCAAGAGCAAAGGAGACCTTTCAAAAAATGAAATTCTGGAATAACAGTTCCAAAACGAAGAAAAAGGGGATAGTTTTCTAAGGAGCTGTACTATAGGAAATTCAACCATAAACTGATATTGCCTTAAAAAAAAGAATATCCATGTACTGAAAACAGAAGATAGGGTAAACAATAAAGAATTAATACAAATGGGTGGCATGGTCCTGTAAGAATAACAGAAGCACTATACTTCAGAATGAATTCCAAGAATCTCAAAGTGGACAGGGTTGTTGGGTGGCTGAAAATAATGCAGTCGAACTCATACCAAAGGAAGATTCCACTTTACAACTAAAAAGTCTTTGCCTGAGGCAGCGAGGTGGCACAGGGAGTCCAGAAGATCTGAGTTCAAATTCAGCCCCAGACACTTCATTGTTGTGTGTCCCTAGACAGGTCACTTAACCTCTACCTGCCCTAGTATCCTCAACTATAAAATGCAGATAACAATAGCACTTGTCTTACAAGGGTTGTTGTGTGGATCAAATGAGATATTTGAAAAATACTTAGTATAGTGCTCAGCACAGAGCAAGTGCTTAATAATTGCTTATTTCCTTCCTTTGTTTGAGGACCTTCAATAAAGGAGTATCTACTATCTCCTGTAGTAGTCATGGGGGCCATATTTTGAAGACAACTCTAATTACAAACCTAAATTCAGCTCTTTGTCATTTCCACCAATTGTACCTAGCTCTGTCCCCTGTGGCCAAATAAAACAAGTTTATTTTCTCTTCCAGGTGAAGGTCCTTTAGATCCTTGAAAACAGAAAGGTATCTTGTCCCCTTGGAAAGGTTCTCTTCTTGAGGCTAAACAACTCCAGTTTTTTCAACTGACATGAACACAGGATCCTTCTCTGACATGACTGATCTCCCCTGGCCTCTCTCCCTCTCTTCTATCAAATGCAACCCAAACTCAAACACAATAATCTAGGTGGGGTTTTAAAAAGACAGAATACAGCAGGACTATCACCCACTAGTCTCGAACATTTTGCTTTTTATTGAATTTATATTCTACTAAAACTCCCATATCATTTTCAAACTAATTCCTAGCCATACTTCTTCCAACTTATAACTCTGAAGTTGATTTGTTGTTTGCCAGACAATGCAACTGTGTATTGTGACTCACTCTATTTTTACTCAAGCAAGTAAAAGTGAAAAAAAAAAAGGAAGTAAAGGTGAAAGGACACTGGAAGGGGCAAACTAATAAAAAGAATTTACTGTCATTTGAAAAACTTTAAAAAAATGATTAAAAAGGATAAGTAATAAAAAGTAAGCATGAGGGAAAGAAAGCATTAAAAACTGGGGTAAATCATGAAAATGGCTGTTGAGCAGAAATGTGGAGGGAGCTAGAAATATTAAAAGGCAACTAGTCCCATGCAGGGATTTAGTTTGCCTAACTAGGCATAAGTCATATGAGCCTTGTTTTTCTTTTTCCTTTTACCAGTGGGAAGAGGGGAGGGAGAAAGGAGAGAAATAACTGTTTAGTAATTGGGAGAAATAGCAGGGAAAGAAACTCAGGAAGTTTTGCCTGTTTTTTGAGGGGGAAATTAGCAATTGTCTTCAAGTGTTGGAACATATCTCAAGTGACAGAATATTAGATTTGTGCTTCTTGGCTTTACAGGATAAATGAGAGAAAGAGGGAAAATGGGTAGAAATATTGGATAATCAGGTTTACTTTAATCTAAAAACAATTTCCTAATAACTAAAGTGGTCCCAAAGTGGAATGTGTTGTCTCATGAAAACAGTGAGCCCCCCACTCCACTGCAGTTTTTTCCATTAGATGCTGAAAGATTAAATGTTAACACTTCTGTAGAACGGGTGTTTTTTAAGGTATTAGTGAAATGACCATAGGGATCCCTTCCATTCCAGACTGTGTGCTTTCATTATTTCTACAATGTTAAATGTTAAATTGAATGAATAAATTTAAAAAGTTCTTTTTAAAGTACTGCAAAACTATATTCAATCCACAGTACCTGAAAAGTAAGTACTATTTTCCAAAGCAATGTTAGAGTTCGTTCTCTGTGACTATCCACAATATCCTTGGACTGAACTGTATTACCTGTAAATAATGAGATAGAAAAGTTATGCATAAATTTTTCCTGAATGAAATACAAACTTAAAATTTTATGCAGCTATTACCTTGCTCATCATTCAGGGGAACTCCATATTCTTTCAGTACTTGAAGAACTATATCGACATTGTGAATCTTCTGAAGGCGACTTATCGCAGGAATCCTGAGTTTCTTTGAAAGGTTCCAGTTCCTTGTGAGAAGCTCCATGGCTCTCCTATCAATGATAAAAAGGACGTTCACCATTAAACTGTAGGTTGTTTTTAAAGATAGGCCATGTTGTAGTTCTTTAATATGTACTTCCACATATGAGATAAAGTGTGAGAAAAGAGAGCGCTGCTTGTCATTTGTCCTTTATTCTTAAAAAGGACTGATGACATCTCAAGCATGATGTTTTGACTTGTACATAAATTGGATTTAAATGAAGCATGCTCAGAAGAGTTCCAAAGTTCTTAGCCTCACTCTCTCCTCCAGAGTCAAGACAAAAGCCAAGACAACTGGTGCCCAGGATGCAAAGTGCTAAGCTTGAAGCTGAACACAGCAAAATTCAGGTTTCACCTCTGCCACTTCCTGAACACTCTAGGCAAATCACTTAAGCTCTATTTTCTTCATGAAAGAGATCACTGCACTCTCTGAAGTTAGGGGACTAGGATTCAAAACCCTCTTCTGTTGCTAACTATAGGCATACTTTGAGGCAAATCCTCTGAGCCTCAGTCTCCTCATTTCTAGAAGGAGAGGGCTGAACTAGATGGCATCTCAGGACCCTTTCAGCTTTCAGTCTATGATGCTACTTATCTACTAAGTCACAGATGACTAAGTCATGAAAAAGTCCTCAATTTCCATCACTGATGGAGGGATTTCCCTAGCCTGACAAAATCAAAGACCCTTAGAGGAATCTAGGTGGCATAGTTGAAAGGGTACTACATTTGGAGCTGGGAAAATCTGAGTTCAAATCTGGCCACAGGCACTTACTAGTTAAGTTTCCTGTAAAATGGGGATCATAATACACCTACATGCCAGGGTTACTGTGAGGCTCAAAGGAGGTATTTGTTAAGTACTTAGCATAGTTTCTGGCACATAGTAAGCATTTAATAAATGCTACCTTCCTTCCCTCAAGTATTCAGGTACACATCCACAAAATCTCTCTAATATGTCCCTTTCAGCATATGACTATATCTCTTCTGTTAAAAAAAAAAAAAAAAGCTTATATGGCTTCCCATTAACTTCAGCTTAAAATACAAATGCCACTGTACTCTACTTGACACTTAAAGTCATAAAAAATCTGGCTCCATCACATCTTCCAAGGTAAGTTCACATTACTCCCTCAAATCCACATTCCAGCAAAACACTCCCTCCTCCTGATTTCTATGCCTTGAGGTTGAAAGTCTCAGGCCTGGAATTCTCTGCTTTCTCAGCTCAGAAACTTCGAGCTGTCAGAAACCCTCTTTCTTTAAGTGTCTCAACTCAATAGGCCCTTTCTGACTCTTCCATTTGGAGGCTTAACACTGTTATTTGGCACAGTGGATAGAGCACAGGGCCTTGAGACCGAATGCCTTGAATTCAAGTCCAGCCTCAGACACCTGCTAGATGACAAACCCCAAACAAATCACTTCACCTCTGTCTCTGTCAGTCTGACTGTTAATACCATCTACCTCCCAGGGTTGTTGTAAGGATCAAATGGGATAAATTTTAAAGCTTTTAGTGCAGTGCCAGGCACCTCTAGAATAAGCACCTATTAAGCGCTTTTCTCCTTCCCTAGTGCTCTACCTCCATTCATTACTTACTTCTATGTGTACCCACTGTTCCCACCAGCAGTATAATCAACTTTTTGAGGGCAGGATTTGTTTCATTTTTGTCTCTGTATCCCCAGCACCTAGCCATTTAAATAAATGCTTGGTGAACTGGATGGAATTCACTGTCTTCCTCATTGTGTCTCTGGAATATTAATTGGCTTCCCAGTTTCTAATCTTTTTTATCAAGTCATTCTATTAAAAAAACAGCTAGATAATACAGTGGATAGAATGATGGGCCCAGAGTCAGGTAGACCTGTCTTCATGAGTTCAAACCTGCCTCAGACATTAACTAGCTCTGTGACCATGGGCAAATCATTTAACCGTTTTGCCACAGTTGCCTCTTCTGTCAAATGACCTAGAGGAGGAAATGGCAAACAACTTCAGTATCTTTGCCAAAGAAACCCCAAAAGAGGTCATAAAGAGCTGGACATGACTGAAACTACTGAACAACAGCAACAAAACAACCTCTACAAAACAGATGAAATAATCTTCTGAAAGCATAGGTTTGCATATCACATTCCAGTCAAAAATCTTTAGTAGCTTCCTATTGCTCAAGGATACAACATTTCATAACATGAAACCAGCCTGCATTTCTAGGCTTATTTCACATTATCTATCTCTCTGTACCATACATTCTATCTTATATAGAATACATATCTTACCATACATTATACCTTACAAGAAGAAAACTTCTGAAGGACCCCAGCCAAGTCAATATAGCCTGATGCTATCAGAATGCTTGGACAATGGCAAAAGATGCAATGTAAACCCTATGGCCACGGACCAATCATGTCTTATGGACAGATTCCATGCCTTATGAAGACCCAAATCTACACGAGGTCAAGTCACAACTTAGCTCCCTTAGCTAACTGAGAGCAAAACTTCAAGTGCCACCTCCTCCATAATGCTTTTTTTTAATCTCCTTCCATATTTGGTAACACTCTTTGCCTACTCAAGTGATCTCTCATTCATTTATTTACATGCTATACTGTAACCTGCCCAATAGAATCCAGGTTCCTTAAAGGAATCTTTTCCTGCTTTTGTCTTTGTGTCCCCAGAACTTAACACACAGTGTCTTATATGCGTATATGCACATAGAAGTAGCTATAATTTATGCATGCTAGGTGCCATTGGTTGAATTTAAATGGTACAATTGTTTAACACATATCTCTAAAATTAGATTGCTTTGAGAGGAAAATAAAAACATTTCGAGTGATTTGGAAAAATAGCACTCATTATGAGTTAGATCATCCAATTTTATACATTGGAATTGTGTAGAGATGGCTGACATTAAAGATGAATGAATCTAAAGCATATATTAAGTGCTTATATGCCAAACATGGCAGTAGGTTCTAAGGATACAAATATAAAGGGCCACCTTTGCCCTAAAGGAGCTTATATTCTAGGAGGGAGAAGACATGTATAGTGGGATGGTGGTCAGAGAAAGGAGTTATGGTCTAGGAGCAAAAGGGAAGTGCAATGACAATTCCTTTCAAAAGGTAAAGGTAGTGTTAACAATTATAGCTGTCAGAGCAAGAGGTAGAAAATGAGGGTAGGGGTAAAAATAATACATGAAAACCAATAATGCTCAATTAATCTTCACAAAATTTCACTAACTAGGGGCTTAATAGGTTCCAAGAGATAAATCAGAAAGGTCAGAAATTGGCTTCAGAATCTTTTTTCCATTTGTAAAATTCAGTAGATATATAGGAATGAGGAAATAGGGACATCAAAACAGAACCTGGTATGAGGTAATTGAGAAGTAGCTAAGGGAGCTATTTGATGAAACACTGACATCTCAGTTTTCATATCAATAAAGCACTTAACCAGGCAGAAAGAGAGCTTCCTGCATATATAATCTGCATAGGCTGCACCAAGAACTTATACAAACTTAGAGAAACACAAGATTTAAAGATTCAGAGTGTGGAGGATGATCCTTGGAGGTCATCAAGTCCAAGCCCTTCATTTTAAAGACTTGGAATACAAGGCCTAAAGAGTAAATGACTTGCACAAAGTCACAGAGCAAATAAGCAGCTAAGGCAGGGTTTGTATGCAGGTCTTCACATGTGAGATTACAAATCCAACATTCTATCCATTATACCATGTTATGTGAATTTCCACTCATATGTGTAAAGTTCTTAATAAACTATACAGTTAAAATTATATCAAGTGTTTTAAAAGAAGGATGGTTACTTCAGCTTGAAAGGTAAATACCAGAAGCATTAAATAAGGTAACCATCAGCCTTCCTATATTTCAAAGATTAACTTGTGTAGAAAGTTAAAGTTATTAAAAAAGAGAGAGAGAGAGATAGAAAGTTACTTTAATAAATAGTTGAGCTGATCAGACCTGTTTTTTTTTTCACTTCTAGATCATTCTCCAGGGTAAGCACACTTCCCTGACATAGCAATTTTCTGCTATGGATGGAGAATTCTTTGCACAATAACATTCAGGGATTGCCTGTCTTCTAACTTCACACACTATAGGAGTCCACTCTTAAAACAGCCATTGTCACTAAAGAGCTTTATAAGAAAAGAAAAACTTAAGAACCTCAGTGCATTGATTTTTTGGAAAGCATGCATGTCTCTAACTTTTGGGTGATTCCAAAATGAAAGTTAAAATACTGAATGTTAAGACAAAAGTTGGAGACAAATAGAAGGAAATTGTACTTTAGTGGAATGGTGGTTTCTGACAGATCTTTTTTCTTCATTATGCCAAATTTCTACCCTGTGCTATTAAGAACCATAACTTACACAAGACGAATTCCACATTTTAAGTCTACTGCAAGATTTGTTACAGCAAATTCAAATTCATCAAGTGGTGTTTGAATATGGCTAACAGGTAATCCCAAAAAGCCCAGGTGGCGGGAAAGGTCACCTTCACCACTAAGGAAGTCTCGTGAAAATGCCAGAAGAATCTCTTTACTAGCCTGAGGGGAAGAAAATACAAATATTTATATCTACTAATTAAAATATTTTTACAATAAATATAACAATGAGTTTTAAATTACTGAAAATACACTTCAAGGTAAAAAATAAACAATATAAGCAAAATTTGAAAAAGGTCAGCTATCTCATTTAAATATTAATCATTTGTCACACAGTACAAATCCAAATTGCATGTGGCAGAAATATTACCATATTTCTTTAATGTAGCCTACTGATTAAGCTTTAAAGTCACTTGAAAAAACTGAAGCTTAACAAAAACTGCTAGGTAGACATACCCAAAGGAGATCAAATAAAGAAGACAAGGTCTTTTATGTACAAAAATATTTATAGCAGCTTTCTGTGGTGGCAAAAACTGGAAACTGAGAAATGCCTGAATAAGCTGCGGAATGTGAAATACTATTGTGGAATAAGAAAAAAAATCACATGGAAAAACTTGTATGGACAGATGCAGAATAAAGTAAGAAGAACCAGAAGAATAATTTACACTATAACAACAATATTTTAAAAGGGACTAATTTTGAGGACTTTTATGAGCTGATAAAGAATGAAAAGAGCAGAACCAGGAAAACAATTTATATAATAACAATACTATAAAAACAAACAACTTTGAAAACTGGGAGAACTCTGATCAGTACAATACAATGACCCTTCATGATTCCAGAGGATAATGATGAAATATGTTGTTCATATAAAAGAAAGGTAACAGGTTGAGAGGGCAGAATGCGATATACATTTTTGCGTACAGCTCTGAGGTAATTTATTTCACTTGGCAAGGCACAGTTCTTACAAGAATTTTTTTTTTCTTTCTGTTTTCAGTGAGATGAGGAATGAAAGAGAAGAACGGGTTTCTGTTAATTTTTTTTACATAGAAAGGTAGAAGGGTTCTACAGATGTGAAATGTTGCATGCATTTTCAGATGAGCTCACCGTGTAGTTAGTTCTAACTATTTTACTTTGCTAAAAGAGATCTCACAAAATTAGAATAATTAAATGTTTATAATACTTTAAGAAACATAATAATAAGACTTTTCAAAAACTAAATAAAAAAATAAAAATACTCTACAATGATCTGTCTAGTTTTGCTAAATAAGATATAACTACAAAATAACAGTCAAAAATTAAAATAATTTTCCCACTGATAATTCCCCAGAATTAAATGTCAAGTACCATTCAGAGTCTTGCATCTACGATAGGCCTTCAGTACAAATTCGCTGAATTTTGACCTCAAACCAAAATTGATTTGTTTCTAATAGTTAAGTAAGTACAAAGGACAAAGAGGGTTGAAATGGTAAATAAGTAAACTCATACCTTGAATTCTGCGTCTTTACAAAAGAGACAAGGATCATGGTCAATAAGTCTAGATAGTTTAGCATGATCAAGAAAACAGACCAGTAGCAGTAACTTTTTCAAAGTAAACCTAGACAAAGCTTCTTCATGTCCTTAAAATGAAACAAAAATTAACAAGTTTTTGCAGTATCTTATAGGGTAAGTACTTAAATAAATGTTTTTTGATTGAATGAAGCAGTTACTCTGAAATAACTTAAAAATGAAAATAATTACCATCCCTATAAAGGTGAGGTACAGAAGGATGCCTGTATTCAGCTGCTATATCAGGGTTCCAAAGTAAACGATTCAAAATAAATATGGCCAAACCCGCAACATCGCTGTTATTTTCCAAAGAGATCAATTCTCCAAAAACAGTCTGAAATAAATATTGGAGATTTTTAGCTCTTTTCAGTTTGTAACCACTGTGCATACCAAGTACTTCAAAGTACAACATGCTACCTAATCTGCAGCCAGCTTTTAGTACATCCCCATTTTAGCAACAAGCATCCCAAATTTTCATAATAAGGTATGCATTCCTCCTATCTCCATCACAAAAAACAAAACAAAACCAAGTTCTGAGTTTAAACCCTGAGTTATTGTATGTACTTAAACAGGAGACCAAATTATGCCATAGGGCAGTAATATATAATCAAATACAAAACATAATCTTTGGCTGGGCAAATAATAATGGTAAAAGTGTGAAATATGAGTATCTTTTTTTGAGTACTTTCCTTTTTTTTTTTTTAACAAATGGAATGTATCTTTCTAACAAAATCTGAACTTTGTATTCTACAAAATAATCACTCTTCCTAGGTATATGTTTCCTAGGTACACAATAATTTTTATCCTCAACTCTACCAAAATATTTGTTATTAACAGTTTCTGGTCTATTCAGTAATGGATACAAATAAAATATAAAATTTCCCCCCAAAATAAAACATCATACCTCTAAACCTATACGTAGCCACAGTGGATTATATGATAACAGCCAATTAAGGATTTTCTGTCGTTCCCCTGAAATGTGAAAAAGCAAACAAGCTTCTAAACCACCAAGATGAACACTGTAACCTGTAGGGCTACAGTTTAATTCATGAAATTAACTACAACTTTCATAAGAAAAGCAAATTTAAAAAAAGATTTATATATTTGTTACAAAATACTTGCAGAATTTGGCACTTCAAAAAATTAACTAAAGAGCTTTAAGCAGCAAAGACATAGCATGTTTAACTATGAAATGAATGTATAACATTAATTACTATTGATTCATTTATTAAATCAGGGTTTCTGCAGTCTTCTTACCCACATCTTTCCAGAGATGTTTATCCTTCCGAACAAGTAACCGTTTAGCTTCAATCTCAATTTCGAGCTTTCTAATAGCTTTAACCATTTTTTCTGAGGTAAACAAATGACAAGCTTTACGGCGTAATCTATTCAATCTACAACGAGCAGTATATGCTCTGAGAGACATTTCATCTTTTGTAGGTGCTCTTGGAACGCTTATTTTATAATGATTCTCCACCCCCAAAAGAAGAGTAACAGCATTTACTGTCAAAAGAGAAAGGAAACACATGCCTGGTTAGCCTGTCATAATAAAGTTATATGTAACTGGAGTTTTAATCTTTAAGTAAACTAAAGTACTTTTAAAAGTATTTGTCAAAATAAACTCAATTTTTAGATGGAAAGAGTAATGGTAAATAGTAATTCATAAATAAAGATCAACATACTACAAGCTGTAGCAGCATACAGTTTCTACAGTTTTGATACAATAAGTGTAGTTAGGAAAACAAAAATTAATATAGCAAGAACTACTAGAATGTGATGTTTACTCAAAAAGAAGATAGTTTCAAATTTTAAATTCTGTTAATTATAAGTACTTAAAACATTTACTAAAACAGAACGACACAATCTCCTATAAGAACCCTGAGAGATGGTCAATTATCGTTGCTTGAACAGTGGCATTAACAGGGAGTTCATTTTTTAAGAAAAGCCAATTTCCTTATTATTCAAGTCTAATTAATAGCTTTTGCTTTTATATCATCTTAATTTCCTAACTCATCTTTTATAACAAATGGTCCTTTAAAGAAAAAAGCAGGTGAACAAAACCAATCAATAAGTTAATCATATCTGACAGGCAATACTCAACACCCATTATTTTTTTCAAATTCATTTATTTGTTTTCAATTTTCAACAATCACTTCCATAAGTTTTAGCTCTAAACATTAACGTATTATTTTTCATGCTTCGTCAAAATTTTTTGTCCTATAAGTTATGTCCACTAGTACTAGGTCTTGCCTTTATAGCAATACAGGTTTAAGTATATAATCACCTATCGACATGAAAGTTCTTCAAAAATATGAACATGATGATCATGTACCCCTAAAAATTTCCCTTTTTCAGGTTTAAATACTTAAATTACCCTAAACCATTCTGCATATGGCATGATATTCAGAATCCCCACCGTTTGGACTACCTCAATATAGGCTAAGGTGTCAATGTAAAATGTTCTATCCATAGGCATGCAACTAGAGTCAAAGACAAAATTCAAACTCATGCTGTTTCTCATTCCAAAACCAATGCTCTTTGCATGAACACCACAGGCCCCCTAACATTAGAGATATGATTTGACAGGGAGAATATTAACTACCATGAACTAGATACTATACGTCTATTAAGATAGATTACAAAGACCATGAGGCTTCATGGACAGGGGGTGACATTGAGGTCTGGGTTCAAATACCACCTCCAACACACACTGGCTATGTGACCTTGGACATATAACCTTAACCTCTCAGGTTAACCTTAACTTCTTAACCTCTCAGAGTCCCAGGCCACTTTCTAAAAGTTGAATGAAGTTGCACATCTGCTTTGGTAGAAGTTTCTGATTTGGAACCCCCAGACCAACAAACTCAAAGATCTACAAAACAAAGAAACATTAAAACTAGGAGAGGTGGGGAGAGACAGTGAGGAAAAAAGGAAAGGGGTAAGGGGAGGAGGAAGGAGAACAGTGGAGAGAAAGAAGATGGACAAAGATGACAGCAGGGTTCAGTTTGTTAGAACCCATAGTTCAATTTCCGGCAAAACAGAATCATAGTTAGCACAAAAGAAACGTGAGATGTACAAATTCAGAGCATGTCTATCACAATGTTCAAACAGAACCACTTGTACCCTACCTGTGACAGAGCCTTCTGAGCCGCACTCAAATACACTGCACTGTGCCCCCAGCATCATGACGCTATTGGTCTGCTTCCAGTACAAAGAATGAACACAAGCTCTTCCTAATGTGTCCCAAGAACACACTAAAATTCTACCATCTAAATGAAGCCCTTCCTATTCTCCCTTAATGCTAGTGCCTTCCCTCTGGGATCATCTCCAATTTGTCTTCTATAGCATGTTCTTTGAACATAGATGCATGCATCCTGCCTCCTTCATTAGACTATGAGCTCCCTGTAAGCAGAGACTATTTTTGCCTGTCTTTGTATCTAGGTCATCTGAGTATTTTGGTGCTGATACATTTCTCTTAACTTCAGTCAACTAAAATTCATCTTTCCTAGTACATGTCATAACTTGTTATTTATTTCATATTAATTTAAAAATAAACTGTAATGGTATTTTTTAAAAAATCCAATGGAAAATTACATAGTCATATTAAAATTACCAATTCTTAGAGAAAATATATTTTAATAACAAAGACATATATGATACTGTTTTACCTTGGGAAGTATTTGCTTTTACAGTTAAGTCATCAGGAGTTAGAATGAAATTTAACCACCATGTGAAGCCTTGTTCCTGCTTTTCCTTCCAGCGCTCATCATAAAACATGTTTCTGGCAGCAAATGGCAAGGGATGCCTAGGAATAACTAAAAATAAACCTTTATTACATAAAATGGACATTTTTGTTCAAAGTAATATATATGAAAAAGAAAGCAATGATATATAAGACACTATATTAAGGAACAAAAATAATTCACTGAAAAGAGTAAAAAGGAATGTCAAGAAAAATTGCTGATGTTAAGAACTACAGAAGCTTTTAAAAAAAACCAGACTTGCAATTTGATCCATGTAAAGAATTTCCTTTATTGATGCAGATCAACAACTGTTCTGCACCTAGGAGCTTTAGAGTTGCCTGGTCAGGGAGAGGATGACTTGCCTTTGAGACTGGTGCTCTATATAGTATACCACACTTCTCTGATAGCAGTATTAGTCCTTGTAAAATGGGAAAGTAGGAACAACACTTTTCAGTTACACTGCCAGATTTCACAAGTTAGGGTAATTTTCTTCATAAATGATTAGTAGCCTATAGAAAACAATAATCTTAATTGGAATTTCACTACGTACCTAAATCTTTTCATGACTTAAGCTAAAACCTACCTCAATGATAAATTTATCATTATGATTTTGAGAAACTTTCCTGTAAAAAATGAATTATTTTCTACAACACCTAACAAATAATTGGACACAATATCAGTTAGAGGGCTGGTGTAGGGAGTCAGAAAAATCAAAGTTCATGGTCTGCTTCTAATGCGTATTAGCTGTGTAACCACAGGCATGTTACTTAACTTCTGAATGTCTCAGGAAACAAAGACTAAATTACAGATAATTACTAAATGAACAAAACAGTGGAAGGGGAGCAGTTAAGTGGCACAGTAGACAGAGTGTTGGGCCTGGAGTCAAAAAGATTCCTCTTACTGAGTTCAAGTCTGGCCTCATTAGCTGTGTGGCCCTGGGCAAGTCATTTAACCCTGTCTGCCTCAGTTTCTTCATCTCCAACATGAGCTTGAGAAGGAAATAGCAAAACCATTCCAGGATTTTTGCCAAGAAAACCTCAAATGGGGTCACCAAGAGTCAGGCAGGACTGAAAACAAGACCGAGCAAACACAATTAGTGGAAGAAGCTTCCGTCACTCTAACTTCTCTACAACCTGGTTTCCAGCCTCATCACTTACTGAAATAACTCTCTCCAACATCATCAGTGATGACTTAATTGGTAAACGGCCCATGGTCAACAAAAATCGATTCTTACCCTTCAATATTTTTCTGAAGCCTTTGACACTAATAATGACCATTCTCTTTTCTAGATATTCATGACACTGCCCTCTACTGCTTCTCCGACCTTTCTGACCACTGCTTTTTGTCTTGCTGCTCCACCAACTGAGGGTGCCCCCCAAGACTATGTCCTAGGTCCTTTTCTCTTTTCCTTCTGCGCTTAATCACTTGGTGTTCCATCAACTCCTATTATCAGATGAGATAACAATAGTAGAGCACTCAGTGCTATGCCTGGCACATAATGAGCAATTAATAAATGAATCCTTCTCTTCTTGCCTCCCTCTCTTCCTATGGGTTCAATCATCTTTACACAGATGATTCTCATTTATTTATTCCTCTTGACCTCCAATTTTGCACTACCGGCTGTCTACTCAACAAATCAAATTAGATGTCCCACAGAAATCTCAAATTAATATGGCCAAAACAAAACATCCTTCTTCTCAAATTCTCCCCTCTTCCCAGCTTCCCTATTACTGTTCAACCATCATTCTCCCACACTCAGGCCTTGGAGTCATCACTTGCATTCACTCCACATACCCAATCTGTGGCCAAGTTTTATTGTTTCTACCTTCACAAGATCTTTTATATATGCCTTCTTCTCTCCCATTACACTTACACATTATGTCAAGAATCAAATATAAAATTTTCTATTTGATTTTTAAAACCTTTTGTAACATGATCTTTT
This sequence comes from Bettongia penicillata ogilbyi, assembly GCA_023548195.1. Classification (NCBI taxonomy): domain Eukaryota; kingdom Metazoa; phylum Chordata; class Mammalia; order Diprotodontia; family Potoroidae; genus Bettongia; species Bettongia penicillata. Next base: position 928,393 of record JAJHZJ010000702.1, read on the forward strand.
TCTGTCTTTCCAGGCTCCTTAAATATTTACCTCTTCTTGTAACCTACAACCCAGTAATACTGACCCTCCTAGGACCCACTTTGTGCCTTTTCACTTGCTGCCCTTCCTACTGAGAATACTCTCCCTCCTCAGCTCTTCCTCCTGGCCTTCAAGACTCAGTTCAGAATCTTTCCTGGTCTTCCTAATTGCTAGCGCATTCCTTCTCAGATTTCCTTCCATTTAAGATGTACTTATCTTATACAGGTATATATTTGTTTGCATATTGTCTCCTCCATTTGATTATAAGCTCCTCCTTGGCAAGGAATGTCTTTGCCTTTCTTTGCATACTCAGAACATAGCCTAATAGTTAGCAACTAGTAAGCACTTACTAAATACCCATTGACTTACACATCTGAATTTTCTTACATGGATGAAATAACAGACCTAAACTCCTACACTTCCTAAAAAAGATTTCAATCAAATTACCTGTCTTCAGTGGCTTTATGAAAGTCAAATGGGATTGTGCCACAGCAACAACAGGCTTATTTACTCTGTTGATGACAAAGCCAGAAGTACCACATGCCGAAGAATCTAAAACATATTATTTAAAATCAAAATTAATGTTATGATCAAAAAATAAACCTCAAAGTATTTGATTAGTAAGGAGATAAAGACTTTTAAAAATCAATTAATATGCAGTGCTCTGTAGTTAGTTGTAGTAAAACTTATAATTCCTATACTTACCAGTTCAATTTCTCATTTGCAGATTCAGACAAAAAACTTATTGTCACTACAACTACCAAGTGGTAGTCACAATGCTAAGGACTACTAGCACCAGTATCCCAAAGACACACAAATCCTGAATACAATAAACATCTAGTGAGCACCTGTAGTATACTGGGCTCTATGCTAGGCTCCAAAGACACAAGGACAGAAATGAATGGTCCCTGCTTTTAAGCTTACATTTTATTACAGACAAACACCACAAAATCTTAGGATCATAGATTTAGAGATTGAAGGAACTTTCTGAGGTCATCTAGTCCAATCTCATCATTTTAAACATATGCATATAAATATATAAATATATGTAAACTAAATGCAAAATAATTCCTGAAAATGGGAGAACTTAACAATTGGGAGATTCTTTTTATAGAAGACAGCACCTGAGCTGTGTACTGAAAACGAAGCTAAGGGATCCTATAAGGTGGGGAGGGCATGAGTATATCTTGTGTGAAAGCACAGAAGTGAAGGATACAGAAAACAGTAAGTAGGTTAGTTTAGCTGGAACATAAGGTGCCAAGGGTGGTGTGATCAACCTGGAAAGGCAGACTGAAAAGGACTTTAAATGATGAAAAGAGCAACTAATGTTTTGTAGTAGAGGAAAGAGGGATCCACTGAAGCTTCTTGAGCAGGGGAGTGACAGGGTCAGAGTGTACATCAGGAAGATTATTTTGGAAGTGTGGGGAAAATGGATTGTAGGGACACTAGAAGCAGCAAGATTAGTTACGAGGGATTGCCATAAACCAGAGGACCAGCAAACAGGAACTGAACAAAGGAATACAGACATATTGTGCAAGTAGAATTGGCAATGGGGTATAGTGAAAATAATGCTTGCTCTTGAATCTGGGGGGTCACGTTTAAATCCTAATACTCAATACCTGTAAAATTTCAGTCAAATCACTCTCTCACATTCGTAAAATGAGGATGTTCAATCATACTGGTTCTAAGGCCCCTTTTAGCTGATGTCCAGTAAAGATTTACAAAGGTAAAGAAGTAAAAAGTAAATGTCCAGTAAAGATTTACAAAAGTAAAGAAGTAAAAAAAATTCTAGCTCAACAATATTTAGGCAGCTTAGATTTATTCAGTGAAGAAAAAGGGAAAATATATTCAAATGTATTCTTAATAAGTTAACAGTTTAACAGAAAAATAAAGTTAGCAAGATCTGAAAAAGAACAAGTGGTTTCATTAAATATATGAGGGGGGAAAAACCACAAGACTGAATTACAGTAATACCCTTTACAGGTCTAGAAGCAAATTTTACTAAAATCCCTAAGATCAAAATCCAAAGGAATTTTCTCTGGTAAAGTTTTTTAAAAGTATGTTTTTATTCCATTAAATAAATTAAGCTCACCAGTTTTCTTCTTCCGGTTTTGTTTCTCTCTGACACCAACATGTTTTGAGGCTGGTGATCTTACAATTGTTTTTTTCGTTTTCACAACAGTCAAGGCTTTGGATTTTGCACAAGAAAAATGGATTCTTTTGGTTTCTCTCACATCCATATGTTCATTAGCTGAGTCCAATTCATTTACATCTTCCAAGGTTCCTTCACTTTTTCTTTTCTGGCCAACAAAAGCACTTCCAATGGAAAATGAATTTACATTATCTTTATAAATCTTTGATTCATTTACAACTGGATGTATTTTTGGAAGGTAAGCATGAAATGTTTCTGTTTTGTCACAATCAGTTATTGTACTAGTAAGACACCGTCTAGATTTTGGATTATGTGTTCCAGTGCTCTTTCTTTCAGAACACTTTGGTTTACTTTTAGTAACAGTAGTTGAAAGTATTGGACGTCTCTTGGGTTGTTCCTTGAAGTTACGAGCAGGATTTTTCTGAACAGCAGGAATCTTAAGATTCTCATTTGAAGGGCTAGAGTAATTTAATTTAATTTCTACTAGTTTGGTTTCTCTAAGGATACCATTTGGAAAGACTTGATCCTCAGGCATAAATTGTAACACTTTACTGTTCTTCCAATTAAGGGATAATTTTGAAATTGGAGAATTTTCATTTGGTAAAGGTAATTGTGAAAATTCAGGTGTTTCCTGAGATGTATGTAACTCTGCTATATTATTTTTTACAAACTGATCTGGTGAAAGAATAGGATCAACTAACACTGGTTCTAGATCTTCCTTTAGCTCATAACTATCAGTTACAAAGGAATCTGGACTTAAAATTGTCCTCTGAAAAAATGGTTTGTGTATTTCACATATTTTTTGTGACTCAAAATGTGTATCTTTTGAAACATCCTCCATGAACTGATCAGGTGAAAGAACTGCCATAGATTTTAGATCTTTATTAGCCAAATAGTTATCACTTACAAAAGAATCTGGACTTAGAAAAGGTTTTTGGTTGGGCATGTGTAGAGCTGAAGAATGTTCTGGAGTAAAAATAGGTAATTTTATATTATTGAAGTCCAGGTGATGCTTACCACCATTTTCTTGTACTGATTTAGTTATGGTATTATATATATTTTTATTAATTACCTCCTCATTCAAATGAAAATCTTTCAAAGGGCTAGTATCTTGTGCTTCCTTCAATAATTCTGGTACATGAAGAACAGTGTAGGTGGTAGATCGTCTAACAGAAAGTGGAGTGCCAATCTCATTGGAGCTTTTTTGAAAAACAGGACTAACAGGTGACACTGGCAATTTATTCTCATCTGTATTTAAAGAATTACTTCCCAAGAGGGAACAGTCTTTCAGGGCAACCACATTTTCACAGGCCTGTAACGGGCTTCTAAATTTGTCACCCTTTTGAGACACATTAAAGGCACCATTAACATTTTTATTATCTGAATGCGTTTTAGAAAGCCTTGAGGAAGACGAAATATCCTTCTTTTTAACAGTATCCCAAAGACTCCTCTGAAAAGAAAGCAAAAGATTAGTTAGCTGATAGATGAAAGCTAATTTTTAATAAAACACCTACCATATAAACCACCTAGTAAGATCATATTTAAAAAAAGATATTAGGATATGTAGGAGATATTTAAGATAGACAAGATAGTTCTTAAAGCAAGAAGATGATAATTCAGGTGTGTTTACTAAGGTGGGGGTGGGGGGAGGGTAGCAGGGAGGTAAGCCATACATAAATTATAAACAGAACACACAAAACTATATAAAAGAGCTATTATTTATATATATAATTAATAAGCTGAAAGTAAAACAAACACTATTTTCATAGTATAAAATATGATTACCTTTTTCTTTTTTGGCTGTTCTGCATTACCTAATAATATTGCTTGATGTTTCAGAATGTCATTCACAAGAAAAGTTACTATCTCTCGTACTCTGCCTTCTTTGAATGGTGTCCAAGTTATAGAAACAGAAAGTCTTTCTTTAGACTACAAAAAGATAAGAAAGAATGCTACTGACACATATTGTACCTAAATAGAGTATCAAAATTAAATAGATAGATTTCTTTCCTACTCAATCCCCTATTTTCTCCAAAGTAATGAAGGAAGCTACCATTACTTTCATTCTTGCTGATTTTCAATAAAGATGAAGAAAAAACATTGTAACAGATACTAACGGCAAATTCAGAAACATAATAAATAAATACCATGTTAAAACTGCTGATGGAAGCAATAACCAGATTATTTCTATCAGAGTTTAAGGCTGTTTTGCAAGTGTTAGGTGAATATATAAATATATATGGTATGATCTACTTCTATTTGTAGCATTCAGTAGATTCAACTATTCTGGTATCTAATAAGACTAACTGCCTGAAGCTTGAATAGCTTTACCTAACAAAAACATATTTAAATAAATCTAAGGTTGTGTTGCATAATTCATTTGACTGATTATTATCTTCAATTTTGTCTAACATCTGAATGTTAGAGCAATTATGAAGAGCCTATGTACTTAGCATATGGCAAACCTCTTAAACCATATTTCAGTGCTTTTAATAAAGGTCTCAAGAGCTCTTTTAAAACTGTTGCAGTTTACATAAACTCCTTCTCTTATTTTTTTCAGGCCAGTAATGAGTACCCTTTTTATGAGTCAAATTCATTAAATAAAAAGTCAAGAGAAATGGTAAAGAACTCTAATAATATTTCTTTCACCAATAAACTTTACTCAAAGATTTAGTAATTGCCTACTACATGCATAGTGCTAGAAATATTCTTGAGGCACAGTTATGATGTCATTTCTCCCCCAGCCTCCCCCTGACTTAATATGCTGTAATGACTTCCTATTGCCTCTGAAATCAAACAATCAATAAGCATTTATTAAGCACTCACTGTTTGCTAAGTGAAGGAGATACAAAGACAAAAATGGAACAGCACCTTCCAACAAGGAGCTTATATTCTAACATAAACTCTTCGTTTTGTAATTTAAAGGCCTTCACAATTAGCCCCATCTACCCTTTTGGGTTTATTACACAGAGCTCCTTTTCCCAGACTCTACAGTCCAGCCAAACTAGTCTCCCTGTATCACCTTAAACACAACTCTCCATCTTCCATATTTGTGCTTTTGCAAGAGCTATCCTTCAAGCCTGGAATGCATCCCCTTCCTTCTCGTTTCTGCCTCTTAGAATCTCTAGTTTTCTTCAAAATTCATCTGAAGTCCCAACTACCAAATCACATTTTACTTCTTTATTGAAGAAGCAAAATGGTGTGTTAAAGCCCTGACACACACTGCCTAAGTGACCCTAGGCAAATCACTTAACCTTTCAATACACTCAGAAAATTCTCTAAGACTACAAGTTCCAGAGTAGTTGCTGGTCTACATTGGTAAAGGAAATTTATTAACTAAGAATTTCAGTCAAAGATTCTAAATCCAAAGATTAAATACCTACTTACTATATTTCTAAATGTAAGCTGGGGGGCTACAAAGGCAGAGGCAAAATAGCCTGAGCCTTGAGTTTACATTCAAAAAGCAACATATAAACATATCTATTGATATATACAAAATGATTTGGTGGGGTAAAGCACTAGCAGCTGTAGGAATTAGGAAAGGCTTCATGCAAAGACCAGTAATATTATACAGGTATGGTTAAAAAAAGAAAAAAGAAAACTCAGAGACAGAGAGATTTAGGGAGAGGGAGAGAGAAGGAAAAATAGAGTGAGACAGAGAGAGAAGAAAATTGTTTTATATTTGTCTTTGTATCCCCAGCAACAAGCATGGTACTTCACATGCAATTGATCCTTAAATGATTATTACTTGATTTTTTCTTGTATAAAATAGTGCCAGCCCTTTGAGATCTTATATTTTCTTAGAGGAACACAATTTGTACACATTTTAGTGCAAGAATTTGATAATGCAGAGAACACTAATACCAGAAGAGAGAAGGAAAGGCTAGTTAGGGTACAAGGCAGCATTTGAGCTGCACCTTGAAGGAAACTTAGGATTCAAAGAGACAGAGATGAGGAGGGAGTGCATTCTAGACACTGGGTGCTATGAAGGTGGCGATAAGGGTGACAAGGCAGAGAAGCTTTTTTTCCCAGCTATCACTGCTCATCCATTTAAAATAGTTCTACCCCATCTCACTCCACCCTCTCTCTCTTTCCACTGTGCCCTATGGAATATGGTACCAAATACATTACTATATTAGACCTTTCCCCTCATGCTTCTTCCATCTTCCTGAAGTCACAAAAACCTGGGTTGCTCCCCTATGCCAGATGTAGTCCCCCCCCTCACTCAGGCTCTCTAAAGCACAGGGTCAGGAAGAATAGATCTTGCTCCCCACTGTCACTTCCAGACCTTCCAACTTACTACTTCACTCCCAACAGATATGGCACTTTCTAATCTTCAATCTCTTCCTCTCTACTGGTCCATTCCCTGCTGCCTAAATAAGCCTATCTCCCCTATCCTTTTAAAACACAAAAAACACCCTCAGTCGATACTATCTTTCCTCATTTTCTCAGTCAAGATACTAAAAAACTATCTATATTCATTACCTCCACTTACTCTCCTCTGACTCAAATCTCAATTGCTGGCAAAGTAGCTTCAATGTCATCACTCCACTGAAATTGCTCTCTAAAATTGGCAATGATCTCTCAACTGCCAGACTATTTCTTACCATTAATTCCTCTTGTCTTCCCTAAAGACTCTGACACCCCTGAACATCATACTCCTGGATACTCTGTCTTCTCTGGGTTTTTATAACTCTACACTTTTCTGCTTCTCCTCCTACTTGATTTGACTGCTTCTTTTCAGTCTCTTTTGTTGGTTTATCATCAATATCATCTCCCCTAAACTGTGGATGTACCCTGGTGCTTTGTCCATAGTCCTCTCCCTACATTTTCTCACTTAGTGACCTCATCAGTTCCCATGAGTTGAAGTGGCACCTCAATGTTGATAACTCCCTGATCTATAATTCCAGTACCAGTTTCTCTCCTGAGATCCAATCCCACATAACCAACTGCCTAGTAGACATTTCAAACAGATTGTCCCATGACATCTCAAATTCAACATGTCCAAAATTGAAGTTATCTTTCCCCTAAGCATTGTGAATCTCTCCCTAGCTTTCCTAATACTGCTCTCCTGGTTCTTCTCATATCTGACTTCTTACAGATCATCATATCACATCAGATATCAGATCATCATACATATAGGGCTCCCACAGGCTCTATTCTGTATTCTCTTCTTCCTCTCTCTTGATGATCTCTCTCTTCTGAACTTTAATCCCACATCACCAAATGATTACTGGACAGCTCCTCCAAAATAGGCTATGGGTATGTAAAACTCAAGATTCCCAAAACAGAACTCATTAACTTCCCTGCTAAATCTGCCTCTCCTCTGAATTTCCTTTTTCTATTGGAGGCACCATTATTCTTAGTCTCCCAGGTTCATAATCTTGGAGTAATCTACTCTTCTCCTCCATCCCCCATATTCAGTTGCTCATAGGGATAGTACTGGTTTCTTTCACTAACTCATAGGACTATTATCCTTCACCATTCCACTATCATAGCCTCCTAACTGGTCTTCCAGACTGGGGATTCTCTCCTCCAATTCATTCATCCCTGCCAAAGCCATCTTCTAAAAAACACAGGTTTGACCTTGTTACTTCCATACTAAAGAATCTTAAATGTGCCTCTAGGTTAAAATGATAACTAAGAATGGCCATCAAAACCCTTATTAACCTGTTTTCAGCCAATCTGGACAGTACTTCATGGACTTCATGGATTTTATATTCCAGCCAAACAGCCTACTTGAATTCTCTCTCCTACTTTCTTAACTTTTCCCAGGCTATCTTCCATACCTCATCTCTTGGAATCCTAAACTTCTTTCAAAGTTGTACTTGGATCCCACAGGAAAGTCCTTCCTGGGTCACTTGGCAATTAGTGTTTTAATATTAGTACTAGTCAAGAGTGATAATTAATTAGTACTAAGATTAGTACTAATAAGTAACATTATTATTCAAAATGATCTTATGCTATTCATATTTGTGTAAATGCTAGTTTACACAGTGTGAAATGTAATATAAAATAACTTAGTTATTAGTGTTCTAATACTAACACTAATTGAAACTACTCAGATTAGTCATAATAATGTTATTTATTAGTAACTGTTATTCTTACTTATGTAAATGTTAAAATAAAAGTTGCTTGAGGGTCAAACACTGGTTGTTTCTGCCTTGGTATTCCCATAGTGCTTTGTTGCCAGTAAGTCAACAAGCATTTATTATGCACCTACTGTGTGCCAGGCACTATGCGAAGCCCTGGACATAAAAAGAAAAGCAAAACTGGTCCCTGTCTTTCAGGAGTTCACATTCCAAGAGGGTGGTGACAATTTTCAGGCAACTATGTACATAAAAGATTCTTACAGGGCAGATGAGAGGAAATCTCAAAGGGAGGGCACCAACATTCAGGTGGATGGGAGCTGCTTCTTGCATTGGGATTTGAGCTGAGACTGGAAGAAAGCTAGATAGTAGGTGATGAGCTTTAAATCAATAATCAGCGACCTGAACCGAATCTTATCTTTTACTAATTACTGCAATCAGAGGGTCAGCCGAGAAGCCTGACAGGACCGCCCGTTTAACAGCAGTGGACAGTTTCTCGCTCTCCCCGACCTCGCAAGCAATCTGGCCCGTGGCTGGCCTCCCAAGAACGCAGAGGTCTCTCGGAATGTCCCCCCGCAGGGACGGTGGGAGGACAGCGGAGGGGGCGCCGCGGGGGGCCCGGAGCGGGAGCCCGGCGGGTCCGGGGAGGGGACCCCGCCTCGGGGACGCCCGCCCACCCGCCGTCCTTACCTGCAGCACGCAGCTCTGCGGGGAGACGCTGAAGCCCTGGTCCGCCGCCGGGAGCCGGGCCACGCTCACCTCCACCACCTCCTCGTTCGGGTTGTCCAGGACCAGGGGCAAGGTCCGAGAGGCTCCGACCCGGACGTCGCCGAAGCAGAGGAAGGGCGGCCTGGAGAAGTGGCTGAGCCTCAGGATCCCCGGGGAGCCGCCGGCCTCCGCCGCCCGGGGCTCCCGCGGTCCTCGAGGCGGATGCGGGCCGAGCCCCGGCGTCCAGCCCCCCTCAGCGGCGTCTAGCCCCGCGAGCCTCGCCGCCATGGCTCCTCGGGAGCCCCTCGGCCGAGCTTGCCTGTGCCGGCCAAGGAGCGAGAAGCTCGGGCCGGCCGGAGGAGCCCCCGCGCCTGCTCCGCACACCCGCGGGAGACAACTTCACTTCTGCCGCGGCCTCTCCCAGGGCTCCCGGGAGCTGCCAGTCCCACCCGAGTCGCGGAACGGCCTCAAAACAACTCCCTCTCAGGCCAGATTCAAAAAATACCCCGGTCGCCAATCAGGAGCCGGAAGCGGGACGGGCCAATGGCGACAGGAGCTCGGAGAGCCGCCGGCCAATGGGGAGGCAGCGACTTTTTTAAACCTGATGGTTGCCCGCCCCTGGCCTCAGGGAGGGTGGCACCCCCGGAAGGGCGGATGGAAAGCGTATCTAGGACGCATCTTCCAAAAGATTGCTGTTGCTAGGGCAAGCTCCACCTAACACCGACCAGCAGGGCTCGCCTTCCACTCCCATCTGTTCTCTCAATGAATGGAGCATTTATTAAACACTGTGACAACTGTGTTTAGCCCTGGGAATAGAAAAAAATAATTACAGTGCCTCCCCCCGTCCCCCGCCCCGCAAATAGCCCTCCTTCTAATTGTAGTTCAGGTTTTTTCAGTCGTGTTCGACTCTTCATGACCCTCTTCTTTCCTTGACAAAGACGCTGAAGTGGTTTGCCATTTCCTTCTCCAGCTCATCTGTAAGGCGAGCAGGGGTCAGTGACTTGACGTAGACAGCTGAGTGTCTGAGACCAGACTGAAGTCAGGAAGGTGAATCTTAGTGACTCCAAGTCTGGCACTCTTTTTCACTGGGCCACCTAGCTTCCCCAGAATATACATCTAGGTCAGCTGATTCCAGATCTCGCCCTTTTCATTGTGCCACTCTGCCTCCGAGACCTTTCTGAAGCTTTGATTCTGTGGTTCATAATACTCCTGGCACCTGCTCTCCTTTCTCCTTCTATCCCTGCTCAGTGTCCTGTCACTAAAAGAAGAAACAGGAGCTAGGAATTAAGATTCTTCCAGTCATAGAAACTAGAAGGAAACTTAACAACCTATTTAGTCCAACTCCTTCACTTTACAGATGAGGAAAAGAAAATCTAGGATGATAAAAATGAGTCCTCTATGGTCACATGTGTAGGTAACAGCAGAGCAATTTACATACAGAGGAGCTGGGTTTGAATGCCTGGTTCTGATATTTAATTTACTGTTTGCATGATTCTGGACAAATACTCTACTTTAGCAAATCTGTAAAATAATGACCTTAAGTTGGACTAGATGATTTTCAAAAACATATGTGCTGTCACCAATGCTCAAATCTTTCTCTTCATTCTTTCTGGTTGAGCCGCCTCTGTACCTTTGGAGTTCTATCTCCTTTTGTAAGATTGTATCATAAGCGGTAGATAAGGAATCTAGTGGTTAGACACTAAATTAAAAGGTATGACTGGCCTATCCAAAGCCTCATCATTCTAATACCAGGCATTTTCTGGTTGGCTGAGATTATTCTCAGCCTGAAATTTTAGTCAGGACAAAAGAAATCATCTAGAAACCAGACTAAATCAGTCCTAAATTGGTGAAGACAATTACTTCTTTTGTCTTCCAGATGCCTTTTTTCTGACTACCCAAGTTGACTTTAATATAAACCACGTACCTGCAGAGAAATGTGAAGTGTTAAGCTATTTATTGAGCAATTAAAAAGAGGGGATATCCCTTGACCTCAACATTCTTCCTCCTGTCAATCCCACTTTTCCCAACCCCCTCAAAAAGGCCTTGGACCAGTGGAAGAGAATTTAGGCTTAAATCCTGCTTCTAGAGATGTCATTGCTTATCTGGAAATGTTATGACTTCTAAGGTCCCTTCCAGATCTAAAGCTTATGATCCTATTCTTAAATTAGTGTGCCTTGTATAATTTTGGGAGTGAATGGTATACTTCAACAGATCTGTGACCTAATCTATATAGATAATGCATGGGGGCAGAATGAAGCCAAACTGTAATTTTGAGAAACTCGTGCCCCTATCTTTCTAATGCCTTTTCCAAAGTTCTTAAACCTTTGTTGTTCAATCATTTCTCTTTTGTGACCCTATTGGGCTTTTCTTGGCAAAATAATGAAGTGGTTTCCCCTTCTCCAGTTCATTTACAGATGAGGAAACTGAGACAAACAGGGTGAAGTGACTTGCCAGGGCTGCACAGCTAGTGTCTGAGGCCAAATTTGAACACAGGAAGATGAGTCTTCCTGACTCCAAGCGCTATACCCACCTATCTGCTTCTCTCAAACCTTTATACTCAAGCCCCTCCCCACAATTCCCTTTCAACTCTTTTCTGCACCTACACCCCAACTTTTTTCTGATGCTTCTTCTGACCTTTTGGGAGGTATTAACCCCAGATAGGTTCATTCATGCTAAAAAGGTTAAGTACTATACCAATTTTATTAGAAGTAGTATGACAAAAAATGATTAACAGCTTGTATCTGAAAATTTAAAAAACTGATATGCTCATAACTTGAAAATCCCAACCTAAGTAGTTATATGGTAAAAACTAAAATAAAAGATCATAGGTAAAAGGATTGATAAGGGAACTAGTCAAGATAAAAAGGAGAGATAACTAATGAAAAAATTAAAAGCTAAAGAAATCTCATTCACCCAGCACTTGAGTGTTCAAAGCACCTATTTTTAAAAGTCAACCTTTAAATTCATCTAAAAAAATTTTTCCCTGATGCAATGCTGATTGGAGGTGGCCTTGGGTTATCTAAATTATGAAAATATGGTTTAAATTCTGGCAGGTTCTACCAAGCTTGAAAATATTCAAAAGAGCAGGTCAAGAAGCAACCAAATGTTTTTTCTCCAAGGATCAGCCTTAGTAACTATGAGGAAGCCTGTAATTAAAACATTGGCTCCCAAGTGATGGAAATTTCTGCCCATGAAACAGATAAAAATAGAAAATGTGCCTGGAGACTGCAATTTCCTTGTACTTCTTGCTACTCTTGATGGTGGCAAAGTAACAGAAAATGAGAAAGAGGCTGTTTTTTATATGATCCATGTCCAATAACCAATAAAACAATAGTAGTAGGTTCTGCCTCACTAGAGGTCTTTTAACTTTTTTTTTATTCTGCATTTAAACACCAAAAAGAGAGCATTTCCATATACAAAGTAGAACAGAAAATGATTGATATGAAATAACAAACCTCTATGGCAAAGCTTGCTTTTTTAAAGTATATAATACATTCAACATGCTACTTTCCAATCTGTCCTATTTGTCTTTGCCTCCTTCTAAAAGTGTTCTCTTTTGTGCATCTTCTTTTAAATATTTCAATAACCCTTTGCTTTCTTTCTTTTTTTCACAATATTATTGCTGGCCCTCTGCCATCCCCAAATGTCCCTTCCACTTAAGGAAAAAGGGGGGGGGGGTGGTGGAAATACTTGTAATAGATAAGTAATCATACAGATCCATCTTTGTGACATCCAAAAACCTACATCTCATCTTGTACCTTGAGCCTACCATTTCTCTGTCAGAAGATGGGAACTTGCTTCATCATCAGTCCTGCAGTTATGGTTAGTCATTGCATTTGTCAAAGTTCTTGAGCCTTTCAAAACTGTTTTTTGTTACAATGTTGCTTTTTGTATAAATTGCTTTCCTGGTTCTACTCAATTCATTCAGATTGGTTCATCTCAGCATTCCCATTCTTTCCAGGTTTCTCTGAAACAGTCTCTTTCATCATTCCTTATAGCACAATAACATTCCAATACATTTGTGTATCTCAGTTTGCTCATCCATTCCACAGTTGAACACCACCTTTGTTTCCAAATGATTTCTACAACAGAGTTACTATACAAAGAGGTTCTTTTCATTCCTCTTTGGGGGTACAGGCTTAGTAGTGATATTGTTTGGTCAAAGTATATGCAGATTAGTGATTTGAGGAATATGATAGGAAGTCTTGAAACAAAGGTTGGGTGATATGTGTTGCAAAGGGAATTCTTTGGGTGTAAGTTGTATTGGATTGCTTCTGAGTTCCTTCCAACTGAGATTCTGTGAGTTAACACTATTACAGATAGTGAACCATAACAATATTAATATACCCATTATAAATAAATATAGAAGGCATAAGCTTACATAGAACAACAGCTCTTAAGTACTAGTAGAAATAAATAATGGAGTTAGTATCATATGTGTACACAAAGGCAACAAGAAACATTATTCCTTATACTTGATTTCACTCTGCAATGCTTAAGACTAGCAAAAGCAAAAATCAAACTACCATGAAAATGAATGTAATTTATGTACCAATATGTGTTACAACAGTTGAAACAGAGAAATTCTAGAAACTTGACAAGATACTCCAAGATAAGTAAGTGACTATCTATCCTGATACTTTCTTACCTCACAGTGAAACTAGGTATAGGGGGAAATAGGAAAAACTGCATTGGAAATTATGACTTGGGATGAAAAAATTAGTAGACACCAAAACCTTGAAGACTACTCAGCAGCCTTGTGTATATGCCACACGAATATCTTCTTCTGAGACAGGCTGTTGTGGAAATGTCAGTCCATTTCATTTTTATGATGTTACTTTAACAAGTAAATGCCTAAAATAAATAAGGATGCCCTTAATGAACCCGTATCACCTGGCTCAGAAAAACTATATCCTTAAATCTTCTAAGAAATGGGAAATGTAATTACTCAGCCGATATATATTGCATTTGAAAGACTGGAAAACTGAAAGCAGTCAGCAGGATCAGAGAAAGGCAACTTCTGTTGATTTTTTTATAAAAGAGAGGAGGAAAATGTAATCTGCAAGCTATCGGACAGCAAGTTTGACTCAATATTCCTGGGGAAATTCTAGAGTATATTGTGAAAGAGATGGTTAGTAACTATTTAGACAAAGAAGCAATAATTACAAACTGCCAATGTAACATCATAAAGAACAGGTAACATTATGCTTAATCTATTTCCTTTTGGGAGGGGAGGTTTTCTAAACTATCAGATCATGAAAATGCTGTAGACATAATTTACCAAAGCTCTTAATGAAGCACTTGATAAAAGTATTGCACACTAGCCTTTTGGAAAGGAGAAATGTGGACAAGATGGGGAAAAAAATTAGGATTCAGAATTGGTATGATGGCTGGATTGAAATTGTATTTGGTGAGTTTAATATCCACTTAACGGGTCTCCAGTAGAGTGCCACAGAAATTTTTGTTTGACCTTGTGTTTAACATTTGTATCAAGGAATGAATCAAAGAATGGATGGCATGCTCATTCAACTTAATGACACAAAGCTGGCTGGGAGAGCTAACACTGAGCAATGAATCCAAAATGATCGTGAAGGGTGTTGTTAGCACTGGGTTGGGTCTAAGAAGATGAAAATTCAATAGGACTAAAAATAAATGATTACATTTGGGCTTTTTTTTTTTGAAACAGCATTATAAGATAGAAGAAGCATAAGTCAGCAGTTTGTGTGAAAAAAGTCTTAAGGTTTTAGCGGACAAGCTCAGCAAGTCAGCAGTGTGAGGTGACAACTGAAAAAGCTAACAAAATCTTGAGCTTCACTCAGAGATATGCGTTCCACAAATGTTAGTTCCCCGGTATTCTGCCTGTATTAATGTGTTCAGTTCCGGATGCCATAGTTTAAGGAGGACATTGATAATCTGGGAAGCATGGAGAGGCAGGGAACCACAATGGTCAAGGGTATTGAGTCTATGCTGTATTAAGATTAGCTAAAGTAACTAAGGATGTTTAGCCTGAGGAAGAAAAGACTTAGGGGTACATGAAACTGTCTTCAAGTATCTGAAGGGTTGAAAAATGGAAGAGATATTAAGTTTCTGTTTTTCTCAGTAAGCAGAATGAAAATAAAAAGGTGGAAGTTGCAAAGAGAAAATTTAGGCTTGTTGTCAAGAAAATCTTTCTAACAATGAGAGCTATCCAAAAGGAGATGAGGTGTCTTAGGAGAGAGTGGATTCTCCAACAGGAACTTTCAAGCAGAAGCTAGATGATTACTTGTCAGGTTAATCAGATCGTCACTTAGGTTCTTTCAACCCCTCAAGTTCTTCAATTTCTTTTCAAAAAAAATATTTGACTAATACAGATAAATTTGTCTGCAAAGCAATGATTGTAGAGTCATATCTTCACCTGAATAAAGCAAGGGTTAAATTGAACACCAAATTGCAACATGGGTCGAAACAGCAGGTCAAAAAAAAAGACTGATGACTTTGAAAATAGGAAAAATGACAACAGGAAAAACTATCACAGTTTTTCCCAATGCAAAATACCTATCAAAATGAGAGCAAAAGAGCCCATAAAACACTTCAGCCATGTACAACCGGAGATTTGGCAGCCCAGGGCAACAATAGCTGAGAGAACAAGCACACCTATAAAACATTACAGAGAAAGAGAATGGAAGGCCATCAGAAACGTATCAAATTACAAAATAATCATGTCAGTAAAGGAGTCCATAGCACATAGTTGGCATCAATCATTTTAAAAAATGTTTATAGATAAAACCTTAAAGAGAAAAACAATCAAATGCAAAGTAGAACAAATTTAGTGGCATCATTAGTCAACTATTTTCATCTGGGAGGACAGAACCACCAGGTCTGAACTGTAATATGGGAGCATCAAATGTAACTGAGGAAATCAAAATGGCACTATTACTATTTTGACCGTATTTGGCCAAGTACATACAGAAGTGAGAAAGTACCCTAAGAACAATCTTCAAAATATGTCAAAGGTTACACTTGTAGCAAAAAACGAAAAGGTCAACAAAAAGTCATTTATAAACCCAAATTGACTCTCCTGTCCCAACAAAACTGACACGGATATAAACATATCAACAGCACATTTGCTGAAAACATCAGAACAGGAAATATACAAGCTTGTTTTATAGGATATCAACAAAGCTTCTTCAATACAATTCATAAGTGACAGATAATGATCTAACCATATACCCCAGGGAAAAGTGTATGAAAACACCTTGTTCAAATTTAGCCATTTGGCTGGACTGATGGCCTGTAGGTCAGGTGCTGCAGATCTCAGATCAGAGCTGGGTAGGAGGAAATAGGACAATAATTTATTTGGGACACTTTACGGTGCTTTCAATAATGCCAAATTGCTTGCTGCTGTGAAAGCCAATCTCTGACAATAGTCTGATCACAAGAGGACGTATCTTTAAAGATCCAGGATGGCAAGTAACCCAAAAGGAATAATAAAAGAGACATGGTGGGTATAGTAGACAAACTACCATATGTAAATTTCAAAATGTTGTGTTAAAGAAAACTTTTAGAACATTTTTTGACTGGAAAAGGAGAAAGGTCAGTCTTATGAGACCATGGACCTAGTGGCAAATTGTAACCTATCACATATAATGACACCAGAAGATAGCCAGTGTTTTCCTTCAGTAGACACTTTTGGTTTTGGCATTTCAGTAGTGTCTGACTCTGTGACCTCATTTGAAGTTTTCTTGGCAAAGACATTAAAGTGGCTTGCCATTTTCTTCTCCAGCTCATTTTACAGATAAGAAAAATGAGGCAAACAGGATTAAGTGACTTGCCCCAGTTACACAGCTAATACGATTTGAACTCAGGTCTTCCCAACTCCAGGCCTGGTGCTTGGCCTACTACGCCACCTAGCTGCTCTTCAGTAGACACTACAGGGGGATTCATATAAAGATGTAGCATCATGACTTTGATACAGTGTAGGGAACTGAGTTACAGGAAGAAAATACCCATTGTTAAAAACACAAACCTCAAGTTTTTCAAAGCCAACTAAAACATTCAATATTAGACCCTGATTGATAGGTCAATGAAAGCTATAACCCAAAAAGAAACAATTCTGAACTCTGCATGGATCTGCATACTAACAGCAAAAATTTTGATTTTCTCAGGTTCATTCAGTAATTATCAACTTAAAGACTATGGAAATGGCAAGGGCACAGATACAGCCATGTCTATTTGCCAAATTATAAAAATATTATAAAAGCCCCAAAATGCCTTGGAAAAAGTAGGACTTGAAGAAATAACTTAAGGAGTGGCCAGGAAATATTTGTTGTTGTACAATTCCTATCTTACCCCAGAACTAAAATCAAAGGTAAACCAAATTCCCTCAATGGCTAAGGGAATCCTGGAGTATTCTCCTTCATCTCCTAATTGCACTCTAGAGCCTTGGCTTCAAGTAATAAGGGAACTGTACAAACAAATACAGTGATACGTAAGAATTAGTCTTTGCCCAGCTGGGAGTATATCAGAAACCAGTCTCATAAGGTAGCTCTGAAGCAGTGCTAGGAATTTCTAGGGATCACTGAATTCTTTAATCCCCAGCACATTTAGTCAGTCCCCCAATCTGGATCTCAGCACAGATCTGCCCATCCATCTAATTTTTTCCCTCTCTTCATTTATTCTACTAAATAAATCTACACCACAAACGTTGAAGATTCAACATTCATGCCACTGTGCCCTCTGCTCTCTTCACTTACTCTATTAAATGACCCATCTACATCACAAATGCTGAGTATTCAAAATTTATTCCTCTGAGCCCTTTCCATTCAGTGCAGCTCCTCTACCTACCACCTTTCAAAATGTGAAATCTATCAACAGGTTTGAACTCCAAAGCTCCTGCTTCCTGCAATCTTCAGCATCTAAGGACTAGTAGTTTCTAGTAGATTAAATTTAATCTAGTGTTTTCATTCATGAAGTCTAGCTAATTTGCATTTAACTAGCCAATCAAAGAAGTCAATATATTTAATAAAAATAAAATGAAAATTATGAGAAAATTAACATAACTTTGCAGAATTTACTTGATTCTACTTTTCATGGTCTTATAAATTAATTTTTTAAAAGTCACGCAGATATACTGCATTTCCATGTAAATAAATTTAATTCATACTGCAATAAAACCTAGGAAAGGCTTAATTAGGATAAAAAAATCCCAAATTTATTTTAAATTACCAAGTAAAACAAAGGATTGATTTAAACATACAGTACACTTCCTGTTCTTCAGAGAAAGGCAAACAGTTTTTGCTAAAGACACTTAAAAACATGAGACAATCTAAATATCTACAAAATTCACAAGATGTTTTACATGGTTGACAACAAAACAGTAGGTTTAGATATGTCTTATAATCTGAATTTGCCTTTATATTTAAAAAAGTTTTAAATGAATTCTAAACAAAATTTATGATACAGATCTGCAAATTAAGTTAGAAATTATCAAGTATTTTCAACTTTAATGCAAGTTATAAATCCCTTTTGCCAGAACATTCACCATAAAAACATGGAGACAGGGCAGTTAAACTCAGGTCTACCTCTACACTTTTCTTTTTGGCAGTGGTACTCACCAATTCTTAAACACATTTTTCCATAGAAAAAAAAACCCAACATTCTATCACTGGAAGATAAAAATAGATCCTGACTACATTAGAGTATTTCGTTCAGTCATTTTAAGCAGTAAGGGACACAAGGCAAGGAAGAGAAAAAATAAGGTATGTATGTGTCTTGCATTAAAAAAAAATGTTCTAGGATCTATTTAAATGAAATTACTCAAAATTCCATTTTAATTTAATTATACTTCCCAAGAAAGATTCATGTACCCAAAAATGGATTATTTTTAAGGGAGAAAAAAAACTTTGTAGTTTTAACAGCTGCTTTTGATTCATCTTGGCTCTGATACGTATCCATGATTTCTCTTTCCAGAAATAAATGAAGAGAGCAATATCCATTAGTATATCTATTGAATGTTATCTTAAATTATTTTTGGATTTTCTGAAGTCTTAAAAATCACTATACATCATTCCATTTATCTCTACCAAATCTGAACCCTAACCCTAAATGAGCCCACCTCCTATACAACCCAACTCTTTTTCTATTGCTTCTGAATGAAGAAAAGCAGAGAATGTCCCTATTATTTTACAATAAAGAAAAAGTCGACTTTAAGAAAAAACTGTTATGCCAAGTCATAAATATGTACTAAAAAGATCAGAATATAAGAATTTCTGTACTTAATAGTACATATGCACAATTCCCACAAACTATCCATAATTCAACCTAACAAGGATTTTATTAAAACATGTCTATATTTTTGAAAAATGCTACTTTTCCTGAATCAACACTGAGATTTTAGAAAGATTCTAAATTTGGCACTGATCATAAAATAATTCTGACACTGGCAATTACAAAGATTTATATTTCTTCCTGAGCTTATCAACTCAAGTTGTCTGACCAATGGGATATTGCTACATCTAAAATAAAAACCACTGTAATTTCCAAACATAACTCCCTTTTCCATTTTGGCAACATCAAGATGCTATGTAGGGCAGTTGCTAAGTTCAGAACTATGTAGTTATGATGAACAGACCATTTAATGAACTAAAAAAGACTTTTCTTATTTAGATTACCTTTGAGAGAGATGCCTAGTAGGTAGATTCAGTACCTAAGAGGCTATAATGAAAATTGAAATTATGATGTTGAAATCATAAAAATGAATTTTAGTAGTAGCACTTTGTGCCAGTCTACCTACATAAAACTCCGATAAATTGCAAAAATCATTGCCTGACCTGCAGACAAGGTAAATCATAAAATTCACTAAAACATAACAATATCAGTAGATAACTGTTATATTTCTTATTCACCAACAAAATCTATCAACCAGAAGAAACATTCAGCAACTATAATACACAAAAAGGCACATAGCAATTAATCAAGAAAAGATCAGATTTAAAAGGACACTATCAAAGAGCTTATATACAAAATCTGATCTCTACTGCTTGGGACATACAACAATTTGGTAGCAAAAACACACAAGCTATTAACTTATACATACTACGCAGTAAAATTTTGTAGGCTTTTAACTAAAATTCTGTGAAAGCCAAGACTACTTATTTACTCCTAAACCCCTTAACTAGCAATTTATAGCCAGATTATTATAATAATTACTATTAAATAGCCACATTATAGTGATATTTGACAATCTTTCCTAGATTGACAAAGAATATAATGTATCGATTTTATGACCTATCAATCTTTGTTCTGGTTTAGATCTGAGGTTTCAGGAGAATCCCCAGGGGGACTGTGAAGAACTCCCAGTGAGAAAACTCCCTCTCTAACACAGATCCATAACTGTTCTGCAAATTATAATCCTAAAAAGTTGCCTGGGATACTGAGAGGATACTGATACTTGTCCAAGGTGACACGCCAGTGTCAGAGGCAGTAGAATTCGAGTCTTCCTGGCTCACAGATTGGCTCTCTACAACTAAGAAACAAAGCAATGAAGAAAGCATCAATTACAAAAAACTCTTCAGGGTTATTCCAAATACCTTTGCCATTTCAATTTAATTTAGAGCTAAACCTCTGAATAACTTCCAAGTGTGCATTTTTCATTTTGGTGGTTATCAGCCTTGCTAAAGTCTTATTGACCTAAAGACAACCCACAAATTTAAACCCTAATTTTACTCCATTCAAGAAGCAGAAAATACCTTCAAGTGTAATTTTAAATTAATAGTAAAAGGCAACATTTTTTATCCATGGAATAAAGAAAATGAACTCGTAAATTAGTATTTGATAGTGTCCATTTAAGAGACGTTAAATTACTTGAATCAAACTCTAATCATTCTAATCTGATATACTTTGCAGAGTACGTTAGCATATGTATATGTATATCCCCCAAGTATCTTCTGCTCTTATTTTCATAGAATACACACACATAAAACACACACACACACACACAATGTGCTAATGCTCACTACTCATAACAAACATTAAAAAAAAAAATCAGTAAACTAGGACTTCAACTGTGCTTCTTTGGACAAGTCCTTATTCAAACAATGCAGAATTTAAAGTCTCTCCATCCTATTTAATACCTACTAGGATCTTTGGTGTTTTAAAGTCAGAATCAACTAAGTTGACAAATTTTTCCATATGATAAAATAGTCAACTAATAGTGCTAATTAAGTGCTAATTTTTCTTATCAGATAAATGAATGAATTTAAAAGCTAAGCCATGTTTCTGGAATGCAAATTTCTGAAGGAAGTAGTTGTAGAAGTCAAACATTTTGACATGGTTACAAGTAACATTATATTTAATATAGCATTTCTCCAAAGAGCCTCCAAATATCTGAAACAGTAAGACAGCTGATAAATGTCAGCTTCATTGCATTTCTTCTGTGCCATAAGATCATCTTAGAGAGTTTGTTCAGTTTGCCCAAATCTGGAAGGCTTTCAATACTTTTTGGATTCCTTAGAACTCTGGGGAACAAGAGGCAGCAAATAAGATAATGAAAATTGTTGCAAGGTACAGAGAAAAGAGAACCAACAAGAGAAGGTATCAGAACACATGGGTTCTTGTTCAGTCACTTGGCAGAGGTTTTGGGACAATCAGTTCACCTCTCTGCACCAGTTTGCTTTCCAAAGTAAAATAAAAGGAAGGGATGTATATAACTGCCCTGATTATATTATAGGGCTTTTGTGAGAATTAAATGAGATAATGTATTCAGATTACCAAATGAGACAATGTAACTCTATTAATTGTAAAGCACTGTGCAAATGAAAGGTACTGTCACAAAATTCTAAAGAAATATACTTCAATTTGTACCATATATGCACTGCAAAACAATTTTTATGTAAATAAAATTATCGTAAGCCAAATGATAGTTTTTAAAGCATTCAAGGAAAGTAATTATTTAAAAGGAACCCTGTTGCAAAAATTTTATAAAGCAAAAAAGTCCTTTATAATGTAAAAATAAAAAATCACTTTACTTCTTTCTAAAACTTCAAATATCTATAAATTAAGAAGGGCAAATCTATAAATGAAACTTTTCTGTTATATTAATATTTTAGTTAAAAATCAACAAATATCTGTCATAGTCAAAATTTTAACATTAAGAAGTCTATTTAAATGACAAAATCACATATTATTAGGGCCTGAAGGGACCTTTTTAGACTACCTAATAAAAATTCCTTATTTTATAAATGATGAAAGTGAAATCAAGAATGAATTTATAATTTAGCTTTAAAGATTGAAAGTACCTCAATTATCCAATTCTCAAATACAAATTTGTTCCCATGGTTGGAAACAAGGCTTTTAAAAAACAGGATGAATAAAAATAATCTAACGAAATTATCACCAAACCCTGATGAAGAAAAAATTGGGGACAGAGGGGAGAGAAGGGCATATAAGCAATTTTTTAATTTTCTGCTTTAATTCTCTATTGTTTTTGCTTAATCTTCATGAGTAGGCACATTTATTTATGAACACTGTGGTAAAAGAACTCAAGTTTTTCAAGTACTTTACTAAAGAATGTTCTTGACCCTTCTAGTATGATAAAAAAAAATTCCATCATTTTATTTATGATAGTATGCAAGACCTGGCAATCTGCTAGCAAGTCACTATGATGATACTATGAGAAAAAAAAATTTTAAACTACTGAAATTTTTTCAAGTAGCCTCAAATCCTTTCCTTACATTTCTACATAAATGCTGTATCAGTAACAAAATCACTCCACCTCTTGTTGGTGACCCACATGGCCTGTTTTCACTCTGTGACTAGTCTGTCATCTTTTCTGCTTATCTATCTCCTTTATGCCACTTCTTCAAAAATTCTTCACTTATAGTAGCCTCCTCATGCCTACCACACTTACATATTTTAACTATTCATTAAAAAAATTTCCCCAAGGAGTTTTACCAGGCCACATTTTGTTAACCTAATTCAAGTTTCTATACCTACTTCAAAGTAATAGCACTATATTACTTTAAAAATATTTTATAATTCAAGGTTTACCAACTTATCTTGGCCTGCTACCTATTATTTTGAAATAATGAATCATTTTAATCAAAGTTTTTTACTACAACTGATATTCTCCCTCCTTATTTCTTGATGATAAAAATGATGGCAATGGATACTAAGTATAAAGGAATCAAAATTAAACTTTTTTTAAATATAAATTATGATGTACAAGTGATATTTTTGTTTGCCTTTAATAAGGGGAAAGTAGCATTCCGTAGACTTGATCACAAATTTTAGGATTTGTCTTAGTTCTTTTTCTACTGATTACACATGAAAAATCTAGGCTCACTACTTTTGCTTGTTAGAGTCTCAATTATCCAAGATAAGTAGAATCACAGGATTTAACATAAAAGAGACCTTAGAATCTAGCTAATCCCAAGACAGCCCCCACTCCCCCAAACACACAACTTTACAGACCAGGAAAGTAAGAGTCACTAACTCAACCAAGGTTATACAGGCAGTAGTAAGTAAAGCCAGAATTTGAAATCAGGTGCTGCCAAATGCAGTGTTCTTTCCTTTATACAATGGTGTTCCTCCAAAGGTGTCTTAGCTACTCCTAATTAAAGAAATTTCATTATCCAACTGTTTAGGGAAATGAAGACAAAAGCCAGAAGTTAATTAAAAAAAAATAAGGCATTCAATGGTAAAATCTAAAAAATAAAATTAAGTCTAAAAGAAAAATTCTAGATATAGAATATGTTTTCCTTCTTTTATATTTTTCATCTTGGATAACTGAGGTATGTTTCTATTTCCACACTTTACCTTACTACCTAACCCTATAGCATTAGGCTTTTTTATTTTCAGACTGTCAAAAAGTTCAATGAGAAGTGTTAGAAATTATAAAAATATGAAAACTAAAACAAGCTTCTAAGTATTTTTTATAAACTCAGGTGCATGATTCTAATAAGATAAACAAGCATTTGCAACAAGATCATATGAATTTCAGGCTGGAACAAAAAAAACAGCTGATAGCTATCAGTACATTCATTTATAGTCTCTTTAAAGGCTTGTTAAAATGAATTTTTTTTTTTAACTTGGAGGCTGGAGGAGGAAAATGAAGAGGAAAGGAAGAATGAGATGAAAATGAAGAACCAATGATAACAAAAATATATCTTAAAAACTCCTATATGCAAATCTCTAAAAAACTATATCTAAGAAACTATTAAAAATTAAGATCTAAAAGATTTTAAAATATCTAAAAATTATAAGATATACACTTTAAATACTATGCATCAAAATATGTCCACATAATGTTTTCTTTGCTCTTCAACTATACACAGAATCTTGGAGGTCAAAGAAAATGCAAACCATAGTAGCCCTATTAATTTAATAGCTAACAGCTACTGCTTGCAATTAGCATATAGCCATTAAAATTTTGTGGAATGTTTAGGTCTCATGAGTGCCGCTCATTGTTAGCAATATTTTGTACAGCTGTAGTGTTGTCAAGACCTAGTAATGTTCCAAGGTAAGACTGATCTCTAGGATCAAGCATTTGTTCAGGTCGAACTGGGTGAACTACATTTGTAGGCTGAGGAGTGAGAGTATATTTTTCCAGAAAAGCCAAATCTGTTGCTCGTGGATAATCTGTTGGCTGTGTCTGTGTAGAAAGGATGCCCTGGGAGGGTGGTGGAAGTGCGGTGGTATGGCGCACCATATCATTCTGAGAATCTGGCATCTGGACTGGAACCAATGTTACTGGAACACAGACTTCATTAGGTACATTTGGTAACATCGTTTTGGATTCTGATTGATATTTAGGCTGATCCATATATTGTTTAGTTTCTGTTTGGTAACCTTTCCCATCAGAAGCATACTCTATTGGTAAGGATACAAGTTTCTCCTCGGAAGTAGTTAGTGATTCATCTGGAGACTTTATTCCATGCACATGGTCAATGTGGTACTTTAGTTTGTCCTTCCGCTTAAATGTGGCATTACAATGCTGGCAGTTGAAGGGGCGAGCATCAGAATGAATAACCATGTGTTTTGTTAAAGTTTTCTTAATTCTAAAAGACTGATTGCAAATTTGACATTTGTAAGGCTTTTCACCTATAAAGAAAAAAGATAATAGTAAGTGTAAAATATAAATTTGTAAAATGTGTGTACCAAATGAATTTGTACTCTTCTTAGTAAATCTTGTTTTGAAGTTTTTAATGATATAGCTAATTGTCAATACAAATTGATATGCTTTTTCTTGCATATTTTTATTTTCCTTTCCAACCTACAGATCAGCAAGGGGCCCTTTCAATTATCACTACCCCCAACCCAAAGAATATGTTAAACAGGGAGGGTAGTTTAGGCTGCTTCTTTTGATCTAAATAATTTATCTCCAGTCTCAATGGACCAATCAGAAAAGAGGAATGGAACTTCCATTTGTTTTGGAATCAGGTTCTTTTACTACTGGTTCATTATTTTATTTAAAGTACTAAAAGTTGCTTAACAGATATATCCATAACTAAATAAGAATAACAAAAACTGTTTTCCAAGTGATTTTTGCATTGTTTGCTAAGTGGGATTAGCTGTGAGAAACTGTTCAAAAGGAAGAAGGAAGATATTTCCAAAAATAGTCAGCATAGTCAGAGAAAGGTCTTCTATATCAGTGGTGTCAAACTCAAAAAGAAATGGAACTCCCTAGGGTAGGTGGCATAAAGACTTTGAAAAACCACATATTATAACATTATGTTTAATTATGTTTTTATTTAAAATTTTCCATTTATATTTTAATCTGGTTAGGCAACACACTCTTTCAACTCTTAAAAAAGTGTTCAATTTTATAAACATAAAATCAAATATGTTGATATGATTTATGTGCCACACCAGTAATGTCAAAGTCAAAGAGAAAAGGAATGGGATAGACTAAATTGGGATCTCTGTGGCCTGCTACTGCCTTAGAAAACATTTTTGTTTTGTTGTATTTTTATTTATTTTGTCAAATAATTCCCAATTACATTTTAATCTGGCTCATGCCACCAGGGCAGGTGTTTCGACACCTCTGTCCTACATGGATGCAACTGAATCATCATGTTTCCAACTGGTATTCAGTTCTGTCTTATGTTATTTAAGCCTATGCTGCGTACCCCTCACAGATATAAAAAATTCTTACTAGTCTCTAGATAATAATACTCTTTGTATAATTTTAAGTCCCCAGATTAAGCATCTCTATTCTATATTCTTTTATCCCCAGCACTTAGCACAGTGTTTTACACATAGTAAATGCCTAATAAATGCTTTATTTATTCATTCACTCTATATGACCTCACAGGAATTCTCTCCAAGTTCTTTACATCTGTCAAGAAAAAGTCCACAAGTGCTCATTTTCTTGGCCTAGTCAGTGTTAAGAATAATGGTAACATCACAAGTGTAACATTTTATTACTAGCGCTATTTCGGCATGGCAATATTATTAGATTTGCCTTTAAAAAAGACCAAGGCCTACCACATTATTATCATTTTTCTGCTGTATGCATAATAGTTCCCCCTCCCCATTTTTTTATGAAATCCTATTATTTTTCTCCCCAAATTTAGCAATTAAGTTGTGTCCAATTCTTCATTTGAGGTTTTCTTGGCAAAGACACTGGAGTGACTTGCTTACTATTTCCTTCTCCAGCTCATTTTATAAATGAAAAAACTGAGGCAAATAAGATTAAGTGACTTATAGCACTAGCAAGTAGGTGTCTAAGACCAAATCTGAACTCAGGTTTTCCTGATTCGAGAATTGGCGCTCTTCCCACTGAACCACCTAGCTGCCTATAACAATGGAATAGCTAAGTTCAAATCACAGATTTAAAAAAAGTGTGAGAGGTGTTTGAAATTTAGCAAAAGCCACATGTAAAAGTAAAGATCAGTTAAGGAATACAATGTAAGAAAAAAGGTCCAACATTATATATTTCAGGAAATGGTATCACCTTAAGTTCTATGAAAAAAGGAAAATAGGAAGCGATTTTTGAAAACTGAAATCAGCATTCTCCCAATGACAGCAGCAAAAGCCATGACTGGTCAGCAGCATTACAAAGTACACAACAAAGCATCCTCCAAACCTGAGGATACAGGCAAAGCCATAAGATCTACTTTGCACTGATTTTTAAAAAGGAATATAGTAAAAGAAGCAAACGGCTAACACAGAGGTCTAAGGAATCCCTTAAAAATGGGTAAAAAGAAGAATCATAAAAAGACACTTTGAAAAAACAGCAGAATAAAGAAAAGTGGCAACTGAAAGAGAAATATACATTGGAGAGAGAATAACCCACCAACCAATTTTCTCTCTGCAAATCTTTTTCGTAATACCATTGTGAAAAACTGAAGATATATAACAAAAAATAAAGAAGACCATAATGTAGGCTGTTCAAGCTAATGATGTTAATGCAAAGACAAAAGTCTCAATTGGAATATGAATTATAATTGAGAAAAGTATGGTTTCCATGATCAGGCTTCATTCTTGATTAAAATACACATAACCTACCCATTAAGTTTTACCTGAATGTGTCCTAAAATGCATTTCCAGACTTGATTTGCCTTTAAAAATTTTCTTACAAACATCACACTGGTGAAATGTTGCTTTATATCTAAGAAGTAGAAAAAAGGTTACATTAAAATTTTTCCCAATTAGAGTTTAATAGAGTCATGGCAAAAACGTAATAATTTAGACAGCAATCTTCTGAATGTTCATATTATTAAAATATAAAAGCTAGGGTGCAGAGGAAGGTAATTAGAGTAGGCCTTTACTTTCTAGGTATTCCTCTTAGGAAATGCCTATGAAGGGTTCACAGTCTTCGAAAAACTTAAATTAAGAAACAAAGCACTGCTACAAAAATGAAAGGAGAGACAAAGATGAAGAAAAAATAGCTCTTCTTCTCAAGCACTAAAACTTTTCAAAGTCATGTACCTACTTCATATTGCCCCTCGAATTAAGTGTTAACTAATATTTATTTTCTTTAAAACTCTCCACTAATTGGTCTATCTTTTCCAATCTGGTTCTATCTCATGGCCCATACCAAATATATTTGTAAGGCTTGAATTCTTCTAGCCCCTAAATTCAGACCTCCCATTTTCCTATGTACGTAAAATGAGCCTCCATCTCCTCAATAATTATTCTTTATATTGAAACCCAAAGCCTAAATCTTTAAAAGGCTATCAGCATTCTTCTTCAAAATATTCTGATGACTAATAATATTTATATGGATAAACAGAGTGCACCAAAGTCTTAGTGCAGTTTCAAGCTATCAAAGCTGAAAATTGCACTAAGGCTTTTGGGATGCCCTATGTTTGTGTAGACTTAGATTTATCGCAATTATATTATTTGACATCTGAGAAAACATATGATACATATACTTTATAATACATCCTCAAAACAAAGAGCCAAGAACTTTATCATAACTCAAAATCTGTTCTCTGACTTCCGTCAAACCTGGATTTTATCATAAAGTCAGTATTACATCATATTAGAGCCTTCTTAAAAATGACGTTTTAAATATTCAATATATTTTTCCAGAGAAAGATTCAATTCAACAAATATTAAGCAACTGTGTGCAAGGCACTGGGTACATGACAGAAATAGAGACAAATTAGATCCCTTTCCTCAGGGAGCTTACAATCTTCTCCCGGGGGATGATAACAGATACACCTAGGTAATTTGAGGAAACGGGGTATGAGGAAAGAGGGATGTGTTTCACAGAGGAGGACGGAACCAGAACCAAATCCTAAAGAGAAGAATTCTGAAAAAGAGGCTTGAAGCGGTGAATCTTACTCATGACAAACAGCCTCTTAAATACAGAGGACACAGAAGGAATGCAGAGTTCAGAGAACAGTTGGCTCTCTAGTTTGGCTTACATGCAGAATATATGATGGAAAGTAAAGTAAGATAAGGATCCAAAGAGAAGGTGAAGTGAGATTTGGCTGAAAAATGTGTGTTTTATCCTAGAGGCAAAGAAGGTTTCAGAGCAGAGAACTGAATTGACATGGTCAAAACTGCACCTTAGGAAAACTTTTTGACAGTTGTGTGAGGTATGGATAGGAAAAGAAAGAGCATGAAAGCAGGGAGACCAATTCTGAATTTCTTATAAAAGTCCAGTCAAGAAGGGATAAGGGCATCCCTGGGAGCAGAAAGAAGAAAATGAGGCAAAAGATATCACAGAGGCCAAATTAAGGAGTTTTGGACATGACCGAATCTAAATCAAGGAAGACTCTGGGTGACATGAGGATGATAGTATCCTCAATTGAAGTAGTTTAACAGTTTAAGATGAATAATAGTGCACTCCATTTTGAATCTGCTGAGTTTAATGTGATGTTACAAAAAGAACTGACAATTACAAATTATATGTGTGTATCTGAGTGTATGTATACAAGTATATATACACACACACATATATATTCATACACACACATATACAGATACATACTTACATCTAGACATAATTTAATGCATATATAAAATTTCTTTTGAGCCTCATGACAATCCTGAAAAGTAGGTACAAGTACATGATGAGGAAACTGAGGCACAGAAAAATTAAGGGTCTCACTAACTGCGGGACTGCGGACAAGTATCAGAGGTAGGATATAAATCTAGACCTTCTGAAGGACAAGTTCAATAATCTGTTTCTTATCCTATGGTATGTCAAAGTAGAGATGTCCATTAGGCATTTGGTGATCATAGGATCTAGAGTTCAGAAGAAAGGGCTAGACACAAAGATGTGGTGACCATTTGCAGTGGTAGTAAATGACATAACCAAAAGAAAGCATATAGAACAAAAACAGAAGACAGCACAGGACAGAGCCTTGGAGGATATCCATTCTTAACATAGGACAATTAAAATGAATACAACCAACTCTCAGTAGTAAAGAAGATCAGGAAGACCATGAATAAATGAAATTAAAAAAACAATACCCAGATGGCATAATGAACAAAGCAATGGACTTAAAGAGCTAGGAAGTCTTGAGTCCAAATTTTGTGTCAGACACTAGCAGTATGACAAATCATTTAACTTATCTCAGTCTCAGTTTTCTCATTTGTAAAATAAAAAGAACATCTACTTAAAAGTTGTGAGAATTAAATGAGATCATATATGTAAACACTTGCAAACTTTAAAGCGCTATATAAATATTAGTTTGTAATCTACATTTTTAGAACTATAAACAAAGCAAAGAGAAAAAAAGACTGATAAACTTTACCTTGATTCTTCTTTCTTTCCTACCCATTTTTTTAATAAATTCAGTCAGACTGGTCTATTTTCCAACTTGAGAACAAGTCCTACAATGTGTGCCCTCAAGGATACTACTCACATCTGTCTGAGATGCCCTCACCCTCACCTCCAACTGTTGTAACTGGTTAGATGCTTCATCACATATTCAAGCACACTGCAACTCTTCTCTAATTGCCCTTTGTCTTACTTGGATCTTACATTTTATTTTCCTTAGTTTTTACTTCTGATAAATTTTTATTCTGGCTTATAGTATAGTCATATACATTTGATCTATTCTTCTAAGACTGTATACCTCTGCATGGATCCTATTGATCTTCACTATTTCCCTTAAAGCACTTATATACTGTGTTTTGCATATAGCATATTTTAAATTTGCTGCTAATAAGTAGTTTTGTGAACAAAGAATTTAACAATATTTATTAAAATATGCAAGATATTGTGCTAAGTTCTGGGGATACAAACATGAGAAGCAAAACATGGTCTTAAGGGTGGTTAAAACATACACAAGTTAACTATAATATTCAAACGATTAATACATAGGAAAGATCGGAGTAGCATGAGAGATATGAGGAAAGATGGATCACTTTTAGCTGGGGGGCAGTTAGGGAGAGAAAAAGTAGGGCAGACGTCATGATGGAGGTATCACATGATTTAGGTTTTTAAGAAAGGTAAGATTTCCGCCGGATAACTGGTCACTGAACTACCAAAATTAATGACTTCCCTAATGTGACCAATGTGAAAAGCTGCAGATTTTTACTTACTTTTGCCATACTTTCTCACCAAGGTGAACACTTTTATAATGAACAGTGAGGTGATCCCTGCGGCCAAAACATTTTCCACATTCTTCACATTGATGAGCTTTTTCACCTTGAAATAAGGAGTCAAACAAAATCATAATCAGAATGCAGTAAATATTCTATTTCTTTCAGAAATAGTTTTTTGTTTGGTTTTTTTTTAAATCACAATGTTGATGAGAAAGATGCCAGGAATTAAATAAAGCATCAGAATTTCAGCCACTTTTTATTCTCGGATATACTCCCTTCTACTCTTCACTCAAACTTCTTCCAAGAATTTATGTTTATTTTCCTGGTTATAAATCTTCTCTCCACTTGGAGAAGAAGGAAGGCACAGACTCTTGTTGGAGACTTCAAATATCACCTTTTTAAGTAATGGAGTAAGATAACTGAGATTACTTCAAAACTCAGTTTTCCAACCCCTGTGGATATTTTTTAAGCAACAAGAACTACAAAATGTAAATTAACACCATAAGAAGAAACTATATAATTTAAAATGGGGACCTGAACATTTTCAGATCTTTGTATTCTAATTTTAAAATGATTTTTCACCCTTGGGGATTTCTTACATTCCCAATGAGCCAAAATACAAATAGTAATTAAATTCTAGATATCTTTGCCTTCTTAATATTTTTAGGCCTAATGGTTTTCAAAACTCATGCCTGACCAAAATGCACAAGCTAGCATTAAGAATTTAGAAATCAAATCCTAGGGCTGCCACTACAAATGCATGAAGAAATCACCAATTCCTTAGCATCTCTGATAAGTGGTGATGATAACAATAGCAACCTACCTCATGGAAATGTTCTACGATATAACTATTGATTATAGCATATTTTGACATGTACATTATGTTTATAATAATAATAATCACCTGTTCTACTGTGCTCATAGTTGGCTCTCTCCCATTACTGTACGCACAGAGTTGGCTCTCTTAGCACTTCCTGAACATCAATCTGAGAGGAAAATATGAGAGAAATCCCCAGAGTTTGAAAATTATAAATACAGTGTGAAGATCTGAAATTGATCAGGGTTACTACAAAAGAACCCTTTTCCACAAAGAGGGCTTCAAACACTCACTATGACATGAAAATCTCAAATGGCTTACCCTCCTCCCCATTTCTCCTAGAACTCAATTATCCCTCCAACATATCAAAGTGTAAAATATAATCTTAGTCTTTCCAACTAAGACATCACCAACTGTAGGTATTCCACTTAAGCCTGCAGAATACATGGAACACCAACGTCCAGAACGTTGACTTTTAATACTAAAACATCATTTCAAATAGATGAGTCCAGATTCTAGAAAGCTTCAGTATAAATTTAAAATATAAATTTTTAAATGAGTCATTATGAATACATAATCGCAATATTATTTCCCTTACATTTGCCTTACAAATTTTTAAAAATCATTATTACAAGATACTGCCTACCTGAATGTATTTTTTTGTGTTTTGTAAGATGGTCATGACGAATAAATGTTTTTCCACATTCATCACATTCATATCTCTTATCATCATGATGGACTCGCAAGTGAAGTCTAAATATGAAGATGAATACTGAATTTATATTGGTGTGAGAATAAAAAAATAATAAGCTCTGAATAATATAAAGTCTTCTCTCAAATATACATAGATTATCAGTTTTGTATCTATGACTCATGGTATTCTCCCTACCACCACACAACGAGGTACAAAGTTTGCTACCTCTTTTCCTACAACGTGTCCCCTACTACTTTTCCTGGGCTACTTTACCCTGCCCACCAAGCTTTTTAAAGGTAGTATTCCTTACCACCAGGTCTAGAGGTAGTCAGAAGTAGGACTAAACCATGAAAAGAGGTGCTTAGGGGCCAGAATGAATAAACACGGGCTATACAAAGCACACCATATGCCAAATAGTAAAGTAAAAAATTCTGAGGTTATCATTTCTTTTGGAAAATACAGAAAATGATCATTCCCCTTCCTTTTAAAACCAACTGTATTTCTTACTAGTGGTCATGTTGTTTTTTTTAAATAAGTTTTTACAGATCTTTTCTATTTCTTACATCATCATAGAATGCCATGTATCCCTCTCTTCCCCCAAGTATTTACCTTTATGAAAACCATATTTTACTACATTTCACATAACTTATTTTATACACATGCTAGGATAGATTACAGACAATTTGAGGAACTTTATTCAAATTACAAACAAATGTGATTTATGGGAAGAAAAGAAACACTACCTCCTGTTAGATAAATTACTAGAATAAATTTTTCTTGTTACTTTTAGCACAAAAAATAAATGAAGTTAATGGATGAAATACCTGAAATCATATCATTTTTATTTTCCTTAAACTGGATAAAATTCAGAGATGATAAAAAGGAAACAATTTTAAAATGCTGTCTTAAAAGACTTACAACAGTATTAGTAAAGCACAGATATATGTTTATCTTCAAATTTCTTCTAGCTATTTACCACCATCCCTGACCTCTCCAAAAACTCTCTCATAGAAATGAATTATAAATATATTAGCCTCATGTAAAAGGCAGATGGATCATGATTAAACAAGGCACAATTTTCTGAAATTAAGAGAATGGAGAATATTTCCTAAAATGCAATATTATCTACTAAATAAAAGTCAGAAAAAATCAACATGGAAAGTCCAACAGATTTATTAAGTTCACTGTACATGAAAAAGCTTTATTAACTATGCACATATACACAAGTATATGTATACATATATTATAGGTTTATATATGTATACATACATTTAAATATAATTTACCTAGAATAGCACTTCTAGCATAGTAGGTTCTACAAAGTTATGAAACGGAAGGCTGATCCATGTTCAAAAACCTGTATACACAACTAAGACAATCATGTCCCATTGAGTGCTCGAGAAATGGTTTTTGTTACAGTTAGCACAACAATGAAAAGATATATACACAAATACATACACACACACACACAGATTGGTGACAATTTTTTCTTGATATTATACATATAAAAATTGGCTTCACTTTACCTGTATGAGCTTCCATGGCGAAAACTCTGCCCACAAATACTACACAGATGTGGTTTTTCTCCACTATGAATCCTCAGATGTTCTTTTAAAGTAGTTCTGTATTCAAAAATAATGCAACATCATTTAATACCATTTAATAATATTGTTTGTCAGAATCTCTGCTTTAAAAAGTTTAAAGAAAATAAGATTTTGACATAAACAGTTTAGGGTCTGTTATTACAGAAAGCTTAAGAATCCAATCTATTAACCAACTATTCTATCATAATATTTATGATGAATGTTAACAGTTACAGTACATGTAAATAATCTTTACATGCATAAAGATGTACTAAAGCAAGATGATATGAGGTGTATAATAAAATGAATAAACAACCCTCTCTTCTGACTACTAGCACAAATATTAGTTTTGTCATTACCAATGGCTAGTTTATGAATCCTATTAAATGAAGTAACTACTGTGAGACTTGAAAGATTACAGATGAAGATGTATCAACAAATGGAAACAGTTCTTCAGGTCTTACTTGGTACATCACTGTGTAGATCTGATACTAGATAGGACTCATCCATCTTTTTATTAAGATAATGATCAAAGAGAAGAGGTATTACTCCAGGTTTAACTCAGGAGCAATCAGGGGGTACAACTGTAGAACATTAGGCTGAACCATTTTTTTTTATATATTTGTGATATCTTTTCCCTTGTTCAAAATTTCTAAAAATCACCTGAGTACAGGGATATGCTGATAAACATTTAACAACAGGCTATGAAAACACACGACACACTTTTTTGTTTAAACTGCATTATTAACATTGCTTGCCGTTGCTTTGTGAAATACAGATAATCAACAAAACAATAAATCAAGTTCACACTGAATATGTAACAATCAGCACTCCAAACCCTGTACGAGCTGGTTCCAGCACACCCCTGCACCCAGGGATGCTATTCTCTTAAGGCAGTGAAGAAAGTCAGGAATCATGGGAGAGTGTACTAGTTTGAACATCTCTCCAAGCCAAAAATGGCCTGAATACCAATTAACATTAAATTGCTTTTGGCATGCTTGAATCTAAAGTTGAAGAGTATATTTCAGTATTATTTTTTTTTCTTCTACATAAGTCAACAAGCATTAAGCATTCTGGTCAAACACAAAGAGAATCACTACCAGTTATGAACAGTCACTGAATGATTTTTGCCCGCCAAAGCAACTCACAAAAACCATCCAAGAGAGTTGATATACCCTGACAGAGTCCAAATTAAAACCAACAAAATAACAGATGCTTGAAGTACTAAACGAGCAGCTAAAAACTGCTCTGTATTTCAAATGCTGAAGGGAAATCTGCCCAAGTGCTTTAGACCTTTATGTGCAAAGTAGAAAAGCCAATAGGGAACAAGAGAAAACAAAGGAGACAAGTTCTGCTGTAGCCTTGTTCTCTTCCCAAAGGCATAAAAAGTGTAAGTAGCCCATAGTGAGGAGCGACAGAGATGTAATGATTCGTGGTTGGGAAAAGGTGAAGAATGGGTCAGGGGAGGAAAGTGTTGAGAAAAAATAATTAAAAAACAGGATATTTGGTCCTTTCTGAAATTACTGTTTGCAATGTTTGTTTCGCTACATACAGATAGTATATTCCTGTATGAAGGAAGCAGGTAGTTGGCTCAGTGGATAGAGTGCTGGGCCTGGAGTCAGAAAGACCTGAGTTCAAATCTGGCCTCAGACATTTACTAGCTATGCGACCCTGAGCAAGGCATTTAATCTCTGTCTGCCTTAATCCACTGGAGAAGTAAATGGCAAACCACTCCAGTATCCTTGCCATAAAAACCCTTGCGAACAATATGCTCCACAGGGTCACAAAGAGTCAGACATAACTGAATGACTGAACAACCACAAATATATTGATTAATGCCATTCTTCATCCATAATAATATTTAAAGAAAGATTTTTCTTAATCCAAAGCATCAAAAGATCAATTACAGAATTTTAGAGTTTTAAGTGCCCCAAAAATCACCTAGTTCAACCTGCACTTGAACAGGAGAGTCTTTCATACTAAGCTTGACAAGGGTTAATCAAACACTGCTTAAAGACCTTCAATGAGAAAGAATTTACTCCTGCCCAGGCGACCCAGTCAACTCTTGGACAACTCTGCTAGTGTTTCCTTACTTTGGGGTGAAATCTTTCTCTCCAGCTAATTCCATATATGTATTGTAATGCAACCATCAGAATAAATACAATCCTTCAACACGATTGCCCTTCAAATCAATGAAGATGTTGATCTTCCTCTCACTACTCCAAAAATATCCCAAATAATTACTGTTTTCCACAATAAAATTCTTCAAATAATTTCCCAATGACATTATTTTCAAAGCCTTCAACATCATGATCAGATTCTGCCTTATCATTATCTTTCCAAAACTATGGTACCCCTAATTTTAGACAATACATTACAGATGTGGAGTGACCAGTGTGGAATACAGTACTCCCATAGTCTTACATACTATACCATTCATAATGTAATCTAATGCTGCAACAACACCTTCAGCTCATACTGAACTTGTAGCCCACTAAAAGTCCTAGACCCTTTTACCAAATGAATAATGGTCTCCCCAAACCTTTGTAAAGTCCTACATGAGTTCAAAAAACTCACTCACCCAAATATTCATCCTTATTAAAATCTGCGCACTGTTTTAACCTGTCAAAAGCTTTCTAGATCCTATCCCATGCCCCCATGCATTTTGTGTGAAATGAAAATTTTATAACCATACTAGTTAGGCCTTTATCCAAGGAATTATTAAAAATGATAAAAAGTACAATGACCAAACCATATCACCAAGGGAACTCTACCGGA
Source organism: Bettongia penicillata ogilbyi (assembly GCA_023548195.1). NCBI lineage: Eukaryota > Metazoa > Chordata > Mammalia > Diprotodontia > Potoroidae > Bettongia > Bettongia penicillata. The sequence continues at coordinate 965,219 of JAJHZJ010000702.1, forward strand.
CCTTTTTCATAATAATAAATTCACTTATATTTTGATCCAGCCTTTCAGTGAGCAATTATCTGGTCTTCTAAAGAAACAATTCATTCAACTTCTACTGACATTTGGATCTAAACCCAGTAATTTAGATTCAAGGGAAAGGGGAAAGGAGACAGAGAGGAGAGAATAGGGAGAGTAAAAAAGGGGAAGGTGGGGAGAGAGAGAAAAAGAGACAACCAAAAAGTACCCAAACACCAAAGTGCCAAAGAAAGAACTATAGTCAGAGAAAAAAGGCAGCACTAATAATTAAAATAATAATCAATAAATTCAATTTACACATAAAAAATATATGCTTTTCTAATCATTACCCACTTCAATAATTCCTTTCCTATAGAACATGTGGTCTATACAGAAATAATAATTTATCATTGGCAATTCTCTATTCTGAAAATTCTAAAACATGTGACTAACAATTTTTTTTTTTGTCCCGGACCTTAAATTTCATATTGTAGAAAAATCTTTATTGAGGAAGTTCCTCATCCTATTATCTCTTGGGCAGCTACGTGGTACCACAGTACAGAGAGCACTGGGCCTAGAATCAGGGAGACATGAGTTCAAATATGTGGAGTTAGTTATGTGGAGCCAGTCACTTAACCTCTGTTTGCCTCAATTTCTTCATCTGTAAAATGGGGATAATAATAGCACCTACCTTGTAGGGTTGACACAAAGGATTAAGTGAAATATTTGTAAAAAGTACTTAGTAGAGTGACCTAGAATAGAGTAGGCATTATATAAATGTTACCTATTATCAATACTGCTACTTAATTATAGCCTTTCTCTTTTATAGCTATAGACAACAGACTTTGTCTTTTCATTGGCTAGAGCTTTTTCTATTCCATCAAAACAAAGTTTCAGTAATATATATAAATAATACCCAGTCACCACAGTGAATTAAGAAAAAAAATCAAAATTAATCTTGGTGCAGGGGTCAAACAATTCAGTTTACAACACCAGTGTTATTATTGATCACACTAAGAATTCAATGAATAAATGATATTTCCTGTACATGTCATTTAATCACAAAATTTTAAGGAGTTCTACCCACCCATAAAACCACTTAGGTGATCTAGGGCATGAGTTTCTAGGAAGCCACTTCTGCCACGCCATATTGCAGTCCTGTTACTACTGAGGCAGCGTTAGCTAACTCTTTACAGCTTCTCTAAGACAGGACATAATCTGTAGGTAAAGAGAAATTACACTAGAATTGTAATTTTTTGAGGACGTTTGGAAAAAAACAAATTATATTCTTATGTTGTCACTCTTACTTCTGTCTCCTGTCTAGTATGTTTGAAAAGTAGAGTTAAGAGGTGAAGAAGGAACTGTGCCAGCAGATGGTGCTGTTAAAGAAGGCATAACAAAATGCTATAATGGAGACACAAAAATGGAACTCACTATGGGTGACAGAAAAGTTGCAAATTAAATCCTATTTACTGTGGTAGGCCACTTTTTTCCTCTGGGTTTGTTTCCTTACCTGTAAAATGAGTAATAGACTAGATAATCACTAAGCTCTCTTCCAACTCTAAAGCCTGGGATCCATTCTATGATACTTTTATCACTGACTTGTAGAATAATAAATCTTTATTTTAACTTTCACTTTTGAGCATTCATTGACTAATAATAATAGGGAAGACACCATGGAACACTTGAAAGAACACTGTCTCTGGAATTAAAGGACCTGAGTTCAAATCCCACCCCTGACACTGCCTGTGACCTTGAACAAATCTCAACTTCTGTAGGCCTCATTTTCCTCATGTATCAAATAAGGGGATTGGACTAGACGACTTCTGGGGTACCTTTACAGTTGTAGATTTATAATCTTGTAGTCCTAATAAACAAACAGAAAATCTGGTTTAAAAAAAATACTGAAATAGCACTTTAATGTGGAATAACGATTAGATTTGCTCTGCTTGGCCCATAGGGAAGCATGAGGAGCTTAAACTTAGAGAGGTAGGATTCAGGCTCAAACAAGAAAAGTTTTTCTAATAATTAGAACTGTTCAAATGTGGAATGAAAGTCTTCTCTCAAAATTCAAATATTTTCAGGCATAAAATGCATAAATCAGTGCAACCTAATCGTAGAACCTGAGTTGGAAGGGACCTCCAAAGTTCCAAAGTCCAGTCCAACCCATACCTAAACAAGAATCTCCTTTTACAATATATCCAAGGGATCATCCAGCCTTTGCTTGAAAAATGCTAAAAAAGCATAGTGCTTTGTTTATAGTAAGTACTAACTAAATAAATGCTTTTTCTCACTTATTCATTAAGAGGGAATCCTACCTCTCAAAGCCATAAATTCCACTTTTGCAGAGCTGTCAGTATACTTTTTATTGTTCCATTAAATATAAATTTGCCTCTGCAATTTCCACATGATGCTGCTAGTTTTGCCTACTCTGAATAAACAGAACAGCCTTAGTCCATCTTCCACCTGATGTTCCCTCTAATATTGAGATAGCTATCATATACCCCATAAGTCTGATCTCCTCCAGGTTGAACAATACCAGTCAATGGTCAGAGGGCATAATCTTGGCTCTTCACCATTCTGCTTGACCTCCTGCAAATGTTTTCCATCTTATCACTGTCATTTTCTCAAATCACCATTAGCCATATTTTTCTGAGTATTATAATATCAAATTGAGGTGACGTCTGTAGATAACACCTCACCTTTCTCTTACTGATTTTCCACATATAAAACAAGTCCACTTTCTCTTTCCACCATGAGTACATTCTATGTGTCGTTTCAAATTTCCAGTATCATTGAACTGGCGACCACAGATATCACATGGAAATGGACCTAAAATACAGAGAGAAAAGAAAATTTATTTACTTAAGTTAAATGAAAGGATACTAAAGTAGGTATACTTTTGCGTATAGGGAACAAAGAGGTAGGATGGAGAAGTGAAGAGAACACACAAAAAGTTTTAACACATTAACACAGAAATTCAGTTAATATTTTTTAAAGAATACTAGTAATTTAAATCATTGCTCTGGATTTAAGTAAAGAAAATTTTAAAATCTCACATCTTAGGTTTTACAATTTAATTTCAATTTTTAAAATACTTTTGTCAAAATTATTTTTGTTGGAAAAAATGTCCAAGATGTCTTGATCCTAAAGTAGTTTGGTAAATTTCAACGGTATTATCAATAACCAATCAATAAATATTATGAGGCTACTAGATTCCAAGGCACTGGGCTAGGTGCCAGGAATATACTTACAGAAAATGAAGAGATTACATCCTAATTAGAAGCTTATCATGAAAGAACTACATCCAGAGTATAAAATATATAGAATAGTATTCCATAATAGAGAAATAGCAATATCAAGAAAGGGAGGAATCTAATGGAATGCAGCAGGGTTCTGGATCTGTCAGTCAGTTAGCAATACATTTATTAAGCACTCAATATATGCCAAGCAGTTTGCTAAGTACTAAATAAAAGAAAAGCAAAAATATGAGGTTCCCATCCTCAATGAGCCCGCATTCTAATGGGGGAGACAATACACAAACAGATATCTACCTACAGGATATATACAAATTAAGTGGCAGAAAATATCTTAGAAGGAAGACAGAAGTCAGAGTGGAGATGGGTGAAGTGGGACGAACATGACCAGAAAGTCTCTTGTAAAAGGTGGGACTTGAAAGAAGTCTGGGAAGTCATGGTGAGAGGCAAAGATAGAAGAGCATTCCAAGTATGAGAGACATCCACTGAAAAGATACAGAGGAGGGAGACAGAGTGAAAGAAATAGCAAGAGGGAAGGAGCTGCTGGATCGTAAAATAAATGGCGGAAAGTGAAGTATAAGACTAGAAATATAAAAATGAAAAGTTGCTGTGAGGGACTTTAAAACATTTTTTTCAATTAAGCATTTATTTTCCTTCTCACCTATTTAATTTTTTTTAGCTTTTAATGGCTTTTTGAAATAATTTTCCCCCAATTACATGTAAAAATAATTTTTAACATTCTTTTTTTTTGAGTTCGACATTCTCTCCTTTACTTCTCTCTGAGACAATAAGCAATTTGGTACAGGTGATACATGTGTGATTATATAAAACCTATTTCTATGTTAGTCATACTGTAAAAAAAAAAACATAGACCAAAACCAAACCCACCAAAAAAAAGTGAAAAATAGTATGTTTCCATCCGCATTCTGACTTCAGCATTTCTCACAATGAGTCCTTGGGAACTGTCTTGGATCAGTGTATTGATAAGAACAACCAGGTCATCGCAGTTTATCATCATACTTGGCTGTTCTGGGTACAGTTTTCTCCTGTTCTGCTCACTTCACTCTGCATCAGCTCATGTAAGTTTTTCCAGGTTTTTCTGAAAGCATTCTACTCCTCATTTCTTAGAGTACAAATTGTCAGCCCTTCCCCAACAGATGGACATCTCAATTTCCAATTCTTTGCCAACACAAAAAGAGCTGTTATATTTTTTTTCTAAAAATAGGTCCCTTTCCCTTTTCTTTTTCTCTCAGACTTAGCTGTTTTCAAAGGGTATGTACAGTTTTATAGCCTTCTGTGCACAGTTACAAATTGTTTTCTAGAATGGCTGGATAATGCACTAATAGTGCAGTAATGTCCCAATTTTCCCACATCCCCTCCAATATTTATTATTTTCCTTTTCTGTCATTCTCACCTACTTTAAAAACAAACAAATAAAAAACCTCTTGTAATAAATACGCATAGTCAAGCAAAACAAATTCCTATGTTGGTCATGTCCAAAAAAATATAAAATCCTTTCCTGCTAAATCCATTTCTTAATCCCTTTCAAGCTTATGGTTTGTTCTGCTTATGATTAATTCTCATTTCAACCTGTGTCACAGTGAGGAACAAATGAGATATTCATAAAGCACTTAGCACTGTGTTTGGCACATACTAGACACTATAATAAATGCTTATTCACTGCCTTCTTTTCCTCTTCTCTCTCCTCTTTTTCTCTTCTTTTCCTTTCAAATAAAGGCATTTTTTCACCTGAGCTGCCCAACTCACATGAAAGTGAAGTCCAAGGGATACGCATTCTCCCCACCCTTTCCTTTTTGGCAGATTTCTACTTCCACTCTCCAAATATATGAAATGTTTCCCCACTCTATTCTTCCCTGGGGTATCCTTCTTTTCCTTCTCTTTCCTTTTCTCTTTTAGGATCATCAAAACAAAACAACTCCTAGGCTCTTTGTGTTATTTAACTGTCTCTATGATCCTTGAAGATATTAGAGTTCTGAGAGGACACTTTTATCACCACACCCCTCCATCAGAATGGAAATTTCATCCTTATATAATTCCTTTTTCTTTTATGTTTATCTTTTTATGTTTCTACTGAATCCTGTAAATAGTAGGTTATTTTGGGTTTTAAATCTCAAATCTTTTTGATCTTTGGGAATATCATAGTATGACTTTCCCCCCTTTATGGTGATAGCTGCTAAATCTTGTCTGATACTGACTATTAATCTCCTTAACACTCAAACTTTCTTTTGGCTTGCCTGCAGTATTTTTTTTTTAACCCAGAAGCTCTTATTTTGACTATGACACTCTTGGGAGCATTCATCTGAGGGTTTCTTTTAGGAGGTGATAGATTCTTTCTGTTTTCATTCTGCGCTCTTATTCTAATATGTCTAGGCAATTTTAATATTTCTTAAAATATTATATCCAGGCTTATGTTTTGGTCCTAACTTTCGAGTTGTTCAACAATTCTTCATCTGTTTTCCGGACAGCTAGGTAGCACAGTGGATAAAGTTCTTGGCCTGGAGTCAGAAAGAAATGAATTCAAATCTAGCCTCCAATACTTATTAGCTGTGTGACCCTGGGAAAATCACTTAACCCTGTTTGTCTGTTTTCTCATCTATAAAATGAGGTGTAGAAGGAAATGGCGAACCACTCCAGTATCTTTGCCAAGAAAATTCTAAATGGGGTCATAAAGAGTCAGACATTATTGAAAAACAAAACTGAAAACAAAAAAGCTAGACAGTGCCCAGGAGGGCAACTAGAATGTGGAAAATAGTTTGTTCAGTTGTTTCAATCATGTCTTCTATTTGTGAAAACTTTTGACTCTGTTTTAATATTTCTTTTTGTCCTAAGGTCATTATTTTATAATGCAGTAGGTTCACTCTCTTTCCAAGTCTTTTCTTTAAAGCACTCATCAGTTTTCTAAATCCTTCCTCTAACATTCTCTTTTCATTTATATTATTTTTAACTTTAAAAAAAAATCTTCATTTTTTTTCTTGTAAGAATTATAATTGATCTTGTGGTCAAGTTTTATTTCCCCTTTGGCCCTCTACTTTCATGTGTTTGAAGTTATAATCATCTGGATTTATGCCTTGGTCTCTCTGGCACTATAATAGCTCTTTATCCTTTTTGTTTTTAACTCATTAAAACCCAACCTTACTTGCAAGATTGGGACTTCATGTTAGTGACAAGCCCTATATATGAATGATAGGACTGTCTTTTCCTTATATAATCCTAAACACTCTTATCTAGAGTCCTGCTGTTACTTTCTCTGGGTACTGAATGTTCTGTGCTCTTCAAATTATTAGAGGAAGCTCAGATCAGAAAGCTACAAACTTTCAGTGGCTCCTCTGCAGTCTGATCAAGTGCATGGTGTATAAACTGACTTCCTAGGCTTTCTGGGCTCCATATTCTAATTTGGATCTAGACAACATAACTGAAGACCTACTGGGTTAAATTCCAGTCAAGAGTTGCTGGCTCCGACCCCATCAACTAGGTGGAAGACTTAATAGAAAGAGAATGAAAGAGTTGCCTGTTTACCCCTGTTCTAGATCCAGGAGATAGAATCAGAAATTCACTCTGGTGTAAGAGCAAAAACCCTACAATCAACAGAACAGGGGTAGAATCTGTATTTGAGGTCCAATTTTATTCTACAGTTCCTGTCCTGGTAATTTGCCTATGAGATGAATTAGTGATCTTGGGACATAAAGATCCCTCACTGCAATTTCTTCTTAGATCTTTCAATCCCTACTTAGTCTGATGTTATTCTAAAATCTTTTGACGAAATAGTTATAAGGGAAGTCAGTCTATATGGTTTCCTCATACTTTATCATCTTTTTCTGGTCTCTGGGAAGGGCTTTAAATGCCAAATAGAGGATTTTATATTTGATCTTAGAAATAATAAGTAGCTACTGGAGTTTACTGACTCAGGGATGGGATGATAAATAGTCAGACCTGAACTTTAGGAAAATCATTTTGGCAGCTGAGTACAGGATAGAATGGATTTGGTAGACATTTGAGGCAGGGAGATCAACTAAAAAGCTACTGCAATAATCCAGGAGTGAAATGAGAGCCTGTAATAGGGCAGCAAGTGTTTCAACAAGGATTAATTCACGTAATGTTTTGCATCTATCCTTAAAAAAAAAGTCAACTGAACAAGTACAGGATAGTGAAGACTGGGCTTGACCACAGATCATGAGAGAAAAGGCAATACATATAAAAAGTTTGTAAATGTAGAAGTGGTAAGACTTGTTAACAGATTGGTTCTGTGAAATTAGTGTAATAGTCAAGGAGTCAAAGAAGACAAGTAAATTGTGAGCGTGGCAGACGAGAAGAATGATGGAATCCTCAATGGTAACAGAGAAGCTAGAAAGAGAAGGTTTTCAGGGAAAGCTCGTAAGTTCCGTTTTAGACAGGTTGAGTTTGAATTATCTATAGGATATCCAGTCTGAGATGTCTAACAGGTAATTGGAGATACAAGACTGGAGATCAGGGCAGATAAATAGATCTGAAAATCATCTGCAACCCAAAAATAGACAGAGAAAGACTAAAGCTTAGAGAATGGAAATGACAGATAGAACATTCTGCAGAATGACTTCAATGAAGGCAAGTTTATCAGACCTGAGGATGTAGAAAACAGAGAGAACAGCATAATCAAGATATAAAGGCCTGGAATTATGATCTGGAAAAATTAAACTCAGCAGAGATTCATTCATGTAATGTCTTATATTTAGCTTAAAAAAACCAAAAGGACAGTGAATATCAGGCTTGACCATAGGTCATGTAAAAAAGCCTAAAAGTTCCATGAAGACAGACTAAATAAATTTTGTATCATTTCCTCCACCTAGCATAGGAGTCTACATAGAGTAGGTGCTCTATAAGCAGATAAGTAGTTGGTGAATTTTTAATTTAAAAGGCCTAGTAAAGGTTACACACTGATGACAAACTCAATCTGAACAATTTAAAAGTTAATTCATTCTTAGACTGCATAATATGATGCTAAGAATAAGATAAGTATTTCTATCACACTTCTGTATTGATCAAGGTACATCTAAAGCACTATATGCTAGGCTCTGACCATCACATTTTTTATATTTTCAAAGATGATAAAAACCAAAAAGTTTCAAGAACAGGATGATCAAAATGGTCTGACGTGATGTCATCTGAGTTATAACTAGTACTAGTAATGCTAAGCTTATAAAAGAAACTATTTGTGAAATGAGGAAGGGAAAGTACAGAGTAGCAGCATTAAAATTCCTGAGAACTGGGATTAGATTTCTGTGTAGCTGCACAAGATAGAACTAGGCCCAACAAAAGTAAGTTAAAAGAAACTAGGTTTAAACTTTATAGAATAACAAACTTTCTAATAACAAAGACTGCTCAGAAATGAAACTGAGACCTCTCATTCTACTGTCTAGCAAGAAGATACAGTAATATGTCATTAAAAGAGTACACTCTTTTGTACACTTCTCTAGAAATAACTAAGTGGCCCAGTATATGGAATGCTAGGACGACCTGTTTCAAATCTGATCTCAGAAACTACCTGAGTGACTGAGCAAGTCACTTAACCACTAGCCACTTCAGTTTCCTCAACTATAAAATGGGGGCACCTGCCTGAGATAACATTTATAAAAAGCCCTTAGCATAGTATCTGGCACATAACAGATGCTTAATAAATGCTTGTTTCCTCTCCAAAAAACAGAAACACCCAACACAGAAAAAAGTAATGCTACTCCCAAAAAAAGTTATTTTGCAGAGAAGAAAAAGGAATTATTGATGAAACAAATAAGAGAAAAGTTCCAACAAAATAAATGAATAAATATATAGATTTTAAGAAATCAAGGATAAGTCACCAAAAGGAAAAAATAAAATATTAACACCAACAGCTGCCCCTAAATGAACAGGAACTATTGAAAGATGTAGCAATGTAGATAATAAAGGTAATGAAGGAATTTTTTTTTTAAAACAGCTAAAGAACAAGCAAGACAAATGACAATGAAATTAAATATCAGAAAATGCCCATGGAAAACATTTAAAACACTACATTTGTTGAGAAATTGTTTTACAATGGCTGAACAATCAAATTAGCAAATTCAGCTTAAATAAACACAACTAGAATACTTGGAAACCTTACAAATGAAGGCATCAGATCCAATAGAGGTCAGCACTGAGATAGACATGCAAAAGTAAACTAAGTCCCTCATACCCATGTGAAAGTACAGTGTCTAAACACTCTATTTCAAGAAACAGTACAATACAGTTCCTAGATACATTAAAATCAAGGGACAGTTTACATATTCAGTAGAATCCATAAAGGAAGCCAAAAGGGATGAACTTCAACTTAACTTCCCTTAGACATATACATAATCATTAAACTTCAGGATTATAAAGCAAAGGTAATTTTAAAACAATGAAAGAAAAAAATCACATCATAAAACACCACTCCCAATTGCAAGGTAAAATTGTGGTATAGTTGAAAAAGTGCTAAGCAAAGAGCCAAAGAACCTAGTTTCAAATCCTCCTCTGGACCTTACCTTCATCATCTAAAAAATAAGGGCTAAATGAACTCTTAGGCCTATTCCAACTCTAATGAGTTAGTAAGCTTGTTTTGAGACTTAGAAATTTTCATTTACTTAGGTCGAGACTGTAAAAGATATTTGTTTCATTAAAATTATTTTTGTTAATGCTAAAGGAAAAAAATCAAAATGCATAATAAGCCTTTCCCCAATTACTGTCAAGTCCACTAGCATTTATTGTGGCCTACTGTGTGCTAGGTACTGTGTTAATAAGCCTTGGGGATACAAAGAAAGGCAAAAGGCAAAACAAACAACAAAAAACCCAACCCAGTCCCTGCTCTCAGGAAGCTCCCAGTCTAATAGGTGAAAAAACATACAAACAATTATAAACAAGATTAATATAGGATAAAGTGGAGATAGTGTCAGAGAGAAAGCACTAAGCATAAGGAATAATGAGAAAAGCTTTTTGAACAAAGTAGGACTTTAGCAAAGATGTGGCAGGGTTTTGTTTGAGGAACACAAAAAGGCTAGTGTCACTGCACTGCCAAATACTTGGTGGGGTGGTAAAGACTAGAAAGACAGGAAGAGGGCTAGGATATTATGAAGGGCTTTGAAAGAAAAACACTTTACTACAACAATCTAGCCTAACATTTTTGGCAACCTATCATTTTTCTAATAATATTGTGTGGCAAAATATTAAATATCACTTCCAAGCCACCCATAAAATAGAAAAATAATAAATGTGAGGAACAAATATTTCTAATTACTAATTATTACATAAGGACCACGGTTTTTCCCTTTTCTACTTCCTTATCCAGAAACCAAACAGTGTGGGAAATCTCTCTTTTACCTAAGCCAAGATCTAATCAGACAGTAAAAGAAATTCTAAGTATGGGCTACTAGATGCATTCCTGCTCATTCACTGTGTTTGCTCTGACAGGCTTGGGGAAAGGTTGATTCTTCCTGTTATCAAGACAGGTGATATAGAAACTGATGGCTCTTTGACCAAGATTTGAGCGACCTAAGTCACATACTGCAAGACCACCATTTTAATATAGCACACATCTGTCTTTGTGTTAACAAATCTGAGTTGATTGCCATCTCTCATGAACACCTCCTTTTCAAGGGGCATATAAACTGCGTGACCCACGACCATTAGGGGACTTTGGTTTAAGAGAAGTGACTAAATGACCATCCTTTTAGTAATAATTTGTGGGTTTCATTAACAAAATTATTAAATTATCCAGAAACTATGTCTCTTCTTAATCATCACAGTTAAGAATATATATTAGAAAGATTATAATATACAGCCATATGCCAGACAACAGTTAAGTCCATTAGCATATATATCTCAGAGAGATTCTGCAGGTAAGACAAGGACCTAGATCAGAACTGAACAAGGATTTTATTTTATTTGGGAACATACATTGCCTACCAAGAACCCCAAAAGTGTTTGATACATACAAACTGTAACACCAACATCCCAAAAAAAACACAAATGACCCAAAGAGCAACTGAAAGATGTGGTAAATATGCAAAAACATGCACAATGTTACCAGTAACGATCTACAGGTGAAAGATGGCATTAAATCCTTCAAGAATAAACAAGTACAATCTGAAAAGGTGCCTACTTATGTTAAGTAAAGACAAAGATGGACAATCTAAGAATTATATCAATATTTATAAGGAAGGCCTTCTGCCCAAGGGTAAAATCTCTGAATGATTCTTTACAGACATGGAGAAAAGTAGAACAGAATGCAAAGGCTTAGAGGGGTTCCAATCTGCTGTACTACTAGAGAATGATAGGAAAATGGGTCCCCTGAAATATGAATTATCAAACCACTCAACTCCCAATAAACTAATAAGAATTAGCTTCAATTAATCTTAGCAAATAAAATAACCAAACTGTCATTTAGATTTCTGACCTACTTACAAAATTAATCTGAAAAAATACCAAAACAAATTGCTAATCATTTATAACAGCAAGAGACAGCAGATGAATTGCCAAAAGGGGTTCCCCAGTGCCTATAAAATGTAAAAGAGACTTAATAAAAAAGCTTCTAGTAAGTTAAGTGGATATTCCTTGGCAAGTTCGTGGAAGAGCCTCAACAATACTTACAAAGAATCAGGAAGCATGAATAAGCGGCAATCTGTGGTGATGGCAGAATGACCCAAATCTATGCGCTTATAAATCCGTTCATGTGTTAAAGTATATTACTCTACTATGCCCAAAGGTCTATAGAACTATACACACCCTTTGACCAAGCAATACCATTACTAGGTCTGTATCCCAAAGAGATAAAAAACAAAAAGGAAAAGGATAAATATGTATAAAAAAATATTTATAGTAGGTCATATAGCGGTAGCAAAAACCTGAAAATTGAGGGGATGTTCATCAGCTGGGGAATGGCTGAAGAAGTTGTATATGATTGTAATGGAATATTACTGTGCTCTAAGAAATGAAGAGCAGGATGATTTACATGAACTGATGCAAAGTGAAATGAACAGAACCAAGAGAAGAGTTGACACAGAAACAGCAATTCTGTATGATGATCAACTGTGAATAACTTTGCTATGTTCAGCAATACAACTGATCTAAGACAATTCTGAAAGACTTATGAAGAAAAATGCTATATCTCTCCAGAGAAAGAACTGATGGAGCCTGAATATAGATCAAAACATACTTCTTTACTTTCTTTATTTTTCTTGCTTTTTTGTCTATATTTTCTTTCACAGCATGACTTAAAAATGGAAATGTGTTTTGTCTGAATGAACATGTATAACCTATGTCAAATTGTTTGCCTTCTCAATCAGATGAGAAGCGGGGAAGGACAGAATTTAGAACTCAAAATTTGAAGAAAAAAAGAATGTTAAAATGGTTCTGACATGTTATTGGGGGGAAAATACTAAATTTTTAAAAATCAAGTAGATTATTCTACTATCAGGCAGTAGTAGCTCAGATGTTAGCTTCTGCTAACATCATTAGCTACTAGTGGTGATTTACATACCCAGGTGGAATTTTTCTTGGTGTTTTAGCCGTGCAAATCGTGATTTGAAATGCTCTTCACAATAGGTGCACTTAAAAGGTTTGTCTTGAGAATGAAGAATCATATGCTCCTCCAAGTGTGGTCTTCTAGTAAATGACTTCTTGCAAATCTAAAAAATACATTTTCAAATAAAATAGTCCAAAATCAAAATTAAGTTATAAAGAAAACAAGTCACAATAAAAGCAAGATACTTTTTTTGAGTCTAAGCTTCTATGGAAAAGATTTTCAAGGACAAAGTATAGCACAAAAGAATAACTTCTATATGCTAGGCTAGAGACTGAACCTGTGCTTACACTGTAATAGAGAACTCCAGAATGAGCAAAGTCCCTCTACTAAATCAAGCCAATATCTTCTCAACAACTTAGGAATAATGAGAAGTCAAATGTTTTGCACAAAGTCAAACAGCCAATACGTGTCAGAGATAGGGCTTGAAGACATTTGAGGCCAGCTATATCATGTTGCCTTCCTTCCACTAACATGATAAAAAAATTTTAAACTCCTACAAGGGATTAAGTACAAAATGAATATTGTCTAACTGATGGAGGAAAACATGAGAAATTCTATTTTAGTTTTACTTGGAAGTTGAAACTAAAAATAACTATATTCCAGGGTATTGTCCTGTGCTTAAAGGAACAGTGCCAGGCCACAGAAAGTATTCAATAAATTCTTGCTGAATTGAATTTTCTCTATTTTTGTGTACATATTCCTGGAGACTTTCAACAGAAAATTTAACTTCTTTAGGGAAGGGGGAAAGGAATAAGCATTTGTACAGTATTTATTATGTACCAGGCCATTGTGCTAAGTACTTTACAATTACTATTTAATATTCAAAACAACACTTCAAGGTAGGTCCTGTTATTTTCCCCATTTTACAATGAGGAAACCAAAACAAATGGAGGTTAAGTGATTTGGCTGCAGTTACACATCTCAGCTCAAGTGTCAGCTTGGATTTGAATTCAGGTCTTCCTGATTCCAGGCCCAATACTCTATCCACTAGCTTCTTCTTTTACCCTGCTGCGTATGAACAGTTTTGTCTTCCTGTACATAACTTGTTTTATATACTTCTTTGCATGTTATCTCCTCTATCAGATTGGGGGGGGGGGGGGGGGGGGGCGGGGGGGACACAGTGACTATCTTTTACCTTTGTTTATACCAATGCTTATTAGTACAATACCTGGCACATAAAAAGTGCTTAATGTTTACCAACTGACTGGTTATTTAAGAAAGTAACTAAGACAAAACCACTGTGTAACTGTTTTATTAGATGTGACCTAACCTCTCAGTGTTCTAGGTAACTCACTAAGGCTATAGACTGGAGAGAACACACCAACCTGCACTAAACAAAAATACTGTCTCACCTGAAGATTCCTTATACTGTTGAAATTACTGATTTAATCCCTGTCCTCCCAATGTTCAAGACACTGTGATAGATATTAAGAAAGAAAAACACAAATAAAATACAAGTTTTGGCTTCAAGGAATAATCAAAATAAACAGGACATGTGCACAAATAACTAACACAAAGTATCATATACATACACATATGAGAAAATAGAATACAGACTATTATATATTATACATATATGAGCGTATACACATACCCATGAACACAAAGTATAGTTAGGATAGTGGCACACAAAAACGGTAAAAACAAGCTGATACAACATTTCAAAAGAGAAAGGGATCATACTGAAGTGAGGGAATAAGGAGAAGATTTACAAAGGTGGCATTTCAATTAGACCTAGAGAGACAAATAGGATTTCCATAAATGAAGACAGAAGCATGGGAAATCCAATCACGGAAAAGTATGAGAATAAAAAAAATCACAGATAATAGAGAATTGTATCAAGGCATGGAGAAGGAAAAAAAATTCCAAGTTTTACTTATAGTATGATGAGTAGCTGAATTTGGATAGTACTTGACAGAATATCTGAGGAAATAGGATGAGATATGAGTAAAAAGGTATATTAAAACTATATTAAGCTTTAAATACCAGACTTTATTGAGGAGACAGTGGGAAGTCACTGAAGGTTTTTAAAGCAAGGGAGTTATAAAAGTTTTGCTTTCAATAGACTAATAGCAACAGTGCAGGGGAGGCTAATTTAATAAATAGGTAGGGGAAAACTAATTTAAGCCTAAACCAGGAAAAAATACAGTAGACAGGTGAGATAGATATTATGGAAGACTGAGACAAATGCTCTAGTCTGACAAGCTCTTTATGAATCCTAACTCTGGCATCCATAGCAAACACAATGGATGCCAGAGGCAGAATTCAAATGAGCCTGTTAAGTTAAAACATCAGTCAACCAGCACTTATTAAGCACCAACTATATACCAGGCACTGGGATAAGCCATAGTAATACAAAGAAAGGCAAATCTAAAGGGGAAGACATGTAAACAACTATGTACAAAAAAAGCTACATACAGGATAACCTGGAGATAATTAAAGACAGAAAGCATTAGGATTAAGGGAACTAGGAAAGGGTCCCTGTAGAATGTCAGATTTTAAGGAAAGGAGTTCAAGAGGGAGAGAATTCCAGGTATTGAGAAACAGTCAGTGAAAATGCCCAAGTGAGAGGATAGTGTCTTGTTTGAAGAACAAAAAGGCCCTCTCTACAGTACTATGCTCAACTGTGCCACTATGGAAAACCATGATGAGAGTATGACAGAGAGCAACCAGAATGGAGAATGACTTCAAGTTCATGCCGTGTGAGAACTAACTAAAGAAACAGGGAACGCTCAGTAGGAAGACAACTAGGGGTAGCATGACAGCCACCTCTCAAAGACGGTCACGTGGATGAGAAATCAGAGTTACTCAATATGGCCCCAATGAGGAACACCTTGAAAAAGGAATAAAGAGACAGATTTAGGATTGCTCTAAGAAAAAAACATCCCAACAATCAGAGCAAAGTTATGCCCAGCTGCAGTTTGTCTACTTTACTTTTAAGTAAAAGCTAGATGACCATTACTTAGGTGTTTTGTTTGTGGCAATTAGGTGGTATAAAGTACTGGGCCTGAAATCATGAAAACCTACACTCCTGCTTCAGATACTAGCTTCATGACCTGGGGCAAAAACATTTATCCTCCCTGTCTCAGTTTCTTCAACCTATAAAATGGGGATAATAATACCTACCTTACAGTATTATGAGGATTAAATGAGTAAATACGTAAAGTGCTTTGTGAAGCTTAAAACTGCTATACAAATGTTAGCTATTACTATTAACTAGCATTTATATAATTCTTTTAAGCTTTACAAAGCACTTTACAAATATTATCATTATATTATAATTATTGTTATTAATATTGGGGATTCCATGATTCTGTAGGACTATTGGCCTTGAAATAAGGAAAACCTCTCATATTCTGCCTCATACTTTTATTAGCCTTGGATAACTCATTTAAAGGTTAAACTGAAAGCTAGTAAAATTATGAACCTGTTTTCTTATCCTTAAGATGGGAATAAGAGTAGCAAATATCTCACAGGATTGTTTTGAGAATATAATGAGTTAACATAAGCCAAGCAATTTGTAAACCTTAAGGTAGTATGCAAATTTCAGCTATAATTATTGTTTTACATATCCAAGTCCTAAAGAGGTCAAGTGATGGAACCAAGACCAGTGAAGTGCTGTTTCCATTATCCTGGGTGTTGGTACTTCTTAAATGCTTTATGACTACATACTGTAATAACTGCAAAGAAAATATAAACTGTAATAAGTAACTAAATCATACTATGGCCCTTGTCTCTTCTGAAACTGCCACCACTCTGTGCAGGCAAGTCCTCATCATCCTCAGGCCTAGACTACTACAATAATTTGTTGTTTCATCTCCCCACAAGACTCCCACTCTAGTTTGTCCTTCACTCAGTTGTCAAAAGGATGTTTCGTAATGCCTGACACTCTCACACAAACACCACCCCTCCTCACCGTAAACACCATTAAAAAATTCCAGTGGTTCTCCATCACCTTCAAAATCAAAAATAAAATACTGTTTGACATTTAAAACACTTTACAACTTGCCCTCCCTCCACCTTTCTAGTCTTCTTTTCCCTTACATCCATATACAATATGATCCAGTGACACTGCCTTACATACTGTTCCTTACATAATGTTCCTCGAACAAAAAAAATTACCTTCCTACTTGTGCATTTTCACTGGTTGTCACCCATGCCTGGGATGCTCTCCTTCCTCATTTCCATCTCCTGCCTTTCCCGGCCTTTTTCAAGTTCAGGAAAAAATCCTACCCAATCTTACCCAATTTCCCTTAATTCTAGTACCTTCTCTCTGTTGATTATTTCCAATTTCTCTTGTGCAAAGCTTATTTGAACATAGTTGTCTGCATGTTGTCTCACTTCTTAGCCATGTCTTGAGAGCAGGGACTGTCTTTTGCCTTTCTTTATATCCCCATTGCTTAACACAGTTTTGGCACTTAATGTCTTCAAATCAATTGATAAATATAATTTCTTTTGAATATAGGTTAGTGATTGAATAACTTATGCTTATCATTCTGATAAAGTGTCAGTGAATCCCAGAACTACAGTTTCAACTTTGCCACCTAGCTTTTCAGCACTTTGACAGGTCTTTTTAATGTGAGTCCTCCTTTCATTAATGAAAATCACAATCTATCCATACCCTCTCATCCTGTGTAATTCTTGTCCATGTCTTTCCAAAGTTTTCCATAAAGGATCTAATATGCCAGTGGCCTTTTTGTCTCTTCCTATAACAATGGAGCACTCAGGCTGTGTATACCTCCAACCACCAATTTTTTTCTAATTATACAGTATCTCAATAATATTCCTTACAGTTTCTTGCATATAGATGATCACTGGAAAAATGCATCCTTCCATTCCCCATTTTGACTGTCATCTGCAACTCTGATTCCTCAGAGGTAGTAGTGTTCTAAGATTCAAAGTCATACCATGTTCCTAAAAGAATATTTCTATTTAAAACATGGATTTATCTTACTGCTCCCAAAGGGAAGTATATACCATAGGTGTTTTATTTTTTTAAAGAAAGAAAAAAAGCTGCTTACATCACATTTCCAGCTTTCACTCTTAGTCTTCTTGATGGAAATAAATTCTTGTGCATTCTCAGGATGAAATCTACAATGGAAAAAGAAGGATATTCTCAATAGGTAGTATTCTTTACCAAAATTTGCAACTCATATGAATATACCTAACAATCACAGAGAATCAAGGATTGATTCATCACTCAAAATATATGTATATATATATATATATTAGTATTTAATAAAATTTCAATGTAGTCACACCTCATTTTATGTAGGATATATTATAAGGGAGAACAAACTTAAATTTCATAAAACTAATATTTTATAGAAATCAAAGAACTAGTTACTTAAGAGAAAATCTGTAGTGAACAAACATCATTTTATGGGATACTCTTATTTCACCTTACTGTTCTCAGAATAAGCATAAACAAACAAACCACCATGAACAGAGTATAAACTCACTGAGAGATGGGACTATTTAGTTTTTTAAAACTATTCAGAACATCTAGTGGTACAGTGGACAGATCACCAGAGCTGAAGTTAGGAAGACCTGAGTTCAAATCTGGCCTCTTCACTTAATAGCTGTGTGACTCTGGGTGAGTCACTTTAATTGACTGTCTCAGTTTTCTCACCTATAAAAGGAGCTGAAGAAGGAAATGACAGACCATTTCAGTATCTTTGTCAAGAAAACCCCCAAAGAGATTGATCAAATGTGTGATCTTAGGCAAGTCATTAACCTCTGTTTGTCTCAGTTTTCCCCACCTATAAAGTGGGGAAACTAGTACAAAATCATAACATATAGTAAGCCATATATAAATGGAAGTTACTACTACTACTTTACAGTATTTCTACATATTGAAGCTTAAAATTTCTGTTTCAGTGTCACAAACTACATTTCAATATCAAAGACACATGCATTAAAGATAAGTAAAAACCTCAGGATTCAATCAGTCTTTCTGCTCTATCACTACAATTTCACTTATAGAAAAACACATACACATAGAGAGTGTGTTGATGAGGACAGAGCAACTGGTCTTGGAATCAGAAAAACTGGGCATAAGTCTTGTTTCTGATCTATACTAGCTGTGTGACCATGAACAAATCACTTAGTGAGTGCACCCAGGTAACTACACTGAGTTAAAGGAGAAGGGAAAGAGCATTTATTAAGCACTTCCTATGTTCCAGGCACCGTGCTAAGCATTTTACAAATATTATTTCATATATTCCACAACTCTAGGAGGAATGGTGCTATTTACTATTCCTATTACATACCGCAGGAAAGTGAGGCAGAGGTTAAGTGACTCACGCTGTCAAAGGCCACATTAGAACTCAGCTTTTCCTAACTCCTGGCAGCTGGGTGGCACAGTGGATAGAGTACTGAACTGAGAATAGAGACTCAGCTTCGTGAGTTTAAATCTAGCCTCAGACACTTACTAGCTGTGTTACCCTTGGGTAACTTAACCCTGTTTGACTGTAAAATGAGCTGGAGAAGGGTAAACTCCACTATTTTTGCCAAGAAAATCCCGGAGTCACAAAGAGTTGGACACGACTGAACAACAAATTCCTGACTCCAACCCCAGCACTCTATTCGCTGTACCACCTAGCTGCCTCTTACAGGTAGCTGGACATATGTACTAGTGGCAGGAGTTTGTACAAAGAAAACTCCTTATTCAAGTAAAATCAAAGATCTGGACTTTCTCCCCATGCCCCTCCTCCCCACATTTTTTTTTTTTTGTATAACCAGAAAAATAACCATGTTTGAAGACAATAAATTATAGTAAGAAAATGAATACTTGCCTCTTAACATGTTTAGCTAAAGTCTTCTTACTGGCATGAAGTTTATTACAATAAGGGCATTTATGTTCCTTTTTATGAAATTCTGTTTCATTACTGTGCTTCTTTCTGTGAACCGTTAGGTTAGATTTTGTTGAATAACGCTGATGACAAATATCACACTCAAAGGGCTTCTCACCTGTGTGAACACGGGTATGACTTTCATATTTTCCTACAAAAAAAGAGACTACAATTAATTTAGCAAATTTACTACATAGAATTGACTGAGATTTATTTTGATTTATAAATAAAAAATATATTCAAGGAGAGACCTATGATTTCATTAGGAATAAACTTCCTGATGAGGAAAACTACCAGACAACAAAATACTCTCCCCATCAATACAAGTCAGCACCTTCTCCAACTTGAGTCTTAGAGAATTACCTAGAACACCAAGAGGGTTAAACTGAATCCAGGTCTTCCTGGCTTTAAGACCTTCTTTAATCATGCTTTTACATTATGTAGCCTCTCGTTATATCATGTTAGACACTAACAAAAAAATCATCTTTACTTTTGGCAAATCTCAAGCATTTAAAGCTGCACCTCTCCTCAGGTTCCCCACTTCTCCCCACCTCACCCCCAATAAATGCAAAAGGATTATAAATTTAAGAAGTGATTCATATTCAATGACTTACAAAACACTAAGGTTGGGGGAAATTTGTGGATTAGTTAACTACTGTTTTCCTAATTAATTTGAAATCAAATAAAAGATAAATTTTTAAATATAACATAAATATTGCACAACACCTTTCCACAAAAGTGTTATTCGTCATCTAAGTTTAATTGAAAACTAAACTCATTTTTCATTCTTTCTATACATACAACTGCAAAGAGGGGTTCTTAAGGTTTTTTTGTGTCATGGACCCCTTTGGAAGTGAAACATACAGACCCCTTTCCACAATGTTTTCAAATGCATAAAATAAAATACATAACATTGCAAAGCAAAGCAATTATATTACAACTTGGCTATCTATCTATCCATCCATCCATCTATCTATCTATCTATCTATCTATCATAGTTCATATATCCTAAGTTAAGAATTCCTCCCCTAGAAAGTAACCTTTAGAAGACTCTAGGGACAAGTAACTCTACAAGTTCTTCCATGGGCTAATTTGTACCTATTAAGCAACCTTCCTCTATCCTCCACTGGCAACATTCTACTCCAATCCACCTTCAATCCTATTCTCCAAATGCAGTTCTCTAAGTTTACCACCCTGGAGCAAACTACATGCTCTAATTACTAGTTACAGAATCCCCAATCTTTTATACAAAGTCATTCTACTCCTCATCCTCAGGCCTATTCTAGTCAGGTCAAATCCCTCTTGAACCTCCTATAATTTTATAATCATCTATTCTTAAGGAAATTCCCTACATTTTCAAGTATTTCAACTGATCACTTTCAGGATACCTGGATTTCCCTTGAAAACATGATACAACTTGCAACTCCTTCTAAAAGAAATCACACACACTCTCCCAACTCATAAGGCTAACACGTTCCTTATTCCTTAATGCTGCTTCCAAAATATTTCTCTGGTAATATCTATTCCCTTCCCCAACACTTTTTCTCCTGAAGTTCAAAGTCTAACAATCCTTACTGCTAGTTATTATCCTACCAATCTTTTCTGACAGACCTATAGATCACAATCTAAATTTCTTCAATGATTTTAGGACCTTTGTTACCACGCCTCATTTCTTGCCTCATCAGCATAGTTTCATATATCGCTTTGATGACTGAGACCCCAGGATGTGAGCTAGCTCAGCACTCCTCCTTTTGGCAAAATATGTATTCATTACTCTCTGTAATCACAAAGTTGTTGTCTCTAAAGCCTCACTGAAACTAATTCCTCAATAAGTAGCCTACATCCCATTCCGTATTTATCGTCTGGGATTTTGCTGTAGAAGGGATTCTGGCTTTCTCATCCAACTTCAACCACTACCTCTCCATTAGCTGTTTCCCATTTACCTTAAAAACCAGCTCAGATCTCCCTAATGATTGAAACTAGCTCTCTCATCTTTACTATTAAATTTCACAGTCAAGTTGTTTGCACACCTCATGCCTCCAATTCCTTACTATTTCATTTTATCAACACCACTCCTGACCTCTCTATGAACAAACAACTCTGAAAAATCACTCAGACTTTCATACGTGTCAGCTTATCAGTCTTCGTCCCTCCATGGCCTCCTCTGTAGAATTTTACAATGTTCTACTTGAACATGTTCCCCTTTAATTTCAGAGACACCACCCTTTCATCCACTACATCTCTAACCAGTCTTTACTTTCTTTACTGTGGCTACAACCAGGTGGAGAGTTGTTGCTTGCAAAACTCTCCAACTCCAACATCTCAAAAGAAAAGAATGACACACCATGCCACTAAAATTGAAAGGAAAAGAAATAATGAGGAAAATATGATTGAAAATTCCTCAGAAAAGATCGTAGCAAAAGAAAATTATATAAAGGCTGGAGGAGAGGAGAGGAGGGAAATCTTTGAACCAATGCCTAACCATTGCATATTTCCTGTGCAAGAAAGTGAAGGATCAAAAAAAAAAAGGAAAGGAAGGAGAGGAGAGGGGAAGGATGGAGGGAAAGGAGAAGAAAATGAAAGAAGAAAGAGGAAAGGGCGAGAGGATAGGAGGGATGGACATGGGAGTAAACACAGTGTTTGAGGACTCTTTTTGGGCACTGGGGTAAGCACTCACCATTGGACAAAAATTGCTGAGAAACTTGGAAAGCAGTCTGAGAGAAATTAGGTACAGACAAATATTTCATATCCAAATAAGCTCCAAATGGATACATAATTTAGACATAAAGGGTGACATCACAAATTATTAGAACAAGAATATTTTTTGTATCTATGAATAATATAGGAAAGACTTTATGACCAAGTAAGGGACAGAGATCTCAGAAGAAAATGGATGATTTTGATTGTATAAAATTAAAAATATTTTTGTACAAACAAAACAGATGCAGTAAAATCAAAAGGGAAAAAGGTTAAGTGTGAGAAAAACTCTATAGAAAGTTTCTCTGACAAGTCTTATAACTAAAATATGTAAGAACAGATTCAAATTTGTAAGAACAAGAGCCACTGCCTAAGAAATGAATGTTCAAAAGGTATGAAGAGACCATTTACAAATAAGAAGTCCAAGGTATCAATAGCCACGTGAAAAAATGCTCCAAATCACTAATAATAGAAATGCACAAAAAAGCAACCAAATCTCACAAATATAAGAGTGGCAAAAGTGACAAAAATAAATTACAACTATAGGGCCTTTGAGAAAACAAGCACACTAACTCACTGCCAACAGAGCTGTGATTTGGTCTGGACATTCTGTAAAGCAATTTGGAATCATGACCCAAAAGTTATTAAACTGTGCATATTCTTCGATCCAGCTATTCCTCTATATGCCCTATGCCCTAAAGAGATGAACAAAAAGAAAAGGATCCGTAGGAACAAAATTATTTATGGTACCTCTTCTTGAAGTAACAAAGATGGAGAGGCTACATCTTTTGAGAAATAAACAAATTTTGCTATATGAATGCTATGAAATATAATGTGCCATAAGTAATGATGAAAAAGAGTAGTTTCAGAAAAAGCTAATAAGACCTATGGGAAGTGATGCAGAGTGAAGTGAACAGAACTTGAAGAACAACTTCTACAATAAACAACATTCCTCAGAAAAACAATTTTTAAAGAACTGAGAATTTTGAATGTGAACAAGGACCAACCATGACTCCAAAGGACCGATGATAAAGCATATATCTCTTATCAGAAAGATGAACTCAAGATACATATTTTCACATATAACCAATGTGTGAATTTGTTTTCCTTGCCTATACATATATATTAGATGGGCTTTGTTATTTGCTTTGTTGTGCTTTAGTTTTTTTGATGGCAGTAGGAAAGAAAGGTAAAGGGGGTAGGGATTAGAAAAGCAAAAGAAGAAAGAAATTAAGGGAAAAAAGGAAATAGGATCAATGAGTATTTTTTTTTAATGCAGAGAAGAGAACAGAAGTACAAACTTCTGGATAACTTTGAAAGCTATAAGTTTACTTGATATTCTTAAAAAGAAAAGCAAATTGTACATAACTGAGACCTGCAGTTTTGTGTGCAATTCTTTTTTTTTTCTGTTCATTACCATGTACATGAAAATGACCAATTTATCTAGTACTGAGGTTCAGAATGTTAAAATAAAAAAATTTAAAATTATAAAAGTAAAATGAAAATAATCAAATAGATTGTGTTTGCCTCCTGAAAGTAACAAAAGTAAGAGAAGACAGCTTTCACAGGTGTATTGGACACAAGAGTCACAAGTCATGAGATTGAGTTCTAGCTGGTGGACAAGCTAGTCCTCAGCTTTCTTATCTTCCAAATAGTAATAGTACTTGCATAGACTGCTTCATGAGATACTTGAGAAAGAGTTTGTAAATTGTCACATGCTATGCAAATGTGAATCAAGAACAAGATATAAAGAAGGCTGAAGTAAAAAAGAGTGGAAGAAGAGGGACACATGTTGAGTTGTATTTAATGTTTTCATTCTCATTTGAAAATGAACCTGAACTATGAACTCATCCCCATTTCCTAGAGGATCAAGAAACCTGACGTAGCCTTTCCAAAGCAAGAATCTGGCACAGGAAAAGAAATAAAAAGAAAAACTCTGTCTACAATTTGTTTTTACATCATTACTGAAAAGAATTAAAACTCCTCATCTATGACAGGAATTCAACACCATAAAATCAATTCAACTAGAAATTTTCTTCAAATATTTTTCAGCAAAAACATACTAAAAACAATAAACTGTATCATTAATATGAATCTTAACTTTTTCCCCAGTAGCTACAATTCACAATGTTCTTAAACTCCTTCTGCTAAAAACAAATGAACAAAACAGTCATTCATATTAGTCAGTCTACATCAGCCCCAGACAAATTTTTAGCACTTCTGATCAAGGTCAATTCTGTCTGAAAGTTTAATACCATAGCTAATAATTTCAATAAATAATATAATGCATAAAGTTATACAAATATGTATAAACATTTATATATGTGTGTATACTGTCTCTATCATATATACATATATATAGACACATATATATAGACACATTTATACACATATATAGCTCCTCCTTGAGAAGAGAGATTATCTTCAGTCTTGTTTGCTTATATTTGTGTCCCCAGTTTTAATACAGTACCTGGCATACAATAACTGCTTGCTTAAACAAAAAATGAAATGGAAATAGCTATCCTAAGCAGGGAAAATAACATTTGATTTTTAACTAGAACAAATAAATCATATAGTAACATTCCTTAAACAACCCTGAAGTTTTACCTCAAACCTTGCAAATTGGCAAAAATGACAGAAGACAGCAATAGTCAGTGTTGGAGGGGTTGTGGAATGATAGGCAAGTTACTACAGCTGATGGATCTGTGAAATAGTATAACCATTTGGGAAAACAATCTGGAATTATGCTAAGACAGTGACTAAAATGTCTAGTAGACATCACTTAAAAGCATTTGTTCTGTGAAGTTTGGATTCAGTCAGAGGGCCGCAGTTAAGGACTTAGAGGTCACATGTGGGGATCACCCCTCTGAAATGGTCCCTGTTATTAGGCTTATATCCCACTATTGATAAGAAGAAAATCCCCATATACTCCAAATTATTTACAGCAACACTTTTTGTGACAGATAAAAATCAGAAACAAAGTCAAATCACATCAACTGGGCCGTAGCATACTAATAATGACTATGGGCTTGCATTTCCTTCTCCAGAGGCAAACAGAAGTTAAGTCACTTGACCAGGGTCACACAGTGAGTGTTGAGGTCACATTTGAACTCAGGTCTTCCTGACTATAGGCCCAACACTTAACCTACTGAGTCATCTAGTCATCTCATGATATGTAAGTACATTTATATAAATACAAAAAGTCTGCAATTTGGACCTAAAAATATCTGCTACCCACCATCCAACAGCACTAAGGCTGTCAGAATTACTCCTCTGCCTAACACAGCTGAAGACTTGTTCTTCCCTTCCCACTGGGGCTCTGGGGAAGGAAGACATCAAAGTAAAAGCATCACTCACATCAAAGCGGCTAAATTTGGGGATGAAAGGGAAAACCTTGGAAATACAAGATATCTCAAAGAGGAATCCAACCTCATTTTATAGCTGAGGAAACTGACACCCAAAGAAGAAAAGATTTTTTTTTTATTATTTTTTTTTACATTTCATTTTTAACACAGTTCATATCCCATAAAACAATTCCAACTTTTGGTCAGGTGATACCTTCTTTTAAAGTATTTACAATATAAACTACAAACGAATCTTTTTTTTCTACATTAACCAATTGAGACCCTCATAATAATTATGAATTGACCTAATTGTCTCCACAGTATTACTAAGAATTAAAGGGCCCTAACTTATGGTTGTTGGTCTAAAGTCCTAGGCCTAATAGCTTAATTTTAGACTTGACCTCGGATGTTCCCCTACCAACCATCTGTAATTTAATAGATCTGGTATTAAGCTTGCAAACATTTATTAAGTGCTTACTATGTATGGGTACACCACCAAAACAGCCTCTGCCCTCAAGGAGCAGACACTGTATTATACTCAGGAATACAACATCTATTCAGATAACCAAAGACAAAGTAGTCTGATGAGGGCAGAACACTAACGACCAGAAGACTGGAAAAGTGGAGGGAAAAGAGGGATGGGAGGTCAGCAAAGGCTTCCAGAGGAGGTGAAATTTGAGATGAGATAAAAAGTCAGAAAGTCAGTAACCAGAAGAGAATGTATTCCTGAAATAGTGACAGTTTTTGCACTTGTGCAGTAGCCTACCTAAGCTAAAGCCTAGTAACAAAGGTTATATAGTCTGAGTAAGGAAAGATAAATTGAGATCACGTTAGGAGAGGCCTTAAATGCTGGGCCAAATGAATTTTATCCCAGAGGCAACAAAGAAACACTGAAATGTTCTGAGCAGGAGAATGACTGGGTGAGATATATGCCTTACAAAGACTATTTTGAAAATTGTAAGACAGCTAGATTAGAGAAAGGAAAGGTTAGAAGAAGAGAAACTAGTTAGGAAGAGACTACAAAGGTCCAGTGGAGAGGTGAAGAGTTCTTAAACTTCAATAGTAGTTGTATAAGTGGAGAAAAGGGGGCAAATTTGTGAAATTTTGGTATCATATATTAAATAATAATGATATAAATAAAATGAATATATTATATGAAATATATATATATAAAAACAATAAATATATTAAATAATAATTTAATCAATGGAAGCTCAGGAAATTCCAAAGAGAAAAAATATAGTTAAGTGGGCCCAGGACAGTCTTGGTCTTGGTTGGTCCCCACCCTTAGGGTATCTGGATGGAGTTGGAAGATGTCACAGTAAAGAAAACTGAAGAGTGGTCCAACAGTCAGGAGAACCAAAAAATAACAGTGTCACAGTAGTGTAAAAAGACAAAATCTGCAGAAAGGCCCAGTAATAGTCTTAAATTTAGCAGTTAAAAGAGCACTTATAATCCTTAACAGAACAATCTAGGTAGAGAGGTAGGGTGGAAAGCCAGAAGGCAAAGAGGTGAACAATGAGTGGGCATGGAAGTAGAAGTAGTAAATTACAAACAAATATTTTTAAGAATTTGGTGGTGAAAGTGAGGACAGAAAACGATAGAGGCAGCAGAAAGAGCAGTCTAACATTAATGACTACTTTGTTGGCAATATTCTAAAAGTGATTTCTATTCAGAGAAAGTTTGGACCATTTGACCTCTAAGGGCCCTGCCAACTTTGAGATGCCAGAAATCTTTTATATCCCTTCTTCTGCACTTTAAAACACTTCCTTCCTTATGTTTTAACCTTGCTCTTCCTTCTTCCCTCAAGTCTCTAATCCACTATCCTATTATTTCCTTTGGGATCCTGCTCTATCAATCTACTCCCCCTCTATTAGCTTTTCACCCTCTACTTCCAAAAGGTCTTTGAGCCTTCAACCAAACAACAACAATAATAATAATTTTTTTTCTTTCTACCCAGCTATGAGCTATTCTTCATTGCTAAACTTCTGAAAAAAAGGAACAGACTACTACTTCTACCACTTTGTCATCATAAACTCACATATATTCCTTAACTCATTAAAATCTAGCTTCAGTATCTACCACTATGAGATTGCTTTCTCCAAGGTACACAACACTATAATAACCAAGTCAATGAATAGCCTTTGTTCAGTCCTTGACCTTTCCAAAGCATCTGAAATACCTTCCCAGTAACACATGCCTTGATATTTTCTGTCTTCAGATTCTGTGACACTGTCTTCTCTCCTCCAACAACTACATCAATTCCTTCTTAAACTTCATCATCACCTCTCCTCCCCTCTTCCCCCCTGCCCACAAGTGTTAGTTTCTGAACCCATAAGGTCAGTCTCTGGCCCTCTTCTCCCTCTACAATCTCTCCCTTGAAAGTCTACCATATATTATTTTCATTTCTTTGCAGATGACTCACAAATGTTTACCATTAGCTTTTATCTCTATCTAAACTCTGGATCCACATTTCACAGAATCCTGAAGATGGGGAGTCTCAAAGGGCATCTAATACAATATACGTCTAAATAAGAATCCTCTCTACCACAAACCCAAGCCATATCATGCAGCCTTTACATGAGATCTCTAGTGAGTGAAAACTTGATACTCATTCAAATTTGCCTAGGTCTAATAATTAATAAGATTCTCCTTATATTAAGCCTAAATCTGAGTCTACAACTATACAATGCTCTTAATCCAAACATCTGAGACCAAAGAAAACAAATCTAATACATTTCTTTCATCTTAGAATACATTAACTTATATAATATATACATTTGGCAATTAAATAAACACATAATAATATATTTAGCAGTTAAAATTTAAAAACAGCTCTTTCGTCCCTCCTAAATTTTCTCTTCTTCAGACTAAGCATTCCAAATCCCTTAAAGTGATCCTCATGATCTTAAAACTCTTCAGACTGTCCCTCTCTCATCCCAACTCTGTTACTTTTCAACTTTTCCCTTCAGTTCCTTCCCTACTGCCTACAAACATTCCCACATCTCCCTCAAAAAACCCTCACTTGCTCCTTCCATCCCTGAATTTGCGACTAAACTCAAAAAGGCCAGACAACAGGTGTCTCCACCTTTCCTCTCATTCTCTTCTGAATCCCCTACATAAAGCTGGAAAGGCAGCTATAGCAACCACTGTGAAATGCTTAAGAGTTTGGTCAGACACAATAAGATGTTGGTCATTCACTGCATCCTGGGCAATCGCTACCCACCCTGACTTTTATCTTGCCACTGGATTGGGTGACTGGAAGAGAAAATGAGGTTAACAACTTTGTGGAACTCTGCCTCACTTAAATCCAATTCACAGGCAAGTCAAGGTATCACCCTATGCTGACCCTGGTCCTCTGAAAACAAACGACAATTCAGCTTCTGACCTCATTATTCCACTGCTCTCTCTAAAATTACCAACGATCTCTTAACAGTCATATCCAACGACCTTTTCTCGACTCTCACCACTGTCTCCTTGTTCTCCTACCTATCAGACTAATTCTTCTTAGTCTTCTTTGCCAGATCCTCATCCAGATTACACTAACTGTAGATGTTCTTTCTTCTCTTCTCTTCTCCTTCTATATTACGATGATCCCTTCCACATCACAACTTTCCCCATTACAATTTCAAAATATCATGGGACTGCATAAGAAATTACATGGGAATTTGGGTGAAGTTTTGCAGAAGCTGCAGATGACACACAAAGCCCAGCAGACAACAGAAAGTTTAGAAACTCAAAAATGCATAAAATATATGTACACTATTGTGTAATATCAACATATCTTATCTTTTAATACCATAATATTGCAGACTTCTTCTCTGATACAGAGGGCCAAAAAATTTTACACAGATTTTCCAGATCAAGGGGGTGCTACACCCTAACTCCCGTGATGTACTTCACTTAGTGATCACATCAGCTCCCATGCATTTGATTACCACCTCTTATGATGATGATTCTCAAATCTACCTAGCAACCCGAAACTCTGCTGATCTCTAATTCACATCTCCAACTGCCATATAGACATCGCAAAATGAATGCCCAATTAACATATTAAATTAGGCATGTCCAAAATGGAATTTATTCCCTTTCTCCCTAAGACCTTCCTCTTCCTAACTTCTCTATTCCTACAGAGGACAGCACCATCTTCCCATTCCCTCAGGCTCTCAAAAGAGATGTCATCCTGAACTCCTTAATATCTTTTGTACCCATATCCAATTTAATGCCTCAAGGCCTGATGATTTCACCTTTGCAACATTCCTCGAAGAAGCACTTCTGTTCTTTAACACAGCCACTGCTCTGGTGCAGGACCACATCATCTCCCACATGGAATACCGCAATATCTTGACTGTGGGTCTGCCTGCCTCAAATCTCTCTCCACTCCAATCCATCCTCCTTTCAGCCACTCAAGCGATTTTCCTAAGTGCAAGTCCAACCCTATCACCCTCCCTATTCAAAAAACTCCAGTGGCTCCCTATTATCTCCAGGATCAAATACGCATTCCTATCTGTTGTTCAAAGCTCTCTTCTACCTTTCCAGCCTTCTTACTGCCTCTTACTCTTCAATGTCTTCACACTGACTTTCTTTACTGTTTCATGAATAAAACACTCCATTTTGTCTGGTTATTCCTCTCTCCTCATCTCTGCCTAATGGTCCATCACTTCTTAATTCTAGTCTCTTTGCTTTTTAAATTATTTCCTTTTTATGCTACATGTAACTTGTTTGTACTTAAATGTTCATTTTTTTCTCTCCTCCATTAGACTGTCACTTCCTAGAGGGCAGGAATTGTCTTTTTTGCCTCTTTGTCTATCTCCAGCATTTAGTTCTTAGCATGGTGCTTGGCACATGGTAAGCACTTCACAAATGTTTACTGACTGACTTCAGCATTCTGGTTACTTAGTCCTGGACATTCTCCTCCATATATGTTCTAACTAGAACTAAACAAAATGACATAATCACATCTCTCATCTCAGACACTATGAATCTCTTAATAGAGTAACATCATGCTAACATTTTTGACTGCATTATCCCACTGCTGACATGTTAAACTTGCAGTCCATTAAAACTCAAGCCTTTTCTGATTGAATTTGTATCTAGCCACCCCATTCCAATCTTCTATCTCTGAAGACAAAAACAAAACAAAGCAAAACAAGTGCAGCACTTTGTGTGTATCTCTTTAACTTATTACTCAGTCTCACAATCTAGAATGACATCAAAGTGTTAACTATCCTTCCTGACTTTACGCCATGTGCAAATTTGACAAGTACACCATCTATGGTGTTCTCAGACCTCTGGTATATTACACTAAAGACTCATTCCAAAGTGACACTGAAGGAACAGCCTATTCTTTGAGTCCTGTCATATACAGTTGCAAATCTATCTAACGTTACTGCCATTTTAGCCCACATCTAGTCATTCTGTCCACAGGAAGAAAAAGAAAGACTGTAAACTAACTTCTTGAAATCTAAGGAAATTGTCTACAGCATTCTATTTACATGCAAGTCAAATCAATCCTATCAAGAACTGAACTTTTAATCTAGCATGATGAAATCTACTCTTGATAAAGCAGCACTGGCTCTTGGTGACAACTGCTCCATTTCCAGATGTTCACTAACTAACATGCTCACTAAAAATCCCTTTAAAAATATGTTCTAGAATTTGACCAGAAACTCCAGTCCAAGTTAACCTATGATTTGCAGACACTCATATCTTCCTTTTCTTTTTGAGGATAACATTTGAAGGTGACACTTGCCTTTCTCCTCTCCCAATTTAAACTCATGTATTTCCTTTTTCTGAACAGGTAACATACAATATAGGTTATAGGTTATTTACATAAGATTACTGCTTCTGTTTCTGTCTCCAATTATTTTCACTCAAATCATTTCCGCTATGCCTCTTCATTAGTACATCTCCTTAACATACAATGCTACTCAATCAATCAACGAACATTTATTAAGCACCTAGTATGTTCCAGGCATTGTATTCTATCCCCACCACACCCCCCATTCCTGCTTTTACCAGTTCCGTTTCTTTTGAATAAGATATACTCTTCCAGAGCCATAGTCCATATATGGATTTCACCCCACAAAGTCTCAGTTATAATCAAGAAGTCACATTTGCCTCTTTGTATTAAGATCTGGTTCTTCATCTTTTTTATCCGTATCTTGTGTATGTTCAATTCCTTCCTTGGATTGTGCTTTTGGTAAATTTCTGATTGTCTTCTTCCATCATAGCTACTCTATGGTATCAAGATTTGGTGGCTGTGTTTAAGCAATTTCCTTCCTCCAAACTTCAGGAAAAGAGGAAGAAAAAAGGAAAAACATTAAACACATTTCATCTCTGGCCAAGAGCATGTCATTCCTGTAATTCAAGCGATGATCCAGAAATTCAAATTCTATTCTCAGACACCATCTTCCTAAATCAATTCCTCAATTTCCCAACCTCCCTCTTTGCTGAAGCCTTTGCCTCAGCTCAACAACAGTTACCCTCTAGCCCCTCAAGTCTTATAGTTTCTTGCCAGACTTCATAATCTTTAGAAATTCCATTTAGAATTCTTGTGACATTATCAGTTACACCCATGAATCACTGCTAGTCATCCGGTTTGAGAAATCTTGGCAGCTTCCATGTCAATATCCTAGGTTCAGATCGGGGAAGTTAGACCCATTTCTCACTTATTATACAACTCAATCCTCCTCAGAAAGGAAGTATAGCCACTACTCATCTCTTCTTCTTCTAATATTTACTGGAGGATCTCCAACCTGTTATCACCCATGCATCCACATCACCACTTCTTGGATATTAAGCAAAACTTCCTCCTAAAAATTCATCTTCCTCCTCTTTAGACGGAGCCTCATATCACAAGTGTTCACTGGCCCTTCTTACCTTTCTTGCATTACATTATTCTGTCCTCCAACTTCCTGACACAAGTCATTATTCCCTTAGTCTCTTCAAATTTTTCATCTTCATTTTCATAATGGAAGTCATTCTTGTGTTTTTATTTTGTTTTACAAGAACACTCCGTCTCCTCTCATAACCTGGAATGGTGAAGTCCTCAAGCCCCTTCACCATCTATTCAAGGAATGAAGAACACCACCTTATTCATTAAATATATATAAGAATAACTTACTGATGGAAGAAAAACAAATGTCCAGGTTACTACAAAATTCTCCTTGTTCTTTGAACTTGATGGAAGGAATCATAGATTTAAAGATGGCAGGAAGCTTAGGTCATAGAGTTCAGCCCCATCATTTTATACATGATGAACTGAAGCCCATAGAAGTTAAACAGTTTTGTCCAAGTTCACATAGTGTCTAATGCAGAATTTATCTTTGACTCTAAGTCCAACATTCTATTCACTGTTCCACACTGCCTTATCCCTTCTATGAACTCTCTTGGAGAACTCATAGCTAACTGCCTGTTTCATCTTTAATTCTGGAGCTGTAACTTCTCTACACACCTCTTTAGCACCTTGAAGGCCACATTCAATTTTATCCCTCTGTCTTATTATAACTTTTTATGCAGACATCAATTTGTCTTGTCTTTCCATACTTACTTAAGTTCTCCCTTTCACCTTGAGTCCTTTTCATCTTTCTCTTCCTCAAGTCTTCCTTGTTAGTTCTTTCTTCTCAGATGCTTATGGTTGAATCCTCTTCCTCCAATTTCTCCCTCAAGTTCTCCCAAATGTCCCCTCTCCAAATTCAACCTCTAACTTTCATCAAAATTCCAAAATTCTCCAAATCTCCTTCAAAACTATTTTCTCTTCTTCCACATAACCTTTTGACACTGAAGTGAGAAGTTATGCATTTGGCTAGAAACAATTTTCTATGTGACATAATTTGTGATCAAACTGACAGAAAGAAGAATATTAAATAATACTGACTACTCTGACATATTTCCAAAAGAATAACAACTTACTATAAGATTAAAATTTAAGTAAAGTTTTTCCTAATGATATTTCCTTAACACTAAAGTGTCTCAAAATATAAAACATTAAAAACAACATTGAAATTTTTATCTCAACTTCCATGAATATTGTTTCATTAAATTCAAAACTACCCACCCTCTTCCTTGGCTGTCTAAATTAGGGAAATACAAACAAATAAGGCATTCAAAACCTCATTCAAACAATTATAATAAAGTTAAGTAGTTATATTTGAAAATCAAGTAACAGTTAAATTTTAAAATAGTTTCTCTACTGAACTTTTCTAAATAATGACTGTTGGATGAGTAAAGTTGATTCGTGTGTGTGTGTAGGGATGTAGAGGTGTAGGGGGTGTGTGTGTACGTGTGCATGTGGGAGAGAGAACATGTGAGCAAGTGAACATGCAAGCTCCAGAATTCACAGATGATCCTACAGAGAGATAAACTGAGTCCAGAAGCAAACAAGAGAAGAAGAGCAAGCTGGACTGCTTTCAGGAAACTGCAAAGTTCCTCAATGACCTCAAACTTCTTTCATAAATAAAATCCCATGTTTTTAATACCAATAGTATTGTCATTTTATGACCATGAGACATGAACCAGTTACAGAGGAGGCAACAAAAGTCATGTGATAAATCTTTTAAAGCAGGCTGAAACACATAATAAGGAACTTTGAAGAAGTAAAGGATGTCACTGGAAAAAATTATGACAAAAAAAAGGAGTTGGTCACTTGTTGAGGGATAACAAAAAGATGAACAGTCTGAGTGCACTACCAACAGGCTTGCAAAATAGGAGGAAATCAAGAAAAACCCCTGGGAGGGAGACCTGTGATTGACTAACTGATAAAAGGCCTTGGACATGAGAGGGTTTTATCTACATCCATGTAGGAGACATACAAATCCATTAGACCATAGATGCATCTGAATTGTTAAACTCTCTTCATACTTTCCCTGAACCTAGTGGAATCAATATTTTCTAACAGCAGGAAACAGAAATCACAAGTTGATATGGAAAGATCACAATAACCAACACAAACTCTTTTATGTAAAATGCATAAATTAAAGAAATTTTAATGTGGTTGGGATTTTTTAGATGGTTTATTATTTATTCAGTTGAGTGTTTTGTTTTAAATCACTGATTTACAAATATTCAAGAGTTAATTTAAAGTAGAGTCATTCGACAATTTCACATGAAATTAAGGCACTCTGAAGTTATTATGGCACTCAAAAGTTAAAAGAAATATTTTCTAAATGACTAATTAAAATGTTATTAATGCAGACACTAACTCTAGACATCCTCAGAAGAAATATATTCTTAGGGATCCATGGACCAAAGGCTGCTTATCTTTCAGATTGGGAGGGAGATACCAGGTCTAAGTCCGTAAGAGAAACCCTGAAACTGAGAAAGATCCTCAAGTAGAGGTTCTTAACAACTTTTTCTGTTTATCACAGACCCCTATGGAAGTCTGATGAAGTCTGTGGACCCCTTCTTAGAAGGGAAATGAATTATGATGAAATAGTTATCAAAATATTTTTAAAAACAAGTTCATGGACCTCAGGTTAATTATAAAATAGGGATTTGGATTAAGTTCTGTGACCAATCTCATCATATAAATTTACTCACTGGCAAAACATCATACCTGTCCCTATTCTTGCTTTCATTTTCCACTGGTTTTTGTTACTAAAATTTCAGAGCATTTACAGGTCAGGGAATCATTAGGTATTTTCTATTTCAGAAAGGAGTTAAGATGTGAGCTATTAATAAGCTTTGAATAAAGGCATAAATGTGTACAAGTCAATGTCTATACCTACTACTTACAAAAGAAAAGGAAAATGGAATCAGATTGGCAAAATAAAGATTATGGTCCTAGCATATTAAGGGCAAATGCTTCTGAGACTGATCATAACTTTTTCTGAGTCCTTTCAACCTGGAAGACCACAGATGTAATATGAGCAAGAAGACTGACTTACCAGCTACAATTCATAATGTAAAGTCTAGCCATAGCCTATTTACAGTAGGAGAAATGCATCTAGATATACAGTTTGGTCTTCAAGTTTTGGAACATAGCTAGGCTGGGTAAAAACCCCACCCAGGAAGATCTGGGCAAAATTAGAAAACAAAGTTTGAGGAATTTCTTCTTCAAAAGACACCAGTCTTTGACCCAAAGCGCATTTCATAAGGTGCAGTTTCAGGCCTGGGCCCACAATGAAGGCTGTATACATAAAACACTCAAACCAAAGCATCTGGAGAAGAGGAATGGTCAGTGGAAATAGAGAGACTGAAAGAAACACTAGTAGGCAGAAAATTACAGATCTAGTAATAGTACTTCTCAAGTGCTTTATCATACTTTGATATTAAAATGCTAATAGCACCTTATAAAACTGGGTGCTAAATAAAACCGATAAATAATACCCAACATTACAAAACTTCTAGAGATGAATTCATGGTTTAAAATTAACTTTACATTTGTCAAAATGTACTTGCACATTCCTGGTATCATCATATTGTTTAACATTTTCCAAGTGCCCAAGTAAGATTTGTTTAGAAATAGACAACTCACCCTTAACTAAAAATACTAAGTGGTAAATCTTTCTCTCTCTCTCTCTCTCTCACACACACACACACACACACACACACACACACACACACACACACACACACACACACTCTATCTCTCTCTCTCTCTGTCTCTCTCTCTCAGAAAACGACTTTCCCAATAAACATAAAACATTTCAAAATGACTGATCCATTATTTGGAGTAGATAACTTTTAAAATTCTATATACTATGCACAAATTCATGCCCTGACTAGAATAGCAAAGTTGGTTTATCTTTTCTTCACCCATAAATCACTGCCAATTGGTACTTTCTACAAAAGTTGTTTATCTAGTTTTCTTTCATCCAAAAACCACTGCTAATTGGTATTTTCTATATGTCCCTAGAGCTCTGTAAGACTGATTCTTACTGATTTTTGAAAAATCAAAACAAAATTAAATTATATTCAGTGAAGTTGTAGCATTACATATATTTTTCCTGTCTTCTTATTTTCCAAAAATTAGAAATCTACTTATAAGCATATGTGGTTAAATAAAGATTTGGATTTAAGTTCTGTGACAAGCCTTACCATCCATATCTACTCACTGACAGCATAGCAAAATCATCACAATATTCCTAAATCATATTGAATATAAAAGAACTTATTGAATATAGACTTCATCACTAATTATCACCCTAGCGAATTAATAACTGGTGAATTTTCATATAAATCATTTAACTATAATATGTGCATTACTGATGTAGAGGCAACAGTACAGAAGACATCAGTCAAGTTCCATCTTGAGAATTACTTTCACTTCCTAGGTCTGTTTCCTCATCTGCAAAATAAGAATGCTGGACTCCAACTGTAAATCCTACAAAGATTTTTATTCCTTTTTTTTAAAAAAAAGTGTTTTTAAGGGATGTGAAAATTATCCTGGAACCATAAAAGAGAATAAAAATTGTTAAATGGTAATCTTTCCCATTTCCTTCTAACAAAATGTTGCTCAGTTGCTTTCTCCATGAAGTTTTCCAGGATCCCCAATAATTATGAAGAAGCTACTTCAGATGCTTGCATATTGTATTCATAGCTCTTCCATCAATTTAAATAGTTGTGTCCTTCTTAACTCCTCTACTAGTTTATAACCTCTTGTAAGGCAAAACCTATGCTTTATTCATCTTTATATCTATCTACCCTTTCCTTACGTAGAACAGTTTTTTTGAACTAAAGCATTAAATAAATGTTGCTAGCACGAATAAATGGCATGGCTTACCTGTAACATATCTTAACTAGTATTTATTTTTAAGTGACTTAGTTTTCTATAAGTATAGAAGACAAGTAGTTCTATTTCTAAGTCTGCTTTCAGTTTCAGAGGAAGTACTTTATAGACATAATTAAACGAATCCAGAATTCACTTTTCATACCAAACACCTGCAAAGTATATTAGTGAAAGGTATTCACCTTTGAGATATAAACAAACAGGGAAAAAAAGTACTTGCTCTAAGCTAGTATATTTGAATTCAAGTCACAGTAAATTTTATAATTTCTAATGGTAACAGGTATCTTTCCTAATGCTAAAAAAAATTAGTTTTAAACTTCACAAAGAATGCACTAAATTTACAAAGTTAAAATAGCATTAAAATATGAGACAGGGTTGTTTCTTACCTATTCGGTCAAATGTTTTATCACACTTAGGACACTGCAATATTTTTTTGTTACTGTTCTGAATGACCACTGGAGTTAACCCTTCATGAACATTTCCTACAGAATCAGCACTTTCAGGCTCCTCTTCTGCATCATTATGTTCTTTGTCACTTTGCTCTTCCCCTTCAGAGTATTCATCTGACATTTCCTCCTCCTGTGCTTCTGCATCTGCATTGTACTCACTTCCAGCATCCTCAGAGTCATTTTTATCTGACTTTTCTGTATCAAAAGTGACCTTATCCAAATTGTCCTTATCAAAATTGTCTGATATTTCACCACTTTCATTTTCATTATCACTGTCCTCATCAAACTTTACCGGGCACTTTCTATTCCTCGTGGATCTTCTTGCTGAAAAACCTCTCTCCAGCATTTTTAACCCATGTTTTTTCCCTATTAATAGGGATCTATGAGTTTTCGTCAAATGATTCTCTAAAGACTTCTTATAACAAAAATTTCTACTGCAGAATTTGCACTGATGACTGTTTGACAACCTGCCGGCCAATTCACTTAGACTTTCTGCCTGCGATGCCTTTTCAGTTACTTCAGAAGGAAAATTAGAAATATTTTCATTATTTAGAAGTTTCACTGCATCTATAATGTCCAGAAATTTTGCTGCCTCTAAAACTAGAGGTATCTCATTCTTGTAGACAAAAAATTCTGATGTGTAAAGAAATTCAAGCAAATGTTGAAAAACAGAATGTGTTACATGATCCAGAGTGACAACATCTGTGCTTGGATTTTTGCTCAAACAAGCATGAAAATAACTACTGCCAACAGCCACAACAACTTTGTGTGCACTGAATTCCTTTCCTTCTACAATTATGAGTAAGTCACAGAAAGACGGTTGCTTCTGTCTATCGTCATTTAAATATTTCAGCAAATTCTTATTATACTGCAAAGAACTCAGAAGCTTTCTCTGATCTGGGGATGGAGGCAGCTGCTGATAACACAGGAGATCTTCAGGGGTAGAGCCTTCCGTGGAATGCCTGAAGGTCACTTGGTCGCTGTCCACGGCACTGTTTCCATCCGAAGAATCTTTAGGATGGCCTAGATGGATCTTCTCGTCAACATTTGCAGTAACCTTTCTCCTTTTCTTCATTGCAATAACGCAATTTCAGGACAAGAGGCTTCATAAGTGTCTCCAGAGACTTAAAAAGGAAAACTAGCTTCGATCTCGGGTAACACCTTCTGGAGAGGTGTGAGGAAGGGTTTCATGGTCTGCAAAACAATAAGAACCCTATAACATATCCCCACCGGCGACTTGGACTGTTTGTTCAAAGTGCTTTTCATTCGATTGTCTACCTAAAGAACGAGGAGACTAAATAAATAAAACAACCCAGAGCTTACACGTAAGTGTGGTAACACCTCAGGTCTCAGGTGGGGGGAGGTCGAGAAAGCCGACAAAGAACAATTTTAAAGAAGACGAGGGAGAGCCCCCACACCTGCCAAGCCCGACTCCCAGGAGGGTGGGTGGATAAGGACACGGGAGGGAGAAGCCCTCGGAGAGGGGGTGTGGCCGGGGGCGGAGGGTCCAGCGTGGGATTGGGTCATCGCGGCAGCTCGCCGAGAGGGAGGAGGGAAGGCGGGGGGAGGCTCAGTGCATTTGACCCCCTCAGAGCCGTCCGCTCCTACCCGGGAGCCCAAGCGTGTGACCCAGGGCCAGGACTGGCGAGGCGCGGGGACAGCGGAGGACGAAAGGGAGAAAGCCCTCCCCAAGCAGGGGAGGCCCTGGCCTGCGGCGACGCCGCCGCGCTTCCCACCCGGGTTCCCGAGGCAGCCGCCCCAGTTCCATTTACCGCCTCCTCAGAGCGCCTCCGCTGCCTCCCGGCCGCCGAGCTCCACTACAGGCGCACTCCCTCCTAGCGTCTACCTACTTCCGGGTTCGGCCAACCTCTGCCCCCCCCCCCCCCTTCCTCTTCCTCTTCCCTTTCCCTCCAGTGGCCGCATCTGCGACCTCAACCACAGGGCCCACCCACCGCGCAGACTCCGAGCGAGTCCTACCAACTCGTTCCCGAATCCCCACCGGAGTCATTGCGCATGAGCGCTCACGTCCTTCCGCGCATGCTCACTAAGTCTTCCCTCCTCCCACCTCGGGAGGCATTACCGGAGCTACGGATCGAGAATTTGCTCCGGGTTTTCCCGACACCCGGGCCTGGGCGGAGCGGGGCGGGGTCGGAGGGATTGATGGGTGTCCCGGTACGCTAGGTTGACTCTGGCAAAGGGCCTGGGGCGGGGCGGCAGGGGACAGAGGGGACAGGAAGAGAAGCCGAGGGGAAGGTGGATCAGCCTTCGCGCGAAGCGAGGCAGCGGCTCTGAACCGAGAGCAGCAACATCTCGGCGCTGAGGCCCCTCGCGAAGGCCTTGGCTGGGCCTCTGCGCGTGCGCCCAGGGCGTCCTCTCCGCGGGGCTGGGGAAGCCCGCGGGCCTTCCTTCGCTTCTCCGCTTGCTTCACACCTCCGTGATGTTACTATTCGTGCGGACGCACACCGCAGTTTAGTAGAAGCCAGGTGATTGGACGTAAACAGAAGGTGAACGTCCACATCATTTTCTCCAGCACCAGAGAGGATGCCGCCGAAGTGTCTAGGCCACCTAAAGCGATCTCGGGGGAGGGGATGGGGTTGCTATTTGTGTTCACGTGAAAGGGGGGGAATCCTGAAGACAAAAACATTGTAACAGGCCCACTTTTCCCTAGCGAGATACAAGACCGGATAGGGAGGAGGAAGTAAGTGAAAGGACCAAGTGAGTGGAGGGACGAGATCTAAAGATTTAAGGGAAAGGACCCTCTGCGACTTCCCTAGGGTGTGCCTTTTTAAGCCATCAGTTCTTTTTCTGAAGTTAGATGCCTCTGAGGTTGTTCTCACCCAACTTAAGGAGTAAGGGCCAGAGTACTACTCTGTCTTTGAATATGAATATTCTTTCAGTTATATCTGTCTGTCTGTCAGTCATCTGAGGACTAGCTGCTTTTAGATGCCTCCTCTGCTTACCTTTCATTTTCGTTCTGTATGTGGTGATGAGGGTGGGGGTTGGGGGACAGAGAAGGGGTAGAGAGAGCTTATCTTCATGTCCTTATTAGAATTGTGAGCTTGGGGGTAGGGACCGCATCATTCTTTGCTTTTATTTGTATCTCCAGCAATTAGCACATTGATTACCATATTATAAGCACTTAATAAATGCTTGTTAACTGACAACTTATGTAATTTACAGAATTTGTATTTTTGTTCTGTTAAAAGAGGATTAATGAAATGGAATGCAAGGGAATTTATGAAGACAGTAATAACTAATATGCATCACTTTAAAGTTTGCAAAACAAATTACATACATTATTTCATCCTTACAACATCCCTGTAAGTTAGGTACTACAGGTATTATTCCCATTTTACAGAAAAGGATAACAGCCTCATAGAGATTAAATGATCCTAGTACTGTAGGATGTAAGAAAGAGCATTAAGATTGGCCTTAATAAAGGATGTGGGTTCAGATCTATGCTCTGCCCCTCGATGTCTTTGTGGCTTTAGACAACTGAAATTTATAGAGTAGGCCACTGACATGGTCATACCTGTGCTTTGGGAAGGCCACTTTTACAGCAGAGTGGAAAATGAACTGGAGTGGGAAGAGACTTGTGGCAAGGAGACCAAGCACCGGACTATTGCAGTTGTCCAAGCATTAAATGACAAGGACCTGCAAAAGGTGGCATAGTGGCAGAGGAGGGAAGGAAATCGTTCAAGAAATAAAGGTAGAACGAACAAGATTTATCAACAGATTGGATAAGTAAGACATTGTGGATGACACCTTGGTTGTGAGCCTGGGTAACGGAGAGGATTGTAGTACTCTAAACCATAATGGATAAGTTAGAAGGAAGGAAACATTTGGACAGAACTATGAGTTCAGATTTGAACATGTTGATTTTAAGATGTCTACGGGACATTTAGTTTTAGATGTCCAGTAGCGAGTTAGAGATGTGAGACTAGCGGTTGGGAGAGGTTAGGAATAGATAAATTTGAGAATTATCTGCATGGAGTTAATAACTGGACCCCAAAAGAGCTAATGAGATATTTCTTGTATGGAGGGAAAAGAGAAGAGGACCCAGGAGAGAGACTTTGGGGCTCACTGCTAACTCAGATTTAGCAGGTATCACATGGATGACTTTCCACAAAGATTACTGAGTGGTCACATGGGAGGAATCATAGGAAAGAACAGTCACAAAAACCTAAAGAGAAGTTTAAGAAGAGGGTTATTGACAGTACTAAAGGCCACAAAGAGCTTAAAATTATGAGAATTGAGAAAAGGTCATTACATGTGGCAGTATCCAAGGTCATTGCTAAATTTGGAGAAAGCGTTTCAGTTGAATGATGAGATCAGAAGCCAGACTGCATAGAGGGAAGGAAGTAGAAGCACCAAATGTAGAAGGCCTTCTCAAATTTAGCCACAAAAGGGAGGAAAGATATAGCTAGTATGGAATCAGTGGATCAAGTGAGAATTTTTTTTTAATATAGATATGAGAATGTTTGTAGGTGGTAGGGAAGCAGCCCATAGAAAGAGATTGGAGACAAGTGAGAGAATGAGAGTGATAGAGGGGACAGTCATAGCACACAGTTGCATGGAGTATAGTATTAAGTTAAGCTGATCCTACAAAATTATTGAGATAAGGGAGGAGAGTATAGATAGTGCCAGAGTAGTGGCTTAGAAAAGAAGGGACAGCTAAAAGGGTTTTGAGGTTAAGGTGAAGAAGAAGAAGCCATAAGGTACAAGGAGTGATGAAAATAGGGCTAGGAGGGGAATGAAGGCAGGCCAACCTGGGAACATTCACAAAATGGAGGCTCCTTTGAGAGTGGTGAGTCTTGTGAAGGGTTGTTCCAGGGTGAACAGGTCATAGGGATGGACCAGAGTAAGAAGGTCCCAGGTCCTGAGGGAAGTTCCAAGATTATACAGCATGTATGATTTTGAAGTGCAGAAAGTCACGAGTAGGGCCAAGAGGGGAATGAAGGTAAGATGTTCTATGTTTAGGAAGACTGAGGAGTTGAGGGAAATTCCAGGAGAAGACAAGAGAAGAGGCATACTTTTGAAGTCCAGAAAGTATGAAAGATAGCTAGAAGGGATATAACGTAACTTTGGGCTGGCCTGGTGCTTTCCATAAAATAGAGGCTCCGGGAAGAACTCACTAGTGGTTGAAAGGGGGTAGGCCTTGCAAAAGAGATGTTCCAGGGCAAGGAGGAATCAGGTCCTGAGGAAAGTTCCAGGGTAAGACAGCAGTAGAAATACGTTTTTAAACTCTAGACAGTTAAGAACAGAATTGAAAGAGAAATGAAGCTTCAATGCTAAAGTTTAAACTCCATAGCATCAAGTTTGGCAGGGCCTACAACAGTTAATGGCACATATTTAAATGGATCTGAGATCTCATCACTGGGATGTTTTATCCTCTAATAAAGGCTGTAATCCATCCATACCTGTCCATCATAATGGAATAAATTTTCCACAAGATGTCCATCCAACATACTTAGAGCCTTCCTCAACTTCCCTTGACATTGTAAGGATACCAATGGAGAACATAGTTATCCTTTGTTCTTCCCACATGACTAGCCCATATTTTTTAATCATACATTTCTTTGATAATATCCTTAAATAATTTTCTTCATAATTTCTTATTTTTTTTTTGTTATTCTGTGTTATAACCTATCCGCACCTACCATATCTCTCCATTGCCTTGGAAGTATGTCATTACATTTTGCTTATATTGGTAATAAATAGTGCTACTAAAAAAGATGAGCCTTCATTTCTAAGAGAGGTTTAGGCTATTAAAGATGCTTTGTAGTTTCCCAAAGGCA
This sequence comes from Bettongia penicillata ogilbyi, assembly GCA_023548195.1. Lineage (NCBI taxonomy): Eukaryota > Metazoa > Chordata > Mammalia > Diprotodontia > Potoroidae > Bettongia > Bettongia penicillata. The sequence goes on from JAJHZJ010000702.1 coordinate 1,008,908, forward strand.
ATCCAAGTTTCTTCCTCCTCTTTAATTCTGATCCTAACTTATTGTTCATTTGCAGTATTATCTAAGAGATATAATATAGGCTGTTTATCTAAATGTATGTCATGAGCTGTGCAATAGGCATTCACAAGATCAGATTTTGAGTTGCAAAGGTAACTTACAGATCACCTAGTCCAAGTCATTCATCTTATAGATGAAGAACTGAGGCTCAAATCGACAAAATAGCTTTGCCCAAGGTCATATAATAATTAGCAAAAGGAGGATTTGCACCAAAGTTCTCTGACTCCATACCCAGTGTTCTTCCTATAGTCTTCATTGACTTGGATTTTTCTAAGAGGATAGTTAGGCCAGACTCTTTTGTGTGGTTATAGAGCTCATCCATGAGACTGTGCAAGGTCCCAGGGCTTGATGCAATCAAGAGTGTCACCCCAAATAAGGAACACCAAGAACAGGGGTGGGAAACCTTATGTGGCCTTCTAGGTCCTCAAGTACAGCCCTTTGACTGAATCCAAACTTCATAGAACAAATCCCCTTAATAAAAGGATAATAATAAAAGGAGGGTTTTTTTTGTTTGTTTGTTTGTTTGTTTTTAATCGGGAACTTCTCTTCAATTTAGACTCTTCACTGAATCTCCTCCATGAAACAATGAACATTTTTGGTAAACATATATGTCTTCCTGTTTTAGGTCCTGCATGACAGTTAAAATCAAAATACCCTTGAAGAAGTTTATTTCTAGTGTCTAAGGAATCTTGAAAATTTTTGATTTATGCATAGGATGAGCTTTATTGGAAGAACCATCTTTAAAGTAGTGGTTTGGTCTCTCAACAGTTTTTTTCTGTAGTCAATAATCACTAAATATAGTGGGATCTTGTGTTCTCTACATCTATCAGTCCATTTTGTGATGATAAAGATGTGATCTACCTTGAAATATAACTTGAGAAAGTCTATTTCTTACCTACTAACACCCTGATCAAGAATACCCTTAATCTGTCTATGGATTGTTCTCGTAACCATTTTATGTAGATAGGAAAGTAGGTATGCAGATGAGTAATTGTTGTTGTTTCTTTTTTTTTTTTAACAGTTTTTTCCATCCTTTTGTATCATACCAACTTTTAGGGACCTTGAGAATTGACCCCTCTACAATTATAAGGGTATTCCATAATGTGGGCACTCGATTCAAGTCAATTGAACAAACATTTATTAAGCATCTATAATATACTGGGAACCTGAAATACAAATGTGAAACCAGAATACTTCCTCTAAGGAATCAACAACTAAAGAAGGATACGATATGAACAAAAAATTTGATATGAGGTAAAACATTATAGGGTGAAAGAGGGGATCCAGAAATAATAGTAAATTTGAAGAGGGGAATATCTCCTTCAATTTAAAGGATCAGGAAACGTTTCATGGAAGAAGTAGTACATGAGAAAGAAAAGAATGAGCATATAGTACATTTATTACATGTAATATTTGTGCTGTCAAACTTATGTTTTTAATGGAAAGCTTTCCTTCATCTTTTTGGCTTCCTTCTTAAAAGGATACTATTTTTGGCAATATCCCACAGATACATTTTCACTTCAGTAATGCTGCCTTTGACATGGATTGTCTTGCCCTTACTAGGTGTACCACTTAGAACAGAGAGAAAAACACTAATCTAAAGGTAAGATGTCAGAAGGAAAATTAGGTAGTGGTAATGACATCCTCAATCAGCCTAAAACCTATCTCACACTTGAAAAGACCATTAAAACTACCTTCCTGGGTCATTGTACACCTCAAATTAGTCTTTTTTCCAAAGTAGTTATCAATAGTAATTATGAAAAAAATCTATTCTCATTTGAATTCATTTCTAAATGCAAAATGGATCAGATAAAAGATTAAATATTAAATACTTCTTAATTAAACAGGAGACAAGCAGTTACTTTCTTATAAAGACATTTATTGCTGTGGAGAATGCTCTGTATTGGATCCCAAACCCTAACAGCTTTCTAGTTGTATGATCCTGAACAAATCATAACCTGTAAGCCTCAAGTGCCTCATCTGTAAAGTAGGGATATTTGTACTACGTTATATTTGTACTGACCATCTCACAGAATTGTTCCAAGGAAAGTTCTTTAACAAAGTTAGACAAGTTATGATTATCATCAGCATCAAGAATTCCAACGTAGAATATGTGCTAGATGATATCACCTGCTGGCAAAGTGTGAAATTGCAATCCATTACATGGTGACCATCCATTCAAATTAAAAAAGAGAGGCACAAAGTTCAGTAATAAATGGAAATCAGAATCATCAGATGTACAAGAAAAACAAAAAGTCCTGATGTCTGAGGTTGTGATGGTTGGTAGTGGCCAAAGACTGAGCAGGGATCCTAGAATTCAAAAATTCTGCATGGTGTTACAAAAAGATTAAAAAAGTCATCTGCCAATCTACCAGCCTCTTTTTCACTAAAGTTGCTAATACAATAAGGAATCTCCCAATCCCCAAAAGGACTGTATACCTGATTTTATAGTAGAAGTCAAGTAAAGTAAGGAAAATCCCTTTTTGGTAAAAAAATAAAAGTGACATGTATTTCAATAAGTGAGAGATCCTTGTATTTTAATTGATAGAAAATGATGGCAATGAAATACACATTCTAACGTCAAATAATCAGAACTGTGTACCATTGAAATCTTTCGATTATTTGATACATCTTCACAAAAGTTGTATGTCTCTAGGCAGGCAATATAACATTTCAGTTCATTATGTGTCTTTAGTTTCTATTTTTACTTAGTGTCAAGATAACATTATATTAAAAAATTAAATTTAGATATTTCCTTCTGCTTCGTGATGAGCCTTCTACTAAATATTACTGAGGATACAAGGGGCAGCTAGGTGGTGCAGTGAATAGAGCACCAGTGCAGGAGTCAGGAGAACCTGAGTTCAAATCTCACCTCAGACACTTGACTCTCACTAGCTGTGTGACTTTGGGCAAGTCACAACCCCAATTGCCTCATCCTGGGTCATCTCCAGTCATCCTGATAAATATCTGATTACTGCATTCAGATGGCTCTAGAGGAGAAGTGAAGCCCTCCCTCACTCAAAACAAAGTCAGGTACAAGTCATGTCATTATTTCTCTGACGGCATGGTCTTCTTTGGCAATGATGGAGGAACACACTGAGGATACAAATTGAGTAATAGATACTCCCAGACCCTGATAAGTTTATAAGCTAGTGTATATATAGGCATATGGCAGATGATTTCAAATAAATCAACTGCACAAAAACTGTAGCATAAAAGAAAACAGGTATTAAAAATCACTAAAGTGTTCTGGGGAAGAAAGAGGGAGAAGTGGAAAGAGGGAGGGAGAGAAAAGGAGAGAGACAGAAGGGCAAAGGGAGACAGAGACAGACAGACAACCATATTCAGGGTTTGAAGAGGAAGATAAAGAAAGACCATGCAGCATTTGAGCTAAAAATAGTAGCTCACAAATTATTCCCTGGAATCTACATTCCAGCCAGACATTCCCTTCTGATTTCCATGTCTTGAGGTTGAAAGCCTCAGACTTAGAATTCTCTGCTTCCCCAGTGCTCATTGCGAGAAACTTTCTACCTCTCTTTAGAGTGTCACCTCAATAGGCCTTTTCTGAATGCCTCAGCTGTGAGGTTTAAAGTCACTAGGTGGATAGAGCACTGGGTGTGAGTCCAGAAGCCCTTGAATTCAAATCCACCCTCAGACATTTACCACTTGGGAAACCCCAGGCAATTCATTTCACCTCCATCTGTCTCTATTTCCTCAACTGTAAAACAGAGATAATAATAGCATCCGCCTCTAAGGGTCGTCATGAGGATCAAATGAGATGATAATTGTAAAGCTCTTAGGTCTACTGCCAGGCCCAGAGTAGGCAGCTATTAAATGCTTTTCCCTTCCCTAGTGCTCTACCTCCATTTATTACTTCTTTGTGAACATGATGTTCCCACCACTAGTATAACAAACTTTTTGAGGACAGAGCCTGTTTCTTTTTTATTTTTAACCCCAGCACCTAGCACATTATCTTGCATTCAGTATGCATTTAATTTAACACATACTTGGTGAATCAGATGGGATTCAGTGCCCTCCTTACTACCTGTCTGGACTATTAATTGGTCTTCCAGTTTCTAGTCTTTCTTATCAAATCATCCTCTATAAAGATACTAAAGTAATCTTCTGAAAGCTCAGGTTTGTATATCACCCTCCCATCAAAATCTTGAGTGACTTCCTACTGCCTCAAGGATAAAGCATTTTACAATATGTAAATAGCCTGAATTTCTAGGCTTATTTCACATTATTTACCTCTGATAGGATGGATCCAGATGGTTTTAAGTGTCAAGTAGAGTCCAGTGGAATTTGTATTTTAACCTAGGGCTAATGGGGAGCCACATAAGCTTTTTTTTAAACAGGAAAGAGATATAGTATATGTTAAAGGGGGCAGATTGAAGAGATTTTATGAATGTGTACAAGAGTACTCAAAGGAAAGAAGGCAATATTTATTAAATGCCTACTATGTGCCAGAAAGTATACTAAGCACTTTACAAATATCTCATTTGACCCTCACAACAACCCTGGCACATAGGTATTGTGATTATCCCCATTTACAGAAAACTGAGGACACTGAGACAGATGTGATTTTCCCAGGGCTACGCAGCTAGTTAAGTACCTGAGTCTAGATTTGAACTCAGATCTTCCCAACTCCAAATTCAGTGCCCTATCAACTATGGCAATTAGATTTTGTCAAGGTGGAGAAATCCTCCATCAGTGATGGAAACTGAGGACTCGTTCATGAGTTAGTCCCATCTGTCACTTAGTAGATAAGCAGCATTATAGATTGAAAACTGAAAGGGTCCTGAGATGCCCTCTAATTCAGCCCTCTCCTTTTAGAAATGAGGAGACTGAGACTCAGAGAATAAAAAGTGCCTTGTCCCAAAGCATGTCTGTAGTTAGAAACAGAAGTGGGTTTCAAATTCAGGTCCGCAACTTCAGTCTCCAATGACCTCTTTCATGAAGAAAATAAAGCTTAAGTAATTTGACTAGAGTGTTCAGGAAGTAGCAGAAGTGAAGTCTGAATCTATTTCTCTCCAACTTTATATATGCATATATGTACACACACACACACACACACATACATACAGACAGAGAAAAGTGAAACAACTCAAAATCAGGTCTTTCCTGACTCCAAGTCACGCTATCTGTTACACCACACTGTCTTGAAGGATAAGTAGGATTTCAATAGGCCAATCTCAACCATAACTGGGTGTTAACCTGTTGGACCTACAATCAAGAGGGCCTGGGTTCAAATACGCCCTCAAATCTGACTACAAATTCAATGCTCTTTCCATTCCCCCTTGCTATATTTTGCTCAGAAAAAGACTGACTTGGTCATTCATGGAGGTTGTCAAGAGGCAGATTTGGATTTGATAAAGTAAAACTATTCTTATCCCTTGGCACTATGCCTTCTTCAGTTTTTACCTTGTATGCTACAGCTCAGATTACCTATGTTTGTGTTCTCTCTAAAATTACTGGTAACATTTTAATTGCCAGGTCTAATGACCTTTTTTTTAAACCTTAAACTTCCTAGCCTGTCTGCATCATTTTATAATGTTGACCACTTTCTTCTCCATATTCTCTCCTCTGGTTTTCTGAGACACTGCTTTCTCTGCACCTGATTGCTCCTTCTTAATTTCCTTTGCTGGATGATAATCCAAATCCCACCTTGTAACTGTGGGTGTATTCCAAGGCTCTGTCCTGGGCCCTCTTATTTTCTTTCTATATTCTCACTTGGTAACCTTATCAGTTGCCAGGGTTTATTATAATTCCTGTACAAACAACTTCTAAATCTATACATCTAGCTATATAGTTTCTCTCCTGAGCTCCAGTTTTGCATTATAAATTGTCTTTTAGACGTTTCCAGTTGGATATTTCATAGATATCTCAAAGTCAACACCAAACCTTGGTATTTTCTCTCTACTCAAGTAGCCACCATTTTAGTTCAAGCCACCATGACCTTTCTTCTGGATTATTGTAATAGCCTTCTAAGGAGTTCACCTGTCTCAAGTCTCTTTCTGCTTCAAATCCATACAACTGCTAAAGTCATTTTCCTATAGTTCAACTTTATTGTCACCCTTCCCCCTCCTCCTAAACTCTAGAGGCCTTGCCCTTGCATATTTTGTTTGTGTTTTATATGTCTGTGGTCTGTGTGTGTGTGTGTGTGTGTGTGTGTACCTGTTGTATCCCTTAGTAGAATGTAAACTCCTCAAGGTCAGGAACTGTTTTGATTTTACCTTTGTAGCATCAATACCTTTCATAGTGATGCACTTAATATGTACTTAATAAATGCATTTTGACTGATTTTGTGTGTGTTCCTAATTTTAATTGTAACCCCTGTTGCAAAGCCCATTGGTATGGGATTATCTCCTCATTAGGGGAGATTAATGCCCTATCCTGTTGTTGTGTTCATCCTTCATTGCTGAAGAAGACCATGCCATCAGAGAAATGGTGACATGATTTGCGCTTTACTTTGTTTTGAGTAAGGGAGGGCTGTGCAAGGTCACCAGCCTCACTTCTCCTCCAGAGCCATCTGAATCCAGTGACATCCTCAGAATGACTGGAGATGGCCCAGGATGCAATGGGAGACCTTGGCCCCTTTAGGCCAAGGTCTATTCAGGTACTCACTTAGGGTGAGGTAACACCCATTCAGTGAATAGGCCTGTTTAAGCAATAGTCAGGGCCTGGCCCCTTCCGATGAGGCAAAGAAAAATAACAACATAAGGCTGGGAGGGAAACCACAACAGTTACTATTTATAATCACTCTTAAGCCAGAGGGTCCTGTCCTTAAGCCCTGTCCTGTATGAGGGTTCAGGAGGACTTAGCAAGAACTCAGAGAGCAATAACCTTCTGTAGTCGTCTTTGGGACTCTTTAAGCTTCAACTCTCTTCTGGTATTTTTTGAACATAAAGTTGCTACATGCACTTTAGGTTTCTAGCTTAGAGAAGGAAGATGGTGGAGTCTGACCCCACTTTAGGTTACTGAAGGAAAAGACTAGAAAGACTTGAAGCCTAAAATGTCTCCCCAAAAGACTGAAGAAGGCTAGCTTTCACTGACTTGCCCCACTTACTTACATAGGGTAGGGCATTCATCCCCACAAAGAGGAGAGACCATACCAGTGGGCTTTGAGACAAGCATTACATAACTATGCTTTATACCATCTTTGTGTAGATATAACTTGGCCCGTTTTGACTTTTTAAAAATTCCACTTCCATCTTCCTTTCTTTCTGATGCTTTAACTTATCTCCAACCATATGATGTTGAGAAACTTCTGTACTGGGTTTGCTGTCCTTCTCTTCTCCTCTTTCCACCTGTGTTGTACTTCTTTTCCTCCCCTATGGACCTCAGAAAAGGCCACTTCTGATTTTTTAAAAGAGCAAAAATCTCTTCTGTTTCTTATCAGTAGCAGAGTGTCTAAAAAGACTCAAGTTTGAACCCTGTCTCATTATTATTTATAAAACATCCATTTTACAGCATTGTGAGGATCCAATGAATTAATACATGCAAGAGGATTTCTAAACCTTAACGTACTGTGTGTTAACTATAATTACTGTTGCTGTTGTTGCTTTATTATTGTTGGTTCCTAGCTACAACTATTATTCTTTCCTATCTCCTTTTTCTATTTTCTTTTGCATTTTTTACCAGCTCCCCAGCCTCCTTGAAATCCATTCAGAGGGAGAAGCATTTCACTTATAAGAAAAGAAACAAGCAATGTCCCAGTGAGAGGAAAGCACAAGAAAACCAAGTAGTCCGGTTTGGCTGGAGTGTTGGTTACATGAAGGGATGCAGTTTAGGATAAGATTGGAAAGGTAGCTGGAATCAGACTACAGAGGACTTTGAGTGCCATGTTAAAGAATTTCAACCTAAAGCTAGCCCTGTTTTCTTTTAATTAGGACATAATCATGAGTGATTTTCACAGCTGTTTTATTTCAATTCATTCAGACCTTTTTTTGTATCTACTCCACACAAGGTACCATGTTGGGTATGTAATTATGAAACTAGATAGTCCTTACCCAGAAGATTACAATTTAATGGGACAGGTTGACAAGGACACTTATACCAGGAGGTCGAGGACATGGTTAAAAAAAAAAAGACAACATAATAAATACAAAGGAGGTGCTCAAAGTATTATAAAAAATCTGTAGTATAGAAAATGACCTCCAGCTATGGGGGCAGGGGGAAGTACATCTGGGAGGGGAGAGGTGGGAAAGAGGGAGAAAAGGCTTAATGGAGAATGTAGCGTTTGAACTGAAAAAAGAGTGTAGGGAGATGTTTGTATGAACATTACACACATAACATAAACCTGTGTAAGGGGAGAAATAGGTTAGCCATGTGCTAGGCTTTTTTGTTTGTTCTTAAGAAAACAACTTTATCTGATACTTTATCTTCTGTTGCAGAGAGCAAAAGTTGTTCTATGAAAGTAATTCAGATAAACCTTATCAGTTTTAATGGGTACTTGAGAATTGTTTCAGGTGTGGCAAAGACATTATACCTCCTATAAAAAAAGATTGTCTGTAACCTCCCTTCATCCTTCCCCTTTTACTGTCTCTTCCATTCCTGAAAGTATCTTTAGTTTGATTGCTTGAGTGTTACTTTTAGAAGTTCCTTTCTAACTTTTGTATGATATGTACATGTGTGTGTGTATTTGTGTATACAAAAGGGAGCTTGCCCTATGCCTTGGGGGTGACTAGGTCACCTAACGCAGAGGCGCTCTTCTCACAGCGTTCTTCTACCATGAAGGTGTCTCCTTTGATTACCTAGCTAACAGGCTGCAGCTTTAAAACTGACTACACTAAGATACTTGCTCTCTTTTTCCTGAGTGCTCTTTCCCGCTGAATCTAGAGGATGAAAATTATAATTCACCCATAGCTCAGGTACCATGAATTAAATCTGAACGGGGAATGTATTGTCCCTAGAAGTGGGTCTAAGGGTGTTTGCCTTGTTTCATTTACCCTTCTCAGTTTCAGGTGCCAGTAGTGATGCCCAAAGAACCCGTTTGCATCAGGGCAACCTTCGAACAGTGATTCCAGGCAGGATATTGTAGCCAGCTAGCCTGCCTGGTGGGGGAGTCCTGAGAAGCTGGAGTGCCTGGGATTTGACCCTAAAGGGATTTTTAGACTTGGAACTTGGGGCTGAACTCTAGGAAAATCGAGCTGAGTATGAACTATGAACCTAATCCTCTTCCCTTCCCCAGAGATGGAAGTGGTATGGGAGAAAAGGGAGAGAATTGTCACCCATATTGGAAGTCAGTTTATATATTTGTGATTATACCTTTTGAACTAAATATTCCTTTGCAAATGCTAATCTTATTGTTAATGGCTAAAAAGATCTGGGGTGCAGGGGACCCCCATGTTATCAATGGGTGCTGGGAGCCATTTTCAGAGAGCCTAGACACCCCTTTGGGACACCAAAGAGTCCTGGATGAGTGGTGAAATGTAACACCTGGCCTTCAGGCAGTGGGGGACAGATGATGCAGAGATTATGTTTGTGTATAATGATTATGTGTATGTGTATAAATGATTATGTAAGGTAATGTATACATGTATAGTGTATATATAGGTAGGTATTTCATTCCTAAAGATAGCGAACACAATCATTAGACTTGACCGGCTAAGGCCCAGTGGAATTACCATAAAGTTCTTCTAAGCATTTCTGGTCCTTTTTCTTATGAAATAATCTAAAAAATAAATCCAATCTCTTGCCTGATGTTTTAGCTCACAAACTTCTTATTTCCTATGACCATAATGATTTCTCATATTCTTCCCAAGTGCTTCCTCAGCATATGCTCTCTTGTACTGCTTTCCTGATCCACTGTATAGCAAATCCTCTCAATAGAATTTCCCTTCTCCTGTCTCTTCCTTCTCTCACAGAGTTCGCAATTTTTCTTCTCTCCTTTCTGTTATTGTCTGCGTGGGCACTGGGAAAGACAAAAGAAACGTACCAGCAAGGATTTGATGCCTTCCTTTCTCCCCTTCCCTCATCCCACCTCTTCTTTTTGTCATTCTGCCCCAATTCTTCAATTTTAAAAAATGTCATCCTTCTACTTTAAAGTATCTATTTATAACTGATGATTAACATTCACATTCTTCTACTAGCAACTGAAAAACCTCTCTTCCCTCTACATGCAAATTCCCACTGAGAGGCAGCTGTGGCTCTTCTTGTCGTACAGTTCTTTTTCTTTCCCTGACAAACTCTGAATAACTCCCCAGATCATATTTTCCTTATTCTGTACCTCTTCAGCTGTTTATGTAAGTAGCTGCAGCTCTCTTTTTTTCTTTCTGCCAGGGATCCTACTTATTCCTGAGTACACTCCATTCATTCTCACAAGTGAAACTAACCCTATTTCTTTAGAGACTAGCTTAAACTTCAAAAAATTTAAGTGATTCCCTTACTATAAGTGTAATAATTTTTTTTATTAGAGTTCAGAGATACAGAAGACTTGGAAGCATTTGGCTTTACGCTGTTGTCCATTGTCCACACAAGGATTTCTCAGAGAGAAAGCTTTCCTTCATTAGGATGAACATATGAAGAGAAAAAAAGATTGACTGTTGATCTCATGGTTGTTTGTTAGCAAGCTTAATTGACATTATTATTAAATCATTCTGTAGGTAATATGGCTGTACGTAAGCCAGTGCACAGTTGTTTATGTTTTAATAGTGTTCCGTATATTTTGGTTCCTTGGAGCTCTCAGACCCATGGTATGGCATACAGCATTCTGAAATGCAAAAACTTTTTGAATAAAGGATCCAAGTCAATTTTGAGCCTAATCACAAACAACAATAGGAGTTACAAATATTATCCAGTAGTTGCCTATCAGAAAACAGAGTGTGTATTTGTATTTATATATATACATACATACATACACATATATGTGTGTATACATGTAGGTGTATGTATATATGTGTGTATGTATGTATATAGTTATATCTATCCATCTATATCTATCTATCTATCTATATCTATATCTATATGAAAGACTTGGCTATTTCTTGTTCTCTTTCATGGTTAATGAATCAGTCAACAGCTATTTATTAAGCATCTACTATGTCTCTATGTGCTAGGTACAGGTAATACAAGAACAAAAAATGAAAAAAAATTCTCACTTGCAATGAGATTACATGGGGAAACAAATATATAAACATATAGTATAAGCAAAAAGTTAATTATATGTGTGTAAATGTACGTGTGTATGTGTGTATAATATGATGCATATATACATATCCACATACATATACATGTACTAGTTAGTAAATATTAGATAAGATACAGAGGCAACTGGTTGTACAGTGGGTAGAGCTTTTGGCTTGAGTCAGGAAGACTGAGTTCAAATCTCTCTTCACACACTGGGTGTGAGACCCTAAGCAAGTCACTTTGATTCAACTGTAAAGTGGAAATAATAATTTCATCTATCTTGTGGGATTGCTGTTTATTTTTAAAAAATGAGCCATTATTTGTTCTCCAGTTGGGTGGGGGAGTTTTCATTCATGCCTTACCCTTCATATATAGAATATATATATATATATATATATATATATATGTACGTATGTCAGTAGTTTTCCCAAAATGTTTAATCGATAAAAACAAAGCATACTATTTCTAAAATAGTTCCTATACTTATTTATAAAATTATTTCTGTTAAAATAAAAATAAAATTGAAAATATTCTCTAAGCAAAATAAGATACTAGAAGGTGTGTATGCAGTCCCAGTCCTCCACTCCTTACCTCCCCCGATCTTTTACACCCTTGCTTTGTCACTTAGGCTCCTATTTACATAATGCCGCTTGAAACCATCAATAGCTCCTTGGAACATAGAAAAGACAGAGGTAAATTGGTCTAAAGCTTTAAAAATCATAAGTTTATTTTTCTTTTAAAAAGTGAAAAACAAATGTTGAATATACTATTAGCTATGGGGGAAAACCGCACAAATGTTTAATGGCTAGATCTTATTTCCACTGGAGGGTGCAGTTTATTAGCATATGAAGAGTTTCATAGTTCTTTTAATTGGTATGCTTTATAGTCTATGAAAAGCTAATTGTTTGTAAGACTGCAATACAGAGTGCCAAACATATTTTGTGGAAGCTCTAAATAAATATAATTTTCCTAATAGAAATCTGGGCTTTATTCCATAATATCCTTGCAATTTAATTAAGGCCATATGATTTATAAGATGAGGATAGTTTCATTCTGTCTAATGTAGCTTATGGATACTGTGTGTATCTTTCTTGGCTATTATCACTGCAAGAAGCATACACTAATAATTTGTGGCCAAAAGAAACACATTCCTTTATATTTCATTATACTATTTTGGCTTTTTTCCTCTAGCAGTCTATTGCATGTTGGTTTGAATTTCTTTTAAAAATATGTTAACTTTCAATTTAAAAAAAAAAGCTTTAACCTTCCAATACAGTTAAACCTTGACACCTCATTGTGTCATAAAGTTGACCATGGGTTCTTAAAGTCTATGCCAGAACAAACTCCAACAAGTGCTAGAAAGCTTAAATGGCTTAACAAATGGCCTGGCATAATTTCAGATTTCTCATCTGAATACCAGCCTAGCTAAATTGAGCGAAGCTCATCACCAAATTGGCAGAGAGAAGCTCTCCTGTTTTCCACAATCTTTCAAAAGTCATCCACAAGAGCTCAATAAGAAAGCCTGCCAGTCTAGCCCTACCAGATCTCAAATTGTATTGTAAAGCAGCAATCATCAAAACCACTTGGTACTGGCTAAGAAACTGAGGGGTAGATCAGTGGAATTAGTTAAGTACTCAAGACATAGTAGTCAATGAATATAGCAATCTACTGTTTGATAAACCCAATGACCCCAGATTCTGGGATAAGAACTCACTGTTTGACAAAAATTGCTGGCAAAACTGGATAACAGTATGGTGGAAACTGGGCGTAGACCAATGCCTAATACGGTACACAAGAATGAAGTCCAAATGGATACATGATCTAGGTATAAAGATTGATTCTATAAATAAATTAGGGGAACAAGGAATAGTGTATTTGTCAGATTTATGGAGAATGGAGAAATTTTTGACCAAACAAGAGATGGAAAAAAATTTTTGTAACTAGTGTCTGTGATAAAGGCCTCATTTCTAAAATACATAGAGAACTGAGTCAAATGTACAAGAATACAAGTCATTCCCCAAATGATAAATGGTCAAAGGATACGAACAGGAAGTTTTCAGAGGAAGAAATTAAAGCTATCTATGTCACATGAAAAAATGCCCCAAATCACTATTGATTAGAGAGATGCAAATCAAAACAACTCTGAGATACCACATCACATCTATCAGATTGGCTAACATGACAAAACATGAAGATGATAAATGTTGAAGAAGATGTGGGAGAATTGGAATACTAATTCATTGTTGGTGGAGCTGTGAGCTGATCCAAACATTCTGGAGAGCAATTTGGAACTATGCCCAAAGGGCTACAAAAAGTGCATACCTTTTGACCCAGCAAATATCACTTCTGGGACTCTGTCCCATAGAGATCATAGAAATGGGAAAGGGTCCCACATGCACAAAAATATTTATAATAGCCCTCTTTGTGGTAGTCAAAAACTGGAAATCAAGGGGATGCCCATCAATTAGGGAATGGCTGAACAAGTTGTGGTATATGAATGTAATGGAATACTATTGTGCTATAAGAAATGATGAACAGGAAGACTTCAGAGAGGCCTGGAAAGACTTATATGAACTGATGCTGAGTGAAAGGAGCAGAACCAGGAGAACTTTGTACACAGCAACAACCACAGTGTGCAAGAAATTTTTCTGGCACTTCATTGCAATGTAATGACTTAAAAAATTCCCAATGGACTCCTGAGGCACTTCCACATCCAGAGAAAGAACCATGGAATTAGAACACAGAATGAAGCAGATCATTTTCTTTTGTATTGTGTTTTGTTTTATGGTTTCTCCCATTCATTTCAATTCTTCTATGCAATATGACTAGGTGAAAATGTCTTTAATAGGAAAGTGTGTGTAGAATCTATATAAGATTGTACGCCATCTCAGGGAGGGAGTGGGGAGAGAGGGAGGAAGGAAAAGGAGGGAGGGGAAAAAATCTAAGATAGATGGAAGTGATTGTAGAACACTGAAAACAAAATAATTTTTTAGAAAAGAAAAAAAAGCCTACCAGCTCCTTCATTATCCTGGTATTCAATTCATCTGGGCTTTAAGACTCCAGTGCGTCAAGGCTAGGTAGGTGATTTATTGCTACCTTCCCGTTTACTGTGGGCATCAAGTTCCTATTATCCATTTTTTGTTCTGTCCTTTCTGATTTAAAAAAAAAATCATTCTGCTTGGTAGGGAAAAATAAGTAAAAATATACTTCTATTATTGTTGGTTATAATCATGCCATCCAACCTGAGCTTTGATCCTGTTCCTTGTTTGGTCTTCATCTTCTCCCCAATATACTTGAATACTTCTGTGATCTATCTGATGTAAATGTTCCTCCTAGAGGGACAGATCATAACCAATCCAACTCTTCTCATTTTGGGCAATCTTAATCCATATCTTCTTATCAATCTTCCAGAGGATGTTAAACCAACTTGTTAGGAGCTTTCTTCATGACATGACACAGACATTCATGGAACATGAACTGTATGTTTGGTTATCCTTGGCACTCGCTACATGACCAGCCCACTTCCCTTTCTTGTTATACATGTTTCATTTCCTTCAATATAAAAACAGAGCCAATTCTTTTATTATCCTTGCCAGACTCAACTTATTTAGTTCTCTAGCATTATTGTTACAGGACCATGCAATGTTTTTGTATTCATGGTCTTTTAGGTTGTAAGGTCCTTGAAAGCAGGGTCTGTCTTTTGCCTCTTTTGTATCTTTATTATTTACATAGCGCCTGACACAGTAGGTGATTACTAAAGACTCCTTGACTGACTGACTCCTTACAGTAGCTTACAATCTAAGAGGAGAAAGAGAAGGTATTTGAGACATGGGGAGTAGGTGGCGTCAATAAGACTTGGAGACTGATTAGACAAGAGGGGAGTAAATTACCTTAGTGACTCCTAGTTTGTGAACCTTGGTAACTTGAGGGATATTATTATTTCCCTTCTCAAGGAAATTAGGAGAGGTAAATTAAAGGGGAAAGATGATAAGCTCTCTCTTGAATATGTGGAATTTGAGATGTCTTTGGGATATGTGGTGATGTTCAGTAGACAGCTGAGAATGCTAGATCTAAATAAATAGATTGGGAATCATCTGCATAGAGATGATAGTTGAATCCATGAGAACTGATGAGATCAATGGGAAAAAGCATACAGAGAAAAGAAGATAGGTCCCAGGATAGAACCATGAGATATACATATGCATAAGGTATGGGACATGGATAATAATCCATGTGAAATAGTAATATTATGCCTGTTTTACATATAAGTTTTAGAGAAGTAGAGTGATTTGCCCAACTTATCACAGCTAGTAAGTGCCAGAAGTCAGAGTAAAACCCAATCCTTCATGACTTCAAGTTCAAGTTCTCTTTCTTCTCCATGTTGCATCTTTAATAGAGACTATCAAATTATAGTCACTAAAGATTGACAGTAGCTCTCTCCAAGTGATTGGCACAAAATAGTGGCATGGATATTTTACAATTTAGTAAATTTGGTGGTTCTGTTCCGTGGAATTAATTCATAAAAATTTGTCATGACTTATGAATTAATTCATTAATTTCTTATGTTTAGAATTTAGTTAAATTAATTTCTATTAAGAGAAATCTGATTTCCACCTATACTAACTTTTGCCCTTCATGAAAGATTTAATTAACAGGAAAATTACCTTAATGTTAAATGATGCATTAGTATGATTAGGAATAATTCTCTTTTTTGAAAGCAAATGTCCTTGAACTCCTACAGTGTTACTTTTTTTTCAGCAAAAATACTTTTTTTTTAAAATGTGCTAGAGGAGATACATAAGTGTGTGATAATGCTTACTTGTTGTTTTCTAATTATTCTGCATGTCATATTGCCCTTATTAGAAGATTGATCAGGTGATTCAGATAGAGGGATTTCCTTAAGATTAAATAAATAAAATTAAGTAAATGAACTTTACTTTTTGTATTTCTACAATGTTACTACTGTACTCAGCCAGAAAGTGATACTTTTAATTAAAACAAAGTCTAATAGATAATTTAAAGATTTGTATTTTATTTCATTGTTTATCTTCCTTCCTCAAACTACATATTCATAGAATCATAGATTTTAAGCTACAAGAGATTTTAAAAGTCATCTAGTTCAATACTTCATTTTAAAGATGAGGAAACTGATGGCTTGAAACAGCAAGAACCTTGGCATTCACAGGAGGGCCTGCTGGACAGGTTCTTAGATGTTTTTCTAAAAGGAAAGCAACTTTTGAAGGGCTGTTGACTTTAATCAAACACATATACCAACAGAGAAAATACAAGTAGAGAAATGAAGTCCAACAGACAGGGCTTCCAAATGTCTGACCATAAGCAATACATGTATCACAAATCAACTGTCTGACCATTACATACATACATAGTTACCAAAGAAGTACCAACATCTAGGTTTTCAAAGCAGGGGAAGGGGAAAGGGGATTGGCTCCTTAATGGCTACCCAGAGTCTTGTCTGGCCTAACAAACACTTCCAATGAGTAAGCCCCAAAGTAAAACCTCACCTCAGAGTATTTATACACTTTTCAGAGCCAGAGGGCACAACCCTCTGACCTAGTGCCTCTAGAAATCAACAAAAGGTATTAAAGCCTATTAATGGATGGGGAAGATCTTTAACTCTTCCCCTCCACCACCATTAACCTTACAAGCCTAAAGATTTCTGACATTTGTTTCTTTAAAAAAGTTTATTCACTTTAAACTTAAATACAAAACGAGAAAAAAAACATTTCCATGTAACCAGAAGAACATGAGAGGTTTCAATATAAACAATAAATTTACATTTCATGAAAACCTATGTAATAAATCCTGTACATTGTTTTCAAAGCTACCTAGTTTTTCTTTTCTACCTTCTATGTTTTCTTCACCCCCCCAAGATTACAATTAAACACAAATATATGTGTATGAATATATAAATGTATCTATAAATATATACATATACACACAAATAAATCTTTGATGTCCTCTGCCCCATAATACAGTTGAGGTCTGGTACTGCTGAATCTCCTTTACATTTTTTCCCTTGTTTTCATTGAAATTTTTTCATTTTTCCAAATGAATTTTATTACTATTCCTTTCTAAACTTGGTAAAATTTCTTTTTTTAGTAATTCAACTGGGATAGCATTGAATAAATAGATTAGTTAGTAAAATTGTCAAGGTTTTTTTATGTTGTCTTTGCCTATCCATGAATAATGGATATTTTTCTAATTATTTAAATCTGACTTTATTTGTCTAAAGAATTGTTTATGTTAATGTTCATGTAATTCATGTATCTGTTTTGAAAGGTATAGTCTCAAATATTTTATATTGTCCAGTTATTTTAAATGGCCTAAACAGTGTTGAATAATATTGGTGACACATAGTGTAGTTTCCCTATTTTTCTCTTTTAATTAAATCTATTTTAGCTTTTTCTGTGTCTTACTTGTTTTACTTACTTGTTGCTTTTACTGTCTTACTTAGTTTCCTACTGTGATTACTGTGATTGTGTATTTCCCTCCATCCTATTTTTCCTCACTATCCTTGACCTACTTACCCTATCCCTCCTTCTCTAATTTACTTCTACCTGCTACCTTACCCTCCAATTCCTTAATTTACCCACTCCTCTAAGAGTCCCTCCTTTATCCTTCCCTTACCCTTCAACTTAATCTACCTATTTTTCTAAGAATTTCTCCTTTACTCCATCTCCCTCCTAATTCTTAGTCTATACACCCTTTTAAAATTCCCTCCCTTATCTTATCCCCTTACCCTCTTATTTCTTTCTAAATTTGGAAGACTTTTATACCCTTCTAGATGTATATGTTGTCTCCTCTTTAACCCATTTCCAATGAGAGTCAGGTTTTAGCACTATAGCCCTCCATCCCTACTTGCTTTTTCTGTATCAGTTCTTTCATGCCTCATTTGTATGAAATGATTAGTCCTTTTTATCTCTCCCTACAGTTTTGTTTTCTTAGAAATACCCAATCATACATAGCTTAGTCTAAGCCTTTCTTTCAAATTGCCCAAATAATGATGACAGCCATAAAAATACTGATAATATTTTCACATATAAGTAAAAAGTCTGACATTATTGAGTCCCTTATAATTGACCTTTAATGTTTACCTTATATTTCTCCTGAATCTTATAAGTCAAATTTTCCATTAAGTTCTGCTCTTTTTGTCACAAAAACCAAAGTCTTTCAATTTGTTAAAGGTCCATGTTTTTGCCATTCAAGATTATACTTAACTTTGCTGGGCAAGCTACCCTTACTCTTAACCCAAGCTCCTTTTGTTCTAAGTAATTTAGTCTTCCAAGACCTATGGTGCTGCAGTGGAGAAGCTGATAGTTTTTTCTGTAATCCTTATTGTAATTCTACAGCATTTTCTCCTTAACCTGGGAGCTTTTAAATTTGGCAATGATATTCCTGTAAGTCTTCCTCCTGGGAGCTCTTTCAGAGATGGTGATTGGTGGATTTTTTTCTATTTCTGCTTTACCTTCTTGTCCTAGAAATTCAGGAAACTTTGCCTTAATAATGTCTTGCAACACTGATTCTTTTTTTTATTGTATCTTTCAGGCAGTTCTATGATTCTTAAATTGTCTCTCCAGATCAGTTGTTTCTCTGATGAGCTATTTCACATCTTTTTTCTATTTTCTTTCTTTTGTTTTTGTTTTATTATTTTTTGGAGTCTTGAGAAGTTATTAGCTTCCCCTTGCCCAATTCTAGTTTTCAAGAAATTATTTTCTTCTTTAAGTTTTTGGTTCTCTATTTCCAGTTGGTTGGCTTTCTTTTCATAATTTTCTTGGATTCCTCCTTTTTTTCCCTATTTTTTCCTTGATCTCTCTTTGATTTTTAAAATCCTTTGTAAGTTCTTCCAAGAACTCCTTTTGAGCTTGGGGCCATTTAATATTTCTCACTGAAAAAGGAGTAGCTTTTTTAGCTCCACTATCTTTCTCTGAACATGAACCCAGATCTTCTCTATCCCCATAGTAGCTATCTATGGTTGAATTCTTTCTCCTTTGCTTTCTCATTTTTATTTTGTTTTATTTTATTTTTAGCAGCTTATTATTAGAGTCAAGTTTTAGTCTCAAAGTGTAGGGAATGATGCCCCAGACCTCAGGTCCTTCTTACTGCAATTTTCTGAGCCCTGTCCCAGGGCCCAACCTTAGGCAGTCCTTTCCACCTCCAAACCAGGACTCCCAGTAACCACTTTGCAAATGCTGGCTCCCTGTGGTCCTGCCAGTGGCTTCAAGCTTCAGTTGTCTTCTTTGCCCTTGAACTGAAATCAAGGACTCTGTTTTCCGGCAAGTGCCCACAGTCAGCAAGGTCCCTACCCCTCTGCTCCTGCACTCACTCGGCATGTGCTAGTCCCTTCCCCTTAGCCTAGACCTGTCTCGTCAGCGCAGCTGTGCTTGGCATCCCTTTATAGTGGAAGGTCTTTCAGTCTTCTACGCAGCCATCAGACCACCACACTGTCTGTGAGGTCAAAGTTCCTGAGCCAGAGGCTACCTTCCAACCCAGCTGCCTCCAGAGTTTATTGATTGTTGTAGGCAGAGTTTGCCTGGAGGTGTTTGTACTTAGCTCAGTCCAAACTTCCAACCCTGGAGGTCAAGTCTTTCCTGGGGTGCTCTTAAGCTGTTTTAGGCTGTTCTGCTTTACCATGATTTTTATTTATTTCTGCTGTTCTACAATCACTTTGAGACAATATTGGGTCATTTTTGGGGGAGAAAATTTGGAGAGCATGAAGTCTTCTGGCCTACTCCACCATCTTCCCAGAATCCTCTCCCAATACAACCTTTCTTAAAGAGTTAAACTTGGGACTTCTTTCATTCAGTGTTCTGTGGCTTCTCTGTCAATATTTTACCATTCATTTCTACCATATCTGGATAATTTACCTGTATGATTTCATGGTATAGTAGTCAGGGATTTTTTTCATCATATTTTTTGAAGACCTATTTGATTATCAGCTTATATCCTTTTTCAAGTTCAATATTCACGATTTATAGGTATTTCATAAATTTTTCAAATTGTTTGTTTTTTTATTTTATTTAACTAATTTTTTTTTACTTCTGCATTTTTGCATTCTGATTCATTCTCTTTCTTAGAAAATCTGTTGTTTTGTACAGTGTTACAGTATGGTAAGAAGGTTGGTTTTTTCAATCACAACACCTGTGTTTGCATCCTCACTTTGCCTCTTACAATCTGTATAACTAGGTCATATAACCTCTCTGTGTTTCAGTTCTTAATCTGAAAAATAAGTCTTAAACTAGATGAACCCTTAAGGTACCTTCCAAATTTAAATCTTTAGTCCTAAGATAAAGTGATTGGTTGTTCTTTCTAAATTGTCTTTTTGTTAGACTTAGGTATTTTTTCTTTGAGAAATCTAATTTCTATTCCTACTAAACTATTCTTCAAATTGTTTTATTGCTTCATTGCACTTTGACATAAATGATAAATTCAGAAAGTTTAACCAACACAAATTAGTTTCTGTATGAATGATTCTGTTTCTGAGAGTTACCTTCATATAGCAAAATAAGCCCAAACTTTGTTGGATTATTTTACAAGATGTGTCACTGCAAACTCACTGTATAAGCATTAGGTCCCAGGTCCCCTTATGGGAAGGCTGGAGAACATCTTTCTCATTTCTAATCTATAAAAACCTATTTTTTTTTCTCCCTGTGCCCCATTCCTCCCTGATATGCTTGTTGATTTTTCACATGTAAATGTTTCCCTTGGCATCTGTTTCCAAGGTGACCAAAAGTTAACAAAAACTTAACTTACTTACCTAGTAGAGAACTATGGTAGCCAAGAGTAACATGAATTTAGGATATAAATTTGTAAAATCTCAGAGAAGGATGATGGAAGTTTATAAGCTGTAAATCTCATAAAACTGTAGGTAGCAGTGGAAGGAAAGTAAGTTTAAAGAAAATATTCCATATATCCACTTAAACAGAGTAATCATGAAGACATTTAAGGATGAAACCGGGAGGACAACAAAATGAAAAAAGATGGGAAATATCTGCAAAGATTTTTAGGACAAACACATTTCACCATCAAGTACAAGAGGAGTCACCACATTTGAGTTCTACCATGAAAGCACTCTACAAAGAAAGATGTATTTCTTTGTGAAAGAAAAATTGTTCTAAAGAAAGCAAGGATGAGAAAACAAGGTAGATTAGATGAGAAGATCTGGTCTGGAAGTTACAAAGTTTTTAGGGGATTAAGGGATCAATGCTTAGTTATCTTTAATATCATATAATTTACTGAAATATGGAATTAACACAAACTATCACTGTGTTTACTGCTCTTTGGCTGAAAAAACAAAAGGCATTTGATTCCAAAGAGCAACTTTAAAAACTTTCCTCTAACAAGGTGTTTTCCATGTATATATGAAATTGTACAATTTTTTTTTTTGTAAAAAGAGTAGAGTTAACCTTGTTTTATATCTTTAATATCAAGTAAGGTAGAAAATAGGGCATATACACTTGGCAAAGAGTATGAAAGTAGAAATTACGTGAGTGTCCAATGCTACCTTTAAGAATAATATTTGTATAAGAATGGATTAAAAACCAGAATCTTACAATGTGCCATTTACAAAAAAACACTTTTGAAGCAGGGGCACACACAGAGTAAAGGTAAGAGGCAGGAATAGAATCTATTATGCTTCAGCTGAAGTTAAAATAAAGTAGAGGTAACAATTATGATCTCAGACAAAGCAAAAGCAAAAATAGATCTAATTAAAAGAAAAAAGATTTACATGAACTGATGCAAAGTGAAGTGAGCAAAACCAGGAGAATATTGTACATGGTAATAGCAATATTGTATGATGAAGAATTGTGGATGACTTAGCTATTCTCAGCAATACAATGTTCCAAGACACTCCTAAAGTATTCATGATGAAAAATGCTATCTGTCTCCAGAGAAAGAACCGATTGATGGTTTCTGAATACAGACCAAAGCATATCTTCCTCCCTCCCTCCCTCCCTCCCTTCTTTTATTCTTCCCTTCACTCTACCCTCCTTCTCTCTCTCCTCCTCCTTTCTCTTTGTTTTCTTCCACAAAATGATTGATATAAAAATGTTTTACATGATTGCACATTTACTACTTATATCAGACTGCTTATCATCTCAGGGAAGGGGAAAAATAGGAGTCAGAGGAGGGAAGGAGAAATAGATTTTGGAGATCAATATTTTAAAAAAATGTAAATGTAAAAAATTGTTTTTACATATAACTGGGGAAAAATTAAATATAAAGGGAATAACGTTTGAATATACAGGAAATTACCTAAAGGACTACATTTAATGAAGTCTCATTCCAACATTCTCGTTAAATAATTTAGTTTTTACTATAAATTCAAATTTCTGATCAAATAAATTTGATATTAGTTTAAGTTCATGTGGAAAATAATGTTAACCTACAAAGATGATGATGACTCAAGTGTTCCCATGGTAGCCAGAATAAGTAATATCTAATGTCAATTTCTTCATTGGTCATGATAACTTTGGCAAACTAATACCCTAGGTATGACTAATTTGTGGATTATAGATTTGTCACGGGTAATGTAATGAGTCACTGGCATTATTAGCAAGTCTCAAGTAGGATCTCTTCTAAAAATATTCCCTAATAATAATAGCTAACTATATAACACTCTAAAGTTTGCAAAGCACTTTATATATATTATCTCATTTGATCTAACCAAAATGAATCAGAGGGTCCAAAGTCCTGGCAAATCCCATCCAGTTTAAACCCTAACAATAATAGCTGATATTAATATAGTCTTTAAAGCTTTATTAAGTACTCTGTGTTCATAACCTCGCTTGATGTTCAGAGTAACCTTTCAAGTTAAGCAGTGTAAATATTATTATCCCAGTTTACATATGAATAAATAAGCTTAGAAGCGATGGGAAATGTTCAAGTTCACACAAAGAATACATAGCACTGCCATAATGGAAATCCCTATCCTCTGATTTCAAATACTTTGCACTATTGACTCTAAAGCTACTTATAGTGGAAACAATAGGTATGTCAGGGAAGAGGGTCACAGTTATTGTTGCTCAGGCTTTTGTCTTTGCATTCCTAGTTTTTAACATAGAGCTTGACATATAGTAAGTGCTTTATAAATGCTTATTGTTTGATTGCTCTCCTAAATCTATTGAAAATATCCTTCAGTATTTTTCTTCTTTTTGATCAGACTATTCCCTATGAATCTGAAAGACTTCATAGACTATTTATTATAATTATGTCTGTACATGGTAGAATTATATAACTTTTATATAAGAATGCAAAGGGGTGGGGAGTATCAGAATCACAGGAAAGTGCTGTTTAAACTTTGGACCAAGTGGAATGGGAGCAGTTAGAAAATTGAAGGGAGATTCATAGACGTTTTGAAGTCTGGACTTTGACTATTTTCTGCCACATTGCCCTAAAATCATATCTGCCTTATGCCTAAATTATGTCTCCCAAATAGTTAACCAGATAAGCTCCAATAAACTCATTGTACCATTCAGGAGTTTTGCTTTATCTTACCCATAAATAATAATTTTGAGAATTTAGACTGATCTGACCCAAAGCCAACCAAAGATTACTAAAACCCAGTGGTCTTCTTTGAGGAGTAGTGCTCTTCAAAGAGGGGCTGTGACTGATCCCAAGAGGCATTTGATCAAGTAATTAGAAGTGGGGAACTATTCCATCCTACTCTTCCTCTAAGAATGTAGCATAGGACTTACCTACAGCATAACTACACTTTCCCTTCTCTCTCATCTCTCTGTTTACCCTCTCTTCTTTCTACATGGTTCAAGCTCCCAAACTTCCTGTTCTAAGCCAAACCTTAGACTTTTAAGGTAAGGAAAGCACTCGCAGCAACTATTCAGGTGCCATTGGAAAAAATCCATATCCTCTCTTTTATTCCTTATAGAACATCCTTTCTTCCTTTTCTTAGGTCATCTAGTGGCTACAGAAAGCTTCCCTTGGAGGTGGAGCTTTGTTCTGTGGAGCAAAGACTGGTGAGTAAGAGCCTGCCTCCTCTTTTAACTTTGGATGGGGGGCTGTGTAAATCATACATGATAAGCAGACATAGATGGGTTGCACAAATCACAAATCACATTATAGTATTGTGCCTTCAAATTTACCCTTCTTCCTAACTTCTCTATGAATGATGAAGATACCACCATCCTTCCAATCACTCAGGCTTACAATCTTGATAATACCTTCAATTGCTTATTTTCCCTCACCCCAAATCTATATATCCAGTTGGATGTCAAATCTCAGAGGTTTTAAACCCCCTCTCTCACATCTGTACTGCTCACATAGTTACTACCCTTGAGGCTCTCATCACCTCTTTCATGGACTATAGCAATAGTCTTCTAATTGGTCTTTTTGCCTAAAGTCTTTTTCCCACTCCCAATTTCTCCTCCACACAACTGTCCAAGTGATTTTCCTAAAGCACAGGACTATGTCACTCTTCTACTCAATAAACTCAAGTGGTTCCCTAATAACTTTGTTACCAATTATTTCATCATTAAAATTTCTTTATTCTGTGTAAGTTTTATAGTGTACTTAATAGCATAGTCATAGCTGTAAATTTGCAAACAAGTAAATCTATACATACTGGAGATTTATGCTCAAAAAAAAAGATTTCTACTAATGAGGACGTGTAATAAAAAATGCTTTGAGACCACTGGTTTAGAGTAATCTCAGAATCATAGGATCTGAGAGCTGGAAGGGATGTCTGTGGCCATTTAGTCTGACCCTTACAGGAAAGGAAGGACCACTATAATATTCCCAACAATTTGTTGCCTAGTCTGTGCTTGAAGCTCTCCATGGAGGGCATAACCCACAGCTCTCTAAGTAGCTCATTCTACTTATGCACAGCTCTAATTATTTGGAAGTATTTCCTGACACTGAAAATGAGTCTAATTCCTACCTTTCATCTATTACTGCTGGTTTTGCCTCCTGGGGCCAAAGCAAACAAGTCTTGTCCCTCTTCAATGTGACAGTCATTCAAGTACTTAAAGGCAGATATCATTTCTGAGTCTTTTCTCCTCCAGACTAAATATGTCCATTTTCTTCCTTCAACTGATCTTCATATGACATGGACCCAATCCTGATTGCCCTACTGATGACATTCTCCAGTTTATTAATGTCTTCCTTAAACTGTGGCATCTAGAACTACACACAGTATTCCGGATAATGTCCCCTGCATCGAGTGTAGAGGGACTATCCTCTCCCTATTCCTGGAAGCCATGTTCCTCTTAATGCAGATCACATTAATTTGTTTGTTTTGTTGGGGTTTTTTTACACATATAACACTACTGAGTAAAATCCCTAGATCTTTTTTAGAACAAGTGCTTTCTATCCATGCCTTCCTCATTTTATATTTGTAACATACTGGAGCTTTTACAAAGGAATATTTACTTCAAACAATATTGGTCCAACATATACCCAGCAATTGAGAAGCAATTTCTTCCTGTACCATCTCAATCTCTGGGAAGGGGAAGGAATTAGGCCCATAGAGCACAGTCCAAGTTCCAAGTACAAACCTTCCTGGGGCTTGAGTCCCAGGCACCCTAACTTTTCAGGGATTCCATGCTGTCCTGGCTGTTTGCACCACTTGACCTACAATCCTGACTTCACGTTCACTGTGGCTTGAACTTTTAATTCCCCTGAGGATCACCCTCCTGCACCTGAAACTGAGGACAAACAGAACAGAAACATACAGTCCAGACCCATCTCTCCCCCTCTCATGAGCTCAGTTCCTGGTATCCTCATCCTTGCTATACACAGCAGCTAGCAACACAGCTAAAAGATGGTGGAAAAGAAAGCAAATAGCACCTACTTCGTGCCACTTACAAAGACTCAGGCAGAAACAAAATAAGAATTAGTAGCTGTCATCAATGATCATAACCCTACCCATTCCAAGCAAGGGTCATATTCTTTATTTGATTCTCTTTTTTTATCTAGTAGAAATGTTGTCTTTAAATGACCTGACCAAATTTTCAATTAACATTTACTACATGCTGGGCACTATGTTAAGTGCTCGGAATACAAAAAGAGGCGAAAGACTGCACTTGTCCTCAAGGAGTTTACGATGAAATGGGAGAGACAAAATGCAAACAAATATCTACAAATACAGCTATATATACTGCAAAAATAGAAAATAATTAACAGAGGGAAAGCAATAGAAGTAAGAGGGAAT
This sequence comes from Bettongia penicillata ogilbyi, assembly GCA_023548195.1. Lineage (NCBI taxonomy): Eukaryota > Metazoa > Chordata > Mammalia > Diprotodontia > Potoroidae > Bettongia > Bettongia penicillata. The sequence goes on from JAJHZJ010000702.1 coordinate 1,035,279, forward strand.
AGGGAAGCTTTCCTATATAAGGTGAGATTTTAGTTGGGATTTAAAGGATGTTAGGGAGGTCAGTAATTAGAGTGGAAGAGGAGGAACATTCTAGTCATGGGGGACAGTCAGAGAAAATGCCCAGAGCTGAATGATTGAGTGTCTTGTTTGTGGAATAGTTAGAAGGCCATTGTCATTGAAGAATACATGTTAAGCAGTTAACTTTCACATTCCTGAGACTATTTTTATAGGATTGTGTTATACTCTTAAATTAATTTTCTGTTACCTGGCCTTACCTCTATCTCCTGGACATTTCTTTTTTTTAAAGTGAAAGTGGTTATTGAATTCCCTCCCCTCTTGTGTAGCTCAATGAAATTATGAGCCATGCCATGCAAGGTTACCCAAGACAGATAGATCAGAGTGGAAAGTTCAGACAAAAGGTGATCCGCCAGAGAAGGAAATGGCAAACCGCATTAGTCTCTTTGCTAAGAAAACTCCCTGGGCAATGGGGCTGGTACACTACAGTGGACCATAACCCACAGGGTCACAAAGAGTTGGAATTGAATTGTCTAGATCTATACTTATCTCTTTAGGCAATTTCCATTTTTCTTCCTGATAGGAATTGTTTCCACTTGAATCCTCAGAATTTTATTCTTTAGGGTCTCCATCCATTCTGGGATGACCTCCCCTAAAGCATTTTACTCCTAAGGATCCTCTGAACATATTGAAATCTACTTTCCCCAAATCTAGAATCTAGAAATCTACTCCCCAAAATCTAAATTTGGACATGTTGGACTATGCCCACTTTTTCTTATTTTCTATCATAAATTCTTGGATCAAGTGATAACTAACCCAAAATTCTCTTCATTTTCCATCTCACCTATTAGTTCTTCCCTGTAGAGAATCAGGTTTAGAATAGTTTATCCTTGATGGCTACTCAAACTTTTGAAGAAAGAAATTATTATGAAAGCAAAGCTGAAGTCTCTTAGTAAATTATGACTCTGGGCCAGGCATATACTGCATTTTTCAAACTCATCTCTTTTATTTTTATGTACAAGAAGTCTGTATTATATTCCAGTAACAAAAATACTTCTGTTTCTCCCTCCTTGGACCTTCACCTGAATATTCTCCATCATGCTTCTCCCCACTGTTACCCAGATTTCCTCACATAAGTCTGTCTTTATAATATACAATGCTTTCTGAATCAAGAAGTTTCATTTTTGTGAATTCAAATTTGACCTCAGAAACTTAATTAGCTGTGTGATCTTGGGCAAGTCACTTACCCCTGTTTGCTTCAATTCCTTATTTGTAAAATGACGTAGAGAAGGAAATGGCAAACCATTCCAGTATCTTTGTCAAGAAAACTCCAAATGGGCTCAAGAGGAGTTTGACACGAATGAAAAATGACTAAAAATCCCACCTGCACTTTAACCCAGTCATAGTCTAGGTATGGGTTTAATCTCAGTGATGTTTATAAAGTCACTCCCCAGCCTGTTTAATTAAAACATCTTGTTTGTTGCCTAAACTTTCAGATTATGTATAGACATAAGTGTATAGACACTTGGGATCACAGGTTTTACTTTTGGATTCTTTTTGGATTTTGTGTTTTGTGATTTTTAGCAATATCTCAGGTGCTATTTTTCTTCCTTTTTTGTGTCTACAGTATCTACTTGGAGGATACATGTAAGTAATCTTCAACTTCCTCCACCTTTTTAAAAGATTTTTAATAAATATTAGATTAGCAAAACACTTGGCAAATACATTCTATAAACCTTTGTTAGGCTTAATCCATCTCTGTCCAGGAGTCTGTCAGGTCTATATTGTAAGCCATGATCTAGAAATCCAAATGGCATTCTCAGATATGATCTTAGCCAGCTGTTCACTTCCTATATTAATTTATTTCTTCTTCGTCCCTTGCCTTCAATAAGGAAAAGTGAGGAAAGCATAATTTGTGCCTTTAATGGTTTTCTCTTTCTTGTCCAAGACTTCATAATTGTTGGCAATACTTTTAAAGTTCCTTCTGGAATGCTTCTTCATAAGTCTTTAGAAACTGAGAGTTTTTATCCATTTTGGTAAGTTTTAGGAGATTCTCTGTTATACGTAACTTTTCTATTGTTTTTATCTATCTGACAAAATACTACTTCACTGCCCATGAGTGGAGAATCACTACTACTGTTCTTACCTTATCTCTCAGCTCATGGTTTCTGTGCCTCTATGTCATTCTTAGGTGGAAAAAAAAGGGCTTCCTCCTTCCCAGAGCATCCAGTGTTCTCTTTAAGAAGATACTCAAATATATTTTTAAGCTCTAATTGTATATTTTAAGAAGATACTCAAATATATTTTTAAGCTCTGATTGTATAGTTGCCCTTTTCTTTCCTTTTCTCCTTTATGTAACACTCATTCATCCTTTATTCGGATAAAGGTTGTCTCCCCTTCTCCACATCAGGATGTTTTTTCCCTCCTTTGAAGCCTTACTTCTGTTTCCTTTAGGAATCTTTCAACCTGCCTAAAATAACATAGAGTATAGAAGTTGTTATATAGATTATATTCTATGTCATAGGAATGATCATATTATGCAGAAAATTATATTTTTCTCATCAGTGTTATAGGATGACTTCCCCCTTCTATATATCCCTTTGGATCTATAGTGTGGTCTGAGGACCACTGAGGGTCTTTAAGACTTTTCTGGGGATCCATGAAGTCAAAAATATTTTCATAATAATAATAAGACATTATTTGTCTATTAAAATACTCTTCTCATTTCAAACTACATATCTGTGTGAGTTTGAATTTTATTCATATACTTCAACCAAAACAACATATAATGACAGAATGAATGCGAAAGCAGATAGGAAAATCCATCTGTCTTCTCAGTATCTAAAACACATACTAAAGAAGCTTTTAAGAATATGTAAAGCAATGACATTCTTCTCACTAAATTTTTTGAAAATGCAACAAAGTTTCATAAAAGTATGTTATTTATACTAACATATAATGGATTTATTATTAAATTGATAAATATTTAAAATGCATTAGTTTTAATGTCTAATCAATAGATATAACCCACATACAAAAAGCTCTTTTGAGTCTTTGGTAATTTTTAAGAGGGTCCTGAGACCCAAAAGGTTGCGAAACAATGCTTTAGAAAGAAAGAGGGTGTGGTGGTCCTTCGCAACAACAGCAAAAAAAAAACCAAACAAACCCAAACAGCCTGAATTGTTAATATATTTTTCAAGATATTCTTTGAGTAACTTCCACATTTCTAGCAATCATAGTTTCATATTACAATTTTTAAAGTTATGACTTCAGTGTTTAAATGCAATATCTGTTTACCCTTGAATTATGAAAAAAATAAGTATTCAAAAAAAAGAATCTGTCATAAAGTTCATAGAATTTAATTGTGACCAAATGGCAAACCTTAAACTAAAGCTGGAAAGCATAATGAACTATACATACACACCACACATGTATAGCTACACATGTGTACATATGTATGTATGTTTTATATGTAACATTTTCTTTCCTAAATGATTTCTATTTGTCTAAACCTTCCAAGGACCCTTAATAGTCACAGGAATATTATCAGTACAGAAAGCAATTTCATGATTAAACAGTTCATTAGTAAGAAGGTACAGAATACTAATCACTAGATTTTCATATGAATTGACAAACTCTGACCGAGCTAGCATTCATCAGTGACTGAGGAATTGCTTCCCTGGTGGTATCTATCACATACTAGGGAAGGTAAACATCTTCATGGAAGAATTCATCAAAGGTATGCTTAACTGAATCATACAACACTGTTTTATGTGTTTCCCAGGGGAGGCCAGCAATACCTTATCAGAGAAAGTTTGTTTAGTGTGTAAAGTGTAAAATACCCAGGGGGCACTTTGCATGTAAAAGATAAACAGTTTAAACTCCTGCTGGAAATGCAGTGATCTCAACAGCCTAAGCCTTAGCTGATTTAATTGACTATGTGCAAGTCTTCAAATCAATAATACAGCAGCAGCCAGCAAGATACACAATAATGCTGTAAAGAGAGGAAGTAGAAAAGGTCAAATTTAGCAAATATTTTCATTTCAAAATGTTGTGGCCCTCAAAATAAATACTGTGTAAATATCAAGATATCTTTTTGCCAGAGAGAAACATTTTCACATTTTAACAGGCCCCCTCTACTTTTTATGAACATTAACTCATAAAATTCACTCTTTTTCTGGGTATATAGCATAATCAATTTATATTTATTGCTCATTCTATGAGCAGTGTTCCTACCATATAGTAGATACTTAATAAATGATTATTGAATGATTTAATGAATGTGTGACTTGTGCTAGATGTTGTTGTAGAAGCTTAAGACATTTCCCATGTCTTAATGAACTTAAAATTCAGTTAAACCCAACACAGGGAATAATGAGAAGATGCAAGACAGAAATGTTAGCCCCCTGAGGAAGAAAAAACCTGTGATTTGTTTTTATCTTTGTGTAAGGAACTGCCTTTTTTGTATGTGAGCAGTTTAGTCATCGAAAACAGCAGAAAAAGAGCTTGTTTTAGAGCAGGAGTGGGGAACCTGTGGCCTCTAGGGCCTCAAATGTGGCCCTTTTAATGAATCCAAACTTCACACAACAAATTCTTTCAGGGGATTTGGATTAAGTTGGGTTCAGTCAAAGGGCCACACTTGAAAACCTAGAGGGCCACATGTGGCCTCAAGACCACAGGTTCCCTGTTTTAGAGAAAAGGGTAGAATCAACTCGTGTAGACAGACTGTCAGGTAAAATCCCATATATATCCATATATATGTATACACTTTGGTTGTCAAGAGGGGCAGAGAAAGACCTTTAGTTTTTTCATTAAAATGTGAGAGAAGGCATAGATTTCTGGGAAAAATGAGATAAAGAATTGCCCATTTGATAGAGGTATGGAGAGGAGCTATTTGAGAGCAAAGAAATGACTGAGGCTATTGAGTACTGATGCTCCTCCATGTGGTAGAGTATAAAACTCACGAAGTGGTAAATCAAAAAACTTTGGAGACTATGGAAAGGATAAATTAGGGCTGTTGGTTTCATAACAGATAGAGAGTTGGATTTCATGAGTTTTACTTCATAAATAAAGATGAGTCACTGAGCAACAGGAGGCTTTAATTTGAGTCATTAGAAACAGAAGCCAGCAGAAGCTGAGCGTAGAGTGCAGAAAGTAAGTTAGCTTGTAGGAAGGCTTCAGTTTTGTTGGGAGTTGGCAGACTGTAAGTTTGAGATTTCAGGAGTCTGGGATAAGTTTTTTTGCCAGTCCAGCACCAATGCCGCAAAAGAGTGATCTTTGGATCTCAGTTCAACTATAGCAGTACCACATTTGGGCATGAACTTTGCTCTGTAGACTGTACTTAGTCTGGGCCCACTCTTCTCAGAGATCTGGGAACAGGTACTCCTACAGTGTTGGGGAGGGGATGTGTGTGGCATGTTTATACGTCCAATTTTGTTTTATCTTCAAAATAAATATCCGTTTGTAAAAGTTATTTGATACTATAGGTTAAATGGAACTGAAACATTAATTACTAGTGGCTAACAGTAACAAAACAAAGAATAACAGTAAAACATATCCAGAATGGGAGCTAAGTTAATGACATCAGACAAAGACACTCCAGCCTCTCAGGATGTACCCTCTAGAATCATGAGGAGGGCGGGTGTACAGCAGATTGACCTTGGCAGAGTGACCCATGAGCATACTTACTATGCATTCAATACATGTGCTCCAATTTCTGATTGGCAGTCACAGTTGACTGAAATCAAGAACAGTCTCTTCTTGTTGAAATTCAATTATTGCTCTCTCTAAGGTTTAATCCTAGCAAATTCTCACACCAGAGTTTAATGTTTCTTGTGCCTGTGTGTTGCTGTCTCTCTTTGTCTGTTGTACCAGACTATTACTACCCTGCCTGCAGTCCTGCATTGCTATTTCTAAAAGAACATTTCAGGTCAAGAAACATTAAAATGGCAGCAAGGAGATGGTAAGAAGCCTGGAATATTACATGACAATAAAGAGATTAGTCCAACTAGAGCAAAGGGTACATTTAGAATATAAATTCTGTGTGCACAGGGACTACTTTTCATCTTTTTCTTTTTATGCCCATTGCCTAGCATAGTGCCTTGCCTCTAGTAGACACTTGATCAATACCTGTTGAATCTTATTCAATTGAATGTAGGAGATCAATGAAGAAAAAAAGGTGGTCTTGGGGTATACTCATACAGACAAATTTATTTTAAAATTCTCTGAATGGGGTAGGGCACTGAAAGTTTTTGAATTACCTTGAAGGAAATTACTTTATGAGGAGAAAAGAAGTGCCCAGAATATGAGGCCCTATTCCCTCCCTCTCAAAAATATACCAGTAGTTAACGTTAGAAATTTGAGACTTTGGGAAAACAAGTTAATCCAGACAAACTCATTGCTGTGACATTTTCTGAACTTGGCCTCTCTCTCTAGCTTATGACCTGCCAACCTCTCTCTTGTTGAGCTTGTGATGCTTAGGGAAAGCTGGAAATATTAAGTAGGTAATTTATGATGTGGGATTGGAATTTGGGAGAGAAAGAAGGTTGAATTTATAGAACTGGGAATCATCTTCATAAAAGTATAAAGTTGATCACTAAACCTATGCAAAAGAGAGAGTATTGAGTATGGGGGTGGGGTGAGGCAAGGAATGATCTATAAAGTTAACTGTTACTGAGATGTCAGGTAGAATGAGAACTGAAACAAGGTCATCACCCTTAGCAATTAAGAGAGCCTTTGTAATTGTGAAAAGAGCAGTTTTAGTTGAGTGATGAGATTGAAAGCCAGTAACAGGGTTGAGAAATGAATGACAGAAGAAGGGGAGGCAATGAAGGTAGACATCTTTTTCTGAGTTTGGCTATAAAAGTAAGGAAATATATAGAGTAATAATTTGCAGGGATGGTTGCAGCAAGTGAATTTTACTGGCAGGGTAAGGACCAGAACCTAGGGCTTTTGATTTCTATTCCAGAATTACTCCTACTATATCATACCACCTTGTCTAGCATTAGGGTGAAAAACAGTATAGTTAATTTTACAGACATCCTTTCCTCAAACTAGACTGTATTCTCAATGAGGGAAGGGTTTGTGTTTTCCTCATTTTTATTTGCCTGATTGAGCTTAATGCAACATAGTAGTCTCCAAATAAATATTTGTTGAATTAATGAAAATCAGTTCATTTGGCAAAATAAAAATCCATGACCCAATTGCTTCTCCAGTTATTGTCAGCAGTGATTTAATAGTGTTGCATTTCATAACCTGTCATTCAATGACTTTCATAATGTTCTCAGGATCCATTTATTATTCAGTGGCATAGCAATTGTTTGATGTTGTGTCAGACAAGACAAAGCAAATAAATACAGAGAATTTAACTTCCAACACTCCACAAATTTTTTTTTCTGCTTGATATCCTAAAGATATTTTTTGATTTGTAAAACTGAATTAAGGTTTTGGATTACTATCCTATTATGTGTATCTCTATGGGAAAATGCCAGTGTGGCAGGTGCTTTGATTGATTTCTTCTTTACAGAGCTTTACAAAGACTCTTCCACCCTGATCTCTAAGATCTCTGCTATTACAATTTGCCACCTTTTGCAGAGAGAATCATCCAGGTCAATTCTGCAGTGAGTTTGCATTGTGTGCCAACAGAGACTAAAATAAGACCACCAAAAGTTATTTTCTTTTCAGACAGGATTTAACGCTTGTCTCCTGGGGAGATAGGCGAGAAAATGAAAGCTAAGCACCTTGTACCCCTCTATACCTCTGACTAAAGTCTGTGTCTATAGAGTTGACACCTGCCACATTCTCATTGGTTAAGACTTACACAAAATTTTGAACTTTTCAATGATGCCTCTCTCATCAGTGTACATGTGCTATATATACTATGGTGTATAAAATCTGATGCTGACTTTAAAAGTAGAGCACCAGCTAGAAATAGAGCTCAAGTCATGTTCAATTGGAAAAAAAAGGTGCTATTTATATTTTATCTAAATGTAAATATGTATAGTAGATAGAGAGCTGGCTTTGAGACTGGAAAACTGAGTTCAAATCCTGCCCTAGATATATACTGTTTATATGATCCTGGGCAAGTTCTAGGAAACTTTCTAAGACTAAAAGTTGCAGTGATGATGTTGACTTGCACTGGAAGAGGGAGTTTCATATATAAATGAAATCATAGAACAAGTCCTTATCCTTGTCCCTATAAATAGGATCTAGAGGCAGTATGTGTTAGAGGGCTGACCTGGGAGTTAAGAAAATCTAGGCTTAAATCTCACTCCTGAAACTTGCAAGATATGTGACACTGAAATGAGTTCCTTAACTTCTCTATTCCTCAGGGAAGGATTTAGGACTTATTTATTTGGTTATAATGAGGTTTTTTTTTTGTTTTTTATTTATTTATTTATTTATTTATTTAGCTTTTTACGTTCATTTTCACAAATTTTTGGGTTCCAAATTTTCTCCCCTTTTCTTCCCTCCCCCCACCCCAATAGCCCAAGCAATCTAATTTTCCCTATCTCCAATGTGCCCTCTCTTCTGTCATCCCTCCCTTCCCTTGTCTCTTTCTTCTCTTTTCTCCTGTAGGGCCAGATGACTTTCTATTCCTCATTAACTGTATGTCTTCTTTCCTAGTTGCAACAACAATACTAAACAATTGTTCCTAAAACTTTGAGTTCCAAATTCTCCCCATCCCTCCCTCCCCACCTATTCCCTTTGGTACGGCAGGCAATTCATTATAGGCCATATCTGTGTAGCTTTGCAAATGACCTTCCTGATAGTCGTGTTGTGTAAGACTAACTGAATTGCCATCCCTCCTAACCTGCCCCTCATTGTTTCTCTTCTGTCCTTTGATCCTGTCCCTCCCCAAGTATTGACTTTCAATTACTCACTCCTCCCTTTGCCCTCCCTTCCATCATCCCCCCCCCAATATCTCCTTCTCCCCCGCTTTCTTATACTGTAAGATAGGTTTTCATACCAAAATGAGTGTGCATTTCACTCCTTCGTTTAGTCAAATGTGATGAGGGTAAACTTTTGTTTATTTGTTTGTTTTTGTTTTTTTTTCCCTCAGCTCTCCTCTTTTTCCCTCCACTAAAAAACATCTCCTACTTGCCTCTTAAATGACATATAGTTACCCCCTTCCATTTCCCCCTCTTTCCTCTCACTACATTTCTCTCTCACCATTTACCTTAATTTCTTTTAAGGTATGGTCCCATCCTATTCAGTTCAATCTGTGCTCTCTGTCTCTGCATGTGAATGCATGTGTGTATGTGTGTGCATGCGTGTACATGTGTATGTGTGGTCCCACCAACCACCCAGATACTGAAAAGTTTTAAGAGTTAGAAATATTGTCCTTCCCTGTATGAATGCAAACAGTTCATTTCTGGTAAGTCCCTTAATACTTCTCCTTGCTGTTTACTTTTGCATGCTTCCTCTCATTCTTGTGTTTGAAAGTCAAATTTTCTTTTCAGCTCTGGTTTTTTCATTAAGAATGATTGAAAGTCCTCTGTTTCATTGAAAGATCATATTTTCCCTTGAAATATTATACTCAGTTTAGCTGGGTAGGTGATTCTTGGTTTCAGTCCTAGTTCTTTTGCCTTCTGGAATATCCTATTCCACGCCCTTCGATCCCTTAATGTAGAAGCTGCTAGATCTTGGGTTATCCTGATTGTATTTCCACAGTACTGGAATTGTTTCTTTCTAGCTGCTTGCAAGATTTTTTCCTTGAGCTGGGAGTTCTGGAATTTGGCCACAATGTTCCTAGGAGTTTCTCTTTTTGGATCTCTTTCAGGTGGTGATCGATGGATTCTTTCAATACTTATTTTGCCCTCTGGTCCTAGAATGTCAGGGCAATTTTCCTTGATAATTTCATGCAAGACGATGTCTAGGCTCTTTTTTTGATCATGGCTTTCAGGTAGTCCCATAATTTTTAAGTTGTCTCTCCTTGATCTATTTTCCAGGTCAGTTGTTTTTCCCATGAGATATTTCACATTCTCTTCCATTTTATCGTTCTTTTGGTTTTGTTTGGTGATTTCTTGGTTTCTCATAAAGTCATTAGACTCCATCTGTTCCATTCTAATTTTGAGAGAACTATTAAATTCAGTGAACTTTTGAGCCTCTTTTTCCATTTGGCTCATTCTGCTTTTGAATGCATTCTTCTCCTCATTGGCTTTTTGAACCTCTTTTGCCAATTGAGTGAGCCTATTTTTCAAGGTGTTAATTTCCTCAGCATTTTTTTGGGTCTCCTTTACCAAGGTATTGACCTGTTTTTCATACTCTTCTTGCATCTTTGTCATTTCTCTTCCCAGTCTTTCCTCCACCTGTCTAACTTGCTTTTCAAAATCCTTTTTAAGCTCTTCCAAGGCCTGAGCCCACCCAACACCCCCCTGAGGTGTCTGGGGTGCTGAGGCCCCGCCCTCCACATCTTTCCCTGATGGGAAAAATACGTTCTCGTCCTCCCCATCAGATCCGAAGGTTGGGATCATTTGCATTTGTTGGAAAAAACTCTCCAAAGTCTTATTTTTCTTCCCCTTTCTAGGCATTTTCCCAGCCAGTTACTTGATTTCTGAGATTCCTTTCCACCCCCGCCTGGATCCGCCCAGCAAGTGCTTGGCCTCTGAGATTCAAATGCGCTTTCCCGCGGCAAGCTTTAGTTCTGGCGCAAGGGTGGGGGCAGGGCCGCCTTCTAAGCTTGGGCCCTCAGGGGCTTTCTGCAGAGACTTTCAGGAACGGAGCGGGTGGGGGTGGGGGGCCCCCCGCCTGCTGTGTTCAGTTCCCTTGGGGGTTTTATTCAGAGGCGTTCAGCAGTAGAGCAGGGTGGGGGCAGGGCCGTCTCCCCTGCTCAGCTCCCTCAGGTTGGAAAGACCTTCAGTATTGAAGATCCTGCCTGCTGCTGGGGGATTCCTGAGTCCCGGGCCGCTGCCGCCTCAGCCGCCCGCCCACGCCTCTGCCTCCGCCGCTTCCTGCCCCCGTCTCTGCCGCAGCCGCTTCCTCCCGAGGGGGCCCAAGTCACGGAGACGCTCCGCTCCCCTCCCCTATTGCAGCTTTCTTTCTTACTGACCTGTAGCTTCTGTGGGCGGAGGGACTTTCCCGGCTGCCGGAGCTTCCCCCGGAGCTTTCCTCTCTGAAGCCTGTTCGGGTCAGCTTCTCTGGGTCGCGGCCAGGGTTGGGGGTAGGGTCCGCTTTCCGGGGTGCGATGGACCCCGGGGACGGCTCTCCAGGGTTCAGTGGAACGGAAATCTCTTCCCCTATGTTTATGCACCCCCTGCAGAGATTCAGAATTTATGGGGATCTCCTTTTACCTCAATTCCATGGGTTGTGGGCTCGGAGCTCGTAAATGTGCGTCCTTCTACTCCGCCATCTTGGCTCCGCACCCCGAGGTTTTTTTTTTTACAGATATAGGTAGAAGGGGTTTCCTTAATGAAGGTTGCTCAGATGAACTCATATCCTTTCTGAATATGGGTATAGATATAAGGGACATTGGAAAATCCTTTAAAAAAAGTCTGTTCTGGATTTTGTTACAGATTAACCAAACTGTACTACTCATGTCCCTAATTTGCATATTTTGGATTTCAAAAATTGTTTTAGAAGTAATCAACTAACATCTTAATAAAAATCACATATAAAAATAATGTATACTTTTTCTTCCATGAATGCTTTCTGCTAGCTATAAATGACAGATCTCTCAAAATATTTTTAGGCCTCTCTTTTGTACTTAAATCAATGCTTCAAGGACTCATGATTCCATAGATACTCCTTCTGCAGATTGCAACCTCTTAATACTGTAGAATATAATACTTAATAATATACTATATATACTAATATAATATATGATATACTTATAATACTTAATACTTGTCATATACTGTTATGGCTAAAGTAAAATGTGCTACTTCCTGGCCAACTTAGCTACCCTGGACTTAGCTAGTTTTATCCTCCAAGAGATGGTGTGCAGTTTATTATCAGGCCTATACCTGGGTTTTCTTTTATTTGAGAGGGCCTTTTAGAGCTTGAACTCTTGGAACAGAGGTTTTGGCACCCAGCTCCTCCACAGCATGATGAAGTGCAAAAGACCTTCTAGGTGAGTCATTTAACCTTTCTAGGTCCTAGTTTTCTTATCTATGGAATGAGAATCTGTAACATCAGTAAGCACCCCAACATACACAGGGGCCTGCTGTCACAGGTTCTTAGATCTGCATTCTTAAAAGGAAAACAACTTAAAAAAAAATCTTAACAAAAAAATTAAATCACTTTAATCAAACAAATGTATTACTCCTTTAACCAAGTACATATATCATTCAGTTAGTTCAGGGAGTCAGCACCCTTAATTTCAAAGAAAATACAGAGAAATCAAAAGATCAAAGGCTTCCTCTGCCTGAATTCAACAATTGGACCCCAATTGTGTGACTTACCAGAGAGGAAAGGATGACATCTGGGTTCTCAAAGCTGGGGGGCTCCTTAGTGGCTTCCCAGAGTCCTCATCTGGCACTCAAACCTTGTTACCAAAAACTAAACCCCAAAGTAAAACCTCACCCTCAGAATATTTATACCTTTTTTAGAGCCAGAGGGCATCCCAACCCTTGAGAACCACTGCCTCATTAACAAAAGGTGTGGGTGGTCCTACAAATCTTCCCTAATCAAACTCCCCTTAATAGGCAGGCCCATTAATGGGTGGGGAAGAAATTTAATCACATTAATAATACAGATAAAATATTTCTAGGTAAAGAAACTCTTGTTTCTATACTTTACTCCTATTAAAAACTCTTGACTGATAAAGGCAAGATTCAATCAGGCACCTGATTATACTGAAAGAAAAACAGCAAAAGATTCTAATTTTACTTGCCATTAAAGAGTCTTGGATAAGATTAATAGTCTTCAAAGTTAATAGTCTTCAAATAGTCTTCAAAATTAAAAGCCTCCTGGAGGCTTATGGCCTGACCACAATGGGACTGAGTTCTAGCTCTAGTTCTATCATGCTCTAATCCTATGACCTCTAAAGTCCCTTCCAACTTTAAACCTATGGTCCTTTTTCACTTCTTTGTCTCCCTTCAAGTTTCAGCTCAAAGGTTACTTTCTGTAAAATGAGGATAATAGCAGCACCTATCTCTAGGATTGTTGTGAAGATCAAATGAGATACTATTTGTAAAGAGCTTAGCACAGGCCCAGCATAGAGTAGGTACTGTGCAAATTCTAATTATTATCATTAAGATATTTTACCAGAAGATGCTGGTAGAGATGAACTTGACACACAAAAAAGGTATCAAGAAAAATTTGTTTAAAATGGAGTTCAGAGTAGGGAAGGCCTATCTGTGTTCCTTCCCCTGAAGGAACAGGTAGCTTCTAGCATGGCTACTGGAAGGACTGCAACCAGGTCAGGATTAGGCAGGACCCTTATAGAATTCTAAACTTTCTATTTCCCTAGGTACTGTCCCCTGGCCATGTGACTTCATATTCTCCTCTCTGATAGGCCCTTCTTCACACAGCTCCTTGGGCCTGCGCATAAATTTCTGCCCTCTAACCTGTCCACGCTAGGTCACAACCCCTATCACCTAGGAATGTGGACAACAGATTTTCTTATTTCCCACAATGCCTTCTATATGTCCTTATAGGCTTTTCTGATCTCCTCAATTAATATTTCCTACTTTTAATAAAACTACTTTGATAAGAGTGGAGTTGAAAACATACGTTTTGGTAAAAGCACACCCAACCTGGCTAGGTTAATTAAAAAAAGATGAATCAAACAATAAGAACTGAGTGTTAACTGAGCCTGTTTGAATCAATCAAAGCCATGATATAAAAGATTGGGTCAGGCCTATGCATTTTATATAAAAGGAAAAGACTATCTCAGAATCTGAGAAGAGAGAGTCTGTGAGTGTCTGAACTTTAGAGGTTGGAGCAAACATGGCACAAAGGGAGGTCTGAGCTATGACAAAGAAAGGAAATAGAAGGAGGATCTTTGGCTTTATAGAAATAGCAAAAAGGAAGATTCCAGGCTAGGAGAAGACTCAAGGAAAGGTCAACTTTCTCCCCAATTTTCCTTCCTGATTCCTAGCTATCCACTGACACTGTAATACAATATGCTGTTTCATTACTCAACTGTTTTTGATAAACTGAGTATTTCCTCAACTATAGACCACAAAGAGTATATGGATGTATGTGTGGATATATGTATATATGTATGTGTGTGTATGCACCATGAATGTGTATACATATGTATAGTGTTATATATAGTACCTATACCTATATGTGTGTATATTTATAGTTGTATTTTTGTTTATAACTACATAATGCATACATAGTGTATGCATATGTATCTCCAACCATAAAGAGGTCAGGGGCTAACTATATGTATATATGATGGCATACATGTATGTATATAATATGTAGTTATAAACATAGTTACAAATAATGATATAGGAATTGGTATTATATATAATACTCTATGTCTATGTGCTCATATACACATATATACATATGTGTATATATAGTTATGTATAACTATAGTTTTATGTATAGCCATATATTTATAGTTATATATAATTCTGCGTGTGTGTGTGTGTGTGTGTGTGTGTGTTTTAGTTGGAAAACTCAACCACTGTCTAGGTATTAGGAGTTTTTCCTAACTGGGGGCTCAGAGCAAGTATGAATGAAATTAGAACTTTTCATTGCAAATAAATTCCCTGAAGTCAAAGAAAAGGCAACTAATAGATTTTGGGGACCATTATTTGTTCTCTAAGCTTAAAAAAAAGCTAATTATTTTAAAAGCATGTTATACTTTGTATTTACTTAGTGCATATTTTACATTTACCATCAGTGTAAATGTTATTCTTCCTAGAAGAGTGTAAGCTTCTTGAGGACTATGTCTATTGCCCCTATATCTAGCACCTTCTAATATGCATTGTGTTAGTACAGTGCTTAGGTCTTAAATGAGCAAGTAAACACTCAATAAATGTTTAAAGTGAATTGAATGGAATTACGTTTCATGGATTCTCAAAGAAACCATTTAGCATATTGGAAAGCTTGGCAGACGTTGAAAAATGCCTACGAATTTTCGAAACTAGCCTTTTACTCCATGTGCTTATTTATTAGAAGCAAATCTGACAGGGTTATAAAACCTGTGTACTGCCCAATTTTCAGGAACACAATGTTCCTGCAATTTTCCCTTGAAAAAGCAAGGGACCTGATCTAAGGCAAGTAGAGAGCTTTTTCTGAGAAAAGAAACACTGTAGTTAATGAAAGAAAGGAGAGAAAAGTCCATTTACCAAAAAAAAAACCCACTGACTAAAAAATGTTGCTGCAGATGATTGCATTGGCAGAAGTACCCGCAGAAGCAGCTGCACTTTTCAATTGTGAAGATTTGGATTAAAGAATCACATTAATTTACTAACTAAAGATGTGGTGCATTCCAGCAATTTCCTAGTATCGAATGGAATATCTTCCTGTTATTTTCCACAGAGCATAATGTTTTGAAGAGTAGGAAAGGATAGACAACTATATTCATATTTAGTTTCATTTTTATCAGACTTTACCTAAATGTTGAGAATGAAATGAACTTTGTTTACAAAACATGTCCACTGGAGGTATGTAGCAAAAATACATTTTAATACTAGACTTCATTAGTTCAACCAAAGTAAAAAGCTAGTTGAATTAACATGCTTTCAAATAATTTCAATTTAATTTATACTCAGAGCAGCAGAACCATTCTGAATTTAACTTCTAGTTGAACTGATTGGCCACAGTTGGCCAACAAAGCATAGAATCAAAATAACAAATACTTTAAGGTCTCTGTCAATCATGACACTATGTAGAGAAAGCTACTAGCAATTGCTTTAAATGAAATATATCTGCATAAGTCCTATAGTTTGTTTTTTTTTAACTCTGTGGCTCTGCATAATCTTTTCACCCTGAAGTTTCAAATACTCCTAAATTATTAATGCTTAATTGCAAAATGATTGTAAACTCCTTGCAGGTAAGGACTGATTCACTGATTATCTTTGTATTCTCAGGACTTAACACAATACCTTGCACGCTAAGGGATAAAGATTTGACTTGTGGTTCCATTACTATAGGAAACTCTATACAAAAGCAAGTCTGACCTTTCTCTATAGTTTATTGGCTTAGAGAACTGTGTAGAGCACTGTGAGGTTAAGTGACTTGTCCAGGGTCATACAGATAATAATTGGTCAGAGGTGGACTTGAACGTAGTTATTCCTGACTCTGAGACTAACCCTTAACCAGTAGACCATAAATTCTTAACCCGGGTTGTGTGGATTTATTTTTAAAAATATGCATTTTGATAACTCTATCCTACTACATTGGTTTCCTTTTTAATCCTATGTATTTTATGCACTTAAACATTATTCTGAGAAGAGGGTCATAGACTTCGCCAAAAGGTTAAGCTCTCCTCTAATAGACCATACTGATAATATGTGGCTAGTAGGCAAGCAATAAGTTTGTTGAATTGAAAGTGTACTTTGATCTACATGTTTCAGCCAGCTCTGAAGGGAACCGGGCGGTTTACTCATTAAGCACCAACTTCCTCTCTTGTGTAGGACAGGAACAGAGCAGACTGTGTAAAAGATTAAGGAATTCCAGGTGGGATGGGTCTGAGGTGCAACAAGGATGTGAGATGTAGTTTTCTAAGAAAGTCTGTTTCAGTATCTGCCTCCGTCTGTCTCTGTCTTCTTTGTCTGTCACTCTGTGTCTGTCTGTCTGTTTCTTTGTCTCTCTCATTCTCCATCTCCTCTCAGCAGCAGCAGTGGCAAAGGGAATACAAAGGACATAGATGAAAACAGGTCAATATTTATGAGATGCAATTCCATCAATGCCGTCAAGTCTAATTCACTGGACCGTGAGTTGGAGGAATGGTGCTGAATTTCTATTTCCATTTCTATTTTTTCCATTCTACTATCTCTAATAGACTGGTATTTAATTCAATGTTCTTTTAGCCTAAGTGGCTGTAAGAAAGCCAGGCCTTCAAAAAGATGGAAGTCAAATTTGTATATTCCCAATGATTCATCCTAGGTAGGGCTGAACCATAAGAATTATTGAGAGAGAAACTCCCGAAATTGACTCTGAGTCCCTGTGTGCTCTGAACTGAAATACTGAGCCATGGCTTATACACAATAGCAAAATCCTGAAATTTTCAGTATATAAATCAATAAGTGCTTTAAGCAAGCTCTAATAAAAAAAAATTCTGTGGTGAATCCTTGTGAGAGATGAATAATACATTCTAAAATAAATAATTCTCCTTTTTTGGGGGGAATTTCTACAATTTGTACTTGGATTTATTTAATAGTGTTAGTTAATATTGCCAATAACATTCAATCTTTACAGGAAAACAAAACACAATCACCCTCAATTCTTGTAGCTACAGGTAGGTAGTTTCTCCTTGCTTTTCTCACGAACCCAGTGAGAGGAAAATACTAAGTCTGAGATCCAGAGAAATCCTCCTGATACAATCACTGTTGTATGGTAGAATAGTCCTAGGGCTCTGAATACCCTGGGGTAGCTAATGCCTGGGCCCTTTTTTTATCTGGAACCTGGCTCCTTATCTCCCTTCCTCTCTGTATATCTTGCCACTCCAATCTTTTTCATCCCTGACCTTGGAGGTGGGAGCTAGGTAGAATTTATTCAGTGGTTAGCTTATTTCACGATGAAAAGCAACCACAATGTGTGATCTGATGAAAAATTTTCTAGTTATTCTGCAGGCTCAGAATACCCTATATATTCACTTGGAATTTCAACCGGGGATACTCAAGTTAGAGGCTAAGCACATGACTCCTTATGCCCTGTGTTGTCCTCCCTCGTTCTGAGAGATTTGTACAAAACAATTCTTATGTCATTATTATTTATAGCAAGATATCAGTAATACATATACAGCAAGATATCATAATACACATATGCATACATATGCAGGGAGGTTTTTTTGTTTCTGTCCACTATGGTTTTTAGATGTTAACATTGATGTCATTGTTGACAACTGCTCAGAATTGCCCATGTTCATTTCTTAGGGCTGTCAAAAAAGATTCATGATGGGAGCAGACTTTCTCCTCATGTTGTCTCTTCTCCTTGATTCTCAACCTCTCTTGCTATTGCCACTTTTCTGTGGTAGTGATAATTGAAATAAGGAGGGAGAGAAGAAAGCCTCATCTGCTTTAATTTCTATCTAGAGGTTTAAATTAACCAGAACCAGGACTGCCACCTGAGCCTTTATGAGTCAGGTCTAAGGAAGGCATCTTTATGGTCTTTTTAAAAAAAAAATGAATTAAATTATAATAGCTTCTAAAAGACATCAATAGTATTGTTTGAATCGAGCAAGTCTGTTCCTGCCAATAGAGGCAAAAGACTGCTTTCCAGTTTTCTCCTTCTGTGAACACTATAATTCAGTATGATTTTGTTCCAGACTCATTCTGGGAAAGAACTTGTCTTTGTTCATTTTCAAAACTCAACAATACTAATAAATATACTTAAAATATCTCAAATGATATTTTATGACCTTCTCCCACAACATCCCACACACCCAAAAAAAACAGAAAGCAGACTGAGAAGGTCACAGTACTCAATTCAATCCAATAAGCATTTATTAAAGGCCTGCTTGGAGCAAGGCACTGGTCAGGGTGGTGATTAAATCCTTTCACATCCCAGTGACCTTTATGCCCATGAGGTTTCCACCACCTAGCCAGAAAAAAAAATGAATTTGTGGAGGCAATAGATTGATGCAGGATTCTTAATGAACTGAAAAACTTTTACCTAGTGATCTGGACTAGAATCCAGCCCAGGTTGACTCTATATATAGTCATTCTCCCTGACTGGGCTATGGAATTCATGATCTCAGTTCTTGTTTCTGTTTCTGATACAGTAATCTATCCATATTCCGGATAGACATAATAAAGATCTGCATTTGTAATAAAACGACTGTGATTTGGCAGTTATGTGGCACAGTGACTAGTATTGGGCCTGAAGTTAGGAAGACTTCAATTCAAATCCATCCTCAGATACTTCCTAGCAATGTGACCCTGGACAAGTCACTTAACCCATCTGCCTGTTTCCTCAACAATAAAATAGGGATCATAATACCACTTGCCTCATGGGATTGTTGTCCTTCCACATGGAAGAAGCCCAGGTTTTAACAACCAAGAAGGTACTCCCCTATAATGGAGATAGGTTCCCATTAATATCTAAAAGTGGAGAGTAGATACATCCCTTAAGCAATCAACACTAAATTTGATGGTGAAAGAGTAGGGGACAGTGTTACTCATCAGGAGTTTAGGATACAAAAGTGACACCATAGGGAGACTAATAATGAAAAGAGGGTCCCATTAGATAGCTTCTACTAGAAGATGAGGGGGGGCCTGTTGACTTGGTAAACCTAGTGGAACAATGCAAAAAAAATTAAGTTCTAAAATGCAGAAGGGGTCAAGCCCTTACATGTGAGTTCTTGGCTTTCTTCTCTCTCTGGAGTAACTGGTATTTTATAAAGCCTGAGATTCTACAATCTAGGTCTGGAACACCAGGGAGCCACTCAATTCTAGCCACTGTGGGAAAAGGCAAAGATGAGCATAGCATGAACACTGGAGACAGCCTAACGTTAAACAGAATATCCTACTCAAAAGGATAGGACTAGACTACAAAGAAAGCAAGGTCATACAGATCTTGGGTTATACAGTTACAAAGCATAAAGTCATATTTCTATAAAATAATCCTTATTCCAGTTGTGCTCTCTGAAATAAAACACATCATAGTATCTACACTAAGCTAATAGCATGGCAACCTTACAATATTTGGTGCCCAATTTTTTTTCTTTTCCCTGTTAAGCCATAATGATGATGATGATGATTATGAGGATGATGATGAGTATGATGCTGAACATTTATGTAGTGCTTTATGATTTGAAATGGATATATATATATATATATATATAATTTCATCTGATTAGGTAGACATGGCTTCCATTTGGAATACATCTTAATACTTGGAGTCAAGTTCATTTTGTTTTACTAAGTAAATGAATCAATAGTAACTTCTAGTTTGCCATATAAGAATAGAATTTTAACTTGTGAGTTGAGGAATATGAACCATATGGAATAACCAGCCTCTCACACAATGTCCCAATGATTATATTCAGCAAATGCACTGAGTGCCTACTTACTATAAGCACAATGCTGAGAGAAATATAAAGATGAGTAAGATATAATCCCTGTTCCCAAGGAGGTTACAATTTAGAAGTCTCTGTTTTGCTCAACTATTATCTCTTGCTCTGTTTATTTTTTTTAAAAAACCAGACTACATTATTGGCTGAGGCTCTGAAAAGGAAGAGGCGGCTTCTAAAGGAAATTTAGATGGGGGCAGTAATAACTTTATATTTACAGTAACGTGTTATATTATAACAGACTTTCATAATGTGCACTATGTCTGGTTGTTCTGGATATTCTCCCTCCATATCTCTGCCTCCTAGCTTCACTGACTTCCTTCAGGTCTTAACTGAAATCTCACTTTTTGAACATTTTCCTCAATGGTGGTACCTTACTTCTGAGATTACCTCCAATTTTTCCTGTATATCCGTAGTTACTACATAATTATTTGTATAGTGTCTGTCCCATTAAATATAAGCTTCTCAAAAGGAGGGACTGTTTTTGCCTCTCCTGTTATTGCCAATACTTAGCATAACACCCGGCATCTAACCAGTAATAAATGCTTGATGATTTGACTTGGATTCCCATAACAACTATGTGTAATAAGGTATTAAAAGAAATATTATTACTGTTTTAAAGTTGAAGAATTTGAGACTCTAAGGAGTTGTGATTTACTTAAGACCACATGTCTACCAAATGATGAAATCAGGGCTTGAGCATAGATCTGACACTAAGTCCGGTATTCTTCTTACCACATTGCTTTTCAGTGAGATGGAAACAAATTTTCCCTATTTTACAGGCAGTTTGACATCACCCCTGGAGTCCTGAAGAGTTAAGTTCACTTTGTCTTACTAAGTAAAATGACCAATAGTAATCTCCAGTTTTCCATATAAGGTAGAATTTTTACTCTAAAATTGAGGACTACAAACCAGATGGAATAAGCAATCTCTCACACAATATCTATTGTTTTTAAATTGAAGAAATCATTTGAAAAATAAACAAAAAGAACTTGCATTTTGTAAAAATAGATATAAACTATAGATACCATTATTTTCATTTCTATAGTTGACTTTTTTTTGTACAATTCATTTAAGGTTGGCATGTTCCCTCAGAAGTTTCATTATGTTTTTCATCCCTCTATAGTACAAGTCATTTAACAATTCCCTTTATCTCCTTTTACCACAATATACCTTTCTCCACTCTTTTACAACTGGAGAGATAAGAAAATGTTTTTAATCCATCAGCTATCCATTCTGGATGGAAACATTGCTTACAGGTTCAATATATGTTTTTTTTTCCATATTGAAGGTAGAAAACAATCTTAACTTACTTCATTATATGTCAAGATATAGATGGATTATGTCCACACTATTCCTAAATTTAAAAATGATACAACTGTTTCTACATAAAATTATTTGGGACAAGGTTGTAACTAACCCATCCCAATTTTTACTTTTTCTTTTTTGGACTATTGTGTGCATATGGCTTACATCTGAGATGCAATTTGATGATTTTAAAGATGCTAATGACACTATAGTTTAATTAAACAAATTTACTGAGTGCCTACTATATAGTTCTAAAGATAAGCCATGGCCAGTGCCCTCAAGGAACTTACATTCTAGTAGAAGCAATAAAATAGTGCCCAAATAACTATGATGGAAAGATAACAATAATAATACTTGACACTAATAGTATTTTTAAGGTTTACAAAGGGTTTAAATATACATTATTTTATTTGAATATGCAAATATGAATTCCATCTGGAGTGGATTTTGTTAATATTTAGTAAGTACTATGAGAGATACAAAGTTCTATGAAATTTCAGAGGAGGAAGAGATTATATTCAATTAGAGGCTATGAAAAAATTCCATGAAAAAAGGTATTTGGGATAGATTTTGAAGGATGAGTAAGATCTTGGTTGGGGTAGATGAGGATCAGAGAATATTCTAAGTAGAGGGAATAGCATTACTACAGAGTGGTGAAAGCTTGAAATTTTTTTCTTTTTTAGAAAACAGTATGGCATCTGTTCACTAGAGGAAGGAGTTATTGTAGAGAGCTTGTGTGATGCAGGATAATGGAGAACTAATGTGGTAGGAAGCACATAGTCACTTTTGATTTTGATTGTACTATATCAAAATATGACCCATAGCTATTTCTCATTTAATTTGTATGGAGTAATGAGTAAAATTTAGATTCTGGGTGTTTGTGAAGAGGGGTTTGATGTGAAGAGGTAGTTCCACTCCCAGTGGGGCTCTTTAAGTTTGTATCTGTAGGAATTCTAGACAAAATAAATGAATTCCTATATGTTGACTCACTCATTAATGAGTAAAACTTTTATGCGTTAAGAATAACAAAATCATTAGTTAATGAATAATAGAGCCTCATATTTGCAAGGGACCTAAAGGACCATTGGGTCTAACTCATAACTCAAAAAGAATTTGTTGTATAAGATTCCCATCTAATGGTCATTCATCAAACCTTTGCTTGCAAACCTCCAATAAGGGGCAACCTTTTCTTGTTATGAGCCAGCTTATTCTTTTGGATAGCTCCAATTATTAGAAAGTTTTTTTCCTATCCATCTATTGCTTCTTAGCAACTTCTACCCTTCCTCCCCCTCCCCCCCACCCTGGCTGTGCTTTCTGGGAACCAAGAAGAACAGCTGAATAATTCTTTCATGAGAGTTTTACAAATACTTGAAGACAGCCATCATGTATCTTCTAAATCTTCTTTTCCTTAGTTGTTGGCATTTTCAGTCCCTTCAAATGATCCTCATGGCATGAACTTGTGGCCTGAGTTGAGATATTTTCAGAGAGGTAATCAGTTTATCTTACTTTTCCCCAAGCATTTAACAGCAAATACTCTCTAAATAGTTCCATGTTAAATTTTTAACACCATTCTACTGAAAAAGTGAAAACAGAGCCCAATGAATACTTCTTAATCAAATGAAGTCAGCAGAAGCGTTAAGTGGTTCCCAAGCTAGTTGGAGATGGATGTCTACACTCTATAGCTTCCAACATCCCTACTGCATCTGTAATGCATTTTAGTATCATAAAGTACCATGACTGTCCAAGGGAAGGCAACAATGGTCTTTGGAAGTAGTGTATCTCCAG
The DNA here is from genome assembly GCA_023548195.1 of Bettongia penicillata ogilbyi. Classification (NCBI taxonomy): domain Eukaryota; kingdom Metazoa; phylum Chordata; class Mammalia; order Diprotodontia; family Potoroidae; genus Bettongia; species Bettongia penicillata. The sequence goes on from JAJHZJ010000702.1 coordinate 1,058,527, forward strand.
TAGAGTGGAATTTGGGACTGACTTGCTCCTGCTTGTAGATAGAAAACGTCTTGTTTCTGGTATAAAACTTCACTTTCACCCTGGCCTTGCAGGTTTGGGGAGTACTAATTGATCATTGCACACATAACTGAGCTTATATATAGTCTTTCCTGAACTCATGATTGGGTTATTATGTTTTTTTGGGCTGCTTGGATTTTCTTTTGTGTTTCTCATGCCTCCTGGCGTTAGTTGATGCTAATTTGTATCCTACTAGGTAGCTCAGTAGAGAGAGCTCTGGACTTGGACTCAGGAAGACCTGAGTTTGAATCTGACCTCAGTCAGTTACTAGCTGTGTGACACAGTGTAAGTCACTAACCTCTCTATACCTCAGTTTTCTCATCTGTAAAAAGGTGATAATAACAGCACTTGCCTTCCAATGAGATATTTTAAAGTGTTTTGCAGACCTTAGAGACCTATATAAATGTTATTTATTAGTAGTAGTACTATTAGTATCATTATTATTTTCCTCTAAAGGTACCACATCCCTCATTATCCTTTCTAATGCTTGTCATTCCTCTTGTCTATTTCTACCTGCTTCATAAAGCCATGAGAATAATTCATCCTCTATATCCAGCCTCATGCTCTCATAACTCAATGGCTTCTCAATTGAAATTTTAGACATCCCACTGTCTATTCATATCCATATCTTTGTGCAACTTGAGGCTACTCATTTTCCTCAATAACAGGTTTCCAGACTTCCTTTGCAACCCAGCCTTTCCATCATCTTTGGTGCCTTCAGTATTCATATTGATGATCTTTCTTTTATCATTTTTGCACCTTATCTGTCAGGCTTCTCAGTTCTTATAACCTCCCTATTCTGTCATGATCAGGACACATCTGGTATATTATATTCAGTTCTGTATACCATGTTTTAGGATATTAATAAACTAGAGACTGTCCAGGTGGTAAAAGGCCTTGAGTCCTTATGATTATATGAGAATTAGTTAAAGGAACTGGGGATGCGCTGTATTGTATATAGAGCCAGACTTTGACTTAAGAACATCCAACCCTGCCTCAGACACTTACCGGCTATTTGATTCCTCACAAGTCATATAAGCTCTCTGTCCCTCAGTTTCCTCATATGTAAACTAAGGGGGTTGGAACTTATAGCTTCTAAGGTCCCCTTCAACTCTAAATATATGATCTTTTTATTCTATGGTTAGTAACAATTGATGTCTTGGAGGAGGGGCATGATTGCCGTCTTTAATTACTTGAAAATGCGGTATTTGGATAAAGTATTAATTTTTTCTATTTGGATTCAGAGGACAGAAGTAGGAGTAACTGGTAGAAACAGCAGAGAGGTGAATTGAAGTTTAAATGCATCAAAACAAATTGAGCTTATTAGTAGAGCTATTTAAAAGCAGAGTGAGTTGACTTGCATGTAGTGGGTTCTTAATTCCTTACTTGAAGTCTTCAAGGAAGGGTTAAATGAGCACTTGTTGGGCCTGTTGCAGTGGGCTTCATTTTCAGATTTGCTTTGAACTAATTCAGGGCTTCTTAAACTTTTTTCCACTTGGGACCCCTTTCTGAGAAGTTCTGGCAGCATTTGTTGGTATTGTGTGGCTTGAGGGCATGCTCAGCAAAATGCTCATTCCTTGTGTTCAGAACCAAGGATGCAGTGAAGTTCGGCAGCTTGGTAAATGCTGCCAGAAACTCCTCAGGTTCATTAAGTATTTGATTTTTAATTAATTTTTGGTTATTGCACATTGAGAAATCTTTTACTGTTACCAAATTTGTCACAACCCACAGTTTAAGAAGCGCTGGACTAGGAGACTGCTGAAATTTCTTCCAATTCTGTTCTTTTACCTGCATTCTATTTGGGCAGCTTACTTATAGGGTGGCCACACCTTAGACTTTACTAAAAAGTTCAAATTTATGCTGCATTTTACTGGTAGAGAGCTAGCCTTGAAGCCCGGAAATCTGGATTTAAGTCTTCCTGCTGACACGTACTCTCATGACTCTGGGCAACTTACCCAATTTACCTTTATTCTAGGCAACTCTGCAAGACTTAAAGTTGCAAAGAGGGTACAAACATGCATTACTTAAGTCCAATCCCTATTCCCTTTATAGTTTTATAATGCCTCTTCCTCACAACCATAACCTGTGAGGAAACTAAAGGTAGAGAGATTAAATTACCCAGTGCTTAGCGGTGTCTGATACATAGTAGGCACTTAAATGCTTGTTGACTTAACTTAGTCAAAAAGGTAGAAATTATCAGGGTCAGAACTGGAACCCAGACCTTCTGACTCTAAATTTAATCTTACAAAGTTCCCTTCTGACTCTAAGTTCTATTTTTTTCCTTCATTCTATCTCTCCTGAAGTTCCTCTGTCTCCAAAATCCAGAACTGAGTTTTCCTTTGGATCGTAATGTCTTGTGATTCATCTTCCTTATCATCCCATTCCTTCTGAACCTGCTCTTCCCTCTCACTCATCATGACCTTCTGTCCTTTACCCCACCTTAATTCTTCTGGTCCATTCCTTCTGTTGTAGCTTCATTTCTTTCCTTTCACAGTACTGACTCTGTAGTCAGTCATTTTAACCAGAAAGGGAGAAAGAATTAGTAGAGTAGAGGGGGGAATGGTGGGGGAAGTTAGTAGATAAGGGGCAGAAGAGAGGTGGGGACAGATGATGAAAGAAAATAAGGCTTTCTCCTAGATTCCTTTGTATAATTGTTATCCCATTCCTGCCAAGCTCATCTCCAATCTGGGTAACCTCTGCTAATATCTTCCCTACTCCTATTCCCAGGCCCTGATTAAGTAACTCACGAATTGCTGTTGCCTGTATATATTACATATTCATTCAGTGTAATCTTAATTAAGCCCTGCTACTGCAGAGCAATCCTTTCATTCATCTGTGACTCCCCATCACGCTGCCAACAGCAGCTCTTTCAAACCTTCTCCTCTCTTCTTTAACTCCTTTAACTCCTTCCTTTTTCAGCCCTTCCTCCCACTCTAGCAGAGGTCCTCATCTGCTACTTTACTGATATTAAGACCATCCCACCTGAGCTTCCTCATCTCTCCTACCCCCTAAAATGTAAAACTTCTTTCCTCCTTCCAGTATCAGATTAGTTGGCTTTTCTTTGCAAGACAAACTCCTCATTCTTTTCATTCATCTACTGACAAATATTTACTAGTATTTGATATACTCATATATATGTGACACAAGAGAGATATAAAAATATACATTCTATCTTGGATAATCAATCTAATCGGAAGCTCTAAGCTCCCAGTCAATAAACTATTCGTCAGACCATGTAAGTAACATGTAAATCTAGGAGTGTGCCAGTAAATGTTTAACAACTGGCTTTCTGGGGGGAAATATATGTACATATACATACATACATTTATACACCACATTTTTAAGTTTAATCAGCATAATTAACTCCCCATCACTTTCTTAAGTCTCAATAATTCACAAAACAACAAATCAAGCACTGCTTTGTAGCATTTGTGGAGGTATAAATGCTAACATAGAAAATTTAAAATTTAACAGTTGCTTCTCTTGAGCTGGTTCAAACTGGCTCTACCACACTTCTATTTAAATCCAGAACTCAAGGATTTTATTTCAGACTTGAAATTGCATAATAAGGGGAAAAAATCAAGTAGTAAAAATACATTCTCTACACACAAAAGGAATATAGTCTCATAAACCTCCTCAGGTGTAGGAGGAGTTGTGTGAGGAGGTATCCCTATGAGGATCCACAGGGGAAAAGTTATGAAGGGATTGTGAAGCTTTCATCTCCTAGAAGGACAAGAGGAAGAAACTTTCACTAGGTCTTCTCCATACATTTTCGGAGAGAGCTCTTGGGCATGGACTAGGAACTAAAGAAGATTCTTCCTGGATTCCTCTTCATACAGGCTGACTCCCAATTCTGGCATCTCTGCTTTTCCTCTTTTCATTAACAAGTTTATGTCTGTTCATAGGTTCTTGATACATGCTGAAAGCTGAGTCCAATGATCTTTTCATTCCACTGTCCATAAAGCTCTTCTCTCAGCATTTTCTGTTTTGGGGGCTATTTTAAATCCCTCATCTTTTATAAGTTATTATATATTAATTTAAAATTTATGTGTTTTGTTTTTACATTAACTTTATAGATTGCTTCTAGTTATTGTGACTTCTTGTAACAAAGTAAAACAGTTAAGTAAAACTGATAATACCATGACCTCATCTGAAAGTGCAAGCGACATCCCACATCTGTAGCATTCCCCACCTCTCTATTTTAAAAATGTATTTTCTTTCCCTTTCATCTTATTTTTTTTTAAAAAAAGATACATTTCTTTGAACAAATACATACACATGAGTAAAACAAATTCCCTTATTGGCTATATACAAAAACATAGGTTTTATTTTACCCCTTAAATCCATCACCTCTTTGTAATGCATAGCATTTTCATCATCAGCCCCTTGGAATCATGAATGGTCATATTGATCATGGTTCTTACAGCTTTCAAAAGTGTGTGTTGTTCTTCTGTTTCCACTTATTTCATTCTTTATCCTCAAAATTGTTCATTTTTATAATATTGATGCTATAGTAAAAATGTTCTTTTGGTTCTTTTTGATTTTGCTCACTTTGCGTCAGTTCATAAAAATCTTTGTATGTTTTTTTTAAATAATCTATTTCCTTATTTCTTATAGAATGATAGTACTTATTATATTTATATAATAACTGCCACTTATTCAGATATTCCTTAACAGATGGTTAATTTCCTTTTTTTTTTGGTTATCATCAAAAGAGCTGTTACCAATATTTTCATATATAAAGGACCTTTTCTTTTCTTTTCTTTTCTTTTCTTTTTTTAACATTTCTTGGGCATAGGCCCAGCAGTGGTATATTTGGGTCAAAATGCATAAACTGCATAGTAACTTTTTATGAATAATTCCAAATTGCTTTCCAGAATTGTTGTACCCATATAGGTTTACCAATAGTGGATTGATATGCCTCATTTCCCACAGTCCTTCCAACATTTATCATCTTCATATTTTGGTCATCTTTACCATTCTGGTAACTGTGATGTGGAATCTCAGAATTATTTCTAGTTTTCATTTCTCTAAGTCATAGTGATGGAGAACTTTTTTATCTGACTCTGGACAAGTTGGGTTTCTTTCCTTGAGAACTGCCTGTTCATATCCTTAGACCATTGACCAAGTTAGGGAATGGATCTTTTTCTTATAAACTTGAATCAGTTCCTTATATATCTTGGAAATGAGAGCTTCATCAGAGAAGTTTGTTGCAAAGATTTACCCCAGTTGTTTCCCTTATAATCTCACCTTTATTAGATTTTATTGTGCAAAAACTTTTAGAATTTAGGATAATAATTTTCCATTTAACTTACGTGATACTCTCTATTCCTTGCTTTGCCAAGAATTTCTCTCCTTTCCATTGATCTAATAGGTAATTTTCTCTTTATATCTCTAATTTGTTTATGGTGTGACATTTTATATATTGCAATTTTAAGAAAAGATTGATTTATTTGTATCTTCTAATATTGTTTTAAACATAAAGGGGCGTTGTATTTTGTCAAAATTTTTCTGCATTTGTTGATATAACCATATGGTTTTTTTATTAATGTGGTTAATTAACCTTATACTTTTCCTAATATCAAACTGATCATGAATTCTTGATATAAATCAAACCTAATAATAGTGTATAATATTTGAAATAAATTGTTTTGCCTTTTTATTAATATTTTATTTTAAAATTTTATATCCTTTGTTCATTAGGAATATTGGTGTGTAGTTTTCTTTTTTGCTTTGACTCTGTCTGACTTATCAAGATTACAACATTGCTATAGAAGAGATTTGGTAGGATTATTTCTTCTACTCTTTTCCCACATCTTTTGTATAATTTGGGAATTATTTTTTTCTTTGAATGTTTGATATAATCCATGTAGTCTTGAATTATTTTCTTTGTAAATTAATTCATATTTTATTCAATGTAGTCCTCTGAAACTAGGTTGTTTAAATTTTGTATTCCTTGTCCTATAAATTTGAATATTTTATATTTTTGTAAATATTCAGATAGTTGGCCAAATAGTTTCTGAATACAAAATATTACATAAAATAGTTTCTGAAAAAATATCCTTTATTCATACTTCAGTTGTAAGTTCCTTTTCTTTCTTTTTGATACTAGAAATTTGATTTTCCTTCTTTTTAGTCAAATTAGTTAATGGTTAATCTATTCTATTACTATTTTTAAAAAACCATTTAATTTTATTAATTTAATAGGTTTTTGTTTTCCATTTTGTTAATATCTTCAATAATTTTCAGGATTTCTATTTTCATGTGTAATTTTTTTAAAAAGTTAACAGATTTTCTAATACATTTCATTTCATTTCCAATTATTGGTCCTCTTTCCCTATTTTAAAAATGAAAATATTTAGAAAAAAATATATATATGTATATATATTTCCCTTGAAGACGTTTTGACCTGATCCCCAACATTTTCAAATATTGTCTCATTCTTGTCATTATTTTTAATGAAATTATCTAGTTCTGTGATTTATTCTTTAACCCAAGAATTCCTTAGGCTAAAGTTGTATAATTTTATTTACTTTAATACTTAACACCAGTGGCCCTTCATTGGATGTAATTTTTATTAAATTATGATCAATAAAGGGAGCATGTTATATGTTTCTGGTTTTCAGTGTTTGAATGATTGTGAGTTAAGTCCTAAAACATATGAATTACACACATGCACATGCACACAAACACACACACACATACTACTTTCTATGTTTATTCAATAATTACCAGAGATCTACCATATCCAATTTTTCTAAAATTCAATTCTTCTTTACTTTCTTTCTTGTTTATTTCTTGGTTAGATTTATCCAAAGCTAATAAGGATAAATTGAGCCCCTCTCCTCATTATTATCATTTTTTTATTATTCATTTCTCCTTGTAATTTATTTAGTTTTCTTTTAAATATTTAGAAACTAATAAATTCATCATCTTGTTATCTTTCAACAAAAATATAACTTCCCCCCTTTATCTATTTTAATTGTCTATTTTTGCTGTTGCCTTGTCTGACATCATAATTGTTGCTCATGATGTTTTTTTGTTTAGCTGAGGCATGATAGGTATTTCTCTATGCTCTTATTTGAACGCTTTCTGTCGTTCTGTTTCAAATGTGTATCTTGTAAATAACATACTGTTGGATTTAGCTTTCTAATACATTCTTCAAATCTCTTTTGTTTTCTGGGTGAGTTCATCCTATTCACATCCACAGTTATGATAGTAAATTATTTATTTTCCTCCATTCTATTCTTTTACACTTTTTCTTTATACTTCTCTCTATTTAAAATTATTACCCTTTCTTTTTCTGTTGTTGTGAATTTTTTTTCACCATCGTCTTTCCAAGCTTAAGCTTTTTTTTTGTTTATGACTAATATCTTCCTGAATTTACCCTCTCTCTTATGTTCCCTTTGCCCCTCTTTCTTTTCCTATAAGTATCCCTGTTGAATTGAATGCATTTTTCTATCTATCACTTTGTGTGTATTTATGGAAGAGTATGTGGGTGTGTATGAAGGTGTGCAGCACTCTGTCATCTTTTGACAAATTTAGATGAAAGTAAAATTGAAGTGATGTTTGCTAACTTCCTCCTTTCACCTTTGCATAAAGTTCTATTTATGAAACCTAATTATGTGTCTTAACATGTTCCATCATCTTTTCTCCTGTTTTACTTAATTTATCCTCTGCTACCCCTTTTTTTCCTTATGACATCTTCAAAACACAAGCAAATTATTTACTGGCCGATTCTCTTAAATCACTACCTTGTGACAAAAGGATTCTAAAGAACCCTTTTCACATCCCCGTCTCCATAGAATGTAAACAGTTCATTCTTATGATATCACTTCTAATTATTCTTCCACCAATCAGAATCCTTGAATGGTGACATTAATGTGCTGCCAGTAATTGTACAGCCTGTAGGAAAAGAATACAGGGAATTTCCTGCAGTGCTATTTTCTCTTGAGAAAAGACACCCCAGAGACTTTTCACCTTGGTTATACTATCTACACAATAATGAAACGAAAGACACGTACAAATAACTGACACAAAGAAGGGTGAGATGAGTAAATTCAAAGAGGAATTTGCAAAAAACTGAAAAAAAATGAGGAGGGAAAGACCATTTTCATCATAGCCACAGGGAATGAGGTAACTATTTCTTTACTAAACATCCTCTTCATAGAGCTGTCTGTGGAAAACTCTTGTCCAGAGCAGTTATTCTAGGAGAAGCTAAATCGTATCTTTCTTGGTTTTCCCCCCTGTCTCATCTACTACTTCTTTCTCCCTTCTTTTCTCCCCTTGTGCCTTTGATTTCATCACCTTTCACTTCCTCTGGGATTTTGTTCTATACATCATCTCCCTCTTTTCCTTCACGCACTCATGTTCAGGGTGGGATTAATGGGACTTTGTACAGAATCAATTGGGCACTGATAGTATTGATAATAAGGCGAAGATGGAGACTATTCAGAAGCAGGATCCCACTAGGAGAACTAACAAACTTATGTCTGTGCCTCTAAGAGGAGAGAGATGTATGCCAGGGTGAGCTATTCTATACTAAAGGTAGAAAGGAAGATCTAGATTCAGTTCAAGGCCCACATCCAGCCCCCTCTAAGTCAACAATGTCCACCAGAAACCAGAAGCTGTTCAGAGTGACGGGACCAGGGTGACGGGAGGGTCAATTGAGGATGGGCACTGTCTTCTATTTATATTCCATTCTAGCCTGTTGCCACCTCTGTTTCCTCTGGAGGAGGTTGCTTATTTTCTCTCAGTGGGATGAGTGAATTTAAAGCCAGATGGCACTAGTGAGGGATCAAAGTCTTCTCCTCTCCAGTCATCTACTCTATCTGAGTCAGAAGACATTGTTTCAGTTTTGGGGAAGGGGCAGTGCCTCTGAATGAATCTTGGCCATCTTTCAAAAAAAATCAGATTTCAACTATCTGGCTAATAGCTTGGAAGGCAGGAGACTTGGGAATCAAAATTGGGATTTTGATTCTTCCTTTGTAAAGTGAGGGGGTTGGACAAAGCAGTTTTGAAAGCCCCTCCTAGTTCTAGAAATTCCTTAGTCTTAGATATGTTGACTTCATTGGATACTACTTCTTTTTAGTTTCAGTTTCAAAAAGAATTTAATTATTTAATTTAATTTCCTTTATGATGTTGGACAATTTACTTCCCCAGTTCTCTTCTGTGAAATAAAGGAGTAGGAGATAGGTGTTTATAGATGTTTTTGTGATTTACGTATTTGTCTAAATAATTGGCCCATATCTGAAGGTGTATTTCAAATATCAAAAAGATATTTGTGGGGGCTTCCATTCATCCAGAGCTATATGTGGGTGACCATCCTGGACCTTTCATTTGTCTCCCCAATCATTGCTTCTCTTTCTGTTATCTTCAATCTCTTCCTATCCTCTGAGGCATTCTTGGCCTCCTACAAACATCTTGGTCTTCAGATTCCTTTGAAAACCTTAATTTGACCATGTCATTTCCTCAAGGTGTTATTCTATATTTCTGCTCTCTTTCTTTATCAAATTCCTAAAAAGTCTGGTCTATGCTTGTTTTCTTCACCCAATCACTTTTCCACCCCTTGAAGTTTGGATTCTGATTATACTACCCAAAAGAAACTACTCTCTCTAAGGTTGCCAGTTGTCTTCTAATAGTCTCTAAAGCTTTCTTCAAAGATCTGCATAGATGAGAAGTTCTCAAAGGGTACCTTGTGAGACAAAAATATGCTGCATATTTCCCTTGGTGTACTATGGCATTTTGGATGTTATATTATTGCAAGTAAAAGAATTTACAACATTTTTTAAACATAAATTTTACTTACTCAGCATACATATTGTATGGTAAGCATAATATTTTTAAAATGAACAAAACTTGACAGGTAGATTTAGGCAGTACAACTCATCATACCTTGAAATTTGAAACAAAGATGGTAATTCTCATTGATGGGAAACTGTATGTAAGTTTTCTAACTCTCCTGCTGAAATGTTCAGTGTTCTTCATAGCAACAATAATGGGATGTAAGTAAAAAAAAATATTACAAGTGCCTAGAGTCTCAGTAACTTCCCTTCACCACCAGACGGGGCTCTCAGCAGGTATCTCTTCCTGTGGCTCTGCATAGCTCTCAGCAGGTAGCACTAGGCATTGTGCCATAGCAAGGCTCTTATTGTAGTTCCGCAGAGTTGTCTGAAGGCAATATCAGCTGTCACTGTTATCATTCCCCATCTTTCAGTCTGTTATATCTCCCAGTCCTCTTCTCTCAAATCCATCCTTCCCACAGCCACCAAAGCAATATTCCTAAAGCACAGATATATCTACATCACTCTTCAGCTCAGAAAGCTCTATATGCTTCCTGTTGCTTCTAGAATAAAACAAAAATTCCAGAGAAATAAAGTAGTTCTGAGATAGCTTCCAATTAGGAGAGGATCTGGCTTAAATACACTAAAATAGAAGGAAATTATTGATGACTAGAATGATTACTATAATGTCCTAGTTGCCCTCTGCATCTCTAATATGTTTTTCTAAGTAACAGGTACTTCAGAATAGAGGTTTTACTAAGTCTCTTATGTCATTTTTTTTAAAGCCAAAGAAAACAAAGTTTATTAAAGATTCACCAAATTGGGTTGCCTCTTAAGGAGCCTAAGCATTTGTAAGGCTTGTATTCACAAGCGGGCCAGATAGAATCCCAGCTAGACAGAGTCTGAGCTGGATTGAATCTGAGCACCTGCATGGAGGCAAGATGGAACTTAAATACAGAGAAGTGTATGGGAGGGATGGGGGGGCAGGTCTGGTAGTTCAGGGTGATGGGAGGAGGGGTTTAGGAAGGATCTTGAGGAAAAGTCCAAGGAGGGAATCCAAAGAGGGTCAAAGGCTGGAAATAACTGGAGGCTATCAGGAGATATCAGAAAAATGGAGGGTTTGGGTGAGAGGCAGGTGGGGCAATCCAGAAATCTTGATAGGGGCTGTATAGGAATGGATTCAGATCTTGATGGTAGCCTGGGGAATGGGGTTTTGATGGGATCAAGGGTGGGGAGTGCAACAGAGACCTGAAATGATAATGAAAAGTTCATGGGCTTCCTGAGACTGCCGGAAAAAATGGGAATATTAGATTTGAGTAAGAAAGGCCAGATTAAGTGGGAAGATTCAAGGGGAGCTCAAGGAGGCTCCCAGAGTCTGAACCCCATCATTCCCCCCTCAAACAGTTTGAATCCAAATTCTTTTGGGGTAAAGGGCGAAGGTCTCAGTTTCTGAAATTTCTTCCTGCTGGCAAAGGGTGTAGAGCTGTCCCTGCCTTGATAGGTCCTGTTCAAGGGGTCAGACTTCAGAATCTGGGTGGTGCCAGGTCCAGTGGGCTAGAGACCTTCGAGTCTGAGTAGAAGAATTGGAGATTACCAGCTTTCCCGGTCAGGGAACCACAAAATGATGAGGTTGAGGGATTGATGGGGGACCCCAAAATACCGACAGTCCGGGTCATGCTCAAATGAATCTGACTCAAGCCTTCTTAAAGCTAAAGAAGACAAAGTTTATTAAAGATTCACCAAATTGGGTTGCCTCTTAACGAGCCTAAGCATTTGTAAGGCTTGTATTCACAAGCGGGCCAGATAGAATCCCAGCTAGACAAAGTCTGAGCTGGATTGAATCTGAGCCTCTTATGTCATTCTTAATGCTTGCTTTTAATTAGTAAACTTAAGGAAATATATGAGAAATTTTAATTCACTTAAGAAATGTAGTCTTTGGGAATTTTGATTGACACAATGACTAACCATAATTTCAGAGGACTCATAATGAAGCATACTACTTACCTCCAGATAGAGTGACAGTGGACTCTGTATGTGTGTGTGTGTGTGAGAGAGACAGACAGACAGACAGACAGACACAAACAGAGAGACAGAGAGAGAAACAGTTTGGACACTGACATGGCTAAGGTAGATGTTTGTGGTGTTTGACTATAGATGTTTGTAACAGGTTTTGTTTTTCTTGCTTTCTCAATAAGGAGTGGGAGGAGGGAACAAAAGAATTCAGAACTGAATACAAAATAAAACTGAAAGAGAAATATTGGCTTCCCTTTTTCTAGTCTCATGCTTTACCATTTCACTGAACCTGAAATGAAACACAGAGCTGATGGAATGGTACTTGCACCAAGGAAGCACTAATGAAAAATGGTCAGTCTTTTAAATGACTGTGATAAGCAATCAGAAAACAACAAGCTGTGTAGGAAAGAAATAACAGTAAATGACTGCACAAAGGCAAAAGGTAGCTCTTATCCTTGGAGGTAAATGGGTTTTAAGATACTGATGTGAAATTTATCATTGGCCAGAGATAAAAAAAATCACATTCACCTAGGGGAAATCAATGGACTGGAGAGAACAAAACTACTGAAATCAACAGAGGAGCAACCAAACCTTTGAGGGAGCCCTTGGGTAAAAAATATTAAAGTATAGCATGAAGGTATTGGTTTGTAGGAACCACATGTAGGATAATGACCACAGGAACTAAATGAGGTGATTGTAAAACCTTTACAAGATATTTGCATGGATGAAGCTTCCAGATGCCAACCTTATAAAATGGTCTTGAACAATTTTTGTCTTTCCACAATTTGTATCACTGGAGTTCTTTCAGTGAATTAAGCATTGCATTTTAAATTATCCCCCATGCAATTTGATGTGCTCATCAACTCCTGGGAATGTGAGATATATTTGAATTCAAATTAGTAAGATATTATTTGGCATCATTTCCAGATAATGTTATCTGATGCCAATGTTGTCTAAACTGGGAAATGAAAAATCAGATGAAGCAGTGATAGGTGAGAGGAATTATCTACTCATTCCTAAAGTTCTGGGTATGTGTTTTGTTTTTTTAATTGCACAGGACAAGAAGATGCAAAAGAGTTTTAATTTGAATTGGCACACAGAAAGTAAATAAGAATGAAACTGATCTTTGGAGAATGAGTGTGAAAAATATTAAATCTTGACCTGTATATATTTAGTACTTACTATATTCAAGGCATAGTGCTAGGCACTGGTGAAACAATAAAAATAAAAGTCACTACAATCAAGGTACTTAACATTCTTTTTTTACATCATTGGAAACAAATGAATACAAGTACTCTTCATTTTAGGCAGTCTGACAGAAATAATTTTTTATTAATTTATCTCTATTCTAGTCCAAGCATTGTTCTGCTTAGAGAGAGAAATATCCAAACTGACAGAGTCCTCTCTTGCTCTTAGATCACTAACAAGACATTTTAAATAATACTTTTAGGATTCTCAAACAAGGAAAATTTCATAATAGGATAAAGCTTAGTTACACAACTCAAAAAGTTAACATTTTGCTTCTGGAATTGATGAAGCAAAATGTTAACAGTCATTTAATTTTGGAGGCTAATTTTCCTTAAATCATCCAGTCTCTCTGACCATTACTTTTAGGGATTCTTTGCAAATGGTCACAGGTTTCTTCCTTCTCTTAGGTGGATCATTAACTTAATTCCTTTATGACATTGGGACAGGTGGATCAATAAATGAATGGTTCCTTGCCCTTGTTCAGTTATCACTCTTTCTTCAATTGAAGAGAACTTCTTGGGCTGTTCAGAGAGAAGAGACTTTTTCTTTAATTCAAAAACAGAGAAAGATTAGTAAGAGTTTTTATTTTAGATTAGTCCAAAAGCTTCAGATAGTATATTTTTTTCTTTTTTAAAATTTAATTTTCAATTATAATTTTTTCACTCCCATTTAAAATGCAAGAAAATAGTACATTTTAAAAATGCTTTCTTAATATTTCTAAAAGGAGAAAAGAGGTTGTCTCCATCTCAGCCTACTTTTGTCTGACCCAAACCAATTGCTTCAGCTACTACTCCTATGTCATGCTGTTCATAACTCTCACCACCCTGAGTTGTTATTGGCATATTCTGTTGTTTGTCTCTTTTAAAATGTATTTAGACTTTTGTTGATGAGGTTGAATAAGAGGTCCTATTTAAGTCCCATTCCTCTCCATCATCTCAGAATAGCAACAAAAATGCCAAATAAGTAAAAGATGGGAAAAGACTCTCCATAAGAAAAGTATCACAGGAAAAACAATGGAGAAACTGAAAAAAAAAAGGCAGCAAACAAATAAAAAGAGACTCCAAATGTTAATGACCAAATACTATGTTGTAAAGAAATTCATGTGAAAAGTCTGTATAATATGGAAAGTACTACTACAATAACAAGAACCTCAGCAGTGATAATGGAACAAATATTAAGGATCTCCAGAGTGAGATGAAATAAAGAATTACAAGAACAAATAAGAAAGGAAATTACAACTCAGAGTTTAAAAAAGATCTATGAGAATAAATAATATAGCAAATGATAATCTCTCTAAAATAGTGAATTCTCTGAGAAAAAAAGATTGAGAAAGATCACAGCATAGAATTTTTGAATTTTAAGGGACCTCAGCCATATAGTTTAATCCATACCTCAAAGGATTCTCCACTGTAACTCACCCAACAAGTGACCATCCAACTTCTCCTCAAGGACTTCTAAAGAGGAAGAATTGATCACCACTCAAGGTAGCCTATCTCACTTTTTTTTAAAATAAATTTATTTATTAAACTTTTTACATTCATTTTCACAAAATTTTGGGTTCCAAATTTTCTCCCCATTTGTCCCCTCCCCCCATCCCAATACACCGAGCATTCTAATTTCCCCTATCACCAATCTGCTCTCTCTTCTATCATCCCTCCCTTCCCTTGACCCCATCTTCTCTTTTGTCCTGTAGGGCCAGATACCTTTCTATTCCCCATTAACTGTATTTCTTATTTCCTAGTAGCAAGAACAATACTCAACAGTTGTTCCTAAAATTTTGAGTTCCAACTTCTCCCCATCTCTCCCTCCTCACCCATTCCCCTTGGGAAGGCAAGCAATTCAATATAGTCCATATCTGTGTAGTTTTGCAAATGACTTTGATAATGGTCATGTTGTGTAAGACTAACTATATTTCCCTCCATCCTATCCTGCCCCCCATTGTTTCTATTCTCTTTTTTGATCCTGTCCCTCTCCAAGAGTGTTGATTTCAAATTGCTCCCTCCTCCCATTGCCCTCCCTTCCATCATCCCCCCCACCCTGCTTATCCCCTTCTCCCCCACTTTTCTGTATTGTAAGATAGGTTTTCATACCAAAATGAGTGTGCATTTTATTCCTTCCTTTAGTTGAATGTGATGAGAGTAAATTTCATGTTTTTCTCTCAGCTCTCCTCTTTTCCCCTCCACTAAAAAGTCTCCTGCTTGCCTCTTCTATGAGAGATAATTTGCCCCATTCCATTTCATCCTTTCTTCTTCCAATATATTTCTCTCACCATTTACCTTAATTTTTTTAAGATATGATCCCATCCTATTCAATTCACTCTGTGCTCTCTGTCTCTGTGTGTGCATGCATGTATGTATGTGTGTGTGTGTGTGTGTGTGTGTGTGTGTGTAATCCCACCAACTACCCAGATACTAAAAAGTTTCAAGAGTTACAAATATTGTCTTTCCATGTAGGAATGTAAACAGTTCAACTTTGGTAAGTCCCTTATGACTTCTCTTTGCTGTTTACTTTTTCATGGTTCTCTTCATTCTTGTGTTTGAAAGTCAAATTTTCTTTTCAGCTCTGGTCTTTTCATCAAGAATGCTTGAAAGTCCTCGATTTCATTGAAAGACCATATTTTCCCCTGAAGTATTATACTCCGTTTTATTGGGTAGGTGATTCTTGGTTTTAGTCCTAGTTCCTTTGACTTCTGAAATATCCTATTCCACGCCCTTCGATCCCTTAATGTAGAAGCTGCTAGATCTTGTGTTATCCTGATTGTATTTCCACAATACTGGAATTGTTTCTTTCTAGCTGCTTGCAATATTTTCTCCTTGACCTGGGAATTCTGGAATTTGGCCACAATGTTCCTAGGAGTTTCTCTTTTTGGATCTCTTTCAGGTGGTGATGGGTGGATTCCTTGAATACTTATTTTGCCCTCTGGTTCTAGAATATCAGGGCAGTTTTCCTTGATAATTTCATGAAAGATGATATCTAGGCTCTTTTTCTGATTATGGCTTTCAGGTAGTCCCATAATTTTTAAATTGTCTCTCCTGGATCTATTTTCCAGGTCTGTTGTTTTTCCAATGAGATATTTCACATTCTCTTCCATTTTTTCATATTTTTGGTTTTGTTTGGTGATTTCTTGGTTAGTCAGAAAGTCATTAGCCTCCATCTGTTCCATTCTAATTTTGAGAGAACTGTTTTCTTCAGTGAGCTTTTGAACCTCTTTTTCCATTTGGCTAATTCTGTTTTTTAAAGCACTCTTCTCCTCATTGACTTTTTGAACCTCTTTTGCCATTTGAGTTAGCCTATTTTTCAAGGTGTTATTTTCTTCAAAATTTTTTTGGGTCTCCTTTAGCAAGGTATTGACCCATTTTTCATGCTTTTCTTGCATCTCTCTCATTTCTCTTCCCAGTTTTTCCTCCACCTGTCTAACTTGATTTTCAAAATCCTTTTTGAGCTCTTCCATGGCCTGAGCCCATTGGATATTTATTTCAGCTGTTTGGGATACAGAGGCCTTGACTTCTATGTCTTTCCCTGATGGGAAGCATTGTTCTTCCTCATCTGAAAGGAAAGAAGGAAATATCTGTTCACCAAGAAAGTAACCTTCTATGGTCTTATTTTTTTTCCCCTTTTCTGGGCCTTTCCCCAGCCAGTTACTTGATTTCTGAGATTCCTCTCCACCCCCGCCTAGATCCACCCAGCTAGTGCTTGGGGTCTGAGATTCAAATGCTGCTTCCCAGCCTCAGGGCTTTCAGCTGGGGGGGGAGGGGTGTTGCTATTCAGTGGGATTAAGTTCAGCTGCTCAGGTCGGGGCAGGGCTGCCTCACAGTGCTCAGTTCCCTCAGGGGGTTTATGTGGAGACCTTCAACAATGGCTTGAACTCCTGCCTGCTTCCCCCACTGCTTCCTCCTGGGGGGCCTGAGTTATGGAGACACCCTGCTCCCCTCTTGGCTGGCCAGATAGGGTCTGTCACTGACCTGTAGTGCCTGTGGGTTGAGGGACCTTCGTGGCTGCCGAAGATTCCATCCCTGAAGCCTGCTCGGATCCAATCCTCTCGGGGCCACACAGCCAAGGCAGGGCTTTGGGGTCGGTTTTTCAGGGCTCTCTGGAACAGAAATCTCCACCACTCCATTGCTGCATGGCTTCCACTGCTCCAGAATTTGTTGGGAGTTCTTTTTACAGGTAATTTATGGGCTGTGGGTTTGGAACTAGTATATGTGAATCTTTCTACTCCACCATCTTGGCTCCTGCCCCCTAGCCCCATCACACTTTTGATTATTTTTAGGAAATTTTTGACTCTGAAATTGCTGCACATTGCTCCTAGCTTTGGCCTTCTGGGGCTGAAAAAAACAAGTTCCATCTCTCTTCCTTATGAGACAGCTCCTCAAGTACTGGAATAGAAAGATATTTTATCACTCCCAAATCTTTCTTTCTCTGGGTTAAATATCCCAGTTCCTTCAACAACTTCTCATAATCTTTTTTTTTTTTTAAATTTGGGACATTTTCTAATTTCTAATATTAAGGTATCTCTTCTAATTTCTCTTGATGTTTCAAATAATTCTGATAATTATCCATTAGACATATTTGCTGGTTCTTTCAGTACCCAAAGATAACGATCATAAGGGACAACTGACTTGGCTTTTATCTCAGACGACTAAATATATTCTCTTGCTATCTCCTAAATTATGTTGAGTGTCAACTCCTTGTCAGCCATTTATGTGCTATCACTTCCAGTCATTTTCCTCTGCAGAGAAAACAGCATTAAGTGCCACTCTTTCCCCCTCTGTTGTGAGTTATTACAGTGCTATCTACTTCTAATAAAGGTCCTCTTTCTTCTTTGATCTTCTTTTTTCTCTTATTATTACCTTAAAAAATCTTTTGTGTTGCCTTATTTCCCTTGTCAACCTCAACTCATTCTTAGCTTTAGTATCCTGACATTATTTTTATAGGATCCTGCTATATTCATATTAATTCTCTATTAAGGGACTTTGCTTTCATCTTTGGTATGTTTCTGTCTAAAATCTCAGGAGTTGGTGAATTCTCTGTGAATCTACATTGGTCTCTTCAGACAACTCTAATTTTTCTTCCTCATTTGAATTTTTTCCTTTATGCCTTTAAAATTTCATTCTTGAATACATCTTATCCCTGCTGAGCTA
Organism: Bettongia penicillata ogilbyi; assembly: GCA_023548195.1. Lineage (NCBI taxonomy): Eukaryota > Metazoa > Chordata > Mammalia > Diprotodontia > Potoroidae > Bettongia > Bettongia penicillata. The sequence continues at coordinate 1,076,768 of JAJHZJ010000702.1, forward strand.
ATTTCCCCTATAAAATTTTAGTCAGTAGAATTCTACCTATCCTTCCTGTACCCTTTGAAATCTGCTTTCCCAGAGTCTAGAGCACCATGCCAGACCATGTCTAGATTTTCCTTCCTTCTCTAGGAATGAGTGCTCACTTTCCCCCAATGTTCCCTTCATTTCCACATCATCAACCGATTCTTCCCTGAAAGTGACAATCACATCCAGAATAGACTTTTGCTTTTTTCTTCTACCTTCTGATGGTTGAATTTATTATTAAGGAAAGCCAAGCCATTGTTAACTGCTCTACTTTTGGCAAAAAGATAGCTCCAGCAGATGTAGGGATAATTGATGTTACTGTAGCAACAACAGCAAAATAATAACAGCAACTGCTCCTCCTCCTCCTCCTACTGCTACTACTACCTACCTACTACCTAGTATCTAGTTAACACTCCAAGGTTTGCAAATTAATTTATATATTTCATTTTATCTTCACAATAACCCTGGGAGGTAAGTATTATTATCATTTTATAGATGAGGAAGTTGAGGCTTAGAGAGGTTACCTGACTTTTCCATTGTAGCCCAGCTAGTAAGTAAGATTTAAACTCATATCTTTCAAACCCTGTCCACTTTGCTACCCATACTACCTCTGATATGTCATGCCTCTGGGCCAGACTTGTGATTTGTTTGCCAAATTCTTTATCCAATTCTTTTCTGTCTAAGTGATCTGTATTATATCCAGGCATATCTCATTTTATTGTGCTCCACTTTATTGCACTTTGCAGATAACTTCATTTTTTACAAACTGAAAGTTTGTGGCAACCCTACAATGAGCATCTATCTGTGCCATTTTTCCAACTGTGTATGCTCACATTGTGTCTCTGTGTCACATTTTGGTAATTCTTGCAATATTTCAAATTTTTCATTATTATTATAGTCTGTATATTGATCTGGGATCAGATCTTTGATGTTAATATTCTAATTGTTTTGGGGCCCCATCTTTTATGAGTGTTTGAGATATAGCCTGGGCTCTTTGAGTATGTTCAGTTTTAACATGGAGCTAGACTTGAGGAACCTTTGAGCAAGCCCACTTTGTCCAACATGGAACCTTCTATGTCCCCTACTACATTGGTGGAGGTAGCCTCCTTTGACTTGCTGCTTACACCTTAAAAAAGGTGAACCTTGGTCATTCACTCTTTTTCTAGCATCTTTTGTGTTGTGCTCTTTTGGGCTACACCTATCTACTAAGTGCATCATGGATGTTATGAACTGGACTGATGAGAGGGGGAAGGAGCATTTTTCCTGGTCTCCTCTTTTACTAAAGTTCCGAGATTTGGGTCTGGAGGTGTTTGTTTCTATTCCGTTCAGTTTTAGGTGTCAGATCCTCATGGATCAGACTGGGGGTTCGAGCCTTTGTAACCTTGGAGCCAGGATTGCAGGCAGGGTAGTACAGTCAGCCAATCTAGCATGAAAACTATCATAACTGGGACTTTGCTTTATAGTAACTGAGCTAATCTATGAACCTAATCTACTTCAACTCCCCAGAGACAGAGGAGGAGTGGTGGTGGTGGCAGGAAAGGGATTATACTTCCCATGTATTGGGGGAGTGAATTTGAATACTTGTGATTATACATTTTGAAGTAAATATTCTTTTGTAAAAAATCCTCTGTGTGAGGGGATGCCCATCAGTTGGGGAATGGCTGAACAAATTGTGGTATATGAGTGTAATGGAATACTATTGTGCTATAAGAAACGATGAGCAGGCAACTCAGAAAAACCTGGAAAGACTTACATGAACTGATACTGAGTGAGGTGAGCAGAACCAGGAGAACACTGTACACAATCACAGCCACTTTGCGCAATGACAACTTTTATACACTTAGCTCTTCTCAGCAATGCAAGGTTCTAAGACTTCTCCAAAAGGCTAATGATGGAAAATGCTATCCACATCCAGAGCAAGAACTATGGAGTCTGAATGCAGATTGAAGCTTTCTATTTGCTCGCCCTCTCTTCCTATTAGCACAACCACTCATTTTGTCTTCTTTGGTAGTCATTCATCCATGCCGTGCTCTCTAACCATGGTTTTTCCCCAAAGCTCTGTGCTAGGCCATCTTCTCTTTTTGTTTATTCTGTCACACTTGGTGATCTCAGCAGTTCCCATGTTTCAATTATCATCTCTTTGAAGATGATTCTTAGACCTATTTATCCATCCCTAGACCCATATAACCAGTTGCCTTTTGGACATCTTAAACGGGATGATACACAAGCAACTTGAACTCAACAGGTCCAAAACAATTCATTTTTCCTCTTAAGTTCTCTCCTAGACTGAACTTTCCCATTGCAATCTTCACAGGAACTCAGGCTTACAATCTAAGTGTCATCCTTGACTCCTTACTTACCCTCACTTTACCTATCCAATCCATTGTCAATTCTTATCATTCTACCTACACAGTATCTCTTATGTAAGTCTCATTGTCACCACTTAAATAATCACGCTCATACGTTCATGCTCATATCACCTCTCACCTGGATGACTACAATAGTCTTCTAACTGGTCTCCCTGACTCAAGTCTTTCCTCAACCCAATCCACATACACCACATAGATTTTCTAAAGCATAGATTTGACCGTATCATCCTTCCACTCAGTGACCTCCAGTGCATCCCAATTATCTCTAAGATCTAATAAAAAGTCCTCTGTTTGGCATTTAAAGCTTTGCCATTTAGTTTCTATTTCTAGTCTTCTTAGTCCTTCCTACCTTCTCTGTGATTCAGCTACATTGGACTATTTGCAGTTCTTAGAACACAGCATGCCATCTCTCATCTATATCCTCTTACAATGGCTACTCTTCATGCCTCATGTGCTCTCCCTTCTGATTTCTTACTCTTAGTTTCCTTGACTTCATTAAAACTTCAGATCAAATCCTACTTTTTGTTTTAACCAGGGAGTTTTTCTCAGTCACCACAATGACAAGTACCTTTCTCTTTCAGATTACTTTACTCTGTATATGTCTTTTTTGCAATTTATTATATACTATTTTATTTTCCCCCAATTACATGTCAAAGCAAAGTTTTAATACTTCATTTCTTTAAAGGTTTGAATTTCAAGATCTGTCAGTCTCTCCCTTCTCTCCCACCTCCTTGAGATAGTAAGCAATCATATATAGGTTATACATGTGCAATTTCCATATTACTGAGAAGACTGGCTGTGGGTTAGTGAAACCAGAGAATATTTATTACACATATAAAGCCCTTTATAACCTTGAACATCTAATATGGAACACTTAATACAATACAAAGTATTGTGATTTATAGAATCGGTGTTCACTGATCAGTGCTCAGCAAACAGAAAGCAAAAGAGGTACGCCTGGATTTGAGCTAGTCTCAGGCTTGCCTAGTCTAGCACATATTCTTATAGCCATGTGTTGATAGCTATTTTTGCCATAAGAAATCTCCCAAAATTCACTTTCCAAAAAGGAGAAAGTGCTGGAGGTGTCCCAAAAGGGAATGCTATGTCTCCTTACCTCCTTTTACAATTTACTGAGTAGATGACTCCTCCTGGCTCTGTGGTCAATTGCCTTCATAACTGCCTAGACACAGGAACCACCAATAAGGAGTTGCTGTGTCATCTCAGTAAGTGTCACATCACTCAACACAAAAGGGGAGTACATATCTTACCTCTTTCATAGTATGTATTATGTTTAAAGAGATAAAAAGAATGAAGCAATATCATTAACTATGTACAAGTATTATCAGAGTACTTAAGCAAGTTAGCCTTAATGCAAAAAGTACCTTGATAATAAGATAATAACTGTAGGTGACTTTAATATTAAATTTTTAGAGCCTGTTAAATGTAATCAATTATATAAATTAGAAAGAAATAAAGATTTGAAGAGATAGACCTTTATTGTCTTCTTCTAAGTTGCTTGTGCTTTCTCTTGGAATATTTGTATTAATTTTTATATACTACATACTTATCATTTCCCACCTAGTTGCTATATTGTTGGACTTCGTTGGAATCTCATCACCCTACAAGATCCCATCAACTCTGTAACTGACACCACTCCAGTCTCCCTGCTCCTGGTGCATCTTCCTCCCTCTGATTAGAGAGAGTGTAGGAGACTTCTTCCAAGAGCTTACATGTAAGGAAGAGCCCAAGGCAGCTATCTCTTCATTTCCTATCTAGCCACATTCTTTTGGACTTCATTAGGTCCCCGGGCCCAGGTACCCAACCCGTCCTTTTTCAATTTCTTTTAATGTGTTGTCTTTTCCCATTAGATTGTGATCTACTTGAGGGCAGGGACTGTCTTTTAGTTTTCTTTATATCCCCAGTGTTTAGCACAGTGGCTGGCACATAGTAGATGCTTAATTAATGTGTATTGATTGCCCAACTGTGAACATGGATCTCCTGTAGAATGCTCCTTAAGGGTAGGGATTATTTAATTTTTTTCTTTGTATCTCCTATGCTGCCATAGTGTCTTGGACCTTGTGGAAAATTTGTGATGAGTATTTGTTGAATTGAATTTTAGTGAGAATAAAGTTAGGTCCTGATTAATGTGAGTTCAAATAATACAAAAACAGATTGAGAGTGAATTATCAAATAATACTAGATCTAATTTAGTGCAAGCCAGAACATAATTAATGCTATATATACGAGCTGGTAAAGGGTTATAACATGCCACTATATTATCAGTCTATACTTGTCTTTTTTCACATGTGGATATTATATGCTGTTGCATGCTATACTACCACCAGTTGTATTGATCTTTTTAAGAGCTCACAATAAAGTGGATAAAAGAGAGAATGCTTCAGATAGAAACACTACCAGCTTAAAAAGAAGACTTGTACATTTGCACAAAAATTTGATCTAATTAAACAGCATGAACACAGTCATGGTAACTCTAAAACAGGATGAGATGTCATCATAGCTGAATCTATGATCCAGAATATTATAAAACATGCAGATGAAAAACAAGGGAAAGTTGCAGCAGGTGTTTATGGCTTGCAAACAACTACAAGGAATAGAAATGTTACAGTGCTATAAATGGAGGATCTTTTACCTGGATGGACTGAAAATTGCAATAAAAATCCCATTACCATTATTATCTGACAAAAGCTTTAAGTCAGTTAAAGAAAATGGAAATGAAGTAGACAGTGAAAAAGCTTATGCAAATACCACTTGGCTTAATCACTTTAAAAATTAAGTTTAAATGCATAATATTAAAATTCCCGGAAAAGCAGCCAATGAAGATGAAGACATAGCTAAATATCTTGCTGTTTTGAAGAAAATAATTAAGGAAAATGGACACAGTGATCAACAAGTGTTTAATGTGGATGAAACAGGCTTATTCTGGAAAAGGATGCCTTCCAGAACTCATATTTCTAAGAAATTTTTTTAAAAAACCCTCAACTTGGATTTAAAGTCTCTAAGGATCTTCTAACACTTTCTTTGGGAGGTAATACAGAAAGGCATTCAAAATTTAAACCAGCGCTTGTTTATTGTCTCAAAATCTTCATGCCCTGAGAAGCTATAACCATCTATCACTTCCAGTGCTTTAGAGGTCAAGTAAGGAAGCATGGGTTACTAAAGCTGTTTTCAAAGCTTGTTTTTCAAGTTATCTTAGCCAGTGAAGCTATTTAAAAATATTATCAAGACAATAATACCACATTTAAAGCATTACTGATTTCAAATAATACCCTAGTTATTAAACTACTCTTGGTTCATTGTGTAAGAATTGTGTAAGAATGTGAACATGCAGATTAAATAAGATATACCAGTTTGTTATGAAGATTTAGGGAACAGAGAATTACGTTTTTTGAATTTTAATTAAAAAATTTTTAGATGATGACATTTTCATCATATTGTCAGTATAGGTTTATCTTTAGAGATGCTGTGAAGCAATTTTTATTTTTAATATTTTGCTATTTATAACGGTTCCATATAACTGCTCTATTACTTTGTAGTAAACTTGAATCAGAAATACCTTTCTATATTTTGCTGTTATATCATGTTAATAAACACATTAAGAACTTATTTTTAAATATTTGCATTGCATATTTTCATTAGGGTAGAACCAATTACCATATTTCACATATAATTATGTTTGAATAATGCAAATTTAAATAATGTGACCACTTCATGGGATTCATTGTTTGTATTAATCACTACCTACTTGTATTAAAAATATGCTTATTTTGCAGCATCACAAAGAACATTTAGGGGGGAAAATGCTGTTCTTGGACATAAAGAAATCATAAACAAATGTAAAAAGATTAACTACATATTTCACAGATCACATAACATAAAGCAAATAGGACTAGAGAGTTAAAATGTAGGCTAAAGTTGCATTCTAAATAATGAGGGGGTAGAAGAAAAAACCCTAGATAAAAAAAATTGCAAAGTGATTAAAAACAGGATAACAAAAATTGCTGGGAAAACTGGTTAACTGTGTGGTGGAAATTAGGCATAGACCCATGCCTGACACCGTACACAAGAATAAAGTCCAAATGGGTACATGATTTAGGTATAAAGATTGATACCATGAATAAACTGGAGAAGCAAGGTATAGTGTATTTATCAGATTTATGGAGAGGGGAAGAAGTTTTTCTAAAGAAACGATAGAAAACATTATGAAATGCAAGATGGATAATTTTGATTACTTTAAACTGAAAAGTTTTTGCACAACCAAACCCAATGCAACCAAAATTCGGAGGGATGTAGTAAACTGGGAAAAAATTTTTACAGCTAAGCTCGGGGATAAAGGTCTCATTTCTAGAATATATAGAGAACTGACTCAAATATATAACCATCCAAGTCATTCCCCAATTGATAAATGGTCAAAGGATATGAACAAGCAATTTTCAGGGGAAGAAATCAAAGATATCTATAATCATATGAAAAAGTGCTCTAAATCACTATTGATTAGAGAGATGCAAATCAAAACAACTCTGAGGTACCACATCACACCTGTAAGATTGGCAAACATAACAGAACAAGAAAATGATAAATTCTGGAGAGAATGTGGGAGAGTTGGAACACTAATTCATTGGTGGAGCTGTGAGATCATCCAACCCTTCTGGAGAACCGTTTGGAACTATGCCCAAAGGGCTACAAAAATGTGCATACCCTTTGACCCAGAAATATCGCTACTAGGATTGTATCCCCAAGAGATTATAAAAATGGGAAAGGGTCCCACGTGTACAAAAATATTTATAGCAGCACTCTCTGTGGTAGCCAAAAACTGGAAGTCAAGGGGATGCCCATCAATTGGGGAATGGCTGAATAAATTATGGTATATGAATGTAATGGAGTACTATTGTGTCATAAGAAATGATGAACAAGAAGACTTCAGGGAAGCCTGGAAGGACTTATATGATCTGATGCTGAGCGAAAGGAGCAGAACCAGGAGAACTTTGTGCACAGCAACGACCACAGTGTGCGAGAGTTTTTTTTGGTAGACGTGGAACTTTGTAATAACACAAGAACTTACTGAGAAAAAAAAAAATCCTAATGTCGGTCTTCTAAGGCAAAATGCCTTCCACTCAGAGAAAGAAATGTGGAAGTCATTTGCAGAATGTAGCAGATCATGTTTGTGTGTGGGTGGGTTTCAGTGTATTATGTGTTGATTTGTTCTATGATTTCTTCCATTTATTTTAGTTCCACTATGTAGCATGAATATAGTGAAAATGTGCTCAATAGGAAAGTATATGTAGAACCTAAACAGAATTGTATGCTGTCATGGGGAGGGAGGGGGGTATTGGGGGAAGGGTGGGGGGGATAAAATCTTAACTTTAAGGAAATGATTGTAAAACATTAAAAAAAAATGAAATAAAAAAAAACAGGATAACATTCAAACCTATGGAAATCAGTTAATGTAATCCTCTGGGGAAAATGTAAATCTCTAAAAATGCATATTTACAAGATAGAAAAAAAAGGATCAACAAGTTAAGCAAGCAGTTTTAAAAACCAGAAAAAGCACAGATGAATGAAAAAAAATACTGAACTGATAAGCAAAAGTTAGTTTTTTAAATACTAATAAGATTAATAAACATCCAGCTAATTTGATTTTCTTTTTAAACAGAGGAAAAAACAGATTGTCAAAATAATCTTTAAAAGGTCAAGATAAATTAAAAATAAACAGGGCATAAAAAAGTTTTCAGAAACTTATGTCCAATTATAAAAACTAGATAATCAAGAGTTAGAAGCAAGTGATAAATCCATAAATATAGACTGCTAGGGGAGAAATTCAATTCAATTACTGCTGAGAAAATTGCAAAGCAGTTTAATGAAAAATAAGCTGAGATCAAAAACTTATATCATATACAATAATAAGTTCCAAACAGAAAAGTATGTTAAAAGTTTTAGGTATAAAACTGAATCAGGATAAAATATTACATATTTTATAACTATAAAAAGAGAAAAAAATTCATAACCAGACAAGAAAACATTATAAAAAGAAGAAACAGGCAATTTGATCATATAAAACTAAAAATTTTTTGATTAACAAAATCAAGGCATTAAGAATAGAAAGCAAGCAATGTAATTGGTGAAAAAAATCTTTGTGTTTAATGCCTCTATTAGGAGTTTGACATCTGCATGCAGATCATTGACTAAATTTTTTTTGGTCCTCAAAAAGCTCATATTTTAATAGAAAAGAAAAAACAAACAATTAAATTAAATATGTACACAGCATAAATGGAAGATAATCTAGTAGTAGCATTTTATTCTTTCTGACATATTGTCCCTGTATCATTCTGAGTTAAAAAAAAAAAAGATGAGAAGACACCCTATATCCTACCTAAAATCCCTGAATGTACATCCCAGAATATAGCAGAGTTATGGACATAAACGATGCTATCAGTCTCTTTTTGATAGCTTCATTTGAAACAAGGGCACCAAGGCTGCAGGGAAGCTTGTACTAATGCTCCTATTTTCTTTTTTTTTTTTAAATTAATTAATTATTTTTTTTAATATTCTACAATCACTACCAAAAAACTTAGATTTTTACTCCCCCTGCCTATCCCCCAGCCTCCCTCCCCAAGATGCCATACAATTCTATATAGGATCTACATATACTTTCCTATTGAATATGTTTTCACTACAGCCATGCTGTGTAGACGAACTAAAATAAATGGAAGAAATTATATAACAAATCAAAACATAATACACACACACACACACACACACACACATACACATATACAGACATGATCTGCTACATTCTGCAAATGAATTCCATGGTTCTTTCTCTGGGTGTGGAAGGCATTTTGCCTTAAAAACCATTGGGAATTTTTTTTTTTTAAGTTCTTGCATTACTATGAAGTTCCAAGTTTACCAGGAAAAACTCTCAAACACTGTGGTTTGTTGCTGTGCACAAAGTTCTCCTGGTTCTTCTCCTTTCGCTCAGCATCAGATCATATAAGTCCTCCAGTCCTCTCTGAAGTCTTCTTGTTCATCATTTCTTATGGCACAATAGTACTCCATTACATTCATATACCATAACTTATTCAGCCACTCCCCAATTGATGGGCATCCCCTTGATTTCCAGTTTTTGGCAACTACAAAGAGTGCTGCTATGAATATTTTGTACATGTGGGACCCTTTCCAATTTTTGTGATCTCTTGGGGATACAGTCCTAGTAGCGATATTTCTGGGTCAAAGGGTATGCACATTTTTGTAGCCCTTTGAGCATAGTTCCAAATTGCTCTCCAGAATGGTTGGATCAGCTCACAGCTCCACCAGCAATGAATTAGTGTTCCAACTCTCCCACATCCTCTCCAACATTTATCATTTTCCTGTTCTGTCATGTTTGCCAATCTTATAGGTGTGATGTGGTACCTCAGAGCTGTTTTGATTTGCATCCTCTAATCAAAAGTGATTTAGAGCATTTTTTCATATGTTTATGGATATCTTTAATTTCTTCCTCTGAAAACTCCCTGTTCATATCCTTTGACCATTTATCAATCAGGGAATGACTTGTATTGTTGTAAATTTGACTGAGTTCTCTATATATTCCAAAATGAGGCCTTTATCCCCAAGATTAGCTGTAAAAATTCTTTTCCAATTTACTACATCCCTCCGAATTTTGGTTGTACTGGGTTTGGTTGTACAAAAACTTTTCAGTTTAATGTAATCAAAGTTATCCATCTTGCATTTCATAATACTTTCTATCTCTTTAGTAAAATTTCTTCCCTTCTCCATAAATCTGATAAGTACACTATTCTTTGCTCCTCCAACTTGTCCATGGTATCAATCTTTATACCTAGATCGTGTACCCATTTGGACTTTATTCTTGTGTACGGTGTCAGGTATGGATCTATGCCTAGTTTCTGCCACACTGTTATCCAGTTTTCCCAGCAATTTTTGTTGAACAGTGAGTTCTTATCCCAGAAGCTGAGGTCCTTGGGTTTATCAAACAGGAGGTTGCTATACTCCTTGCCTACTGAATCTTGAGTGCCAAATCTATTCCACTTGTCTACCCTTCTGTTTCTTAGCCAGTACCAAGTGGTTTTGATAATTGCTGCTTTATAGTACAGTTTGAGATCTGGTAGTGCTAGGCCACCTTCCCTATCATTTCTTTTCATTAGTCCCTTTGATATTCTGGACCTTTTGTTCTTCCAGATGAATTTTGATATTATTTTATCCAGCTCTAGAAAATAATTATCTGATAGTTTAATTGGTATGGCACTAAATAAGTAAATTAATTTAGGTAGAATTGTCATTTTTATTGTATTAGCTCAGCCTACCCTTGAGCAACTTACGTTTTTCCACTTACTTAAATCTGTCTTTCTTTGTGCAAAAAGCGTCTTATAACTGTATTGATATAGTCCCTGGGTTTTTTTTGGCAGGTAAACTCCCAAGTATTTTATAGTGTGTACCCTAGTTTTAAATGGGATTTCTCTTTCTGTCTCTAGCTGTTGGACTTTGTTGCTAATATATAGAAATGCAGAAGATTTGTGCAGGTTTATTTTGTAACCATTGACTACATTTTTAAACAATTCCCCAATAGACAACTGGCCAAAGATCACAGCAGTTTTCCAAAGAGGAAATGTAAATTATCAATAACCATATAAATATCCCAAATATCAAATAACAAGAGAAATGTACCTTACATTCACTAAATTGGCAGATAATTTTAAAAGTGGAATTAATCAACATAGAAGAGACATTAGAAATAAAGGTACAATAATGCAATGTTGGACTTGACTTTTTATCCTGCTATTCTAGAAAACTAAATTAATACAAGTACTTCTTCATTCCTTTTGATACCACTAGTATAGTTGTATCAATAAAAGAAAATGACAGAAAGACTAGATGTGTACCAAAATCTTCACAACAATACTGTTTGTAGTAGCAAAAAGACATAAACAAGTCATATGCCCAAGTACTGGGAAATGATTGAACATATTATGAGATATGAATCTCATGGAATAGTACATGCTATAAGTAATGATGACTATGAAGAATTCTGAGATACACAAGGGAATTTATATGAATTAATGCAAATCAAAGAAATTGGACCAAAAGAACTACATGCTCAATGATTACAATGACGTAAGTGAAGACAGAAGTAAAATGCAACAGAATTCAGGTAAAATATAATGGCCATTGTTGATCCTCTTTTTGTCAAGATGTGGTAAACCACAAAAGTTTAAAGTTATATGTGCTGTCCATTGAAGTTTCTATGTTTGATGGTACTTCCTAAATCTTGTTTTATAGGAAATTTCAGTGGTTGAGAGAATGGTTTTTGTTTTTGGGAAGAGATTGGTGTATTAAAATAAAATGCATCAATAACAAATGATTAAGTCTAGGGGGATCAACAATTATGTTGCTCTCAGGAATGTTTATCAAAGACTGGAATGTAGCAAAAAAGGGTGTAGGGAAGACATTTCTGGTCAGCTCCAGTAATAGTTCCATCTGGCTTTTTTGGATTTGTCCCAAATTGATTTATATAGGGGTTGAAAAGAACCTAGCTTCTCAACAGTTTTACTAAGCAGAATCCCTGGTATTTATTTGCTCAGATCAGATTTAAGATGAGAATTAAATGCAATTTTCCAACCATCATGAAACGATAGGTGAGAGTAGTCATTAAAGATGACAGACTTTAAAAAGTCAAGGGCTTCTCTAGCTAGCTGCCTGGATACAGATGGCTGAAAGGGCTGGAAAGGGAAGTGATTTGCATCACAAAGGAACCAAGGAGAGTCTGTGAGACTATCAAGCTAAAGAGCTGACGGAGACCTTCCTCTGAAGCTTTGTCATCATTCAAGATCAGCAAATGGTAGCCGAGAGCAGCAGGCACAGCAAAGATGTCCAATAGGAGTGGAATGGGTCAGTGGTAAAAGCATCCAGCTGAGAGAATAGAGCAGGAAAGGTCACCAGCTGGACACAGAAAGCAGCTAGCCCAATTATATCACCAAAATCATACTGCTAGTTCTGTATCATCAGAAGAAAGAGTTACCTGAGGCACAAAAGGCCACATGTGTTCTCTACAGAGATCTCACACTATTTAGGTTTCTATTTACCCATTTTCTCCTCACTGCTGGTATGCAAGAGCGAACTACTACGTATGGGGGACAAATTTTTCTTGTCCCTTATCTTGCTAGGCTTTTAAAATTAAATGTCTTGCTTTGAACTAATGGGTCTTCTGGTTGGTAAATAATAAGATGATTTTTTAAAATGATAAAATAAACATGTCAATGGAGACTTGCAAGCTATGATTTTCATGGATGCTGGTCCACACTCATAAGATGCTTCACTCCTGGGAGGTTTTAATTTCAGTAGCTGGAGGAGACAACTTTATTTCAGATGTGGGTGGAGTTCCATAGCCATTCCATAACAAAGTGCTTCCTAAATGTACACTGAGGTACATTCTGAGACTTTCTTAAAAATAGGGTGTAGAAATCTCAGGTTTGGTTCTGGAACATGTGATTCAAGGGAGTGAAATTATATCAGTGGGTAAAGGGATAGAATATAGAAATTTGGGGGAATTATTAATGGAGAAAAGAAGCAACTTGGGACCTTGGAATGTCTAATTCAAAATAGATAGGAGGTCTTTATCAACTGGCTGCATTTTCATGTAATTAACTTCTTTTTGAGCCTCAGTTTCCTTACCTGTAAAATGATGGGGCTGAATGCTGAAAGTGTTGATCACGAACTGAGGAGACTCTTGCAGACTCTTCCCCCCTTACCTTACACCCTACCCTGGACCACATACAACTTTCTTACATTCTTCCCCTTACATCTTACTGAGAATTGATGAGGAGCATATTTCCACAGATGTTGAACTGACTTTTTTCCCATTTTTAAAACTACCCTAACCCCTTGCCATAAATTTTTAAGCATCAGATGCTTACAAAAACCTTGGTTTTGCTTCTATGGTCATAGAACTGGGACAAATATTGATAATAGATTGAAGATTGAGAAAGATAGAATGAGAGAAAATGAGAAACACTGTCATAGGGATCTAAGAGATCCATAAGCAGAAGAGAAACAAAAAATTATTAATAGTTATTATGGAATTAAAAGTATTCATTTAGAGAAAGGTTTGATTGGAGCTCATATTTCAGATAACATTCTATACTTTTTTCTGTACTATTTATCAGCTATCTAGAAGCTTAATCTTCACTTATAATACTCATTACATATATTAAAATATTTTATTCAAAGTCTAACAAACATTTTATGTTACTTTTACATATGTAGAGAATGAAGAAAGGAAAAATATTAATAGAATTTGCAGGTCCCAAAGCTTTTAGATGCCTTATTCCAAGATTTTTCCACAAAGAATTCATTCATAGCTACTTACAGAAAGCAGTTGATATAATAGGTGGAGTGCTGGATATGGGCCTGGATTCAAATGCTGTTTGGGTACTTACTAAGTCATGTAACTCTGCATATACTTCATAAGCTTTCTAGGACTCAATTTTTTCATCCATATAATGAGACATATGAATTCAGTGAACTCAAATGTCTCTGCCAATTCTACATCTATGACTTTGTGACCTTTATTATGGCAACTACAGCAGGTGGAACTAGAAATTGTATGGATTAATTATATTTTCATTGTTCTCATAAAACTAAAGATATTGACAGTCATTTGCACCAACAGCATAGGGATGTTTTATCACCATCTCAGAGCAAGGACTTTGTATCTTTTTAATACCTCTTCAAGATTTCCTTGGTTAGAAACCACATGGAAATACATGTCCAGTTTAAAAAATAAATAACCTTCTAGCTAACGTATAGCCATAAATATGAATAGACAAAATTGTATCTACTACCAAATCAAAGAATCATAGAATTCCATAGCTGGAAGAGATCTTGGAGACTTTCTATTCTGACCTCTTCTCCAATGTAAGAATCCTCCTGTACTGCTTCCTAATTATGTCTTCTTTAATGCTCTGTCTCTTCTCAAAAGCTTTCAGTGAAAGGAACCCATGCCTGCAGGAGGCAAATCCTGGGGCTGCTGGTATTAAAAAAAGTAGGTGTCCAGGAAGGCAAGATATTTTTTGTGTGTATCTTAGTTACCAAAAGTATTTAGTTATGTGTAGAAGAGACCTTAAGCAAAATTGAGAAAATAAGCCAGCTAAACATCCTTTTCCTCCAATCGCTGATGCAGACAGGAAATATTTTTTTTAAAGAACATAATAATAGCTTAAATTCAGTTAAATCTGCTGAACTGTTAAGTTAAAAAGAGCATTTGTCAAATAAGAAAAGCATGGTGTACTGGAAAAATACTGAGTTTGGAGCCAGGAGAAACATCCATTTCTCTTTTTATTCAGTGTGAGACCTTGGACTGATCACCTTCTCCAGGCCTCAGTTTCCTTACTTGTAAAATGAGACTTTGGCCTACATGACTGCTATGGCCTCCTCTAGCTCTAGATTTATGATTCTACTGTGTTCATTAAGAAGGAAGGAAGAAACATTTATTAACTATGTCTACTATGTGTCAGGTACTTTACAAATGATATCTAATTTATTCCTGGGAGGTTGGTGCTATTATTATCCTTATTTTTCAGTTGAGGAAACTCACAACAAATAGAAATTTAACTAACTTACTCAGGGTCAGGGTAACTCAGGTATTCTTGATTCTCAGCCCAGTGCTTTATACACTATGCTACCTATCTATCTTTGTTCGGAGCTAGAAGGATCCAAACATAGTGATATAAGCACAAGCACTAAACCAGAGTTCTTAAATATGTATGTAAGTGTGTGTGTGTGTGTGTGTACACACATGCACATATACAGACATACACACACACATATATTCTGATAATTTTATTTCAATATAATTGATTTGCCTATCTAGTAGACGGCACAGAGGATTGAAAGCTGATCCTGAGTCAGAAAGACCTGAGTTCAAATTTCAGACATTTACTAGCTGTGTTACTCTGGGAAAGTTACTTAACCTCTGCTTCAGTTTCTTCAACTACAAAATGTGGATAATAACAAGGACTACTTTTCAGGGTTGTTATGAAGATCAAATGAGATAATATTTGTAAAGTACTTAGCATAGTGCCTGACTCTGTGCTATATAAATGCTTTTTCTGTTCCCTTCCTCCCACTCCTGCCTATTTTGTAATTCTATGTATTTTATTTTGTGCATTTAGAAACATTGTCCAGAGAAAGGGTTAATAGGCTTCACTGGATTGTCAAAATGGTCCATGGCACAAAAAAAAGATTAAGAACCCTGGACTAAACAATCCCTATTTTCAAGGAGTTTACTTTTTATTTGGAGAATACAGCATGAACATAATACATGCAAGATTTTAAGCCTGGGGAGGGCCCTTGTAACGGAGGTGGGATGTGCAGAGCAGAGAAGATGTCACAGAAGGGGTGATAATGACCTGAACTTTGAGGAAAGATCCAGATTCTAAGGAGTGAATCTGAAGAGGAAGGATATTTCAGGCATGGGAGACAGCATATGCAAAAGCAGGAAAACTGGAGATTGACTGTTGCGTATGGCAGTACTGAATGGTTGACATGGATGTGTGAAAAAGAATACTGTGAAATAAGGCTAGAAAGGCGAGGTGGAAACAAAGGATCTTAAAGGCCAAGTGGAGAAGTTTCTATTGTATCCTCCAGCAGGGAATTGGCATTGCCAGACCCATACCTTGTATCCTTTCACCCTGGCATCCAAGGATGCCAACCCAATATGAGGACATATTGGGGAATGAAGATATTGAAAATAGGGAAACCAGCTAGGAAGATATTGTAATTGGCAGGGAGAGATTGTGTGGACCTTAAGTAGTATGTGATCAGAAAGAAAGGGGGACCCAGGGTGAAAGGTTGACATGGCATAAATAACACAAAGGGAAGAGGGTGAAAGATTCGAAAGTAGAGGACAATGATATATTGATGTAACTAATTATGAGGCTAAGACTACAAAAGGGAAAAGAGCAAAGAAAGGCCAGAGCAGGGGTGCTAAACTGGGAGAACAGAGAGGGATGGAGGGAGCTAACAAATGCGCCTTGGTTGATTGATTGGAGGTGATGGTGAGGATGAAGAATTGGAATAAGATTTTGGAGAGACGTAAATGTGAAGTTTGTGTTTTATCCCAGAGGCATTGGGCAGCCATTAAACTATTTTGAGTAGGACAGTAACATGGTCAGACATTTCTTTGAAAGATTATTCTGGCAAGTGAATATGGGATTTATTGGAGAGGGGAGAGTCCAGAGGCAAGAAAAGACTGATTAAGTTCTTTAAAGTTCCATCTTCTTTTACAATGTTCTCTCTCTAAAGAGGATCTGTTACATTTCAAGTATTTCAAACATCATGGAGCATGTGGGAATTTTTTCTTTGGCCCAACTAGCTTTCCAAAACCCCTGATAACTTCTCTGTGTACCTGTGAGTAAGGCCTGCCCTGATAACTTGATCTAATTTTGATCAAATTGTTAAGAAAGGAAAGTATTGTATTTTTCAAAACAGAAGTGAATTGAAATTCATTTTTGTTTTGAGAATTTCTTTGCTCCCCCAGAGATAGAGAGGGACACAATGATTTAGGGAACATGGCTTTAGAATAATAAAGATCATGACTGCATGGGGCCCCTGAGGCTATTCTGTAAATTCATTTGTTTTATTTTTTATTCCAAATACCCCTGGATACCAAAAGGGGACTGGCTGCTGCCTTAATTTTTCCCTGACTTACTAATGAAATTCCTTCCTTTTGGAGTAGTTCTAGAAATTTTGTGCTACCTTTAAGAAGAAAGATGTAATGTAAGACTTTCAGTCGCTCCTACTACAGGGGGAAAAAGAACTTATCTTTAGATAAAATCCATAGGATGAGTTTGAGTTACAAGCCAGTTTGGACAGAGTAATCAAGATACTCCACATGGCACTATTTAGAGGCTAGGACATGCCACATTTAAGTAGGTAAAGTTTTCATGAGTAGAAGTAGGAATAACTAGGTTTTGGGGGGGCACTAAGGATTTACTTAGATGGGTTTTTCATCTGTGTTTTCATCAGTGTAGGGGAACTCCATTTTGGAGTTTGCCTACTGTGGAAACTCCCTTCATTGGTGCCTCTGAACAAATTATCTGTAACTTAGTTTTGGATGGTTGCTGAAAGACCAGCCCATTAGGCCATGCCCTCTCTCCTCACAATTTCTTTTCCAATTCCAAAAGCATTTATTAGGAACTCAAAAAGATCATCTCCTTCCCTATCTACCATTTGTCTACTGCTCAGCTGGAAAGCTATTAGTGCAAGAATGAGATCTAGAATACAATCAGTCACTGAAAAGCCCAGAGACCTTTCACTAAATGTTGAAAAGCTCATATGAATTAAAAAAGTAGGTACCCTTATAACCAGTCTGATAGTTGCTTGGTTGGTCATGTGGTAAGATTCCTGCAAACCTGCCCTGAGTTTCAGTCCATCTCGTAGGAAGACCCGTCAGCTTTGGAATGGTTGCGTTTCAAGGCCAGATGCAACACAGGTCAGTGAATTCTGCCTTACTGTTCTGGGCCATTGTGAGGCTAAGTTTTTATAGTCTTCCTGGAGTCTGTGACAACATCCAACTCTTCTTTTAAACAAAATTTGTGCCAAGTTTGAGGAAGGGCTGCAGTTTTTGAATATCAAAAGGCGAGCAGCAGCAGCTAAAACCTGTAGAAGATCCACATTAAATATTGCAAATTCCAAGGTTTAGTCTATCTGCTTAATCAACAGAATACTAAGAATCAGTTTTTAGACAACATTTGCAACAGCAGGCTTGGGGTGGTAGTAGAGAGGGACATGACAACTGTATTTAAGTAATTAAAGGACTATCAGATGAAAGAGCCATGCATTTTCCTTGTTCTGCTTAGTTTCTGAAGGCAGAGGTAGGAGTAATGAGTAGAAATCATAAAGAGACAAATATAGGCTTGGTGTCAGGACAAATTTCCTATTTATAGAACTATTCCAAAGTGGAATAATCTGTCTTGGGAAATAGTGTATTGTATCTCCCTGAAGATCTTATAGCCAAGACTGGGTGATCAGTATGCAATATGCCTCAGCTGTAGTCTCACCCTGTTATTTCTCCTAGCACTGGGAGCCTTCTTACCCTACAATATCCCTCTTCCATAACAGTTGCCTTCTCCCTTTGGTGAATTTCTCCCAGTGTCTCCATTTTGAGGAGGGGCTGAGACCAGTCATTCTTCATTCTCCAGAATTTGATATTATGACATGGCTGCCTTCTCCCTCTGCTTCTGTGGCCCCTCTCTCCCACTGAAGAACTTCTCCTAGAACTTACATTTTGAAAAAGGGACCAGGCTAGCCAGCCATTTTTAGAACCTTCATGTCCTTCCTTACTGAGCTTCTGACTTTCAGGAATTTAACACCATAGTCCTGAGTACCATCTCCCTCCCACCCTCCAGCTTCTCAGATTCCTTTTCTGTGTTGCCTTCCCTTATTAGAATGTAAGCCACTTGAGGGGAGGGACTATCTTCATTTTTGCTTGTATTTATATCCCCTGGCTTAGCTAGCATAGTACCTAACAAATAGTAGGTGCTTAATAAATGCATGTTGTTTTGTCTGATATGTAGTAATGAGGATTCTTTTTTGAAGACGGTTTGTTACTGAAGTCCCTTTCAGTTTTGAAGTTTTGTCATTCATTTAACTGTCAGTTCAGTAAATGTGCTATCCTTGTCCAACAAACAAGTGCCGGAGTAAGGCCACTAGACTGTTGGGTGTTGCTACTGAAACATGCCTAGGGTGAATGATACTAAGAATGAAGGAGGAGGGGGAGGAGGAGTACATAAATGAAGAATTGCAGATGTTACCAATACCCTCTAAATTCAGTGCTCTCTAAATTTGTTTTCCTGAGACAAATCCCTGTTCAATATATTTAAGTTTGAACTTTATTTATGAGGTTTTCAAAGATAATTCAAAAGTAAAATTTTAAATGATAAGAAAGGGTTGTCTTCCATGATTCCTTTTAATCTAAAAAATAATGAAACATTTCTTATCACACAGAGGAATTAAAAGTTAAATCAAAGTACCCAGAGCCCAAAAACATTGTCAACACAGGACAAAATGGGTCCCTCGGTTGAAAAAAAGAAACTGCTCCCAAGATGACCTGCCAGTTTTGTCTTTACTAACCAATTGTATTTTCTCCCTATCTGGAAAGGCTCTGTTCATGACCTTAATTGATTAGGCAGTCTAGATGGTATTTTTCAAAAGAAAAAGTGCAACTGACTCTGGTATGATAACAATGAAACCTAACATTTTGGGAGCCTGAGCTTTGCTCTTTAAAGCCTGATAGATCTTCACCTAGGAGCATTAGGGCTGTCTTCAGGAATTAAATGCTCTCTTAATAGAGAAAGGAGACCCTGACTACTGTGAGTCATTCTAGTGAGAAATTATTTAGCAGAACAGAGCTATAATGTAAAGCTAGGAAAAAGAATCCAGTCCAGCCAACACAAAACTCTGCACCAGGTTTGAAAAATTGCCCAAATCTTCAGTAGTAAGATCCTAACAAGCACTACTGCCTTTTGAATCAAAGTCTGTACGTTTTCAGGGAACAGGCTGTGGAGAGGAAGGGGCAGAGAGGGCACCAAGTGGCTGATTTCCTAGTCTGTGAGGGGAAGAGGGCACTGTCAGGATCAGCTCTGACGCTAGACCACAGTGGCAACTCATCGGAGGATGTCCTCTGTAAGCGACCATGGCTCTTTCAAGAATTAACTCTCTTCTCATCTTCTACCTCAATCTGTTGGCTTCTCCATGTAAAAAGTAAGCTTGCTCCATTTATTGACATTCTGGTCCCTGCCATGGCTAGGTGGACACTTCTTGCTGGCTGTCGGTAATGCGGGGAGGTGTAGGACCAGCTTGTGTTTGACAAGGAAGCCAAAAGCATTTGGTCTGAGAGTTTTACCATTCCATACAATTGGGACATGCATGACAATTAAAGGATTGTGTCCAAAATATTAGTGATATTGGAACACAATAACATGTCAGTCTTTGATTTTGTGATTCACAGTATTATTAAGCTATGCAAATGATCACAGCAAAGGCTTCTGGAAGTGGGGGTGGAGGGTCTTTGAGAGAGAGCCATACCAAAATAATCTATAATTACTTGCATTTTCCCAATGATACATTTTGCATGCTAAAGCCTATTTGCTCCAATGCAAAATATTTCAGATGACGTTTCCTTTAATTCCCTATTAGCTGATTTTCTCTCAACTACTTCTAATGAACTTTGAAAAAAACAAACCAGAAATTCAATTGCCAGAATCAAGGTAATATTCTCAATGCTCCTGATTGACTAAATGATCATTTGTATTCATAAAGCTTTCACTTATGACACAATTGGGCTCTCGTTTTCATTATTTGTGATTTGAGTTCTGGAAGCTAAGAGACTCACTCATTTCAACAAACTTCTAATATAAACAAAGAAAATGTTTTGGTCATCCTTGGGTTTCCTAGATAATTATCAGGTGCATGAATGCCTTTAAGTAGAATTAGAGGAGGACAAGTGGCCTCAGCTGTGAGTTTATGGAAGCCAGGCACTGCTGAACATGTTGAAAATGAAGACAGGCAGAGTGTGTGTCTGTCAAAAGGGCTGTGTGATTTGTGTCTGTTGAATCTGAATATCAATAAGACAAAGCATAGAACAGCTGCCATTGAAATAAGACTACTTGGCATTAGTGTACAATGTGGTATAATCTGGGTCACCTTCTGTTGCTGCATCAGTCAGGTTGTTGTTTGTACAGTTTACAGAGAAACATAAATCAGAAATGGAACCCAAACAGGCATGTATAAGAATTAACCCTGGTTGACTTGAAAGGAAGCAAAAAAGACAAACTTCAGACAGTAATCAGAATGGAAATTTTTGGCTGTAATATATTTAATCATGATTTTAAAAATAAAAGCTATCTTGCTTTTGTAAAGTTATGATGTAATAGATTACGCCTTTCCCATCAAACTTCAAATGGACATCAAGCAACAGGAGGTAGAGGGAAGTACAGTAGCTGGAAGACAGAGCGAGCAAGGAGGGAGGCGGAGACTACAAAATGAAAGGGCAAGTCGGTATACAGTGTATTCATCAGCAGATGACATTTTCATTTTACAAAAGAATATATCTATATTTAATAATGATGGCTGACTTATTTAGAGATCTAAAGTGTGCAAAATGCTTTACATATATTATCTCATTTGATCTTTATTACAACCCTTTGAGGTAGGCACTATAAATACCATTATCACCATTTTACAGACAAGGAATCTGAGAAACAGATGTTAAAAGACTTGTTCAAGGTCACTCAACAAGTGTCAGAGATGGCATTTGAGCCCAAATCTTCCTGACTCCAAGTCCAGCATGCTATTTTGCAGTCTGTTACACTTATTTTGAACATTTAGATGATAGAATTCTATTCTTGAGTATTTAATATCTAAAGCAAATATATTTTAGTACTTACCTGAATCTGTAAACCTATCACTCAACAGATGCAAGATTTACTTTCTTTTAGTGCTTAGCAACTAGTGCCTAGTTGTGGACTTGTACTAAATAATTGGGAATTGATAGGATGATGGAATCTCCCTTTCATATATACATATTACATCTCTCTCTCTCTCTCTCTCTCTCTCTCTCTATATATATATATATATTATATATATCAGATTAAGTTTTTAAAGAGGAGGGCTTACATATGTATGGACATAGAGAGTGAGAATCTTTTTCTACCTAGGGTTTTGGCGCAGCATCTAGCACAATGTAGAAATAATAACTGCTTGTTGACTTGACACACTCTGTTGATCAGGAACCTTCACTATCATCATGATCATCACCACAATCCTCCTTGTTACTAGCAGCAGCATTTCTATAGAGCTTGGAGGTTTACAAAGAGCTTTACCTATGCCAGCTCATTATTGCCAACCAAATGAGATCCAGACTTTCAAGTATGGCCTTCTAGACCCTTCCATGATCTGGCCTAAGTCTTCCTTTTTAGCCTTTTCACTCACTACAATCCTATACGAATCTTATTTTTCAGTTATTTTGGACTTCTTGCCACTTCCTGAATGCAAATTGTGCTTTTGTACCTCTTCAGTTTTGCTGATATCATTCCCTTTGTCTGAAATGCCCTTTATACCCCGTCAAAATCCTACCTTTCCTTCCAGGATCAGCTCAAATGTCACCTCAGCTACAATTCCTTACTCTATTACACCAGGTGAAAATGATTGTTTCATTCAGTTCAACAAATATTAAGCAACTGTTATGAACAAGAGATTTCTAGAAGACTTTGTACAATTCATGTGGCACTTATAGCATTTAATTTATAAATATTTTAAAGCCCATATTTCTGCATGTATTTTCTGCCCTATTAGATTGTACTTAATGCAGTCTTGTATATTGCACAGAGTGCCTAGCACAATGTCTTGCACTCATAATATTTAATGTATTTTGTTGACTGAATGAATGGTTGATTCTGTCGAAAAAAAATACTTGATCACAAAATGAGAACATAACCCAGAACAATTTCATATCATCTTATTTTGCAAATATCCAGATGCATTTAATCAAATATAGTCTTTTGACAATATTCATATTGTTATTAACACATTATTTAGTATTACATGTGTATGTGCTGTGTCTCCAATTAAACTATGAATTTCTTGAGAGCAGGGCCCCTGTTTTAGAATTCTTTCATCTCCCACGACAACTAGAATAGTATTAAGCACACAGAAAGCTTCTGACAAATATTTCACAGAAGCGCAGTGTTGCAAGGGACCTCAGAGGCCATCTAAGCCAACCAGCCTTTACCAGGAGAGATCTTCTGTTTAACATCCCTGATATTTGATTTTCTGGGCTTTCTCATAGATCTCCAAAGAGGGAGAAATTGATGACTCACTGAGGCAGCCCATTGTCCTTTGGGATAACTCTAGGTGCTCATTATTTTCAACCTAAATCTCTTGCTCTACAGCTTCATTCCACTCTTCTCCTGGCTTTGCTCTTGACTCTGGATTTCTTCACTATTCTCCATCAACCTTTTCACCCTGGAAGATCCCATTACATCAGTGGTCCTCCTCTCCTCTGATTGGTAAATTCTACCTGCACCTTAATTTTGAGGAAGTGGTCCAGGCAGCAGTTCTCACTCCTTCATTACTCTCTTACACTTTCTTCTCTCCTCCACCATCCCTTCTCCATATGAGTTGTCTTTCCCAAGAGAATATAAACTCATTGAAGGCAGGAAGTGACTTTCTTTTTGTTTGTATTGGTTATAGTAGCACGAGCACAGTGGCTGGAACATAATAAGCACTTAATAAATAACATATTTGTTGATGACAATGCTTTGCTCCAAAGTTAGATCCTCTGATACTAAGAAGAACAGACCTACTGAGGACTCTTCCATATGGGAGTCCTTCAGATATTTAAAGAGAGTGATCACCTTCTCTTATTTTCTCTTCTTTAGGCTAAATATTCCATGGTTCCTTTAACTGATCTTAATATGGTCTAGTTGCTAGTACTTCATCATCTTTTAATATTCATTTGGACATGCTTCAGTTTGTCAGTGTCCTTCAGAAAATTATATTTCTCAAAACTGAATGCAGTAATTCAGATATGGTATGGGTCAGGTAGAATATGGTGGGACCATTGCTTTTTTGGACACTATTCCTCCATTAATGCTTGTTATGTGGCTAAGTTTATGTTAACTCCTTTGGTTGCCAAGTCATGCTGTTGACTTATCTCGAGCTTGCAAGGCTACTATGATTCTCAGATATTTTTTAAACTATTGTCTGGTCACACCTGACATTTGTTGATTGTATAGTTGCTCACTAACTGAATTTTCAGATTCTTGCTTTTGAACTTTAGAGTACAAGTTTCCTCAGGTTGGAGAGGAGAATTTTACTCATTTTCTAGCTCATTGTGGAAATGCAGCGATTGTGGCTATGCCACTAAGAAAAAGCCCATTGACAAGTGCCTTCTGCCTTCCTTTTCCAGACCACATTCCCATATTACAGGGACTATAGGAGCAAAGCAATCCAGTGTAAGACTCTTAGAAAATCATTTTGCTATAACATTTATATATGTATATATAACATATATGATACATATGCAAAACATATGCTATACCATATATAACATATAAGCTATATTTTTTGCTGTTTTCCCCCACATAAATATGTATGTATGTGTGCATTTGTAGATATGCATGCACATGTGTCTGTAATCAAATAGCATAGTAGGAAAAGAAATGAATTTGAAGTCATAAGACAGTTCAAATCCTGACTCTTATTAGCTGTGTGACACTGAACAAGCTATGTAACCTCTCTGAGCCTCATTTTTATCATTTATATGATGAGATACTGGACCTTAAATCTAGTAGTTTTTAACTTGGGGACTGTAAGCTTTTTTAAAAAATTCTATTTTTATAACTGTATTTCAATATAATTGGTTTCCCTTCTAATCATAGGCATTTCATTTTATGCATTTAAAAATATTCTGAGAAAGGATTCATGTCACAAAGAGTTTAAAAACCTCTCGACTACGTGATCTTCAAAGTCCTTTTCAGTTGTAAATCCTGTGATCCTATATTATCTTCACAAAATTTTACCCAACTAGCAAATTCTCAAAAATAAATGATTTTTCATAACTAAGGGTAGAAAAATCTTTAATACATTTAGATTAAGGAGAGAAAGTTAGACCAGACTTAATTTTAGAGTCTCTTTGAAGTCCATGCTGTAGTTTTGATTGATAGACAACATTACTTTATCAGTTAATCCTTCAACAAGCACTTATTACCATCTACTGTATGCCAGGAATTATGGCAGGCAACTGAGGTTAGATAGACAAAAGTGCATCACTTACTGCCCCCTAGCAACCTAATGAACTTGGGGGAGACAACAGGAACTTATATAATTATATACAAAATAAATACAGGCAAATTTTTGAGAGAAGAAAAGACTAGCAGTTTGGGAAGATTAAGAAAGGTTTGGCACTTGGAGCTTTGAGGGAAATCATAAACTCCTTTTGATACCTTGGCATCTAAATTGCCTTGAGTAAAGTCTAAAAGAATCTTTGCTATTCTAAGTTATTTTCTATAGCATATAGTATTATAGGAAAGTTCTGTTGTAGTTCTTATTATATAAGCAGTTAGGGTGATGAAAGGGTCAGAAAACAAAATTTGGGGACACAAAATGAATTTATGTGTAAAGAAAAGTAATGGAATCAACTTTGGTAGGATGTAAAGTACTACCCCTTTAAATTATGAATAGTTTGATTATTGAAAGGGACAGAAATTATTTTTTTTGCATGCAAAACTGATAAATACGTGTAAGAAAACATTTTTCTGATAAAATGTGAGGTCAGATTATTAGGACCAGATAGAAAACTCCTCTAAAATGAATGGAATGGAGAGGACCTTAGGGAAGAAAAATGAGGCTAGAGGGCATTGTGGTACCTTAGCTCATTTGCATATAACTGTTTTCAGGTTTTGAGTTGTTAAAACTTATAAAGTGGTACACGATCATGGTTAGCATTTATACTGCCCTTCAAGATTTGTGAAGCACTTTACATCTGTTATCTCAGCTGATCCTTACACAACTATTGTGAGGTTAAGTGCTAGTGTTATCCCCATTTTCCAGAAGGGAAACACGCTGAGAGAGGTGGTGATTTACCTATGGTCATGCATCTAGTAGGATTCAAACTCAGCCTTCCTAATTGCGAGTCTAGTGTTCTATCCACTGCCCCACCTAGTTACCTCTCAAAAAAACTACTTGGAGACAGTGGGAGGATTAAATAAGGATTTTTGGCTTCATTACTTCCAGAAAGTTGGATTTCATGAACTCATAAGAGAAAGATGAGTCACTGATCATAAGAAGACTCTGATTTGTGTTATCAAAGGCAGTGAAGAATCTGGCAGGAGAAAAACAGATAAGGCAGCAGGAGAGGTTTTAAGAAGAAGCTAGCAAGAGCAGTCAGCTGGCAGGAAGACAGCAGGATTGACTTGGAGCCTGCTGTTTGGAAGAGAAGCCCTGCTTTATGGATTGACTGAAGAAAAGGTGAAGAGCAGGAGCTTTGTGAGGCTCAAATGAAATAATAGATATAAAGTATTTGACAAATTCTGAAGCACTGTATAAATGGTGATTATTTTTGCTATCAGTTTACAGTCAGTAGGTCTCCAATCTGGTGATTATATCATTCCCCAAGCCTTCTTCTGCATTCTTACTGACTCTAAGCAATGTTTATTGAGCAATACAGAGATAGGGTAAATGTTTAAAAGGGGGCTTTCTGGGGAAAATAAGTATGCATCCGCAGTTAAATTTAATCTACATCTTTAACACTTAAGTCTAGACAACCAACAAAACCATAAATCAAGCCCTGATCTGTAGCATTGCTGATTTCTGAGGTGTAAATGTTTATAGTGAGAATTTAAGAACTGGCTTTCACAAGCCAGTTAGAACTGGATTCAACACACCCCTGCCTGGGACCTTACTGTTTGGAAGACAGTTGAATTCTACTGTAATTGAGCTGTTTCTCTTTAGTACCATTTACAATCTGAATGAGGTGAAAACTCTCAAAGTCTGCTGGTTGCTGTTTGTTGCCCCATGGTTTGAGAAGTAAAAGAAGAGGAAAGATAGACTTTAAGTTGCTTTGATGTAACTATAGACATGAAATTGGTTAAATAATTCAACATCTTGTTGAATCAAGAATTTACTAGGCTTGTCTGCATTTCCCAGAGAGTCAGTTCTGACGAGTTTTATAGTTCTCTGGCTTAACAGAACTATTTGTTACTATAATAGTGAAACACCATATTGGCACCCTCTTACGGGTGATTGTAAGTTAAAAGGGCTTGTCACTATCTAATTTGTTTGAAAGTAGAAGCAGACTGGTTTTGCTTAGCAGGAGAGTAGTGAGGACCAGAAGGGGAAGGAGTTAAGAGAGAAGAGGTTTCATGTCATGCAGATTGTACCTGACATCAAGGCCTAAAATCTAGCATTGTAAAATGCCCTGAACATAGAGATTTTCGTTACTCATGTACCTTCCTGTTAGGTTTCTGAAATTGCATGTCCACTTTCTACTCCAGACACAGTATTGTTAAGAAAGTGTGATCCAGGTTTATTTTATGGATTGTGATTTTTAAAAAATTGTTACTGCTTTTGTTTTATTTTGAAAGATGATGATGCTACAATTATTCTTGCTTTTGCTTTACTGTTTAGTAAGTGTTTTAAATTCAATAGTTAAGGGTATCATGATAACTTATTTTGTATACTGGGGGTGGGTTTCATGAGCCATAATCATAAGCAGTGGGAATATATATCCCCCATGACTGAGCTGCACTTAGGGTCCAGAAATAGTTTAAATAGTAGCTGCCTGGTGGCAGTCCTTCCCAGGGAATCTAGATCCACCATTATGAGGGCAGGTTGGGTTGAGAAGACCAGCCCAGAAAGAAAGGAGGTGTTGATGCCCACACAGAAGCTATATATATATATATATATAATATATATATATATATATATAATTTGCTACTTTGAAAGAGTGTGTAGGTATATAACATCCATTAGTTAATAATACATTCACAGAATGTTCACTGAAAACATTAACAGTTTTTACTGTAATTTAGCCTTTGAATCAACAAAAAAAAGTTTTAGGAATAATTTTTTTTAAATTTCATGTTGCTACAGATACACAGCCAGTGATCTAAGACCTATTGAGATTGAGAAAGCTCAGGGTTGGAAGGGACCTCAAAGGCTACTTGATACAATCCATGTCTGAACAATAGCCCAATGTGTGGTCAACAGATTTTGCTTGAATACCTCTAGTGAAGGGGGGAACCCAATGCCTTCCCAGCTGGCCCATTTCACTTTTGTAGAGCTCAGTGAGTAGAGAGTTTTCCCACATCAAGTTTAAATCTGCCTCCTCACAATTTTTGCAAGCTACTCCAAGTTCTCCTTCAATTCTGTCATTACATACTGGCTGGTGTTTCACATGATAGCTTTCAAATAATTTGAGGTAGCCGTCATATCCTCCCCAAATCTCTTGTGTAGGTATTTCTTCCAGCTGAGATATTTGATAATATACATTTTTCCTCCTTATATTCCCTTACCTTCCACTTTCCGACTCCTTCTTTGATGACATCCCCCAAAGGATGTCAAAGTTGTCTCAAATTTCTCTAATGTTGGGAATTTATTATTCACCATTCTTATTCCTTCCAAGTGATTTCGGGGAGGATAAAACTGACCACAGCTGGATGCTAGTCCCCTTCCCTTCAGACTTTAAGTAGCCCTACTTATACATTGGCACTCTCCCTCTGTTCCCCTGGTTCTTTACCTCCCTGGATTAATGCTACTGCAGTTCACTGCCACCCTAGGCAGAGCATCCAACATACTCTTTCTGATACCTCCACCTCCTGACCACAAGGAAGGGGCAGGTTGAGGTCTTTATTGCCTCAGAATAGTGGCAATAAAACACATGGCAACAGTAGGAACAGTCAACAGAGAACTAAGCAGCAGCAAGGAAATGGATGAATAGACATGTAATACTAATTAGACCTTCCCTGCCCATTAATAGGCCTCAAGTACCTTTTGTTAATTTTCTAATGAGGCACTGGTCCCCAAGGGTTGTGATGCTCTCTGGCTCTGAAAAGTGTATAAATACTCTAAGGTGAGGTTTTATTTTGGGGCTTACTCATTGGAAATGTTTGTTTGGCCACATGAGACTCTGGGCAGCAGCTAAGGAGGTCCAAGCTTTGAAAACCCAGATGTTGATGCTTCTTTCTCTGGTAACTATGTATGTATGGTCAGACAGTTATCTGTCTGTTGATCTGTGATGTATGTATTGCTTATGGTCAGACAGTTGGAAGCCCTGTCTGTTGATTATTATTTCTTTGTATTTTCTCTGAAGTTCAGGGTGCTGACTTTTCCCCTTGAACTAAGTGGATTATATATGTGCTTGATTAAAGTGATTGTTGACCCCTCAAAAGTTGCTTTCCCTTTAGAAAAGCAGATCTAAGAATGTGTACAGCAGGCCCTCCTGAATATGTCAGACTCCTTGCTGATACAAGATGCCAACACATAAGCACACAAGTTGTGTTGTATTGTGCTGTGCTGCTTGGCCAGTACATGGGGACTGGCAGGGGAGAGGGTGCTGATTGAGTGCATTAGGAATTAAAGATTAGCCTTCTCTTAACATTAATTCATCAGGTTGTTGCCTCATTGGACTTTTGGTATCTTGTCCTGCAGACACAGCTGCAATTATTCTCTACCTTTTGTATATAACTATTATGTTTGGGGGTTTTGAGAGTTTGTGAGAGTCTCTAGTCCTCCATCTTGGTCACATGACCCAGAAGTACCTTTTCTAGGCTTTCACATATATCTAGTTAATCAGTAGATCATATGAACTTGATTTCAAGGTCCTTCACCATCTTGGTTGTTCTGTCCTAGACACTCTTCAGTTTACTAATGTTTGTTGTAAAATGGTGTGCCTAGAACTGAACATGAGTCCAGCTAGAATCTGATGAGGGTAGAGTTCAGCTGAACTATCATCTCTTTAATGATGTGATTAAGAAATAGAGGACTAGACAGTTTTTCAAATCTTTATTTAGTACCAAAACTTCCCAAGCTAAGAATTCTAGGAAAAGATTGCCTCTCATGATACAGTCTAAAATTAAATTGGCTTTATTAGGTGCAACATCAGACTCCCTAGTCATATTAAATATTAATTCCACCAAAATTCCCAGAAAATGTTCAGATGGTCTACTATTGAGACATCTTTTTCACTTCTTTTACTTGCAAAATTGATATCTAGAGCCTATTAAATTTAATTTTCTGCAATTCAGCCTAACATTCTAGTTTGTCATGATAAAATATACTGCTATTTTGTCTAAGAAGAAATCCAACTATCAATCCAAAGATTCCTATAGAATCTTCAGAATCCTCTGCTTTAAAAGTTAGTGAAAGTCATAATTTATAGCACATACTATTCTTGGTAGTATCTCTTCCAAATACTAACCAAGTTTACTCCTTCTTAGCTTCTGAGATTAGATGAGATCAAGTGATCAAGAGACAAAACTCTCTCTTCTGTTTGAAATAATGGAACAGTGTAAATAGAGTTCTTTGAAAGGGGACCTACTTGTTCAGTCAGTCTGATATGTAAACAAAATTTAAAAATGAAGGTAACTGGAATCGCTATAATTTAATTGTCAATGCTCATGAAATTCACAAGCTTGTATCAGAAAAGGTTGGTGACCATCATTAAGAAGCAATCATCTCTCTGCTTATTTAAATTCTACACATGTAAAAGCATATAAATCTTTTGTATTTCCTCTGTAGAAGAAGTATCCTTGCTTCAACATGTTCAGTGCCTACACAATTATTGCTGTGAGGAAAAAAGAAAAACTCCTTTGCTTCTTTATAAATAAAACAATTATCACATCGGTCATCATCAGCAGTCTACATTTTGCTAAGGTTACCTGTTGGTCCCTCAGCTATAGAATGGGAATAGATTCCATTTTTCTTTTTCCTAAATCCAAAGCAGGTTATTCTGAAGAGCAGGCATTGTTGTTGCTGTTTTCCTACAACTCAGTCCTAATAATTTCACCAAATCTTGCTGCTCTACGTGCACAAAACCAGATTCTACAGATCCAGGAGATGGAGGAGGGGGACAAAAAGTCAGCAATTCTCAGTCTGACTCACTGCTTTACCATTGATTTCTAAGGAAATGTCCCTAGTCCCAAGCTTCTCTTTCTATAAAATAAAGATGATGAGACTTGGCACATAGCTTCCAGGCAGTATTGTTTTGAGAATAGAAGTCCTTTCTTCATGGAAAAAACTCTTAGAGTAGAGATGATGAGGAAAGAGAGGTTACCAGGACAGAGCATCATTCTAAGGGTTGTCTTCATCTCTCTATTTTCAAATGGAGTTGAACAAATTCACCCTTTGTTCAATGTTATAGCTGCTGGAGAAAGTGCACTGAAATTCCAAGCTAACATAGGCAATTTTTACAATTCTTGAGCCATTTAGTGAATTTGGAAGGTGGTTTATTTGTGTGGGGAGGGGGGGGCAATTAGATAGGAGGAAATCAAAACTGTGATTTCACTGATGTGGGGAATTCCCAGAGCGGAAACTCCTTCCATGGAAGCAATTCAACACTTTTAGTGTTAGAGAGTTGTTTGGGAACAATGAAGAGTTAAGTGACTTGCCCATGGTCACAACCTTGTAAGTATCAGAGGTTGTACTTGAACTCAGATCTTTCTGACTACGAAGTTAGCTATTATATAGACTTGGAAGTGGTCATTTTAATTTAAAAAAATAAAAAAGTTTCAAAAGTCATCATCTATATAATAGCTATTTGTGAATTTAAGCCTTTGGGTTTCAAAATTTCTTAATTTTGTTTTCATTTTTATGGTCATTGAAAGCAAAATTCATTCCTTAAAAACTCTTTCTTAAACTTTAATCTGGAACTCCATAAGAAATTCAAGAAATATTAAAAACGAAAATGAAAACCAAAAATCCACTGCTATAATTTAAAAATGAATGATTGGGGGATGTAGAAAAATTAGGAGACTAATTCATTATTGGTAGAATTGTGAATTGATCCCGCTATTTTGGAGAACTATCTGGAACTATGCCCAAAAGTTATTAAACTACCCTTTGACTCAGCAATAACACTACTTGGACTATTTTTGAAGATAATCATGGTAAAAAGAAAAGAACCTTTATGTTCCGAAAATATTTATAGCAGCTCTCTTTGTAGTGGCAAAGAATTGGAAATTGAGGGATGACCATCAGTTGTGAAATGGCTGAACAAGTTGTGTGGTATGTGATTGTGATGGTGCTATCAGAAATGATGAGTTCAATTATTTTAGAAAAACGTGAAAAGACTTGCACAAAATAATGGAGAGCAAAATGAATACAATCAAGAGAATATTGTATGCAGTAACAATATTGTTTTAAGAATGACTTTGGAGAAAGAAGTTATTTTGACTATTATCTTTACCCAAATTAACTATATGAATATATGATGGACATTCAAATGGACATATGAAGAAAGATGCTATCTGCATCCAAAGGAAGAACTGATCAATGGAAGTCTCTTTAGAATAATTATATATATGTATGTGTCTATGTATATACACACCTATTCGTGTCTAATGAGCCATACCTAAGGCAAGGAGGAGGGAAGAAAAAAGAAATTAACATAATCATTTTGTTGTGTATTTGAAGGGAACAACAAGTTGTACATAGTAGATTTGCAGTTTCACGTGCAATCATCTTTTTTATTGTACTATGTTATGGAAGTGCTTGTTTTATTCTATAAATTAAAAATAATATTTAATAATAATAATTAAAGAAAATGAATGATTGGAATAACATTCCTAAGTCACTTCACAAGAAGGACAATAGAATTATAGTTTATATAAGTAGACGTTAGATTTCTCTAGTGTTCACAAGATGTCATACTTTATATAGAAGATAATCTAGAACTGGCTCCATATCTCACTTGGCAGTGAATCCTTTATTTTATGGTTATGATTTGTGAAATATTGGTCTCCAAAGAATTAAAGTTGAGGGTCATCGAAAGGGCAATGGAAAGGTGCATGCTAAATAGGATCATTGCTAATATGGTATATTAGTAATGGATAACTTCATGAGAGTTGTGACATAAAGGACATTATCAAAAAGAGGCATTACTGGAAAACGTGGACTGGCCATGGAGTTGGAGTTGGACAGCTCCTGTTTTCTACTGGTATCCATTTGATATAAGAGAGCTTGAGAATGCCTCTAGCATGTTGAATAAATTGTCTGTGACTAATTCACAGGCTAATATGGACAGGAATCATTTAGGATGAGGAGGCATGAGTGCTTTGTGATCTTCCTCATTTAAGAAGTACTCACATTGATGAGATTACAGACTCATGAGGTCTAAGGGGGAAATGAATAGAGTGTTGGACTTGGAGTCAGGAAGATCTGAGTTCAAATCCCACCTCACACATTTACTAGCTGTATGACCCTGGGCAAGTCATTTGACTTCAGTTTGCTTCAGTATCCTCATCTGCAAAGTAGGATCATAATAGCACCTCCCAGTGATTTGTAAAGTGATTTACCGAACTTAAAGTGCTATAGAAATGGTAATTTATATATAATAATTATTATTAAAATGCTTATTACATAGTATATAAATGCTAATTATTATTATTGATCTAAAAAGAGTACCTGACATCTAACAAGAGAATAGAGCTATAACTGATTAGCCATTTAGCATGAACTTGACAAAAATAAGGATGAGCAGAGAAGAAACATATTTTATCAATATTCAGATTAAAAGAGAGCTAAGGTGATGTAGTGGAGAGCAACTGACTGTATAGTCAGAAAACCCAAGTTTGAATCCTACTTGTTACTGGTGTGACTTTAGCTAAGTTCCTTGTGTTCATCCTTCATTGCTGAAGAAGACCGTGCCATCACAGAAATGATGACATGACCTGCACTTGACTTTGTTTTGAGTGAGGGAGGGCTGTGCAGGTCACCAGCCTCACTTCTCCTCCAGAGCCATCCGAATCCAGTGACTGGAGATGACCCAGAATGCACTGGGAGACCTTGACTCAACTGCTAAACATCTCTGAACCTCCATTTCCTGATCTATAAAATTCAGGAGTTAGATTAGATGATCTCTAAGACTGCTTTCAGATATATATGAGGAAACAGAAATATCTGCCACGCTGAGAGCATGAAATGAGATAACACATGCAAAGCACTTTGCAAACTTTAAGATGCTACGTGAATGCTAGCTACTACTGCTGCTATTACTGCTACAATTATTATTATCACAAACTGTTAGAAATCAGAAGAGAGTGGAATTGTTTCTATCTAAACTTCATGGAGGAGATGATATTTTTTTCTGGGCTATTAAGGATGGGTAGAAATTTCTCAGGCAGAAAGGGGTGGGTGAGTCAGGGCATTTCAAAACAAAAGCACATAATGAGTAACGGCAGAGATTGTATACCATTTTACTCTGTAGAAGTATAGAAGCATATCACGTGGTTGAGGACTGGCAAATTATTCAATTTGGCCAGAGGATAAGGGTCATTTGGGAGATTGTGGGACATAAGGCTGGAAAGTTAGGTTATGGATATGTTGTAGATATAGAAATTCTTGAATAAGGTTGATAAATCTGTATTTTATTAAATAGAGAGTTAATGAGAGTTTTTGAGAAGGATGTTTACTTGATTGATGTAGTACCTCAGGAACATTTACTTAGCAGCTATACATGGAAGGCAGTATGGTAGAATGTGGGGCAGCTAAAAAGCACAAGTAATAGAGAGCTGACCCTGGAGTCAGGAAGTCTCAGGCACTTACCAGGTGTGTGAACTTGGGCAAGCCACCTCATCTCCATTTGCCTTCATTTCATCAACTGTTAAAATGGAAATAATAGTAGCACCTACCTCCCAGAGCTGTTGTGAGACTCAAATGATATCATATTTGTAAAGCACATAGCATGGTGCTTGGCACATAGTAGGTGCTATGTGCATGTTATGATGGACAAATTGGTTGTAGTGGTGGTGGTTGTGATTATTGGGGGTATTATTGTTATTAGAAAGAACACTGGGTTCAAATCCCATCATAGATATTTAGGTAAGTTACTGGCAATTCCCTGGACCTCAGTTTCCTCAAATGGAAAATCGCACTGCTCTATGGTCAAGGGACCAGCAGGTGACCTCACCAAAATGTAGACTACTGTTGATGACTAGTGAGAATTATTTTACTGAGAGGAAGCAAAGGGATTTTTTTTCCTCTTCAGTTTTCCAACTGAAATGAACTGGTGGGACTAGATGGATTCTGAGGATTCTCTCTGGCATATAGATCTGTGAATTTATACGGGCTAGCCTCTGACCCTAGGAAGGATGGCCAGGCTGATGTAGAGTAGGTGAAAAGGGTATAGGAAGAGACTGGCAGTGGGAGTTTAGCTGTGTGGTGACAAGGGATCTGGCAGTAGAAATGGAATGTGAAGGATGGTAGCAAGAGAGGAATTATCTATTAATCAATCAGCAAGCATTGATTAAATACCTACTATGTGCCAAGGATTGTTAGTTACTGGGGATGCAAAAAAAGAATGAAAAATTCCTCACAGCTAATGATTTATTCATAAGAAGTACTTGGCTTGTCAATCAAAAAATATACCTTGTTTGCCATGTGACCAAAGCGCCTATTAGTAATACTGCAAAGAAATCTACCAGTCTGAGGCTCGATTATCCTGTTTTAGAGTGAAACCCCTCTGTGACACTGGCAGTGGCTGATAAACTAAGAAAAAGCACAATGCCTAGCACATAGGAGGCATTTAATTAGTGCTGGCTGACTGGCTTTGTAAATGAACTGAATTATATTGGGTTTGGGGTTAGATGAGAAAGGAGAGATAAGCAGCTGCGTTGGAATATGAGTGAGCGATGATTCATCCCTGCTATTTCTGCAATCCAGCCAGTGTCAAGCAGTTGGCTATTTCTTTAATTTAAGAAATTAACCCTTCTTTTTCTCTGGCTCAGGACAAAGTCTTTTCTGTTGAATAACGTACCTGAAGTGCTCTGAGGCAAATTGCAGGGTTGTCATATAAGAGATGATGTCAATTACCAACTGAATTAACATTTATGAAGGTACTGTTGTATACAGGGCACATCTCCACTGGACTTCAGCCACCTGAAGAGATGATCATACCTTAGACTGTTAAACTGATCGATTAACCAATCAGCAAGCATTTATGTGAAATTCCCTTCTCTGAAATATAATTTCCTGTCATTCCATCTCTCTCTTTGATTGATATCTGCTCCATCTGTTCTTCACCCTCATCATGACCTCTAATGCTTTGTTCTCCCAGTGCATCCATCACCCCTGCTCTGTCCTTACTTCTCTGTCTTTATCGTCTTGATTTCATAATTAACCAATTAAGTTTTTCTTTGTCTTCTGCCTTTGAATACCTTGTCACTTTTCTCTTTTGCTATTCATTCTGTGCTAGTTCTCTATCTCTTCCTCTTCTCTCGGTTCATATTGTTAACGCCCTCATCACCTCTTGCCTTGATTGTTAAAATATAAACTCTTTCCATCTACTCTCTATAGGAAGTACTTAATCAATGCTTTTTAATTCATGCATGCATTGATTGCAACCAGCTTCCTCTTATCTGCCAGAATATTATTCCTAATTACCAGGTTCGTGTTACTCCCATGCTCAAAAACCTTCAGTTAACTGAAGAGAAAATATAAACTCCCCAGGCTGACATTAAAGGTTCCCTTTAACTTGGCTCTTTTCTACCTTTCTGGCCTTATTTTACATTGTTCCCTATGTTCTAGGCAAATTGAACTAATAGCTACTTCCATATATTTAGTGCTTTTTACTCCACAGTATCATCTCCCATACCTTAGATTTATTCCCTCTTCATTTCTCCCTCTTAGAGTCATCCTTCAAGGCCTCAGTCAGTCACCATCATCTTCTCTATAAAACCTTTCCCAATATTCATTTCCCCAGGTATTCTCTCCCTCTTCATATTAGCATGTAGTATAATTGTGGAATTAATACATATATATTTAAATAGCAATTTAAAATAACAATATACAGTAATTATGGTTAAGTGCTAAGGTGAATGATTGATAGAATTAATGTTTTAGAAATTCAGAGAAAGCTCAATATAAGTGGAGGTGGTCCAAGTTCTGAGAAGACTTCTTGGAAGCAGACCCTTGAAGACTAGATAAGATTTACATGGATAAAGAGGACTGATAATGCATAGATTTATTTATTTTTATATAATATTTCAATTTCCTCCAAATACATGTTAAAACAACTTTTAAACATTTTTTAAAAGTTTTGAATTCCAAATTCTATCCCTCCTTCCCTGAGATGGCAAGCAATTTAGTATAGTTTATACACATGCAATCATGTAAAACATTTCCATATTAGTCATTTTATACAAGAGGACTTAAATAAGAGAGAGAAGAAAGAAAAAAAAAATAAAGAAAAAGCATGCTTCAATCTGTATTCAGACAGTATCCGGTCTTTCTCTGGAGGCAGTAGCATATGATATAGCATTTATATAGCACATATAATATATATTAGATTTTAGATAGTAAACACATAAATGAGGGATATAGTAGAAGCAAAGGGATAGAAGTTGGAATGATCATGGTTTGTTACAGGTATGGTACTACTTACTTTTCAGGAGAAAAGTGTTCAAGGTAAAGAATAGTGGGAGATAAAATTGGAAACTTAGATTAAGGCTAGATTATGGAGGACCTTGAATGTCATACTGAGGGGTTTAGATTTTTTTCCTTTATATAGTGGGGAATCACCAAAGGTTTATGAACCAGGGAGTATAAGAGGAAGACATTGTTCCAGGAGTCTTATGCTGACATGCAGAGTAGATTGAAAAGAGTAAAAACTGGAAGTTGAGACTTTTTTTTGGAAGCCACTGCAGCCACATATAATGGCAACCATGAGAACTGAAAAGAGATGGATGTGAGAATTATTTTGAAGGAAAACTAAACAGGATTTTTAGGTTAGTTTTGATATATAGTTTGAGGAATAAGGAAGGCCCAGAGATAAATGTAAGGTTTTGTATTTCAGCAGTTGGGAAAATTATCATAGCCTTGATAAAAAAAATGAGAAAACTGGGAAAGGGAAACAGGTTTGGGGGATAACTGATGATCTAGCTTTTGTATAGTATACATACTTATACTTTGCAGTAAAAATACATTTTTAAAAAACTTCTTTATGTCTTCATTTTGGCATCGCCTTAATTTCAAAGTCCATTGCTCACAATTTTACTGCTCTGCAAATCATCCTTGGTAAAGGGATGAAGAAGAAAGAGAAGAAAATGAAAGTAGCTGAATCTAAGAGTAGACACAATGCTCCCCAACCCCTATCCCTTGCCTCTGCCAAAAAAAGGAATGAGATGCACTTTTCTCATCTCCTCTTAGGGGACAAACTCGGTGATTATAATTACACAGCTTTCTAGCTAGCAGGAATGCTTATAAGTAGCTTTTTATATTAGGAAATAGCATTTTAAAAAATTGTCTTCTTTCTCAGTTAAATGTTTGGTCCAGACATGAGCTTTCATCCAACCCTCAGTACTACAGCTGTTCGGTAACTTTAGGTCGGAGAGAATCGTGACGGTGTCTAGAGAGCTTAAGTGACCTATCCACGATCATACAGCTAATTCCTGCCAGGTAGGACTTGAACTAGGTTTGTTACTGACTGTAAGAAGGGCCTTCTATCCATAGTGCAAGTCTATGTCTCAGTTAAATTAATGTCTCTAATTACTCTGAAAAGAATAGCACGGGTTACTAATGAATCAGGAGCAGTGTTGTTCACCTCATATACCCTTGGCATGCTCACCCAAAGATTTCCCTGAAATGAAAAGAGTCATCAAGTATTATCATTTGAATAGTCATTAATCCATAATAAACTGTTGCATCAATGGAGCTTCATTAGTTAGTGGTTCAACACCCAGGGCAATGAACAAAGCATTCTTTGGGAGTGGGAGTTCTGGGTTGCCACCCACATCTTGGTAATGTGCCCAGGTGAGGGAATTTTCCTATGTTCATTTGACATCATTTAGCTCCAGATAACACAACTTTTGATTCATATACACCTATTGCAAGCTTTCTATTTTGTATGTATCTTTTACCTTCTTTCTTGGCCATTTTATACTTCTTTTTAGATTCCATGTCTTCAAGGTGAAGCTCAGTCGCCATATTTCAAGAGTCGCCCTTTGGGATGCACCAGCTGCTTATGTTCTCTCACTCCTCAACTGATGTCATCTTTTTTGACTGCCTTTACTTCCTTGCATTATACTTACCTGTGTACATATCATATCATCTCAGGGAAAGAACTATTTTCATTTCTGTCTTTTTGTCCCTAGTACCTTAGTGAACCAGTTCAACCTTATGTTATCCTCAACTCTTGAATTCCCTGCTCCCTTCTTCTATTGCCATTCATCCCTTACCAAACCCCAGCTCTTGATTTAAACCATCACTTGCCCTTTCCAGTCCTAATCATGAGCTGCTGAACTGAGCTGGAGGAAGCCAGGCAAGCATGCTGATGACTAGGTGTACTACTAATGTATGTTCTCTAATCTCGACTGAGCTTTCATGGCTTCAGGGCAGTCCTTTACATCTTGCTCAATGATTCTCTGTTACATGCACTTCAGTAGCAGTTCCAAATTTTCTCAACACTACTTAAGCCTTCCTTATAACCCTTTTACCCACCACTCTATTAGCTGTAGGTTTTGCCTCCTTATTTACCAAGAAACTAAGTCATTTGCTGAGAATTCCCTTCTCTTCATTATCTCAAAACCCTTTAACATCCACCGCTATTAACTCCTCTTTCACTTTGGTCTGTGATGAAGAGGTTGCCCATTTCCTGACCGGAGCCAACCTCTCCACATGTACAATTGACTCAATCCCCTCCTGTCTTCTCTAGCAGAATGCCCTCATCATTCCTTACCTCTTTCATCCTTAATCCCGCTCATAAACATACCAAGTTTTCCAAACCTCAAAAAACCATCTCTAGACTCTATTAGCTTGCAAATTTTCATCCTTTATCTCTCTTTCCTTTCTCAGCCAAACCTCTTTAAAAAAATTTTATTCTCTTATTGCCTCCATCTCCTCTCCTTTCATTGTCTTCTAAACCCTATGGAAACTTCTGTCTCCAAATTTTCCAGTGATCTCTTATTTGTCAAATCTAATGCCCTTTCTCATTCCTTGTACTTAGCTTTTCAGCAACATTTAACCCTGTTGATCACCCTTCCCTCCAAGACACTTTCTTTTCTGGGCTTTTGTGACACTACTCTGTCTTCGTTTTCTTAGCCTCTTTGTCACATGCAGCTAAGTGATGTCGTGGCACTGTGAATAGTCAAGAAAACCTGAGTTCAAATCCTGCCTAAGACAAAACCTCTCAGCATCCTCATCTGCAAAATGGAGATAATGATAGCACTTGCCCCACAGTGTTGTTATAAGGATCAACTGAGATAACATTTGTAAAGTAATGAGTCTTGAAGCATAATATAAGTGCTAGCTATTATTATGTGCCCTAATTGCAGGTATAACCTAATTCTCTATTCTGGATTTTCCTCTTCTTTCTTTATAGTTTCTTACTTGATATCTTTGTCAGCTCGCATGGTTTTAATTATCTTTATGCAAATGACTCCAATACTTATATATCCAACCATAATCTCTCTTTTTAGCTGAAATAATTCATCACCAGCTGTCTGTTGGACACTTTTAATTGAATGTACTATAGGTATCTTTAATTTGGTATGTTGGAAACAGAGCTCATTTTTATCCCCTAACTCTCTCTAGGTTTTTGGGACACTGCTCTCTCCTGGTTCTCCTCTAGTCTTTCTGGTTACTCTTTAGTCTCCTCTGTTAAATCTTCATCAAAGCCATGCTCTTTCACCTTGAGTGTCTCCCCCTTGCACCTCCCTGACTCCAGGCTCTGTCTTGAGCCTTTTTATCTTCTACCTCTATAGTATTTTACTTCTTGATCTCATCAGTTCCCATGGATTCAACTATCCTCTCCACAGAGATAATTCTCCTATCTGTTCGACCAACTCTAACCTCTTTCATGGCCTCTAGTTTCATATCTCCAACTGTCTGTTGGATATCTTGAACTGGATGGCCTCTAGATATCTGAAGTTCAATATGTCCCAGACTGAACTCACCCCCCTTTCCAAATTTCACTATTACTATGGAGGGTACTAACATTTTTTCAGTCACCTAGAATTATGACCTAGGTATAATATTCAACTGTTCACTTGTACCCCCACGCCCCCCATAACCAATCAATTATCAAGTCCTGTCATTTCTCCCTTTGGAATATCTTGCCTTTCCCCTTCTGCTTTCTGAAACTGCCACCACCTT
Organism: Bettongia penicillata ogilbyi; assembly: GCA_023548195.1. Lineage (NCBI taxonomy): Eukaryota > Metazoa > Chordata > Mammalia > Diprotodontia > Potoroidae > Bettongia > Bettongia penicillata. Next base: position 1,118,047 of record JAJHZJ010000702.1, read on the forward strand.
GGTGCAGGACCTCTTCACTTCATTCCTGAACTATTGAAATAGCTTGCTGGTGGGTTCCCCTGCTTCAAGTCTTTTCCCACTCTAGGCCATACTTTCCTCAGCTGTCAAATTGATCTTCCTAAAGTACAAGTCTGACTATGTCACTATCTTATTTGATCAACTCTAGTGGCTCCCTATGTCCTCCAGAATAAAATAGAAAATCTTCTGGTTGATGTTCAAAGCCCTCAATAAGCTGGTCCCACATCATCAGCCTCCTACCCATCCCTGCTGCTATGTGCTCTGTGATCCGGTGACACAGGTCTCCTTACTGTTCCTCGCACATGACATTCATTTTCTCTGACTGTCACCTATACTTTGAAACTGCCTCCTTACTTCTCTGGATTCCTTCACTTAATTCTCAGTTTCAGTGAGAAGTCTTTCCTGAGCTCCTTTAATTCTGGTACATTTGTTCTACAGATGATCTCCAATTTATTCCTGTATTTATTTTGTTTATACATAGTTACTTATTCTTTCAGACTGATGAAATTTTTACATTCTTAAAGTTAAAAAAGTATGTTTCAATCTATATTCAGATACCATTAGTTCTTTCTCTGAAGATGGATAGCATTTTTCATCATAAATCCTTCAAAGTTGTCTTGGATCATTGTATTGCTGAGAAGAGCCAACTCATTCACAGCTGATCATCTTACTTTGTACACAGTAGATTTCACTTTGCATTAGCCCATGTATGTCTTTCCAGGTTTTTCTGAAAGGATCCTACTTGTCTTTCATATAGTGCAACAGTATTCCATCATAATTGCATACTATCACTTGTTCAGTCATTCCTCAATTGATGGGCATCCCCTCAAATTCTAATTCTTTACCTCCACAAATAGCTGTTATTTTTGTATGTTATCAGTCCTTTTCCTTTTTGTTTTTTTTATCTCTTTTATTATACAGACATAGTAGTGGTATTGCTAGGTCAAAGAGTATATTTGGTTTTATAGCCCTTTAGGCATTGTTCCAGATTGCTCTACAGAATGGTTAAATCAATTCACAACTCCAACAGTTCATTAATGTCTCATTTTCCCCACATTCTTTCCAACATTTGTGATGAAATTTTAAAATTAAAATTTATTGTTTACACTGATATTTTGAGCTAACTACAATAAATCTGATTTTTTAAAAAATTAAATTAGTAGCAAACTATTAATATTACTGGTACATTGGCATGTATAGCAGTATTCCCAAAGCAATATAACAGGTGATACTCCCCTTTGTACCTTTTTGCTTCTTGACAGTACTTTATAGACCTCTAAATCTATCCAAGCTAACTGGTTTATTCAAGCTCCAAATTGTGGAAATGTATACAAACATTTTTGAAATACTTTCTAAAGTATTTGAGAGATCCTCAAATATATGTAATCATAAGTCATACATAGTTATTTGTATGTCTCTACCATTAGACTGTGAGCTCCTTGAGAATTGGGATTATTCATCTTTAGTTGGCTTAATTCCAATTCAGAACATGGCCAGAATACCTTAGAGGTTAGGTTCAAATATCTCATTTTATAATAAGTAAACTAGTACTTTGGAAGTTTAAGTATTGCCTAATACTTAGTAGCAGAGCTAGGACTAGAATCTAGGTCTCCTCGTGGACTTAGGTTTGTTGTTCTTTTTTTTTTATTGGAGATCAAATGCATTTTTAAAAAATCTGTCCAACCTGAATTTAACCACTTAGCCAAAATTTAATTTATATCATTCAGTATTCCTATTTTTCCCTTTTGGAAAAATGTAAGAGTAAATCTTTCACCAAGCTTAAAAACATTCTGATTATCTTTTGCCTTTCTTGATATCCCCAGCAGTTAGTATTATGCCTAGCACATAGTGGGTGCTTAATAAATGCTAGCTGGTAGATTGACTGATAGCCCTATTCTGAACACTCATGTTTCTATTGAGAGTACCAGCATTCTTTCAATTGCTTGGATTTATGACCTTGAAGTCATCCTAAACTTCTCATTCTTCTCTTACCCCAGATATCTAATTAGTTGTTAGAACTTCTCATTTCTATAGTCAGCAGGTGTCTACTAAGTCCTGACTATGTAAAGGGAAGCATGCTAAGCTCTGGGGTCCAAAAAGAAGACCAAAACAATATAGTCCCTGAACCCAAGGAGCTGTTATGTTAACTGATGGAGAAAACATGCAAAAATGTATTTATATAGTAAATGAAAGGTAATCTTGGAAAGGAGGACATTAACAGGCAGTGGTGGGGGTGGTTAAAGGTGGAGGAGGAGAGGGTGGAAATTAAGTCATTTCAAGAAAGACAAGAGGTGCAAGTGAGACAAGAGAACATGAGGGACAATTAATGATAAGGCATTGCGTTGGGATATGGAGTCTCTTGGGCAAGGATTAAATTGTTGGACTTAGGAGTCTCTTTAGAGAACGGAGTAAAGTTTAAAAAGACCAGAAGTGTTGGGTTGGCCCAGGTTGTGAGGGACTTTAAAACCTCAACAAAGGATCTTCTTTTGTCCTAGAGGATATTGAGGGAACCAGGGAAGTTTGAGTGAGTAGGTGATGTGGTCAGAAGTGTGCTTAAGAAGATCACTTTGGGCAGCTGGGTGGAGGTTGGGTTAGAGTCAGAAAGACCAAGGAGAGGACCCTAGAAGAGAAGTAATCACCTGCTCATCATGATAATAGCAGTGGAATAATGGAGAACTTTCTGGGTCAAGAAGATAAATTTTGGGATCAAGTATTCTACATCAACATGGTGGCTGTGTGAGTGGAAAGAAAGAGAATTGTGTGAGAATTGTAGGGTACTTTAGAAAAGGGGAAGGCTTAGGGGAAAAGGTGATGAATTATATATTTAGACAGGACATCTAGTTCAGGTATCCAAAAGACAGTTGATCATGTGAGACTGGAGCTAGAAAAGAGGTTGGGGCTGAAAAAAGTACACGTACACACATATGTTTGTATGTGTGCAGATATAAATATATATACATGTGTGTATATGTGTGAATATGTGAGAGTTGTCTGCATAGAGATCATAATTAAACCTATTTGAGTTGAATTTACTAAATGAGATGGTATAGAGTGAGAAGAAAAGAGGACTCAGGATAGAACCTTGGGGGACACTCATGGCCCCCAACTCCCCTGGGACTCACAGTCTCTCATGTTCAAATTCTCAGAGACTTGCTAACTGTGTGATACCGGACAAGTCACCTAACCTCTCTATGCCTCAATTTCCTTATCTGTAAAATGAAGGGATTGATGACCTCTTAAATAATTTGCAGGTCTAAAGCTATGATTCTATGATCCTACATCTTGGGATTTAAGCTTGCCTTTATCAAAGGAAAGAACTGGGGATCACTAGAGAGTTGGTACTCCTTCTACCTAATAGGGTTAATGAAGTACCATAAGGCCTGGGTTTGATCTTCTACATAATAGCTGTATCTTTTGTTACTAATGGGCCTCTATCTTGGTTGTTCTTCTGTTTCATATTCTTCTGGTTCCTGTTACTGGCATCAGAATGCTCAGTTCCCAAATTTTTCTTCTTGATACAGAACGTTCTCCATTATTCCACTGCTGTCATGGTGGGCAAGTGTTTACTTCTCTTCTGGAGCCAAGTTCTTGGAGGGACCACACAGATATTTCGACTTCTCTCCATAGAACTGAGTCTCCGAGGCCCTTCTGCACTCTTCTTTGTAGCCCTCCCCTCAGCTCTGATCTCTGTCTTTAAAGGTCGATCATCATAGTTTGAGCCTTTAAATAAGTTTTTTTGACAAATTAATTTTTGAATCAATTAATTACATAGTTAACTAACTAGTAACTATTCAGAATAAGGAAAGTTCATAAATTATCAAGGAGACATCTGCAATGCCAGAATGAAGACCTTATTTTTTAAGCTTTTTAACTTGTCTAATATAATAGACATAATAATTTAATTATTAATTAATAAATTAATAAATCTAATGAATAAATTAATTAAATATTTAATTATTTTAATTAAAATAATAATTTAATTAATAATCTAATAACTTAACTAGTCTAATAATAGACTAACCTTAGTCAGGGTCTTTTGGGGAACATCCTCCATAGGGAGTTATATTATTGAGAAAACATAGGATTTAGAACTAGAAGGAGCATTAGCTATCATTTAATCTAAGCTCTCATTTTACAGATGTGGAAACTGGAACCCAGAGTACAAGTAGTAAGTGTTTGAGGTAGGATTTGAATGCAGTCCTCCTGACTCCATGTATGAATATTGAACATGTAGTCCAGATTTCTCTTAATACATGTAAACCTCACTTTCCTCTCTACTGATCAACTTTATTATGTTTCATATTCTCAGAGATTCACATTATCTCTGAGATCTCGAATTCTCTTGCCCTAAACATAATAATAAAAAGTCTTTGAATTTTTTCCACATAAGCCAATTTAACTCAATTGGACTAAAAATAAAGCATAGATTCAAACTCCCCACACAGATCTGCTCCCTTTGCCTAGGGAAAGACTATTCCTTAGCCATAACCCTATACTATAAACTCAGTCATTTGTCTCTCAAAATTGTGACCTGGGGCACAGGGGGGAATTTGGAGAGAAAATAAATGCAGGTGAGTACAAATACTTCATCACTCCTGGAAAAATAACTTGCTGATGGTTCATCAGATGTAACTGTTTTATTCAGGAAAGAAAGGGTATAGCAAAGTTTCCTCTAACATTTTATGAAGATGTGGTGCATAAATCTGTACCCAGTGAGATACTTAGTTTTTTGGAGGCAGGACACCTGTATTCTTTGCCACTCACTGGCTGTGTGACATTGGGCAAGTCATTGAAACTCTGTGCCTCTCAGCTTCTTCATACATAAAATGAGAGAAACATAATGATCCCTCAGATCCAATGTTGGATAATGCTATGATTTTACTAGAGAGGCATTGTGGCATAGCAGATACAGCTTTGAGGCAACAGGACCTTAGTTTCAAATCACACTCTTGACATTCCTGTAAATTTGGACAAGTCACAGGTAGCTTAAGAACATAGAGGGATTTCCCTCATTGAACACTCTATACACTGATGAATCTAAAGATCTAGACTCCTCCAAAATGCTTCTGCTTGATCACTAACTCAGTCATTTGGTAGTACACAGTTCAATATACATTTATTAAATGCCTACTCTAGGCAAGGAGAGAGCAATTTCAGTGTATGTGTTTGTCTGTTGGTGAAGAAGACCATACCATCAGAGAAATAATGACATGATTTGCACTTGACTTTGTTTTGAGTGAGGGAGGGCTGTACAGGTCACCAGCCTCACTTCTCCAGAGTCATCTGAATCCAGTGACCAGATATTCATAGGATGACTGGAGATGACCCAGGATGAGGCAACTGGGGTTAAGTGACTTGCCCAAAGTCACACAGCTAGTGAGTGTCAATTGTCTGAGGTGAGATTTGAACTCAGGTCCTCCAGACTCCTGCACTTGTGCTCTATCCACTGTACCACCTAGTGAGAACAGGAAACAGACTGTAAGGCATTGACAAATGAATGAGAAGTGAGGAAGCATAGATATCAGGAGGGGATGGCTTTCTACAACCTTGCCAGTGAAAAGGAGGATGATCGCTAGAGGTTATGTAAAACCAAGTGAGGAATTTTTAAGGATGGGGAAGACCTATGCATGTTCGTAAGGCAGCATTAAGGAGGCCAGTAGAGAGGGAGAGAGAAGTTGAAGGACAGAAGAAGAGTTGATGAATAGTGTAAGCTTCCAGAGAAGAAAAGGTGAAGGGATTAAGGGCAGAAGTAGAGTGGCTGTCCTTAAAAAGGAGTGAATGAGGTGAAATAGAAGTTAATGTGTAGAGTCTTAACCTCTATCATGTTATGGGCACCTCTGGCAGTCTGGTGAAGCCCATAGAACCCCTCTCAGAATCCCAGTTTTATTGACATAATGCTAATGCGGAAAATGAAATACATAAGATTACAAAGTAAACCAAACTTTAGTGAAAATAAAAATACAATGTTTTCCCATTGAAATCCATTGACCTTTTAAAATCTATCCACTGATTCCCAAAATCCATGGACCCCTTATTAAGAAGCCCTGATTTAGAGGTACCTTTCAGTATAGAAGGTGAGGTGAAAACTCTCAGGACAGATAGCCTCAATTTTCTCAGTAATGCAGGACATAAGATCATTTGCTGGTACAGAGGGTGGCTACAGGGATTGAAGAAAGAGAATAACCTTTGGAATAACTGCTACAAAAAATATGATTAAGTTTGCCAGAAAAGAAGAAAAAGATAGGCTTTCAGTCATAAGTATCCAGATGAGATTTTAATTGCTGTTCAGTCGTGTTAGACTCTTCACGATGCCATTTGTGTCTTTCTTGGCAAAGATACTGGAGTGGCTTGCCATTTCCTTCTCTAGCTCATTTTATGAACAAGGAAACTGAGGTCAACAGGTTTAAGTGTCTTGCCCAAGATCACACAGCTAGTAAGCATCAGAGGCTGGATTTGAACTCAGGAAGATGAGTCTTCCTGATTCCAGGCTCTATTCGTTGTACTACCTCACTGTCCCAATTGAATTTAAATAACCTAAATTTGTAATACATGATGTAATACATGTTACAATACATGACTTCATCAAACACCATTCAGCAGCTTGAGAGTAGAAAAGTGAAGGTGACCTGGCTAATAGAGGTGACCTACAGTGAAAGATTGGCAAGGCATGAGGACACAAGGGAGCAAGGGATTAGAGAATGGGTAGTAAACAAAATTGGCTTTAAGATAATGAAAAGGGTAAAGTAAGTTTGAGCAACAGTGATGGCTTGGCAGAACAGAGAAGGATGGGTGACTGGAATTCAGTGAGAATGAAGAATAGGTTCCAGAGAAATGAGGCAGAGGGAAAGATGGAAAGCTAAGTGAACATGATTACGGAGGTATATTTCAGAGTCTGAGACCGAGGAAGGATATGGCCACTCCTGTGTGTACCTGAGGTGGAGTAAAGATGTAGGCTAAGGGAGCTGAAGATTGGTGAGCTGGGAGACTAAAGTTTTTATGGGGACATCAGTGTGTTTATCTCTCCAAGTATGAGAGAAGAGGTTAGGACTGAGAGGAAGACTAGGAACCAAATACTGAATTCTTCAGGAAGGTAGCTAAAATCTGAATGGGGTGATAGGAGGGATGGAGTAAACCTCAGAGGAAGAGAGAATGCACAGTGGTGGCAGCAGGGAGAGTTCTGAAAGTGGTAATAGGAAGCAAGGAATGTACAATGACTCCTCTTGGTCTTGGGGGTGTAACAAAGGAGGACAAAATGAAGATTAGAGATAACCTCTGGAGGGAGGTAAGTGTAATAATAGCTAACATTTATATAGCACTTAACTATGTGCCAGGCACTGTGCTAAGGGCTTTACAATCATTTCATTTGATACTCATAGCAACCTTGGGAGGTAGGTGTTATTATTATCCTTATTTAACAGATAAAGAAACTGAGGCAAACACAAACTGAGTTACTTGTCCAAGATCACACACACTCTGAAGCCTGATTTGCACTCTGGCATCCCTGACTCCAGGCCCACTACTCCATCCGTGGACTACCTAGCTGCCCCAAAATTTACAGAATATTTTCCTTACAAGATGCTTATGAGATACACTCTGACTATGCAGCTGTTCTCAGTCATATTAGTACATTTCTAGTTTTTCTTTTCCTTGTTTCCAGGCAACAATATCAGTCAAGTTTGATAGGAGCAAACATCACCAAAGAGTATTATGAATTCAAAGTATTTGAGTCTGTTGAAATTCTTGTTCTTCTGGGAGAATGATCTTTTATTGGGGCAATATCTGTGACCCTAAAATTGTTCTTCAGTTGTGAGGTTAACACAGTGCTGGACTTACAGCCAGGAAGACTGGTATTCAAATCCTGTCTGGTTCTTATTAGGTATGTGACTTTTGTGCTTTAGTTTCCTTAATAACATTAGCCAGTTGGATTCAATGACCTCAAAAGTCTCTCTCCACTTGTAAATCTATGATCCTAAGTTTCCCTTTCTCTATTTCTCAAGACAGGTTTTAGAACTCCTACATCTCTACCTTTGGGTAAACTGTCATTTTACATTTACATTCCCTCATTATCTCACATTCTTAGAAGATAGCTAGGCAGAGCACTTAACCTGAAATCCTAAGGATATGAGTTCAAATCTGGGCTCTAACACTTAATAGCTGTATGACAAATATGGTAGTAATGGACAAATTTCTTAACCTCTGTGTGCCTCAGTTTCCTCATCTGCAAAATAGAGATAATAATATCTACCTCCCACAGTTGTTGTAAGGACCAAATGAAATGTTTGTAAAGTGATTTGCAAACCTTAAATCACTACATAAATGTTAGCTATTGTTATTTGAATTTCTAGTGTCCCATGAGGCTGAGTTTGAGAGCTACTTCATATAAGAAACTTTTCTTGAATGGCCTTAGTAATTAATTAGCATTCTCATGCACCTCAAATAATGTTATTTTTGACTGGTATTTTCTGGCTCTTTTTTCATATCATTTTGACTGTTCCAAACTATGTTTCACTTGTGTTGTTACATGCCACAACTGCTCAATCATATGTAACATATAAACACTCAGAGCACAAAGTGTATTGTTTTGTGTTGGTTGTTCAGGGAAAGGCAGATCTAGACCAATGGATCAGAAAGTGGATCCAGAATAAGGATTATATGCTTTAGTTCCATCTCTGATACAGATTAGCTTTGGGATCCTGGGTAAGTCACTTAACCTTTTCAGTTTCTCAGGCAGCTAGCTCTTTAAGATGATAAATTATGGGTCAGTTATGCATTTGTGGAAGGAGTTTTCTTACTAGGAGTTCCCTACATTTGTGAATTAACAATTTCCAAAAAAAAAAAAAATCCATAGCACCTAATGGTGCATGTATATACAACTCATATATTGTAAACACATAATAAATGGTTTGTGGATTGGATTAGATTTGAATTTATCTTTTTATATTCAGAAGAAGAAACATGTGGTCCACTATGAAATAATGCTTTCTGAAGGGAAAATGTATGGTGATTAAAGATTCTTTAGAGTAATATATCTTATTCAGGTTAGTAATTTTAGGGGGACTGAGATATGTTAGGTATTCTCTATTCTAACACATTTTATTTATTTAAATTTAATTTTTAGATTCTAATTTTTATTTTAATTTCTTAAATTTAATTTTATTTTTTTAAAGTTAAAAATCTGTTTTCTCTTCATTTCTTATTTCATGGCAAAAAGAAGAAAAAATTCTTGTAATCAATATATGGGTAGCATGTTTCATTATTAATTGCCTGGGAATCATGGCTGGTGATTGTTGATAAGAGTTCTTAAGTTTTTAAAGCATGTCTTTTCAGTGGTGTTATTGTATAAATTATTCGCCCTGATTGTGTTAACTTTACTTTTGTATCAGTCAATATAAGTCTTCCTAGGTTTCTCTGAAACTTCCCCTGTCATAATTTCTTAATATGTGAAGTGAAATAATATTTTAGTACATTTTTATACTATAATTTGTTCCACCATTTTCAATTGATAGGTATCTCTTTAGTTTCTAGTTATTTGTAGTCACAAACAGAGCTGCTATAAAATGTGTATATGAGTCCCTTTTCTTCTTTCTTTGATCTTTTTAGGGTAAAGACCTAACAGGAGTATCACTGAGTAAAAGGGAATGCCCAAGTTTTTAGGGGCATGGTTCCCTGTTACTTTTCAGAATGACTGAACTAATTCATAGATCCACCAACAGGTGTGCTAATATGCTTGTTTTTCCACAGACCCTTCAACATTTGTCAATCTCCTTTTTTTTGGTAAACTTTGCAAATCTAATGGGTGTGACAATGGAATCTCAGAGCTGCTTTAATTCATTTTCTTTTGTTAGTTACTTGCAGCATATTTTTTTTCCCATATGGTTATCAAGAGCTTGGATTTCTTCTTCTGAAAACTGAAATTCTGAAAACTTCCTGATCATATGTTTTGACCATTTATCAACTGAAGAATGATACTTATTTTTATAAATTTGAATCAGTTGATAAATCTTGGAAATTAGACTTTTATCAGAGAAATTTGCTGCAGAGATTTTCCCCCAGTTACGTAGCTTAACTTCTACCCTTAGCTGCATTGGTTTTATTTGTTTTAAAAAAAAACTTTAAATTTTATACGATCAAAATTGTCCATTTTATTTTAATAGCCCTCTTTGTCTGTGTGGTTGTGAACTCTTTTGATATCCAAAAATCCAAATGGTAATTTCTTCCTTGATCCTCTAATTTGTCTATGATGTCATTTATTGTGTCTAATGTACCGATGTGCCTATTTTTAGCTCATTTGGGGGGATTCTCATTTGTATATAGTTTCTGCCAGAATGCTTTCCAGTTCTTTTGCTTAATGGTGAGTTCTTACCCCTAGTAGACTTCATCTTTGGAGTTATTGACTATGTACTGCGTTCATTGCTACTAATCTGTTTCAATGACAGATCTCTCTGTTTCTTAACCAGTGTACAAAATTGTTCTGATGATGATAGCTTTATAGTACAGGCTGAGATCTGGACAGCTAGACGCCCTTTCCTTTCTGTTTTTTCCCCATTATCTCTCCTGAGATTCTTGACCTTTTTGTTCCTCCAGAATTTCATTATTATTTTTTCTAGTCCAATAAACTTTTTGCAGTTTGATTGTTATGAGACTGAATAAATAAATAAGTAAATTAATTTAATTAATATTATCATTTACTAATTAGATTGGTCTACTCAAGAGAAATTAATATTTTTCCATTTATTTAGGTTTATCTTTATTTGTATTAAAATATTTTGTAGTTGTGTTCACATAGTTCCTTGGCAGGCCAACTCCTAAGTACTTTATACATAATGACATTATTTTAAATAGAATTTCTCTTATCTCTTGCTTCTGCATTTTGTTGGTAATACATAGAAATGCTGATTATTTGTGTGGGTTCATTTTATATTCTGCTACTTTAATGAAGTAATTGTTTCAATTTATATTTTACATTTTAGTGTTCTGTAAGTAAACCATCACATCATCTGCAAAAAAAAAAAGCCTTTCCCTTTGCCTATACTTATCCCTTCAATTTCCTTTTCTTCTCTTATTGCCATAACTAGCATTTGAACACTGTATAAAATAATAATGTTAATAATGGGTATTTTTACTTTACCTTTGACCTTAATGGAAAAGATTCTAGTTTATACTCATTACATTACATGTTGGTTTTAGATAAATGTTACTGAAATACATAGGTTTTTAGATAATTACTAGTGAAATTGTTTTCTCATATGAAGAAAAGATTGTTTTTATGTTATAGTGTTATTTAAGCATTAATGAATATTGTACCCCATCAAAAGCTTTTTCTGCATCTGTTGATACAATCATATGATTTTTGTTTTTCATGTTATTAATAGGGCCATTTATATTGCTATTTCCCCTAGTATTGAACTGACAAGACAGTGATAAAATAAGTCCAACTTACATGGAATCTTTGTGCTTTGTTACTTTGGTTTCTTGCTAATATTTTATTTACAATTTTTGCATCAGTGTTCATTAGGAATATTAGGCTATAGTTTTTCCCATCTGTTTTGTATCTCTCTGGTTTAGGTATCAGTATTTATTTATAGGATAGAAGGAATTTGATAGAACATATTATTTTCAGACTTATATGTACAAAAATATTTATAGCAGCTCTTTTCTGGTGGCAAAAAATTGGAAATCGAAGGGATGCCTATCAGTTGGAGAATGGTTGAACAAACTCTTGTGTGATTATGATGGAGAACTACTGTACCATAAGAAATGATGAGCGGGATGCTCTAGAAAAATGGGAGAGACGTATGAGTTGATGCAACGTGAAATGTACTGTGTACAAAGTAACAACAATATTATGAGATGCTCAGCTGGGAATGACTTAGCTATCTATTCTCAGCAATACAATGATCCAGGACAACTATGAAGGACTTATGATGAAAATGCTATTCTTCTCCAGAGAAAGAAAGAACTAATAGTGTCTGAATACAGATTGAAACATATTTTTTAAATCTGTTTTTTTGTCTATGTTTTCTTCTACAACATGACTAATATTGAAATATTTTACATGACTACATATGTATAGTCTATATCAAATTACTTACCTTCTCAATGAGGGGAAATAAGGAGCGATGAAGGGAGAGAATTTGGAATTCAAAGTTTTAGCAAGGAATGTTAAAAATTGTTTTGTATGTAAATAGGGAAAATAAAAAACTACTGTTCTTTTCCTTTTTCCCCCAGACAACTTATATAATATTGGAGTTAATAATTTTTCAAATGTTTGGTAGAATTTGCTTATAAATTCATCTGACCCTATCTCCCCCTGACCCCCAGAAATTTATCTATGGCATATTCAATTTTTTTGAGATCTGATTAAGTCCTATATTTCTTGTTTTGCTAATAAGGACTGAGTTTATATTTTTGTGAATATTCATTTGTTTAGCTGATATTTTATTATAGCTGATATTTTATTATGTAATTGGACAAAAGAATTTCTAATTTTAAAAAATTTGTGTTGTGAATTCACCTTTTATATTTTTGATGCTGGCAATTTGCTTTTCTTCATTTTTGAAAAATAATTTAGCTAATAATTTATCTTAATTCAGTGCCTTTTCACTTTCAATTTGTTAATTTATTAATAGCTTCTTTGATTTTCAGGGTTTCCATTTTGGTGCTTAATTGGAGATTTAAAAATTTATTGGTTTTCTAGGATATTTTTTTTTAGTTGCATGCTCAATTTGCTGATCTGTTCTTTATCTCTTTTGCTGGTGTGTTTATGATTAGAGATAGAAATTTCCTCCTAAGGACTACTTGGGCTTCTTCTACCTAAAATTTTTCTGTTATTTTATTGTTTTCTTTATTTTTAATGAAATTAATTCTTGTTTCTATGATTTGTTCTTCAACCCACTCATTCTTTAGGATTGAGTTATTTAATTTCCAATGTATTTAATCATTCTGGTGATCTTTTGTTGAATATATGTACACATATTATGTTTGCATTGTGGATTGTAAAAGATAGGTTTAATAGTTCTTTTTTATATCTGTTCAAGAGATTTTTAAGACCTTATTCAGGTTAAATTTTTATAAAAGTGCTATGCATTGCTTAGCAATATGTATATTCTTTTTGATTCTCATTCATTAATCACAAGAAGTCGGTCATATATAACTTTAGAAAATTCTATTCAGGTTATTTTTTCTTGTTTTTGTTGTTAGATTTCTCTAGATATGAAAGGAGTACATTGAAGTTCCCCGCCATTATGATTTAACTCATTTAAGTATTTGGATGCTATGATGCTTGACAGACTTACTACTGTTATTAAGTATCTATAGTATATTCTGCATAATGTAGTTTCCCATAATGTAGTTTATCTCTTCTAATCAAGTTTATATTTACTGTTGCTTTGTCTGAACTCACGATTGTCACAGCTGTTTTTTACACAAGCTAAAGCATAATAGATTTTGCTCCAGTCCCTTGTTTTAACTCTGAGTGAATCTTTGTTTCAAATCTGTTTCTTGTAAGCAGCATATTGGATTATTCTTTCTAATCCATTCTGCTGTCCTCTTTTGTTTCATGGATGAGTAAATCTTATTCATATTCATAGTCATGAATCTTAATTGCACACTTCCTTTCATCCTATTCTGTTACCCTTTTTCCTGTCTTTGATTCCTGTCCCTTTCACACAAAGAAGAGATAGGTGAGTAAGGAGTGGGTTCAGCATCAGTTCTCAGAGTTTGATGTAATCTGCTTTTGCTCCTGTCTCTTTTCTTTCCTCACCCAGATCCCAATCAGTTTCTTATGCTTTCTTTCTTTCATGTGCCTCGTCACAATCAAAACTTCATTGTTAGGTTTATTTTGCTTAAGATTAATTTGTCCTTGTATTGACCCTCCCCCTTGTTTCCTTTTCTCTTCTTTCCCTTCTATTTCTTTGTTGAATGAGATGTATCCCTGCACCCATTTGTGTGTATATTCTTCCTGCATCAAGCAGTTCAGATAAAAGTGAGCAGCAACTGTTGTTCCTCTACCTACCTCTTCATCCTTCTTTGTAGAGTATTAGAAGTAATCTTGTGAGGAAAATTTCCCCAATCTTTCTCTTTTTTTTCTTCCTGGTGTTTTCCTCTTCACTCTCACTTTATTTGCCCTCTGACCATTTTGTGGTCGTACATTGTTCTTTCAGTGCCCTCCTTTAATTATTACCATTAATGACATTTGAAATTTGAGACATGTTTATAATTTTCTCTTTTAAGAATGTAAACATTCCATCCTTGTTTAGTCCCTTGTAATTACACCTTCACATTTAGGTTTTTTATATTTCTCTCAACTCCTGTGATTTTATTTCCTAATTTCACTTCAGCTTTATTTTTTAATCAGAAATTCTTAGAAGTCTTCTATTTCAGTAAATAGTCTATTTCCCTTCATATAAGACTGTATTCAATTTTGTAAGTCTATAGTTTATTGCTATTTGGATTATCATTTTTCAGGTTCTCTACTCTTTTATGGTGGTGTATGTTATATATTAAATGATTCTTGACTGTGACTCCTCTTTCTGCCTGCTTGAAATTCTGGATTATATTTATAATATTCCTATGATTTTTTCATTTTGGAGTTTCAGGAAATGACCAGTAAATTCTGTTTTTATTTTGCCCTCTGGTTCTAAGAAATCTGGACAGTTTTCTTTTTATGAGTTATTGAAATGATGTTTAGCCTTTTTTAAAAATTATCATTGATTATTAAATTTCCTCCCCTTGTTGTTTTCAAGGACATTTTTCCCTCTGAGATATATTCATATTTATTTTTTCAGACTTTTGACTTTTAATATATCTTGTCTCATGGAGACTTTCATTGCTTTCTTTTAAATTTTTGATTCAGTAAGCTTTTGTACTTTTTGCTCTAAGTTATTAATTCTCTTTCCAAATTTTTCCTTCATACTCCTCACTTCTTTTGCAAATCTTTCCTCTAGTTTAAATTTTGAAGAGCACATTGCTTCATTTCTTGTAAGAATTCTACTTGAACTTGTGCCTTGCCTATGTTTTTCTTTGAGGATTACTTGTAGATGTTTTGGAGTAATTTTCTTCTGGGTTGCGTCTTGAGTGTTCCTGTCAGAATAATAGTTCGTTATTTTAGAATTCTTCTTGTGTTTAGCCTTACTTGCTAACTTTGGAATTTATGTTAAAGCCAGGCTTTGTGCACTTTTAGGGGGAATCTAAAAATCTGGGTCCTACTTCATCCTGTTCTGTATGCTTTTGAATCTTGTTACTGCTTTGTCTAAGTATTGAGTATCGCATTTTTCAGGGATCTCATGGATAACACAGGCTGTGGGAGCCTTATACATTTTCAGTGCTGATAAACTGCTTTATTTTTGTTACTCAGTCGTGTCAGACTCTTTGTGACCTCATGAACCATACTGTCCATGGGATTTCCTTAGCAATGACACTAGAGTGGTTTGCCATTTCCTTTTCCAGTGGATTAAGGCAAATAGGGGTTAAATGACTTGCCCAAGGTCACACAGATAGTAAGTGTCTGAGGCTGTATTTGAATTCAGTTCTTTCTGACTCCAGGGCCCAGTGCTCTATCCATTGAACCACCTAGCTGCCTGAACAGCTTTGACCCAGGACAAATTCTGTTTGCTGCTTTTCTAGTCTGAGTGTTGCAAATTTCTGACTTAGGTTTGGGTCAGAGCAAATAAATCTGTGGACTTGTTCCTGATTGAAGATCCAGTGACTGATGTGAAACCCAGTCACCATCAACCAGCTAGAAGGATATGCTGATTCAGAGATAAAACTGTAGTCTCCTCTGCTCTCTGTCTAGATGACTGGCTTCAGGCTGGGCTGGGAGCTAGATCTGAAACCCCACTTTTCTCCAATGGTCAGAGCTACAAAGTCATTGATTATCTTCATTCCTGTTTCTTCCCCAATATATAGCATCAGGTCCATGTTCACTCCCTACTCTGGATCCAATTCAGTAATATTTTAAGATTTATTTATTATAGCTAGTTCTGATTATTTGAAGGACAGTTTATAACTTTTTTTAAACCCCCATCCCTCTTCCATCCATTTTACTAATAATCCATTTACTAATAACCAGAAGTTGAGTAGAATAATGAGTAGCTGAAACTAACATCTATCTATTGTAGCTATTGATTCCTGAATCTTGCGTCAGATATACCATTAAGCCCAACTGCTTAACACTTTTTAATGGTTTTGCCTACAGCAAAAAGCTACAAGGAAAACACCTTCAGCTTGTGGAATAGTTGTTGTCTGGGGTATAGCTGCAGCATTTTTGATAGCCTAAACAATGTTGGAATAGTCAAAGTATTGAGTTCCTTAAATTGTACTTTTAAAAAGGTACATGAATCATTAATCTCATTGGTATACTTGTAATAGGTACAACTTGTAACTACTCATTCCACACTTGAGGATCATAGACTGGTAGATTTAAAGCTATTAAGCACTTTATATGGATCTAAGGAAATTCCCACATTTTATATTTGAGGAAATTGAGGCCCCAAATCTTTAAATGACTACCCAACTACTGATAGAGGTGCTAATTATAAGAAAATGGGAAGGAAAAGGGACAAAAACCTAAAAAAGTAGATAAACTGGGTAAAAACCATAGAGTTGTAGAGCTGTATTCAAATGCCAAATATTTGAACCCAGATTCAGTGTTCTCCATTTTCCACCCTCCTAACTGGCCATCTCCTCACCACTCACACCAAAGACCATGATCTCATGGAATTTCCAGCTTGGTGGGTCCTCACTCTCCAATTAGCAACTGATTCTCCCAGTCATGCTTTACTTTTCTCTCTCCACCAAGGAGGGCCCTTTCCTGTCTTTCACTCCATCCCTCTAGTTTTGGACTAGTCTGAGCTGTGACCAAATCAATTCTGCTATCGTACATGAAGTTAATACCCCATGGCCCTCTCAACATTCTCGCAGACCAAAATATCTCTTTCTAGCCATGACTACTCTATAAGTGTTGTTTTCCTACTTAGAACCTAAGCTCCTTGAGGAAAGAGATTGTCTGCTTTTATATTTATTTCCCCAGAGTTTAGAGAGTTTAGCACAGTGCTTGGCACATAGTAAGCACTAATAAGCATTTGGTTTAGTCATTCATAAACCATTTATAGAATATCCATCCAACACACTGGAAATCATTCTGACCTTTTTGATATCCCAGAGGTACCAGTATATCACTCAAGCTGTTCACTTGTTCTTTCTTACTTTTGTTACATGATCAGCCTGCTATGTTTCCCTCCTCCTTGGTGATATCTTTTCTACCACCTCTCCTAAATGAGTCATGGTTGGTAATGTGCTGCAGCTTCCTTACGCCCACCACACAGCTTTCCATTGCCCTTTGGATTGTTTGTAATTTTGATTTTTCTGAGATGATGGTGTTAGTAATTCCTAGCCATAAATTAACAGAATAATAAATCTAATGTATAAATGCAAAAAACCCCAACTATGTAATAAATATGGGAAAATACACTCTAAAATTTCATTCTCCCTATTTCTCTCACATCCCAAATATCTTTACACTCTGTCCTCCTTTTTTATTAGAAGTTAGGCCCAGAGTTAAAAGGAGAAATGGTAATGGACTCAGTAACCAGGTAAAGATAATATAGGAAGCGATCTCAAGAGACCAAAATAATAAGCCCAATACCAGGAGAAAATCCTCAGATGTCTCCATGGCGCTCTTGTATTAAAAGAGATTGTCTGCAGACATTCAGCATCTTGTAGTCCATTTATAAGAGTGACTTGAGTGTTTGAATTCCCCTATATGATTTGAGGAATATGAATTGCATGCCGACCACAGTCATGAACCTGGAACCAAAAGGCCAAAATGTCCCTTCTTATTCTTGAACATATGAAACCATGGTCACAAACAGCAAACTGTGTATAATCTTGAAATGCACTTTTTATTTTGAAACTGCTAGGATTTACATCAGAAATTGTTGTTGGAACTAAAAGGACATTACAGAAGAACTAGATGAACAGATCAATGATTTCATTTAGTGTATGAAAAGCTAGATTCCCAAAGGAAAGCTCCCTACATCCCAGGGAGCAGGTAGCCTAGATAACAAGGGTAGGCTGCTAAGGCAGTCAAATAACCCATCACAGGGGGGCCTTTCCTGGTACCTCCAAAGGGGAAACACTTTAACCCTTTCAACAATAGACCTAGGACTGATATTTCCAAGCTGAGCTACTTCTCTAAAGCAAGACTGGGAAGACATAGGAAAGGGATACAACCAGGGATGTGCCTCAAACAGAATGGTCTTCAGGGAGCAGCAGGAAGAGGAAAGGGAGCCAAGAATGATCTAGGTTTTTGGAAAATAGTGTGATGGAAACTGGGCATGGACCAACACCTGACACTGTATACCAGAATAAAGTCCAAATGGGTACACAATCTAGGTATAAAGACTGTTACTATAAACAAATTAAGGAAGCAAGGAATAGTTTATTTTGTTAGAGTTATGGAGAATAGAGGAATTTATGACAAAATGAGAGAGAGCATTATGAAATGCAAAATGGATAACTTCAATTATATTAAATTGAAAAGGATTTGCACAAACAAAACCAATGCAACCAAGATTAGGAGGGAAGCAGAAAACTGGGAAAGAATTTTTACAACTAGTGTCTATGATAAAGACCTCATTTCTAAAACATAGAGAACTGAGTCAAAATTATAGGAATATATCGTTCCCCAAAGGATAAATGGTCAAAGGATATGAACAGGCAGCTTTCAGTGAAAGAAATCAAAGCTATCTCTAGTCATATGAAAAAATATTCTAAATCACTATTGATTAGACATGCAAATCAAAACAATTGTGAGGTACCACATAACACCTATCAGATTGGCTAACAAGACAAAACAGGAAAATGATAAATGTTGGAGAAGATGTGGGAGAGTTGGAACACTAATTCATTGTTGGTGGGGCCATGAGCTGATCCAACTATTCTGGAGAATAATTTGGAACTATGCCCAAAGAGCTATAAAAATTTACATACTCTTTGACCCAGTAATATCACTTCTAGGGCTATATCCCAAAGAGAAAGTACAAATGGGAAAAGGACTCATGTGTACAAAAATATTTACAGCAGCTCTTTTTGTGGTGGCCAAGAACTGGATATCAAGGGGATGTCTATCAATTGGGGAATGGCTGAACAAGTTGTAGTATATGAATGTAATGGAATCCTGTTGTACTATAAGAAATGATGAACAGGTAGACTTCAGAAAAACCTGGAAAGACTTATATGAACTGAAGTTGAGTGAAGTGAGCAGAACCAGGAGAACATTATACATGGTAACAGCCAAAGTGTGCAAGGACTATTTTTGATAGACCTAGCCTTTCACAGCAATGCAAGGACCTAAAATATTTCCAAAGGACTCATGATGCAAAATGCCATCTACATCCAGAGAAAGAACTATGAAGTAGAAACACAGAATGAAACAGACTATTTTCTTTTTTGTTACGTTATGGGTTTTTTTGTGTGTGTTTCTCATGGTTTCTCCCAATCATTTAATTCTTCTATGCAACAGGACTAATGTGAAAATGTGTTTAATAGGAATATATGTATAGAGCCCATATAAGACTGCATGCCATCTTGGGTAAGGAAGGGGAGAAAATTTGGAACTTATGGAAGTGATTGTTGAAAACTGAAAACAAGTAAATTAATAAACTGGGGGGGAGAAAAAATAGACACAAAAATGTGAAATAAAAAAAGAATTATCTAGGTTTTCTGGGTCTGTACTTCAAGCAGCTCAGGGGTATTGATCGCTGGGTAGGCAAAGGTGTTTTGTAGGGAAGAGAAGGCCCCAGTCGGCTAGTCTAAGTAATGTCCCATTCCTGTGGATAGAGGCAAGGAACTTTCAATCATCTGGGGAAAAGGAAGTTTCTATACTAAAATGTTCTAAGCAATAAATTTTCTAGATATTTGTTATGGGGGAAAGTCACAAGCAGGGGACTTGGAGAATGAAGTGAATTTGCCTAGATAAACACCGTCCTATTGAAAAGAAAAAGGATAGACCAGAAGAACTAGAGGTTTTATATTTATATCCCAATGTAAATCAAGAAACATTGAAGTTAGATTTGTGTTTGTGTAACCAGTTTGGCCAGGTTTCAAAATCTGGTTGATTGCATTGATTCTCATCTAGCAACGTGGATGGGTTCTGAAAAGAGTCCCTAACTATTCACCAGACCTTTTTACTTCAGCAAATTGTATAGATTAAATCTTTTAGCTACTACCTGATTTCAGCTTATGTCAGTAGATAAAAGCCTCAGAGGTGTCCATCCAGGTTTTGGACTTTTCTTTGTAAAGACTAAAATAAAAAAACCCCACAACTTTAAATAACTATCACTGGTAATCATAATTCAGCAAACATAATCAAAGAAAAGGAATTCAGAGGGAAGATCATCAATCAAGTCTATAAATTGGGGTTGCTTATGAATAATGATCTATGACTGAAACCATGAGAAACAAAGGTGTTTCAGTGAAGAGCATTTATCCCTTATTCTCCACCAGCTGCATTGGCTCCAAACATCATTTCAAAACATTGACATATTGTAGAGCCTCCTAGGGAATTTGTTGAGAGACCCGTGATGGAATTTTAAAGAGGCACGAGCTTTGGGAATACACTAGATGGGGGTGAGAGGAGGAGAGTATGAAAAATCAACAATGTACAGACCACATATACTATTAGGTATGTTTCTCTTAGGAATTATTCCTCTTAATAGGTAATCATGCATGTTGAAATTGCTCATATTACAGATTTCCCCAAAAGATATATTTCATTAATTCCCTAGGCTCAGTTGTATCCGGTGATCTGCTGTTGGTGTGGTTGTTTGTTTTGTAAAATGAAGCAGCAGTCCCTGTGGTAGCAGTCTGTAATTTGCCATCAAAATTACATTTTCTGCCTACGGTGGAGTTTGTTGTTTAGAGCTGAAGCTTTTATGTTGACGGAGGCCTGCGGAATTGGTGATTTGACCCTGCGTTCATCTTTAGTTTTTTATATCTTGCTTTCATTGCATAGACCTGAAGGTATTTTATCAAGCTTCAGGGTCAACTAGACTGTTTCTATATGGATAGAAAATAACCATTGATTCTCTCAATTCTATCAAATACCAGCTAAACCAGTAGATGGGGGAAAAATAAGTCAAACAGCTTTCTGAGATTGGAAACATGGGACCCATGTATGTTTGTTAATTGGAGGAGGAGGAATATTGGCTTCTCCTATGCTTTCAGGTACTCTCTTTGTGTGGGTGGACAAGGTTTGCAGGTTTTGAAGACTGAAGAAAGGTTATTCCACATGTACTTATGCTTAGTGATTGCATCATTAACAGAAGCTAGGTTGTCCAGGAAGATTTTATGGCTGCATCAGACATCCATGCTGCAGATGATGGTGTATGTGTGTATTAAAACTATCTATAACACCGAATAGCAGTTCATAGAAAAACTCTAAGAAATAGTAGGAGACCCCCAAGACTATACTGGTTCCAGAAAGCAGCAGAAATACAGAAGTCACAAGGGAAAATGTAAAAATACAATCCCTTTCACTAGGGAGAGGGAAGAGTACAAGTATTTACGAAGCACCTACTACATGCCAAGCGCTGTGCTAAGTGCTTTTGATTCTCACAAAAACTCTGTGAGATAGGTAAGTGATTTGCCCAGTGTCAAATAGCCAGGAAGTGTCTGAGGCCAGATTTTTTATTTACTCAATTAACTTGTTTTCAGTTTCCTACAATCCTTCCATATATCTTAGATTTTTCCCCCTCCTCCACCTTTTCCCCTCCTTCTCTCCTCCCTCCCTGAGACAGCGTGCAATCTTATATAGGTTCTACACATATCTTCTTATTAAATACATTTTCACCTTAGTCATGTTGCATAGAAGAATTAAAATGAATGGGAGAAACCATGAAAACAAAACATGACACAAGAGAAAATGGTCTGCTTCATTCTGCGATCCAGTTCCATAGTTCTTTCTCTGGATGTGGAAGCATTTTGTCTGAGGCCAGATTTTAACTCAGATCTTCCTGACTCCAGAGCCAGTGCTCCCTAGCTGCTCAAGAAAAAGAAATAATCTTTTGTATCCCTCTCAAATTTATACATATGTTACACAGTCACCTATATTTTTTTTGAAATTTATTTAAGAATCCCAGATATTCCATCAATAGTTTTCTGACACCAGCCAGAACTTCTGCTAATATAAGTAGCCTGATAGAGATGAAAATGTTCATTTACATATTCATTGATGGTATTACATATTGCTCTTAAAAAAAGATCTGGAATTGGAGAGACTTCTTTGAATTTCTGCTCTAATCCTTGCTACCTGTGTGACTTTGAGCAAGCTATTTGCCTCCCTAAGCCTTAGTTTGCTTATCTACAAAATGAAGTAATTGGACTATATTACCTTTATGGTCTCTTCCAGCCTTCATTACTTCTATTTCCTCTCTGACATGAAGAATACATTCTAAGCTGCATAATCCTTTTAACACTAGAAGGACCAGAATTTATGAAAACTTTGAAGGATTGGTTGATGCAGTAAATTTGTTTTTATTCCTAAGACAAAAAATAGTAGAATGCGGTTTTAAAATGTCTAAGTAAAATTATAAATTATTTTACATCGATTGACTACATTTGATCCTTAATTACTTATTTCAGGAATTCTGCTCCTGAGATCCATGAACTTTTTAAAAAATAGCTTAACTTATTTCAATATAATTGATTTCTTTTCTGTATATTTTATGCTTTTAAAAACATTTTTCTGAGAAGTAACCCATAGACTTCACTAGAGTGCCATGGCTACTTTGTTATATGAAAAGCATTAAGAATTCTTGTACACTAGCCATCCCTTAAAAGAAAACAATAAAATGAAGAAAAAACTTTTAGAAAACTGACAAACACATTTTAAAAGACTGACATTGTACGAAATAGTCTACATGCATAGCCTCTTCTTTGCAAAAAATAAGGGAAGTGTGTGTTCTCTTTTTGGGGGCTAAGCTTAGTGATTATTTACCAGCATCAATTTTTATTATTTCATTGTTGCTATTATTTCTATTTACAGTGTTGTAGCAATTGTACGTGTTATTCATGATTCTGATGATTTAACTTTGTATCAGTTCATGCATTTTCTCATGCTTCTTAATATTCATACAACATAGAATTATTCTGTAATTTTACCATTAGTTTAGCTATTCACAAATTGAGGGGCAACAATTTTACTTCCAGTTCTTTACAATTATAAAAAGTTCTGCTCTAAATATTTTGGTGTATATCGGATCTTTCTTTTCATTTTCAGTCTTCCTGGATTTTATGCCGATTAGTGAAATTTCTGGGTCAAAAGACCTAGACATTTTAGTTACCTTTTTAGCAAAATTCCAAATTGTTTTTCAGAATGCTTTTGCTAAATCACAACTCCACTAACGATGTATTAGTTTGCCTTTATTCCTACAATTCATTCAAAACTACTATTGCTATCTTTTGTCCTTGGCCAGTTTGCTGATTGTGAAGTAAAAACCTCAGAGTTGTTCTGAAGTACACTTCTCTTAGTCATTTGGCCAACAATAATTAGTCATTCTTTCATATAGGTACTAATTGTTTGAAATTTTTCTTTGGAGAACTATTTGTTCATATTCTTTGGTCACTTATCTATTGGGGAATAGTTTTTGGTTTTATATATTTAAAACCTGGATTCAGGTCCTGTTTCTAACACATACTATGTGACTATTGGCAAATCACTTCTTAACCTCTTGGCACTTTTGACAACTCTTGGAGATCATAAACTGTAGAGAAACTAGTGATCTGTCTTATTAGGAGTTTCTTCCCCTGAGAGATCCCTGTGCTGATGAAATCATAGGCACAGGTCCTTCCCTATATTTATGTTGTATATGTATGTATGTATGTATGCGTGTGTGTACATATATTATATGTATATGTATTAGATCAACTATTTAGTTTAGTTGAGGACTTTTCTTATCCTAGTTGAATTAATTTTGTTGTACAAAATATTTCAATTTCATATAATAGGGTTTATACATTCTATCTTTTGCAATTGCCTATATTCTTTGATATGTTAAAAAGTTACCTACCGATCATGTCTGAAAAAGGTATGGGAACTTATTTTTCTAAGTTTTTTTAAGGGTATAACCTTTAATATTTAGGGTATATATCTATTTTTATTCTATTTTGATATATGGTATAAGATAGTGATATAAATCTAATTTTCTCAGAATACTTTCCAGATTTTCCAGAAATCCTAGTCAAATTGGGAGGTTTTTTCCCTGAGGTAATTTATGTTTTCAGGTTTATTGTACAATTATTTTTTTCTGATTCTTCCTTGTCTTGGAAGATCCTTAAAGTGAGTGTAGGAGGTATACCTATAGATTTTTTTCAGAAAGATAATTTAATGAAGAATCTGCCCCTTTATCACGGACAAGTCTAAGATCTGCGAAGTCCTTTGTATTATGTCATTTCCAACCTGTTTGTCATTTTGGAATGAAAATTTGAAAAGGGCAAAAGAAGAAGAGCTTACTTCATTGAAAGGGAGGGAGAGAATGATCTAAAAATATAAAAATAGTCAGATAACTCTTTATCTCCCCTCTCTTCTCTCTTTTTAATATTAGCCAGAAATAGCTAGAGGAGACCATTTGCTGCAGTTGAATTTTTTCTACTTGGTAGGTCGGGTGAAATGGTAATATTGTTTGGACTATAACTGAAAGCTAGAGGTCTGGGCATTGTTCTAAGTTTTGGTCAAGTTCACTAAATTTAGGGCTAGAGCCAGAATTGACAGTTCAGTTTAAAGTAGGAGTCTGTTTAAACTAGGGTTGTGAAACTAAGAGTCAGTTTAAACTAGGGTTGTGAAAAGGAAGAATTTTGGGTTCCTTTTTTCATCAGGAAGCTAGGGGCAATTCCAAAAGTATATGGTGGTGGTGGTGGTGGTAGTGGTGGCGGTGGTGGTAGTTGTGGTGGTGGTGGCAGTGGGTATACTTCAATTCTTTTTTTCTCCTATAGTCTGTTGAATTTTTTTTTCTTAAAATCTTATTAAAAAGTTGATGATAAAAACTTTATCTTTGCACTTGAGAACTGAGTATTGCCTCTTCTGTACATTTTTTATTAGTTTCAAGAGTTTAATATATTTTCTAGAAATTGAACAAATCTTGTGACCTTCTAACTGTCACATATAGCATTTGCACAGAGAGTTCTCATGGAGCTGGGTGTCAGAACAAGGTGGCGGAAATCTGTTCTAAAAATATGCTGATCAGTTGAGAGAATCAGGATATGCAGAGAGTGCTGACAGAAGTAGGAGGAAAGACCAAGAACTACATTTTAATTTTAAAAAGAGATGGTTAAGGGACTCTTCAACTGATACTTACTCAGTTCCTAGAACAAGGCACTGTACACAGTAGGTGCTTAATGAATTTTTGTTGAATGCACAAATATCAAGAATTATAAAATGCTATATGTAATCATTCTTAATTACCGTTCATAAATTCGTGAAAGAAAATGCAGTGTTGAGCTGCATTAAAAGATGAATTACTTCCAGGAATAGGAAAGTGGCATTCCTACTGTTCTCTGCTCTCATCAGATCTTATCCGGAGTATTGTGTTTAGTTCTAGATGACATTGACAAAATGGAGACTGGGGGTAGCTAGGTGGCACAGTGGATAGAGCACCAGGCCTGGAGTCAGATTCATCTTCCTGAGTTCAAATCTGGCTTCAGACACTTACTAGCCATGTGACCCTGGGTAAGTCATTTAACCATGTTTGCCTCAGTTTCCTCATCTGTAAAATGAGCTGGGGAAGGAAATAGCAAATTATTCCAATATCTTTGTCAAGAAAACTCCAAATGGGGTCATGAAGTCAGACATGCCTGAATGATGACTGAAAAAAAAAAGTTGAACAGTACCCAGGAGGGCAACCAGAATGGTGAAGGGATTTGAATTCATATCATTTTAGGATCAGTTGAAAGAAATGGTCATATTGAGCTCATATTTAGAAGAGAGCTGTTTCTAAGTGTCTGAAGGCCTGTCCTTTGGAGGAAGGATTAGACATGTTCTATTTGACCAAAGAGGGCAGAAACTGGAGCAATGGGTGAATTTCCCTTCCTAACAATTAGAGTTGTCGAAAAGAAAAGTGGGATAGCCTCAAGAGATGGTGATTTACATTTATTGGAGATCTTCAAACAGAGAGAGGATAACTACTTGTTCAGTATGTTATAGTTGGAACTCCTTTCACTTACAGATTGGACTAGATGGCCACTGAGGTTTCTTTCAGCTCTCAAATACCGTGACTAAGATTCTCCATCTAAGGAGAGCTTGGAAGGAAACAGACATCATCCAAACAAAAATATTTCTGAAGTTACTAAGCACCTACGAGACATTGTATCAGCTGCTGGGAATACAAGGGCACGGGGAAAACATTCCCTGTCTCCTAGGCACTTTCATATGCTGATGAGATATAACATCAAAAAATATATTTATACACAACAATTTGAAAAAAATAGAGTGTGATTACCCATGGAGACCAGGAAAGGCTTACCATAGGAGATAGTATACATGAGCTGAGCCTTGAAGGGAGCTAAGGATCCTCATAGGTAGAAGTAAGGCACAGGCACGGAAGCAGAAGGTGGTATTCAGACATCCTTAAGATGGGGAATTTAACTTGGTGATATGAAGGAACTTCCTAGTGGCAGAGATTGTTTATTTTACAAAAAGTCCTATCATAATGACTTGGTGAAATGGTGTCCCTAGCAACAACAAAACCAACCCTACATTATGTCATGTGGCAGCATTCATGATTAACATCTGCAAAAAAAGACCACCAAGAAGACAGTAGTAGCTTATGTGCCTACATTAATAACAGCAAATGAAAGAAAGGGAGGTAAAGAGAGCTGGATTTGGAGTTGGAGAACCTGAGTTTTAGTCCCAGCTCTTTCACTATCTGAGTGACCTTGACCAAATGACTTAACCTCTCTGAACCTCAATTTTCTTAATTAATTCCTACAAAAACCTTGGAAGGTAGGTTCTGTTATTATCCCCATTTTATAATTGAGGAACTAGGGCAGAGATTAAGTGACTTGCCCAGGGTCACTCAAATCTTCCTGGCTCCAGGTTCAGTACTCTATCCACCTCACCACCTGGCTGCCTCAGACTTTTGCAGCCACTTTGCCCCATTTAAAATCTATGATTCTGTTGTCTGTGTCTTCAGTTGGTCCTTAGTTAACTAGCTCCATAACCTCAATCCAGCCTAGAAAGTGGGAACTAAACTAGGATTGAGAAAAGTGGGATTGAAACTGTTTTTTTCCTCTCATGTTCAGTTATGTGACTTCTAAAATAAACGGATCCTCAAAATGAGCAGGGAAAAGAGATGGGGCTATGAAGAATGGTAAAATATAAAACAGCTATGTAGAAAGTTTAGCAATAGACCTGAGTAAATCATTCCAGGGAGCCATTCTAGAAGAAACTTAGAAGGGAACAGCAAATAGATAAACATGAAGTACAACTACATGCATTTCTAAAGTGATCTATTTTCATCATCCATGATATTTGGGCCACCACCTTTGTACTATAATACTTCAGTCTGTAGTGCATTAAAATAGATACATGGAAATGTCACTTAAGAAAATTAAGTTGAAAAGAACAGTTGGACCAGATCAAGTGTACAGAGAAGTACATACACCTTGGGATGATATAATTTAGAAAACATTGAAGAATTGAAATTAAAGATATCTGAACTAGAGAAAGATCCTGAATGAATGAGGAAACCACATATGGCATTATTACTGGAAAACATCAATTGGAAGGACCATATGCTTACTTTCTCATTTCTATAAAATCTTTATTACAGTGATTCCCACATGTATTGAAGGGAACATTCTTTAAAATGTTGAATTTGATTCCTCCCGTGCCCCCCCCAAACCTCAACAACCCCCAAAAAAGAATTGTGTATGAAACCATATTTGATACTGTTTGCTTTTTAAAAAAACATGTGTAATAAATTCAACCTATTACTCCCCAAACTGTCTTGTTATACTTTCTTATTCACTTCCTTCTGTTCTCATATGTGCACTTAAATATACATATGTACATACATACACACACGTAGATATATAAAGTGTTGCTGGTTCTTTTTTTCTTTTGCATCACCATCATTGCTTGACCTTTCCCCTAGACACACACACACACACACACACACACACACATACACACACCACACACACCTGAAAGAGGAAAAAAAACATTTTTGAGTAATACATATAGTTAATCAGAACAAATTCATACACATTAAAAAAGTATACATTTCATTCTGCAACTGGAGCCCATCCCTGCTTTGTAAGGAGGCAACATACTTCCTCTTAGGTCCTCTGGAGATGTGGTTGGTCATTGCTTTAATTAGAGAAGTTGTTTTTCTTTAAGTAAGACTTGTGGATTCTGGCCTCTATTGAGAGTACATTGAGACCAGACTCCTTACTTCATCAATCCTTCCTGGCCCTTTTGTTTCTGGAGATTTAATCAGCCACCCCAAGTTAAAACATTTATCTTCATTTTAGCATAGGAGCAATAAAATGACCCCCTCTCCACTGGTTTGTGGAATTTATAGGAAATAAAATATTAAGAATAATTGTTCAGAGACCTGGTTAAGGAAATTCCTAACATTAAGGTAGAGATTTGGCTTTTTGCCTCAATTTAAATTTATTTTTATCTGTAGTTAACTCCTGGGCTTGTTGCAGTGGAGACAAAACTCAGGTTACCAGAAACTTTAGGGTAAAGAGTAGAACAGAGTTTGTAACAGTGTTAATAAACAGGTACTACCAGATAGGGAAGTTGGGGAAAGAGTATCTTTCGCAGCTGTAACCTGAGCCTACTGCTCCATGATGCGTAGGAGGGCTGATAGACCCTCTAGATCTCTCTCTTATTGAAGGCCACTTAGCTTTCTCCTTTGATCCCCACCCCAAGTCATCCCTCTGCAATTCTTCCCTCACACCCCTCCCTCCCTCGCCCTCTTCTATAATTGTCTTTTTTATACACCTTTCCAAAGGGACTTTAAAATTGCCACTGTAGTGGGAAAGAAACTCTTCCTCTAGATGGTTCCTTCTCTTCCTGAATTGGGAAGAAAAACAACTTTCCTTAACCACTGCCATTTCCTACCAGGCAGCAGTCCGTGCATTGTTATAATGACTGTTAAATTTATGATGTTATCATGGTATAACTTGTTCTACTGGTTCTGCTCTCTTCATTTTATATCAGTTAATACTACTCAGATTTCTCAGAAATAGTCTTTCCTAATTTCTTATGGTTCAATAATACTCCTTTACAGTCATGGATCACAGTTTGTTCAGTCAACAAATGGGCAACCCCTTAATTTTCCTTTCCTTTCCTTTTCTTTTTTCTCCTCTTTTAACATCAAACTCATTTCAGTACCAGGAAGCTTATTTTGCTTGCTCAGTATCATGCTCTCTTTTTAACACCTTCCCGTCGCCATCTGTTTCCCTGTCACTTGGGTTAGTCACCCTCAACTACTCACGCTCCCTCAACCACTGTACTCCTACTCTCCCAATTTCAAATGATCTGCTAAGTCTTGTTCATTCTGTCTCCATAACATGTTTCACACAATCTCTTTCTCTCCACCAACGTTGCCTCTAACCCAGTTCAGGGCCTCATTATCTCTCATCTAGACCATTGTAGCAGCCTCCTAATTAATATCTTTGCTTTATGTCTGTTACCTCCTCCATCTAGCCACAAAAATGATTATTCTAAAGGACAGTCCTCACCATGTCACTGCTCTTCTCAAAAAAAAAATCTCCAGTGGCTTCTTATTACATCTAGGATAAAACAGAAATTTCTCTATATGTAATATTAAGACCTTCACAATCTAGCTCCAACCAAATTTGTAGACTGATTAGACATTAATGATAGCACATGCTGGTTGCCTTTTCAGGATATATGCTTTCTGGGGATGCAGATTTTTTGGTTTTTGTCTCTGTATCCCCATTATATAGTTGATTGGTACATTGGATCTTACAAAATTTCTTGATAGGCACATTCACAAATATAACTTTGTTCCTTTGCATCCTTTGAGTATCAATATCAAGAAAGTTACAAAACAAAGGAATGAATAGTTATGCAAGATTCATCCTCTGTCTTGGAGGATACTCTGTACAGAGTTCCAGTGGAAGAAGGATTGATTCACTCTAGATGCTGGTGTTCTCTGGATGCTCCTTTTTGTAGATCATGTTGTACTGATTTCATCAAGCCTTGAAATGCTAAAGGATCTTCTACATAAAATCGCCAACAAATTGAAAGAGATCAACCTAGCACTCCCCACAGGGAAACAAAACAAAACAAAAGGACAAAGAATTGCCCAGTGCTGACACACAGCTGGGTGGATGGGCAACTAAATTAGTCTGTTACTACATGGATCTTGGGCCCTGCAGATAGGCAAAAAGCTGGACTAGAATTTGCTAAGAGAAGAGTGGGCCGTTACTTGGTGCAGAGTGGATAGTGCTGGACTAGAAACAGAATGCCTGAGTTCATATCTGACCTCAGAAACTTAATGGCTATGTGTCCTCGATAAGTAACTTCAACCTCAGGTTTTCTCACCTGGAAAATGAAGCTAGTAAAAGTAGCACTTACTCTTCAGAGTTTTTGAGAGAATAAAATGAGATAATATTTGTAACGTGCTTTGCAAACCCAGGTGGTGCAATGGATAGAGTGCTGGACCTGGAGTCAGGAAGACTCATCTTCCTCAGTTCAAATCTGGCCTCAGATACTTACTTGATTTAAATCTTTTGGGAAAGTCACCTAACCATTTGCCTCAGGGTAAAAAGAGCTTGGAGAAGGAAATGGAAAACCATTCTAGTATCTCTACCAAGAAAACCCCAAATGGGATCGTGATGGATTGAATACAACTGAAAAATGACTGAATAATGTACGTGCTAGTTGTTCTTAAATGGGCTGTATATAAACGAGATAGTACCTGTAAAGTGCTTAGCCCTGTGCCTGGCACATTGTATGAGTTTAATAAATGCTTCTTCCCTTTCCTTCTCTTTTAACCTCAAGATATATATACACCTCATCTTGAGGTTAAAAGATATATATATATGTGTGTGTGTATATATATATATGTATATATATATATATATATATATGACTTTGTGATGCAACTTTTACTTTCAGTTCACAGTTTGGGGTTTACAAGGCTAGAATTTAAAGGCTGTTTTTTTCATACAAGGCAATGTCTCCATTTTGGAACTGTCCCAAAGAAGATGGTTTTCTTTGGATGAGGTCACATGGTTTGAACAGATAGGCTTTTTGTAGTCAGAGTTAACAGAACAATTTATGGTATATAGATGAATTCATTTATACTGTTCTCTTTTTTATAAAAATGAAGTTTTTCAAATTGCAAAACATACCACTTTACTAATATTACACTTTAAAGCATTTTCATTTTGAAATTAAACATCAAAAAAATCATTTCCATATACACAGTGGAACACAAAAATATCCTATGTGAAATTATAAATCTCCACTTCGTACTGCTTAGATTTTTAAAAATGTAATAGATACATGTTACTTTCAAAATTGTCCTGCTTCTCTGCGCTTCCTTCTGTCTTTCAAGACAAAAAAATTATGACTCTCTTTTTATGTCACTATTGCTAATCCCTTCTCCTTCTCCTTCTCCCCTTTAACCTCTCCCCAAAATAAAAAAAAAAAATAAAGAAAAATGGAAAAAATACCCCTGTAACAAAGAAGCATATCTGAGCAAAATTTTCTCCACATAATGGTCATTTCAAAAACAATTTATATCTTTGCATCTTGTGTCCGTCACCTTTCTGTCAGTAAGATGAGTAATATCATAGGTCCTCTGGAAACATGGTTGGTCATTAAATGGTCCAGAATTCTCAAGTTGTTCAGATTTGTCTTTCTTGGCAATATTGTTTTTTTAATGGTTCTGCCCACTTCATTCTGCATCAGTTCAAGCTATAGGGTTCTCTGTAACCATCTCTTTTCTTAAGGCAGAATAGATACATAGATTTACATATTACAATTTGTTCAGCTATTCCCTACTTGTCTAAGAGGCAATAAAAAGCCTTAGATTCTAATTCTTCTGTCCTCTCCTTCCCTTTTAAATCCCCTTTCAGGATAAGAAAATGTGCTCATGACTATACCCTGCCCCAGTACTATCCTCCCATTTAACCCCTACTCCCATCCCTATTTGTTTCCGCATTGTTTGTTGCTTTTTCACATTAAACTCTGAGTTTATGTGTGTCCAGCATCTCTTTGTCCATGAGATTCATCTGATGCCCTCTTCCACCTCCCTTCTTCAATGCTGTATACTCTTCTTCTCATATGTCCCAATTATTAAGAATAGCAAGTCCCACCTCCTTCTTCCTTCCTTCATTAGTGTATTCCTTTTAAGTTTCCTTCTCTTTTTTCTTTGTCAAGCCCTGCGAACAGAACCATTCTACCTCTTAGACCTCTGTTTTTCTTGATTGATTCCCTAAATTCTCTTTGAAGACATTAACATTCTCTAGGAACCCTTGCATCTTTCCCCCCATTAACATTACATCTTTATTCAGAGCCTTATAAATGCTCTAATAAATTTATTTTTCTGTGTTTCTTTAGACTATTGAGTTTGTATTTCAAAGTTCTCACTCAGCTCTTGTCTTTTTATCAGACTTGCTTAAAAGTCCTGTATTATGTTAATTCCCCCATATGATTATCCCCCATATGACTTTGCAGGGTTAATTATTCTTGGTTGTAAGCCTTTCTGTTTTGCCTTATGGAATATTGTTTTCCAAAATCTCCTCTCATTTATAGTGGAAGCCACCAGGTTTCATGTGATCCTGACTCTAGTGCCTTGGACCTTTAACTGATTCTCTGGGCGCTTACAGTATTTTTCTTTTTTTTATTTGGAAACTCTGAATTTTGGCTATGACATTCCTGGAAATTTTCCTTTGGAGTTCATTTCAGGATTTGATTGGTGGATTCTTTCTATCTTTTTTCATATGGTTCTAGTAGATTTAAATGTTTTTTACTTATGATTTCTTGAAATTGTGTCCAGATCTTTTTTTAAAAATCCATTTTAAGGGAATACATTTATTTTCAAATGATCTCTTCTTTACCTGTTTCCAAGTCAGTTGTTTTTGATAGAAGAAATCTTAGCATTTTTCTATTTTTCCAGTCTTTTGATTTTGTCCCAGTTCATTCTCATGGAGGATGTCTCAATTTACTTGTTTGGTCTTTCTAGTTTTCAGGTCAAATATGGGCTGGAGGAATATTGCCAAGGCTTACTAGGTGTGCCTAGAAGCAGAATGGAGATTGAATGTCTCAGTGAGGTTCTTTTCAGACCCATAATTCTATGAAAAAATCATTATGATAATGATATTTCAACCCTACTTCTTAGTATAATAATTTAATAGCATTCTCTTGTCTCCATGTATTATTTAAGGTAAAACTACAGATGTGATGGTCATAGAAATTTGATTGGTCGTTATTCTTCTGGGACATTTAATGCTAAGGGTAAAAGGTTAACTATTTTAAATTCCTTAAATTCTGGCATGATAAGGTTAAAAGAAAACTGGAGTTAGACTACAAAGACATGCATTTGCATGTGCTCTTCAAATTACTACCTGTGCAACTTTGAGCAATTTCTCTAAACTTCAATTTCCTTGTCTGGAAAATGAGGATAATAATACCTGATTTGCCTACATTAAGGGCATTCTGAGATCAAATGAAATGTACATTAAAGCATACCTTAAATAGGGAAATGTTCTACACATGTTAAATATTATTACTATAATTATGAGTAAAAAGGTTCTAACATTGGAGAGTACTCAAAATAAATTTACACTGATAACTTCTCAGAGAGCTCAGTGCATTTTATAGCATATTTCCCTGATGAATCTCATCTGAATAAATCTGTTAGAAGTGTGAAAGATATGAAATTTTAAGATGACTGTTTCAATAATATTTCTCTACTTCAGAGACTTGATTTCTCCATGATTTGATCAATATGTGTATCCTGTCCATCAGTGAAGATTTGCAACTTATCATTCCTCTTCATCTTCAGTAATCTTTGCCAACAGTCTCACATAGATCATCTATGAAGTGTCCACCCAATGTGCTGATGGCCTTCCTTTGCCTTTTATTTGTGTTGGCGGAAGGTGTGAGCAGCAGTGGAGTCCTCTACAACTATTATTTGATAAAAAAAAAATTTTTGATAAAAAAATAACTGCCACCCTTCTGATCATACATTTCCTTAAAAGATAGCCCTTATATTACTTTTTTCCATGTAGGTCATGACCCTATGGGTGTCTCTCCATAGAATTTGGGTTATCTACAACCATAATCCCTATGAATCTGTGGTCTTCTAAGATTCCTATTAACAGAGCAATGCCAGAATATTTGTGGTATAAAGATGGGTCTTTGCATTAGAGTTTAGCTCAGATCACTAAAATCATGATGCAGTTTCCCAAATGCATTTCACCTTGTTCATTATCCAATCCAATTTTAGATCCAACTCATTGTACATCTGTAGTGCATATATTGGATATATATAATAATTCAACTTGTCATACATCTAAGAGCATTCCATGAAGGAGACAATAAGCAGTTTTTACTCATGTGATTTTTCCTATACGCATCATTGGACAGATCTCTTTCAGGAAGTCCCGTAAATGTGCTGAGTCTTAGTGAATTAACACAATATCACATAGTAGCCAATAAAAATCGTTAAACATTTATAAAGTACTTACTATGTGCCAGGCACTGTTCTAAGTGCAGGGGTTACAAAAAGAGGCAAAAGATAATCCCTGCCTGAAGGGATATACAAGCTAATTTATAAAATTCTCATTAATAAACTCTTATTATCCAACTAAATCTTCTGTTGATTTTACCATACACTTTTATAAAGTCTCCCATAACATTAAAGTTCATATAAAATTTTTATTTCACATTGTAAATCAGAGTAGACAATTCATAGATCATTCATGAATTCACTTGATAAGCTCTTATTTATCACCTACTATATATGCCAGGCACTGGGAATACAAAGACAAAATGATAGGTGGTTCCTGATAGGACGTGGTCTTATAGGATATGGTCTTTGTATGATTTCTGGGCAATCAGGAGAAAGGAGTGATAAGCAATACATTTCTAGTGATAATGGTGTCATCACAATCTGTAAGGTAGGCAATTGATCTGTGACAGGAAGGTAGCAGCTATTATCAAAAACTGTGACAAAAATGTCAGTCCTCTCTCTGAAACTGCCTGTAACCAGTTTACAAAAGCAGAGCAATTCCAGGTTTCTAGGCTTGCATTTCCTAGACAGGTCCTTGTACTGCAGAGCTGATTAGGCTGTTGACAGCAGAAAGCAGGAAAGCTAGCTGAGACAGCTTTGCAACAGAACAGCACAGCTCTGGGGAGTGTGATTACATGGGTGTCTTTTTCAATGCTTCTGCATTTGGGTTCTGTTGTTTTACATATGTCCTTGAAGAGACACTCGTGCAGTAAAAAATCTATATTACAAACTGATGGAGGTCTTGAGGTACGTTATAGACTAGAAGTTTGGCCAGCAGCAACTGCATCCTTGACAACATACCCTTTCTGAGCTATTCTCAAGTCTCTCAGGACATCCCTCTACCAGAGGTCCTATGACCATTTCAGCTGGGTTAAGCATAGAATTCACTTTTGATTTTTCCTAGTAGGTGTCAGAGAAGAGAATAACAAATAGGTAGGTGCACCAGGAGAGTTTGTATTCATTTTGTAATGGATTTTGCTAGATTTGGGGTCAGGAGTGGCTAGGGTCAAACAGTACTCCAAATGCCTATTAGCTTTCTCATCTTGGATAAGCCATTTAAGCTCTCTAGATTTAAGTTTTCAATGTGTTAATGAGCATAATAATGCATGTAGTTTCTACGTTGTGGGCTTTGGGGGAATATAATTAGATAATATATGTAAAAGCATTTTATAAACTTTAAAACACTGTTGTATGTGTCAATTGTTATTTTGTGTTATTTCTTCTTAGAGCTGTCATACTTAGATACTGTCATACAATACATTTCTTCTACTTTATATTATTCTCATTCATATTTGTCTTATGTTGTGGTGTTTTATCTAGTATAACTTAAAGTTCAAAGACTGAGGAGAGGCTAATGATGTACTTAGGCCAGGGACAGACTTATTGATACCTGTGTCTGACCAAGAAGTGGCCTAGAAATCCTTGTTTGGAATGGTGGATGGAATATTAGTTTGTCTGCCTCCTTTTTTCGAGTAGCAGCTGGTGCCTGAATCACCAGTGCCCGGATGTGGTTGCTTAGCAGTATCTGATTCCTATGTCCTGCTGTTCAGCAATAGCATTGATTCATCCCTGGATCTGTCTGACCATCCAGAAAGTGAGGGAAAGGACCCAATCTTTTCTCATTGGCCTAAGGATTATTGTAAATATTAGTTATTGATGGAAAATGAGGCAGTCATGGGGCATATGCAGGCTGATACGAGATCCTCTTTAAAACTGACCTATCCTACTGAGAGAAATGGCATATGCATAAAGGCATCCTCTGAGCTACACAAAGTCAAGTGGGTAAAACTAAGTAATTAAGTAACGAATAAATGAAATACATTTGCATTTCACATCAGGGAGCTGGGCTCAGGAACAATGATTTCATCAATTAAGAATCTAATCAAGGTAGAAACCCTTAATTGGAAAAAGAGAGAGAGAGAGAGAGAGAGAGAGAGAGAGAGAGAGAGAGAGAGAGAGAGAGAGAGAGCGCTTTGGGAATAGGAAGCTAAACAAACACATGAATCAGTCAATAGTTCTTTCCTTACTTTGAGTTTAGACATTAACCTTTAGCTGGGACATACACAGTCCTTCACTTTTCTGTTAACTGTTGGAATTAATATGGAATTAATACAGTTAGTAAAGAAGTGTATTCCACATCTGCCCCTATTACCTGACTGTATTTTCCTCTTTTTCTCTCAATGTTTAATGGTTGAACTTATATTCTTAGAACTGGAATAATCACTAGCATCTGTATAGTGCTTTAAGATTTGTAAAGCACTCTAAAAATATTCTTGTTTTATCCTCAAAACTCTAGGAGGTAAGTACTAGCATTATTCCATTTTGCATATGAGGAAACTGAGGCAAATAGGGGTTATTTGACCAAGGTCACCCATCCATGAAGTGTCTAGTGCTGAGTTTTATCTCAGGTCTTCATGACTGGAGTCTAGCATTCTGTCTAAAGTACCAGCTAGCTGCCAGAGACCTTAAAGGCCATTTTGTCCAACCCCTCCTTTACAGATAAAGAAAAAGATCTAGAGAGGTTAAGTGACCACCCCAAGCAAAACTATGAGGTAGGTAGTTTATCTTTGGTTTCCTTTACCTCTTCTTCTTTTTTATACTTTATACCTCCAAAAACCCAATAAAATACCCCAAAAAACCCAACCTCAATAAAATACATCTTGTACCTCTTTAAGTGCCCTTTTTTCTGCTGAGGAATGTCAAAATAAATTCATGCTAATGTGATAATGAGTACTAACATGTAACATATGTTATCTTTCCCCGGTAACATCTACATTGTAATCAGTCTTTTCTAGAAATGATGCCTTAATGAATAGCAATTCCCTCAGTAGTAGGAATTTCAGACACCTTAGAAAGTCAATGGTGGATGTTTTCTGAGACAAAGTTAAGTAACTAGTGATTTGTGCTCCCACCAAACCAATCCTGCCTTCTTCAAACCCCCTTAGAAAGTGTCTCTTACTAACAATAACAATTCCAAACCATTGTGCCTGGTTCCAGCTATTTTCCATTCCCCTCTCTGATATCTATTATCTCTGTTCTCCCACCCACTATGCCCTCAATGCCCTGAAAAATCATTCCATATTTGCAAATGACATATATGTGGTGAAAATTGTATGTCTAATTAGATATTTTAAAGACAACTTGATTTGTAACCAGTACATATCAGTGAGAAAACTCTACAGATGAACCTGATACTTTGATTTCCTTCAACATTAAGTCCTTTCTAGACACTAAGCACTCTAGTAGGTGCTGACAAAGAAATAAAGATTTTAAAAAAGGATCTCTGTTCTCTAGGAGCTTAAAATTTAATTGGGCAGTGTGTCATCAACCAGTTTGTTTCAGGGTTCAGCAAAAAGAAAGCATTTAGATACTCAACCCAGAAGTCAGGTATTTAATACCTGAAAAGTATTATATACTTCAGGTATAATATCTGAAAACACAGAAACGGACGCATGGGTTGAAGTGACATCAGATTCTTTGTCACTCACGAACTCAGAACTTCTACTCTGGATTTGTCCAGTGTGAAAGTTAGGGAAAAGTATGTGTTAATGAGGCAGCCACTATGTTTGCTGCGGAATAGATACGACTATCAGCTTGTTGTGGTGACAGTTGGTCAGTTTAGAAGGTGCCCTCCTCCCCCATATGAATATAGTAACTGACATGTGCAACAACTTCTAAACTAATCGATAGCTTTTACCATGATTAAATGATGATAGCTGAATTAGCTAGATGACAGCATGAGGGAAATGTCATGCAGGCACCATCTGTTGCTAGACATCAGATGAAAAGAAACATTACTCTAAACAAAAATTCATTGGTAATTTCTCTCTTTCTTAAAATTAAATGTTCTATTTTCAGTTTAAATTCTTTTCCTCCGTCCACCCTCTCTCCCACCCATTGAGAAGGCAGGAAATATCTCATTGTCAATTTCACAAACAGGCATAGGTATGAATAAGTTGGTCTTTGGCATAAATATGTAAATTGGCTCTCCTGAGATAGTTATTTTATATAGATCATTATGCCCTCCATGGTTAAATAAAAGCATATAATATGATTTTGTTAATTTTTCTTCCATTATTGTGAATGCTGTTAATGTCTATCTATGATGCCTATAGATTGACTGATAGCAGTAGCAGGAGCAGCAATTATAGCATTGTAGTATCCCAACCCATAGACTTATATAAAATTTATCATTGTCTCTAAATAAAAAATTTAGATATTGAATAACTACTTGAATGGAAAAAGCAAATGGATATGGTAACAATTCCAATTTGTAGCCATTTTTCTCCCTATAGATCAAGACAGGCTTTTATGTTGCCTATTTAATATACTAATGTGAAAAAATAAAAAAAAATAAAAATTTTATCTATAGGTATAATAGACCATTGCTAAAACAGACTATTCTAGGTTTTCAAAAAAATATTTTTTGTGCATTAAAAATTATTTTCTACTTATTCTCTCTTACTTTGGTTATCTAATTTGAATAACATGCCTTTCCAAATTGGTTTTGCTGATTCAAGTTGAGTTCTTGCCCTGAATGTATGCCCTAAAATTCCATTTTATGGATTTTTTATTTAACTAGAGATTTAATCATTAAAAATTCATAGTATTGATAAATAATATAGCAAACAATTACCTTTCAAAGCAAAAATGGCCAGAAGATTTGATATCTGTACATTCCATTCCAACTCTCCAAGTTTATTATGTTTAACTAAAATACTGTTTAGGGCTTATTCCGTTCCTCATTTGTAAAATGGGAGTTTGAACTAAATGATATTTAAGATCCTTTCCAATTCTTTCATTCTATGTTTATGACTTTGATAATTGAAAGGCTGTTTCTCTCTCTCTCTTATCTCTGTATCTTTCTATGTGTGTGTGTCTCTCTGTGTATATATTATTTATATATATACATATATCTAGATATACATATCTGTATGTCTATCATTTTATGATAAGTAAACAAACTATCCCATTTTTATCACTTACCCAGGAAATCAGAATGCAGAATTTTATTAATCAGAATGAGTGGAATATTTTATATACATGATTTACATATACAGTGAATAAGATTGGTTTTGGAAACCCAGGTCTATATATAAATGTTTATCATTTGATATAATGAAAACTGTTCCTTGATTTTTTTTTAAGTACTTGACAGTTGTAATCAAGTTTTATCCAACAACTTGGCCCTGCCAATTTCTTATTGTAATGTTAGAAGAGAACATTGCCAAATTTCATTGCGGGCAGGCAGTTGTGTTGATGTTTGTAGTGGTAAGGAGTTAAGGATCTTTTAAGCCGTAGAAATTAATTATATTAATAAAAAAATTCAAAGTAGTATTTTTACTTTCATCAACTTAACAACAGTATGCTCCAGTGGTCAGATGGGTGGCATGGTAGATAGAGCATTAGACCTGCATGAGGAGTACCTGAGTTCAAGTCCGACCTAGACAATTGATGCTTATAAGCTGAGTAACCTGGGCAAGTCACTTAACTCCGATTGCCTTACCAAAAACAACAGCATGTTCCAGACCTGTAATTTCATAGGAATAGAAAGTTCCCTAGTAAGAAAACTGTATGAATGAGTGAACAGCAAGAACAAAACATGTATTAAGTCCTTATTACATACAGAATATAGTACTAAGAATTGGGGATACAAATGAAAATAGGATTATGCATAGTATGGTTTTACATACATTTACATATCAGTGTCAGATGGTAGCCTTTTCTAGTACAGGGTGGAGAGAGAGGAAAGGATCAGCTCTGAACTGAAAATATAAAAAAATAAAATAAAATTTTGAAGTCCTATGATCCTAAGTTCCTTGAATAAAGCAATGCCATAATAGACACTCAAAAAAAAAAAAAAAAGACATGGGTGACACAGTAGATAGAGCAAATTTCATGGACTTATTTCTTCATAACATATTATCTGTTACTGCTCTATGTGTGGACCAGGAAACTATTTAGGATTATTTTCCAATATTTGCTGCAGTATTAACAAGATAAACAAACTCAACTTTACTCGTTCTACTGCTTTCTGACTTTGAGTGATAGCATCACCAGATCAGGGAAGTCATCTAGTCCATCCTGCACTTGAGGAGGAATATCCTTTCCATTATTCCTAACAAATAGTCATCTAGCCTCCCTTGGAAGATGGTCAGTCCTAGAGAACTCAGTGCTTCAGAATGAGATAGTTTATTCTACTTGTGGCCATCTCTATTTGTTAGGCAAATCCATCAAAGCTATCTCATAAAAGCCCTACTACATCATTAGTATTTTTAATGGGCTAATTGTTTTATTTACTTCATTTATTATAGCCCAGAATTTCCTTGCATAAAGTAGATCCTTAATACATGTTTGAGAGATTGATTTTTTGCAAAAAGTTTTCCTTACTAATAGCTATATTTCAGAATGTGCTACCACTTCAATTTGCTTTTAAGAATCCTAAAGGTTTTGCCATATTTGGGGCAAAACTGAAGGCACTTTCCTCATCTGGGTCCTAACACATCCTTATGTTTAAGATGTTCATTTTATGAGGTAACAGATTTCATCTGTATTATAATTCCAGTACTGCATAACATATCTTTTTAAAAGCACATGTGATTGAATAACGCAAATATCCACCAAGAGTCATCAGTTTCATTTTACTAGAAGGCCTAGAAACTACTATATATTAAAAAGAAATGGGATATGTGGCTTTTGTGATACAAATTTTTAATATAATGAATAGGTTCTGGTGATTTGGAAATAGATTATGTAAGATTTTGAGTTATACAGAATTACTTAATCAGTTCAAAATTAATAAAATCACATGAGGATTTATTTTAAACAGAGAAGACCACAGTAAGTTTTTTAGCATTTAAAAATTTAATTTCTTAATAGAAATCTAAATGAATGACTTTAAAAATCAGCATGCCTAGGTTGTGATTGGATCTACTGGCATCTTATTTTTCACTGTGGATATTTTGCCACTGTGATCTTGAATTAACCTTTGCTTCTTTGAAGAATAATTTTATTTTTGCAATCAGCTTCTTAATCTATTTGGTACTTATGATATGCTTTATGCATGCTTAAAATATGTCTTGAATTTAAACAGATTTAAATGTCACTGTACCAAAAGCTTATTTTCTCCAAATTATCGGACTTACATTGCACAGAGGCTGAACTATAGAAAGTGGATGGAAGTAATATTAGATAAGCCTGGGAATGTAGCATGGTGCCAGATTATGAAGCATCTTGAATGACAAACAAACTAGTTTGGACTTGACTCAGTAAGCAGCAGGAAGCCACTGGAGATTTTTGGGCGGAGGAAAGACAGACCTTAACACTTGAAAAAGGAAGCTTAGTCTTCATAGTAGGATGAGAGTAGATTGGAGAGGGGAGGCAATGGCTGTTGAAAGACCAGTTGGGCCATTATGGCAATATTCAAAGTGGGTAGTAATGTGGGCTTCTACTAAGGTGGTTGAAATGAGATTTGAAAGGTAAGAGAATGGGAGGAATGAAATCTCCATTTCCAAGGTTGTAAACATGGGAGAAAGTAGGAGAATATTGATGTTGCTGACAGAAATATTGGAGTCAGAAGATCAGATTTAGGGGAAAACACAATACAGTATATTTTGAACATATCAAATTTCTGATGCCAGTAGGAAATTGTGAGCATTTGGAAATGCAAGTAGGCACAGCGAGGACAAGGACAAAAATACAGTTTTAGGAAAAATCTCCATAAAGATAGTAGTTGACAACATGGAGGTGAATGAGATTACAGAGGGAGAGAGTATGATAGAGATGAGAATACGATAGAGAGTATAGATAGACAAGAAAGACCTAGGTTGAAATCCTGGTAAATGTATTCTTTACATAGTCTAGAAAATAAGAACCAAATGGAGAGACCAGAGTGGTCAGCAAACTAAGAAGAAACTCATATGAACATGGTGTCTCTAAAATCAATGGTTAGAGAGTAACCAGAAGGACAAGGTGGTATGCTATTAAAATGCATGAATGAATAAAACATTTAATGAGTGCTTACTTATTGTGAAAACATTGTGCTAAGCACTAGGAAGCAAATAGAAAAGCAAGACAGAGCCTCTTCTTGAAAAGTTCACATTCTAGTTGGGGAGACAACATATATGGAAGATTTCAACTGCAAGTCAGATGAATTGATCCTATGACTATGAGGGTTACAGCAGCAAAGCAGATAGTAATGCCCCATCTTTTTTGTCATTTCCACTGACAAAATGATACCACTTTCTGCTCTTGTACCAACTGGAGTGCCAAGAAATTTGGTGGCAAGAAGTTTCTTTGCTGGGTCTTCAGTAGTGGCTGTCACACCTGAAGGAGTACTTGCTGTATCTCTGCAAAGGTTGCTTCATGGGATTATGGAAGCTGGAAGCATTGCTATTCTGAAGATGCTTGGGTTCAGGGTCCTTCCCTATCAGGTCTTAAGGGGAGATGAAGATAAAGGTGGTGATGGTGTTTTAACTTACTTCAGGGGGAGACTCCTAGCTCTCCCTCAGGGTACCTTGCTGCTTCAGTTAGGCTGGCTTGCTTGTCCCATTTGTGGCAGTTGGTTGGTAACAGATAAGAATGACTGACTCCCATAGTGAACTACATGAGATATTACCCAGATGATGACTATGAGGTTTAGTATGGAAACAGGACCAGTGGTCTGAGAGATGCTGACACTCCCAAGGCTGCTGTGCCTATTACACTATTCAATCAATCAATCAGTATTTATTAAGCACCTACTATATGCCATACATTGTGTGCTGGGGATACAAAATGAGACAAAAGAGTCCCTGTTTCAAGGAGTTTACAATCTAATGGAGAAGACAATATGCAAACAAATATATACAAGGCTAGCAATATATAAGACAAATATGAAATAATTAAGAGAGGGAAGGCAATACAATTAAGAAGTCTGGAGAAGGCTTTCCATAAAAGGTAGAATTTTTATTGGGATTTAAAATTGGTAGTAGTTGATCAGCATTTATTGGTAATGAGGAAGGCGGGTCTCCTACCCATGATGTTTTCTCACCTCAATGATGGTTGTAGGGGCTGAGCTTGAAAGCAGTCTGGTAGTTTGTGGGACACTGCTACTCAAAAGACTCTTGGGTTCAAGGTCACAAACGATGTTTCTATAAATATTTTTTTTTTTTGTGGCAGCAAAAAAAAAATGAAAATGGACTAGGTACATAGCAATTGTAGAAATGCTGAATGAATTATGGGATAATGTTTACCTGTAACTAGACTCAATTCAACACAAGTTTTTCTTTGTTTTTTGATTTTGGCATCTATGTGCCAAGATTGTACTAGGTGCTGCCAAAAAAACAAAAAATAATTTTTCATATTTTGTATAAGCAGTGATTTATATGAAGTATTCAGAGAAACATGCAAAGGTTTGTATGAATTGATACAATAAGCAAAAGCAGAAAAATGATATAAAATGACTATAATAACCAATCTCACTAAAATGAAGCCAAACTCTGTGTCATAATTCTCAATCTTAGCCCCAAGGAGAAATGAAGAAATGTACCCCTGTGCTTTCCTGGGTGAAGTGAAGTACTTTAAATATGGAATGTAGCATCCACTGACAGATAAGGTTATTATGTTCATTTTGTTTAACTGTTTTTCTGTAAAGGAAAGAAAGGATTGGTCACTGAGTAGTTATGGAAGGCAAGTGGTATAATCAGAAATGAGT
The DNA here is from genome assembly GCA_023548195.1 of Bettongia penicillata ogilbyi. Lineage (NCBI taxonomy): Eukaryota > Metazoa > Chordata > Mammalia > Diprotodontia > Potoroidae > Bettongia > Bettongia penicillata. The sequence continues at coordinate 1,162,537 of JAJHZJ010000702.1, forward strand.
GTGATATACAAACAAAAGATAGGAATCAAAGCCATTCTAAAAGCCTGAAGAGAGATGATATGAACCAGTTCTTAGAACCTCTCTCTATGACCAGTTCTCAACTTTTGGAGGGATCATCACAATGGGAAAGAACTATAACAGATACCATGTATCTCAGATATTTATATGTCAAAGTATTTGAAGCATTTTCAACTTTGAGCAGTGAGAGACAGTCTACTCCTATTAGAGCATTATCTCCTCAGCTTCCTCCAAAAAGGAATCAAACCTGTCAAACTTTATTTTCATAAATCTCTTAATTTTGTTAGAGGGAGGTAGCAAGGGACCATGGATAAAGAAGGAAGGAAGTCAGAGTCAAGTAGCTCTGCTACTTACTTAGGCCTTGTGACATTGGACAAGTTCCTTGATGTCTCTAGGTCTATTTCTCATTTTTAAAATGAGGATATTTAGGCTAGATGACCTCTGACATCCCTTCTGAATCTGTGGTCTCATGCAAATCTGGTCCAAGGCCTGTATGTATCTTCTCTCTCACTCTGTCCAGAGTGTGATAACCTGTAGTTAGAGAGTATGTATCACTCTGTCCAGTGTGATAACCTGTAATAACTGCTTAGTCTACAGGGATATTAGCAAAACTCTTTCATGAGATCTGGAATCAGGGTAGTGAGGGTCCATTTGATCCTAACAAACTTAGGGTATCCCTGAAATCACTCATTTTTGCTGCTGTTCAGTTGTGTCTAATTCTTTGTGATCCTATGTTGGATTTTCTTAGCAAAGAGCTGTAATGGTTTGCCATTTCCTTCTCCAGCTCATTTTATACATGACAAAATGGGGCAAACAGGGTTAAGTGACTTGCCCAGGGTCACACAGCTAGTCTGAGGCCAGATTTGAACTTAGGAAAATATATTCCTGCCTTCAGATCCAGTACCCTATCCATTGCTCCATCGATCTGCCAATCCCACTTAATAATTCTGAGCCATTCTTTTTATTTAGGCTTTGGGATGAGTTGTTTTAACCCAAGTTAATCCCAAGGTTTAGGAATTTCCCAAAAGCCATATGCCCAAGTTGTAGTTGTTTGGAAAGGAAGGGTAAAAATATATAAGGGGCTTCAGGGTCCTGGCATCCATGTTGCTGTTTTAGTAGGAAATCCTCAGTGGGTCAATATGACCACTACCTGTGTTATGTTTATAGGGGCTAATCAATGTATGTTATAAAAATGCATATCATAAATTCTTTGGTGTCAATATGAGTGCTGATGATAATGTTTATATCAGCTATTATGAGTAATGCCAAATGGAAACCCTTGGAGTTGCCTGAGTTACTCAGTATATTTAATATTGAACAATATTGGGTCCTAAGAGACATGAAAAAATCTCCTTCATAGTGGTGAAGGAGGCTGGGGTACTTCACTATGCAAATTCTCCTTATATTAACCCCATGTCATTGGTGAAGAAATAGATGGTACTTGCAATTACATTGGATTATAGAAAACTGAATCGTTTCTATTGAATGATTATTCTATTCTATAGATATTCTATAGAATATCTATAGATATTCTATATCTATTCTAGTCATTGAGGTCATTTTTCACCTACCTACTAAGAACTGGCTCTTGAGGAATGCTGTTTTGCTTGGTTCACTTGTGTATCTGCCCATTCAGAGGAGTAGTGGCTATTAATCTAGTAGTAGGGTATGTCTTGAGCCTAAGGGATGAAAATCCTGGTGTGCCCTCTAATGTGCCAAATATGAGCCATATACTTGATATATGAGAGCCCTTAGGGATGGGGCAGATAATATTTAAACTATACTGATTCCTAGATAGAAGGCATGGGTTTGACTGAATGGGCTGTAACATGAAGAAAAAAGAATTGGGTCAGAACCAATGCAGGGAATTATGCCAGGGAATTATATAAATTTGTGAGACATTTTAATATTTATCGGAATCACATATCCTATGCTGAGCAGAGTAGTTAGATTGACACCTTTATGACATTTTTATGCCATAGACTGGTGATTGAGTCTCTCATTAGTCTGGATATGGGGACCATGATGCCATATTTCAGTGGGTGTGGGACCATATTTATTCCTTAATTAAGGACAAGATAACTACTTCTCTTTGGCAATGCTCCCGTTGCCAATTGAAGCATTCATCTTTGAAAAATTAGTATGACGTGATGCTTGAGGCTCTCAACCTGCTGTTGATAGGCATATTATTTATACTATCCTCTTCCTCTATCTCAGGACAAAAAATCTGTCTTTCATACAGCTGACACTTATTCAGGAAGTGACATTGCAGTACCAGTTAATTCCACTACCATAGCAGCCATCAGAGCTCTTATAGGATATATTCTTATTCTTTATGGGTCACTTGGTACCTTTACTTCTGATCAGGGCACCCATTTTAATACTCAGCAGGTCTTACATTAGACCCACTACGTCACATTCACTGGATCTTCCTTCTTATTGTTCTCAGGTAGCTGGAAGTGCTGAAACTGGAATGGGCTTATGAAACTGCATTATATTCTTGATTATTGGGATTGATTTTCATACCTCCCAAAAACTTTAGCTGAGTTAAATTAATATTATCATAGGAAGGGGGAAAGGTTTTCCATTCCAATAGTTTCTTGGATTCATCCTCCAGGAAGACTTATCTGACAATGATCTGGAAGAATTTTAGATATATGTAGTCCTGGTGGACTCTTTCCAGACCTTCTTTATCCCATTCCATTTCTCCATCATCTTCATGAATTCATCTCGACCTCAAGGTTTTTCATTCCTTTATAAGCTTCTATACAAGCTCAAGAAATGATTCAGGTCCCCTTCCTTGGCAGGTCTCATTTCCTTGGAATGGTACAGACAACTTCTTACTAGAAACAATTTAGGGGAAAAAGACAAAATTATCGGGAAGTATTTTTGCTTTCCAATGATATGAAGGAGTTGAAATTATTTTTTCATAGTCATACTGTCTAGTAAAAAGGATCCTCAAATAAAAAAATTTGAAAAAGAAAAGACATTGTTTTGTTGACAATACTTGGATAAAGATGAGGGGGTTATTCATCCATCCGCTACAGAAGAAGGAGAAATCTTTTCAGTAGAGGGTTTTAAAGAGTCAAAAATCTGGTATTTTTCCCCTCACAGAGCTTCCAGGGAGGGAGAAGTTTTGGATGGTAATCTCAAGAACTGAGTAGTTGGAGGTAAACAGTGAGTAAGATTTATCAGTGCATATTATGGGAGAGATTGCAATGTCGAAATGTATGACTTCTTATTTACTTCTCTACGGAGACCATGACCCATGACGGAAACTGATAATTGCTGGAAAGAAGTTGCTCCTGGTGTTTCACGGATGTTCTTGCTGCTCTCTTCATTATTGCTTTTTTACATTGGGAGACCTAATGTGAATTGCCCCTAGCATTACCTCTACTACATATATTATACTTTTTATAGATTTTTATCTCATTTGAAGATTTTATCTTTTTATTATTTGTGTTAAGCTCCTCTAGGCTTCTTCAAGAAATCAGAGTTAGTTTAAGGTTTCTTTTAAGTGGTAGAAGTTCTCCTGGAGGATTTTTGGGACTTGTCACTAAGGTAGTAGGAACAGCAATTATTTTACATGGGTTGGAACAGTTTTGTTTTTTTTTTTTTAAGAAGGATATCCTTGGATTTCGTTGGCCTAAAAGACTGGTAGTATAACATCTTCTTAGCCCACAGGGAATTGGTGCTCTTAAGATTTGGCAGACTTCTAGTTTCCCCGTGGCTTATTTTTCTGACCCAGCATTTTTTCCCTGGAAAATATGGAGTCAAACAGAGCATGATCTGGTTTTAGTGATTGTATCATTTTAGTTCTTTATAAGCAAAGCGATTTTATTGCATTTTATGTGACAAAACATTCACAAATATTGAAAAATCTAAGGCCAGAGGTGTCAAGATTTCCAGAGTGGTGACTAATGAATAAATGACTAGTAGACAATGGGGTCAAGACTAGATGTGGGAATTGATGTATAAAGCCTAAGCAGAAGAATGGTGCCAAGGAACCAAAGGTAATGAATAAAGGATTTTTATCTTGGATAGTTTCATGAGATGATAACCCCTGTTATAACAATGTGGCTAAAACAGGTGAGATGGAGATTGTTAGAACTAAAGTAATCCAGGGAGGAATTAAATTGGAAAATATATACTAAGTGCTTAATATGTATAGAACACCACTGAGAAAGTTAATGTTAGAAGAGCAGATAGTACTAACATTGTTGTCGATAACGAGGATGGCAAGATTTGGAGTGGTAAAGAAGATCATGATCTAAGTTTTTTAAAACCTACCAATACGTAGATTTCCAACCTCTTTTCCTGGACTAGTCTACTAAAATACAGGGCAATTGCAGACTGTTACAGATGAAAGGGCCTATGAAAATAAGGAGGATGGGTAAAAATGGGGGATTAATCATGATTTTGGTTCCACTAATCTTATAAACATTGATCAAAACTAAATAACATAATGGAGAATAAACCTATAGGTGTTAGCTCTGGAAATACCGGCATTTTAGGATTATAGATGAAATATATAAGCCAGGACCAGGACAACTGGAGCTACATAGAATAGGAGGTAGGTAAGGAACAGAATGTATATAGGACCTATAAAACAGTGGTCAACACATTCATTCAATAACTGTTTATTAAGTACCTACTATATGCAAGGTACTGTGCTAGGGTCTAGGAGAGTTACAAAAACAATTAGGATATGTTCATTTCCTGAACCAAGTATAATAAAGTACAGTATAGTAAAGTACAATATAGACTGTAACCAGTCTAACCTTTCTGAATAGAAGACATAAATTAGTAATGAAGATGAGGATAAGGTTCTGGACAAGCAATGGGTCAGGGCACAGGTGTAGAGATAACAAACCATATGGTATCATGGATACTCTGCTGGACTTGAAACTGAGAGGCATTGATGATTCAAATCCCACTTCAGATACTCTAGCAATATAAACATGGTCAAATCTCTCCAGCTCTCTAAGCCTCAAGTTCCTCATCCATAATATGTGTACAATAACTGACACACTGCACCCCTAACATAACCAGGAAAAAAGATCACAACACCTGAGCAGCTTTCCCTGTTCAGGTTTGAGGTTGTTAATATCGCTTTAATACAATCAGACTCCAGTCCCAGCATGCATACCTAGCTGACGGCAAACTGTGTTCTTGCTTCATGCCCCCTTAAGCAAGGATTAAGAGTGATTGACAGAGTTGGAGGTAGATGACATGTCTTGGAAGGGGGGAAAGGTTGTGACATCATGATCAAAAAGGAAGACAATGCCATCCATGTCAGAGTCAGGTCAGAGAGTCCGCCGGAGCTGGTCAGGAGTCAGGGAATGAAGGTTGGACAAGTGATTAAGATGGGAAGGAGGTGATCATATCTTTTTATTTAGGAGAGAACATCACAAAATATTAGGGAAGGATAGTAATAACTCCTCAGTGACCAGATTCTGTTGTGGGAACAGCACACCGAGCTAATCACAGGTCGTTCAGGCATAATTGGCGTTGACTTAGCTTTCAGCAAAGCATTTGACAGAGTCTCCCGTATTATTATGGTTGACAGGATGGGAAGATAGGCTTAGAGATAGTCCAAGTTTGGTGGCTTCAGATCTGATTGAATACGTAAACCCAAAAGGCAGTCTTTAATGGTTCCATGTCAAATTGAAATGATATTTCTAATGGAGTGCTCCAGACATCAGGAACTATTGCTTGGCCTTTGCTATTTAACACTTTTATCAATGACTTCAGTAAAGGCAAAGATGACATGCATGCTTATCAAACTTTCAGAAAGCATAAAACTGGCAGGGTTAGCACAAATATTTTGGATGATGTATTTTGGGAATATAATTTCCCCTGAAAGACATTAACAGTCCAGGAGTAGTTGATATACACCATCATTTTCACTATTGCTTCCCTAGTCCTTGATCCATTTAACCACCCTTTTCTCAACCTTACTGCTGTTAACTACCACTTCTCCATTTCCTCAGCTGTAAAATTGGGCTAATAAAAGCAACTACATATAGAGGGTAATTAATATATGTGACACTCCTTGAAAACCTTAAAGTGATAAACGATTGTGTTATTAATTCCTTAGTACTTGAGACATTGACTCAGGAAAGAAACTTGAATTATAGTGGAAAGAGAGCTGGATTTGAAATCTGAGGGATTTGGGTCCGAATCCCAGCTCTGTCAATTTTTATCTATGTGACCTTGGACCTCAGTTTCTTCATCTGTTAGACTAGATGACCTCTAAAATGTCTTCTAGTTTTGAATCTATAATCCTAAATGAATCTGAGTCAGTAATTTTTTTTTAGTAATAATAAAACATGTGTTAATTGCCTACTTTATACTAGGAACTGTGCTAATTTGGGGAGACAGAAAGACAAGAAAAAAACAAACCAGAAAAGGTATATTGAAGCCAGCTGTGGAGTTTGCCAAACTGAGGAGTTTGCATTTTATCCTAGTGACAATAAGAAACCCCCTAAGACTTTTAAGTTGATTAGTGCAGTGTTAAATCTGTACTTTAGGAATATTATTTTTGGCAGTGTAATGCCAATGTCATACCCACAGCAACTGCTATAAATATGCATGTGTATTTCCAGGGTAAATTCACAAAATATAAATAACTCTCTTCCTCAAAGATGAAACCAAGATGTTTATTCAGATACCAGGAAGCCAAATTCACCAGAGTAACAAAGAAGTTCATACACATCACCAATCCAAGGAGCACCAACATCCCCAAAACTTCTCTCATCAGGCCTCCCCACAAACAAACTCCTGTAGGCAAAATTCCTCCCTCTCTCACTCAAGCTAGCTGCTGTGCCTCAGCTCTACCTTGCTCTCTTTCAGCCTTCTCCTCTCACTTCCTGCTGCACATTTTGGCAAGCTCTTCCCACCAGCCATGTGACTGAGGCTCCACAGGACTCAAGCTGTGGGTTGGGTCAAAGCTCAAAGTAGGTTGGGCCTATTGAGGGGCAGGGAAGGTCTTCAAATTCCCTTAACATTACAGGCAGCTATGTTGAGGACAGACTGGAAAGGGAAAAAGAAGCAATAGGTCTTCCACTGAAGAGTTGTTGAGGGCCTGAATTAAGGTTATAGACATTTGAGTGGATAGTGGTAGATAGATGCAAGAGGTGTTGTGGCTGGTAACACTCATGGCTGTTGTAGAAACAGATGTTTCCTAGACAATACTAGTCAACTCAAATATATCAAATAGAATACACCATTGAAATGTGTACACCTTTTGATTATTCCTTAAAACAGAGTTTTAAACTTTGGCAGTTTACTCTGGAGAAGGACTGAAGGGATTTCACATTACATTACTTTGAAAGTTACCCACTGCTTCATTTCATTATTTTTGCTAGATTCATTTTATCTGTGTTTAAATGAGTTTGGCAGCCTATGAGCAAAGGTATAAAGAAAAAAGCAGTAAGAACAAATTGGTTCATATTGGTAATGTCACTCACTGAATGTCAAGCAGAGTGGTTAAGGTGAAACAAGCCAAGTGCTTAACTTTTTTTTTTTAGGATTATTGCTTTTGTGATTTGGGGGATTCTTGCCAATGCTTTCCATTCCTTAAAAATAAGTAACAGATAAATAATGAGATGTGATGTCTATGTTTGTCTTGATATCTTATGAAAATTTTTATGAATAGTTCATGCGTAATTTCAAGAATATGTATTCATTTAATATAAGCAGAATAACAGTTTTATGAATGATAAAAAAAAATAGAAGTGACTTGGAAGAGTAGGCAGAAAACCAACCTCAGAGTCAGGAAGAGTAGGGTTCGAGTATTGGTTGTTACACATACTTGCTGTGTTACTTTGGGGGAGTTACTCAACCTCTCAGTGCCTAAGACAAAGCTTGAAGCTCTAAAGCTGTAGAACCAGGGCCAATCTTTGCTGCAAATGATCTTAGAAATTATCTAGGTCAAAGATATCAAACTCTTCTGCATACAGGCAAAGTTCCCTAGTGAGGCAATAACTAGACTAAAACGTGGTTGAGAAATGTTTAAAAAAAATAAAAATACAACACATGTAAGGTTAATTTGTGGTTATTTAAGTCAAGATACTGCCTAGTTCTAGTTCTCTTTGAGTCTGACACCACTGAAAGTCAAGGCCCTCAGTTTTAAGATAAAAAAAAAAAACTCCAATCAAACAAAACAACCTGAGGTGTAAGTTCTTGTGACTTGCCCCATGTCCACATAGAAAGTAGTAGAACCAGGACTCAAATCCAATACTCCATTCCTATGTTCTTTCCATTAGACTACACTGCTGTATTTTATACCAATGTCCAAGTTTATAACGCTGCATAAATAGAAGTCATTATCATTACAGTATTTGGGCTCCTTGATGTGGTGCCCTCTTCAGCTAATCATAGGAGAATTGTGCTGTTGGAGCATTCATCTCTTTAGATCCATAGCTCCCGAGGCACATGAAGTGCTAGACCTGGAGTGCAGAAACTCTGGCTTTGAATTCTGCCCCAGACACTTGCCACCAGCTTTGCAAACTATGGTTTAGTTGCTTAAGTTCTTTGAGATTTGGTTTCTTTGTTATAAATTAGAGATAATAGTAAATGTAGGTATTAGCTGAATAGGAGGGATAAGTGTAATGGAAAGCTTGGGGACAGGAGAGAGATTTGGGGACAGCTTCTGGAGATTAAGGAAGAGTAAAAGGATTGCCTTGTGGCAGTGAGGGCTAATTTGAGGATTAAATGACGATTTGTAGTGGACTTTATCAGGATATTTAATAATGAGATCATAACTGCTTTAAAAGAGATTTTTTTCCCTTTGGTCTATTGTATTTGCTGAAAGTCAGACATGGATTGCATCATTTCCTTTTGCCCCATTAATCACAATATGAACAGGAATTGCAGAAGTGAGTGGTGGATATTATGCTGAGGCAGTGTTTGGCCAGGCATAAACATTTAGAGGGTCAATTATGGGCTAGAGGGCAGTGCAGAGTAGAACTGATTAGCCAAAGTACAGGACTGAGATCAGAAAGGGAAAAATGAAAGTTAGGACAGGGGTGATGGACTAAGAAAGCAGCAGATGGTATAGTAGATAGACCAGTGGACCCTAAGTCAGGAGGAACTGAGTTCATATTCAGCCACAGTCTTACCAGCTGTGACCCTAGGCAGGTCACTTGTTCTCTGTTGGCCTCAGTTTCCTCACCTATAAAATGAGAATAGTAATAGCACCTACCTCCCAGGGTTGTGGTGGGGATAACAAATGAGATATTTGTGAAGTGCTTTGTAAACCTTAAGTGCTATTTAAATGCTACCTATTACTACTGATGAATGCAACATTTGCTGGTTCCAGTGAGGATGAAGAATAGGTAAGAGAGGTGAGCACAGGGAAAGGTAGAATGATAAGGGTTTATGATCAGGTAAAGAATATTGGAGTTTTTGTTTAGGGAAGTGGAGCACATATGGGGATGCGATATTAAGCATGCAACCATCCTTAGGATGAGGAGAGTGGTTTAGTTGGGGGGAGGCAGGTATTGGAAGAGACAGTCAGAAGACAGACTTTTACAGTATTAAGCACTTACAATGTACTTTGTCAATATGACTGTTTATGTCCTCTAGAATAAAGTCAGAAGACTGTGAGTTAAATACTGAACTCCTTGCAAAAGGAGAAAGGATAATGTGTAGAGGGGGGCAAGATGGGGACAGAGGTAAAGAAACAGTTGATAAATAACTGCTGCCAGGATTTGGGTCAAGTGATAGATTTGGGGAGTTTATAGGAATTTTACAAGAGGGGAGTTTGCCGGGTGATGGTGATAGAGGGAAACTCTAGAAGTAGCATTGGAAGGCAAGGATTTTTCTGACATATTTCTCCCAGACCACTATGTCAAGAAGGGTGAAAGGAAATTTGGGGGTTATTCATCCTTCATTTTTGAAGAGGACCAAGGACATCACAGGTGATGCCTTGATTCCTGCATGAATTGATTCTGAGTGAGTGAGAGTTCCACGAGGTTGTCAGCCTCCTTCTCTTCCAGAGTCATCAAAGTTCATTGGAAAGACAAAGGTCAAGATGACTGGCAATGGCCTAGGATGGAATGGATGAGTTTGGCATCTTCAGTTTCTGACCCAGCTTCAAGTGCTCCACAGCACCTGCTTCAGCCACCTTCATGGCCATTGGAACAAATTGTTCTCATCCATCTGTTTCATATGGAGAAAGTCTTCACATGGTTGGGATAGACATCCCCTGAGAGGAAGGAAATATAGTCCGTGCTGGAAAGGGTGACCAGGGATGCAGTGTCATCTAGAGAAAGTCAAATATCTAGGAATGCTAGAAGATGGAATAAGGACAAGAAATAGAAAAGCATTTTGCCTAGAAGTAGCTCAGTGGTGCAGTTGATAGAGCACTGGGCCCAGAGTCAGAAAGATCTGAATTCAGATCCAGCCTCAGACCCTCATTAATGGTGATCTAATAATGACTGTTTACTCCCCCCCACCCAGGTCTAATTATTGTCAAAGGTATCTCTAATGACTGAAGAAGGTGTGGGCTCTTAGGTCACTAACTGTTGACAGTGGTGTTTCCCCTCAAAATCTAGCTGCTGTAGATAATATTGACACTGGGGAGACCCCTTGCAGAGTTCTCAGGTAATCTCTCACTGAGAAACCTTTAAACCTTCTCACTGTATCTTGAGCACCAACAGAGGGTTTAATGGTTAGTTCCGAAATAGATCCATCCAGTTTAAAGATAGTGGAATGGATATGTGTGTGTGTATAATATATGTACGTATATATTATATATACATATGATAGTTTACACAATACAGTTAATTTCCTTTTTTATCACTAGACCTCTGGACTTTTCATGCAGAAAATATATTCTACCACTGTAACGCCTTCCTTTGATTGGCCAGTTCCTCCCAAAAACTTCATTCTAAAGAAAATACCCAAGCTGGCAATGTCTTCATTCCTCTTTAGGCTCCATTTCTGACTCTCCAGATTTTTTCTACGATGCCACCCCTGCACTAGATATCTTTTTGCCCCCTTTCATCCTCCTTTTATATGTTATCTTCCCCCATTAAAATATAAGCTTTTTGTGTGCAGGAACCATCTTTATTTCTATTTGTATTTCAAGCACTTTTACATAGTGTCTGGCATGTGGTTGACGTGTTGACTATATGGCCTCTCCTGCATTCAATTTTCCCTTAAAGTGCTTGCAACATAGCATGATACCTTTACAGTATCATCATAATCATCTTAGATAATAGATAGCCCTAGTCCTCCATTTGGAAAAAGCCCCAATATTCAACAAGAGGTTATTAATAACTACCTATGATAATGTAAAAAAAATTTTAAAACAATGACAGTTTTACTATGTCATTTCACCAACAAATAAAACTTCACTGACCCCGCTACATTACAACAGCTAGCATTTATGCCTTTAACTATATATCTATATCTATAGTTTAAAGTTTGCTAAGTTCTTTCCATACATTATCTCATTTGATCCTCAAAACAACCGTGTGAGGTAGGTGCTACATCCTGTGAGGAAAGTGCTAACATAATGGTATAACAGTTTTAAAATTAATTCCTTTGGCCTGTAAAAATCACACCAGAAAATCTTGCAGTTCGTAGGAAAAATAGGACTTTGAAGGCTGAAGAAGCTAGTACCGCTGGTCCTTACTAGTAAGGAGTTTAATTTTTTTTGTTGTTCAGTTGTTTTCAGTTGCGTCCTGCTCTTCGTGATCTCATTTGGGATTCTCTTGGCGAAGATACTAGAGTGGCATGTCATTTCCTTCTTTAGCTCATTTTGCATATGAAGTAACTGAGGCAAGCAGGGTTAACTGATTTGCCCAGGCTCACACAGCTAGTAAGTATCTGAGGCAGATTTGAACTCAGGTCTTCCTGACTCCAAGGCTGATACTCTAAACACTCATTCATCACCATAGTGCCTGAAAGTAATCAAATACTGCAGGGTTGTGGGGGGGAAAGGGAGGGAGACCTTGCAAATTATCCCTAAGTGAAGTCTGCCTAAGGTGAAACCATGAGGAACGAATTGAGAAGTGTTCAGGCTTCTTATGTATGAGGTTGAATGGAATTGAGTCACTCCTCTAGAACAGACCAATGATCTCCAAAGTGGGAGACAATGGTCTGATCCCAAGGCACATATGATCAGCCAATCTGAGGGTCTGATTATAGATAACATCCCACTCTGATAGTATTAGCCAGTCATTTATCTTGATCATTTCCATCGCTGTTACATCTACTTTTATCCCTCAGTGGGCTGACTCGCTCTCTCCTTCTCTCTCTCCCTCTCCCTGCCTCCCTCCCTCCCAAGTCACTAGACAAATTCTTCCTCTATTACCTGTCATTATGCTTTGTGTCTATAGTAGAATCCCATCAGATGGCCCACTCCCACACTCCATGGCATTCATGGATGAGTAAGCAACTTTTAATGGATTCCTTCTATAAAGTTGTGCATTACAATTATCTGCGTTCGTTCCCCCTTCCCCCATTGGATGTTAAAGTTCACGAGGGCAGGAATTGTATATTACCTACATTTTTTTATCCCATCTCTTGCCTAATCAATCAATAAACACTTAATAATTGGTTACTATATTCCAGGAATTGTGCTAAGTATTGGGACAAAAAAAAGGAAGGAAAGGAAAGGAAAACAGCCTCTGCCTTCAGAGAACTTGTATTCCAACACAGTGTTTACTATCTAACCCTGTGCTCTATGCACAGTAAATATTTCATAAATGATATAAAAAGTACACATTGTTTAGGGACAGAACTGGACTTTTTCTCTCTGCATCTAGTATTAAGCAAACAAATCAACTTTATACTGAACTCTAAAAGTCTTTGATCTAGAGGTTTATCAGGACAGGAGGCACAACGAACTCTAAAGCCAAGGGCCATTTGTAGAGAAGGACCAACTTCTCCAGATTTCAGAATGGAAATTTGTTTGTACAACTTCACTCCTGACTCCAGCTGTCACTGAAAGATGGGGGAATTGGAGAGTGGTGCATAAACAGCATCAGTTTTTATTAGAATCTGCTCAAAGAAAGACAAATGTGACAGGTAATTTTGAGTCTTTATGCCAAGATGTCACCACTGCAAACATCAAAATCCCATTTTTTAAACTAGATTGGAAATGAAATAATTATGTGGAGAACAAAAATTGAAAATACAAATTCAGTGTAATGAAATATAGCTAGAGTTCCACTGTAATGAGCTTGCCAGAACACAAAAATGCATACTACCTATTAGATTCCAAGATAAAATATGTTGAACAAACTACAATATATTTAGTTGGAAAGCAGAATTTAAAGTGAACCTTTGTTAACGTATGATTACTTTGTATAACATTTTGCCACTATCCTCAATTGTTGATGGTCTATATCTTACAGCTTTTGTAATAACTTCATATATTTCATGTGTTCACTCATTTGTTGACTCATTTAACAAAATAGTGAGTGTTCTTAATTCTTAATAGAACATTGTGCTAGGAACTGTGAGGGAAACAAAGATTAATGATGCATGCTCTTAAGAAGTTTGCAATCTAGCTGAGGAGATGAGATATAATCCCATGAAAAATTTTCTTTCTCAGCAGATATGGCTGAAAAAATAGCTTGAAGCACAAATATGAATTGCATCGAGGGGTACAAGGAGGGAGGGAGGAGTGAATACCCATGGATGCTTGTAAAATAATCTTTCTTGTTAATTTGCTTACTAGCACTTTAAGGATTTCTTAGTCCAAGAATCTCCCTAGTTTAATTGCTAAGAATCTTTGCCATGAAGGGGGCTCTCTAGAATCATCCTGAGGAAATACCAGGAATAAGCAAACATATATTTTAACAAATAAAAAATATATAACCTCTGAAAAAATCTGTAAAGAAGTAATTTTTAAATTCTTTCAAAAATTTCTAAGGAGCAGCTTTAGGAGTGGGATAAAAACCCTAGTGTTTTGGTATAGTCTAAATACAGGAAGTTATCCTCTATCTTCTTGAACTTATTGAAGTCTAGATCCAAAAATACATGAAAGATTTTTTTTAATTAAACTGCAAAATAGTTGAGCTGATCTCCACTCTGATCAGTTCCTATTGTCTTCATAATGTATCCTTGCTTCTCTTTGAGATATTCTATGTCCTTCACTTTACTTATTTGATTTTATTTCCTAATACATGGGATGAACCTTCTACTCTAGTCAGGTAATACTTCTCAATGCTTTTTTAAAGACATCATGCTTTTTTCTAGCCTCTCTGGATTTAGTCATGGTTTTTCTCTTCAAAAGAAATTCCTACCTCTCTAAAACTAGTTTATCTTTTTCTAGAATAAGAGGATTTACAGCTAGAAATGTCTTTAAAGATCATGGAACCAGAGAGTTTGAAAGTTGGAAAGGGACCTCAGTAGTCATCTACTCCATCCCATTCTCCAAAAAAGAATTCTCTCTATAACATAGCTGAGGAGTGTTCGTATAGCAACCACTTGAATACTTCTGGTAGTGGAAAACACACTACCTCCCAAGGCAAGCTATTTCATTTTGGGAAAGCTCAAATTGCTAGGATGATTTATATCATTTTATATCAAGCTCAAATTGGCTTCCTTGAAACTCCTACCTATTTCTTCTAGTTCTGGAATCTTGTTTTCCCCAAGTCTTTTCTTCTCTAAGGCTAAATTTCCATAGTTTCTTCAATGAAGTCTCATATGTTTTGAATTTGAAGGATATTATCATTCTGGATTGCTTCTTCTGGACACCCTCTAGTTTATCATGAAATGTTAGACTTGAATTGAAAACAACATCTAGGTGTGGCCTTATAAAGGCATAGTACAATGAGACTATCAAAAATTTACTTCTACAATTTATTCTTCTCTTATTGAAGTCCAAAACCACATTCACATTTTTGACCATCATGTAACACTGCTAACTGATTGAACTTGCAGTCTACTAAAAGAAAGTCAAATCTTTTTGCAGAAGACAGCTGTCTATCTAACCATTCTTTCTTTATCTTGTGCTTATAAAGTTGATTTTTTGAACCCAAGTTTGAGAGTTTATAGTTATCTCTATTAAATTTCATTTTTATTAAATTCAGATTAATTTTTTATTCTGCCAAGATTCCTTTGATCATTGTACAGTGTCTTAGCTACCCCAGCCTGCTTTATGTCATCTGCTAATTTAATAAAAATGTCATCTATACCCTTACCTGTGTCAACGATTCTTTTTTAAAAAAGAAATTGAATAGTATAAGGCCAAGCACAGATCCCCAGCAATAGTAATGTCTTTCCAAACTGACATCAGATCCTTAAAGATAAATCTTCAAGTATAGCCATCCAACCAGTACTGAATTCAACAAATTGAACTACCATCAAATCTAACCCAAATCTAATCCCAATCATTTCTACAAGAATGGTAGAAGAGGTTTTAGGAAATAGTTTGCTAAAAGCTAGAGATACTATAGTTACAAATTTGAAAAATCTGGTCTGACCCACTCTGATGCTTTATCAGTTCTTTTTATAAATATTCACTAACCATTCTTTCAACAGCACATTTTAGACATCTTTTTAAGAAATGAAATCAAGATCAATGACCTAGAGTTTGCAGATTTTATTCTCTTTGCTTTAAAATAAATAGGATAACATTTACCATCCTAGTCATGTGATTCCCTACCTCTATGATTTTCCAAAAATCATAGCTCACTGATCAAATCATCTGGTTCTTTTAGTACCCTGTTTGCTTAGATATAGTTACTTGAATTCCTCCATGGCAGCTAGGTGATCTTTTTGCCATCTACTTATTTTTGTTTGATTTCATTTCTCTATTAATAATTTATGGTATAGAATTGTATGAATGGTGAAAGCTCTGTGAAATTATTCTTTTTTGTAACAGTATTTGAAATTATGTATTTATGTTTATTTTACAATTATCTTTTTCTATGTATATAAAATTCTATTGGAAAGGATATCACTTTAAACTCAATATGTAAACTTAAATTACATATGTTTATCAATAAAGGTATTATTTTTATTTTTACAAAGCAAATATCAAGAAACACTATGATACAGTGTATAGAGTGCTGCTCTTAGTGTCAGGAACACTGGGTTTAAAATTCCATCTCTGAATGGCTGTGAGATGTAACCCTTTTGAGCCTTAGGTAACTTTCTAAAACTATAAATAATAATCAGTCCAGTTAAGCAAATAAGCAGTTATTAAGCTTACTTACTATGTGCCACCATCACGCTAAGCAATGAGAATACAAATGCAAAAAAAGAGAGTCCCTTTCCTCAAAGAACTTACTTTCTAATGGGAAAGGACAATATATAAGGGGATAGGGCATTAATGAAACATTTCCAGGGTGGAGGGGAAGGGATTGTGTAAAAGTCCAAGGGAAGAGTCAGGAATGGAGACTTGAGCAGAAGAAGCCATGACTCACTTTCTTAAAATGGAAGTTCTGAGAGGAACTAACCAACCGGAAGGAGAAGCTATAGGAACTGAGGGTACTCCCATTATGTGAAATTCAGAGCTGGATTACGTTTCCAGGGTGGAGAACTTTCGGGGGGCATTATAAAGACTGTCTGAGAGAAGGAGAATCAAAAGTGCAACCTGGTGAGGAATGAGGACATGAGACCGTCAGTCCATTGGTATTTCCTCTGTGTTGGTGGACATATTCTTGACATATTGACATAAAATAAATATTAATCATGAATTGTTCAGGACTCACTCTTCAATAAACAGGAGAATCTGTTTGCATAGTAGTCATAATAGAAGTTAATGAACTCTCTATAAACTCAGATTCTGCTACTAAGGCTTTTAGGGTGTGTCCATTGTAGCACTGCATTGCTCTTTGCTTACATTACTATCTTTAATCCATTGCATCATTTCAGAAGGATTATTTGTATAATGATTTGTGTGTGTGTATATACACATATATGCTTACATATGCCTCTATATACACACACATACACATGCACACATGTACATATAGTCTATGTAAAAATTGTAGTTTTGTAGAACATAACTAAATCTCACAATTTATGTGATCATTTTCTATAAAGCCACAAAATTCAAGTGACTAGCTTGATGGAAGTTATAATGTCACCATGCTTAGAATCCATGTAGTTTTTCCAGTGATATTATCTAAAAAGAAGTTCAAAGTCGTCATTTCTGTAGCCATGTTCAAAGTGTTAGCCCTGCCAACAGCTAAGCTTTTTTTTTTATTCTCCCTTTGCTGCAAGTGGCAACTAAATTGTAATGTCCCAGATATTCCATAAATAATACAATTCAGGCATGTAGAGGGAGGTTTGAAAGGGACTTAAAAAAATAGACATTCTTTAAAATGAAAGAAAAATATTTAATAAAGATTAATGAATTCAGGATGCCTTGTGCTGAGAAAGCAACCTGTACTCTAGCTGTTTCGTATATCAGTTGCTATTCAACAACGCACAAAAAGATACCATAGTAACCAAGCCAACATGGTGCAGTAATCACCCATGTCATTCACAAAACATTGTCAGGGTAGGGCTAGGGGAGAAACCCAATAGTCTTCATAATAGAGACTATTATCTATTAAAATATAAGTGTATGAGAGTCCCTAAAAAAAATGAACACAGAAACCTATAATGGTCTTTTAGTATCTTCCTTTCTCCTGCCTTCTTATGTAGTAATAGCTACATGCTTTGTAGCAGTTGTATCTTCTCCACCCATTGTTCTTGCTTCATTAAAACCCCAGAAATCTGATACACAAAACAGTGTAGCCTACAATAAGTAAAAAAAAAATAAACAGATACAAATATCCACATGTATGGCCTCTCAACATATTTTCAGAGATATATTAAATTTGTTTAAATGTGAAACAAAATCAGGAAAGAGAGAAAATGTTTACCACAGATGGTATATGTCTAGAAGGCTTATTCTCTTTGGTGACTTCATTTTGTTGAGTGCTATCAAAATAAATACCAATTGATAAATTTTTTAAGCAAAATTCATGCGTAATACTTGTTTGCCTGGTCCAAGGTAACCTACAATATAGCCTTTTGTACTCCTACTCTCTTCCCTTCCCCACAGAGACATTTGGTCTTTCTCTCTTTGGCTTACTTGCCCCTACATCAGTAGGTTGTGTTTTCCCCAAAGGAGACAGACTATTATATCTCACTACTCTCAGGGACCTAAGAGAAACCTTTGTGGGCAATTATTACTACTAACATGGTTGCTCATGAACCCCCATTAGTATATTTCCTATTAATAAATCAGCCACTAATATTTATTTATATAACATTCAGCCTATAAACTTAAGGTCATGCTCTTCTACCTATGTGCATAATGTACATGGGGAGGATGCACAGACAAAATTCTAGGGCAGTAAGGCACCTCAGGGGCACCTAAATAGCACAGTCAGTGGAGTCCCAAGTCCAGGAGACTCATCTTTGTGAGTTCAAATCTGACCTCAGATACTTACTAGCTGTGTGACTCTGGGCAAGTCACTTAACCCTGTTTACCTCAGTTTCCTCATCTATAAAATTAGCTGGAGAAGGAACTGGCAAAACACTTTAGTTTCTCTCCCAGGAAAACCCCAAATAGGGTCACCAAGAGCAGGATGTGACTGAAACAACTGAAAAAAACAACAAAAATAAGGCACATATTCAGTGGCTATATATATTCAGAGCACTTTGTTAGTGTGGAATTGTATCATTTGATACCCTTTTTCTGTCTCAGGAAACATCCGCAAAAGTCTTTTAATAAGCATAGCTCCTGTGCTGAACCCGCTTCCAGAGTTAAACTGGGCTGATCCTGATCGTGCTGAGCTAATCTCACTAGGCAGAGCATCTCAGAATTGTTCACCAACTAATCTGCTTCTCTCCTTCTAAGTTCTACTGCTCAACTGTGCATGCTCCTTCACAGCAATAGGTATTGTATCTAGAGAGGGCATTTTTACAGTTATTTTTAATGTATCATACATATATGGTTAAGTTCTGAAGAAGTGGCAGCTTTTGCAATACCATTCTAACATAATAAGAAAGGTAATAAGAATCTGCCTCCAACTGGACACCAATATCCCTTGGTAACACCATGGTCAAGTAATTTATCTCAGTTTAAAAAAAAATAAGGGATTGGAATACTAGGAATGGATATTACAGGATGGGCCCAAAGAATTTCATGCCAACTTATGTGATTTTATCAGTGAAAATGACGCTAAAAAGAGGCATTACTATTTGTTTTGTAGCTATACCCTAAGGACCGTTAATACCTTTCTATCTGGTTTGCAACTGAAACATTCCGTATGTATTAACTGTCTCATTAAAATATGAGCTCCTTATGGCAGGGACTGTCTTACCTTTCTGTCTGCACTTAGCACAGTGCCTTGCACATAACAAATACTTAATAAATACTTCATTCAATTGATGCCTGCTGTGAATACAATTTTTTGCTAAAGTCCACCATTGATGACACCAAATATAAAAAGAGAATTTGTGGGATGGTTTGGTCGTATCTAACAAATTTATTCAGTTTAATGTCACGTAATACCATCTGGCTGACACTGAGATGGTCTGCATGATGAGAGAATATCAATGTTGTACGTAGTGATATGGAGCCGTATTTGTATAGAAAAGGCCCACATATGGCAAGAGGCCTGTTCTTGAGCATGGCTTGAAGGAAGGCGGAATAGAAATATTTTGCTTCTTCTCCCTCTGGGGGACTTTCATTCCTGTCAGGAGGGGAAGCAGGAGGTTGGAACTTGAGGCCACCACTCTGCTCTCCTCAGAGAGAGGGTATATTGGACTAGAAGTATATTTCCTCCCTTAAATATTATTAGTTTAGGGCATGTGATCAAATATGAGCTTACTTTTGATCACTATGTCATTTTTGGGATGCAGGAGTATCCCAAGCTCCAATCTAAGGCTTGGCCCCTCCCCCATCTAATATCAGTTCCACAATGAACCCACATAGAGGAAGTCCATTTAACCAAAAAAAAAGCAAGGCAGATATCAGAGAAGATTTAGGTAAGAGGACATATATATGTGTGTGTGTGTGTGTGTGTATGTATGTATGCATGTATGCATGTATATGTATATCAGACAATACAGAGTGAAGGAACTCTCTCATTGAGAGAGAGATAATTGGGCTCAGCCAAGAGAGAATGTACTAGATCACACCCAAGAAAAAACTCAAAGTCTCTGGAGTAGCATGCTGGTAATAGGGACGTGATGGAGACAAGTCATGCCTTTCATGTTTTCTCAGAGTCATTTCCTTCAGCAACCTGAAGTGGATTTGGTCTCTTCCATCTTCTCTCTCAAAGATGGAAACTTAACTCAATGTATACTTGCTTTAGAGAGTCTCCAAAGAGTTCTCACTTCTCAGGACCTCCACCCTTTCCCTTATGCAGGGCAGGCCCTTCATCTACACTGATGAGGAGAGATTACCATATCTACTGATAAGGAGAGAATCCCATGTCAATGGGCTTTGGGACTGGGGTTACACATATGAACACTGTATCTGGATAGTAAAACTTCTATCTACTCTAAGAATATCTTTTCCCTAAATATGGACATTTGTGTAAGGATAAGGTAAGACCTCTACAAGTTTAATAGATTTTAACGTAACTCTGGAGCAGTTGATCTGCACCATGATGAGGACAGATTTGGGCTATGAAATGTATGACAGGAAAATATCTTGGTGTATATGGATGATGTAGTCATGGTGACTGACACTTCAGGGTTCATTTTAAAAAACTGGGCAAAATGAAAGAGATTGCCACATAAACAAGGCTACCTTTTAGTGGAACAAAATGTGCACTCTTATGTATTGATGGATAAAAAGGAGAGTACTTGACACTCATTCCCACATTCAAAAACCAAGAGATTTTTTTATAAGGGCAGAGGAGAGCATCCTCCTCTAGTTAGGAATCCTAAATACAACATCTGATTTCAACTTAGAAGGTCAGAAATTAGATGCAGCGAACCCTTTTATTTTCTCCTTTGTATCTCTTCATTTTAACAATGTTGTGGCTCCCAAGAGTATGCTCAATCTCCATCTGGAGGCTCATCTATCTTGAACAAGTAAAAAGAATTGCAATAGAGGACTCACTTAAGAAGCCATAACTGAACCTCTGTACTAAACCCTTCAAAACGGGAACAATGGATTTGTTGCTGGTGGTTGCAGTGATAGATATTGGCAGGTGATTCATGGGATGACTTACATGTCTCAATGGACTTGGGTTGGCTTTCTTACCATTTCCTTAGTGATAAAATGAGGAACATAATTAAGGCAGATGCCTGGATAGAGGACCTCGCTGCTTATCTGAATGGCTCCACAGAGGAAAAATTTGCTAATAAGGGACATTTGCTGCTGGTTACCAGTAGACTTTCATTGACTATATTCCAATTTCTCCTCCTTTTTACCTTTCTCCTCCTTCTTCTTCCCCTTCCTCTTCCCTTTCCTTTCCTGCTCTTCTTTCTTCCTTTCCCCCATTTGCTTCCTTCTTCCCCCACCCTTCCTTCTTGTCTTCTAAAATGAGTTAAAGGCAGTTAATGATGCTTTAACTCTTGTTTTACAGTAGTCTCTTGACTCCTGAAGGGGTGCTGCAAATTTTAAAACAAATATTTTCGTATTGTATAAACAATAGATACTGACAAACTGGATCAGAGTAAAGCACATTTTGTCATCTCTATGGTTTTGACATTGGACTTTGTTTTTAATGAGGGAAGAACCCTTTCTGAACTGGTGTTTTATCCTTGTAGTCAGGTTAGACTATGTATTGTTGAATGGGCTCAGGAGATCTATCTCTGGAGACAAATACTCCTCCATGTTCTTTACCACTGTATCTATCATCTAAGTGGGGTTATCACCCAACGGCATGCAATCCTAAACAAATTAATGAGAATTCTGAGTGTCAGAGACTGCTGAAGTTGGAATCTGACTATTCCATGGGCTAAACAAGGCATTTTGAATGGACCAACGTCAGATGACATGCAGGATAAATATCAGTGAAGCACAATACATTTTTTTTTGTTTTAGCTGGACACAATTATTTTCATCAATTCAGGAGGTTGCTGTTTTCCTTTTATTTCATTGTAAATATTATTCCTATTGTTTTTATATCATTGACAGATGCTATGTATATATATGGATTCTCAATTTGCTATTTACCATATATTATTATTATTATATATTCAAAAGGAAATTTCTGATTGAAAACATTGTGATACAATAATAGGGATTTTTAAAATATTTTGAATAAGTTCAAAATATTTGTCATTTCTAGCTCCAGACATGGGTAATACCTTCAGCTGAGTGTGAGCTTCTTTTAGGAAGAGGCAGCAAACCTTATCCTAACGGTGACTCTGCATCTTTGGCAAGATTCTTCCTTTTACCAACTTTCAGCCATAACAGATACAATGAACAGATGTTTCCTCTGCTTCCTTTCCATCTATCTTCTCTTGCCCTTCTTTCTCCCCTTCTACTCTTCCTTCCCTTTCTCCTCTTACTTCTTCCTCTTTTTTCCCCCATCCCCCTTCTTTCTCCTCTTCTCTTCCATAGAAAGTTGCATATAAATAATGAGCAGCTGCCTTCTCATGTGCAAATCAGCAACTGCTATCTCAGAATATTCAGCCCCTACTTTTCTTAGAACACTAAAGCAGATTTAAGGTCCTAGACAAATGAGGTGTCCAGAGTCAGCCCGCTGACACATGCAAATATTTAGTGTGAATATATAATCATGGACAGCTAACCATTCTACAATACTGACTTACAAATGTATCTTACAACACATACAGGAAGGTGTCTGCCAGAAATGATTTTAATAATTCTACCTTCCTTTTTCATGGAAAATTGAAAGCACAGTGGACATGAACCCCATTCTTTGTACAAGCTCAGGATCACTGGAAGGCCAATTAGAGGAGTAGATGTGACCAGGACAATTTTTTATAATTCCATGTTCCAGTAGTTATCAATCTCTTATAAAAAATGAAAGAAAACAAACTAAAGTGATATGAAAAGATACCATTCTTTGTAAATGTCCAATAACGAGAAATTTAAAAAGACACAAGTGGAACAAACACAACCTTTGTGTTTTTGTGTTTGAATGTGTAAATGTATACAAAGGAATTTGAAGTGTGTAAAGTTTAGAGTTCGGTAATTCTACTCTTCCTTTTGGGGGAAAGCATTTTACTGCTACATTTAATAAACAGAATGTCAGCAGATACTCAGAATCACTTAAATGTGAGGAGATTTTACTGGAAATTGCTGAAGGTTAATTTGATAATAGATTGGGCTATTTAATCCTCATTATGAACCTAGATGTGTGCAGATTTTGAGGTTTCATTTTATTTTCCTTAATAAATAAAAAAGAAAATTCTGTCTAGCTTGTAGCAAGAACACAAAGTAACATGCTGGCCTATCCTATACCTCCCTGAGTTCTCAAACAAACAAACTACAGAGAGACAGAATAACACTTCAAAGGCAGCAGACATGACTCAGATCGAATTTCAAAACTGGCAAGACAGTGCCCCTCAATGCAGACAAGTGTGATGGCACTGTCATTTGAAGAAGTCCTGTGAAGCAGGGATTGAGCATTTTTTTCTCTCTTTTAGCCACTGAAACATCAGGAATTATAAATAAAACCATTGTGACTATTCTGTAAATTCTACCAATCATATCATTAATCTTACTGTGGCTCAATAATCTTGCAACTTTCCCCACAAACACAAAGAATTATTCTAGATGTGTTGTCAAACTCAAATAGAAAAAAGGACTTACTAAACCTTACCTACAGATCCCTATGGGTAATTCTTGACTTAGAAAACCACATATGAATGTTATCAATATTGTGTTATATTTGTACTTATTTTGTTAAATATTTCCCAAGTGTATTTTAATCTGGTTTGGCAGTAAATGCTGCCTGTAGACTGAGTGCGTGGAACTCCTGTTTTATGCCATGTAACAAGATTTTAGGCTGGATCTACAGGCTAGGGAAGCTAACAACCTCTTTTGTGACTGTTTGCCAAATCCTTCAAGCGTAGAAGACCCTGCCAGTGATTTCATTCTTGTGTCATGGACATCAAGAACCTAGAGTCACTCTACACCTTCCACAATGAGACTTTTGTGGAAGATAACATATATACAGATAAATATAATAAAAGAACAAAGGGCGAAGGAGAAATTCAGGGGAAAAAAAAGTGCTTTCCCAAAAAAGAAAGACTCAGTCATTCATAGGTTCCAAATATTCACTTTGGCAACATGCAAACAATTCCATGTAGATGAGTGGAATTTTTAGTCTATGTGTAGGTAATTTGCCATAGAGAGAGTAGATATGGCTAAAGTGAAATTGCATAAGTAGACAAATTAGAAAAGCCAAGTAAAGCAACAGGGCATATTTATACAGTCAAATACATTTGGTTAGAGTTTCCTACAGAACATCTTTAATTAAAAATAACCTTCAGGTGTGGCATTCAATTGTTCCTAAGTTCAGAGTACTTTGCTTCTAGCTGTGTGACTAATTAGATATATATTTGAGGGGTTTTTTTTTTTTGGTTTTTCTTTTTGCTTCAGGATAGGTAGCCTGGAAAAGGCAAACAGTAATTTGAATAATCAAAATTGTTTCTTTTTAAACAACATGATTAGGAAATGAAAACAACTATTATTCCATCAAGTTGCTCATATCAGAAATTCAAAAAGATTTATCTGAAACAGTCACCAAGGTCCATGGGAGTGTGCAATGTTCATGCTGCCAGTTTGTTTTTTAATAACAACTTTTGACTATATCTGATCTTTGCTGCCTCCTAGAGAATTATGCCAGTTTTCTGACTAAAAAGGTTACGTGGTATAAAAAAAGAAACATTTAAGCAGCACTAGCAAAAAAATATTGGGTTGAAATATTGACTCTGGCACTTGGGTAGCTATGTGAAAATGGGTTAAAAGATGGATAGGACTCTGACCCTCGGCCTGGGAAAATTCTTCAGTACCTTCTAGGCCTATAACCCTGTGTAGGTACATTAATCTATTTGTGCCTCAGTTTGCTTAAAAAAGAATATTAATAGGAGTGGTGAGTGGGTTTCACTTAATGAACTCTAAGAGATATTTTAATGGGCTTTAAGAGATTGTAAATATAGAGGCTCTAGTTCTATATCTATAATCCTATGGTATTAAGTCACTTTGACTTTCTGAGGCTCACTCTCCTCATCTGTTAAATATTTCTACCACTTGCTTCTCATGAATGAGAAGGTGAAATAAGATTATGTATATAAAAGTGCTTTGTGAAATACGAAGTACCATGTAATTATGAGCTACAATGTGGATCTTCCTACCATCTTTATTGAGATTTCAGGTTTTGTCTTATTTAAGTAAATATTTCATTACTAGATTGGTCTCAGTATGATGAGTGTTTAGGCTTTAGCAACTTTTGAAGGCCATCCTCTAGGTCTGCTGAATTCCTAGAGAGAGAGGAGGTTTAATTAAAACAATAAGAACAGCTGCATTTGCCAACAGTGAAAATGTGTTTTGTCAAGTACCATGAAATACATTCATAACCCAACCATATGACTGTCCCCTTTTAGAATGTTGAGGGATAAGTTGCTTACTACTAGGATTTATTTCTCCGTTACACTTTTCAGGCATTTCTGCCCAAATGTTCACCTTATGAGAAATGCTAAAGTAACTGGTATGAATCCTACTACACAATAATTTCCCATTTATCCATTCTGTTTCCATATTTTGGCTTTGATCATGTGGGGCTTAGTTTTTTGGAAAAGTTGAACAAGTAACTGGTTCAGTAGCTAAATGAATAAAAGTTCCGTAATATTCTGTTCTTTCTTAAGATCAGATCTTTTAATCATATTATTTCTATACCTTTCTATTATTTCTTTTTGTACATCTAAAAGTCTTTTGATTATAAAGAAGATCACAGCAGTCATTTTCTACTTCTTTAAAAAATCTTCAAGGTAGAATATAGCCTTTAAACAGTAGGAAATGTGTCTTCAACCTTTATGTGCTTTTTTTAGATAGACAATTTATCATGCTTTCCTACATTAAAAATTCTAGTAGTGATCTGGGAAGCTTGGTGGTGCAGTGGATAGAACACTGGGCCTGGGGTCAGGAAGACCTGAGTTCAAATCTGGCCTCAGACACTTACTTGCTGTGTGAGCCTGGGCTAGTCACTTAACCCTGTTTGCTTTAATTTCCTCATCTGTAAAATGAGCTAGAGAGGAAATGGTAAAACACTCCAGTATCTTTGCCAAGAAAACCCCAAATGGGGTCATGAAGAGTCAGACACAACTGAAAACAACTAAGCAAGAAATGGTGTATTTGGTTCAATACTTGCACAAGCCTGTATGTGGAGCTTTTGCTCTTTTATGTTGCTAAACATAAAATATTTTTGAAGGGAAAGAGTTTAATGAAGAAAGTTGGTATGTGGTAGAGCCACTGTGCTGAATCTCAAACTAAATAAAAGATTTTCCCCCTTTAAACAAGGCACACTGTTCAGCAAAGATGAAAGAAAATATACCACAGGACTTAATGGACTTATTTTTCTCTTGCTTTTGTAAACTGTTTCTTAGCCTTATATTTTCAAGGTCATATTATTTTAAGCTATTAAACATGATGAAATTTGGTGACAATGTATTAGTTCAAGTAAAGACATTTAATTTTTGTTATATTACAAATCCATGAAATATTGAGGCATTGAAGGAATTATGTTAGGAACTTTTAGAACAAGCAAAATATTTGACCTTGGGGTAGTATTTACATCAATCTTACAGTGAAAAAATGTCTAGTGATACTATGGTATTTCTGTGCTAAAATAAAAAAAAAAACTAATCCGTATCCAACCAAAAAGAGCCAACATATAGTTTAATAATACATATCAGAAGAGAAAGTCCCAAAAAAGGAAACAGAGAAAGATCCCCTTTTTTGTGCTTCATATTCCAAGGCAGCTCTTGTAGAGTGGAAAAACTATTGAACCAAGCATAATGAAAATCGATCTCTAGGTACATTCTACTGCTACCTTGCTTTGTGACCATGCAAAAGTGATTTAAGCTCTCTGGGCCTCAGTCATCTGTAAACATGGGGTGTAATATGGGAGTAGGCTCAACCTGGAGTTCTTTACTTTTTTGTGTGTGCTCTGGACACCTTAGGCAATCTGGAGAAACCTACTGACCCCTCAGAGGGATTTTGAGACCCCTCAAATTCACAGAACAAAATACATAAGATTATGAAGAAAATCAATTTTTATGCACACACACATATGTTTAAAAGTTTATGGTTCCCATGTTAAGAACCCTGAGATTAAATAATAGCTAAGATTTCTTCCAGCTCAGAAATTCTCTGTTTCTCTAACATTTGCTATCTACACCAATGCTGGCATTATTACTTGAGACAGTAATGTGAAAATCAAATAAATGACACAGTGGCTCTTAACTTCCTCAAATGGAGACAAGGATAGCAGCAATAACATGATAGCAATTTAATCCATTAAATAGTATGGCATAGAATGGTATTACATGGTATATCTTATTAGAACTTGATAACTTCCATCTTAATATCCTCAACATGATTATTTTTTAACCTGGGGCTGGAACAGTGAACACTGTTACACTGTCTTAGGCTGAAGAGAATCTCCAAGGCTCAGGATACACATACACACACACACACACACACATATACTGTATATGTATGTATACACACACATACATATAGGTAGATATACACAGAGAGAGAAAACCTAACATTCTATTGCCATTTATGTTTTCTTAGCCTTCACTTTCCAAAGAGATAAATGAAAAAATGAAATACTTTTTAAATAACCATTTGGATCATCTCATTATAAAGACTGTCTCATTTAAGAATATGCCCTAAGCAATAGCTTGGAATTTTTTTTCATTTTTTCATTTACTATTATTAGTATGGCTTACAACTCCGTTTTCTCTTCTTCTTTAAGAAAATCTTGTTGCTAATTTGTTTTTCTTTATTTCTTCTAACACAAGAGCATGTGGAAGGAAAACTGACTTTTTCCTTTTTCTTTTTGGGTGGAAAATTAATGTTCAGAGTAACTGGTTTTCTTTTGGGCTCGTTTTTGTGTGTGTGTGTGTGTGTGTGTGTGTGTGTGTGTGTGTGGTTACTATAGCAATAATCTTAATGCGAAATTTTCAGCAGCAAGTGGTTTCTATAACAACAGGATAGGATGCTTTAGAAACAGACCTGAGATAAACAGATTCAACATTAAGGGTCTCTTAACCCTTTTTCTACCACAGAATTGCCGTTTTCTCATAGCACAACATAATGCTCTACTCATTTAAAAGAACTGTTTTTATACAAAATAGTTCAGATGCTTCTGTTATACTGTTGAAACCTAATCACCTGAAAAGGTTTTATAGTCCCTGACTTTGAATTGTATTTTTAAGGCTTCCTGCATTGAAATGGCTTCAGCGATGTTTCTATTTCAGTGTAACTCAATGCTGTAGGTAACATTAGGTATCCTAATCACATACTTTAAGAAATTCTTCCACAGATCACAAGAATGCCCTAGCTAATTTAGTGAAGCATAACATTATTGTGACACATTTGTCATAATGTTTGATGGTTATGATATTTTTGTTCTAATGAATAGGCCTAAAATATTTCAGCTTTTCAGCAAATTGCATTCTTTTGGCTTCTCTCTGGGGTACAGTCTAAATTAAATGTGGGCCCATTTCAAACAACAGTTCCTTAGGAAATTGAAAAGAAAGTTTGCTGGGATTGCTATCATTTATAAACCATAGCAAAGTCATTATAAGAAAGAAATGGTAGGAGAAAGGGAAAGCCTTTTCTTTTATAGACCATAGGCTGCAGTTATTACAAATGATAGCTGAAGAATAAAGGCCAAGATAAGTTATTAACTGGGACAGATTTAAAGTCTTTTGATGAAAAGATAGATAAATGTTGGCAGAAGAAAGATGTTTTTTCAGAAGGGCAGAAAGATATACTGTTTGGATTCAATCAAAGAACCAGTAAAATTCCAGGGGGGAAATCACTCATTCCCCCTGCCTATCAGTTTTGAAATACTTAATAGGCCAGTTAAGTCAAAACAAATTATGCTTATATACAACCCAATCCAATTTAGCCCAAGGAACATTTACTGAGTTCTCACTATATGCAAGGGATTCATCAACAAAATGAAAAACTACTCTGAAGGAACTCACATTCTATTGGGGGAATATAACATGAAGATAGATAAATATAAACATAACAATTTTAAAAATCAGTTGTATTGATGGATTTTGGTTGAGATCAGAGTTATCCTCACCCCATGCCCTACTAGAATTAAACCTTCCCTTTTAGAAAAGAAAAATAGTTGATCAAAACAACTGATATAATAATCCTGTCTAACAATTTATGCAACATTTCATTTGAATTCTCTGCTGAAATGTGGAAGGTATGTTCTCTGGGGCCATTCTTGGTTTTGTTGTGTTTTTTTTCAGAGTTCAACTTCTTTATAGTGATCATTTCATGTATATTATTTATATATGATCAATTGAGGAAAGCCAGAGTATTAATAACTAAGGGGATCATGAAACAATCAAATGCCATTCATTCATCCTTTCCTCTCTTCAGTGCAGTCTATTTGTATAGACATAGCCAGAGTCTTGGAGAAAAGGGAAAGTTAGTAACACTAGGGTGGGGAGAAATTTATCCACAGCATGTAAAGTGTCTCATTCCTTTATGTAAAGATCTTTCCTATTAATGTAAATTTCCATGACTTTTTCCACAGAAGTGCCTTTCTTAGACTTGTACTCTTTTCTAGTCAGGAAACCTGCCAATTCAAACCTGAATTTTTCTTTTTGAAGCCTCAGAAGGATGTCAGAAAACAAGTTCTCTTTCTATCAGTGCCTTACCTTCAAGTAATGCTGTTGTATTCTCATTTCCCTGATGTTTCTGTGCACACAGCAAGTAAACTACAGAATTCATTACATTTGTACTTGCCATAGTCTTCTGGGGTTCTACTTACCAGATGGCTCCCTGGGAGATCAAGACCCTCCACTTCTCAGCAGGCACTGCGGTGCTGTGCAGAAAGGTCCAGGCATGTTTGGATGCACCAAAGCACAACACACTTCAGCACAGCTTTAAGTACCTTGGACAGCAAGTACTGTTCCAGCAGCTTCATAAATCCTCCAAATCTTATCCTGGCCAGAGGCACAATGGCATTTCAGTGGCTGAACTTCAGCACCAGGGAGTTTTCAGCTGAATAAAAAAAGAAAAGAGAAATTGTCATAAAAACCTTCCAGGTTAATCAATCATCACAATTTATAATTCCTGGCTAAATTCCACATACCTCTCTATATTAAGTTCTTGCCATGTCTAGAGATGAAAAACACTGTGCTAGTCACTGAGAAAAATAGAGAGATACAAAGTTTCCATTAGATATAATATTTACCCTCACAGAGGTTATAATCTAATGAGGGGATAAAACACAAGCACAGATAATTACTGTAGCAATGCTACACAATCTCTAGATTCACTGTTATAATACATAATGTTCTGTCATAGGTTCTCCCTAAACTCTTTCTACAATTTACTGAAAGACAATGTAAAAATCAATCTGAACTTTGGGTTAGCTAATTTTTAAAGGGGGATAGTAACTACTCTTGAAATTTATATAGCATTTTGTGTCTCTCTGTTGTGTTTATCATGCAGTATTGTATAGTATAGTTGTCTGCTGGTGCCTTAATGATGCTACCAGATTGCAGACTTCATGAGGGAAGTGACTATCACATCTAAATTTTATATCTCCCTTGTCTAGTGTTCTGCATGGTAAATATTTGTTAAATGAATTAATTAACTCTTATTACACAGGCTATTGTTGATCAACCAAATAAGCAGAAATTTATTATTTGCTCAATGTTGTGCTTGCTATTGTAGGAATATAGAATAAGCATAAAGACATGGCCCATGCTTAGAGCTTATAGTCAGGCTGGGGAAACAAAACTAATCAAAGGATATTTTTCATATGGTTTGTCCTTAAATTTTACCAGTCGCTTTACATTATTACAATTGTAGTACATAGGTGTTATGATATTGCTACAGATTATGAGTTTTCACTTAATTCATAGCAAATGAAGAGAATAGGAGGTATAGAGAGGAAAATTTAGCCTTAGTACAATGAGAAACTTCCTAACAATGAGAGACATAAGGGGAGGAGGCTGCCTTGTGTGATAGGGAAGGCTTCATTGGAAGCCTTGAACCAAAAGTTGAATGTGTACTTATTGTATGCTGCTGTTGCCATTAAAGTATTTTTTTTCAGGTCTGAGTTGAACTAATTTGACCACTAAAGTCCCTTTCAATGCTAAGAATCTGTGATAATGAAGTTAGTGAGGGCTAGAGTCATAAGGAAAGGATTTATGAAGCAATTTGGACCCGAGCTATATATATCTTGGAGAATGGATGGAATTTGGACTATTAAGTTTAATTCTTAGGAAATACTTTGAATGCTTTGTAAGAAAAGTTTTTATTTGTAACCTTAAACTTCTGCAATATGCACCTCTTGGAAGACAGGGATTTAAGTTTATGGCAGCTTTCCTCTCATTCTCAAGTGGCTTAAGGTACTTTATCTCAAAAAGTACATTATTTCTCTGAATCTTAGATTCATCCTGGAGGAAAAAAATGAGGAATTATATCAGGATAATTGCATCATAGAATTTGGCCTTGAATGGCAATTAAAGGTCATCTCCTCTAGGGGTTCCAAGTCTTTTTTTGTGTCCTACACCCCTTCTCAAAATAATATCTTAGATAGATAAAGTGAAATATAAGGGATTGAAAAGGAAATCAATTATAATGAAACACAGTTTTTAACATATTTTAAAAACAAATTCAAGAACCCCCAATTAAGACTCCCAGATCTAGTTCAATCTTTTTGTTTGGTAGATAAAGATGTGAAACCTCTGAGTGATTAGATATCTCAATAAATGACTACAGGATTTTTTAAGTGCCCTTCTAGTTCTCAAATTCTATGATTAAGCATTTCATCCTATCCAACTTGGCTACTGAAATTTGTCCAATTACCTTTTTATGATCTCTCTGTCATAAGTCAAATATATCACTGAAAAGTTAGGCTGTTTGTTTTAATTTGCATTCTTGTAAATATCAAATATATTTTAGCATGGTGGAATATGCCTGATATCCTTTAAAATATGCCTGATGCCACTAGCTTTGTTGCTCTTTCCTTTAATCACAGATATATATGGGATACTTTTTCAATTATTTGCCAATTTAATGGGAAGCATTTAAAAAAATAGTACCTTTTATTGTCTAAAGGGGGCCTATGCAGCTAATCCAATTCTTTTTTTTTAAACTTTTATGTCTTCATCATAAATGCCAAAACTGACTAGTTTAAAAACAGATGGTCTTTTTCTGCGAAAAGATTTAGATTTATTTCAGGTCAGATTGCCCACATATATTGACTAAGAGTTGTTTCAGTAAAGTCAAGGCACTAGTGAAATGTAAAGAGAGTTTACAAATCAAACAGCTTTGAGGATGCAATTGTCAATTAAGTGCTCCTAAAACAGTTGAAAGAGTGCAGGGATAATTAGGGTCCAATGAATTTAAGTCCAAAGGAATACCATTTGTTCCATAATAAAATTTCCAGTGATCAAAGTTTGGTAAAAAAAAAATTATCTTCTCAATATGTATTCTTTAGTGATCTTTTCAGGATAGCTGGGTACAGCATTTAAACACTTGGTAGGGATATGGTAGCTGGAGTCAAAAATTTGAAAGATTTTCATGTGGAACAAGGATTAGACTTGTTTTGCTCCTGAAAGGCAACAGTTAACTCAACGTAGGAAAAATTTATTATTATAGTAACTAGCCTTCTGGAAACAGCACTGATCCTGAGCCTAATGGGCTGCCTCTGAGGGAACTGAGCTGTTCATCTCCGGAGGTGTACAAGTGATCGCTTAGTAGCACCATTGTTAATGGGATACTATGGGGAGATACTTACAGAAATGAACTCTGATGTCTCTGTTTTACTACTCTGTGGGAGGTATTGTGCTTAAATCCCAAGGCATGCAAAGACTAAAACAATACAGTAAATGCCATCAGGGAGCTTACTATAGGAATACATATGAAGAAAGACAGACATATATTATAAAGACACAACATAAAAGTGCTTATTTGTCAATGTGCCCAATTAGAGGATTCAGTTAAATCCTTGTCATCACCATCACCAAGGCCCTCCTATTCACCATCATTGTAATAAGCAGCAGCAGCAGCATAATCACCAAATCACAATTTCAGAGTTACTAGATATCCCCATTTGTTTATGTGTATTCCTTCAATAAATATTGATGGAACCCCGACCAGACATAAAAGAGCAGTATCAAACTCAAATAGAAATGGAGTCCATTAAGCCATATGTAAGGATTCCTGTGGGATACATTAGTTTTAAAATGTAGTATTATCTAAGTTTTATTGTAATTTTTTTTATTTTGTTAAATATTTCCCAATTATATTTTAATATGGTTCAGCAGCATTAGAAAGTGTTGTGGGCAGTATTGTGACCTGTGGGCCATTTATTTGACACCTTTGTTGTAAGAAATATAAAAATAAAAACAACATGGTCCCTGCTCTTAAGGAGTTTAACCCTGGTAGAAGTTAATATATGCATGCAAATTACTACATTACATCTAGTATGTATTATGTATCAGAATTATATTTAAACTCCATTATAGGAATGAAAAGGAAAGGATGGTTTTTTTGAACCTCTCTTTTAAAGATCCATTGAAAAATACAGCTTATGTCTTGCAAGATGAAAGGCAGCTATTTCTCTTTCTCTTCTGAATATAATGCTGATACGGTGCCTGGATTCTTATAACATCTTTGACACTTACTACCTGTGTGACTTTCAACAACTCCCTAGGACTTCATTCTTAAAATGAAGAGGTTTAACCAGATGCAAGGTTCACCTCAGGATCTATAATCCCATGCTTCTTGACATGCATGATTTAATTATAATAATGTCTAGCATTTATATAAGACTTTAAGGTTTTGAAAACACTTTACAAATGCTATCTCATTTTATCCTCACAACAACCATGTGATGTCATTTCTATAATTATTTCCATTTTTTGTTATTTAGTTATTTCAGTCATGTCCAACTCTTTATGACCACATTTGGGGTTTTCTTGGCAAAGATACTGGAGTAGTTTGCCATTTCCTTTTCCAGTTCATTTTACAGATGAAGAAATGGAGGCAAACTGGGTTAAGTGACTTTCCCAGGGTCACATAGCTAATAAGTGTCTGAGGCCAAATTTGAACTCAGGTCCTACCAGATCCAGGCTGAGTACTCTATCCATCATGCTATCTAGCTTCCCGATATCTCTGTTTTACAGATGAGGAAGTGAAGCAGATATAAGTTGAGTGACTTTCCCAGAATCATACAATTAGTGTCTTAAGTCAGTAGGACATCAACAATTTGATCTACCTGCCAGCTTTCTTGTCTCTATAATATCTTTGTGATAAAGATCTATACATATATTAAGACATCCTTGAAGAAAATATGAAAAATCAGGCTTTCACTTTTTATATCATTATATAATTGACAGAAAGGTATAGATTATATAAGGTCTTACCCTGTTTTTTGTTTATTGTTCATTAGAATATGAGTTGGTGGAGTAAAATGCATTTTGAAAGGCTTTCTTTGAGGAAGGCATCACCCGGGATTATCTCATAAATGATTCCTGGATCATTATAACAAGAACAGCAAATGTTCAGCACCTCTGTGATTATCAGTATCAAATAAAGAATGAAATAGAAAGACCTGTTTGCCAAATGGGTTTGCCACTCTCAGAGAGGATGCCTTGTGCAGAGTTCACATTAAATAAGGAGTTCTCTATGAATGATGAAGTCTCCCAGAGACTCCTGTGTTGCAGATGACATTGTGCTGATGTTGTCATGTCCCAAAATAAAATTATACTCTTCCTGATATCTATGACCACTCAAAAGAAATCAGCCCAACAATATACATAGAAAAAAACAAATGAAGAATGAAGGCCTGTTGTTGAGTCTATGATGTAGCTGGCATAATTTTGATAGGCAATAGTGTGTTTCTCAAGGACTAGAAGGTAACCACGCATTTTGAGAAGTTCTAGAACTCTGTTTTCCATAAGAGTATGCCTATAACTCTGGGTAACTGCCTCATGGGAAGGCGATAGATAGTAAAAGAACATATGTGTGAAGAATAGGAAAACCTAGCACTTGGGTCTGAGCAAGGGAGCACCTAAGATTACAATAGTGTTAGTCAAGAATCCAGAGATGCTATTGTTGATATAATGCAATCAGCACAGTGTTATCTACAAACAGGAACCCCTGGAAGACCTCACCATCTATAAACCACCAAAGACACCGTAACATTAACTGGCAGATGCACAGAGCACCTCTGACGACTTTTCCCAATATGGAAGTGGCTAGAAACCTGCTTCCCTATGATGACATGTAATGGAAGTACTTTAGAAAGGTCCCAGAGCTTGTGGTTCCAGCCTGCTAACTACATGGTGAATATCAAATTTCTTTGGCTGTAGTTGGGAACCAGAATGATAGGTGCCTCCAAAAGGCACCTCAGTTTAGTCAACCTCAGCCATTCACATCCACTACTCTGATTTGGTTCATGTCTTTCATGGTTTGGCTCCTTTACAGATAGCGTCTGTTGAGAGACAATGTTAGGGTCTTTAGCCTTCTTCCTGCTGAGGTTAGCCTTGGCTCTTCTGTATTGTTGGTTCTTTTGTGAAGATTTATCTGGAGACTCTGAACTTATGAGTTTTGAAAGACCTCACCTACTGTTGACCTGAGTCCTGAATGTCACTCCATTCCTTCATCCTGGTACTCCTTCAAGCTGTCATTGTAATATCTCTTCTTTTTATGCTATACTCTTAGAAAAAGTTCTCTACTTCTTCACCATCCTCTCACTTCTTAATCCTTTGCAGTCTGGCTTTTGATCTTATTCCTTTACTAAAACCGTATTCTCAAAACTTATCAATAGTTTCCTAATGGATAAACAGGATTTTCATTGGCCTTTAAGCAACTTTTAAACTCATTGATCTTTTCCTCTGTAAAGCTGAAGATGTAGTTTACTATAGAAATCATCTATGAGAGCCTGCCTATTCCCTTCTTGTGTTTTCATCAAGGATACTTTAAATATGTATGTGGACCATTTCCCTAAAGATTTTGTTGAGTTGAGAAAAAAATGTGTGTATGAGTAGAGTAAGTCTTGGTTATCTTTTTTGATACTATGTATGATATTTTCCATTATCTGGGAATCTTTCTCTCTTTGAAATATCTTGAAAATCAGTCTTTGTGTGTTTTAAAAATTATATCTACCCTCCCTTAGATTTCTCCTATGTTTATTTAGTTACATCTAGCCGCTCATTTTGACTTCATCCATTGCCATTTCTTCACATAACAGATAAAGTCAGTGACAAATCATGGAGATTCCACTGTCACTTGATGAGAGTAGTGTAGCAATGCAAATGAATTTGGTTAAAACAAAATAATGCAGTATTTTACCTCTTTGTTGTTCTTATGACTTTACTTACAAATGTTCTTATTATGATCTTATTATGATATAAGTATGTTTACTTATAAATGTATCTTATTATGATAAATGTTCTTATTATTAGTTGACTCTCTTGCTGAGCTTTTTTCAGATTTTCCCCCAAATTACTTTTTTAGGTTTTTGCAAAGTGATATTGTTCATAATCTCCTGCCATTCTCTTCCGTACCATTTTACCAGTGAATTTATAATCTAAACCAATATAGTTCTTGGTTGCCATATTTTGTCTTTGACAAAGGATTGAAACTTTTGTTGTATGTAGAAATTTTTGAGTTTGGGGGGGTTGGGCCTTCTGTTTATAGTAGCTGTTTTTCATTGGTTAAACCTTTCTTTTAAAATAGTAATAATCAGAGACAACATGCTTATTTTGTCCACTTTCTGGTTTTCAGTGTGAACATGTTTAAGTAAGTTAGGTTGGAGTTATTGTAACTAAAAACAACACTTTCTTATCTTTGCCTTTTATTCTAATCTCTGGCTGATTTTGATCTTTGCCCTAACCCATTAATAATCTGACTATACATAGATGGTTGATTATGGCATAACTCCCAAATCAGTGGTTGGTCATTTCCCCCCCCTCTATTAAGATATTCACTTCAATTTTTTTTGTAATGTTGCTTAGGGCTTCCCACATCTAGTACTTTCTATTTTCTTGAAGAAAATTTCATGATATTCACATATGAGACTTACAAATAATCTACAGACATTTGATCTTTTTCATTTCTTAGTATCAAACCACACATTCCAGCACACATTCCTGTTCCGATCTTCAAATTTAAATGACATCCAAGTACACGTTGACCTGACTTCAATAATATTGTCAAGGTCTTGGTAAAATTTTTCCATGTTTTCATCTTCTGTGGTGAATGTTGACACCTAAAGGTGTAAT
The DNA here is from genome assembly GCA_023548195.1 of Bettongia penicillata ogilbyi. NCBI lineage: Eukaryota > Metazoa > Chordata > Mammalia > Diprotodontia > Potoroidae > Bettongia > Bettongia penicillata. The sequence continues at coordinate 1,199,965 of JAJHZJ010000702.1, forward strand.
TACCTTTATATTTGATTTTGAGCATCATGAACTTTATAAGGCAAGATATCTGAGTATACCATGAAATAATTTCTTGCTTTGCATTCATGATAAAACCAACTTCAGCAAGACCTTTATTTGTCTTTTTTAGGAAGCACCTGTTATCTTTCACTTCACTGTAATTTCTTTATATCTTCTAGTTTCATTTATGGTGAGAATATCAATACAGATGTGGTTTATTTCCTTCAGGAATATAGCAACTTGTTGACCCCAGATAAAGACCTCACAATAAAAGCAGGATGTTTGTATCTGGTCAGATATATTGCAATTCTTAGTATCATCTATCTCCTACCTACCTACTACACTTGTAGTGTTGTCCCTAAGTTAGAAGAAGGCTGAACAGAATTTAGAACAGTCTTATATTTTTAATAATATAAGTTGATTGGTCCTTTAATGGGTTAATATGACTAAGAATTCATTACTCTGTTGCCAGACAGCTGGCAGAAATTCCTAGAAATCCATAATTAATGAGGTAAGGGGAGAGGCTACTAATCAAAAACTGACTTTTCCTAGTCAAGTACCATGATTCAAGTCTCAGAATCAGGTAGAGGGACCAGATTACAAGGGGAGTAATACAGGGTAGTTTTGGTGTTAGGAGTATGTTTTAACTCAAATGCAGCTCAATATATCTCATGGTGAGGGAAAAAGTCATCCAAACCTGGAGCTAGAAACAGGACTTTTGGGTTTGAATGTGAACCTCTTGAGGTTATGCTCAAAAGATATTACTAGAGCTGGAATTCAGGGCCAGGGAATTTCTTCTATCTACATCTGTTAAGAAATACCTTCAAGATTTTGTGATCAAGTTTAAAATTTCCTAGTTTTGAGTCAGCTGAGCCTCTCTACAATTAGCTATCCTGTCCTTAAAAGATATGATTTGTCACTGAGATCACACTCTAAGCCCCTTATATTGGTAAAAACTTATTAGAGCTTTATCTCTTCTTGCCCAGCCTTTGAGGTCTCAGGTTTATTTTATACTATGATGTGGCGTTGGAGGAGAACTATCATGAAGGGAAAATTTTATTTGTTACATCAGATTTAAGAAAGTGCTTTCTTCACAACAGTATGTAGATGAGACGTATTTTCTCCCCATTTTACAGTTAAAGAAATGAAGGTGCAGAATGGATAATTGATCTGTCCCACCACTAATGAGCAGCCTTAAAGAAGAAAACAAGTTGGGCCTAAAGGCATGTCTAGCTATAGGGAAATTCAACCCCCTTGCCTTTTACAGTCATAATTTTTAGCATTAACTGACAAATCCACCTCCATAGCAGCCATAGGATGAGGTCTGGGAAAATACAGAGCCCAGAGTCATCATGCCCATTGGCTCTGTACCAATAAGACAATTGGAGTGTATGGGGTGTTCAGGGAGGACTAGTACCTCTGGTTTGAGGGCTTTCCAGGCCTTTTCAGGGCTGCTTATTCACCTTTGTATCCACCTGTCACCCAACTCTCATCTGTGGCTCCAAGAAACTGTAGCATGTGCAATAACTGTACTCCAGCAAAACTGTCTCAGCAGATAGGCTAAGGGTTGAGTGTAACCAAAAGGTTACCCACTCGTTCGAGTTAGAAGGATGTCTATCCCAAGTATATGAAGATTTCCTCCATTGGAATGGATAGCTGAGAATAGTTTGTTCCAGTGTCCATGAAAGTGGCTGAAGCAAGTGTTGTGGAGCTCTTAGAACTTGATCAGACATCAAAAACACCAAGGTCAGCCTACTGCATCCAGGGCCATTGATATTGACTTTTATCTTGCCCTTGGACTTAGATGACTTTGGACGAGAGAGTGAGACTGAAAACTCTGTTCAACTCTACCTCATTTAAATCCAGTTCACCCTTGAGTTAAGATGTCACACTGTGATGTCACTGGTCCTCTTCAGAAAGGAAGGATGACAAGAATCAGACAATGAGAACTAAATAATATCATGTCAGTGTTTGGTTTTCCCTTATGCTGATTAAGGGATTGATAGGGCAATAGAAATATATGGGGAGAACAAAGGGGATAGTAAATCCAAGGAAGAGACTACATAGTAATTGTGGGTTGGTGTCCATGAGCTTCCAGTGTTCATTGACTAGTTGTTTTACACAGAAAATAGGGTAGGCAAGAGGTCTGAATATATTTGAGAGTAAATTATTCTTACCTTTGACAGTTATTCAACCAATAGATACTTGGTACTAATTGGAACCAAAATGATTTTTAAAAATGAGTAAAGTATCATGTGTAATGTCTAAAGATGGCAATTAAGCATCCTCTGAAAGCTTGTTATGTGTAACCTGAACCCCTAAATTGGCAGTCTTTCCTATTCCCTTTTTGTCTTATTTAATTGAAAGCTATTTATTTATTACAAAAATAAAGACATTTTACATTAGTGACTGATTTCATCTTGTGCTTCCTTGGGTCTATTATATCTACCAATCAATCTTCATACCAAATTAAACAGAATAACCCATTTATACATTGTCAGATTTTAGCAGTACTATGTTTCATATTTGTATAGTCTTTTATTTTGATCCTCTAAAAATATTTAAAATGACCAGTAGATGGCAAACTTTACTGCAAGCAAATAATTCGACAGAAAACTAAATTGGTCTGAAAGTCTCAAATAGACTTCACATCCTATTAAAATTTACAACTAGGTATGTGATTCACAAGTGAGAGCCTGAACTAAAACACTCCATTGTGATTTCCCTGGCAAATGAATTCTAGTTATAATTTTTAAATGCATTTTCAAGGCCTGGAATTGTATTTTTGGCAATCATAGTCAAAAAGCACTTTAAAAAATTGTGGGTTTTTTTTTTTTTTACCATTAATATCATTAATAATAACTACTTGGAGAGTTTTTATACAATGAGCCTTGTAGCCTCCAGGGAATGATATGGTGGTTCGTTTTTCTTTTATTGGTAAAATAGCATTGTCTGTGGCTATCATGTTAATTCATTTTCAGGCCCATGAAAGTCTGTGGCCAGTTAACCCAGATCTCTAATCCCAACCAGATGTCTTGGAAGTATACAATTTTGTCCACAAGGGGGATTGAGCAAAACAGTGTGGATGGCTCTGTAGGTCACAACCAAAACTAGAAAAAATAATTCAGAGTATATGGCCAACTTCTAGGTCAAAGGAATTACTAGCAATTAGGAAGTGTAATGCAGTGTAACTGAGATATGTGGAACACAAGTAAATTAACTTGCATTAACACTGCAACCTCTTTGAAATCCATTGACAGTTGGTTACTCTGTATGTGGTAAGCATTCAAAGTCTTTCTCTGGCAGACAAACAGGTTCCATAGCTGATGATTATAAGCTTACTCTGGACATTGTTCTGACTCTGGCCTTTTCTATTTCATGCATACCTAATAATCTATCTTCAATATATCAATAGGTACCATTCCAGGAAAGAGATGTAACCTTTCCTGAAAATAAAAATAAGGGAGAGAAGATTTCTAATTATTTCTTACAATTCACATAAAAGAGATGACTTGTCACAATACCAAATATCACAAGAGTAAAAGTCTCCACTTACAATATTCACTCAACAAACATTTTTGATTGTGGTTCTTTGGGATTTTCAGTTATGAGCAACAGTACCATCAACTGCCTATGGATTTCTTTGATTTGGAGACAGGGGTTGCCTTTGGCACCTGTGATTTCATCTGTGTAGAGAATACCCAATATCAAAATTCTATCCACCACTGCAAATCAGCCACTCATCTGTAATTAGTGGTTAGCATATTTTCACCTATTCCAATGTGAGCGCCATAAAGACCATGGTGTTTTCCTTTTTTTTTTTTGGTATCTCCAGTATATAACACAATACCTGGCACATAGTCAGCACTTAGTAAAATAAAGCTTATTGACTGACTGACTAAATTATATTCTCAGAAAGCTTCCTAGAATTTGCACATGCCCACATGGCTAGTATGTATCAGAGAGAGAGAGGCAAGACTTGAACCCAGGTCTCAGTGACTCCAAGGCCAAGTCTCTACTCCCTGCACATCTCCACTCCTAGAAGGAGGGAATAAAAATAACAGAATTACAATGCTATGATGAATTTGCATGCAAAGGGCAGTTTTGCATAGACTAAGGTAGTTGAACAGCCAAGTGAGAAATTATCCACATATTTTATTTGAATTTGTAGTATTTAGAATTGGAAGGAATAATGATCCACTGGTAGGAACAAGTCCAATCTCATTGTACAGATGAGAAAATTGAATCTATGACAGGTTTCCTGGTTTGCCAGAAGCCATACATGTAGTCAGTGTATATATTTACATGTATCCATGTTATCTCTGTAAACAGAATGAAAGTTTCTTGAGGGTAAGGATTGACTCTTTCATTTTTATCTTTGTATTTCCAGTGCAAAAATCTCACCTATTATAGTGCTTGGCACAGACTTTTTGAATCTTCTATAAACAAACACTCATAAGAAAAGATGTGGTAGCTAGATTAATGAAAAGTGGGGTTAGACTAGGAGTCTAACCTGGAAGAAGAACGAATTTGAAATTCTACTTTTAACACAAGCTGTGTCATTATGAATAAGTCACTTAAAGTGACTATAAGTCTCATTTTTCTCATGTGTTAAATGAGGATAGTACATAACTCAGAACTATTGTGAAATGCAAATGAAATATGTAAAACGGTGCAGATTTTAAAGTGCTACGTAAAAGTATTTCTCAAATATTATCAAAGTACCATGACTGTTGTTTATATCTGGAAACATTTTATGTGTATATTGTTAAAGATGTATAAGTTTGGATCACACTATAGATTTCCTGGAGAATATTACTATTATCGTTTAAAACTGAAAACGTAGGTTCAGAAAATATAGTAGTAGATTAAAAAGAGATGTTAAAAATGGCCACCTTATTTTACTTCACTAATCTTCTCCTGTCTGGTACCATAGAATAGATTTTATTGGATATAATTGGAGTGGGCTAGTAAAGGTTTAACAACCAGCTCTCTGCCCCACCCCAAAAAAGTATTCATAGCACACTTTTAAACTTAATTTGCATTATTAACATTTTCTCTATTACCTTAAGTCTAGTCCAAAGATGAGGAACCTGCTGCCTTGAGACCACATGTGGCCCTCTAGGTCCTCAAATGCAGTCCTTTGACTGAATCCACACTTCACAGAATAAATCCTCTTAATAAAAGGATTTGTTCTGTAAAACTTGGACTCAGTCAAAATACCACACCCAACAATCTAGAAGGCCACATGTCGGTCACCACCCCTGGTCTAGACAATAAATCAAGCCCAAATTGTAGCTTTGTGTTTTTAAGAGGTGTATATACACTGCAAATTTAACAGGAGCTTCTCCCAAGCTGGTATGAGCTAGCTCAAGCATGTCCCTGTATACAATTATTAGGATTTTTAAGCTTTTGGATATATGCCCATTTAGACTCATCTCTTTCCTTTAAATTTTTAGGTATTGTTTGTTCAGTTTTCTCTAAGGCCAGATTTATATATACACCATGGAGATAGCTTTACCCTGAATTTGATATTTCATATCTCTCCCTAGGTCTGGTCACCCAGTCCAACTCTGATGCCTAGAATATGATTTCCCCCCAACCCCATCTCCATTTCTCAGAATTCATATCTGCTTTCATGACTCAGCTCAAATGTCACCTCTTCCATGAAAACTTCCCTGATAGAACGCTTACCCTTGTTAATGTTCTCTCCTTCCTCAATTTCCCCTGTGCTACTTTCTGTGTATATATTGCATCCCTCTAGTAGAATGGAAGTTCATTGAGAGAAGGAATGGTTTAGTTGGTATCTTTTGATCCCTATCCTATCACAGCACTTTGCCCTAAGAGGTGCTTAATAAACATTTATACATTTTGGATTATAACTTTCTTTTGATTCCTTTTTGCTGCCCATTGACAGGACAGTAGAAACCATGCTGCCAGTCTTTTGAGTTTTCATCCTCATTACAGAGGCCAAATTGCTCCTTTTTGAAGATTTTAGTTAACACAGGTTAAGACTCAAGCCTGGTGTTGTTTTTCCACAGGAAAAGGAATATTTGTGGCAAGTTGAGTCCAATTATCTGGGTAATTCAGAACAAAGAATTGCCATTAAGAGGAAAGGAAGGAAATCTATTTTTTTGGAGTTCATGCTTTTGGTTAAATTAAAATTGTTCGTTTTTTTAAAATTTTGGTTCTAGAGATGCAGTATCCATTCTCCTTTCTATTATACAATTAAAATACACATTATTAGGTCTACTGGTTTTCTACTTGTTTGGAAAGCAGTTTGGAGATTTCCTACCATCATCCAAAAAAGTAACTACTAAATTAGGGGAAACTCTCAGTTCAAACATGCAGTAAATTCTGCAGTATTTTTTTTTTTATGGTTCAAACAATACCTGCTTGGATTTGGAGGGAAAACAAACAACCTTACAATTTGCAATGGAAAATAGCATTACTCTGATGTATTTAACTATGTATTTTCAACTGGAACACTAACCCTTTAAATATTGATATAAATATTTTAGACAGTATTTTGGCCCTTTGTTCTTTCTCCTTTCCTTTTTTGCAATTATAAATGTTCCTTCCCTCCCCTCCTTTTTAGTGTTTAATCCTTGGTGAATATTGAGAAGCCATTAAAAGGCATCCATGTAATAGGTCACATAATAACTCATAGATATGGCACTCAGAGGTTTACATTTAACTGAATAGCCTTGTGAAGTGGATGTTACTACCATTCTCATTTTACAGATGGAAATAGCTTATATAACTGAAGTTTAGAGAGGTTAAGGGACTTCCCTGGGCTTACACAACCCTTATCAGGTAGGATTCAAACCCTGGTATTTCTGAATCCATGTCTGGAACTTTGTCTCCCAAACCTTCTGCCTCTCTGCCAAATTACAAGTCAAGGACTATTTTCCCCCCAGTAAGTAAAACTCATTGCTGGAGCCTTTTGTTGGGAATGTTACAATTCCCAAAAATCTTAGAGTGATTAAATAGAGACCTTTCAGAAAATCATACTGACGTCAAGTCAATAAAAAATACGTTTCCTTTCCATCTCAAAACAGACCCGAGTACCAAGTATTAAGGAGTATGATTCTAAATGAAAATAGATGAAAATTAGCTTTTCATCCTACCTACTGGTTTTTTTTGTTTAGACGAGGACTAATGATATTGATGATAACCATGATAATTATACATATGCCTGTGGTCTGCAACTTGTAGTCTTCAGCAGTTTGCTGAGAGTATGAAAAACTTGAATGATTTACCCGTAGTTCATAGGATTATAGATTTAGAGCTGAAAGGGATCATCAAGTCCAACCCCAATGTTTTACAGATGAAGAAATTTAAACAGAGTTTAAGACAGAGAGTTAATCAAGAAACATTAATTAAGCACCTACTATGCTTACTACTAGTATGTAGCAGGCACAGTGCTAACTTCTGGGGATACAAAGAAAGGTTAGAGACAGCCCCTGATTTGAAGAAGCTCACAGTTGAAGGGAAAGACATGAAAACAATGATGTACAAAAATGATAAATATGGTGCAAATAGGGGCTGATCATTACAGAGAAGGCACTAGCGTTAAAGGACGATCAGGAAAGTCTTCTCATAGAAGATGGAATTTTTAACTGGGACTTGAAGAAAATCAGGCAAATCAGGAGGCAGAGATAAGAAAGAGGATTATTCCAGACATGAGCAACAACCAGTGAGAATGTCTCAAGTTTGGAGTGGAGTATCTTGTGTGAGGAACAGGAAGGAGACCAGTGTCACTGGATCTCTGGAATGTGGTAGGAGGCAAGGGGGATAGTAAGGGATAAGAAGACTAGAAAGTAGGAGGAGACCTAGTTGTGAAGGATTTTGAATGCCAGATGGAGGATTTTATATTTCATTCTAAAGGTAATAGTAAGACATTGGAGTTTATTAAAAGAGGTTAGAATGAGTGACATGATCAGATCTGCACTTAGGAAGATTAATTTTACAGCTGAAGAGAGGCTGGAATGGAGTGGAGAAAGACTTGCCCAGGGTTATACAGCTAGAAAGTGTGTAGGACAGAATTTAAACCCACATATCCTTAATTGCAGATCCAGTTCTCTATAACTAATTTCTTCATAATACTAATGATTCATATTTGGGTAGCATTAAAAAGTGATGACCCTAGAATATTATAAACCAAATTCCATCAGTGAATTAAATATAAATTTCACTTTGAATTAGACAATTGAGTCAGAAGTGACCAGATCAGTTCTGAATAAAGAAATAACCTTTTGGGAACACCAAGTTCTGTTTCTGTCCCAACTTAAACTCATTATCCCACCTTCATCCTGTATAAAAGAATGTGAATTTCAAAATCTCAAGCTTATAGTATCATAGTATACAATACCCAAATAATTTGGTCATTTCATGGTTCAGTTGCTCTTACTTCAAAGAAAAGGAGTAGAAAGGTAAAGAAGGATTATTCAAAACAGTTTCTTATAGGAAGTTTTGATTTATCAGATTAATTTAGTTTATGGATTTCATTTATCCAGAGGACTTATGGTTACCTGCTTTTTTTATCTTAAGAAAAAAGGATTTAAAAAAAATTTTTTTTTATTTTATGCTTTTCTCAGCTATCTGAACAGTTACCTGTCATTTTGTGTTTTTTTTTTTCCCTCACAGAATCCTTTTGCATTAGAAATGACACTGGATGCCTCTCAAATCCTTGCCCAAATAATTCTACATGTGATAATGTTGGTAAGGACGATACTTGCCGCTGTTCCAGCACAACTGAAATTGTGGGGGAAGATTGTGATAAAAAGTTGGTTTCATGTTCCTCCAAGCCTTGTAAACGAAATGCGATTTGTTTTGATCTGAGAGGAGAACCTGGTTTTTTCTGCCGCTGTCCACCAGGATATGGTGGGAAAACCTGTGAAATCACTCTTAGGTCCTGTGTCTCAGGCTTTTGTAAACATGGAGGCATTTGCCACCATGGTACCTCTGGTCCTTACTGTGACTGTCCTGATGGATTTATCGGAAAGCACTGTGAGACTGATTTCAATGAATGTGGTTCCAACCCTTGTCGCAATGGAGCTGTGTGCCAGGATGGAATCAATGGTTATTCCTGTTACTGTGTCCCTGGATTTCAAGGAAGATATTGTGAACGGGAAGTAGATGAATGCGCTTCAGCACCCTGCCAAAATGGGGCCAGATGTAACAACAGTGTAGGGAGATACATCTGTGACTGTCTACCAGAGTTCACTGGTAAGTTGGATTGTATCTAAAATATTTTTTATTATGGATATGGACAGCAGTGGGGATAATGATTTTTGTCCTAACCACTTATTCTTTAATAATGAAGATGATCAAATTCTCAATTAGAATTGGCTACTGCATGGAAGTATGCTTTTTTTGTTACCAAATTAAATACTGTTGAAGTAAAAGTATTTTTATATTATTAGTCCTGTGTTATGTATTTGTCCTTTGATACTTCATTCTCTTAATCAATAAATATTTATTATGTGCTTCCTGTGTGCCAAAGAAAGGCAAAAACACAGTCCCTATTCACAATGAGCTCACATTCTAATAGAGGAGAAAACATGCAAACAACTGCATATATACCAGATAGAATGCAAATTTGGAGATAATGTCAGAGGAAAGGCATTCTCAGGGGAGGGAGGAATGAGAAAGGCCTCTTAATTATGATGGGGTTTAAACTTAATCTTGATGGAAAAAAGGGACAGCAGGAGATGTAAATGAGGAGGGAGAGCATGCCAGGCACTGAATCTGAAAACAGTTGTGTGAAAGAAATAACAAGCAGGCCAATGTTGCTGGATCATAGAGTATATGGAGGGGAGTAAAGTGTGAGAAGACAGGAAAGGCAGGATGTAGGTTGTGAAGGGTTTTAAAAATCAAACAGGATTTTGTATTTAATCCTGGAGGTAGTAAGGGGCACCTTTCTTCATTAATGTGTGTGTATGTGTTGGTGCCTGTGTGTAATAACATGAGGAAGTTCACTTTGACATCCGAGTGGAGGATGGATTAGAGTGGGTAGGAGACTGAGAAGAAGGCTTTTGCAATAGTCCAGTGAGGACCTCCACCAGGGCAGTATTGTGTGGATGGTAAGTAAGAGGTCTTTAGTTACCTTGGAGACAGTAGTTTTAGTTGAATGATGACTTTCAAAGCTAGACTGAAGAAGGGTTAGTAGAGTGAGAGAAGAAGTAGAGGTGCCAACTATAGCTGACTTTTTCAAGTAGTTTAGCCATAAAAGCAAGAGAGATATGGGGATGAAGTGAAGGTTAAGGATGGGGAAATATGGACATATCAGTAGCCTGCAGGGAAGCAGGGTAAGATAAGTGAGATAGAGAGGATAGTAGAAAGGGGCAAACTGATAGAAAAGACAGGATGGGAGGGGGGCAGTCCAGAATGCACATAGAAGGGTTTGGCATAGCAAGGAGAAGGTTGCTTCTTCATGGAGATAGAGATGAAAGAGATGGTGGTGGAAAACACCTTAGTTATGTGAGATAAAGTTGTTATTGAATCATTTTTCAGTTGTGTCACAACCCTTTGTGACCCCATTTGGAGTTTTCTTGGCAGAGATACTAGAGTGTTTTGCCATTTCCTTCTCCAGCTCATTTTAATAATTTTGATCAATAATTTTGATAAGAAACTGTGGTAAACAGCATTGAGTGACTCGGCCAGGGTCACATAGCTAGGATGTATCTGAGGCCAAACTTAGAGAGGGGAGTCTTCCTGACTCTAGGCCCTGTACTCTGTCTACTGTGCCACTTAGCTTTTTTATATTATGAGATGAGATGAGAAGAAGAGGAGGAAAGGGAAGTCTTGTCCAATGGCCTAATTTGATCTACAGCTGATTATGGGAGAAAGGGGTATCATTTGAAACAGGATGGATGAAAAGGTTTAGCATAGCCCCTGTGGTGACTGGAATAGTGAATGGATTAAGTATAAAATGATTGCTTCAGGTGGAGCCAAGATGGCAGAGTGAAAGCAGGGACTCCCCTGAAATCTCCCCTGAAGCCCCCCACAGACCTATAAAAATGACTCTAAACAAATCTTAGCGTTATAGCACCCACAAAACGATAGAGTGAAACAAATCCCCAGACTAAGACAACCTGGAAAGTTGACAGGAAGGGTCTTTCACACTGGGCAGAGAGCAGAGCATAGTGCAGTGTGGGCCACACCAGCACAGATGATCTGGAGTAGGCCTCAGGGGACTGAATCATTGGTGGCTGTGGGGGTTTCCAGATATTTTGACCTGTGGGCACCAAGATGGTCAGTGGGAGGGCTCTGTGGTACCTGGGTGAAGGAGGAGCATGTAGTCTGCTGGGTTCAGCCCAGCCCTGGTAGGGATAGTGTCAGTGGCCAACTGCAGCAACAACAGTGGCAGACGTTGCTTCAAGAGCTCTGGGCCCACAGATCGTGGGAGATCTAGTGGCTGATAACAAAATCCCTGAAATCTGGGACAGTGCACCCACCCCCACTGGAAGCACAGTCTTACCTTGACAAAGAGTTAGAAAGTCAAGTGTTTGGCTGAGAAGATGAGTAAACATCATAAAAGAACTCAGACTATAGAATCTTAGTTTGGTGACAAGGAAGATCAGGGCATACAACCAGAGGAGGACAGCAGAGTCAAAGTTCCTACATCAAAAGCCTCCAAGAGGAGTATTAGTTGGTTGCAGGCCATGAAGGAGCTCAAAAAGGATTTTAAAATCAAGTAAGAGAAGTAGAGGAAAAATTGGGAAGAGAAATCAGAGTGATGCAAGAAAATCATGAAAATCGAGTCAACAGCTTGCTAAAGGAGACCCAAAAAATAGTGAAGGAAATAACATCTTAAAAGATAGACTAACCCAAATGGCAAAAAAAGTCCAAAAACTAAATGAGGAGAAGAATACCTTAAAAAGTAGAATTGGCCAAATGGAAAATGAGGTCCAAAAGCTCACAGAAGAAAATAATTCCTTAAAAATTAGAATGGAGCAAGTGGAAGCTAATGACTTTAAGAGAAATTAAGAAATTATAAAACAGAGCAAAAAGAATGAAAAAATAGAAGGCAATGTGAAATATCTCATTGGAAAAAAACACTGATCTGGAAAATAGATCCAAGAGAGAGAATTTAAAAATTATTAGACTACCTGAAAGCCATGATCAAAAAAAGAGCCTAGACATCATCTTTCAATAAATTATCAAGGAAAAGTGCCTTGATATTCTAGAACCAGAAGGTAAAACAGAAACTGAAAGAATCCATCAATTGCCTTTGGAAAGAGATGCTAAAAGGAAAACTCCTAGGAATATTGTAGCCAAATTCCGGAGTCCCCAGGTCAAGGAGAAAATATTGCAAGCAGCCAGAAAGAAACAATTTGAGTATTGTGGCAATCAGAATAACACAAGATCTAGCAGCTTCTACATTAAGGGATTGAAGGGCTTGGAATATGATATTTTGGAGGTCAGAGGAGCTAGAATTAAAACCAAGAATCACCTACCCAGAAAAACTGAGTATAATCCTTCAGGGGGAAAAAAATGGAATTTCAATGAAATAGAGGACTTTAAAGTATTCCTGCTGAAAAGACCAGTGCTGAATAGAAAATCAAAAAATCAAGAGAAGCATGAAAAAGTAAACAGGAAAGAGAAATCATGAGACTTATTAAAATTTAACTGTTTACATTCCTACATGGAAAGATAATATTTGTAATACATAAGACCTTTCTCAGAATTAGAGTAGTTGGAGGAGATAGATAGATAAAGAGAGAAAAAGAAAGAGAGAGAGGGCAAGAGGGCTCAGGGTGAGTTGAATGTGAAGGAATGATAGCTAAAAAAAATTTTATGGAGTGAGAGAGGAATATATTGGGAGAAGGAGGAAAGGAGAAATAGAATGGAGTAAATTATCTCACATAAAAGTGGCAAGAAAAAGGTTTCATAGTGGAGGAGAAGGAGGGAGTAGATGAAAAAGAATGAATAAACTTTACCTCCATCGTATTTGGCTTACAGAGGGAATAACATAACACTTAATTGGGTATCTTACCCTACAGGAAAATAGGAGGGAAGGAGATAAAAGGGGGGAATGATAGAAGGGAGGGCAGATTGGGGGAGGGGGTAGTCAGAAGTAAACACTTTAAAAAAGTAACAGAGTCAAAAGAGAAAATAGAATAATTTTGGGGACAGAATAGGATGGAGTGAAATATAGTTAGTCTCTCACAACATGACTGTTATGGGGATGTTTTGCATAACTGCACATGCATAACCTACATTGAATTGCTTGCCTTCTGAATGGGGGTGGGTGGAGAGGGAAGAAGTGAGAGAATTTGGAATTTAAAGTTTTAAAAACAAATGTTCAAAAAAAATTGTTTTCCCATGCAACTGGGAAATAAGATATGCAGGCAATGGGGTATAGAAATCTATTTTGTCCTTCAAGAAAGTAAAGGGGAAGAGGATAATAGGGGGGTTGCTAAAAGAGAAGATAGACTGGGGAAAGGGATAATCAGAATGCATGCATTCTCAGGGTGGGGGGAGGGAAAGATGGGGAGAAAATTTGGAACTCAAAATCTTGTGGAAATGAATGTTAAAAATTAAAATAAATGAAAATCTTTTTTAAAAAAGGATTACTTTACTGCAGTGTATGTAACAAATTCATAATCGATCCAGTTTGGATGATTTTATCTAGCTTTTTTCAGTACATCAGTAAGAAATAAAGTAGTAGATGATGGAGGTAATTCAAGGAATTTAGCAAAGTGTAATTAATAAAAGGACTTGGAAACATTTGAACAAAGAGGATAGTGTAGAGTTGAATGGGTTCCTTCAAGAATTAGGATATAGAAAGAAAAGTATGACCAGAGCAAGGGTGATGGTTTGGGAAAGAATTGAAGAATGGAGCTTATGGGAAGGACAAAGAACAGGGTTATGGGCTGTATGTCAGAGGGAAAGATAGAATTATGAAAGATTATGATCAAATAATTTTGTGGTCTCCTCAATGCAGATATCCTTCCAATGATGCAGAAAAGAGCTCCACCATTCCCTCTCATTCTGGAAAACTCTTCCACAGAGAGTTCACTCAACATACTGGAGGCCTTCTTCTAGTCTTCTTGATATTGATCTGGATACTAGCAGAGCACTCAGCTTTTTCTTTAATCTCACTACAGTAGGTCCTCGAGTGTTGTGGTATAGCTGAGATGGGTAAACTTGAGCCTAGACTGGTTTATTTCAATTCTCCAAAGTCTAGTTCATGCTGCCTCGTGTATGGCAAAGCCCTTGCATTCTGACTGTACCCTCTAATTCTTATGGGAACAATATCAGGGCCTGTCAAGGAATATTATCATGCAAAATAGTGGGTTTTTCTGTACTCTCAAAGTACTTACTGGGGTAGCTAGGTGGTGCAGTGGATAGAGCACCAGTGCAGGAGTCAGGAGGACCTGAGTTCAAATCTCACCTCAGATACTTGACACTCACTAGCTGTGTGACCTTGGGCAAGTCACTTAACCCCAATTGCCTCATCCTGGGTCGTTTCCAGTCATCCTGATGAATATCTGGTCACTGGATTCAGATGGCTCTGGAGGAGAAGTGAGGCTGGTGACCTAAACAGCCCTCCCTCACTCAAAACAAAGTCAAGTGCAAGTCATGTCATTATCTCTCTTCTAGCATGGTCTTCTTCAGCGATGAAGGATGAATACACACAAAGTACTTATTCATTGGAGTGTGATGGAGGTATTAAAAGAAAACAATATTTAAAATATTTGTGAATTCATTGTTGAATGGATTAGACTTTTTTCCTGCCATGTGATTAAACAAATCATGGTAATGAAGTTTTGCAAATATATATTCTTCCCCAGGATGGTTCTATGGTAATTTTGGTATAAAATATATGATCAAGTTTATACTTCTATATGTTCTATTCACATTCCTTGACCCTTCCCAACCTCATGAAGACCACACACCAGCCTAGATGAGTTCTTCATGCTGATTATCTTCCTTTTATCTCTTAGACCTTTCATTGCCATATTGCAGGGGTGCCCTCCCATCTATTATATCCAACCCCCCTTCTCTTCCTCACTGAATTGCTCTTGACTTCATCGTCTCTTCAGGAAACTCACTGTCTCTTATTTCCACATTTCTGTACCATATGGCTCTACCTTTTCTTCTTTCTACAGCCATTTGTTCCATTAGCTGCTACCTCTCATTTATTTCTATATTCTTGGAATTTCAACTTTTATTTTCTCCCAACTCTTTCACCATTACCCACACACAGTCCATAAAACAGTCATAATCATTTTAATTTCTATATTTTACAGAATTTTTACTAGAACCCTCTATTGTTATTGATAACATAATTTTCATTAACCCACTGGTGTGGGAAGAATATACTCTCATTATAACATGAGGCCCTTTATGGTTATTTTGTTGCTCCTACATGAATTTCTCACAATAAACACAGTCTACAATAACTGAAAATAGTGAAGAATTTCTCAAATGCAATCCCACCCTCTCTCCTTCCATTCATTTCTAGGTCATTCTCATTGTCTATTTGTAGAGTGCAAGATATAGGCATTGATAGACCAACTCCCAACGGCATGTCTTATTCTGGTTATCTTTTTTAACATCAACATTCTTTCAGTGATGTTGTATAGCTATAAATGTAAGGATACCAACAGTTTGAAAGACTCCAAGTTATGGGTGGCCCAAATGGAAACGAATAGGTGGGTATAAATAAGCAGGCTGCAGATATACAGTGATGACTTTTAGTGGTTAGACTTCTAGAATTGGATTCCAGCTCTCTAACAATTGTTAGCCATGTGACTGTAGGTAAGTTGCCTACCCTTCCTGGGACATGATTTCTTCACCTATGAAATGAGAGTGACAATACCTGTAGTACTTACTTCACAGGCTGTTATGAGATTCATATATTATAAGTATATGTAAAACAGATGTACATTCCAAAGTACCGTGAAAATGTTAGTTAATAGCAGCATATAGGGCAACACTGAGATCATATTTGTAAGATATGGCCTTCAAAAATTTCATAAATGTGTCCATTATTTTCATTCAACCAAGTATTTATTATCAGTTATATAACACTATGCTACATGCTCAAAGTTCCACCCACCAGGGTCAGGATAAAAATTCTTTCATCCTTTCATGCTAATTTAACTGAAGCAAAAAATATATTCAACAAGTCTTTTCCTTCTATACCACCTCTAGGTATATCACAATATGTCTGGGTTGAGTTGATAAGTAATTACAAAGTACTTTACAAGTGCCTGACACACTACTAGTAGCTGAGAGGGTAGAAAAAAAATGAGATGTAGATCAACAACTTGAACCCAATCTCTGAATTCAAACTGAACATCTTTTACTACAAACTTGCCTTTATTACCAATTTTCCTTCATCACTTGATGATGCTACCATAGTTCAGATCACTCAAGCTCAAACCCTCTGAAGTCCATGGTCTTCTTTCTCCTTCTGGAGGAGCTTATCATCTTATCTTTTAATTTTGTTCTGTATATTTCCTGAACAAATATGACTAGTAGGTCATGTTTCTTTCTTTTTAACTTAGTAATAGAATTAGACTCTAACACTTGTCATCCCTTACTCCCATTTGGAGAAATTATAGAACGGAATTAATTACATAGTCTATGTAATCACAATGCTTTTATTTGATGCTAAACACATTGTACCTATGAATAGTATGAGTAGTTTGCCACTATTTGCATAAAAGCATGAGCATTCCCCCACTATACTGCTCTTGTGATAATCATGTTAATTACCATTCTAGAGCTAGAGATATCTCAGAGCCCTTGCTATCAATTTTGGCGGGAAGAGTGGACTTTACAAAATATACCCAGAAAAAGTAGCATGAAAAACATTGTCAAATCCAGGACACTGTAAGGACAGCCTGATGAGATTGGTTCTTGAGGAAAGGAGAAGCCATTTAGTAACTTCATATTTTAGTTAATTACTCTTGTTAATTTGGTGATGCTAAACTTAGTTGTTTCTGTACACCCACTACGTTCATTTTATGTTCAGACCGTTTTGATGTAGGTGTACAATATTTAAAATGATCAGAAGTAAAATTTCTAGAGGGAAGTTAAAAATAACTAAATATGATAAAATATTAGGTGAAAGGAAAGACCCCATACACATGACTGCAGTTGAATTAGACCTGACTGAAGCATTCGGTTATATTTGATTTTCTTTTTAAAAAATATATTTTGCTTATATTATTTTTATTTTTACATCACTTTCAATTCCAACTCTCTCCTTCCTCTCTCTCTCTCCTTCCAGAGAATTGTAATAAAGGAAAAACTGAGAGGGGGGAAAACAGTTAAGGAAAACTACCCAATATGTCAAAAAAAAAAAATCTGACATTTACAGCATTATATGTCCATCATCTTCTTCCCTCCACTCTCTGCAAAGAAGGAAAGAAAGGTGCTCTTTCATATTTCTTCTTTGGGTCTAAACCTATTTTTTGTTATTTCACAGTATTTAATTTCATTAATTTTCATGTTGTTCTTCCCATTACATTATTGGAGTCATTGTATAGATTGTTTTTCTGGTTCTGCTTATTTTGCATTAGCTCACATCTTCCATGCTTCTCTGTATTTATCCCATTCATGGTTTCTCACAGCACTGTAACATTACATTTATGTGCTACAGTTTTTTTTAACCATTCCCTAATCAATGGATAGTGTTTCTACTTTCTTTCTAGGTTTTTGCTACTACAGATAGTGCTGCTATAAATATTTTGGTAGAGACAGAGTCATATTTTTTGATTATTGACCTCTTTAAGATATATACCGAGCAGTGAAATTTCTGGGTTAAAAGGATATTTTAAAATATTTAAAAGAATGTTTTAGCCTCTTTCTTTGAATTATTCTTAATCCATTCAGTATAGTTTAAAAAATTTTGATACCATGCCCTTTCTCTACTTCTGCCTTCCCCCATTACCTTCCCAGTTTTTCTCCTACCTGTCAGAATACTATTTCAGTCTAATTCAATGGTTTATTTTTCTTCTCCTGCTGGTTAAGTGTGAATATACCTCAAAGCCTTGCTCTTCTCCCTTTTCTATTCATCCCCACACTTCCTCAGTGATCTCATCCACTCCCATGGTTTGTATGATGACTTCTATTTGACTCCAGAATCTAGTCCGGGTCTGCCTGCTGAGTGAACCCCATTTCTGCATTTCTAGCTACCTACTGGTAGCATTTCTACCTGCTCCTTTGCACATTATATTATTAAACTCAATCTCTAAATTCAAACTTAACCTCTTTTACCACCAATCTGCCTTTATTACCAATTTTCCTTTATCACTTGATGATGCTACCATAGTTCAGATCACTCAAACTCAAACCCTCCGAAGTCTGTTTTCTTTCTCCCGACCCTTCAACATCGAATAATCACTTTCTAAATCCTATCAGTTAATTAATGCATCAGCATTTATTTAGTGCCTACTAGGTGTCCCACATTTCTATTTTTAGCAATATCTTTTCCATCTCTGCTCTCACATATTGTGTCTGTCCAATTTCAGGCCCTTTTTATTTTTTTGTACCAGCTACCACAACAGCTGCTCAATCAGTCCTTTCCTGCCTTCTCTCCCTTCTCCATCTTGCCCTTCACACAGCTACCAGGATAATTTTCCTAATGCACAAGTCTAGGTGGTTCATACAAGATCCACTCAGGGGGTCTCACTTTAAGCTTAAATGAATTGCTAATGGCACTCCAATGCTAACCTGTAGCATTCATCTAGGAAATTCTAAAAATTGTGCTGTCCCTCCGCATTTAAAAGAGAGCAGGGGCGGTTTCTTTTTTCTCTTTTCACCTCTAGTGCCTTGTAGGATAAAGTACTTGTTAATTGAATTAATTTTTCTCCATAACCCATAGGTTAAAATATAGATTTCTTAGGGTGGCATTAAGGCCTCCACAGGTTCCCTTCAGCTTACCTTTTCTGCCTTATTTCCCTCAATATCTCTCCATACTCTCTCTTCTAGACACATTGAATTACCACCTGTTTCTCCAAATCATCTTGCAGTCTTCTTGGTGGGTGCAGATTACCCACATGCCGGAAACACAGTATGTAGACTCCTGAATCATGAAGGTTAAGGTTAAGAATCTTTCCTGCAGCGCCCAGATCAGATGCCTCCTCTTCCATGAAGACTTCTCTGATCCCCACCGCAGCTGAAAATGTTCTTATTCTCTCCTCAAATTTCTTAGGACATCTTGGCTTTGCACTTACCACATTCAACCTTGTATTACACTTGTCCGTTGGACATAAAGAATCTCTGCCATTAGACTATAAAATCCCTGAAAACAGAGGTTTTTCATCTTTGGGTTTTTTTTTCATCTTTGTTTCCCCTGGGCCTAGCTAACACTGAACTTTTTACATGGTATTCATTTAGTAAATGTTTGGTGAATTGAGCTGAACTGAATTGAATTGAGTTAAAAAGGTTTTTTTCATTCTTCCTTCTTATTTCAGGCTGTACTGAACAAGTCTCAAATCTTATAAATATCAAAGAGTAAAAGGGGGGAATATTGGAAGTTCTGGAAACTAACAGTAATTTGATAGTCCCCATCACTGAAAAAAACACAACTTAAAAATCATGCCTCAGCTTTAACAATATTCATATAGTTGGTTCCTACAAAATCCACTTGGGGGTCTCATTTTAGGCATTAATGGATTGCCAAGGGGCACTCCAATGCTGACCAATAGCTTTCATCTAGGAATTTCAGTAAAAACCCATTATGTTACACCTCACTGTATAACGGATTCATTTATACTCTGGGTCAAATCATGCCTTAGTGTGCCTAGTGATGTACAGTGTATCTGGCCCAGCGTAATATCAAAAGCTTATATCAAGGGTGCTTTTCTTTCCCAACAGCAGGCTTTTAATGGTGTTCATCTGTACCTTTAGAACAAATATTCTGCCCCTCTTTATTAACCAGTTGGCAATAAATTTACCACCTCAATTCTTTTGGGGGAAACATTTGACAGGTGATTTTTTTCTTTTTAAACGAGTGATTGAATTGCCGACATAATAATTGGTCGAGGCTATGTGCTTGTAACATCCTTTAATTCATGAGCATACCATGAATTAAAGGATGTGATTTCAGTCTTCATCCACCAAACTCTGCATGAGGAGAGAAGGCCTCTTAATTTGGAAGTTTGCTTTGCACTAATATCCTTCATGTAGCCCCAAAACGATGCTGATTTTTTTTTCATTCTCTCCATGGTTACTAGTGGTGATTGGAGCTCAGGTCAGATGATGAGAAACCCAAACAAGGTCTGCAGAACCAAGAGAAAAGCCAAAGAGGGAAAGGAAAGGGGGTGTTGTGGGGGAAACCCATTAGCAGTCAGCATGTTGCTCGGAACTGTTCAGACTCAACCTGGACTTGCTGATGTATTCTGGAAGCCCAATTTGGTCGACCTCGGCTGCTGTGGGCTGTGTCCAGATTTAGAGTGATCATAAAGAACCTTGCTGCTGGGAAAGAGTCTATGTTTCTCAGAGCTGTGGAGCGAGAAAATGTAATAAATTTTAAAAGATAGTAGATGTGGGAGAGGAGGAAAAAAAACTGGGGCAGCACATTGAGAGAGTGTGTGTGTGTTTGCACGGCTGAAATCATTCTCTATGCCCTCAGCCGTGCTTCATTTACTGTGAAATGGGCTGGGGGGAGAGGCACCGAAGGTGCAAGAAAAATCAGTCTTGCATAAGCATAAAACCACAACTTGAGTGGAAAATAAATTGCTGCAAAAGTTTTGATATTTTTTTCCTTGTGGAAGAAAAATAGCTTCAAGTATGTGACAGCTTTTCGTTTAAGCTTATGTAATTAATCATTCCATAAATGAGAGCGGGTGTTTGAAATTGGCTATTAGACTTTCTAATGTATATTTTTCATGTCAAGTAGATAATGACTTCAAAGAAGAAACCGGATGGGTCTGGGAGAGGGTGATAAAAGGCCAATGGAATACATGATATGACCTACCCCCCAAAAAAGGGGGGTCACAGAATATCCAATTGTTTTTGCACACTTACAGAAATGTGTTCATAAACAAAATGCTGTGGGTTACCAGACATTGCAGCAAAAAGAACCCATTAAAATAAGAGAGAAAAGAGTTCTGAATGCTTAGCATGTTAGTCAATATTGTTCCATCATATTTGCATAAAATAGAGAGTGTAACTTTAAGTCAGTTCATCAAGAAGCATTTTTCAACCACTTCCTACGTTTCAGGCACTGTACTAGGCACCGAAGACATTATTGCAATGCATGAAACAATCCCTACCCATAAAGAATTTAACATTCTAACAGATGAGTCAACAAGGACACGCCTAAGGGTCTCAAGATAACAATACAAAGTATTAACTATGTAAGGTCATTTGAAAGAAGGGTGTGGGCAGCTGAGGGGATCAGAAGATGCTTCTTGTAGAAGGTGAAGGGAAATGAATAGCAGTGAAGGAAATGCTTTGGTTCCCAAGGATGTCATTGCACTTTCTATTTAACCTGCTAAAGTGCTATTTAAATTTCCATATAATTCAGCCTCCATAAGAAAAGGATTTGTCATTTAATATCTTACTCCATTACAAAGGTGGTACAACAAACCCTTAATTTAATTATTTTCGATAGAGGATATATGTGTGTAGGGTATTTGATACACATTTAAATATGTTATGTTTATATATTCTGTATTTAATTATATCTATATTGGGTATTTTAATCTGTACTTATTAATATATCAAAAGATATTTATTGTGAAGGTTACCAAGAAGTATAAGACAGAGATCTCTACAGAGATGACAGGATTTTTTAAAACACAGAGTTCTCACTATAACGTTATTCTATTTCTAATGTCTATATGATGTGATTTGTTATGCAGCATCACTAAGCTCATGTTTCACAAAAAGTCCAGGAAGCAACAAAAAAATGAACCAAAAATAGGATTTTAGATGAAATGATTGATGTATTCAAGGTTATCAGTAAAGAAAGGTTTAGATATACAGTGGGGGAAAAACCAGCACTAAGTTTTGAGGATAAAGCAGATCCCCTCCAAAACCCAGCACAGCAATTTATAGAACTGCAAGGGACCTCAAGATATCATCTGCTCTTGCCTGCTGCCTTCAGGCAGGTGAATGTCTAAAGAATTCAGGACAGATCTTTTCAACTTTTTGAAAAGCTCCAGAGACAGCACAACCTCCTTAAATTCTTTATAATGTAGCACTGAAATCTTTCCTGCTTTAAGCCCATTTCTTCTTGTTTGGACCTTTGTAAGCATTCAATGTTTCCTTAATAAAAACCATACAAATATTTGAAGACAGTAATCTTCACCCCTTAGCATTCTCTTCACCATGGTACATGACCCCAGTTATTTTAACCTTTCCTTTCCTTTCCTTTCCTGATTTTCCATTCCTTTAATCATTTTCTGCTGCTCCTTTCCAAAGCTTCTCTGGTTTGCCATATACTTTAAAAAAATGTGAACCAGCCTAAATGGCAAAGTGGCCTATGTTGACCCTGCAGCACATACTTTTCAAGTTCATGATAGGAAGAACAATGACTGTGGAGGTTTTTTAGATCAACTGCACCTCTCAGAAAGAATTGGCTGAGAAGTAGACAAGTACTATGAATATACTACAGACAAAAAGAATTGTTTCAGGAGGAGGAGGTGGGAGGGAATCAAACTATTATTGCATAGAGAATCAAATGGAAATGCATGACCTTCATTTCATGAGCAAATGAGGAACTCAACGTAAAGTGTCTCCTGCTATACTAGAAAGTTTCTGCTTCAATGTACAATCCTGATCCTAAAAATGAATATAGAAAACAAAAGGACAATCTCTTACAGCTCTAAAATTCTACGAATAGATGATTACCTTACACTATCAGTGGGAAAATTAAGTTTAAATTCTCAGAGCATTATAATGGATTCAGTTCAGTAATGCTGTGACACCATTTTCAAGCATATTTACTGATACAACTATTACCTTAAAATTGAGGGTTGTCCAAAGGTCATGGTACATGGTACAAAGTATTAATCTATAAGAAATTATCAATGAAGAATTAAGCAAAGAAGCTACATAAAGAATGTAATCAGAGATGAAAAATTGGAAAAAAGATGAATAATCGAGAAGTTGAATAATTGGAGGGCACAGGAAGGTGACCTCATCACATGAAGAGAGGAAGGGATAATTGACTATAGTCTACAAGCTACGTTGGTATATTAGTGTCAAGAGATCTGGTGAATAGTCTCTAATATTCTTGAGGAATTCTTTATGAAAGATTTCTCAAGACTTGCATAAAAATCATACAGCATGTGAGGTGTGTTGTAGTCTGCATTGTTGGAAAGATTTCTTACAGAAATGTGATCAAACATCACCTATTTAGGTCTTAGATATTTTAGTTTCCTAATCCCATATCACTTCTGTTTTTGCCTTTAAAGAATTGTTTTAAAGTTAGTAAGCAAATAAGGTGTGAAAACCAAAGTGGACATCCTCAGTTTCACAGACTGTATCTCTATGGCACCAAAGCAATTGGTAGGTTTATTATGCATTAGTCATGTCCAACTTTTTCAAGTATGAGGACACCTTTTTAACATAAAACAATTTATAACGCTCCACATGATATCAGTTAAACTCAGTTTTTATTAATCAAGAAAATCCTTTAGAAAATATTATCAATTCAATAACTTTAAAATTAGTTTCACTAATCACAATAAATCTATGTTTGAAAAATAATAACATACGTGATATATATGTGTATAATTTATTTAATCTATGTTGATTCACAAACACTTTGTAGTTTTCTGAGTTCCACAAGTGAGGAATCACTTATTTAGACATTTTTGAAAGCTAGTTTGGATTCCCTACTGCCTTCCTCATACACACTCACATGTGCATGCACACACACACAACACACACACACAATTTACTGAATTTATTTAATTGTTCTGGCACCATGTAGACACAGTTGACATCTTGTTGAGAGATTTTTTTTTTTACTTAGGAACCAAAGAGGTTGAAATAAATTCTACAAAATGAATATAGAGCAGTGACATTTTAAATGAGATTGCTTTAGGGAGAGTAAAGGCTAGAGCCTCCCTAGGTAAGTGCAAGGTCGGACACAAATCGGAAAATGTGGGACTTATGTCCCTATGGCCATAATTTTTAGCAGGCGAAATCAGATTAAAATGAATATTTAAGATAGTTTTAAATGGAGACAGGTAATATCCTGGATAGATCACTAGGCCTAGAGTCAGGAAGATGTGAGTTCAAATCCAGCCTTAAAAACTTAACTGACTGCATGACTGACGGCAGGTCATTTAATCTTTTCCAGCTTCTGTTTCCTTGCAATGGCAATCAAAATAGAATCTTTTGCTGTTTTTGTTTTAGTATAATCAAGTACCTCTGACTGAATCTTACCTTTATCAATTAAGAGTCTTTACAAGGAGTAAAGTACAGAGACAAGCATTTCTTTAACTAGAAACTGTATATATTTGTATTATTAATTATCTTAAAGTGATTAAAGATCTTTGTCACCCATTGATACTTGATTAGGGGAGTGGTTTTGTAGGAGGATCTCAAGTACCTTTTGTTTTTCTTTTGAGGCATTGGATCAAAGGGTTGTGATGCCCTCTGGCTCTAAACAAGGTATAAATAGTCTGAGGGTGAGGTTTGACTTTAGGGTTTAGCTTTTGCAAGAAAGTTTGAGTGCCAGATGAGAACTCTGGAAAACCACTAAGAACCCCACCCTCCACCCTCCCATCCCTCCCACCCCACCCCACCCCCGCCAACTTTGACAACCCAGATGTTCGTGTTTCCCTCTTTGGTGTGGTCAGACAGTTGTATCTATCTGTTGAATTATAGTCAGACGGAGGAAGCCATGTCTGTGTTGATTACTTTGAAATTCAGGGTGCTGACTCCTTGGATTAAGTGATGTATGTACTTGGTTAAAGGAACAATACATGTGCTTGACTAAAGTGATTGTTAACCCCTTGAAAGCTGCTTCCTTTTTATGAAGGCAGATCTAAGAACCTGTTGTAGTAGGCTCCCCTGCGTATGTTGGGGTTCTTCCTGATACATTCCTCAACTGTAAAATGGGGATCATAATAGCATATGCCTCACAGAGTTCTTGTGATGAGCAAATGAGATAATATTTATGAAATGCCTAGCACATAGTAGGCACTTAATAAAGGTGTATTTCTTTACTGCTTTCCTAAAGGGGAAAATGAATTGGAGAAAAGCAAGATGAAGAATTAAAGTGGAAAGAACAGGGGTGCTCCCACCAGAATCTCTTCGTCATGAGGTCCATAGTGGGCTGCTGAGGCCCAGACCATTTTTACTGTTAAGTAATCGATACATCTCTTTTTGCCCCACTGATTCCTTTCCTGAATACTGACTGTTTCAGCCATCGGCAGTGATGGAGTTTCTCAAAACATGGAGACCGCATGACCTCCTTCATTTTCTATAGCTTATGGGTGGTTCTCAGGAGAGAGAAGAGTAAATGTCATGACAGTGAGCCATTGCTAAGCCATGAATGCAAAAAAATTAAGATTGAACTATGTAATACTTAGAGTGTTCCAGGTGCCATAACATTTAAAACTTTGTGAATGGCATGGAGTGCTTAGGACAGCATTTACCCACCTCATAAATATATGTTGTCACTTTCTTATCCTCTGGGGGCAAATGAAAGGATTTTTATTCTCTTAAAGAATATCAGAATGAGGTACAGGAATAGACTGACAGCTATTTAGTTAGTCCTGCTTAGAAGCATAAATTGGGATGTTTTAATATGCCCAGCCAAGGATGAAACCTTTGCGCCATTGCACAAAACAAAGCCCTTGGGAGGCTATTAAAATTTTAACATTTTCAGTTTATGCAGGAATGTTAATGAACCTGCCAAAGAGAAGTGTGGAAATAGTATTTATTATGATGAAAACTTTGTAAGTGTAGAAGTGTGAAATTTATAATATAGACACATTTAGCATAAAATGCAAATGTTCTATCTAAGTGGGTTACGCATCCAGGTCTCAGCTGGGTTGCCTTCCAGTTGAGAACCTTACAGAGGGAAGCAGATATGGTTTTCTCACAAAGGCAGCATGTTATTCTACAGTAGCAATTTGAAAAATCTTAAAAGGGTCAGAGTATTCACCTCAGATGCCTAATAGCTCTGCAGCCTCATATAGAGGATAAAAATCAATGTGGATGTATCTATATCTATATAATAAAAATAGTAGTGACAACTTGCATTTGTGTAGTGTTTTGTGTGCAAAATGCTATATGTATTATCTCGTTTAATTATATGTACACATCTCACATTTATACATATATATGTAAAAGCATCATACATGTAAGTGCTTAATAAATTTTGTTAAATTTTACACATCATATGTATGGACACACATGTATATGTGTGTATTCACACATCTATATAGACTGGACAAATTATATATACTATGTGTATATGTATATATACATGTGTTTATATGTGTATATGTGTGATTTGTACACATTCAACCAAAAATTAAGCACCTACATATGAGTATTATCTATATTCTATATATGTACCTATATGTATATGCATGTATATATATATGTATACACATGCATGAAGACACAAATACATACACTAACTCCCCTATAATCTTACTTAGATGCCTTATTGTGGCAAGAAAGTGACCCTAAGTTTTCAGATATTGTGCTAATGGCTCTGGAAGAAGCTTCTGCTAATTGACAAAAAGTCTTCAGCTATGGGCCTGGAAATATTTTATATTATATTTGATATATCTATCATGTGAGGATCAGCCTACCTAATTATAAACAAACTCATTAACAGAAAGTTGAACACCAGTTAATGAATTTTTTTAAGGCATTACAATTCATAAGTGTGTCTGAATATATACATACATACATATATGCATATGTGTATGTTTGCCATTCTAATACCAGTGCATAAGTGTATCTGTCTCTCCACAATTCCACCAACATTGAATTATAGAATTGCATTCCTTTTCATTGTTTTTTGCCAATTTTATGGGTGGTGTGAGTTAATACTTCAAAGTTGTTTTTTTTTTAATCACTTTTTAGTGAGGTTGAATATTTTTGAAGTGATTTTTAACAACTTGTTTCTGCTTCTGACCATTTATCCAATATGGATGAATGCTGGGGATTAGCTTTGTAATTTTTTTTAACGAATTCTAGTATGTTTCATTTTTAAAATTTATATGGATGCCTTTGTCTCCTATTAAACCATTCTCTATGAAAAGGAAAAACAAGCAAAAACCTGTTTCACATGTTTTGATGTCATTTTTACTAGTCATAAATGTATCCCCAAACTATTATTTTTCTTTTAATTTTATCATTTTGTTGTAAATTTTTTCTTTTAATATAATCAAATCTCTTTTGATTACATCTTGATGTCCATAATGCAAGACTATTCTATACCAATGAAATCATGAATCCTTGAAATAGTACTGTAAGTTTACTCTAATTTTAACAGTTGAGTAATTTGTTCCATGGTATATAATACAGTCATAACTAGAAACCAAAATGCTAAATTCCTTATCCAATGTAAAATGACCTTAATTTCTGACTGGTACCCATTCTGCTGCATTACCCTGTAATTGGAGGTGGGGCTGGGAAGGTAGGGAGGGGGTAGCTAATCAGTGACAATGAATTGTCCTGGCCTGTTATTTCAATACTTTTAGAAAATTCCAAGAATGGAAACTCCCTTACCCGAGGCATAGAGGGAAATCGCTTTTATCTTGCAATCTTAGAGGACTTTCTGGGCAAGTGACTTGGCTTTGACCACCTGTGTAATAATATATGGCATAGGTCTTTCTGACTCAAGGGCTGACTATCAACTATGCCATATGGCTTCTCCTACTGTCATCTCTACTCTCCTCCCTCACTCCCTCTCCCCTATCTCTATCTCAACAAACACACACACACACACACACACACACATATGTGTATATGTGTATATGTGTATATATATATATATATATATATATATATATATATATATATATATATATATATATATATATATAAAATCTTGTTCCTGGGAGGTTAAAGTTCAAATTTCTTGGCCTGGCTTTCAAGGTCCCACTTTCCATAGTCTGAATATTATCTTTACAGCTTCACATACTTATATATGCATGTACATACTATACACACAGACTACTTGACAAATTATCCGGGTTGGTTTTTCAGGGAAAAGCGTTTTCAAATCTTAATAAATTCTTAGTGCAATCCTCTGCATTTATCATGATACTGGATTAAGATGTATAATTAGAATTGGGGAAAGGGCCTTGGAGAGAAGAGATCAGGAGAAGAAATAGAGAATATTTTGTTTCTGTTCAGTCCTTTCTGACTCTTCATGAACCCATTTGGGGTTTTCTTGGCAAAGATATTGGAGTGTTGCCATTTCCTTCTTCAGCTCTTTTTACATATGAAGAAACTGAGGTAAACAAAGGTTAAGTGACTTGCCCAGGGTCACACAGCTAATTAAGTATCTGAGGTCATATTTGAACTCATGAAGCTGAATATTCCTGCCTCCAGGTCGAGCACTCTATCTACTAAACCACCTAGCTTACCATTAAAGGGCAGTAAAGTTTAAGAGAAGAGTTGAAGGAGATCAGGGACAGAAATCGGAGCTTCTAGATCTCATAATCATTTGTCCAGAAGATATCCTTAGGTATCTTAAAGTATAGGCAAGCCACTTCTCCAAAGTAGCTTTACAATTTTATAAATGAATGCTGATAAAACATTTATTAACTGTAGTCTGTGTGCTGGGGATACAAATATAAGAAAGCAAGATAATCACTGCTCTCAGGGACCAGATAGTCTAGTGTTGTAGAAGCCCTCATCACAGCAATTTGTCAGTTCTGCTTCTTGGTCTGACTACAACTTAAGGTTGTACAAACCCCCCAGCACTGTTGAACGACATAGTACTACTACCTTAACCCCACTTCCCCTATCCTCATCCCTCACACTTACATCTTGGGAATAGGGGGCCAGTGGAGAAGGTAAAATCCAATAGGCACCCAAGAGATCAGTAAGAAAAGAGTTTAATGTTGAAATCAAAGGTTATCACAATGTTTTGTCACTTAGAAAAAGCAAAGCCTCTGAAAGTGAAAAGGCTAATGACCCTAGTTTTAAAAAGGAGGAGTCAACTGTTCTCCCAGGGGCAGAATCCCAGCTTGTAAAGCCAAGTTTAACCAAATGATTTATCAGAAGTCATTTCTGTTATTTTTCTGCACCTTGCTGTGAATTGTGTTAAATGCAGAAGCCAGAAGACTTATTGGCTGAAATCCCTGAGGTGTCCCCATTGCTAATAAAAATCCTCATTTACTCCATCAGAGGATCTTGCCAACCTCTATTATCCAAGCTTGACTCTATGGGTCACAGCAGGAAGTCATCCAGTCTCATCTCATTTTCCTGGGATGTTAAAAAGGTTATTAGTTTTGATATGTAGGAGAATATACTGTAAATCTACCGCTGTAACATGAACCAAATGCTCCTGTTACTCCCCTTTCATAGTTACTTCTTTCCAGAATTCTCACTGAGAGCTGTTGGTGTGACTTAGATACCCTGTCTCCTCCTCCCCACACCCAAAGAGCTGAGAATATCACACATTATTCTGATCCAAAGGGAAGATGTTGCACAGGGAGGGCTAATGTAGAGAGATGTTGTACAGAATGACAACTGCATCAGGTGGAGTTTGCTTTTGGGGGTGCTAATATGGTGCAGGTGTGAGATTATTTTCACCAGCATGTGTTGTGCAGCTGGTGAAAAAGGAAGTCCAAATTGTTTTATCAATGCCCTGCTGAATATATCATCAGATGCGTGGGGGCTCTCTCACTCTCCATTTTAATGAAGAAGGACATTTTCATTTCACAACAGCATCGGGAATAAGAACTTGCTACGTGCTGATCACTCCCCATATTCATTATCTTGCAGGACAAAGTTAAACAACAATCTTTAATTGCCAGGAGATGCCCATTAAAGTGCAAAATGTCAAAACCCCGAGCAGAAATCCAGGGCACAAACTCTCCATTAGGGAAAATAAAAGCTTTTTTTTTTTTTTTAATGTACTTTCTTAAAGATGGTCTGCTTGCCTGAATTGCAGTGGGTATAAGGATTGTGCTACTGTTTATGTAATACCAGCATGTGTACACTTCTGCCTGTTTCTGATTAATAGCTACAAGGTTGTGGTTTCCTGAAACCCATAGAGACTCTGGAGGGTCTGTTTGGCCCATGGAGCATGGATGCATGGGCAACACAGTAGAATGTACTTCCCGATTTTCACTCACTAAATCTCAGAGTACCATCTCACTAACTTACTTCTGCCCTTCCTTCTTCCTCCAATTCTGGAGTCAATGTTTCAGTGGCAACAGACGAAAAGCCACCATTGAGTGCTGGTCAATCAGGCCTTCCCATTTATACTTGATCAGGTTGTATAATCATTGAGGAAGAAGGCAGAGAAATAGTAGAGAACCCAAATCATCAAAGCACCCGATGAATCTCAAAGCTTTGTTCTCAGCTCTGACATTTCTTTGAGTACTAGTTCCACATTTCCAATGTTCAACTGGGCGTTTTCACTTGCATTTCTTACCAGTAATCAAATTAATTATGTTCAAAATGTTACTCATCACTGTCTTCTTTTCCATGAAACCAGTTCTTTATCTTGACTTTTCTATTTTGTTGACAGCACCATTCTTTGACATTTTGGAAACCTTGGGGTTAACTCCGACTTTTTCCTCTTCCTCATCCTTCAGATTCAGTCAGTTGCTAAATCCTGTTGCTTAGATGCAATGAAAAACAGAGTCAAGTTAGAATCCAAATGCTGCCTCTTTACTTTATATCTATCTGAACCCAGAGAAGTCACTTTACTTCTCTAGAACTCAGTTTGCTCATCTGTAAAATGAGGGAGTTGGACTATAAGATTTCTAAGGTCTCTTCCAGCTCTAAATTTATTCTACCTTCACAGTGTCTCTCATATTTCCATTTCATCATTGCCACTCTAGTTCAGTCATGCATTACCATTTATTTGGACTAAGCCACTAACGGGATCTACACATGTTAAAGTCTATGCTTTGATTGCACATTTATAATCTGTGCCTAATTGCTTACTATCTTAGGGAGGGAAAAAATGTGAAACTCAATTTTTTAAAAAATGGATGTTAAATATTATCTTTACATGTAATTGGGAAAAAATATTATTTAAAAATACCTAAGTCTATGCTTGAATGGAGTTTTGAAGGAAGCTAAGTATTCTAAGATGTAGAGTTGAGGAGAGAGTGTATTATAGGGAAAAGGAGTATGGAAAAACAACCAGAAAACCAATTTGTCTAGACTATAAAGTTTATAAAGCAAATTGAGATATTTAAAGCTTGAAAGGTAGATTGGAATGTGGTTGTAAAAGACTTTAAATGCCATAAACAGTAGATTTCATATTTGATCATAGTTTACAAGCAGTCTCTTGAACTGAATGGGAGGATAAATTGGATAAGGAAGAGATATGAGGCAGGAAGAACAGTTAGAAGGCTCTGACAATAATCTAGGTGGGAGGTGATGAAGCCCTGAACTAAGTTGGTAGTGGGAAGAGTAGAGAGTAGGGAATTGATGCAAAATGGAGAGGTAGAATTAGCAAAACTTGAGAACTGATTGGAAGTAGAGTTAAGAAAATTGAGAAGTTGAGGACAACTCCAAGGATGGTGAACTGGGATGGTTTGAAGGATGGTGATATTCTCAAAAGGAATAAGGAAGTTTGGAAGAGGAGTAGATCTATGGAAAAGATATTGAGTTCTGTTTATGGACATGTTGAGATGCCTATTGATCATGTAGTAAAAATATACAATAGGCAGTTGATAAGAGTCGGATTAGAGCTCAGGAGAAAGGCTATAGTATGTCTCCATTTTCTCATTCCTTGGTCCATTTGTTATTCCCTGAGTATATCCTACACTTTGCTGCCTCTATACCTGCTATCTATGAATTACCTTTCACTCTAGAATCCATCTTCCAAATTCTAAATCTTTGATCCTTAATTATATTCCATTTTGTATCTTTCTAATAACGTTTGTCATACTGTCATATTATTATTTCTTTGCTAAGTCTGTCTACTAAACTAAATTTCTTGAATGCAGTTATGATTCTGTTTCCTTTTCAAAATTGTATGTGTTATGCACTCAGATTTATGCATTTGTTTATTCATTTACTTCAACAGTTGTTCCTTCCCTTCCCTTTTCCCCCTTCTCCCTTCCTTTTTCCTTCCCCATCTTCTTCTCCCCTTTCCCCTTCTCTTCCTGTTCTCCCTTTTTTTCCCTCCTTCTACTCTCCTCCCACAAATAAAGAGAGAGGGAAGAAGAAGTGAGGAAGTGGGGGTAGAAAGTGTCAAGAAAATAAGGAAACCAGCATAATATATTGTTACAGGAGTTGGGAGAAAATCAGAGTAAATTCTATGGATGGACCTTGAAACATGAAACATAATCCCCATCAGCTGCTTCCTTATCCTTTGTATTCTCGACTTTACCTTAGCTAAGGTAAATTATTAGTGTTTTATACTTTCTGGAGATAGTAATGTTTTAGAATAAAAAACAATGGGAAAATAACTTCTGAAATTATTATCTTATAATTCATGAAAACTAAATTTCAATTTTTATCCAGAGAATAAAATGGGAATATCCTAGAGTAGGTAACATGTAAGAAAGTTAAAGCTATAAATACACCAATTCCTTGCCCAATTCCTTTATATAACAAGTATTCAATAAGTACTTGCTGAATTGAATTAAAAATGTGTTCTGATTATAGTTTCATCTAGACTCTCCCAAGGGCAGAACTATGAAAATGTCCAAGTCAGACCTATGATAAAGAATCATCATTATCCCTCATTCTTTGGAATACTAGTTTTTGCCAATCCCATTAAGAACTATTTGCTAACACTCCTTTACTTAGTGCCTCACAGAAGCCATCTGGGATCAGCGTTTGCCTGATCTATGTATAGTATATTAGGAGCATTGTCTAGGCCCTGATTACCCTTTTAAGTGATTCGAGCGTTAGATCCGAATCATGGCATTCTCTCCATTCCTACCCTTTACTGATCTACATTTTTATCACATGCCTCCAGTTTGGAATTGTGGCCTAAGGAAAAGGACAATGATTTATCCTGAAGGAGCAATGTCTGCCAGCTTTCCTGCTTATGTTGTAGTCCTATTCCACGTCTCCTTTGAATCCAGGGCAAACTGTGCTTACAAGTGCATTAAGTTCTTAGGGTGATTGGTTTTTCTGTGGGTATAATTATAGCCTTAATTATATATCCAAAGTGTGCCAAGCTCACTAGGTCAGAAGGAGAGGGGTGTGTGTGTGTGTGTGTGTGTGTGTATGTGAGACACATCTTTTCTTACTAGTGTACCTGAGTCCCTATGATCCTGCGTTTGTTTCAGTCACGTGGCTTTTTGTTTTTGTAATGAGCTGTTAACAAGCTCCAACAGATTTATGGTTGCTCAATATAGTGCTGTGAACATGCGTTACAATTATAACGAATTCTTAGGGGAGTAGCTACAGAAGGACTGCTCACTCATTGTACCTGCATTCAATTTATATGTCCACAATAATTATTTTTTAAAAAGATAACTTAAAAAGAATGGTATCATGTTACATAAGAGTAACTATTCTGGAGAGGGTCTGTTATTTTATCTTTGGAATGCTAATAATTAAATGACATCTTGAGAAGATGGATTTAACTATATTTTAGTGGCAATATCTATACAACAGAAAATATATAGATAAAACATTACCCAAAAAATCATTCAGACATCCAAATAGTCCTGAAGCCAATATTTTGAGACTTAGAAACATCTGGATGACTGACTGAACCTTTTTCATCTGGAGATTTGGTATCACACAGCCACAACCTAAATTACTTTGGCCCTGATCAGTAGCAGTGGCAATTAACAGGTACAGAAGCTGAATTATGAGTCTTGCCACTGAACAATATTAAGAGTCATACAAAGAACATCACCACTAGGAAAACAAGTGGTTTAATTTGAAGCTGTGTTTTAAATTACCAAGAAATATCCTTGTGTAATGACCTGAAGGATTATTTGAAAACCACTGTGTTTGAACCATAGCATTAGAAAAAGATCAATAGTTTGTTTTTTTTTAATGCTGATTCAGTTGTATTCTTGTTTTTAAAAAACATATGGAAGTATTTTCCTGCAGGGCTCAGGTCGACTTGAACCCCAAGTGACTATATAAATCTAAATTCTGAAAGATGAAATTTACAGAAGTGCTGCTAGCAAGATTTTAACCACTGGTGCATAGTTTTATGTATTCATCCATTTAAAGTAAATAAGTACCCATAAAATCCCCCCAATCCACAATTAAATATCATAATGTGCATAAAAAGCACTCTGGAAAGCTATGTCGGAAAGAGAAATAATAGTCTTCAGTGACTTCTTATTGCCTCCAGGATAAAATACAAATTCCTCTACAATTCGACTATAGTCTTCTTTTACAGACTTTTCCAGATTACTCCATTTCATACTTTCTGCATTGCAACAAAACTGGACTACTAGCCGTTCCCAGAATTCAGTTTTCATCTCGTATTTCCATACATGTATACTGCATTCATCTCCCACCTCTATGCATTTGCATATCTATATCCCTGTGCCTGGAATACACTTTCCCCTTTTCTCTGCTTCTCTGAATCTTTATCTTCCTAGGTTAGGTTCCAACTCCTCCATGATATCCCTAATTGTTTAACATTGTCTACTTCCTCAAATTATCTTGTATTTACTTTTTTGTATATATGTGTCTTTTTGAACTATCTTGTATTTACTTATTTGTATACACATATATATGGACATTATGTACATATCCTTCTTTCCCTTCTTGTTGCTGTTTCATCTTCCATACTAGACCTCTGGGCATCATGCCAAGGAAAAAGTACATCAGTGTTTTCTGAATTTATATTTCTGTTCACCTCATCTATTTTTCTGCCCTTCCATACCTCCTATATAGCCTATTCTGCCCTCTCCTTCTTCATACTGTTTTCTCTAAGAACTGTAATCAGATTAAAACTACCATTGCTTCTGGAAAGGACTTGTTACCCCTCAACTGCCCAAAATAAAATATCCTTTCTTTTTCACCATTCCGCATATATTTTGTCTCTCCCTATTAGAGTGCAAGCTTCTTCAGGGCAGGGAGTATCTTGCTTTTGAATTTGCTTTCCTAGTTCTTAGTACAGTGTTTGGCACATAGTAAGAGTTGAATAAATGCTTTTTCTTTCCCTCACCCCCATAAGCTTCTTAAAGTCAAAGTCTATCTTAGTTTTAGTTTTGTGTTTTCGGTACCTAGTATGTGCCTTGCACATAGTAGGTGTACTTGTTAAAATTAAATTTAACAACACACATTTATTAAATGCCTGTTGTGTGTAAAGTACCATGCCAAGAAATGGAGATCTGTAATTTTGATAAATCAAGTAAGCATTTTAAAATTTCTAATATGAGCTAGGTGCTGGGGGTGTGAAGACAAAAATAGACTCTGCTTTTGAGGAAATTAAGTTACCTTGAAAGTCCCACAATCTTTGGTTGTAGAAGATACCAACACAGATAACTATGATACAAAATTCTTTGATACTTCAGAGTTCTTGGATCTTTTTCCACTCATGCAAATCATTATCATGGTAATAGCTTGTATCTATTATACTTGGAGTGCTCTACAGGTATCATTTCATTTGATACAGCAATTCTGGGAGGGAAATGATATTATTATCCCCATTTTACAGATGAGGAAACTGTGGCAAACAGCAGTTAAGTGACTTACTCAGGGACACATATTTAGTAAATATTGAAGTAGGATTTCAACACAGATCTTCCTCACACCAGGTCCCAAATGCTTTCCACAATAGTTTATATTCCTGAGTTTTAGAACCCCAGGGTGTTATAGGTGCTTGCTTATTTCATCTATTCCACTTCTACTTTTCTGTGTTTTTTTTTAAACTAGCATGTAATAACTTGTTGCTTTATAATATAACTTGAGGCCTGGTAATGCCTAATATCCATCTGAACTTGAAAAAAATTAGTGTTTTTAAGACTGCCATTCCACTATAACCATGTACTGATTGAATTTGGTTTTTCCAACATTATGTTCAGATCCATAATTTTCTTCTTGCTTATTTTTCCATCAGATATATCCAGTTTTAAAAACTGAATTATTCCTGCAATTGTCTTCCACTCTAGGTCTTTTCCATATTAGATTTTCATCCAAGTACCTTTCTCGCTATGCTCTTTGAGGTATATATACACATATGTATGTATATACACATGCCTATATACAAATATACATATTTAATGTTGGTATTTGTTTCATCATCTATAGTGCCTTTAAATATAGTGGTATTTCCCTGTTTGTCTCTTTTGACTATAGGTATAGATATTAATGATACAAATATAATTAGATAGAGATCCATTATAGTTTATTATCAAAGTGCAGTGGTCTTTCTCAGGTACAATTCCCTCTCTGATTGATAGGGGAGCTTTGACCTACTCTTTTCCAACCTGGAGTAGTTTTCAATGATTATTTATTTTTTTTAATGAAAAGAAGTCAATGAAAAACAATATTTCATAATCCCAAAAGTTGTTTAATGGAAGAAGCACTGAACTTGGATTCAGAGGACATTGAATTCTTATTCTGCTACATAGTATCTGTATGAACTTTGGGCTCTCAATTCTTGCATCTCTAGCATGAAAAGTAGGGATGAGATTTCCATGGCCTTTCATTCCTAGATCCATTTACTCAGGGAAAACTCCCATAAACTCAATTTTTGAAAGTCAAATTTTATTTTGATTGTTTATGGAGTTTATTTTTTTAATTAAAGAGAATACTATTGTATGTAACAATTCTTTTGTGTATGAATAATCACACATATTGGCTTGAATTTTGTTTGGGATTTACTTAAAGTGAGGTAATGACTTGGTGTTACCAATTATAGCAGCCTATGAAATTCAGAAGGTATTTTTCTGATGGAAAAGTTAGCTATTTCACAATACAATAGAAACCTGCCATTGGAGAAACATTTGGATAGCTAAAGTTCTTAAAGAAAGATTTGCACGTAATAGGTGCTCAGTAAATGCTTCTCGAGCAAATGAATAACACGGTTTAAAGCAATTTCAAAATAACCTTTTCCTTAGTGCTAACCGCTTTGTCAGGTCTCTTTTGTACAATAAATATCATATCACTAAAAAAAATGCCATTACTAATAGCATCATTCTAGGAATTACATGGTTTGCTTCCCTCCTTATACAAAGTCACAGACTGCTTAATGAAATTATTCTTTGTGAATGACAGCTGTTCTGCTGTTACTGTAATTTCCCATGTGCATGCCCGAAAGTTAATATCAATTACAATTAAGAGGAAAATTACTTTGGGTAATTGATGATACTTGACAAAAACTATTGTAAATACAGCATTATCATGAAATCTTGTTAAACTTTTGTTTTTCTTTGTTGATTTTTTTAAGGTGCAAACTGTGAAATAGATATTGACGATTGTTTGTCACAGCCTTGCCTAAATGGTGGCACCTGTCAGGATACTGTGGGGCGCTATTTCTGTGACTGTGCCTTTGGATTCCGTGGTGTACACTGTGAAATCAACACCAACGAGTGTTACAGCCGGCCATGCCTTAATAAAGGGCAGTGCATTGATGGTATCAATAGGTATGTCCTTGTCTACAATGGGGTGAATGTCTCAGAATGTACCTGATGATCAAGTGATCCTACTTAGGTTGGTATAAAAGGCTCTAATATCTACTCAGAACTGGGAGTACACATAATTCTAAGTGACAAAAAAAAATCGATTCAATTCAGTTGGCACTAATAAAATATTTAATTAATGATTGTTGAATTGGAAGCAGTGTAGTACAGTAGAAAGAGAGCCGGCTCTGGCTGGAATCAGAACTCCTGGGTTCAAATCCCACTTCTAACACTTACTACTTGGGCAAGTGACCTTGGGCAAGTAATTTAAATTCCACAGACTTCAGTTTGCTCATTAGAGAAACGAGAGGGTTGGATTAGATGGTCTCTGAGATGCTTTCTTGCCATTTATACTCAATGCCTCTAAATCTTCTCCTTTAATTTTCTTCTAAAGCCTCTGAAATCTGACTTCTAACTTCATCATTCAACTGAAACTGCCCTCTCCAAAGTTGCCAATGATTTTTTTCATTGCCAGAGCTCATACTTTTTGACCTCTCTGCAGCATATCACGCTGCTTGTCCCATAGTCCTGTTAGATACTTTTTTCTCTCTAGAGTTTTATGATATTGCATTCTTCTGATTCCCTACGACTCTCTGTCCACTTCTTTTTCAAAAGAATAATATATTCTATTGACATTTTTACATCAACAAAATTTCCCCCAGTGCCATTCCTCCCCCTTCTAGAGAGCCATCTGATATGACAAATAAAATCTGTAAAGAAACAAAGAAAAAGGACAAATTTGAAAAAGTCTGAAAATATATGCAATGTACCATATATGTGAGCCTCCTACCTCTGTCAAGGGCTGGGGGAGCAGTGTCTCTTTATATTTCTTTCTTGGAACCAGTCTTCTTTTTAATTTCTAAACATTAACTTTTGATTGCTTTATGGTTGTTCTTTCCATGTATGTTGTTATAGTCATTGTGTAGATTGTTTTCTTAGCCCCGCTTACTTCTCTCTACATCAGTTCATGTAAATCTTTCCATGTTTCTCCATATTCATCACATTCTTTTTTTTGTAGTACAGTAATACTCCTATATACTCATGTACCACCTTTTTTTTTTAACCATTCCCCAGTTGTTTCTAATTATTTGCTATCACAAAAAGTGCTACTATAAATATTTTGCTCTACATGGAGACTTATTTCTGTCCATGACCTTTTTAGGAAATAAACCCAGTAGTGGATGCTCTGAGTCAAAGAGTACAGACATTTTATTTACTTTATTTCCATAATTTGGAGTCATTTGAAATGATTATATTGATTCACAGTTCTGATGATGCACTGGGGAACCTGTTGTTACACAAACTCTCCAACATTAACTATTCCTACCTTTTTTTGTCATCTTTAACAATTTGC
The DNA here is from genome assembly GCA_023548195.1 of Bettongia penicillata ogilbyi. Classification (NCBI taxonomy): domain Eukaryota; kingdom Metazoa; phylum Chordata; class Mammalia; order Diprotodontia; family Potoroidae; genus Bettongia; species Bettongia penicillata. The sequence goes on from JAJHZJ010000702.1 coordinate 1,239,025, forward strand.
AGGATATAAGGAAAAATCTATGGGTTGTTTTGATTTACATCTCTCCTATTATCAGTGAATTAAAGCATTTTTTCATATGTTGCTAATAGTTTACAATCTTTTGAGAACTATTCATATCCTTTGACTACTTATCTATTGGAAAATGACTTGACCATATGTGTGTGCATACATGTATGTATTATATATACATATGTGTATTATAGTGCACATGTATACACTATAATACATATATGTATATTATATATGTGTGTATTATAGAGTGTATGTATACATTATACACACAAACACATACATATATATATGTGTGTGTATATGTATATTTTATACAAAGTTTATATAGGTCAAATACCAAACTCTTATCAGAGAAATTTGGTATAAATTTGCTCCCATTCTGCCACTCCCCTTTATATCCTAGGTGCATTAATTGTTTACATAGAAAATTTTTAGTTCATTGTAAACAGTTATCTAGTTTACATTTCCTAAATGCTTCTGTCCTCTGTTAGGTTAAAAATACATCTCCAGGACATAGCTATGAAAGTTCTATGATCTACTTCTTTTGTAATTTGTTTATCCAGATGATCTTTAATATTAATAAGCTCACAGATCCATTTAGAATGTGTTGTGGAATATGATGACCACTTTTCAGTCTCCTCTATGGGTTCTTCACATATGTCATGCTCAATGACTGTGGGTCCCTCAAGACTGTTCTGAGCCCTCTTCTCTTTTCACTATATACTATATCAATGGTGATCTCATCAGTTCCAATGGATTTAATGATCATTTCCATGTGAATTATTCCCAGATCTACATATCCAGTCCTAATCTTTCTAATTAGCTACATTCCTACATCACCAACTGCCTCTTGGACATCTTAAACTGGATGTCCCATAGGTATCTCATCTTCTCAGTTACTTAGGTTCTCAACCACAGTGTTGTCCTGGGCTACCCAGGACACTACATATCCAATGCATTGCCAAATCTTATTGTTTCTACCTTCACAACATCTCGTAGCAGTCCTCTTCCTATATTTATGTGGCCACCACTCTGGTTCAGGCCCTTATCACCTCTTTCATGGACTATTTCAATAGGTTTCCAACTAGAATCCTTGTTTCAAGTCTCTCCACCTCCAATCTACGCTCCACTTAGCGCGGGATTCTACCATGTTACTCAATGCTCAATGAACTGCAGTGATTTCCTCTCATCAATATGATCAAATTCATGGAAATAGATTCTATCTCTCCATCTGTATACATATATACACACACATGAATGTACATATATATTTATATATACACACCACATATATGTACATATGTATGTGTATGGTGTATGTATATATTATATATGTATACAAGATTCCATATGGGTTGTCTCCTTCATTAAACTCTAAGCTCTTTGAGAACAGGGCCTATCTTTTAACTTTCTTTGTATCCTTAGCACTTGGTGCCTGCACTTATATTTATTATATAAACATAATGTGTTTATTGACTAACTTTCCTGATGCTCCCTGTCCCCAGATGCTAATAACTTCTGCTTTCAGATTACCTTTCATCTACTCTGTATATATCTTCTATATGCCTAGCTTTTTAAATATTATCTCCTCCATTAGAATATACATCTTTCTTTGAATCCCCACGCCTTGCACAATGCCTCACACATATTTAGTTGTTTCAGTCATGTCCAACTCTTTGGGACCCTGTCTGGAATTTTCTTGGCAAAGATTCTGGAGTGCTTTGCCATTTCCTTCTCTAGTTCATTTTATAGATAAGGAAATTGAGGCAAATAGGGTTGTGACTTACCCAGGATCACACAGCTAGTGTCTGAGGCCACATTTGAACTCAGATCTTCCTAACTCTAGGCCCAGGGCTCTATCCACTGAGCCATTTAGCTGCCTGTGCCTGGGTCATAGTAAGTGCTTAATAAATGCATGTTAACTGACTGGCTGACTGAGATCAATGATCCTAGGATCTTCTCCAGGGAGAATATTTTCTAGGGAAGACATAAAGGTTTAGTAAATATTATCCTTATCTACAAGGAGCTGATAATCTAGTGGACAGTTATTCCAACAACTCTAATACAGAATATTATATAACAAGTACATTAGAGCCATGTAAATAAAGTCCTCTATGAGTTCCAGTGGTTCTGGTACAGAATCACAGACAATATGATTTGGAAGCAGTGATACTGGAGGACACTCAGATCCCAGAACCCTGCTAGAGACAGCACCTACAAGGGTGTGTTTCAGGGCAGGGAAGAGGGACTCACATGGACCACCTAGGTTGGTCCAAAGGTGCAAAACTCAAGAAATCTTAGCACTGACTTGTCTCTGGTCATCCTCCAGCACAGACTCTTTGATCCATCTCACTCTGCACTAGACTTGGACTAGCTACCCCTAACCCTCACTCTACTCTGCTCTCTGGCTTAGTGGACTTTCAGGAGCTTCTCAGGGCTCAACCACCCTGCTTCTTTCAAAATGGCTTTATGTGCATATGCTGATCACACACAGTTGCTGCCCTCTACTTTTGTCTTATAATCTTGCCTTCCCTGTTTTGGGAAACAATATGGTGATGATACATATTAAAATGACAACTGGCATTTATGTAGATCTTTAAGGTTCTGCAAAGTTCTTTACATATTCTCTCTCATTTGATTCTCAATAATCTTGTGAGTTTAGTAGTTGAAAAAACTGAGGTTTAGCAAAGTTAAGTGACTTCATACAACTAGTAAGTCTCAGAAGTAGGATCTGAACTCGTCTTCTTGACTCCGAAGTCAATGTTTCAATGCCATGCTACATCTTTATGGTGAAAAATCTTGATCCAGGGAAGGTTTTCTGTATATAGCTCTCTTCTCTCCCTGACTGATTAGCCTCTGCAAGGGTCCCAGGTACACCCTTGAATCTCAGACTCTCATGAAATACACCAACATAATCTAATCATCTGATAATGATAATTTCACATTTCTGAGCACCCAACAATTGACAAAACACTTTCTTCATAACAACCCTGTGAAGTATGTAGAATAGGTGGTGTTGTTGATTGGACCTGTGCTTTCATCTAGTTAGGGAGCACCTGGTGAGGAAACTCCGTTATTCTACAACTTCCTTCCCAATTTCTACTCTTGGAGTTGCCTGGGACAGTGAAGCCAGTAAGTAGCTTGCACAACGTCAAACTTTCAGGATGTGCCAGAGCTAGGAAGTTCTTCACATTTGGTGAAAGTGTGGCTTAGAAGAGTAAGTGATTTACCCACTAATGATTTGTCTTCAAAACCAGAGCTTTTTCTGGTGAACCATACTTTAATCCTGTCCAAAGAGCACTTCCTCCAAAGGTCATTTGTTTCTCAAGCTATTTTGAGTTTCATTTCATTTGCTAGCTCACTTATAAATTAAAACTTTGGAAAAGGTACTTAACAGCTCAGAGATGTTTTTGTTGTAACATCAAATTTAGACATTTGGAAAATTTGCTGTCACTGCACCCGTTTTCAATTCAGTGACACAGACATGTTGATGATGCAGAAGGTTTTGATAAACAATGCTAGAAGTTCTTGTAGGTGTGAATCAAAAGTAGTGTCTATAAGATGCCAAAAATCTGACTGAAAAGTGAAAAAATCCAATCATCTGGATGTTTTATATACATAGTGCCAAACATCTGGACATTTGGCACCCTGTAGACAAAACTTCCAGATGTTTGGGTGTTCCGTAGATGCATCCTAAGGATGAACACCAGCCCTTGAAAAACATTTGCAAGAAATGTAGTGATGAGTAGCAATGATGTGACTCTTGGCCAATTCAGGTTTTCCTGGAGACACTTTGGAAAAAGTAATTCTAAATTACATTTTGTTATTTCCAAGATATTGATTTTGGTTAATATCATCTTAGCCAAGTTGACAAGTATATTTTTCACAAAGCATTTTTGAAGGAGCATAAGGAATATTTTCAAGGAGCCCATATATGAGGGACTCATACAACTACAGCAGGTTTTTTATTATGTTACTTATCTACAGTTTTTGTGCTTGCCTTAAGTTTAGAGTTGGGTAAACAAGCTTGGGTACAGCTTCTGATTCAACAATTCCCTATATCTATAAGGCAGATGGAGAGATACACTTTCTATGTTAATATATGCAATCAGGAAACCATCCCATGAAATACTCCCAGGTCTGTAGTGGGTAATTGTACAATGATTGACTGAAGGTGATAAAATGGGCCCCATGGTTCTATCTGGGCACCGAAGACAGTTAATTTGGCTTTGACTGGATATTGACACAGAAATTTCATTTTCATTCTTTAGTTACCGCTGCAACTGTGCTGATACTGGATTCACAGGAAAGAACTGTGAGACCTTAATGTCTGTGTGCTGGTCACAACCCTGTCACAATAATGGCACTTGTGAGGAGGTTGACGACACATACATTTGCCACTGCTGGCCAGGTAAGTGTTCAAACTCTCCCCTTGCCACCTCCGACACACCCCCACAACACACAAATTGATTTCTCTGCTATGAGTTTTCAGCAAACAGAAAACTAATATCTTTCTTATGATGGTCTGTTACCAACTCCTGCTTTCAATTTTCATCCCTAATCAAATAATATTAATTCAGTGAGCTCATGCACATGCTACTTGATGAGGTTTTGTGCTAAAAAGGTTAAATGCACAACCCAATTGTGAGAGATGATAGAAAAAAAAGTCAGTGGGGGGAAAAGTCATTATGTCTTAAAGGAAAATTATTTCCTCAGCATCTGCTACTTCTCCCTTTGTTTTGCTCAGACACCTAAATTTCACAGAAAGCCACCAGAGAACATAGGAATCCCAGGGGTATTCCACATAAGTTGGTTAGTCGACCAGCCAATCACAAATGCTTATTTAGTACCCATGGAACTAAATAGCTATAGGGGGATAGACCAAAAATAGTAGATAGGATCTTGTCCCCATGATAATTGCAATGTAAATACAAATCACAATAATAATCCAATCTAAATAGTGCTGTGAATTTTACAGATGACTTTCCTCAGAGCAGCTTTCTGAGGTAAGCTTTGCCAGTATTATCATCTTCATTTAACTAAGACCCAGAAAGACTAAGCAGCTTGCCTAAGGGATTTGATTTCTGTCAACAACTGTAGGTTTCTTCATTAAGCTGCAGATGTAGGATGAACTCTTATGGGAAAACACACACATAGAAAAACATAGACAAGTATGATGCTAATCACAAATTTGCTGAGTCATCATAAAGATCTGGTCATGTGTAGCCTGGACAAGTCAAAGTCTTCAAGTCCTTAAAGGACTGACAAGTGGTGAGGGAATAGGGTGGTTCTGTTTGGCCCCAAAGAGCAAAGTCAGGGGAAAGGGGTAGAAGATACAAAGAGTCAAATTTAAGTTTGACATCAGAAAAAAAACTTGTTTACAATTAGAACTGCCCCAAGTGGGATGGGATGCCTGGAGAGGTAGGGGCTTTCCCCTCCTGGGAAATTTTTAAGAAGTTGGGCAACTGCTTGTTGGGGAACAGCCATGTTCTAGTGGAGATTCCTTTTGTGTATGGGTTTGCTGAGGTCCCCTTCTACTCTCATAGTCTATAATTTTCTGTTTACTATCTATCCAATCCATTTACCACATCTAATAAGCTCTAAGTTACTTGACTGTAACCATTGGCTGTTTCTCACTAAATTCACCAGCCCCAACCAGACGTTGTCCTACTGACTGGTGAGAATTAACCATTGTTAGCTGACTTCATGGTGGCCATACCACTCTCTGGCCATGTTCCTGCTGTGTTTGCTCCATCTCACATTCTACCTCTACTTCTGGGAACAAATACACATTGTCATTTCTGGAAAAGGCATGACAATCTATTGCCCAATGACAATGCTCACTATCTCTGGCATTTCACAGGGCTATCTTTCCATGGTCAAGAGTCTCCTATTAAAATGCATTCACAATTTTCCCTTATTAGAATATAAGCTCCTCAAGGGTAAGAACTCTCTTGCTTTTGTGTGTTTGTATATTTGCAGCTCCAACCCTTGGCAAAGAACCTAGGACTTTTTTAAGTGACTAATAAACATTCCTTTTTCTTCATTCATGCATTTACTTGAGTGTTATGGGAATAACCAAATAAATAGAAACAGGAAAGCTACAATTACACACATGGTAAAGTAGTACATATTGTATTTAATTACAGAGCCTATCTCCAAAAAAACAGCAATCACAATAATAACTGCATTACAAGTTTTCCTTTAAAACATCTAGAATGGTAATGATAAAATGAAAGGCTATGAGTTAATAGAATTTTCTTTCCCTTTTCTTTAAGCCCACATAAAAAGATATCACCAACTTTTGATTATTCAGAGGCCATTGATAGATTATCATGGCCCTCTACTTTTACCCTTTCTAACAATTAGAACTGACTAGAAATAGGAAGGCCTAACTTAATAGGGAATGAGTTTTTTGTCATTGGATATCTTCAAACAGAGAGTGGCTAATGACTTGTCAGAATGTAATAGAAAGAATTTATGCGTCACATATGGGTTCAACTCAGTGGCTTTTTAAATCCTTTCCAACTTTAAGATTTTGTGATTGTATCATTCTCTCTTTTTACTTTTCTTTTGGTCATCTTATTACCTATGGGAAAGAAAGTCCCTAATGATAAAATACTAATTACCTGAGCTTTGGCTTAGATTGAAAGATGTTCCGGTGTATCACACCAAATGAAATGTGGAAATGCTCTATGGTCTTATTTATCAATATAGTTCATCTTTGTCTTCCTGATTTTTGGAAAACTTAGAGTATGTTTGATACCTGGTGGTGGCCCAGTTGAATCAAACTTCTCACCTGCGAGCCATTCCAAATCACTATCAACAGGAAGAGAGTTAGTGCACTGCTAGGTGAAGGGAACTGTGCTGGGCTTCTGGTAGATGACATAGCTTGCCTTCTATAGACTTGCAGCCTATTTGGAGAGGGAATACAGTGATAGCAAAATAGAAGGGAAGTTCCTTGAGGACAGGTAGTTTCATTTTTGTCTTTGATCCCCAGCACTTAGCACAGTACTTGGCATATAGGAAGTGCACCAATGTTTGATAAATGAAAGATTTGTACTCAGCCACTGCATACAATGAGAAAATTTCATCTAGAGGTTCCCTAAGTTCATTTGAATTTAACAAAGAACCCTCTTCCCACTGCCCCCCCCCCCCCATTGGTCACTATCCGATCTAGTCCATCAAACATTGACATTCATTAAATACCTTTTGTGTGCAAAGTACTGTGCTTGATGCTGGGATGCAAAAATAAAATGAAATTACATTCTACTAGGGGGAGACAATGTCTCACTAGTTAATCCAAAGCCCTTGTTACCGAAGATAAGAGAATCAACAATGGTGACAGTCTAGTGACATTAGGTGGCATTCAGCTGAAGATGTTAATTGGCAGAAAGTATGAGACACCTTAAATAGCCATTTAAAAAAAGTTTTACTGCTCCCCAAATGTGACTAGAGTTGTAAGAAAGCACAAAACATAATCTCAGAGCCCAGGGGGAGTCAGGCCAGGACAAGGGTTTATAGAAAATCTTGTTAAAAAATATTGAACATAGCCCTGGTTGAAGGAGCCTATTTATATACACAGCTTAAGTGAGCAACATATAGAATTCTCTCGGGGCCCAGCAGAGGGGACAGAACTGGCAAGACCATTAATCAGATCTGTTGTAATGCTCAGGATATGAATGAGATAATATGTGTGCTGGCATAGAAAAAAAAATTAGGAAAGTTCTAAATTGGTTCCTTGCCCTTGCCCCTATATATGAATTGTAACATGTAGAAGGGAGGGAGGAAAAAGAGAAAACTTTCCAAAAGTTTCCTCGTTGAATATGCTGTATCACACACATATGCTGCTCAAAAGGACTTGTGTTTGTGTCTGTGTGTATCTAACTTTATGAATTGGAAAAAAAAATCTTTTAAGATAAGATGTTAGGTATTCAGCCTGAAGAAGGAAACCACAAAGGTCCTTCAGGGGACACCACAAAGGACTATGGGACCTCAGTCTGGCATATGCTTTTGATTTCTGTCAACAACTGTGGGTTTCTTCATTACACTGTAGAGTCAGGCTCCGAGTTTCATGTGTAACTGATACTTTTTGGGGGTAAGCACCAAAATTTATTTTCTAGTTATTATTTGACATGTGACCCAATTCCAAGAGCTATTTTAGAATAATACCCAATAACATTAGGCTTTGCTCCTTGCCTTTTTATAGTAAGGCGTATTTCTGATTTTCAGTATCCTTTACAAAATGATACAATTAGGATTCAGATCTTTTTTTTTTAAATTGACACTATTTCCTACTCTGTTTTAGAGTGTAGAATAACCCTAATATAAAATGACCTCGTTCAGCTATGGATTCACTAAATGCTACAGTTCAAATTAGATTACCTATGTCTCCAGTAACACATAGTATATCCATCTCTTTCACTACGCTTTGACTTGACTGTCTCTCCCACCATCCCATCATGGCACTCATGCAGTCCACAGATACTAGCATGATGTGAGAGATCTACAACTTTTCCAGTTGCCATTTCTGTGCCATCACATTATACATGAATAAGCACTATTAAGCTTCTCCAGCTTTCTCTGTGCGGTTGATTCTCTCCCAAGAAAAAGGACATACTCAAATTTTTAGCTACATCTTATATCTTACATGACTAAAAATGCCATATTTAATGAGACAGTCCTGAGTGTCTGAAAAAAGCTCTGGATTAGAAGTCAAGGGAATGGGATTCTACCATCGTATAATGGAGAAATCTCTTGGATTTGGAGGCAGAGGAAAAGAGTTCAGACCCTAGTCCTGTTAAATACTAACTGTGTGGTCTTGGACAAGTCACTTAAACTTTGAGTCAGTTAACTCATCTATAAAATGAAGGATTGAATGTTATCTTCAAGGTCTCCTTTGGCTCTAAATCTCTGATTCTACTCACAGTTCCATCACTCTATTAGGTCTATTCAATCATTACTATTGCTTTTTTTTTTCCTAAAGGATCAAAAACTAACATGTACTTTAGATGGCACATGCTCCTGGCAGAAACATAAATATAGCATGCTCTTTGTCATCAAGACAAAGTTCTGCTCCTCCATATTAAGTTAAAAGTACAATCACTGTATGTTGAGATCCATTTCCTTCCTTTTGCATTGATGCTGACCTCTAGGTAAATTACTTTTCTTTGGAAATGTGTTTTCACTAACCCCTTGTAGGGTTCAAGCCTTAATTTCATTCAGCTTCCCTAAGGAGACAATGCAGAAGGATATTTCATGATAAGGATCCTCCCTCCCCTTCCCCCTCTCTCAGTTGATATAATCATAGAACGTATTCACATATTATGAGGTTTTAATGTTGAAAAAAATCACATTAAACTAATTGTGAAATGTTGGTCATGCCTGTGATCCCTTTAAAAATTCTGAATTCTTCTCAGATTGAGTGAGGAGGAAACAGTGGGATTGACTGAGCAAAGGAATAAACCATGCCTCTGGGGGCTTTAAATATTAAAATCCTCAGCAGCCATGCAGGGCTACAGCTGCCTATACCAGAGAGCAGCTAGTGGAGGGCAGTTTCTCTCCTCACCCCATTCCTGTCCCCCTCAGCCATGTGGCCTCAGAAGGAAACTTCAATCATCAGGAGACATTCCATCAAGAAGCTTAAGTATGTTAGTTCAACACACTTCAAGGCACATTGAGAGGACAGAGAAGCAGTGTATCTAGACATGGATAAAGAGAGGTATTGACTCAGCAAAGGGAGAAGCTTCATGGAACAAGAAGAATCAGCTATAAATTTAGGGAGCTAATCCTGGCAATAGATGGTGAGCCAAGCTTTGGAGGGAGCAGACCCTGGGAACCTACATGAGAAACAAACCCAGCAAAGATGCTATCCCCATGGAAAGCTGTATGAGGACTCAATGAAGAGAGAAAGAACTTCTAAACCTTATAGTACTAGTAGTTGCTTTACTACATGTATACTACAATTATACTTGAAATTTGAGTTAAATTTCCCCATAGACATTGTGTATATTTATGGAAAAGTGTGCCCTAGATTTATGGGGGAATATTTTATAGATGCTGTTATGATAATTAAATACCTTTGCTTTGAAGTAATTCTGTCTGCTTACTAGTAATGGAAAGCATAGTGATAGGGACTTTTGAGCTACAGGAGTAAGAGCATCTACCCAGGGGATACCCCACAACCAAGGAGCAGCCAACCTCTTGGGACCCTACCTACAGTTTAGAGGGGGTACCACAGATAGAAGATATAAGAATGCAAGAGGAAATGTAATAATTTAATGAAGTTATCTGTAGTAATGATAGATAACTCTTGCATAAACTGATGACAGGCTGTACTTATATGAAGATGACTTGAATTTTGACCTGAAGATGGGAGAACTGAGTTGATTTTTAATTATTTTTTTTGATGCCACCTTTGAACTACCTTACCTTTGTCCTCCTACCCATCCCCCCCACACACACACACTCACAATCATGCTCACAGATCGGTTCCCTAGAGGAATATCTACTCCTGGTTCAAGGTACTTTGTAGGCCCATACTCCTTATGGACAAGTCACCACTTGTATGTTCACCTTTTAGTTGTCAGCCAGGTGACACAATTTACTGAAATGAAAAACCATTTCTTGAAATGACTTAGTAGGAAAAGGAGTAACAAAACATTCCCTTCCTAAACCCAGAGCTTCCCTCCAAATAACATTGTCAATGGAAAGAGAGGGCACACACATAAAAGCCAGTGGTTGAGAGGCATACACTCAATCACTACACACCTTTACATTTTAGGGCCTTGGCCCTTCTCTTGGAGTTTTATCCTCATACTACTTCCCATGGGTATACCATGACTTTAGCCTGGTGTTCCTGGGCCTGCTCCATTCTGGGTACTGTTTCTCTTACTGGGTGGGTTGCTCTACTGTGACATCATTGCCCATTATACTGTACTCTGGAAGAGATGCAAAAGAAAAGACAAGAAGTGTTTTAAAGGCCTAGACACATCTTGCAAGGCAGGCTCTTTTCACATCTGTGCCTCTGCCAGAAATAATTCCCCCTCAACTAACTCTCCTCAGAGACCCTTATGCTTTTTAAGTCCATCAGGGACTTGGCCCATGGAAGTCTGAAAGGGATAACCCTTTTACAAGGTGTGAATGGGCCACTCCTAGTTTCACACTCTTTATATTCCTGAATAGGGCACTCTGGGGTGTGATCCACTCAAGATTTTATCCCTTTATAAGCTGTTAATGTAACCATTCAGTATTTGAAAGGGGCAAAGCCTTAATACAGCATTGTCTCTGTTACCTGGGAAACTCAAATGAGTAGCTGATCATGTTCCCAATGCCTGAACATACACACACCTTACACACACATGCACACACACACACACACACACACACCTTAGAAGAGCTCTAAAATGATTGAGCAAGTGTGTTTAATTGAAGAAACAAATCAAGGTAATCATGACATTAAAACAGCTGAAAAATATAATTAATAACTTTTAAAAATCTATTTAAATAACAGCATAGTAAGACTTTTCCAAACTACACAAAAGGTGGTTGGTTGTTGTTTAGGCATCCTGAACAATACTACTGCTCACCATCCCAGGGATATGAACTTATTTTGGGTAGTAGATTATTTTGAGTTAGTTTTCTAATAGTAGTATTTTAGAGCTTGGGAATCATCTTCGACTCGTCACTCCCCTACTCTGAAATGTCATAATTTGTTAAGTCTTGTTGATTTACCTCCAACAGATCTTGCATTTCTCTCATTTTCACCCCTTACCTAGACATTGATCACATCACCTTAGATTCAAACTGTTATCCTTCTAAGTGACCTCCCTATTTCCAGTCTCTTCCCTTTCAATCAATCCTCCTCTTATAGTAATTTCCCTCAAATCCATATCTAAAGTTTTAGGGGTGGGAAACTTGTGACCTCAAGGCCACATGTGGCCCCTAGGTGCTCAAGGGGGCTCTTTGATTGAATCCAAACTTCACAGAACAAATCTCCTTATTTGTTCTGTAAAACTTGAATTCAATCAAAAGGCCACACCCAAGGACCTAGAAGGCCACATATGGCCTCAAGGCCATAGGTTCCCCAGCCCTGGAACATATCACTCAGGATACAGTGATTCCCTCTTGCCTCTCAAATATAAAACACAAATGCCCCTTGTACATTTAAAGTCCTTTGCTATCTGGCTCTAGCCTACCTTTCCAGACTATTTTTATAGTGTTCCTATTCAGACACTCTTTGTTCGCTTTAAACTGGCCTGCTACTTGCTCCCTGCACACATTTCATCTTTCTCTCTAGGCTTTTTCATAAACATTCCCCTATACCTAGAATGCACTTCCCTCCTGGCCTCTACCTCTTAGAACACCCAGCTGTCTTGAAGATTCATCTGGTCTGCCATCTCCTACAGGAGTCCTTTCCCTCTTGTTCTAGTTACTATGCTCCTCCTGAAATTATTTTGTTTTTGTTTGTTCTATACTTTATAATTATTTATCAGGGTTATATTACCTTCTAGGATGCAAATTTTTAAAGGCATGATTTTCATCTTTATATCTTTAACTAGCATTATGGCTAACATATAGCAAAATGCTTTTTGAATTTTTTTTTTTATTGAACTGAGTCAATAGAAATAGATTTGCAGTGATTCATTTGTACTTTTTTTGCTTAGTCTACCTTTTGACAAAGAGCAAAATTTGTGTAAGGCCATTCTCCTACATGCCCATATAATATGCAGCTTCCTATGATGAATTATTGTTCGGTCATGTCTGACTTTTTGCTATTCCATTTGGTGTTTTCTTAGTAAAGATACTGGAGTGGTTGCCATTTCCTTCTCCTGCTCATTTTACAGATGAGGAAATGGAAGCAAACAGGGTTATATGACAGTTAGTAAATATCTGAGGCAGAATTTGAACTTGGGTCTTCTTGACTCTAGATTCAGCACTCAAAGGCATTTCCCTACTGGTCCATCCACAAGTACCTGAAGTTTCCAATATTTTCATTCCTTTGAGTTCAGATATTGAAGGCAAATGCAAATTTGCTCTAGAATTAGGCTTAGAAGATCTGGGTACAAATCCCAGCTAGTCACCATAGTCCTCTACACTTTGTGGTCTTGAGTAAGTCACTTTATTTCCCTAGATCTTATTCTCCTCATTTGTAAAATGAGGTGATTGGACTAGATAGATGACTTTTGGGACTGCTTCCAGTTCTGGATGTCTGATCTTTATGATCTGTGAGAGATAGCAAATAAAGCCATAATTAGCCATTAATTCTTCATCTCGAAATAGTGCATTAAGTTGTTTTACTTTGTCTTTAGATGAGACAGAACATAGGCTAGTTTTAAGGGGAGGAAAGACTATTTAAAACAGAGCTTCTGGGGTGGAAGGCCCATGAATAATTCAATTCATTTTGGTAAACATTTATTAATCTCTTCCTACGTGTTGGGTGCTCTGCTGACTATTGGGATACGTAAGAAAAGGAAAGAAGATTCCCAACAGCACCTGCCCTCTAGGAGTTTATGATCTGATGGGGGAACATAGAAAAGGAAGCTGGAAGGAAAGAAGGTAACAGAAAATTCTGGTTGAAGCTCAGTGTTGCACTCTTCAGCTCTCTGATCTGAGGGGAGAAGAGGCTAAGGGAGCTGGAAAGTAAACTGAGTCAACAGTTGAATAATGAGATTACAGATGATCAGTTTATACTGGATTATGCATCATGTTCAATAAAGTTCAAACCATGCAGAGATGCAGATGGAAAGTGCAGAGTAGATTTCAAAGGGTCTGTGAACATGTTTGGGAAAGAAATTATACTTTTTATTTTCCCTAACTTCTAACCAAAATTTAGCATTTCCTTCAGTTATTTAAAAACATTCTGAGTGTGAATTACAGTCTTCACAGACTATCAGTGAGGTTCATAATACAAATAAGTGGAGAATCTCTAACATGAGTCACTGCCTGGGTCACAGTGAGACCTCTTGGACAGCAGTGGAGAGTATAAAAGCTTTGATGGTTCTGTAGGGGAAATGAAGGCAGCACACAGGGACACGGATAGCAATGATCCACTTCATCTCCTTCACAGGTTTGCCTCGGGCAGGATATATGTTGGGGAGGTCACTGGCTATGGCTCTGGCTGTTGAACAAAGTGAAGCCAGTTCTTCATTATATAGTCTATGGATACTTTCCATCAATAAGGAATTTGAGGAACCAGACCACAAATGATGCCTGTTAAACATTTCATAGGGTATGGCATTTGGGCAAGCATTTATTGTCTGGCATAGAAAACAATTCCTCCCCGATGTACTCATGGACAGGCACAGTAGAGGACATTACCTGAGGCACATGCTTGAGTTCATGAACTCAAGTAAACAGCTTTTGCTTATTATTATTTTTTTTATTATTTCCATGCTTCAGGGTTCATAGGCTCCCACTGTGAGACTGATATCAACGAATGCAGCAGTAACCCCTGCCTCTCTACTGGGCAATGTGTGGAACGGTCCTGGGCAAGTTATTATGGAAGAATCTCGGAGCTGCCTTCAGAATTCAACTACCTTCATGCCACAGGTTATGTGTGTCACTGCCAACCTGGATACACAGGTAAGGGGAAGGGGACTGCAGGAGACAGGCTATGATGGCACCTTCTAACACATCAGACCAGCCAGCATGGGAAGTATGTGATCCGAAGTGTGTGGGCCTGAATGTGTTGCTGCAGTGCACTGGGTCCCCCTGGTGGACATGGAAAATACTTTGTTCTATACAAACTATAAACAGGAAAATGGTAATTAAGCCGGCAGCTTTACCTTTCATCCTTGGAAAATCGGAGGGCAGAGCTGGGGAGGGCATGGAGGGCTGGAGGCTAGGCAGTGTGTTGCAGTTTGACACAACAGATTTGGAGACTAACATCTCAAGCTGTGAGAGAGCGCCTTTAAAAGTAAGAACGAATTGTTCTGTCATTCTATACCAAAATCAGACACTCCATCTTTTGAAGGTACTGTCAATAAATAAATATCCTGTTACCACTAGGACTGTTAGTGTTACCTTTCAGGCGTTAAGATGCTTGGGGGACCTTGGTATCCTAGTCCAAAAAAGTTAGGAGAGAGAAGGGAAAATGGAAGTGAGACAGGGTAACTTGTAGTTGTGGAATAGATGCTAAGCCTCTCCCTTCAGTCTGTGACAAGTAATTGGATGCATCCTTAATTTAAAGAATGTGATCAATGAAGGTCCTAATTAATGAATATGCTTGTCATTACCTCTTGTTCCTGGACATTAGTCTTTGTCTGATCGTTAGCAGTGAAACAGATCCTATAGAATCTTAAAATTAATAAGAATGGACATTTTGGGGACATCTAATTTTGTTCTGAAGGGAATAAAGGGGTCTCTATTTTTTTTCTCCAGCTCCTAGCATTCATAGTACCTCCTTGTAGGCAGTAGCTATGCAATAAATATCTGTCGCTTGCTTGATTTCCTTTAGCCTAATTAGCTCAATGTGATTTACTTATACATTAAGGAAATGCCTTGAGTCATAAAGGGGAAAAAAAAACTTTCTTCCAAATGAAGTTAGGAGTTGCTGTAGGTCTCAAATGATTTTCTGAGTTTGAGCAAGAGAAAAGTTGGGGAGGTATTATAAGGGTTAAAAGTAGTTTATTTAATAAAAATGCTGACAATATGAGATTTGGAACAGGTAAGCTTTCTCAGATGAATTTCTGCAATTGACTGCATCTTCAAGCCTCATAATGACCAAAAGATAATGAGAAAATAAGATCCTTTCATATTTGTTTGATTACAAAATAGTATTCCCTTTAATAAATATAGTAATTACTAATTACTGTATATTATTATGTCTAATAATAATTAGTAATTAATTCAGCCCTTATAAGCTCTTCAATAACAAGATTCTTCCCAAAAGCATATATTAAAATCATGCAAAATTTCTTAATAGATAAAATCACAGTGATCATTGTCTAATAATCCTCTGATTAACAATATCAAGTAAGGTGGGAAATGGGGAGATGTGTGCTCACCAGTAGTGGTCATCTTTGCTAGGGAGTACAAATTACCACTGAGAATCCAAATGAAAGAAAGATCTAGCATAAATGGTGAGGTCTTCCAGACGTCTCTACTTGCAAGTAACTATCCTGACTACATTGACCAGACATACCTATTGTAGGGTAACTGTTCTTATTGCGCTGAGCCCCAGAATGCTATGGAGTCTCCTCAGTAAAAAATTTATGACTTAGGCCACTTGATTATTTCTACTAAAGAGATACTAATAAGAATTAGTGTTAGTTCTTCTAGTTCAAATGAATTTTCTTAAAATACAAGAGAATTGACCAAGTTATTCTACCCATTTGAATTGCACTTGTTGGCAAATGCCTGCTACCCTTCCTTTCCTCTCCCAAATGGGCGATTGTTAAATCACTGCTCTTGCTTGGAAGGAAAGAATAAAGAATAACATCTACTGCAAAAAAAAAAAAAAACAAAAACCAACCCATATGTTTCCAAATGAAATCTATGATAGGATAATCTGTATAGGTGAATAAGGGCTCAGGAGGGATGAGAATGGTTTGGGGGTCATCAAGAGTAGAATTCTTTATCACAATTGGAGGAGGTGGAGAGGGGAGGGTAGACGTTCACCAAAGATGGCTTCTTAGCTTTCCCATTTGGTACAGGAAAATCCTATCTCGAACATGAGTTTGTCTCCCTTACTTCCCAAGTTTCTAGGGAAGTGATTAGTTGGGAAAATAAGATGTTACGTGTTACTTCTTTTGCAGTTTTAGTACTATAATTGTTGAAGTGGCAAAAGAAAGAGACAAGGAAGGGGAGAGAATCTAATTCATCCCATAGCTCACTTTGGACCACTTCTCATGTCCTTGATTAGACTACAAGAAATTCTCCTTTGGCCAGATAGTCATGAGTTAGAGCAAAGAACCAAGGCACTACAGCTTGTTCATGGTCTAAATTTCTCCAGATTCTGGATAGTGACCCAGGAAAGTAAAGATTTAAATCATACCACAGAATCTAAAGCACATAGTTAAAACAGGCTAACCTTCATTCAGGGTCTCTTACTTGGTACTTTAGTATGTGAATGTGTCTTGCATCTATGGGATGGGCCAGCTGGTCCCAACATAGCCATATAGGAAAAATGCCTATAATGCAAATTACAAAATTACAAAAACAGTATATAAATCATTTAGTAAAACCATCATTTACCAAATCATTATAATCATTGAGTACATCTATCAGCACATGAATCTTGGACAGACAACACACATGAGCAATGAGCTGACATCAATATTGACTAGGCTACATTGCATTTGGGGAATCACCTAGTATTTTAGCAATCCTGAGTTGCTCCCTAACATCACAGTCCATCCTTTTTAACAATAATGTTTTCCCGGTGACTCTGCATGATCTCAGAGAAGTCAAAATTTAAGCTGAGCTAAAAAACAGTGAAAAGAGCCATTCTGGACTTTAGTATATTACTAAAAACGCCAGGAAGCAACATAAAAGCCATCATCAAGAAGCCATTTATTACCATAGATTTGTCATATGGAGAAAATGAGGGGTGACAGAAAACCTAAATGTACTATTTACAGTTTTTGTCCAAATCTTTCCAAAAGCCTTCTATGAAATAGTAGATCTTTTTTTGGATCTTTTGAGAACTTTCTTCCCAATAGTCCTTAAAATATTTTATTCTCATTTTGCAAATAAGAAAACTGAGGCTCAGAAAAGTTGTGACTTGAGAAAAGAGACTATTGCATTGTTCATCTCTGTATTCCCACCACCTAGCCCATTGGCACACAGTAGGTACTTAATTAATGCTTATTTCATTGAATTGAGGTATTAGAGCTGGGATTCAAACCTAGGTCCTCCAATATAATGCTTTTGTCCCTGTTATAATGCCTCTAAGTAATCTGCATTATTAAAACTAAAGTGAGATGAAGACTTTTTCTCTTTTAATGTCATTCTTTTTGGTCATAGGCAGCAAAATCAACTTTTACATTTTTGCTAAGTACAGATTTCAGAACTGTGCTTTTTATCATATGTCAGTTGAAAGAACAAAAGCATTTTTAAATGTCTGGAAGGTCCACAGAAATAAGATACTAATTCTATACTGAATTTAGCCCATAGTTACCAGAGTCAAAGAGGTATTGTTCATTTAGGAAATTTTGATGGAAATAGAATCACAGAATTATTCTGGTATGAGACAGTTAGAAGTCATTTAATCCAGTTTGTACCCCAACAAGAATCCTTCTATAACATCCCTAACAAGGAGTCATTCAATTTCTGCTTAAAGGACCTCAATTTTGGGTATCCTACTGCCTCTGGAGATAACCTATGCTACTTCTAGATTTTGGGGAGAGGAATGGGCCTAGGATCTGGACTTGAGATCTCATTATGTTTAGCTAGGTGGCACAATGGATATAGCACTAGACTTGGAGTCAGGAAGACCCGAGTTCAAATCTTACCTCAAATATTTAGTAGCTGCATGACCTAGGCAAGTCACTTAACCTCTGCCTCAGTTTCCTCATCTGTAAAGTGGAGATAATAATAGAACCCACTGTGCAGGATTACTGTGAGGATCAAATGAAGTGAAATATGTAAAATGCTTTGCAAACCTTAAAGAGCTATATAAACATTGGAATAGTAGTACTAATACTGGTAGTAGTAGTATAGGGAACTCTCAGAGTACAAGCAGTTCGGCAGTTTTCTTCAGGTCATCTAGTCTGTACATGTCAGATAAGGATTGGACTTGTGATTTCACTAGTGTGGGGAGCTCCTGGATGAAGAAATGCCCTCCACCAGTGGAGACAGGCGCCTTTTCTGCAGTGTAAAATCTTAAAGAGAGTTGCCTGTATCACTGAGAAGTGAAGTGATCTGCCTACCTTCACACAGCCAATATGTATCAATAGCAGAACTTGAACTCAGGTCTTTCTGGCCTCAAGGTCAGCTCCCTACTTGCTGCAGTTTGCTTCCTCTCAATATAAAATAAATATGTTAACAAAAATTAATAGATGATTATGCACAATAAAATCCTGTCAGACACATGTAGTAGTAGTCAACTTTAATGTCATCTGTTGGCTAGTCATATAAAAGGCATGTACGTATTAACGTGCCAGGTCAACTGTATTTACTGTGATTCTCTATTAGTCTTTCCACGTCAATAAGTATGACTTTAATAACACACTATTCTTTTTAGAAAAAATTACTGAGACTAGGAGTTGGCTGGTAGAGTTTGTTAACCATTTGTTTGGGAACAAGAAAGAGGAGGTTCACGTGAGTGATACTTCTTAGATGTAGGGATCTTGTGAGGTGGACATTCCTTCCACCAACTAAGCCATTCATTCATTGTAATCTAGGATCCCATATATAGAGTCTGAAGGGAACTTAGGGAATATTTATTCTAATCCTATCATTTTACAGACAAGCAGATTAGGCACAAAGAGATCAAATTTTTGTCCAAAGTCACAGAATCTTTGAGTAGAATAAATTCAGTAGTGATCAGGTTTAACCCAGACCTAAAAAGTAATTCAATAAACATTTTATTAAGTGCCTTCTATGTGCTAGGCACTGTGCTAAGCACTAGAAATATACTTAAATAAAAAGAAAGAACTTCTGCCCTCAAGGAGTTTATAATCTAATGTGGTGAAACAACACCAAAGGAGGCAGGAAAGTGGAGGGCTGAGTGGGACACCAAGGTCTATCTGGCTATTCCACACTTGGATGACTCTGAAAGTTAGGAAATCTTTCCTGGCATCAAGCCCAAGTTGTCCTTTTATAATTTCCACCCACAAACTGTCCCCTGGACTTTCCCACTGGGGTCACACAGATCTAATACATTTACCACCCAATATCCTTCAGATGGTAAAAGCTATCTATGATATGCATCCCCTGAGTCTTCTCTTACCAAACTAGTTGATTCTTATATGACATGGACTCAAGGTCCTTCACTCACCTGGCTGTTCTCTTCTGGATGCTTCTAGCTTATCAACGCCTTTCCTAGATCCAGATGTGCTTGAACTAGAGTAGAATACAGCAGGCTAGCAGTGTCTCATTTCTGGAAGTGAGTCTTCTCTTAAAGTAACCCAAGGTCACATGAACTTTTTGACTATGTGCTAATAATACCACTGACCTGTCAGGACTTTTATATGAGGATCACATGAGATACCATACACACAATGTATGAAGGACAGTTATCTTTCTCCTCCTCAACAACAAGTACAAGCAGCGATAACAACCATAATGGTAACAACTTTTTTATATTTTTTTGTCACCACTCATAAGGTCCCTGAGAATCAGGACTATTTCTTATACTTTTTAGCATCCCTGTGGTTAGTACTCCTTACAGTTTCTGGAACATAGTAGGTCACTCGATGTTTCATCTGATTGACTATCTAATTGTCATTTTCTACTGAAAATGATTCTTTTATTGACCTTCTATTAGAGACACATTATTCATTCATTCACACAGATAATGATTTTGTCTTTTTTAACTGCACATTTTCTAGGGTAGAGATATTTAAATATTATTTACAAAGGCATTAAATACATATTTAAAACTCTGCTACTGGCTGAAAGGTCAAACTTTTCACTTCTGTGCATGTTCATTTAATGGAATGTTTATTGACATTTCCAAATATCCTTTCCCTCTTCCATTTATGTTTGGCTCTTTGGTGTCTTTTCGATACCCATGTATTTGCATACAATTTTCAAAAATGTTACCTGTATTAGCGAATTTTAAATGTCTTGTTTTAAATGTTTTAAATGTTTCTGATATCCACTACTAACACTGTAAAACTAGCACAAATAGGCATCATTTTAAAATAATGGCTATGTTCCTAAAAATCTACTGTGCCTAAACTGATGAAATCCTTGTGTCAGAGATGTTTATGATACAAAGAGTATGAGATAAATTATAAAAATACTATATTTCTTTTGGTTTGAGCTTCAAGACTGAAACCTGGAAAAAATGTTTTTCCACAGAAGAATCCAGTGAGTTGGTACCACCAACTCCCCAATATGTATGTACACTGGTTATAGTACACGAGAAGACTTTATTAAAAGAAAATAAAAATCAACAAATTTTGATATTCTGCAACAGAAAAATCATAGGAAACTGAAGGGCTGTACAACCCCAATTTCTCACAAATTTTCCCTCGTATTGTTTAAAGTTCCTAAAGGATAGATCTTTCTTTTTATAGGATGAGATGCTTCACTAGAGATCTATTGCACTTCGTCTTTTACCATGATACAGTCAAACTGGCTTTCTTAGGATTCTCTGCACGTAATACTGTATTCCATTTTCTATCTCCATGACTTTGCACATGTGTGGAATGTACTACTACCTCACTTCTGCCTCTTAGAATTCCTTATTTTCTTCAAAACTGCTCAAACACCACGTACTTGAAGCCTTTCCTGAGCCACTTTGTCGTTAGTATACTACTGCCCCACCAAGCATTTCTTATATTTGTTGTTAACTGTTCAGTTGTTTCATTGTATCCAACTCTTTATGACACCATTGGGTGATTTCCTGGCAAAGATACTGGAGTCATTTGCCCTTTATTTCTCTGGCTCATTTTACATATAAGGAAACTGAGGCAAAAAGAATTAAACGACTTACCTAGAATTACATAGCTAGTAAGTGTCTAGGGCTAAATTTGAACTCAGGAAGATGTCTATTTTACACACACACATATACACATATATGCATGAATATATACATGTGTATATGTATGTGTAGGTATATGTATCTATACATATATGTATCTATCACTATTTGTATATATATACATATACATACACACATATATTTATATATATATACATATACATACACACACACACATATACATATGTGTGTGTGTGTGTGTGTGTGTGTGTGTAAATTTATTTAGTCTTATGCTGTTTCCCTGATAGAATGTAAGCTCTTTGAAGGTAAGGATTGTTTCATTTTTGTCTTTGTTTCTCTCATGTCTAGCAAAGTTTCTAGGACATAGTTGGTGCTTACTAAATGCTTGGTGATTGATTGACTGACACTCGACTAGTTTGGTCTTACTAGGTCCTTCATTTCTCTGATTGCTAGCAAGTTTGTTTCCCTGGTGTGGAATATCATCATGCTCAAATAGTTTCTCTGTTCCCATGAACTGTCCACCTTCTTTTATCAGGATTAATTGCCCTGTCCTCCAGTGAGGTTCTTCGCTCCTGGACTAGCCCCTTTCTTTAACCACCAAAGTAGCCACACATCTTATTTGCTGGACAGCAGTAAACAAATTGCCCAGGTCTTTCAACAGCAGGGATATAGGGAACCAGGGGAAAACAAGTAAGCATTTATATGGTGCCTAGGATGTGACAGGAACCGAGCAAAACACTTTCTTTTTAAACAAACGTAATTTGGTCCTCACAACAGTTGTGTAAGTTGGGCGTTGTTATTAATCCCATTTTATAGTTGAAGAAACTGAAAGTAGGTGACTGCCCAGGGTCACAGTGAATAAATGTCTCAAGCTGAATTTGAACTCAGATCTTCCTAACTGCAGGTCCAGCACTCTGTCCACTGCCCTCTAAGCTACCATGAAGTGGAGAGAGTATTTTATAGGGTTTGAATCTTGGCTCTGTCATTTATTGACATTGTACAAATCACACAATATAGCCCTCACCTGACTAAGTTGGGGAGCCAGTTGGAGAATCTTTTCAAAGTTTGGAAGATTAGGGAGAAGTCCCTTGGGGAAAGTGTCACTAGGAGTGCAGTGAAATTATGCTAACAGAGAAGGGAGTCAAGTCCAGTGATACTTAGACAGCTGTGGGCAGAAGTAGTATTCAAAGTGGGCAATAGCACTCTGAGAGAAAATACAATAACCTTTCCCCTAGGTGAGCCTCTGGCATTCATAGGTAACTGAGCTATACACATGGAAGGAGTCCATGAAGGAATCCCTGTCTCAGCGGTTTATTGTTAAAGCTCTGTCCTGTGCTGGAAAAGCTGTAGTAGATGATCAAATTACAAATTTCCCCTCACAGTCAATCAGCAAACATTTATTATATGGCTACCTTACGCCAGGCACTGTAAAAGATGTTAAGAATACAAATGTAAAAATAAACCAGATCTCTCTCTCTCTCTCTCTCTCTCTCTCTCTCTCTCTCTCTCTCTCTCTCTCTCTCTCTCTCTCTCTCTCTCTCTCTCTCTCTCCTTTCTCTCTGTGTGTTTTTGTCTCTGTCTCTTTCTCTCTCTGTCATAATATAACATGGTAACATCTTGAATGATCAAGGACAAATCCTCATTATCTCTCCCCTCCGAACCTCGCATCTTCCAGATTTCCCTGTTTCTGTCAAAGGCAGCACCAGTTTTTCAGACTCCCAGCCTCGATATCATCCCTGATTTCATTCTCTCTCGCACCACATGTCCATTAAGTTGTCCAATCTTCACATTGTCTTTAATATCCCACTCTTTCACTCCATTCACATAGCCAAAGTCTTAGTTCAGGTCCTCATCACCTCTTACCTAGTTTAAGATTCAACCTCCCAATAGGTCTCCCTAACTCAACTCTCTCCCCACTACAGACCATCCTATACTCCGCTGCCAGTGTAATTTTCCTTAAGCGTAAATCTGAGCATGTGACTCAATCAACTCTGGTGACTTCCTATGACTCTTAGGATAAAGTATGAAGTCACCTGTGTATCTTTGAAAGCCCTTCAAACATGTCTCCCACTTAATTTTCCATTCCCACACTGTAATCTAGCCCTACAGAGTTTCTCCTCATTCCCCATGCACAACGTATCCCTCTTCCATACTTTTGCACTGGCCATCCCTCAGACCTTGAATGCACTCCCTCCTTACTGCCACCTCACAGAAACCCTGGCTTCCTTTATGATAAAGCTCTGACACCATTTTCTATATGAAGTCATTCCTGATTCTCCAAATTTGAGTATTCTTCCCTCTAAACTGCCTTGTTTGGTATATATAATTTGTGTATATTCACTGTATATTTATGATATATATGTGTTTATTTATATGTGTATGTGTGATTTTTCCCATTAGAATTTCAGTATGGATAGCTTCATTATTTTTATTTTTATCCACAATGCCTGCCAAGGACATAACAGGTGCTTGGTAAATGATTATCTACTGAGATTAGATTTGAACCCAGGTCTTCTTCACTCCAAGACCAGTGCACTGTCAATTGATGTAATGAATAGAGTAGGAGCCAGAAAGAGCAGAGTTCAAATCCAGCCTCATACACTTACTAGCTGTGTGAACCTGGGAAAAATACCTAACTCCACTAAACTTCAGTTTCCTCATCTGGAAAATGTGGATAAAAATAGCACCTGCCTCCCAGGTTTGTTGTGGGAATCAAAGGAGATCCTGCCTTTAAAGTGCTTTGTAAGCCTTAAAGTCATAGATAGCTAGACAGTTATACATAATAAATATATAGAGATATAGGGATATATTTGTAAATATATTAAGATATATATATACATAGTGTATGTATATATACTAAGAAGTATCTGTACCTCTCTATATTTGTTATGAAATCTCTTTTATTTATCTATGACTTTAAGACTTACAAAATACTTTAAAGGCATGATATATAGAGAGATATGTTTATATCTCTATGTATTTATTACATATCTCTATAGGTTGGATATTTTTATTATTAAACATTATTCCATGTTGTTCTTATGTCATGTATTATCATTTTAAAAGCTTCTTACATTGATAGATCTTCCCTTTTTGGTGACTTCTAGCGTGTTTGTTTTTTAATTTCTGCTTTTCATGTCTCTATCTGGGATGCCACAATCTGTCAAAAATCTGTAAAGAAATTTGTTGTTGTGCAGTGATTTTCAGTAGTGGCTTGCTCTTTCCTCCCCAACTACCCTATATCACCATTTAGGTTTTCTTGGCAAAGATTCTTGAGTAGTTAGACATTTCCTTCTCCAGTTCATTTTATAGATGAGGAAAGTGAGGCAGGCAGTTAAGTAACTTGCCCAACGGCTAGTAAATGTACGAGGCCAGATTTGAACTCAAGAAGAGGTCTTCCTGATTCTAGGCCTAGGACACTACTGTGCCACCTAATTGCTTTATTTCTATGAAGAAATACTTCAAAAAAAAAGGAACCTTGATTTTTGAAAGAAATCCTTTGTAAGTAGAATGCCTCAGCACTTGAATGATCACTCTTTTCGCTATCTATTCCTCAGTCTTAGATTTCCATATATTGAATTTTCTTGAAAAGAGCCATACACCTCATTTTATTCATTGGAGAGAATCCTATAGAGATTACTGGAATAACCTTTTCACTGAAATGCTAAATGAACCCCAGAGAGCAGGCTGCCCAGGTTTGGTGTCCCCCAATCTTCCCAACTTTAGCACTGAGCTGAGTGGGCGTTCCTAGTTCAATGTTTTTTGCAGAACTGGAATAAGGGCCAGTTGAACCCTTAGAAGAACTGACCTTGTTTGGTTGGCTTCCCAGAGTGAGGCCACAAGGGTTTTGTTGACATGTACGAATGTTTTCAGGTTCTGGTATTCATTTTGACTGTCCTTGGCTTTTCTCCCTCAGTGTGAGAAACTGACATGATGAGTTAAATGCTTTTTCTGACACAAGTGAAAAAGGATAATATCATCCAAATTTCACACAAGGAAACAAATGCTAAGGAAACCAAAAACACATGGGGAAAAAACTCCTGTTTACCCTGAAGTGATCTTCATTTAAACAGTGGGGAGTTTAGATCAAGATTACTGAATGAGTAGATTTATTTTTTAGTAGACTGTATCACTGTAGCCACAGGTAGAACTACATATTCTTTTTCTCTCCCTTCCTTTTGATTTGTAGTTCACATTTGGTTCCAGGGTATTCTCACAAAATTAATGCCTTCAAAATTAAATTTTGGAGGTTCTGAGTAAAAAAATTAAATCTCCTGACAAAAAAAATGAAAGAACAAAATTCACACCTCCAACCCCTAGTTATAGCTAGGTTAGATTTCAATCTCTTTTTCAACTCCTCACAGAGGAGTCTGACACCTTTTCTATGGCAAGAACCTAGGCTTGACGAGGCCTTTTGTAAATGTAGAAGCACATCATTTCTTGATCCTTCTGAAGCTGAATGTGCTCATGTTCCTTTCCTTTCCTTTCCTTATTATTAACTTGAAAATGGCGTGATGAGAAAAATCATCAACCTAAGAATGACACTTTACTTTCCACTTTTTGTAGTTGATCTGGGGTAATCTAGGTAAAGAATCCTTATCTTTTGATGTGTGAAAAAGCAGCATGACTTAGTCCATGGGTACAAAGTATAAGTGTACACCTTTAATGACCTCCCAGGATTTATTTTAAAAAACAAAAAAATGGAACTTTGAATCAAATGTTTTGTTAATTAATTCAGGTCAGATGAGAACTCCCTCCTCTTATTCCAGACACATAACAATTGTGTGTATAGGGTGTTTGGGGAGGTCTAGCACCTCTGGTGTGAAGGCTTCCTGAGCCCTTTTCAGGGTTGTCCATCCACCTTTGGTATCTACCTATGGCTGCAAGAAGCTATAGCATGTAGAATGACCACACTCCAGGAAAACCATCTTGGCAGACAGGTTAAACCAGCTTAAGGGTAACTAACAGGCCTCAAACCCACCCCTGAGTTAGAGGAAAGACTTACCCTGGTGGAATGGGTGAATAAAAACTATTTATTCCAATGGCCAAGAAGTCTTCTGAAGCAGGCCTTGTGGAGGCTTAGAGCTTGGTCAGACAATGAAGGCACCAAGGTCATCCACTGCATCCCAGGCCTTCACCAGTCATCTTGACTTTTGTGTTTCCACTGCACTTTGATGACTCTGGAAGAGACTGCAAGTCTACCTCGCTTAAAACCAATCCCTGTTTGAGTCAAGATATAGCCCCATGATGTCATTGATCCCCTGTGAAAATAAAGAGCAAACGAACAACAAACATGCTGGTATACTAATGGACGTAATGATCATTTATAAAGAAAGCCAATATACTAGTTATTTTTACATGGTCATATTGAAATAACTAAAAATGCTCCAAATAGATGTCAATAATAATAACAATATAGAGAATGGTGGGAGGGGCAGAGGAAGAAGCTTAGCTTATAAAAGGTAAAATATAAAGGATAGCTTCCTATAAATAAGGAACCAAACAAAGATGAGGTGTTCTCTAGAGATGTTTAAAATAGGATAAGTTCTTAGTCTTCGGAAATAGATATGATTTTACCTGAAAGCCAGAAGATGAACAGGATGGTCTTGATTCCATTTAACACATTAGATTTAGGTCAATTAAAAATATTTAGTGCTTATTATGTACTACCTACTGTACTAGGTTGAGGAAATACAAAATTCTCTGTCTCTCTTTTTCTCAATCAGCGTCTCTGTGTCTGTGTCTCTCTCCCCATTCGTCCCTTTTTTTCCCTCTTTCTCCCTGCTCTTAAGGAACTTGTAGTCTGTGAAGGGACATAAAATGCATCCAAACAAGTAAATACAATGTATATTTAAAAAAATAGAGAAAAGTTTCAAGAAACAGTACTTTCAATGGGAGTTCAGGAAAGGCTTCCTGAAGGAAGTGGCACTTAAGATGTGCTCAGAAGAAGCCAGAGATTCAAAGGAGCAGCTAGGTAGTACCATGGAGAAAGCACCAAGTCTGGAGTCAGGAATATCTGAGTTCACATCCAGCCTCCATCACTTGTTAGCTATGTGACCTGGACAAGTCACTTCCACTCTATTTGCCTCAGTTCCTCATCTGTAGAATGAGGACATACTAGAAAAGGAAATGGCAAACTACTCCAGTATCTTTGCCAAGAAAACCCCATGGTCCATGGGATCACATAGAGTTGGACATGACAATGCAACAAAGGGATTCTGAGGGGAAGAGGTGTGGAGGAAGGCCATGCATTCCAGGCATGGAAGACAACCAGAACAAAAGTAGATTCTGGAAGATGGAATGCTGTTTGTAGGAAATAGCCTAGAATATCAGAAAGGGATTCATATGAAATAAGACTGAACCAGACTAGAAGCTTCACAGCTTAGGCTGAGGATTGTGTATTTTATCCTAGAAGACACAGGGAGTCACTGAAGATTTTTGAGTAGGAAGGAGTCATGGTTAGTTGTATATTTTAGAAATATTCATCTGGCAGCTATCTGGAGCATGGATTGGAAACAGCAAAGATTGAAAGCAAGGAGATAAAAGCACCATCAGAATAGTTTATAATAGATTTCTTAAAATCTCACTAAGGTAGAGGGGAGGAAATACTGGAGTAGGAAGCACATGACTTAGGGTTTATATCTAGTTTAGTCCTATCGGTCAGTCATAAACTTTTTTGCATCTCTTTGTCCTGTTAGCTGCCAGAAGAGTGGAGTACTGGATTGGGTGCCAGAGAACCTAGGTTCAGTGCTTTTTTGCACAAAGGGGATAACAATCAGGGATAGGTGAATCTTCATTCAGGGGGTACACTAATGGAAAGGTGACAAAGAGCAACCTAGAGATGTTATGTGAACCCAGTAGGAGCAGCATATTTCACTTTTTAAAAAATATCTCCAATTATGCCAAAGACTTCTTTCTATTCTTTCTGAATATGACCATCTTTGTGATGCCTTATGATAATAGGGAGAGTTAGGAATGGTCCAAATCCGTGGTAGCACTTGGGCACTACAAAATATTGAGGTGCGTCCATTTGAGTTATTCTTCATGAGTGCCCCTCTGAACCCACGTTCTTCCTGGAGGAATATCAAATAGTTTTGTTTTTGGCAAAAGCATCATCCTTTGGATGAGAGGTTAAACAGAGGCCAGGGCCACTGATACATCCATTTCTTTGAATGAGTTTTAACTCCAATGACCTGGCCAGAGTCCAACACTATTCATTACATCTTGTCTGTCTAATTTGCCCTTGAAATTTTAATTGGATATGGCATTCCACTGCTTGTCTTAACCTACTTTCTGAGCGTTGCTTGGAGCAGTCATCCAGCTGCAGCATTTCACTTAAGATGTAATTCTACTTATCTAGTTGCTGAGGGTATCCCTATATCTTTTCCTCTTCCTCCCCCAACCCCACAGAAGCATGAAGAAGCTCAATGAATTTATTCCAGTGAAAAGATTTGAATTCTTCAGAAAAGAGGTACCAGAAAAGAGCAGTAGATTATTATTCAAAGTAGGATAATCCAATTCCTCTGGCATTTTTTTTTTTTCTGTATCACAGCCATTAGAAAAAAATGAAAAGCCAGGCTATCCACTGAATACTAAACTCCAACTGCAGTCGAGTTCTTGAAACCCCCAAAAGGTGAAATGCTATAAGAAATTAAAACACCAGGGAGCTTTTTGCTTTCCATCCCCTATGAAGCCTTTTTGCGTTTGATTTCTTACAGCTAACTCTTGGGCACTTTGATCCGTCTTGTCTGGGTGCCTCGTTGTGCCATGTTGCATAAAGCAAACCAGCATGACTGACAGGGCCCAGGAGCCATGGAGGGCATGGGTCTGGGGCACATCTCTTCATTTAACTGTACTTTGTGGTGATATTTTTTGCATAAAGATCATGTCCACTTAAAAGATAAGAAGAAAAGAAGTAGTTTCTCAGGTGATTGTAACAAGCTCCCGTTTCCAGGAAAAGGATACATTTGTCATTCTGAAATTCCGTTTTTGGTTTCCTTAATATACATTCTGACCACTACCCAATTTCTTTATGTATTCTTAGAATTTTATAATATGTATTTTAAAGTCTTCACTTTCCCTCATTTAATCAATACCAGTCAGTTTCTTTATCTCCAGGAAGTATATTCCCCCTTTTTCTAGTTCATTATTTTTAATAAAATCGTGTCTGTACCTGAATGGGAAAGTTAAGAGGACTCATCAGCTAATTTGAGGGAATCACTGCCACTGGGAGGGAGAGAGGAGTCTTGACCTAAATTATTGAGAGTGTTGGCCTTCATAGCTCAAATTCATTATTGAATTCTGATGCCTTCCTTCACATCATACCCAGAATAGAGGCAAAGTTTAGTTTGTAAGATCTACTAGACTTGAAGTTCCATGAAGGCAAGGACATGAGCGTTCTCTTCTTTTTATACCCCATAGCATCCTGTCTAATGCTTTGTATACAGTAAGCATCTGATGCATATTTGTGCAATTGATTTGTTGAACTGCATCTATGTTGACAGGATAACTAAATATGCTATTATTCCACTTGCCCTCTTACAGAATAAGGAGTAATTATCACTTCCCTACGTTTACAAGCAATGCCCAGCAAAGGTTTTCTCCATGGAGAATACAGGCATTGATTTCTGTTGCTTTTATGCAGCCATGTCCCCTTTTTCAAGCAAAAAAAAATAGTATTAATTTTCATGTCCTTATTATTGAGTTTTCCAGAAGCAAAGTATACCATTGATTTTGGTGAAACCTGGTGTCCATGGAAGATGATTGAAGACATAGTAGGTTCTGAATCTAGCCTAGCAGTGTCCAGCTGACTGCATAACTCAATGTGACAGTAATGATTGTCATCATTCTTCTTTTATGTTCAAATAAAAGACTTTCCTCCAAGGAAAAGAAGGTGCTTAAATAACACATGAGGAAATTTTGTCTGCTGCTTTGCAACAAAAACTTGAACGTTGATGAGTAAAAAGCAAATGCATATTTACAATCTGACAGAACTGCTGAAATGGTTAAAGCTTAATAACCTGTTATGAGCTTTGGGATTAAACCACTCTCTGAAGGCAACTCATGCTTTACTTTCACATTAACACCTTTATGCTCTGAGAATATCAATTCAGTAAAGCACTGATTGAGGACCTACTGTGTGTTCAGCATCACATCAGACCTTCAAATCTTAAACTAGCAAAGCTTTGATTAAGGACCTACTATGTGTTCATCACCATACCAGACCCTAAAGTCTTAAACTGGTAAGGTGAAGCAAAGTTTTGAAGCAATTTGCCAGATGATTCATGCAAAAACCTGGACTTTTAAAGAAAAAAATTGACAGGGTGTGGAAGCAGTGAGATACAGTGTAGAGATGTTTGGACTAGAAGGTGAAAGACCTAGATTGGAATCCATCCTCTGCTGCTTACTACTTCTTGTATGAGATTGCCTTGATCATTGTACCCCCTTGGGTCCTCAGTTTACTAGTCTGTAAAAATGATGGAAATTGGATTCAATGATACAGACTTTTTCAATTTTGAGTAGCATTCTCCCAAATTTATTAACTCTCTACCAGTGTAATGTAAGTGTCTTGAGGACAGAATCTGTTTTATTTTTGTCTATATAGCAGTTGCTTATTAAATTGTGACATTTAAAAAGGTTTGAGAGATGTAATTTCTGGGTAATTTAATCATTTTATTAACAAAGCCAGCAAATTATTAATAAAATGAAAGACATTTTGCAATTTCTCTTAGATCAAAGACAATCATGGTGGTGCACTCAGAGTTTAGATACCCTTCAAAACAGTAGGTGGTCAGTCAAATAGCAATCAAATCTGATTGGTTAACATGATTGAAAATGGCCTAGTTAAAATGAAGGGCTGAGTATCTCTTGAATAGGAAAAATATCTCTATACCAGAACACTCATAGCTTTAGGCTATCAATTCAATGAAAGTACACCCCACTCAAGCCTGAGCAGAACACAATGGGCTTCCCCACCTTAAATTAAATTCCTTGCAAGGTTGGGTGAGTTCTGATCAAGTTCCAGAAGAGTGAATGCAATCTCATTCTAATTAATGTCCCTCAGACTGAACTTTTGAAGGACTTTAGAAAGGGAGAGCTCTGAATCTTCCCCAAAATTATTGGTTATTAATACTCATTTCTCACTAAATGTCCTTTGAATTGAATTTTTTTCTAATGTCCTAGGGAAAGACTTGAAGCAATGGTGACTTGTTTTTACTATACTTGGCAAATAGAATTTTCAGCTACCAGTCCCATTCACCAAGTAATACCAATTAGTTACACACCTCTATGGCTACACTTAATTTGACCTTGTGCTCCATATATTGAAAAGCCTAGTTACTTTGAATGATACATAAAATTTTAGGAAAGTAAAAAATTAGCTTACCTAGGAAAATATTATAAGGTTATTAAAAGATGAAATGAGACATTCTCAGGTGGAAATTGCTTGCTGTAAAATATCTCCACATTGCTTACAAATAAATTATCTCCAATTGCTTGCTCTAAAATAGTTTTGTTTTCATCCTTGAATGTTTGCTACTATTCTAGAACTATTATTCAAATTATTTTTCTTGTCTGAAATCAATAGATTTAATCTCTTATAGTAGTTAAATAACATTGATGAATTCCATAGATCTTCTGGGCAGTAAGCAAAGGTGCTGGATAAGCCAAACAAATCACAATCTAAAACTATTCCTGTTACACATTCTGTAAAAGCAGTCTTGCCAAAATGATTCCTGTGAGCACTTCTCACACTTTATGGTTTTGAATTTGTAAGCGGTCAGAATGTGTATTTACAAATTTTGACCAATGAGTTCAGTTAAGTAATTTCATTCAGATAAGTCAGCAAATATTTATTAAGCACTTACTGTGTGCCAAGCACCCTGAATACAAAAAGAAGCAAAAAGAGATAACAGCATGTATTAGCAAGGAAAGCCCCCTCTGCAATGCCTGGATTAGAGACCTACAATCTGTATAATTTCCTTTTTTTTTTTTTTTTTTGCATTTTTTTAATATAGATTTATTTATTTAACTTTTTATATTCCTTTTCCCAAAATTTTGAGTTCCAAATTTTCTCCGCATTTGTCCCCTCCCCCCACCCCAATACACCAAGCATTCTAATTTCCCCTATCACCAAACTACCCTCTCTTCTATCATCCCTCCCTTCCCTTGTCCCCATCTTCTCTTTTGTCCTGTAGGGCCAGATAACTTTCTATTCCCCATTACCTGTATTTCTTATTTCTTATTTCCTAGTAGCAAGAACAATACTTGACAGTTGTTCCTAAAACTTTGAGTTTCAACTTCTCCCCATCCCTCCCTCCCCACCGATTCCCTTTGGGAAGGCAGGCAATTCAATATAGGCCCTATCTGTGTAGTTTTGCAAATGACTTCAATAATAGTCGTGTTTTGTAAGACTAACTATATTTCCCTCCATTCTATCCTGCCCCCCATTGTTTCTATTCTCTCTTTTGATCCTGTCCCTCCCCAAGAGTGTTGACTTCAAATTCCTCCCTCCTCCCCTTGCCCTCCCTTCCATCATCCCCCCACCCTGCTTTTCTCCTTCTCCCCCACTTTCCTGTATTGTAAGATAGGTTTACATACCAAAATGAGTGTGCATTTTATTCCTTCCTTTAGTCGAATGTGATGAGAGTAAACTTCATGGTTTTTTTCTCAGCTCTCCTCTTTTCCCCTCCACTAAAAAGTCTCCTTCTGTCCTCTTCTATGAGAGATAATTTACCCCCACCCTCTCTCCTCCCAATACATTTCTCTCTCACCGTTTACCTTAATTTTTTTAAGATATGATCCCCATCCTATTCAATTCACTCTGTGCTCTGTCTCTGCGTGTGCGTGCATGTGTGTATGTGCGCGCGTGTTGTGTGCGTGTGTGTGTGTGTGTAATCCCACCAACTACCCAGATACTGAAAAGTTTCAAGAGTTGCAAATATTGTCTTTCCATGTAGGAATGTAAACAGTCCAACTTTGATAAGTCCCTTATGACTTCTCTTTGCTGTTTACTTTTTCATGCTTCTTCTCATTCTTGTGTTTGAAAGTCAAATTTTCTTTTCAGCTCTGATCTTTTCATCAAGAATGCTTGAAAGTCCTCTGTTTCATTGAAAGGCCATTTTTTCCCCTGAAGTATTATACTCAGTTTTGCTGGGTAGGTGATTCTTGGTTTTAGTCCTAGTTCCTTTGACTTCTGGAATATCCTATTCCATGCCCTTCGATCCCTTAATGTAGAAGCTGCTAGATCTTGTGTTATCCTGATTGTATTTCCACATTACTTGAATTGTTTCTTTCTAGCTGCTTGCAATATTTTCTCCTTGACCTGGGAATTCTGGAATTTGGCCACAATGTTCCTAGGAGCTTCTCTTTTTGAATCTCTTTCAGGCAGTGATCTGTGGATTCCTTGAATACTTATTTTGCCCTCTGGTTCTAGAATCTCAGGGCAGTTTTCCTTGATAATTTCATGAAAGATGATGTCTAGGCTCTTTTTTTGATCATGGCTTTCAAGTAGTCCCATAATTTTTAAATTGTCTCTCCTGGATCTATTTTCCAGGTCAGTTGTTTTTCCCATGAGATATTTCACATTCTCTTCCATTTTTTCATTCTTTTGGTTTGGTTTTGTTTTGTGATTTCTTGGTTTCTCATAAAGTCATTAGACTCCATCTGTTCCATTATAATTTTGAGAGAACTATTTTCTTCAGTGAGCTTTTGAACCTCTTTTTCCATTTGGCTAATTCTGCTTTTGAAAGCATTCTTCTCCTCATTGGCTTTTTGAACCTCTTTTGCCAATTGAGTGAGCCTATTTTTCAAGGTGTTATTTTCTTCAGCATTTTTTTGGGGTCTCCTTTAGCAAGGTATTGACCCGTTTTTCATGCTTTTCTTGCATCTCTCTCATTTCTCTTCCCAGTTTTTCCTCCACCTGTCTAACTTGATTTTCAAAATCTTTTTTGAGCTCTTCCATGGCCTAAGCCCATTGGATATCTATTTCAGATGTTTGGGATACAGAGGCCTTGACTTCTATGTCTTTCCCTGATGGTAAGCATTTTTCTTCCTCATCAGAAAGGAAAGGAGGAAACATCTGTTCACCAAGAAAGTAACCTTCTATGGTCTTATTTTTTTCCCTTTTCTGGGCATTTTCCCAGCCAGTTACTTGACTTCTGAGATTTCTCTCCACCCCGCCTAGATCTGCCCAGCTAGTGCTGGGGGTCTGAGATTCAAATGCTCCTTCCCAGCCTCAGGGCTTTCAGCAGTGAGTGGGGCTGCTATTCAGGGTAAGATTAAATTCAGGTTCTCAGTTGGGGGCAGGGCCGCCTCCCAGGCTCAGTTCCCTCAGGGGGTTTATGCAGAGAGCTTCAGTAATGGATCTGAGGTCCTGTCTGCTCCGGGAGCCCCTGGCCACCACTGCCTCTGCTGCTGCCTCCCGAGGGGGTCTGAGTTATGGAGACACCCTGCTCCCCTCTCGGCCAACCCAGAAGTCTCTCTCACTGACCTGTGTGACTGTGGGCTGAGGGAGCTTCGCGGCCGCCAGAGATTCAGTCCCTGAAGCCTACTCAGATCTGGTCCTCTCGGGGCTGCGCGACCAAGGCAGGGCTGGGTTCTGCTCCTGGTCCAGGGCATGATGGACCTTTGGGGTTGGTTTTTCAGAGCTCTCTGGAACAGAAATCTCCTCCCCTCCGTTGCTGCGTGGCTCCCACTGCTCCAGAACCCGTTGGGAGTTCTTTTTACAGGTAATTTATGGGCTGTGTGCTCGGAGCTAGCATATGTGAATCTTTCTACTCCGTCATCTTGGCTCCTCCCCCTGTATAATTTCTAGATCTATATTCTCACAATTTTTTTTAAAAAAGTCACTACTTCTAAAACTAGAGACAAGTCTGTGTTTTTAAGTTGGAAATCATATCAAATGCAATAGTGAGCATTTACATTTGTTTTATAAAAACATTGGGTGATTTCCCCCTCATTACAAGCATTTTTATTATTTTAAAATATTGAACTATATTTTGATATTGTAATACACTTGTAATATTATGGATGCAGGCACAATTCTAGTATTATATACCTAATCTCTCATTAGGGAGAGAGGAAAAACTTTTGAAGGCAGCAGTAAGATTTTCATGCCATTAGGGCACTATTCAACAGACTACTAATGAAGGGTAAATAACATTTCCAGACTTTCAGAGAACTTGGATAGTTATGTTCTTGTATTTGCATGACCATAGACGGGATTGACCCTAGGCAGAACTTTGAAAAAGCCTAAACTGGTGGTAGGCTTCTCCCCACTCTGTACTTTCCCCTTCTTGCTCTCCTACTGACCCTTCCCACCCCACACACAACCATGTGGTTATTCAGGAAGCCCCTTAGAGCAGCCTACCTGGGGTAAACTTCCTGAATCACAGCCCATGTTCCAGATCTTTGTGTATTTCCTCTTCACTGCCCCCCAAAATCATGCTTGCACTTGTTCCATTTCAAAATTGCAAGTTAAGGAGAGAGGAATTAGTTAGAAATGGCATTATTAGATAATGACTGACTAGCTAATAGAAGAAAGCACTTTCATGTTAAAGTGCTAATGGATAATTATAACTGAGGGCTTTTCCTTTTATTATTGAGAGACTTAGGTAGATCTGGTAAACCTCTATCAGTATAAATACACCTTATGACCACCTAGGCCAAACCCACCTGGCCTTTTCATTCTATAACATTCATGTCTGTGCCCTTCTTTCATGGTTTTTTTCTCCTCCATTCTCAGAGAGGGCCATGAAATCAGGAAGATGATGGATGCCATGACTGGCAAGTGCATTGGATTTAAGTAAGGGAGGGCTGTGCAAAGCCACTAGCCTCACTTTCTTCTCTGGAGCCTTCGGGGTTGGATATAGATCAGGTTAACTGGAGATGGCCCAGGGCCTTTTTTTAATCCTCCCATAGAGAATATACCCAATATCCCAGAAGGCTTTCTCTGATTCTTTTTTTATCTTATAGGTACCAAAAGGTATTCTTAGATTGACAGTATATTCTCTCTCATTCTCATCACATGGCCCACCTCTTATGTCTTTGGTGATGACTTTTCTATTACTTTTATCATGTGAGTAACTGGTAATATCCTACAGTCCTATGTGTACCTCCCATGTGTTTTTTCATTGCATTTTGGGTTGCTTGCAATATTGATACTCCTGAGATCATGGTATTTCATAATTAATAGCCATAAGCATCATCAGGAGAATATTACTGTTTGTGAGTAGTGTACTACAATAATAAGTAACCTAGGATCATTGGAAAAATGACACTTTCCAAAATATGACATAGCCCAATCTACTACTACTGTTCATTTGTGGGTCAGGTTCATTACATC
Source organism: Bettongia penicillata ogilbyi (assembly GCA_023548195.1). Classification (NCBI taxonomy): domain Eukaryota; kingdom Metazoa; phylum Chordata; class Mammalia; order Diprotodontia; family Potoroidae; genus Bettongia; species Bettongia penicillata. Next base: position 1,275,996 of record JAJHZJ010000702.1, read on the forward strand.
GTATATCAGCAGCACCTGTCTAAAATTCGTGTGTGGTGGTGTGTGTGAGTGTGTGAGTGTGTGAGTGTGTGAGTGTGTGTGTGTGTGTGTGTGTGTGTGTGTGTGTGTGTGTGTGGTATAATGAGTCAAATTCTGGTATCAGAGTCTAGAAGACCTGGCTTCAAGTCTTGCCTGTGGCACAGATGGGCTGTGTGATTGTAGGTAAGTTAACCTCTCAGTGCTAGGCAAATCTCTGAGTATAAATTGCAGGGTAGGTGCCAATCTGCATTAATAGTAAGGATTTTCTTTACACAAATGAAATCTAGGCTCAAATATAATATAGAATATTCCAAAATATAATAAACAGGGTATTCCAAAAGTCTTAGTGCAATTCTAAGACATAACTTACAACTGCACTATGACTTGGGGAATATTCTGTATAGGTAGAGAAGTAGATTAATCACCAGATAGATGGAGAGATATAGAAACAGAATTCACTAAGTTTAAAGGCAGTAGGTGCAAATGGCCTAAATTCAGCCTGCCACCTGTTTATGTACAGTCTGACTGTACAAAAACAGGTGGCCAGCAAGCCATAGTTTGCTGACCTCTGGTCTAAGATGTTAGACAAACTGTTTATTGATGGGCTAATAATTCAGTGACCTATTTGTAAAACTACATGTTGTAATTTAGGTGATATATATGTTGCAGTAACTGGAGCCTCAGAGACTTAGTTCAGATAGCAGAAACTTGCAAAAGATAATTGACTTACCCTGGCTCACCTGCTTCGACACATTGGAAAAATAATTGGGAAAATATTTAGTTGACTCTAGCCGTGTCATTCAGTGGCTAACAAGATTCAAACACAGAATATTTTGAAATAGCACTTAAATGTTAGAGTGGATCTATGGTCTCATCTCTTAAGGAATTCCCTCCACCAATGCAGAACGCAACCTATTCACGCTTTCTCACCTTATGTAATTCTTATCCATATTCTCCAAAAAGTCTGAGATGGGGTCCACCCAAAATTGTGGAAGCTTTCCTTGCTTCCTCTCAATATGGTGAGGACACCAACAGAGCATGCTGCCTGACCAGCCTATCATCTCTCCTAGACATGCAATTCCTTGATGACACCCTTTATTCCTATTCTTCTTAGAAGTTCCTCCATGTTGAAGCCTTCTCACACCTAACACTTGCTTTTCCATTGCTTTCTAATTCTTCGGAGGCAATAGCATTTCTCTGCTATATAGCAACACTGGCAGAATAGTAGCATTGAAAAGACAGGCCTTTTCTATCACAGGAAAGCTGAAGTCAGTAAACAATGCTGTGCAATTTCTCAAAAGCAACCCAGCTCTGTCTCCTCCTCCCTTTCATCTCTGGGCATAGATCATTTTCCATTAGTACTGTCTGTCCTAGATTTATATACAACAATTTGAAACAGTAAAAAAAAATTAAAATTAAAATAAAAAACAAGGTTAAATATTTGGGAAATTAATAGTAGAACAAGAAAAAATATTTTCAGCCACATTCCTGATGGAATACAAATGCATTTCTTTCCCTGACAGCAGTTTGGAAAACACCAAGGATCCAGTATGTGCCTTTCTCTCCCTCTCTGCAGCTGGGATCAGGGATTAAAGCCTTCAGTGTGGATAGACTTGGTGGTATTGTTTGGAAACTGTTTCTGATCGCATTTGTTGGTTTTAAATTTCTGACTACTAAATCTCAGCTTTCCTGTCAATAGTAATCTAGGTAGAAAGAAAGATTGCTAGACAATGTGCTTGTTATCACAAATTAGTTGTCTTAAATTTATACACAGTGCAATTTTCTGACTTGAAGGCCTGTGGGTATGCCTCCTCCACAGAAATATATGCATGGGCTTTATGTCGACTCTTTTCCTTTCTGCAGATCATTTTTCACATATTTCTAGGGTGATAATTAAATTCTGAAAGATCGATATTTCTGAAATTCTATACAGTTGAGCTATTGCTCCCAGTTTTTAGTTATCTGCAAATCTGACCATCATGTTATCTATGTCTTTATCTGAGCATATATGCTTGTGGTACTCCCCTCAGGTCATTCTGCCAAACTGACATTTATTTCCTTGAATTCAGTGACTTAACCAATTCTGAACACATCTAATTGTGTTACCATCTAATGCAAATCTCTCCATCTTCTCCCTAAGTTTACTATTGGGTACTTTATCAAACTTTACTAAAATCTAAGTTAACAGTTTCTATAGCATTTTCTTCATCTACAGTTTAGTTACCCTGGAGGCAGCCAAGTGGCATTGAGCTCTCGACCTGCAGTCAAATTTAAGTTCAAACCTGAATTCAGACCCTAGCTATATTAGCCTTGTCAAGTGATTTAACTTTCATCTGCCTCAGCTTACTCATCTTTAATATGGGGATAATAATAGTACCTATCTCCTTGAATTATTGTACCATTTAATAAGTGCTTTTTTAAGGGTTCCCAAACCATCTGTTTAATAATTTACTTCTGTAATTAAGATAAGCAGTTTTTAATTTCTGTCACATAGTAGGTAATTGTTGATTGATTAAATCATAAAAAAAGTAAGAAAACTTATTTCTGAGATTACACTCTAATAGAGATGTAGTGAACTAAGAATTAGTAAACCTGTTTCAAATTTCTACTCTGACATGAGCTGTGTGGTTGTTAACAAAGCGGTTGAACTCTCTGTTCATCATTTGTAAAATAAAGATGATGATTCTTCTGTCTTTAGTAAGTTGTGTGAGAAACAATTTATGAACCTTTTGGGAGTATTAAAATTAAATTAGGTATTATTAGACCATAGAAAAATACCTAAGAAAACATACATGCTAAAACAGGATGAAAAATCAAAATAATTTTAAAAACACATAAATACTTAAAGTACATATTGCTAAGAGGAAATTATAGTGAAATTTCCCAACTTTCATCTGACATGCTTTCTTATTGTCACATGTGGGTCAACAGATCTGAGGAATGCTTGAGATCTGTGACATGGATACCTGCTTAGCATGCCAAGAGACCTAGGTTGTACAAGGGACAGAGGACTAGGCCAGGTACAAAGACCTGATTTCAAATCTGGCCTTGGACACTCATTTAGCTTTGTGACCCTGGGCAAGACACTTAACCACTCTATGCCTCAGTTTTCTGAGTTGTACAATGGGGGTAATAATTGCATCTACTTCATAGAGTTGCTGTGAAGATCACATGAGATATTTGTAAAATACTTACTACTGTCTCTGGCACATAGTAGGAATTAATAAATGCTTATTTTCCCCCTCCCTTCCCAAAGGAACTTTCCCTTCAAGTAATCCAATTCTCCCCAAGAAGTCATAGGGAGACATAATATTTCATAAAAAGTTATTCTCAAACTAAACTTTTACCTGAATTGTGTTAAAGAATTATTGTATAGTAGAACTTAAAGGGACCTGAAGGATCATCTGGTTTGACCTCATTTTACAGATAAGGAAACGAGGCCAAGAAAGGTCCAGGGACTTGTCTAAGATCACAGAATTAGTCAGTGACCAAGATGAAACATAAACACAGTATTCTGGCTCATTATTCTTTCTTTGACACCCCTCTGTGACAATCTAGATGCAAACAAAATCATACGATTGTAGATTTGGAGCTGGAAGTCCTTTAACACATAATCTAATGTAATTTCTTTATGTCACAGATGAAAAAATTAACTTGCCAAAGATCACATAGGTAGAAAGTGGCAGAAACAGGATATAAACTGACTCCAAATTCAATGGCATTTTCATTGAACCACAATGCACCTGAAGCAAGTGGGTTCAATAAAACATAACCATAATAAAAAAAAGCTTTGGTAATTAATGCAGTCATCTTTACAATGGATGGCATCAAAAGAAAATAGGCTATCTAAAACATTTAAACCCGATTGCTGTCACACCATAAAAAAGACAAAACAAGAGCAAATATCTTGGGGTCTAGTCTCCTTTCATTCTGGCATGATTTATGATTAAAACTATCATGTTCTAGCCTACCGGCTTTGAGAGTATATTTTGATAGGGCCTGACAATAAGGTTATGCAATCATAGCCACTTAAGCTTTGCAGATGCATACTTGCTGGAGCAAAATTGTAATTCCTACAAATCACTGAAGTGCTTTTCTAAGTTACTCCTTCCCTGGGCTAGAGTTGGGGGCAAGAACAGTTGACAGCACAATAGCCTGACACCACTCTCTCAATTAGAGCATCCAAGAAACAGCCAACAGGAGTTAAGAAACAAAATTCCTTTTGCAGCAGACTAGCCACGTCCCAATCTCTCTCAAAAGCTGTTTTCATCAAGTCGCAAGCATTTCTCAATTCCCCTAAGAGGTTGTTGGAGTGAAAATGTATTTATTTTTGAATGTGGTCTCTTCAAGAGAAGCCTTATAAAATAATTTGCTGTATTGGCCTGTCCACCCCCTTCACTGCCAGCCCCACGATAAGTTGATTGCCAAGGGTAAAGAACCCACAGCTAAACTTGACAGTTTCATTTGATCCCCTCTGATCACTTTCAGAAGTATTGCTGAATAGTGTCATTTTGGAGGGTATAAAGCAATATTTTTCCTGTAAAATTGCACCAGTCTTGTCCACTGATGGTTTAAGAAGAAGACTAAAGAAGAGAGATGCTGTCATAGGATTTGAGTTCCTTACCTAGGAAGTTACCTTATAAAATCCTACTATAGGATTCAGAATAAAATGGTAATTTCAAGACCATGTAGTCCAATCTACTCATTTTATGGATGAGGAAAGCCTTAGCCTCAAGCAGCAAAGTTCCTTGACCAAAGTCACACAGGTAATGAATGGCAGAGGAATCAAACCCAAGTCTTCAGACTCCAAATCCATCATTCTTTTTACTATTTCATAGAGCTTAAAGTTGTCTTATTTAAGCTACTATCCCAGTTAACAATCTCGCCAGCATGAGACTACCAGGGAAAGAAAGATTTCATCAGTTCCCAGAGTTTTCTCATGAATTTTCCTGTTGAAATTCCTTCCATTTGATCACTAGTTTTAAACATCCATCTTAATTAATAGAATCATACATGGTGTGAGTCTGCTGAAATAATTCTAAGTTCTTTCCAAAATTTCTGTATTCCAGTCTCATCCATTTGGTACCCAGACCAAGTGCTACTGCAAGTTATTTACATGGAAATATACAACATGATGTATTTAATTGATGTAACAGGAGAATACAAAAAAAGTAGAAAATACCTTGGAAGAAGGGTTTAAGAAAGAGGTGGAAAACATGAAAATTTTTAAATTTTGTTTGAAAAAAAATCTTAATTTGAAACAAATAGCCTATACTGACTTTTTAGTTATAAGGATCATCTGAGTCATTCTAATTTATGAACAACTCTTTTCCCAGTTCTGTGGGCAATAGCATCGATTACCATTGGTGAGTCCAATTAAGCTAAAATGGAAAAGAGACATGAAGTGCTTTCAAGAAATCTTGATGCTGTATATTCCACTATCACCGGTGGTGTGAAGAAACCTGACCTCCCTCAAATGAATCTTTGTGACAAGAGAATTTTACAGTGGAGAATGAATTTTTAAAAATATACTTTGAACCAAATTTAAGATGTGAAACTAGACAAAAGTAGGACAGATCTCAGTTGACTGAGAAAGTTGCCCCAATGAAGAAATTGTTATGGCCTGATTGAAATAAAACAGAGGAATGGCAGATTTGGAAATGAAATCCATTCCCCTTTGCTGCCACACAGCAGTAGTCAAGCAAGGATCCAGGTTACAAATGGGGACCAGCTTCAAACCTGGAGTCCTTTGAAATAATACTAAGAGGAAGGCACCATATATCCCTAGGGACCACAGGCAACAAACAAACTTTCCACAATAACTGAAATACGTTAGGACTGGAGATCAAAGTCTTCCTCAGAATGGGTTACTTCCCTCCCAGAGCAAAGGACCTTCCTCATACAATTAAGCATCACAACAGGGGAGGAATTGAATTCAGCTAAAACCCCAAAGAAGTACATAGACTCACAAGACATCTATAGCACTGTTCGAATGCTCAGTATTTGTTCTTCTTTTCTAGAAGCAGTCACAGGAGCAGCTGTTTCTTAAAGCTATGGAGGATTCTGTGGAGTTCATGAATTACAGGGTCTCAACCTATGCTCTGAGCTACACTGAGAATCCAGGAGTAAAAGATGTTGATGCCTAGCAACAGGGCATCACGAGAAGTAGTTGCTATGGTTGCTCAGAGGCTAATGCTGGCTGTTAAGTAGTTAGGTGGTTTTCTTCCTTCTTAGAAAATACATAAGTGAATACTCCAGTCCTCTTCAAAACATTTAATTATCTGATAATGATCATCTTTTAAAAAATATATGAAAATCCATTATTTTAGGGGTGAACCATTGTGGAAAATGTTCAGTTATTTTATGAAAAGTAGGTTAAGGATTTGAGAGAGACTGAGGGGGAAGGGGGGGGTAGTCAAAAGAAGCTCAACTTACACTACAGATCAAGTTGCAGCCCAAAGTATAACACATTATTATAATCAGAACCCATTATGAATTCCATACCTATTAGTAAGAGGAAAATATTTCCGCAGATTAAATCACATTGTTCTTTTTGCTGCTTTATTATTTTCTAAACAGGGTATATTTCAACAGGAATAGGGGAAATATCAGAATAAAAGGAAGATTGGCTTATTATTATGAGGCATGGCCATATATTAATGAGAAAGATTTCCATAAGTCATTCAAGAAATGTCTCAATATAATATCATACCTCAAAGTCCCAGTGTGAGAAATCCCTCTACTGGCACAGACCTCAATCTGTCACTGTCTTAGAAGCTAAGTGCTAGGGAGCTGTCTGAAGCACAGAGATATTTAGTGAGTTTCCCAGGGTCACACAGCTGATATCAGGTGAATTTGAACCCAGGTTTTCCTGACTCCAAAATATACCCTTTAAAAGGTTTACCTGACAAATATATGAATTATGAAAAGCTACTCATTTTCTCACACAATATAGCACATATATATACATGCATACTATGCAAGTATCATATATATGTATGCATATAAACATGTGTATATATTTGTATATATCTGTAGGTATTTTTGTGAGGAAAGTGAATGTATGCATATGCAAAGTGCATTATATTGGGAGAGAAAATGAGTGTATATATGTTATATATTTGATATATAATATATTATATATGATATATAACCTATATGTTATATAGGTTATATATAACATATGGTTAGGATCTTTGATTTCATAGATATGAGGAGCTCACAGGGTAGCTCACAGTGTAAATGAAAAATTCTATAGTAACTTCTAGCCTTAAGAGAGCTACATGTGAATACTCTGAGGTTAAGTGACTTGCCCATGGTCACACAGTGTGTGTCAGTCTAGACTTGAATCCAGGTCTTTTTGACTCCAAGGCTGACTTCCTATCCAATATGCATCTCTACATCGTGTGTGTGTTTGTGTGTGTGTGTGCATGTGTACGCATAATTTCTAGTTTTTAGTGTTGCTTAAGGCTTTCTCTTTCAAGCCTGAGTTATTTCTTTTTCCTTGAGCTCACCATTAAAGTCACCTATTTGTCAACAAAAGGACATCATTTCTGGTCAGTGACAGGACCAGCTGTCATTCACTGTTCTTCCAGATGTGGTGATGCCATATCCATTCAAGATGATACATTGTGAACCTTTCATATATACCTCACACTTGTGCCCAAAGAGCAGATACCACAGCTTGTCACGAAATGAGACAGGAGTTCCTTCAAGGCAAGCTCTTTGAGTCAAACACTTGCTGGCTTCTGAGGTTGCAGTCATGCTGACTTCTTCTGTAAGAGACAGAATTTATAAGAGACAAGTTGAAGTTAGGAAAGGATCAAGCAGAAAAATCCACAGAACTGAAAACCAGAGTCATTATGGGACAATAAAAGACGCTATCAAATTTCCAATTAAGCCTCTCAATAAGATCATCAAATAGATTTGGTAATGTTACCCATGAGGTATTTTTTATGAGGAAAAGTTTAAAGAATGGACTTCCGTAAGTGAATCTGCTCATTCTTAAATAACACAGAAACCTTGCATTACCAAAACTATTCAAATTCCAAATGTTCTTTGGATGACAATAACCAAATTGTGTTTAAGTTGGAAAATAATATCCACCATAATTGTACCCCAATACCAACGGAATTCTATGAGTTCTTTTTTGAGATTAGTTTGCCAGTTAACAAGTGACAACATATTGCTAATTGAGTTCCAGAAACTTGGGTCAGGAATGGAGAACTACTCTAGGTTATCACTATAACAGAGACCTTTCACAAGAGGCTTTTCACTAAGCCTGTCTCAAAAAGTAGAAGACTCAATTTTTGTTCAATGTCTAGGATTTTTCTCAGGATATCAATTTCTGTTGAGAGGTTCAAGTTGTCTCAAGTGATATCTCAAAGGTCTTTAAAACAAAAGGCATTGTGGATTTGAAGAGAAACAACATTGACAATAGTACTTTTTTGAGTCTATCCTTAGAGGCATCTGGCAAACTTGAAGGTTGCATTTAGAGGAAAAAAATTTCAGATGCATAAAGGTTGTAGGAAGGTGACTGTCCATTTTCAAATCAAGAAAGCGCTGAGCACTTACTATTTGCAAAGCACTCTACTGGGTACAACAGACACAAAGAAATAGGACACTCTCCTTAACTAGTTGTGCAAATGATTGTGCCAAAGTACCAAATGTGTACTTGAGACAGAAAGTGTTACAGGAACTTCAGAGGAGGAAGAATTTGCTTTTGGCTAAGGTAGTCAGGGAAGACTTTAGGAAAGAAGTGAGATCTCATTTGAGAGAATGTAAATAGAGAAGGTGTACAAGATAAACAGACTAATGTAAGTAAAAATGTGAACAAAGAAAAGCACACAATGTATTTAGGAATAAACCCACGTGACTGAAGCATATCATTTCTTTAGGGCAGTAATGGGAGATGAGATAGAGAAAGTAAATCAGGGTCAGGTTGTGTGAGGTCTTGCCCCAGTTTTCTTTGTTTTTACATAATTTTGACACTGATCAAATCTTTAGAATCATAGATCCACCAATACTGTTTCCCCTGCAACACTATGTATTTTGAGGGAAAGTAAGAGGGGGCAAAAATCAAGCGGAGAAAAAAACTTTCTAGGGCTGTTAGCGTTTACTTTATTTTTTTATCACTCAGCAAACATTCATTACATAGGAGGCTGTTAATAAGTTATTATTTTGCTTGTAATATTCATAAATTTCTTTGAGAAATGACACTTGAATTTATGAGAAAATTTACTCTTTATTGTAAAGTGCCAAAATAATAGAAACATAAATTATAATTAATATCAATAGAGATTATCAAAAAGGAGACGGATAATTCTCAACACTTTTAATCTGAACTTGTGATTTTCATTAATTAGAGAGCTCTGAGCCTGATCTCCCACCCACCATAGCTTTGACTTTAGAATACGAAAGTTGTAAGGAAGGAAATTGCAAACTTGGAGAGGCATTTGTTCTAAACGAAGTGCCAATAGTTCATGGTCTATTTTTGACCAATGACATTGCAAATAGAACCTAGGTACGGTGCAATCAAATATGTTACTGAAAGCTGAGGGAAAATGATTCTTCTACCTCTCATCTCCCTTGTACCACTGTGAAAGCATCTTTCTTTTCTTGTGAGTCATAGCAGCAGAATACAGTCCTTGACTTTTCTTTTTATGGGTTTCAAGGGTTATATGCCTGCAGTTTATTCAAATCAACACTAGGTGATGCTCTTGCAGCCTTGGTAGGCTATCTGAGCCACCTGCTTTTGCTGCCCATGAGTGAAATCAACAAGTTTTCCAAATGTTGCTTATTGTAGAGTTTGATAGAATGTATTAGTGATGTTACAAAATGATGTTGAGTAGGAGAATGCTATGTGGGGTAGGCTCGCTATTCTGGGCATCCATTTCTGCTAATCTCTGTAGCCACAGATAGCCTTAACCTGCCTTGGCTGTTATACCTTAGTTAGAATCATAGAACTTAGAACCAGAAGGAACCTTAGAGATCATCTAGTCCAATCCTCTCATCTTACATACGTAGAGGAACCAAAGTCACAAGTGTTGTAGGAGCTGAAGACAAAACTAGAACCCAGGGTTCCTGACTCCCATTTCAATGCTCTTCTCAATTCCCCATGAACTAAAAACAGGGGTATTGGGAGTTAATCAGAGATGAAACAAAGCAGAGATGGTAAGCCTTTTATTTTGTGTTGAATATGGATTTTATATTTAGGTTTTATTTAGGGCCTGGTGGTATCTCATGGATCAATAGACAGCACAATGATGACATGAGTTTTGAATTAGTCATTAGGGTTGGATATATCTGCTCTGGATCAAACATAAACGTTTCCAAGAAACATTTTAATGATGTGGTTCATCGGAGAGATCAGATTCTCTGAGAAATGAATGCTCACATGGGTGTGTAGGCCCATGGGTTCCTTCCTGAAGCATTTCCCTTTGTGTAGGTCCAAGCCAGAATGTCAATTCCAAGCCAGGTTTCCTTATATTTAAATAGAAGTGAATCAGTTCTCATCTCAGCAATGTATTTTCTTTGTGTTAAATATTGGAATCATTCTGTAATGTGTTGTAAGATGTGTTCTATCTCCTTTTGAAGTAGAGAAAAAGATCAAAAGCATTTCACTTAATGTCCCATTATGATGCTATGTATTAGTATATATGAATGTCCATCCACAGCATACAGAAATTTATTGAGGTCTCAGTGTGTGTATGACTCTGTATCAGGTACTTGTATGTCAAGAAACATAAATTCTCTGTTCCTTATATGTACATGTAATATATAATATAATATATAAACCTTCTGTGCCTTTTGTGTACATGCAATATATATTATAATGTAACATCTAAAATCTCTTCCAGCCCTAAATCAGGGATTCAGTTTTATCAATATTCAAAGTAATTTCCATTAAAGAGCATTCTAACATATTTCAGCATATACTATAATATGATGTATATTATCTTTTACGTACATTTAAGGCACAGAAGATTTCTCAGCATAAAAGTGCCTAACACAGAGTCATATATAACGCAACATATATTATACATTATATTATAATGGTATATATTGTACATTATTCACACCTATATGTATATACATGTATACATACATGCACATACATGTATGCATATGTGCACACATGTATATGTACAATATATTTATAAACAAGATAAGGCAAATGACACCAAGTACAATAGGACTTCACAAAAGGAAGAATTCACTGAGATAGGCTTTGATGTGAACCCAAGTAAAAGCAGTCCTTAGATAAATGAAAAAAGAAGTGAGCTACATAAAGGAGAAAAACAAACATAGGGGCAGGAATGCACATGGTACATTCCTAGAATTTACTTACCAGAGTGAACCATTCTGACTGGAGAGGACAGTTTCTGTAAGGGGACTGGGACGTTTGTAGCGAGCAGGAGGTAGGGGCCAAATAGTTAAAGGCCTTAAATGCCCAGACTCGTAGGCCAATGATTCCCCTCAGGGCCTTTGAAGTTGTCTGTCTGGACTTCTAAAGCTGAAGTGCTATTCTCTGCCTTTATGAGAAATGCCCAGTTAGCGCCACCCAGGGATGTTTAAACCATCCTGGTTATGGCCGAGGTTGACAGTTACTGGGAATGGCGAACCCAGCTCAATATAGGAACAGGTTTTGTCATTCCCTGGAGATCTAGTCCTTAATCATTTACTCTTGACCAGGCACAAAGGGATAAACTAGAACAGAGCCGGTTCCAGGATTTCTTCTGATCCAAGTCAATTAGGCGAGCTTTCACCAGACTGGATTGAGTTTCTCTGAAATTATTTTTCAAAGTAAAATCAACACGAGCGAGCACACGCACTGCTATCTTTTCTGCTTGTTAGCCCATAAAATGAGCAAAAATCACTGGTCGGCCCCCACTGAGCTTCCAAGTTGGGGCTTTTGATGTGCAAAGACAACCGAAATGTTGGCCTAAAACTCTGAACGTGCCCTTTTTGCCTTATTTTGTCTTTTATTTGCAGACTTCAGAAGATGTTTCCATAATAGTCTGAATCAATATCACCATGTACATTCTGTATTTTTTCAACTGAGAAATCAAATGTTTCGGGAACAAATATTATCACTTCTGGGCTTTGCTTGCGTGGGGGAGGGGATGGGGAAGTGGTGCTCAGCATGTAACCATTAAAATAGTGAATAGGGTTTTTATCCTATAAGATACAATTTAATTGGCCAAATCAGATGAGGACTACGTTTATTTAGAAGCAATCACAGTGCGTTAAGCAGCACAGATAGATAACCTCAATGCAGAAAACAAATACCCAGTAATGAGGCATTCATTGTACCTGCTCTGCGTCTGATCAGTTTCACATGTGTGTTTTCTTGATAATAAATGTTTTAACTTCAAGTGCCCACCTTTGTTTTATTCTGAACATTTTGGATGCAAATCTTGCAGATATGAACTGCACCATGTACTTTTTAATTCAAAGAAGTCTGATGTAGTGTAGTGCAATAAAGGAATACGGAGGACCAGCTTTACCTTTTACTACCAGTGTGACCTTGGGCAAGCCACTTAACTAACCACTGGGTCTCAGTTTCCTCATTTTAAGGCTTTTCTAGCCCTAAATCATTGATCCTATCTTCTTAACTTTCATAGTAGATTTAAACATCCATCAAAGAGCATTACCTCTCATTTATGAGGCTGCCTGACCATCCTGCCTAGGGCTAATGAACGCATTGCATCTGTATTTGTATTCCAACCCCCAATGCTGGATGTAACCTCTGTAAATCTGGGGAGAAGTTGAATGAGCTATCTTGTCCTAAAATATACATCAACTGATGATGAGTCTATCATAAATTAACTATGTCTGTCCCTTCAGTGACAGACTTTTCAGAAGTAGTAGGAGTGGCTAAAGCTTTCTTTTCTACAGCTTAGCTCCCTCTGGGAAAGCCCTAGTTTTTAGGAAATATATCTTGCTGTTTGGACTAAATTTGCATTTCTGAAGTTTCTACCCAGTGCTACCCAATTCTGTATTCTGAGGTTTGAATAATCATGTCTGCGATTTCTCCCACATCTTCAGACTCTCAAATACTTGGTCAACTATAGTATCTAATAATAGGTGCTTTCAATAGGTTTTGTATTGTTGATTGAACTGTTAAATACAAACACCTTGAGTTTTCTCCTCTCCCCGTTCAACTGGATAAGCTCTTTCAATGAAACTTCATGTGGTTCAGATGCCCTTCATCATCTTGATGATGAAGCATTGTCCCAAGGTTCATGTTTTTCCTGCTTCTGGGTGAGCTTTAGTTTATCATTGTCCCTTCTACAGTGTGACACTTTGTACTAAACACAGCCTTGTAGGCATGTTATGACCAGGATGGAGTACATGGATATGGTTATGCCCTTTTTCATTCAGTTACTGTAGCTCTTAATATATAATGATAGGGTTTTTTGACTGCCATAATACACATTTGACTAATAGTGAGTTTATAACATACTATATGTCTCAGATTGCTTTTTTGTCTCTCCCATCTGTGCTCAGTGATCTTGGATTATGAAACTGATTTTGTGAACCAAAATTTCAGATTTTACAAGTATCTCTATTAAGTTTCATCTTATTAGATTTGGCCCAATGATCTAAGATCACTGGGCCAAATCTAATATGATTTGGGGTCCTAATAGCCATTTAGCATGTGAGTTATCATTCCTAGTTAAGCATGCCAAAAAATGTCTTCATACAAATCATTGATAAAAAGATTAAAAATCACAAGGCCAAAACCAGATCTCTATGAGAAACTTCCCTCTAAATTTGCATTGACTGATTAATGACTACTCTTTTGGTCTGTTCATTCACCCAGTTTAACATCATATTGACAATATATATTATTGCCCAGCCCCCAATCTTTCTATCTTGTCTACAAAGATGACATGAAAGACTTTGTCAAATACTTCGCAGATAATGAGGCAAACTGCATCTATAACATTCCCCCTTTGTTTAACAATTCTCCTATTAAAAAAAGGAAATTAATTTACTCTGGCATTATATATTCTTGAAGTAATACTCTTCATATTATTAATACTTCCTCTTCTAGATATTCATAACATTCTTATCATGGTTTATCATTCATCCCCTTGAATAATAAGTTCTAGAATTTCCAAGGTATTCAAATAGTATTCACTGGAGATTCTACCTTCCTTCTTTAAAATATTAACATGGTATTTACCCTCCTCCATGGTCACATCTCCTCTGTCCTTTGTGATCTTTCAGATATCACTCAGCAATCCTATCCACTGGTTTTTTCAGTAACTTAGGATCTCTTCTGTTAGTGACTAGTTATTTGAACTATGGAGCTCTCTTATCATCTCTTTATTTAATCACAAATTTCAACTCCTTATTAATTGTCTATTTTGTCCTTTCTAGTCCAAACATCATTCTCTGTGGTAAAGGGAGGAAAAAAAAAAAGAAAGCCAAGCTGATCATTTCTGCCTCTTTTGTTTTCCCCACAGAGTAATCCTCCTGTCTTTTCTTTGATACCTTTTCCTTCCAATATAATTTTTAAAAACATACCTTTTTGTTGTCCTTAACATTCTTCCCTAGCTGCAGTTCACTTGTCACTTTATGACTCCTATTTCTAACAGACTGCCACTTGCCCTTGTTTCCCTCATCTACTTAACTGTTTGAGATCTAAGTCAGTCAATGAAGGGATAGGGTGGGTCTTGTAGAGAAATAGTCCAGAGTTACCAGACTTTCATGGCAGGCTGTTCCAGGACAAAGAGGTCCCAACCTCTGAGAGAAGTTTCAGGGGGAGCTAGCAGTATAACTTCAAGATTTTGAAGTCCAGAAAGTCAGAAACTGGACAAGGAGAAGAATTTTCTAGAATTTTTTAGGATCTCATTTAATCTTTCTCTAAATCCTTTGAAAGTTGTTCTCCCTCAGTCTAGGATATGTTTACCCATTCCCAGCTTTCTTTAACTCTATTGAGAATTGTAAGATAGAGCAGTCATCCACCCTCCCCCATCTCCCTAAGGCCTCATCATTTCTACTTCAATAGCCCACTCCTTTTCACTGATAAGAATCAGGCCAATAAGAACAGCTCCCACCATTGCTTTCTCCAACTACTGAAGAACAAAATTATAATTAAGGCAAGCCAAGAATATTTTAGATGCTCTGCTTTCAATAGAGAGAAAATCTAGCACAAGTTCTAATAATAGAAGTTTTGTATCACCACTGTAGCATGTTTCCATGTCAGTCTTATGATTTATTTTCCAAACTCCTCAAATATTTCCTGTTCCTTTCCAGGTGAGCTGTAGCATATTCCCATGTTAATTTCACTTTTGTTTCTCATTCTTGCCCAAATACTTCTGAATTTCAGAAGAGACAACCTTTTCAATTACCTCACAGACTCTTAAGTGCAGACTAAAGATTCCCTCCTATAAGAAATGCAAATGAATTTTGTGATATGAATGTTGGCTGTTTCAGAGACCTTTTCTGATTGTATACTGACACAATTCTACATAGTTCTGACAGCTATAAGATAATGAAGATTCCACATCACTTGAACTCATCCTAAGACATTTCTTGGGCAAAATCGTGAAGTGAAACATATATTAAGCACACTTTTCTCTTTCACAATCATCTCCCACTGTTATGTTTCTTCATTTATTTTTGCCTTCCTTCCAGACAATCTATAGTGTATTCACATGACAGTATCCCTTCTGTTTTCCCTCTAACTCATCTTTCTATGGACATAGATCATTTCATTTATCCAATAAAGGAATTGAAATTAATTTAAAAGATCATTCTCTCTGTGATGGACAGTTCAGGAAGCTAAACATGCTTTAGGTCTATTGCGTAAGCAGAATAAATGAGTCTTATGCTAAGCCCTGCTGACCTGGTCTGAGGAAAATGCACAGCCAATAAATACTAAGCTTTGTATCTCAACATCTTAGTGGAAGTAGGTGATAAAACAAGCTTTAATTTCTGGAAACATTATAAAATTATCACAAACTGGCTTTGCCAATGATTTAGGAGTTTGGAAAATCTTCTCTTCTTCTGGAAAAATGTTTGCAGCCACCTCACAAATTTTTCTTCTTGCAATATTCACAGGTAACTCTCTTGTCTTATTTCTTACAAATAACAACACATCACATCTTTTACAGCTTTTTGAAAAAAAAAAAGATTTGTTTTCCAACAATGTTTAATAACTAAAGTTGATTTCTTTATTAGTACATTTTTGGTTGACAATTAGAATATTTAAATAATGAAATTCAGGGTAGACATCATTGCAAAAACCCAAGGTTTCTGTGTCTAATTTAAATGATTAAATCAAGGAAACGTTACAATTTAACTAAAGCTTAGGAAAATTAAATGGCTTAGATCATAAATTCTGTAGAAATCAGTTCCTACTAGTTGTTTCAACAACAATATCTTATAATAAGAATTACTTTTAAATCTTTTTA
This sequence comes from Bettongia penicillata ogilbyi, assembly GCA_023548195.1. Taxonomy (NCBI): domain Eukaryota; kingdom Metazoa; phylum Chordata; class Mammalia; order Diprotodontia; family Potoroidae; genus Bettongia; species Bettongia penicillata. The sequence goes on from JAJHZJ010000702.1 coordinate 1,292,444, forward strand.
ATATACAGTAATAGTGTCAGGGTTTTTAAAAATGCATATTAATTAATGTCATTTACCCCAATATTCCAATGGATCTGTGATCTCATCAATGTGGATTTTTTCTTTCTAAGATACAGAGCACGAATGGATGGAAACTTTAGGATGTGTCAGGTAATAAAATATCACGTAAGCATATTTGTTTTAAAATTTTATTTTCAATATTAAAAGTTAAATTCCTGAGACTGAGGAATATTAAGAAGAGAACATCATAAAATCATAATATTTAGCTCAGTAGACAATTTAAATGCACACTACCAAAAAAAGTAGCTAAGAAGTTTCTTAGAGCATATATAATTGAGCTAATCGCACCAGCTTGGGCACAGCTAAAAAAACCCAAGAAACAGCCGAGATGTCTGAATGACACAGACAATCCTATAAATACTGTTTAATCTGTTCATCTTGATTGACAGTGGACCTTGTTCTTTGTTCATCATTTATCAAATAGCTGGCAAAGAGGTTTCATTATTTTTTCTGTTCTTATTTTTCTGTGTGTATCAAATAAGATATTTTTGACCTTGTTTTACCTTTGCAGTGTCAAAGTCAAATTGTTTATGATGCCTAAGCAGAGGGAGGGGAGGGGAAAGGAATAAGTATTTATATAGCATCTACGAGGTGCTAGCCAGTGTGATAAGTGTTTTATAATTATCATCTCACTTAATCCTCACAACTGCCCTTTGAGGTAGGTGCTGTTACTCTCCTGATTTTACATTTGAGGAAACTGAGCGAACAGAGGTTAAGTGATTTTCCTAAGACCACGAGCCTCTGAGACTAGATTTACAATTCGGTCTTTTTGACTTCAGGCCCAGGATTATATACACTGCATCACTTAGCTGCTTCTAAGGATGGCTATACATCGATATTTATCTTTTTATTTTCCATGCCTAATTCTACTGTTTAGACTTTTAATACATTTATGTTCATGTCGACTAGCATGTATATCTTTTCTCTCTTGCATTTCCCTGAAACTAACCAATCAATAAGCATTTGTTAAGTCCCCATTATGTGCTGGGCATTATGCAATACTCCCGAGATGTAAAGATGAAAGCAATGTAGGCCCTGTGCCCCACAACGGTCAGCATTCTAATGAAGGAAACAACTTGGACATATATAGGTATATGAAAACTACGGTACAAGGAGATCTTAGAGGGAATGGCACTGGCAGCTTGGGGGGACTAGGAAAAGACTCCTGAAGGTGACATTTAAGCCAATTCTTGATGAAAGCAAAGGATTCAAAGAGGTGGAGGGGATGCGAGCCTGCAAGGACACCTTGACAGGAGATGAAACCATGTGTAAGGAAGAGTAAATAAACCAGCATGCCTACATTGTGGAGTGCACATCGGAGAGTAAGGTAAGTTGTGAGGAGTTTTGCACAGGGATGGTAGTTGAACCCATGGTCTTTCATGAGGACACCAAATGAGGAAGAATAGAGAGAAAAGATGGGAGAGGTCCCAAGTCAGACCCCTAGAGGACCTCCATAGTTAATTGATGGAGATCCAGCAGAGGAGATAGAGGAGAACCAAGAGGAGGAATTAAATGACTTGCCCAGAGAAAATAAGAAGGGAAAAAAAAATTGTTCATTCAATCCACAAGCATGTCTACTGGTAGGGGCACTGTGCTAAGCTCTGGGGATACAAGGAAGCAAAAAGACAGTCCCTACCCTAAAGGAGCTTACCATCTAATGAGGAGGTCATGCAATTTAGGCATGGGGGGCAAAGGCACAGAGAGGAATGCTGTTTAAGGGCAACAGCACACAAAGCAGTTTAACCACAACGTAGTATGTGACTTGGAATAATATGTAACCACCCTGGAAAGACAGACTGGAACCGTATTCTGAAGGGGTTTAAGAGTCAAAAAGAGAAATGCGTATTTTATCCTTAATTCAATAAGCTTAAAATCAGGGAAGAGGATGCTAATGGTGACTGGTCTCTACTTTCTTAATGAAGTATAAGTTGAGTTCCTTGGCTGAGAGAACTGGAAAGAAGAGAGGGAATGATAAGGGAGAACAAAAGGGGAAGAAGATTTAGAACAGCAGTTGCAGGAAAAGTGATAGTCAAATTTAGGCAAGAGTAAAAAGGATTGCCTTACATCAATGAGGAGCTGAAATGAAATATATATTTGTTGGGTGATTTGGAGTCACATACTTATCTCCAGTGTTGTTTGATCTATTTCTTTAAAACAAGGAATACGATTCCGTATTTTTTTTATATCTGTTAGGGGTCTTGGTTGTATCTATGCCCTTGAATTGCATTCTCAGATTTATTTTCTTTGTCAGGCTGTGATTTGGTACATAAACTACTGAGGTCTTGACAACTGTTGTTCTCCACCTCATTCCCAGTTATTTTCTCCCGTGAATTGTTGGGTGACTATTGCTATCCTTGTTTCGAGGTCACAACTGTCCCTCTCTAAAGTATCTGCTTTAACAATTAGATCTGGACGTATTCCTTACTCCTCCCTACATTTTAGCATATGAATCATTCTATTTGCTTACCTCATTTAATGAAAGGCTTTACCAACATTTTACAAAAATCACAGATAAAGAGTTGAAAGAAACCACAGGAACCATCTTGTTCAACCTATATTTGAACAAGAATCCCTTCCATAGGATACCAGATAAGGGATACTTCAGCCTGTGCTTGAGATGGAGAACCCATTAGGTGTGTGTTCCATTTTACAAGAGCTCTAATTGTTACAAATTTTTTCCTTTAACCAAGCCTGAATTTACCTTTTTGCAATTTCTCATCATTGCTTCTGGGTCTCCCTTTTGAGACAAAGAAGAATAAATTTGTTTTCTTTTCTAATTGACAACCCTTCCATACTTGAAGATACTTATGGCCCTCTACATCTTCTCTGCACCAGGGTCATTTCCTTTAGTCAATCCTCATGTGGCATCATGTCAAAGTCCATAATCTACCTGCTTGCCTCTCGATGCCTTCTAGCTTTTTAGTAACATTACTAAAATGTGGGTCCAGAATTTTTTGGCATACATGTGTGTAGCTTTATATATGCTCTATTTAAATTCATCTTTATTAGATTTGGCCCAGTGTTCTAGCCTCTAAATATCCTTGATCCTGACTGTCTTCCAATGCGTAAACTATCCCTCCTAAATCTCAACCATGACTTTATCCAAATCAGTGATAAATAACTGAAATCCAAGTATACTTCATTGGGGTACTTTATTAGAAAAGTCCATCCAAGATGATACTGAACCATGAATTATTCTTTCAGTCTACGCATTAAACATTTTAAAAATCTAATTGTCTCATTGTCTAGCCATCTTTTTCTCCAGAAATAGCATGAGAGAAACTTTGTAAAATTATAAAAACCTAGATAGGCTTCATGTGAAGAATTCCTTGATCAGCCAGTTTGTTCACATTGTCAAAAAAAAAGGAAGTAGAATTAGTCTGGAATGCTATGGTCATGATACAACAATTGATAGAAATGTAATCTGTGATTATTGTTTTCTTTTCTAGATGCTCATTAATCATTTCTTTAATAATTTTTCCTTGAATTTTGCCAGGAATCAAAACTAGTCTCACAAGCCTATAGCTGGCATTCTCCATTTTATTCTTTTTAAAAATGGGGAAACTTTTGCCCTTTTTCAATTCTGTAGGGCTTTGAAAATTCATCATGGTCTTTCAAAGATCATAGACTATGGCTCTGCAATCTCATCTACCAGTTCTTTTCGTCCAATGACTTGAACTGATTTTTTTCTTACTATTTTTTCTGCTCATTTTTGAAATCATCTTCCTATTAGCCATACTTGTTCTGTCCTTCCCAGTCCAAAGGACTGTAAGGGACAATTAGTAAGACATTCCAGAGTTATAATAGTCATATGCGTTTTCATTCTACTCTAAAAAATTTAGTTTTTTTAATTGGAAAGGATCATATATATATATATATATATATATATATATATATATATATATATATATATCATTAATGACATACAAGATGCTGACTTAGGAAGGTTTTTCATGAAATTAATTGCAAAGATCTGCTTTTTAAAATTTCCCCAAATTCAGCATTTCCAAGCTATCTTTGTATAACATTGAAGAAATTGTGCTGATTCCTCAGTAGGACCATCTGGGTAAGATGCAGACTTCTCATAGTCAAATCCTTACACACCAAAAAAAAATATATATTTTTTAAAAAATCAAGATTATGACCACTTTTTAGGAAAGTAACAAAAATCTATGATGTTTTTTAAGGGAAGAATTATTTAAAACAGGAAATGCTCACTTGATAGATTTTGCCTTTTCCTACCATATAGGACAATGGGAAGTGTCTTAATTTGGAGTCTGAGATCCTTAGTTCAAATTCTACCTCTGACACTCAACTCCCAGTGTGACCTAGAGTAAGTCACTTAATATCATTGAACCTGGGCAGCCTCTTTTGTCTTTTCTAGCCTCAATTCTTTCATGTTATAATGGAATGAATGGAATGCAGATGAGTAGAATGTATATACGACAGCATAAGTAAGTATAATTCTTTCCTAGTGGCTCCTAAAATAAAAGAAGTCCATTTTGAAGGCTAGCATAAGACATTCTAAAGATATGGGGGAAATGCAAGTGCTCTTGTGAACTCTTATGAACTTATCCCTGCAATCTAAAAATTTTGGAGCCTTCCTGAAAAGAAAGGAATTAGATAGATACTCTGAGCTGTCAGATGAGAGCAAATCAATACAGATCAGAAGGAAAAGATTAGGACTAGCTGTTGTTCAGTCATTTTTCAGTTGTGTCCAATTCTTCATGACCCCCTTTGGGGTTTTCTTTGCAAAGATACTGGAGTGGTTTGCCATTTCCTTCTCTAGCCCATTTTATAGATAAGGAAACTGAGGCAAACAGGTGAAGTGACTTGTCCAGGGTCACATAGCTCGTAAGTGTCTGAGGCTGGATTTAAACTCAGGAAAGTGAGTCATTCTGACTCCAGGATAGGTAATTTATCTACTGTGCCACCTAGCTGTACTCAAAGAATTAGTAAATGATTTCCTGCTCAGATCAACTATTGATGACCTGAGAACAACAAAAGGGAAGTTCATTGTCATGTGTATAAGAAAGCATCTCCCAAAATTTATCAAAATGAATGATTACTTCCCATTCCAGTGACTTATAAGGGCACAAAGCAATACTACCAGTGAAATATAGAAAGAAATACCAGAGATTACAGAAACTCAAGCAGGCCACTAAGGACCAGAAAGACACAGATGATTTTTTCCTCACTGTTACTCATTAAAGGAAAGGGGAAAAATTGATTTGAGTAGTGAACAGCTGTCTAAGAAGATGATGTCTGAGATCTGAATTTTGTTGTCTGGATCACAGATTAAAATACAGGAATGACAGACTGTAGAAGAGGGATAGGGTCCTACTAAGAAATGTTGAGTAGTTTTCCCAATGTCTTACAAATTTAATCTGAGGCAATAAGCTAAAAACAAAGAGTGAGGGGCAAAAACTGCCTAAGTATAATCACCAAGCTGGATATCATAGAAAAGGAAGGAAAAACAACACTAGTTGAAACACACGGAAGTTCTTCTGAAAGACCAAATCCAAGAAAGGATTGTAAGATAGCATAATTCTGACCAACGTACATACTCTGAACTCACAGGTTTAGAAGTTAGGTCTCTGGGGGGTGACCACTACCAGGTTCTTGAATTCTGTAATAGCAAGGACCCCAGCAAATCACAGGAGGGCCCGCTGTACAAGTTCTTGGATCCACTTTTCTAAAAGGAAAGCAACTTTTGAGGGAGTCACCTCAGGGGGAAAAGTCAGCACCCTGAACTTCAGAGAAAATACAGAAAAATAAAAACCAACAGACAGGACTTTCAACTGTCTGACCATAAGCAATACATACATCACAGAACCACAGACAGATCCAACTGTCTGAGCATACATACACAGGTTACTAAGGAACAAAGCACCCACATCTGGGTTTTCAAAGCAGGGGAGTGGGTTTCTGAATGGCTACTCAGAGTCTCATCTGGCCAAACAAACACTTCCAAAGAGTAAGCCCCAAAATAAAATCTCACCTCAGAGTACATATATACTTTTCAGAGCTGGAGGGCATGACTCTCTGACCCAGTGCCCTCAATAGAAATTAACAAAAGGTATGGACCTTCCTACAAAACAAAGCCCTAAACAAACTTCCCTTAATGGGCAGGTCCATTAATGGGTGGGGACTATCTTTAACTCTCATAATTAACATTGCAAATTCTCTGCGAGTATACACTCCTAAAACCATGAGTCATTAACCCCGGCCAGGGATAGGTGAGCTCAGAGCAAAGACATTTACTAAAATGGCAGATTAACTATTAAAAAAAACCTACAAAATATCTCCACCCAAAACCCCTCCTTGATCCAGAATCTAAAGCACATTCTCCCATACTCTATTTTCTGACCATCTCTGTGAAATTGACATCTATATTGTTACTGACCCCAGAGATCATACTCTGCAGATTCCTCTCTGGAACTTCCACCCTGGAGCCCTGTTGTCCTGATTAGTGACTGCCTCTCCTGGTCCAGGAGATCCTGGGCAGGCAAATCCAAGCTGTGCTGCATTTCCCTTCTTACTTACAGCTTCGGCAATGTCTAACCTCCATGAATGTAACAGTTCCCCTGTTAGTTCACCTGTTCTCACCTCAGTCCTAAAACTATAATCACCTCTTCACTGTGACCCAACTCACCATTGCTTTAATATTTCAGACCCAAGTGCTCTTCTCTGAACTCTGCTTCCTCACTTATGTAGTTTGTCTCTCCCTATTTAAATGTAAGTTTCTTGTGGGTAGAGGAAGACTTTTGCTTGTACATTTGTAAACACAGTGTTTGGCACATAGTAAGCATGCAATAAATTCCTTTTCATTCATTCCACAGCAAATCCATATAGCATCTGTAGGAAGAATGAGCACTAACTTACAAAGTATTCGGGCAGTAAGATACACACATCATCAGGAACACAAGTAACCAAAGCAACTCATCTTCCATATTTCTGGGCCCTGATGTCTTTTCCTTTCTTATGGTATCCTCACACTGTCACCACTGGGTATAACATCTCTGCTGTGTTAGTCACTCAGTTGGACTTTCTGAGTTGGCGCTACTTTATAGTTTGACTTTTGTTAGCAAGGACTAATTCTTTCTTGAATCCATAATCAGCTGTCTTCTCTTGAGCACAACTTCTGGGGTGTGACTTGAATTGCTTTGGAAGGATTGTCACATTCTCTTCGTTCCGTCTTAAAAAGCAAATGATTCCTTTGCTGCAGATTGAAGAACTCCTCTTTGGATGGGCCCTGTGAATAATCCTGATGAAGAAGCCAAATAGGATTGGCTGTTATAACCACTTATTTATTTACATTCTGGTCCCAGCAGGTTATGCTTCTAACTCAAATCTATTTTAAGTAAAAAATGATTCATCTCCTTGCTGATCTAGAGTTAGACTGAGCTTTATTATGCCAGGAGGTATAGTTACAGAACCAAAATAAGCATAAAATTTTCATCAATCACTTGTTTTATTGAAGAAATGAAGAACTCTTAGTGTTGTTGCTAATCGTATTTGTTCGTTCGAACTTCAAACAAAAGACTCAAACATCCACGTTAAAGGGCTTTTGTTTGGGCATTTCTCCCTGCTGATTTTTAAAAATTAAACTCAAATAGTTTCCTGGGTAGACATCATCTTTTTGCTTGGTATCTGAAGTGACCAGTGACAGTTCAATTAAAAAAACAAATGAGAATCTTTCCCACAACTAACTGTTTCAGCCATTTAATTTATCAAAAGGAGCTGAGTGTTGCAACTGGGGAAGAATATAACAGGCATAAACATTTTCAAGCTTAAAGACAACTTTATACACATTGTCTCTAGTCTAAGAGAGAAGTACCGAAGGTATAATCATTTTACATATGAAGAGGCTGAGTAGTTAAATGACTTGCCCGTAGTCACATAGAAAGTGGAGGAGAGAGAAAGAATGCAAACACAGATTTTCCTGTCTCCAAATTTAGGATTCTGTCCCTTTTTCTCATACTACCTCTCAAAAATTTGCAATTATTTACTCAATTTGGTCTTAGTAAATCAGAACTGGCCCTAGGCAAAATGGTGAATCTGGTTTTCAGTAGTTTCTCACCTTCCTCCTGCAAAAAAGTCTTTCCACCTGGTTTTTGTACCCCGGAGCTCTTGAGACCTAACTCCTCATGACCAGGCCATGACTGCCCAGACTTCCTACAAGGACTTCTACTATAACCTTGAAATTAAGATTCAAGCTCACTAGTCCATAGTGTGTAGATGCTGTTCTTATCACCACCACCCCTTTTCTGAAAACAGGAGTATTTGCCTTCCTCCCCTCCCCCTTGAGATACTTCTCTTATTTCTCAAGACTTTTTAAATATTCATGACAGGGGCTCAATAGCTACCTCTGCCACTCTTTTCAGTATCCAAGGACAGAGTTCATCTGGACCAAGTGATTTTCCTTTTCCACCTCAGATTCCCTTTACTTTTCCTATTGAAGCCTTGCTCCTCCTGTTTCCTCTAAGAGCACTTCATTTTTCCTAGACAATCTGGAATGTAGATTCACTGCTGGGTTCCAATGTCTTTTCACTTCTTATGGTTTCCTATCATAATCCCCACTCCTCTCCAGCAATTATAAAATCTCTACTGGGCACTCTGAGACTGTACCTCTTTGCAGCTGGATTCTGGGCTACTTCTCTCTTGAATTCATAATCAGATCTCTTCTCCTGAACATAACCTGTGGTGTAGAATTTGGATATACAGATACCAACCACTGGACTGAGGCAGAAATACAAATGGTGCACATTCAGGACAAATCACTGACTAGTTCCTCCTGCTTTCCATATCTGAAGTACTATTCATCATCTGGCATTATAGGCTAATCACTATGGTATCAAACTTGGTGGATATAAATGTCCTTGTGGTGAGATTCCAGATCAGAAAGTTGACGCCCTTGATATACCATATAACAGAAACAGATGCCAGTAATAAACTTCTGGCATGCAGAGTCCATATCTTATTAATCCTTGGAGCTCTTCTAGGACCTATCACAGTACATTAAACGTAGTAAATATTAATAAACATTTCATGGATGAATGAATATCTTTAGAGTTATTCTTCGGTTTGACACCAGAAGGGAGAACTAGGGACAATATGTGCGAGCTTCAGAGAAATACATTTTTGCTTGATATAAGGAGAAGCATAGTAACAGTGAGAGTGATACAGCTACAGAATGATCAGCTTCAGAAAATCAATTCACTTCATCAAGTATTTATTAAACACCTGCTCTGTCCTAGACACCGTTTTAAGTGCCCAGGATACAACAACAAAAAGAAAACAAACCTGCCCCCAAAGGTTTACTTCCCACTTATCAGAGGTCTTTAAACACAGGCTAAGGACTATTTTATCAACAGTGTTTGGTTTTTAGATGACCTTTGAGGTTTTGATGCCTCCGACATTCTATGATTTGCAACCTGGTCCCTTCCTTCTTTGGCAAGTTTCTTATATTCTATACCCCTTCATGAACTCTGCACCCTAGTCATGTTGCATTACCTACAACATTCATCTCCCATCTCCATGCCATTTCATTGGCTCCTTCCCATGCCTGAAATGGCCTCCAATCTCGACTTCTAACTCTCAGAATCCTGGCTTTCTTTAACACTCAGCTCAAGGACCATCTCCATAGGAGGTCTTTCCCATATCTAAGCTTCTATAACCATTCCCTGTAAAGTTATTTATTTACTCTGTATCTTGGGTGTACTGATTCACATGTGTTTTCGAGTTTTATGAGATGAGGGACTACTTTCCCTTTCTTAGTATTCCCAGAGCCCAGTACAGTGTCTAGCACTTAATAAATGCTTAAATTGATCATTCTCAATTGATTCTGTGACTGATTTCTGCCTCAATTTCTCTTTAAAGGAGTTATTCTATTATTAAGTCTAAAGATAAACCAGTTCTAAAGAGTCACTGCAAAATAAGTTCATTGTTATGCTAGTGCCTTCCCTCTGAGATTATCTCCAATTTATCCTAGCTAGATAGACAGATAGATAGATAGATAGATAGATAGATGATAGATAGATAGATAGATAGATAGATAGATAGATAGATAGATAGATCTTCTCTGTACATAGTTGCTTGTATGTTGTATTCTCATTAAATTGTAAGCTCAGTAAGAGTGGGGACTGGTTTTGAGTTTCTTTGTGTCTCCAGTGTTCAGCACAGTGCTTGGCACATAGTAGGAACTTAATAAATGCTTGTTGACTTGATTTAAATAAACATTATGCAGTCTTCATACTTAAATGAAATCTGAATGTCTGACCTAAATCTACTCATTCAAAATATTTTCTATCATTTAACAGGGATGCTGTGTGAAGACGACATTGATGAATGCTCCTCAAACCCTTGTAAAAATGGTGGGACGTGCGAGAACTTTCCTGGGAATTACACTTGTCACTGCCCACCTCAAGACTTCCAGGGGATAGTTTATGGGGGAGTGGACTGCCGTGATATTTTTCTGGGCTGTACCCTAAACAAATGTCAAAACAATGCAATCTGCGTCCCTTACATACAAAATGGCCAACATGAATACAACTGCCTCTGTCAACCTGGCTATTCTGGGTCGCTCTGTGACATTATGACTACCCTTTCCTTTGAGGGTAATAGTTTCCTATGGATCACTAGTGCTCTAGGACCAGTCAAGGATTCTCTCTTTAACATAGCCCTTAGTTTTCAGACTGTACAGTCATCAGCTCTTCTACTCCTCCGAGGCGATAAAGACAACTATGTAAAACTTGAGTTGCAGAATGGCTATGTCTACCTATCAGTCCAAGTTAATAACCAGTCTAAGGTGTTGCTGCACATTTCCCATAATACCAGTGATGGAGAATGGCATTCAGTGGAGGTAACCTTAGCAGAAGCTGTTACCCTTACTTTGCGTGACAACTCCTGTGTAGAGAAGTGTGTCAATAAAACTCCTTCTCCAGTTGATAGTGACCAAGTGATGATTGCATTTCAAAACACGTTTTTGGGTGGTTTACCAGTAGGGAAGACGAATGATGGTGCTGCTCTGCTTAACATCTATAATATGCACTCTGCACCTTCATTTGTAGGCTGTCTCCAAGACATTGAAATAGACTCGAATCTCATTACTCCTGAGAACATATCATCAGGATCATCCTTCAACGTCAAAGCAGGCTGCAACAAAAAATATTGGTGTGAAAACCACCCTTGTCAAAATAGGGGACGCTGCATCAACTTGTGGCTTAATTACGAGTGTGATTGCTACCGGCCTTATGAAGGGGTGAACTGTTTGAGAGGTAAGAATGTGCTATTTGCCCAAAGAGTGTTAAGCCACAAGAACTGAGGAGGGAGGACAAAGCTACCTGCTTGCTAGAAAAACATAATGAATGACCCTCAGGGACCACTGTTGCTAATTGCCCACTGATGAGAAAGAAAAGAGGAGGTTAGCAATGTGCCTTAATTATTTTCGGGTTTTATCTATAGGAAGCCAGGGCTTCACTCATGCAGAGATGTTCAAATAAGCCAATAGCTCTGACTCATCTGGTACTTTCATCTTGGTGTTTGTAAAATGCCATTAAGCTTTAATCATTTGCTGGAGATCAGGGATCTACTTTAAGTCTAATTTGACAGGGAAATACTCCTCAGGGGAGGAGGCCTCAGAAATATCCTCTGCGTATTTTGAGTACAGGCAGACTTTCCCTCCTATTTCATTCAGTGCTCTTCAAGTGAAGAAGCCAAGTCAACAAGCATTTACTCAATACCTACTATGTCCCTGGCACTGTGAAAGAGCTGCAGGATAATTTTTACAAAGTCACTTGACTTCTCTGAGGGGTTATTTAGCAGGGTAGCATCCAAGGGACATTGCAAAACCTTTGAGCCAGATGGTTCAAAGTGGGGGAAAAGTCAAAATGTTATCTCTCAGGAGAACCTAGGAATCTTTTTGCTTTTTGGTTTGTTTCCCTTTAGCACGATCCAACTTGAAATAGATTCCAAAACCTTTAACTCTCAGTCATTTATTAGAGGTGATGTGCACAGTGGATAGATGGTTGTCCCTGGAGTTTAAAAGGCCTGTATGGTCATAGGCAACTCGCTTAATCTCACAGTGCCTTGGTTAAGTCTCTAAGACTCTCCAGTCTTACAGACCAGTTGCCAGCCTGCATTTGTAGACAGTTTCCACAGAGGACCAGTGAAATCAGAAGTCGGTGTGTCGAGGTAGGGTGGGATCATTTCATAGGACTGCCACTGATAGCAATAAATACATTCTTTCTTTTCACAATTAACATTATTATTAGCAGTAAAATTATTATGATGCAGTGACAGTGTCTGAAATTTAATTGCAACAGACTGCTTTGAAGTTTTAGCAATAATTTATCCCAAGGTTTGAAATGCAATGTGGCATGTAGAACAACATCTGGTAAATATGTGTTTCTCCTTTATATGAAATGAAATTAAAACCATTCATGGCCAGCGTAACCTTCTAACAATATAACCTTAAAAGTTAAGAATGGTTTAGAATTATTAGAAACTATTCAGGTTTCTTTATCTCCACCCCCACCCCCCACCAGGACTGCAATATTCTTTACAAATCATGGCCCTGTTTCATTCTGAGAGAAGGATTCTAGATCTGTGCAATATTTTAAATGGAATGGCAGCCTGTAATATGTGGGCTTTTTTTTTTTAAAGAATGAGGGGCAGAAACACTCCAGTTAGGGAGAACCTAAGCAATGTTTCCTTCTTTTTTGAAGAAAAGTTGCTGCCAAGTATTTAATTGACACTAGGCAATATTTTCACTACATATACAAAATAGCAAACAGATGTTGACTTATTTTGATCAACTTCCAGATGTAGTGACCCATGAGGTTAATACTGACCATGCTGATGCTAACTGTCCAAGAAAGTAGATTCAAGGGATGTTTGGTTCAGTAGGCTTTGGTTTTATTTCTAAGATTTGTTTTCTTTTTATGAAGAGAAACAGAAAATTTGGGGTACTAGGCTATATTTTCATGATGTGTTTCCTCTCCTCTCATTTCAGCATCCTCTAATTTGCTACACTATTCAAAATGTTCTCCCTTTTAACCACATGGAAAATTCAAGGTTGTTTAATAGAGAAAGATCTTTTCACCCCAAAAATGAAAGAGGGGAAAAAAACCCTTTTCTTCCCCAAAACTGTCATTTTAAATTTAAAGGCAAATACATATATATGTGTATATATATTAAATGTATATTATATATATATTTCTACATATCACCTCATTTAACAAGCCAATAGAGAAAAAAAAACTAGTTATAAAATTAAAATATTTTGTATGTCACTATTAATGAAAATTATCTGTTGGGAACCAACAGAGGGTTTGTTCCCATCACTGACTGTGGTGACAAGACCGCACTGTGGAATCAGACTGGTGGAGAGCTTCCAGGGTTTTTAGCGTGTGTGTGCGCGTGCATGCGTGCATGCGTGGAGAGAGAGAGAGAATGAGAATATCTCTTTTACTCTTCCTTCCCCACACATCCCACACACACACTTAATCACTTTTCATTATGTGAACAGTAGCCACCAGGTAAATATGTTGGTATAGTACAAGCCCCCAATCAACAATTTGGTTCTGACAGTTTCCCATAAGGATTCTTCTCTACTCATTGATGGTTAAATATAAGCAACAAACTCCTAAATTCCAGTTTCATATGCTAATCCAGTAAATACCAATTAACTTACTTTATAGATGCTATCTGGCACATAGTAGGTGATTAATACATACTTACTGATTGCCTGACTGATGAATGGAATATGCTTCTCTAGAGGGAACTTGATAAGTGATCAAGTACACTACTTGATCAGTACTTGCTTCAGTGTGTTATCTGAGGGACATTAGGAAAAACAGCTGTCCAAAAAGATTATTTTCACTGAGGTGTCTCAGTGCTTAATATTCCACTATTAGAACTTCATTTCTTTGGATTGTAGGATTATATATATCAAAAACTGAAATCAATTTCAAAGGTCGCCTAGGCCAATGCCCTTGTTTTACAGATGAGAAAACTGATGTCCAAAGACATTAAATGACTTGCTCAAAATTTCCTAGGTAACAGAGACAGGACTCAAACTCAGATCCTCAGACCTCTTTCTACTTAACTCTGAAGGTATTTTCTGTATCAAGAATACCCAATTTTAAAAAATAGGGTAACACTACTAGTTAACTAAGGTTGGGTGAAAGCAGAACCCCACAGGAATCACAGAACCTGTAATGTGACCTCAGAAATCATCTAGCCCACCCCATATAACATCCTGGATGAACAAAACAACCTACTCTATAGTTCACTCAGTCTAGCTACACTGCCTTCCAAACATAATAAAAGCATATTCCCATGGATGAATAGCCTGGAAAAGGAGCTTTGAATTGGATGACTAAAAGTAGCATACCAAGAACTGCTTTAACAAAGTTTCACCTAATCCTTGAGGTCCCCACCCTTACCTGCAGATTTCCTTCATCACTGGGATATTATCCTTGTGCTCCCACCCTCTCCAAACCCCCAAAACAGCTAACACTGTGAACCTGATAAGTGACTTTTCTATGGAGAAGAGGGCAAGAGATTTTTCAGAACATCTCATTTTCAAATACTTCACTTAGCTTTTCTCACAAACTATCAAGCCGAGGGTGACAAGATAAATAAAGTCCATACATATTGTATTTTGAGAGCCACAAGATGTGGGGGTGAGAAAAGAGAGACAGACGGAATCACAGGCTGGAGCGTCAGGATGGTTTAGATGAGGCCACATGTGTATATGTGAAGGTAGAATACAAGTACGCTGTGCATGACACCCAGGTCACAGCCATGGCTTTTAGTAGAAAAGTCTGCCCAAGCTACGTAGCTACGATTGCCCTGGAAGGCCAAGAATAGCGCAAGTCTTCCTTCAATCAGAAAAACCAGTCCTTGGTCACTGTTCTTACTGGGCACACAACGCTGCTCAGCACTACTTTGATCCTACAAGGACAATAGGAAGGAGGAAAGCAATAAAAAAATGGAGAAAATGGAAGGTGGAGAAAATGCAGGAAATGAGAGAAGGACATTTCTTAGCCATCTTGGCATTATTTCCTACCTACAGAAAATATCTGCCTCCTTGTTCATCGATGAGAATGTAGTAGCCATCGTTTGTTGAATAATTCTGAGTTTCAGCCAAGAAAACAAACAGGGAAAGTATGATATTCACAAATACTCAGTATAGGGGCAAAGCACTATTCTAAGTGAAAAGGGAGACAGAAAAACCACCTCAGGGAGCTTACAATCTAGTTTCACCTTGCAAACTCTAGAGAGAAGGGGAAGGTAAAGGCTTTACTGCCTTGCAAGTCTTCAGAGGAGAAGGTATTGTCCTTGTACAACCTAGAAGAGTAACAGGGACCACTCTAGGTTTGAAGGATGCGCCAGGTGGTGAGGGCTAGCTAGTGATCAGGGTTAGGAAAGCACCTGTGGCTACCCCAAATAAGAGAGCTACAATTACTTCACCATACAGTGTAAGAAGAGGCTAGTCAGCTGATGTCAGAGAAAGAAAATAATAAACATGGTTGCAGGTGCTGAACCAGTACAGGTGCATATCATAGTAGAGATTCACAAATGACTAAAAAATAACTTTCATTATAATGACTCTTGTCAAATCTGAATTCAAATTCTGCCATATACATTTATGTTGTGACACTAGGAAAGTCCCTTTGTTTTTCTGTGAAACTAGTTATGATAATTGCACCTACTTCATAGGGTTGTGGGGGTCAAATGAGAAAATAAGCTTTAAATACATACATATATATATATGTATGTATACACATATATATCTGTACAAATAAACAGATATGTACATCCGTTATTAAAACTACATAACTACAACCATTAGTTATGTTGGTATATACCTAAGAGTGTATCTGGTAAATGTTTAAAATAAGGATCTCCAAAGGGGCAGGACATATTTCTAAGTTCAATCTGCATCACTAACATTTTGTCCATCCCTTTCTGGAGTCTAGCCAATAAACACATACACACACACACAAAAATCAAACCCTGATTTGTGATGTTTGACAGTTTTTGAGGTGTAAATGCTCATACTGAATATTTAACAAGCAACTCTCCCTAACTAGTTCAAGCAGATTCCAGCATTCTTCTGTCACTCTTTTGTAGAGTTAGGGACCCCTGAGTACTATTAAATAAGCAAACCATTAGGCTAGCAAAAAAGATCTGAACAAAGAGAATTTTCTGATTTGACAATAGTGGGAATTAACAGATTCCCCCCAACAAGTCTTCTTCCAATGCTTCACCAAAGCATGGAGGTAACTCTTCCTTCACCAAGAGTGTTCCAGGAGAGTGTCAGCTCTAGCAATTCTGAACAGGTTAGAAAGACTTCCAGTAAAGGCCCAACAAAAGAGTACATGTCTATCATCTATAGATTAGCTTAGCTGAAAATGGAGAGGCTCATTACCAGACCGGCTTCAGGGTGATGCATTTAGCCATAGCAATTGAGAAAGTCTACAGGAAGGCACAGGGGACCTTTGGTAGGAGAATGAATGAGTGCCTACAGTGGTAGCCACATCATTCCTTAAAGTTACTTAAGTAATGGACATTAGATTGTTAATAGGATTATGATTTAGAGTTGAAAGAAATCTTAGAGGCTATCTAGTCCCATTTTCTCATTTTATGGAAGATAGAGGTAGAGTGAGCTGCACAGGTTATAAATGGCATTGCTGGGGTTCAGACCAAGGTCCTTTAATTTCAAATCCAATGCTTTTTTCATTAAATGAACTTTAAGCATGGCATCCAATAGTTCATTGAGATTCTGCAAAAAATTCATTAGCCACTTTTCATAATTGATTTCAACTATTCATAGGATAGTTAATGTCATAAGAAATCCAAGTTAGATGTTAAGTTCAATGATGCAAAATTTTGAAATTATTTTTAAAATTATATTCCTTATTTTGCAGAAGTAAAAAATAAATATTTAAAAAGCTTAGGAATGAGTGATAAGGATTACAAGATGTGAATCTAACAAGAGTAGGGGGAGAATGGTGGATCAATATTATATAAAACATATAATGAGAGTTTCAATCAAAATTATAACAGTACTTCCTCCTTCACACTTGGTGATCACAAGTTCAATAACATGTCTAAGAAATTACTTCAGCTAGTCACACTTAGAATACTTTTTGAAGTATGCTTCATTTAACACTGCCTTTACACATTTTCTCTGCATTTAGAAACTCACGTATTTCTCTTAACAGTTTTGTTTACACAAAAATTGCTTAAGATGCAGCATCTAGCACAGTCTAAGAAAAGAAAAATGATAGGATCGTTCTAAGGCCAGAGCAGGTTGGACTTAAAACCCCATCATTCTGTCTATCTTGGAAACAGGATACCACAATTCACTGTCTTTGCTTTTGACTCACAATGTTTAAATAGGGCCACTTTTTATGAATTCTCAGGTTCTCATTTACAATCACTGCTTCCTCTTCTAGGCAATGTCACAGTTATTAATGAAGACGTATATTGAAACTTTTGGCAATCCAGGAAAGTTCCTTAAAGACACAGTGATCTCTTTAACAGATCAGATCATCACTGTATGTGTCCTGACATTTGTTAATAAACTTAATATTTTTTTTCCATTTTTAGTTAAAGCAACATTTTCTGTTTTGAAGCAGGGTTTTTAGACTTTGTAGAGCTATCCTTAATCCAATATTGTCATGAAGATGTATATGGTTGACGATTGTTTTCTGCGTCTAGAATGAATTCAAGAGAATTCATTCATTTTCAGATCGCACATCTGAGGCTCCTGAATTTTCTTGATATTCAACCATTGTATTTTGAAAGGAAACTGGGGATAGAACCTTAAGCTTAGGATCAGATCTAGTATCAGCTTTTTAGACCCATTGGCCTTTGTGAAAACATACTCCATCTCTCTAGGCCTCCATCCTAGGACAGTCCTCAGTAACATTTTCCCCCAAAATTTGTTTCCTCTTCCCTTTTGAAAGCTGCCATTGACTTCTTAGGGTCCAGGTAGTGCCCCTGCTTGTCCAGAAACTCCCTCAACTGTATTCCCCCATTTGTACCTGAGGTTCCAGAGAATTCTGCACAGGTTTCATTCACTTTTCTGGTACCCTTCAACCATCAAAGCACACCTGTTCTAAAACCCCCAAACCCTGGGTGGTGAGTATGAGTGAGATCTTTGAGAGCAGAGAATTATTTGCCTTTTTAGTATCCCCAACTCTAAGCACTGTGCCTGGCCATAATAGATGCTTAATTAATGCTAATTGACTGCGTGACTAGCTAATCCTATTATAACTCTGGAGCATGACTGACTGTCCAGCCTCTCCCAGGTAACATTGGCATTTTCACATGAGACTTCAGTATCTTAGCCCAAAGGCAGAAGTCATGTGGGAACTCGATGTAGTATTCAGGGCCAGTGGGATATGGAGGTTCTTCTGGCTCCTCGCAAATCATACCACACAGACAGCTGTTCATTCCCTATAGAATAACAGGGGAGAAGCTGATAAGGAAAGCTCCCTAAGAAAAAATAACCGCTACCGTGTCTCTCTTCTAATTTGTCTCTGGAAAGTGGTGCTGCGGGCATCCTAAGGTGATGGGCAAGGACCCCTGCCACCCTTGAGGGTGACTGTTTCTGTGCTGACCCTCAAATCCCTGAAGCTTCAAGAGCCAACTTGTCTTAATAAGGATATTCTTTCCTATAAAAATACTGCAGTGTTTTTGGAGCTGTTGCCCTTCTCAAAGAGGTTATTTCATCTAACAATATGCTTTGAAAGCTACCCGTGGTTGCCTCAAGCAGGTGGTCTCCAAATGCAGATTCAAAATGCCTTACCCCTGGAGAAAATAAAACTAGTGCTCTGGAAATGTAGCCTTTTAGGTGGTTTTCAAGCCAGATGATGGCTTAAGCAGGTTTATTATAGTTCAGCTTATCAGAGAATTGACCCAGATCTTTGTCCAATTTTTGACTAAAGCATGAGACTTCCCCAATTTTAAAAAATGGTCACAAATTGAATTTTTTTAAAAAATAGCATTTAAAATGTAATTCAATTTGATTAACATTTATGAAATATCTACTATATAAACACTGTGGTAGGTGCTAGGAGGCCTTGGGAAAGTCACCTCTTAGGGCCTTAGTTTCCACAATTGTAAAATGAGAGTTTGAACTAGATGAACTTTAAGAACCCTTTTAGCTCTAAATTTGATTACATGAAATACAAAGACTGATAAGATAAAGCTCTTGCCTTCATGGAGCTTTAACTAAATAGGCAAGTTAAAACACATGAATCATAGAGATAAACACATTGATCAAAATGCTACATGAGGTCTGAGAACCATTTCTGTCTGGGGAGGTCAGGAAAGGCTTCATGAAAGAGATGGAATGTGAGACAGGTCTTAAATGATAGATAAGAATTGCGCAGGTAGGGATGGAGAAGGAGGGACATTTCCGGCATCAGGAATAAGCAAAAACTGATTCTATATTTCTGAAGAAAATACAGTAAAAATTTATATATATATATATCACAGGGGAATGTCTAGTAGGTCAGTTTTGCTCTAGTTCCTACTTGAATATCTTGATTTTTAAAATTATCTTTGGATTATAAAAGTTTAAGAATAGATATACCTTTAAAACAAGGTAACCTAGAAGGCAGTAAGGAGAGATCATAGTTTTATAAAAATATCCCAATATACCTTTTAACTTTGTTTATATTTGTTTTTATGATACCATTCAGAGGAATTAGCTGATTTTTAAATCAAATTTAGTACACAGTTAACTAGATATCAGTATATGTCTTAAGTTTATTTTTTTAACTTTGCTGTCTTGAAACAAAATAGAAAATGATCAATTTACAAATGGATATATGTTCTGCATATTTGTAAACAGATTTTGTTGAGATTTGGTTCATGGGTAGATGTCACAGAAATATGGCAGTACAGACTAAGGACCACAGTTCACAGCATCTCCTTTATATATGCAACTTTAACGATCTCGGTATCATAAAACACCGAGTCATCTAATTCTCTGAAGTGTGTCTCACTTCAGACTATATCTCAGTGTGTTCTTCTTGAACTGGGACTAGCCTTCATTGGTAAGTCAGGGATGAAGGCTCTGATTAGGCTAGGCTCAACAGTATTAGATGGATGGGAAATCAGAAAGCAGGCACAGAAAACTAATATGCCAAAATAATGTAGCTAGAAAGTGTTTTGAGCAGCAATCTGTTGAAAGTATTGTGATGTTAATGCACAGCTAACTCTTTGAGTTGTAGAAACATGTGACAAAATAGGAATAAGTCAGCATAAGGAATTAATTTTAAAACGCAGCATCTTCCATCTCCTTTCCTGTACCTCTTTCCTCTCCCCCACGATTAAGGTTTCACCCAGGGTGATTGCTTTGTTTTTTATCATTCTATGTGGGTTTTCCTACAGGTTAGACTCCTAACTTGCACAGATCTTGCCACATGCAGCTGACATTAAAACTCTCAGTATTTAAAAAAAAAAAATGTGACAGCCAGATTGGGATAATAGATGGACAGCACTGAGCTTACTTGCTAGGTGACTCTGGACAAGTCAGTCAGCCTCTCTGGGCCTCCTCAGTTTCTCACCTGTGAAATGGTCATGATAATCTTATCTACTTGGATCAAACAAGTTAATCCATGAAAAGTGCTTTGCAAACCTTAAAGCCCTGTTTCCATGTTAGCTAAATCACTATTGATGACCACTCACATGTATATAGTATTTTAAAATCTACACTAATTTTCCTTACAACCACCCAGTGGAGCCTCACTATTATTATCCCCTTTTTACACATAAGAAAACTGAAGCACAAAGAGCTTCCTACCTGCCCATTCTCCCATTGCCAAGATTCAAACCCTGGTCTTTTCACTGGGAAGTCCTCTGAGACTTTCTACCCTATTGCATGAAGATGCAATAATGGAGTCCTTGCCTGGGCTCATAAACCCCAGTCAAATACAATATAATCATTAAGATAAAAGATAGCAGAGTGCAGCATCAAGGATCATCGATTTAGAGTTGGAAGGGTCTTTGGAGACTCTCAGGCCAAATCTCTTCACTTTACAGACACTGAGGCACAGAGAGGTAAAGGGAGTTTTCCAGGGTCACACAGCCGGTAAATATCAGTAGAATTTGAACTCAGATCTTTTTGAGTCTGAGTGTAGTGCTCTATCCCTCATATTACCATCCAATTACCTATTATAAAAAAAAACAAACAAACTGTATTTGAAATTAGAAGACCAAAGTTCAAATCATGGCTTTGCTACTTACTAGTTGTTTGATCAGGTCATGTCACCTTTGTGGGCCTCAGTTTTCCCATATGTAAAATGAGGGGGGGTGGAGTAGATGACCCTTTACTCCCCCCTTCCATCTTAATATTCATGAAATTGATATCTTATTGAGCAAGAACATTATTTTAGAACTTAGCTGGAATTTCATTTGCATTGAGAATACTTGATGAAGAAGCCTGCGCCCCACAGAGTGAGCATGCGTTAAAAGGCTGAACTTGAACTCAGGCTGCTCTTGCTCTGAGACCAGTTCCTCTGTGACATGATGTCTTTCTCAAAAGCAGCATGAGCTCTTTTGAAAGTCAAATATATATTGAAATAACAATAATAATAGTTGGTATTTATATAGTCCTTTAAGGTTAGCAAAGGGCTTTAAACAACATTATCTCAACTAATCCTCACGATAACTCTGGGAGGTAAGTGCTATTATTATCCCCATTATAGATAAGGCAAACTGAGGCAGAGTGACTTGCCCAGGCCCATATGACTAGTGTCTAAGGCTAGATTGGATCCCAAGTCTTCTTAATGCCAAACCTCTGCTCTAACCATTGTACCACCTAGCTGCAACTTTTATTTCCTTCTCCCATGCATTCTTTTTCACCTAAGTCCTAAGACGTTTCTTTATCGTTTCTCTTTCTCTATCTCTATTGTCTCCAAATTCCTAGAGTATACAACTGGTAGATTTGGACAGGATGACTCCACAGGATATGCTGTCTTCAGACTTGACAACTACCAGGAGGAGTTTGTCGCTGTCTCCATGTTTGTCCGAACCCGCAAGTCATCTGGCTTTCTCCTGGCCTTGAAGAACAGTACTTTCCAATACATTAATGTCTGGCTAGAACATGGAAGGATAGCAGTGCTTACTCCAAGTTCTCCCAAGTTATTGGGACGATCTCTTCTAAATGATGGAAACAGTCACTTGATAACTTTGAAAATGGCACCAAATAAAATTGAACTCTATCAGTCTTCCCAAAACCTAGGATATCTTTCTACTTCTACATGGAAAATTCGAAGTGGAGATGTTCTCTATGTTGGAGGCCTACCAGACAAAAAAGAAACTGAATTCTGGGGTGGGTACTTCAAAGGATGTATCCAGGACATACGATTAAATAGTCACAAACTGGAGTTATTCCCCATTACAAAAGGAAATTCAACCCTCAATCAGACGCTTGTCAATGTGACACCTGGCTGCCCTGGGGACAACCTTTGCAAGGTAGGGTCTATTTTGATTTGTTGTTTAATCATTTTAGTCCTATCCAACTCTTAGTGGCCACATTTGGGGTTTTCTAGGCCAAGATTCTGGAGCTATTTGCCATTTCCTTCTCCAGCTCATTTGACAGAAGAGGAAACTGAGGCAAAGTGGGTTAAGTGATATGCCCAGGCTCACATGGCTAGAAAGTGTGTGAGGCTGGATTTGAACTCAGGTCTTCCTGACACTAGGCCCAGTTGCCCTATCCACTGTACATCTAGCTGCCCCATCCATTTTGAAACTGCTTATATAGTTTCCGTGTATATTAAGGATGCTATAAACACATCATTGGTAAAGTCCAATCTCCAGCATGGCCCTCTGGTGACCAACAACAAACTGGGAAGTTGGCTAGGATTGAGGAGTTCAGAAAACTCACTGCAGAACAAACTTTCATGTTGAACTTAGTAGCCATGCACCAATCACATGAACGTATAGACCACAAAACCTAAGGGACAGCAACCACCCCTCTTCCCTCACAGGAGTCAGCAAACTATGACCCACAGACCAAATCCAGCCCACCTGTTTTGTGTAGTGACCTAAAGATTTTTTTTTTTGTTTACATTTTAAAATGAATCTTTCTTTAAATTTTTTAAAGTCATTTTTAGCTCTGTGGCCATGCAGAAACAAGTGGTATTTGGATCTGGACCTCAGGTAGTAGCTTGCTTAACCCCTAGAGAGGGAACATCAACCCGATTCATGATTTCATTAGTATATGAAACTCCTAGAGGAGGAAACTCCTCCCGATGCAAGTCTGCATCTTCTCTGCAATTTATAGAGAGCTGCCTAGAACACTAAGAGGTAAATGACTTGCCCAGGATCACACAGCCAGTATGTGTCAGAAGCTAAACTTGAACCCAGATCTTCCTGGCTTCCAAGTAGGCATTGTATACACGACAACACATTGTCTTTTTAAGATTACATAAAAGATTTATTTCCTGAGCTCTTACTGCTATTTTATAGGTTTAATTACGTCAACTCTGGTATTGAAATGCCCTCATCCACCAAAAAGTTCAATATTTCTGAAAAAGTCAGCAAGAAAATGAGTTGGAAGAAAAGCAGCTATCTTATTTATGTTACTTCAATTTTCCATAAACATTCATAAGATTATTTTATGAACCTAAAGCTTTATTTCTTTTTCTAGTACTATGCTCATGAAGAGAAGCAGGGTGGGGTAGTAGTAGATAAAGGGTTGGTTGGGATCAGGAAGATCTAGGGTTCCTGGCATGTCTCTGACGGTCTTTGTGACCATGGGCAAGCCACTTAACATTTCAGAGCCCCAACAAACTCTTTAAGATAAGGAGTCGCCATACCACAGAGTCCTCCACATTGATAAAATCACAACTCTGAACAATATTAAAAACAACAAAGAAAAATGTTTTAGAAGCTTACCACTCACCTCAAATTATTTGAATCTGTCCATTGAGTGTGGAGCTCTACAATAAAATTTTAAAAGCCACTTACATACATGTGGAATTACTAAAACTCCCATTTCACTTGAAATGCTTTGGAAGCACCATCTAAAAGTATTATGTTGTAAACCTGTGTCATGTTTGGGAAAGTTTCCTGTCATAGAAAACCCTTTTGGAATGCACCAAAAGAACACACACACACACAGAAGAAAAGTCCTTGAAAATCTCTGGGAAAGGATAAGTTGCAAAGGGTGTGGGGAGAGAGGGAAAAGAAATAGATACTTTTTCTATAGTCTTACATTTTACCTCTACCTGATTCCATTATTTCTCCTTTTCATTTCTTTCTTCTAGTATAATCCTTGCCACAATGGAGGTGTTTGTTATTCTATCTGGGATGACTTCACTTGCTCATGTCCCCCAAACACAGCAGGAAAAGCCTGTGAGGAAGTCAAGTGGTGTGAACTCAGCCCATGCCCACCTGAATCCCAGTGTCAGCTGGTACGACGAGGTTTTGATTGTAGGTATAATTAAAAGATACCATCTTTTCTAATTAATTATAAAGAGATATGCACACAAAAATAATGCAGATCAAATTAGCAGCCTGCTAACAAATGGGGTGCCTCAACACAAGTACTAGGAAAAGAGTCTTGAGTTAATCCCAAGGTCCCCTTTCTCTTTCCTGCATCTTTCAAGATTCTGCTAACTTCAAGTGCCAATCAGATGGGCCCCCTCTTTGGCTTCCTCTCCTGTCTTGATAATCCCAATGAGATGTGAAGCAATCCCAGCTCTAACTCCTCTGATGCATAAAGGCAATCAATCTTCTGTACTTTCCTGCTCCCCCAAATAAAATGCAGCCCAGGGAGCCCTAGGTTACAATCTCTCCGAATTACTGGGAAAAAGTGATCCTGGAGTTTGAAAGATTTCTCACCCCACCTTTAACCCCATTGGATAATATAATGGTGCTCTGAGGCTAGGGGGAGCATAGCCCAGGGATTAAAAAGGAGAGTTAGCATTCTCTGAACTTTTGTTGCTTGTGTTGAGAAGCTGCTGTGCTTGAAAAGCATGAAACACTTCTGCCACTTACTACAGCTGTGACCTTGGTTAAGTTTCTTAAACTGTATAAATCTCAGTTTCCTCAATACGTAAAATGAGTTTTCCAGTTAATGAGTATTTCTGTATTTTATTTATTATTTATATTATCTTTGTGCCAGACATTGTGCTAAGGATACAGAGGAAGCCAAACTGAGGGAAGAAAACAAAACAGCCTCTTAGGTCGACAGCTATGAGTTATGATTTAACATCACAGTTCCAGCTTGTCTGCCTCATTTTCTGAACAGCCTCCATCATGTTACACCTCTTGCCCTCTCTCCCATTGTATGAATGAGAAAATTAATGCCCAGTTGACGTGACTTTACGAAGACTGCTCGGATAGTCATGGGCAGTCAGCACTCAGACCCAGGACTCTTGCTAGTATTATGACCCTACTGCTTCTCTTAGTTAACAATAATAATATTAAATTCTAATCTCCACTTTTGAGAAACAGCATTTTAAAAGCTCATTACCAAACCTGGGCTTCCACCTCTACTTGGGGCCTATCCCAGGATACAAATTTAGTTTGCTTTGGGCTCCTTTGGGAAACAAAGGTTATGCTGACGCCGACAAATGGAGAAAGGCTAAAGATTAAAACAGGTTTCTCTTCATTTATTCACTGGGCAATGTCTGCCTATCACTTGCCAGTGATTTAGTAAATTGTTTCTCTCACCCTGTAGCCAGAGAGTTAGTTTAGGATTTTCTCTTTCATTTTGGAATGAACATTATCGGTATCTTGGTTCCCTTTTCTTAAATGAAACATGTGAATGATAAAACTTAAGTCCCTAATCCCAACAACATGCTACAGAAAGTCCAAGTCACTCTGTTATCTTTGCAAAACGCCCAAGATTTCTGAGAACGAGGGCCCCAAATTAATGACCATCATTCAGCCCATATCATTTCTCCCTGTTCCTCTCACTCTTTAAAGTGGAATGCAGAAAGCTACCTAAGATTCGGGTAATGCAATCCCCAGAAGGGCTGCCCTTTGAAAACAGAGTTTGGGTTGGTGTCCTGGTTTTATTCTCACTGATAGTGAAGCAGGGTTAGCATATAAAATGTGAGAGTTAACAGCTAAAGTGTCTGGACCTCAACTGGACAAAAATGTCTAAGTCAAAAGGCTTTATATGTGGTTTAACTCAGAGAAGAGAAAGATTGTAATTGGATAGGTATGATGCCATTTTCCTTTGAGAGAGGTGAAGGGTTCAGTTAGTGCAAACGTAGAATTCACCTTTTCTACTTTCTAAGATCAAATTTTACAAGATATTATGATCCAATCGTTGTAGGCTTTTAAAAAACGAAACTACACTAAGATTAGGTCTAATAGTTCAGTTCATACACAGCCATGGATTTAATTTATCCACTGTGATTTTATTCAGGCTTTTATATGTATATTTCCCTAATTTTAAATTACAGATTTTTAAAGCATGAAGTTAGGATACAAGGAGAGATCAAAAGATCACTGTAAGGGAAGTGCTTTGTAAACTGAGGCAGAGATGTAGTGCCTAGAGAGTCAACCTTAAAGTCTAGAAGACCTGAGTTCAAATACCACCTCAGCCAGATGTTGGTGATGTGATTCAGGTCCTCACTTAAGCCTTGAGTGTCCAGGCTGCTCTGTCGGTCTACAAGTGGTAGAAAAGATATTGTTTTATATTGGCTGAGAGAATTCCACATTAGAGCCTCCCACCCTTACCCAAAATAAAGTTATTATTATTATAAACCAAATGTACACTAATGATAGCCAGATGGCCTGAGTAAGAGAAAGGTGATAAATGCCGAAGAAGACTCTGCATCTGTTAAGAGGAGTTCTTCATAGCATCACAGATTTAGATGTAGAGGAGATCTCAACGATAATCTTAAGAGGCCAACCTCACATTTTAGAGATGAGGAAACCAAGGACCACAGAATTTGAGACTTGTCTGCAGTCATGCATGGATGAAGTATTGAAGTCAGGTTGGGTACCTAGGTTCCCTTACTACTCCAAGCATCATCCTTATAACCCCATATCACAGGTTGTGATCATGACATGTTCAAAAGTGCTATGCTCTGACTGAACTCTAAAATAAATTGTTCATTTACAGCCAGAAGTAGTGGGGAAACTGTTTTTTTGTAGTTTTCCTCTGACTGGGCAATTTCCTCAGCAGGTACCTTGTGATGTCCAGTAGTTTGTTAATTCTTCCTGTATGACATCCACCCGGGGCTATGCTGGAGCCACCTCAAACCATCTCTTGACAGACTGTCAAGTGTGAACAGTATTTATATCTCACTACAAATCAGGACTGGATTGTTTTGGTGATTGTCTAGACTTAAGAAAGTAATAGAGAAAATGTAATAATATTAAAATAAATTTAAAAGCGTTTTGGGGGTACTTTTTCCTGGAGAGCCAGTGTTAAACACTTACCAGCATACCCCTCACTCTCTTCCAACTGCAGATGCCTTTGTGCCCCTTGTGTAGGGCTGGTTTATTTTACTTAAGTGCAAAAGACCCTCGTTATGGCTCTATAAAATGAAGGCTTAATCCATTTTGTTGCATTGGGCTGTTGTGCACAAAGTTGGACTTCTAATGAATACCAAAGTGCAGTTTCAAAGACTCCATTTCTACTTAAGATTAAAAAAAATCCAAGTAAACTATACACAATGGTCTTATCAAGGTAACAATAAGAGGTATGAACCATGACTGTCTTTTACAAATTATTTGTATTTGTATCACAGGACCTGTACATTTAGGGCTCAAAGGAACTTTAGAAGTCATCTAATCCAACCCTTTAATTTTAAAGGTAATGAAAAGGGGGGTGTTGAGAGGTTACGTCAATTGCCTAGGACCAAAACGTACTAAGACAACTGCGATTTGAACCCATGGTCCTTTGACTTTCTACTATGTCATGCTTAATGAATTCTTCTTAATTAATTGAATGAAAAAACCTAGATCAGCTAACTGGTATAATTTTCTTTCCTTAGGTGTTGCCAATGCTGTGTTCCATGGGCAGGAGAGCACCATATTTTTCAGAAGCAATGGAAAGATCACAAGGGAACTCACCAATGTTACATTTGGCTTTCGAACCAGGGACTCAGATGTTATCTTGCTGTATGCAGAGAAAGAACCAGAATTTGTTACTATAAGCATTCAGAATTCTAGATTACTATTTCAACTACAAAGTGGCAATAGCTTTTACATACTGAGCATGAAGAGTATGCAGCCAGTGAATGATGGAATGTGGCACCAGGTGTTTCTTTCTATGATGGAACCATTAGCTCAGTCCTCCCGATGGCAAATGGAGGTGGATGACCAAACAACAGTTGTGACTAGTATAGTGTCCACTGGAAACCTCAACTTTCTAAAGGAAAGGACAAATATTTATCTGGGTGATAAACCTTTTGACAATCTGGATGGTCTTCAAGGATGTCTGAGCTCAGTAGAAATCAGTGGCATTTATCTCTCCTACTTTGAAAATGCTGATGGCCACACCAAAAAGCCCCAAGAAGAACAGTTCCTCAAAATATCTACAAATCCAGTGGTCACTGGCTGTTCGCAGGTGGATGTCTGCAGTTCTAATCCCTGTTTGCATGGTGGAGACTGTGAGGACTTCTATGACTCTTATGGTTGTGTGTGTTCCAAGGGGTGGACAGGGGCACACTGTGAAATCAACATTGATGAATGCTTTTCCAAACCTTGTATCAATGGCAACTGCTCTGATAGAATTGCAGGCTACATTTGCATGTGTAATCCTGGCTACACAGGTGTGAATTGTGAAACAAACATTGATGACTGTGAGAATCACCAGTGTGCAAATGGAGCTACCTGCATTGATGGCATCAATAACTATTCCTGTCTGTGTTTTGGTAACTATACAGGAAAATTGTGCAGGTAAGTACCATCACTGGAGGACTCTTTAGAATAAACCTTCCTCCTTTCTCTTTTAGAATGAGAAAACTTTAATCCCTGGGGCACACAATGGCTTCCTCAACTCTTGTGCCAAGTGGTTAGTAGGCAGCAAGGTGGCATACTGGTTAGCCTGCTGTGCTTGCTGTGAGGAATACTTCTGTTCAAATCCCACCTCAGGCACTAACTTTGTGGTCCTGGGTAAATCACTTACTTAATCACTCATTTGTAAAATGAGAGATTTGGACTCAGTGGCCTCCAATATCTCTTTTCCCCCTAAACTTATGATCTATAGAAGTTCAACTTCACTAAAGTTGGTGGGATGAACTAACCAGTTAAGTTGGTTATGACTTCAACCAAATTACTAAGGGAGAATATTTCTCCAGTTATCTTTGTCAGGATATGAGAATTCATCAACAGGAGCCCATGAAGTCTTTGCACATTTGTAGCACTTAGAATATCTATCCATGTTAAAAAATGACTCCCAGGATATCTGGAAAACTAGGAAAAGCATGATTTCTGCCACAAGAAAGAGCTAAGGAGAAGGGATTCAGAAAAGTATCTCTTAGCTCACCTAGAATATTAGAAAAACCTGAAGAAAACACTAGATCAGTGTTCAATTCTGGTAATAACCTGGTCAAGTCATCAAGCATTTATGAAGTCTCTACTATGTGCTAAGAACTGTGCCAAGCTCTAGGAATACAAAGAAAGATAAAAACAAAAAGAAAAACTCTCCTTTTTTTGTATATATATGGCCTAAGAATTTTTTTCTCTAAAAAAAAATGCTTCAAGATTTCCATTCAAGAAAGTCATCATTATCTTCCATGTTTTAAATTTTCTGACATTTCTAAAACATTAAAAGCATCTGTTCAATGTTTAGTGAGCATTTACTATATTTACATAGTACGGGGGTGGGTGGGATGATAAGATATTCCTTACCCTCAGGAAACTTACAATCCATTTCTATGTGTTAGTTCATATTTGTAAATAAGTCTATTTTCAGATACCTGCCCAAATAGATTATAGTTCTTTATAATCAATCATAGCAAAATGAATTGCCCTCTCATGTGAACTATTTCATTTTCTTTCTTAATTGGCTTGAATACAATGTATTGTAAAGGTGGCATGATTCATGATAATGAGCCTGAGGTTATGATTTAGACCTGAATTCAATTTAATTAAACAAGAATTTATGAAATGCCTACTAGGTGCCAGTCAGGTATTATGTAAGACACATGGATGGATATGGATACACACACACACACACACACAAAGGCTCAGGACCCTTAAGAAGTTTCCATTCTACTGATGGATGAGGCAACATGGAAGCATATGAACAAATACTAAATATATAGAATATAAATGCAAAGTAACTGGGGACAGGTGGCACCGGTAACAGCAGTGATGGTGGGAAAGGAATTAGGAAAGCGTCTTTCGAGGGGTTCCAAGAATCAGAGGTAAAGGGAAAAAATCCACTTTCTATGAGCTTTTCATAGATCCCCCATTCTCAGTATAGTGCCTGAAACACACTGCTACATTCACGCCGATTGGCTGATTGGTTAATAATAATAGTAACTAATATTTTCATGGTGCTTACAATGTGCCAATCACTTTACAATTATTAATCCTCCCAATAATCCTGGGACATAGGTACAAGTGTTATTCCCCTTTTATAGATGAGGAAACTGAGTCAAACAGGATTTAAATGACTTGCCCAGGGTCGCACAGCTAGCAGGTGTCCAAGGCTGGATTTGAATGGGAGTCTTCCTGACTCCATCCATTGTACCATAAGGCTTCCTGATTAAGGAGTAGGAAGGTGGGAGATGAATTGTCATTTACAGGGAACAGGAAGTAGGCCAGTTTCAACCATTTATAATTTAAGATTAAAGTCTTAAAGAGAGGCTTGAATGATTGTATAACCAACTATATAGGAGATGAGATTTGAATGCCAGTTTTTCCTAACTCTAGATCTAGAATCCCATCCACTATGACTGTACCAAAGTCCAAGTGTTTTCCAATCCAGTTTCATTTGATGACTCTCACAAAAAAAAAAAACAACAACAAACCGAGAAGGAGGATACACATGAATTCCAAATTCACCCACTTGAAAACTAAGGAGGGAGATCTTGGTGAAGTGACTTGCCCAAGGTCATATATCTAGTAAACAGAAAAGCCAGGAAGTTTCATAAGCTCCGTAGTGCTTTAGGGTAAAATAGAAATTACTCTTTGAGGTCTAAAAAATCCTTCATAATCTAGTTCCAGCCTATCTTTCCAGACTGATTATACATTATTCCCCACTCCCCAACCTCCATATATAGTACATTTTAGCCAACGCGCCAATGAAATCACAAATTCTTTATATCGGACAATCATCGTTCATTTATCCAGCATTTACTATGGGCTAGGCTAAGTTCTGGGAGTACAAAGAAAGGCAAAACATTATCCTGCCCTCAGAATGTGACATTCTATTGGGGGAGACAATATATAAATACTGAGATACATACAAGCTACTCTGTGGTAAATGGAAGGTAATTAATCCCAGATTAGAGGGCACTATGAAAGGCTCCAGCATAAAGTAGGACTACAGTACAATCTTCTAGGTGGGTGAGGAGGGAAGAGAAGGGGAGGAGGAAATGGAGTGTCTGTCACAAGGAATGCTACATCATCCAGTAGCTGAATCAGAGAGCGTATGGAAGAGATTCACATATAGGAAGGTGGAAATGTGGAAGGGGGCAGGTTGTGAGAGGTTTTAAATACCAAAAGACTTTCTATTTGATCCTAGCAGTTGTAGAAAGCTTCTCAAGCAGCTCTACAAAATGTACTTGGTACTCATATACACATACATCTATACGCACATATACATGCGTGTGTGCATTTACATCTACATATGCAAAGACAGCTTCATTTTTGTCTCCATATCCCCATCACCTAGAACTGTGCCTGGCACATAGTAGGCACTGGTTGAGAGAAAGACTGAATGTTCAACAAGACACACCTCCCTGGTACATTTAAAAGCACCAGCTGTGGAGTCCAAGGACTGAGCTCAAATTCCTAATTCTAATCTCTAATTTAAATTAGAAGTTTACTAATTGTGTAACCATGGACAAGTTCACAACCTCCCCAGATCTCAGCTCCCTTATCTGTGAAATGAAGGGACCTCCAAAGTCCTTTCCAACTTCAGATCTGTGGGCCTATGATCCCATCTTCAAATAGGTTGGCTTCTGTGAATAGGCCATGTCCCCCTCTTTTTCCCCTCCCTGGCATTTGCACACATGGACGAGTAGACACTGAGCAAGCATCTAAGGCACATAGGGCTTTACAGGATAAGATTTCATTGAAAAAAATAGATACACCGAAATTTGAGCTCATGAAGCTTATGGCTATATTCTGAAATCTTATATGGATTTCCCCATGTACAGAGCCTGATTGCCAATCCAAAAGGGCCATACTCTAGATTCAGGAGTAGTTCCTATTCTGCTCTCTATATAAACATCTTGGAGAGAATTTGGCCCAAGTTCTGTTTTGCTATGAATTATTAGATAGGGAGCAACAAGGCCTGGCAGGGCAAGGGGAGGTCAATTCTGAAAGCCAACGGCCAAGTCACATGGGTGATTTGGTACCAGACTGCTGTCCCGGTTTTCCTGGCCTTTGAGAGGCAAGGTTTTTTTTTTTTTTTTCCTATTGCTTTAGGTGATTTATTGGACAGGCAGCGGCAAATATAGTAAGTTTCTTTCCGATCCCAAATTTATAGCCACACCATGGCATAGATCTTGTCTCCTACAAGAAAACTGTGTAGACACAGAAGATGTATGGTCGCTCCTGCTGCAGCCCCCTGCCGTGCCTCATTTAGAGGGGAAAGTAACTCATGTGTAATACTGAGCGTTTAAACATTTGGAGTTAAGTCAGCCTGTGTTCTTAATTAGCCAGGCAACTGCTCCATGTCAGAACTTTTGGGAGGAAAAAGAAAGTTTTCTTGAATGAAATGAACAAGATGAACAGCTGTGACTGTCACTCTTATCTCTCCAGACAAACCAGATTACCAATGACAGTTTGTGGGAACGAGAAAAGGAACCTCACTTGCTACAATCACAGCAACTGCACAGAGCTCCAGGGCGATTTAAAATGCGTGTGTCGGCCAGGTTTTACTGGAGAATGGTGAGCCACCTCAGGAGTTGACTTAAAATTCATGATAGAGAAGAGAATTCAATGAGATGATCCAAGCTTCTTGGGACTCCAGTGCCCTCCCTCCTCTTCTATCCCCAATGATTTCTTATCTCAGTCCCCAAAGAAACAAATCTATTTACATGTAGGCATTCACAATTCGAGAATTTTGACATGGTTCAATGAGAGACAGAGACAGGATGGCCTGTAATGTAAACACAAAGGAATTAGAGTCTGTTAGTCAGAGACCTTAATAGAAAAATGTTACTGATAAAAATTCCAAAGGTTAGTATCTCCACCTCCATGATACCAATATTTCTGGCTCCTCCCTCAGCATGTAAATGCTCTTGGCTCCATGGGACTATCACAAGAATTCCAAACATGGCAAAAATGAGGTTTCTATCAATTTAAAATTAAACAGTAGGTAAGACAGAAAGGCTGAACCACCAGCTTGCCAAGATATCCAGAAGCCCAGCAATAACATCCTGCACTCTTATTCTCCCTGTACCCACAGAGCCGACATCTAAAGCCCTCAACCATTCCTCATCTAGTGGTCACAAAGGCAGACAGATTAGAAGGGAAACCATTACCTGCCAATCCCACGCAGCTGGTTCCAAAGTCAGGTTGGCATCACCTAGGCTCCCTACCCACCCCCATAGAGAATAAAGAAATTCAAGCACATACGACTCAAAAATCCCAACTGTGCCCGCATACCTGATGGATTCTCTTTTTTTAAAAAAAAAGTTAATTGAATAGTTATTGAGTAAATGTGTTTGGTGAGCTTGGGGGAAGGGATCTATGTAACACAAACTAGTTTGCCTGAGTTTTGTATTTTTCAGCCAGTGACTCTGGCCCAGACATGGCCAGAATGTCCTTATTTCTGCCAAACAGTAGGCAGACTGGAGGCCTTCCTTTATTTTGGCTGGTTGGGTCCCTTAGGGGTAAACCTAGCTATTTTGCCACACAACACAGCTTCTGTTGATGTTGCTAGGCACAGGCATCCATCCGCTTCCTGACTATAGATGCATGGATATAGCAGGCTATGGCCCTAAGCCACATTCCTACTTTCCATAGTTTTTGTTACTCAGTTTAGACATTATGTACACACCAATCAGTGTCACACATCACATTAACTGCTAGAGACTGCTCAGCTGGCCTCCAACTTATTATAGCTCCCAAATGCTGCAACTAGTCTTTAGCTCTAAGTTTTGTATCATCCCCTTAACTATCTTTGAGCTTTTATTTCTTACAGAAGCAGTCCAGTCTGCTTCTGATTTCATGACATACATTTTAAAGGCTAGCTATGCCTGTGTCAATGATCCAAAGCTTTGGGGTATATTATTTTTCCTTCTGTCCTCACACATTGTTCCTATTTAATATAAAAGGATCCTTTTTTTTAATCTCCTACATTTATTCATTCAAAAACTCCAGGAGTTAAAGTTGAATTTTTAACATGAAAAATTGCTAGGGGCAGGGCAAAGACTCTGAGGTTTTCCTTTGGCTAGGAGAGGAAAAGTAATGTGAAAGGTAGAGGGATCATCTGGGTAAACTTCCTCTCTGCAAATTGATTTCTAAACCAGCAAGCACTTACTTAATACTTTCCACATTTCCAAAGCTCTTTCCCATCATTAGTTAATTCACCAGATGCTAATAGATTTATTTATTTTCATTTCCATCAACTAGTTAACCTCTAATGAACACTCAAATGACTTCAGTACTGGCATCCTCTGTGTTGTTCAGCTCTATCTCCATTAAAATAACAACATAAAGTAAAAGGAATTGGGGGAGGGGGGCAGGAAGGGATAGAGAGAGAAGCTAGAGAAATCCAAGGAAATGTTAGCAGCGTCCCAAGGCCTAATGGATATAACTTATAAAGCCCCCAAAGATGTTGAAAAACTTTCAACTAAAAATGTGTCTCCTCTGTTGACTGGTTAAATCCCATACTTGACAAAATCGCCCCAGCAGGTTGTGAATGATGGATGAAATGGAACACTCCTGCCCACCCGGCACAGAGAGTGCTTTGGCAGACCCTGATAAGTTGTAAAATTTAGCTCAGATCTAATCAGAGAAGACTCCTTCCAGCCCAGAAGCCTAGGCCAAAAAGGAAAAACAAAACTTCTAAAGCATGTAAGGTATCTGTGGGGGTAAGGGTATGTTTTTCTTGGAAGATACTGACTTTTCCTTCTTCCTTCTACCTTACCTACCACCCTATTCATCAAGGGTCTGAGTAGTCTGCTGGACAAACCATGTATTCAGCAGATAAGTATCTTTCTCATCTAAAATGCTAACGCATATTTAAGTGGGATTTGATGTGAATTTAGAAACAGTACAATTTGACACCATTGAGAATTTTCTAAGTTCATGGACAAGTTACTAGCTAAAGACAAAACAAATTAGCAGTGTCATCTTGTCATGAGAATTACAAAGAAAAGGCTCACCAAGTCTTCTCGAAATAATGTTCCCTTCTGGGAATTATACTCTTGAATGGCAGGGAAATATCCTAAAAAGCTGAAGAAGGTCCTGAGGACCTGAAATACAGCTGTATTCCCAGTTAGAGCCCACTTCCAATCTACTTTACCTTTTTCTCTGGAGTACAAAGTGAAAACAGAATCGCAAACTTGCAAAAAATGAACCTTTTCAATGTTTTGGTTGGATTTCCCCCTTAACACACTAGCAACCCTCACAGATGATATAAATGGGGGCACTGTTGGTTAGAATCTTGGCTGCATTCATTCAGCTGCTTCTGATATGCAAGGTCTTGGATGGCAACACTATCCCCTCTCTTTTGGTGTTCACACGTCCCTAATAAACATAACTTTTATAAGGTGGGAAAAACACACTAATACTCTCCAGGGAGAAACTAGGTTTTACATTGCCCCAGCTTCTCAGCTGGATCCCAAAGTTGGATTCCATACACCTGTTTTATTCATTCTAACTAAGTGAAGACATTGTTTTTTCCTGAGGATATATTTTCTTTACCCTGAGCAAGAGGTTTGATAGAAGAATTTTAAAAAGATATTCTCCCCATATTGCATGGCAACTGGTGGATAAGATTTTGTTCTGAGTCCCAATGAAATACTCAAGACATTATTTCTCAGTAAGCTCATTCAACAAGTTGAGGACGGGATGTCTCTGTTTGTTCTTTGAGGTGTGAAAAGGACATCAACGAGTGTGACTCCCACCCCTGTCTAAATGGAGGACTGTGCCAGAACCTGCTCAACACATTTCATTGCAACTGCGATGGAAACTTCGCCGGCGAGCGCTGTGAGCTCGACGTAAGCGACCTCTCCTTCTATGTCTCTCTCTTATTGTGGCAAAATCTCTTTCAGCTTCTCTCTTACCTCATTCTTCGAATGGATGATGATCCAGTTATTGAGTGGGGTGAACAGGAAGGCTACTAAGAATATCAAACAGCCTTCGCTAATTTATGAGCCATTGAAACTTAACAGATGCCTTCCTTGGGTGGAAAAGTCAACTTTAGCACTTAAAAAAAATAGCAATCTGAGTTTTCAAATAATTCCAAAGGGAGTTTTGAAGCTTATGGCTAGCATTTCACATGCATATAATGCATTTCCTTGTGATAGCTTTGAGCCTTGTTAGCACAAAAACTGCTAGCATTTAGAATCTTTTCACACAAGTGGGCAGGGCATGGCTGCCATTATGGATCAAGTACTGATGGACTGTTCTGTGTGACAGACAGAAAGGGGGTCCCTGCTCTCATATACATTTCTGTAGCTAAATTTACGTTGTGATTTGCCTGCATTAATTGCTCTCCTACTGTCTTTTATATTACTGCACTAGAATCTATCCTTTATGACAGGATGATCTAAATTTGCAAGTTAATGATTGAACTACACCTTTGCCTCCCATTCATGTGGTTATGCAGAGCTGCTTAAATGAAGCTGTCCTACCTCACTATGAAAAGATGCATATATATGCGTGTATGTGTATACATAAATATCATTATCTATATACACATCAATATGAGAGAGAGAAGAGGGTGTGTGTGTGTGTGAGAGAGAGAGAGAGACAGAGAGAGACAGGGAGAGATGGAGGGAGAGATGGAGGGAGGGAGAGAGGGAGGAAGGGAGAGAATGAAAGAAAATGTTTAGCAACACACTAACACTAGAAAATTTTAACTGAATTCTTACATACAATTAGTTTCAGTAGAACAAATCATCCCTAATACAGTTTTATTCTTGATCTATGAAACATTTGAACCTCAGGTTACAAACCACATCATATATTATCACTATATAATATTTACATACAAGATGGGGCTCAAATAGAATCCTGAATGACTAACTCTCTTTAGGCCTGGTTTTTGCAATCTTTTACAAAGAAATTTGTTCTATAGAGTCATTTTTTGAAAGGATATAAGAGGTAGAGACCTTCCCACCATCAAAATATATTTGTAGCTTTGAACTTGACTGTGCATATACACACACAATGACCACCACACTGATGAGGTTTCCATCCAAAATTATGGGTTGACTCAGTACATATAAGATATAATATAATATAGGATATTATTACAATATGTAAAAACAGTCATTGGAGGAAATTTCATTCACTACTATTTTTGTAACTCCCTTCAGCCTGGCAGTTTTTGCTCTGCAATAGGTAATAGGTAACATTTATATAGCACCTTGAGAATTACAGAGTGCTTTATATCTATTTTTCTCATTGAATCTTTACAAAAGCCAAGTGAGATAGCTGTTCTTACTATTCTTATTTTTATAGGTGAGAAAACTGAAGCTGCAAAAAGTTAGGTTAGATGACTTGCTTGGGGTCACCCAGCCAAGCCAAGGAAGTATCTGAGGCCAAATTCAAACTCAGGTCTTCCTGACATCAAATCCAGGAGTCTGTCTATTGCACCAATGAATCAATCAGTGAGTGTTTATTAAGTATTTACTTCATGCCAGGTACTGTGATAAGAGCTGGGGATACAAAGAAAAAACAAAAACAATCCCTTTCTCAAAGAGTTTTCCTTCTAAAGGGGAGAGACAGTATATACATATATTGGTGCATACATGACAAACACAGAATACATAAAAGGTAGCTTTAGAAGAGAAAACACTAATGATTATCTAACACAAATATTTGTGTATATTTAAAAGCAAATTTTATTTTCTGTTTCGATCCCGTGGTAATAAGGAAATAAATTCTTAATTTAGATGCTAAAGTAACAATAGCATGAAAAAAAACTTTTTAGCAAGTGCCTTAGTTTGAAAATATGAGAATAATGAATGAGCTAGGCAAACCTTAATATTTGTTTAACTAAAGATGATTCTTAAGTTTTATTTTCCAATGGAAATGACCAGGGTAAAGCTGACATTCATCTCTCTATATGACATTCTTCACATCTAAACATAGCATGAATCCCTCTCTTGGAAGGGGGACACAAAGGTGTCTCCAGAAGTAGATACCCAAGCCATAGCCCCTCTAGTCAAAGGGCTAAGTTTAATTGGAACCAACTTGAGATGACTATCGCTAATTTTATTTTTATATAGCAATTAGAAGATTTCATTTTGCAAGTGTGTTTATGTCATATAGAGACATGTTGGTTATTTCGTGGGGGCATATAGCAATGAATCGCAAAGTCTTTGGTTTCTATACTCAGGGATTGCCTCTAGTATCTACTTTCCTTAGTTGCCGCACCACTCTCTCAGATGATTTCTTCTAAGCTGTTACTGTACGACAAGGGTGCTGGGCTAAAGACATTTCCCATGAACCATTCCAGTATAATTTTGCACCAGATAAGAAAGTAGTCATAGCCAAAGACTGTTCAAATATGTAAAGATTTCATCCATACAGCAAACATTAAGGGAGAATCTATTATGTAAAAGTAGTACATAAGATTACATGCCATATAATCCAGTTTATGACATTGAATATATGCCACAATTAAAAGATGGTCACTCACATTTTCTCTGTATGTACAACATCAATGCCATTATCTTCACTGTGATTGTAAATACTTTTCTTATTTTTAAAAGTTTTATCATTCTAAAACATCCAACTTTTTTTAAAAATGCTGTCCTATTTTCTTTGTATTTCTGTATTCTCTACCATATTATTTGTGATCATAGCGTTCCCATTTCTTTACATTAAATAAACCTCTACCTTTGTCTCTACTGTGTATCTTCTACCTCTCACTTCTGTGCTAATGGCTTGGTCGTCATTTGTTTTAAATGTACCATGCTCTAAAAAAACCTATGAAGCACAACATACCATGCTGATGCAGAAGGCCTTGTCCTTCTCTCTTTCACGTTCTTTTCTACAGGCAAGTAAATGTCAGTTAAGAAGTATCCAAGGACACTAGGGCCAATTTGGTCTATAGGGTCTTTTATTTATTCCCCTTATCCTCCTTTTTTTCTCCATCTTTCTCCCCCTCTCTGGAGACATTTTAGGCTATATCAAATTCTTGTCTATTCTGATTATTAACTTACTTGTACTTTCTCTATTAAAACCACCCCTCTCACCTCTCAAAACACAAACATCTTCTGAAAAACTTCCCCCAACCCTTTTCTTTACTAAAGTTCTAAACTTTTTTCTTAGACCACAAGCATATGTTTCATTTGTTCACATTTCAGCTGCCACATGCAATCTCCATATGGATGTCTTTGTAGCTATGTCTCCTTAGCCTTTTAGGTTGGAGGGCATCATCACCATTGTTGGAAAATAAACAGGTAGGAAATCTGTGTCAGGGAGCAAAGAGGCATGGCAGCAAATAGTTTGATATTCTAAAGGAATTACTATTTTCTCACCATTTAAAATTCTTTAGTTGGTTATTTTTTTAACTGAGTTATTTTTTTGAAAATGTAAAATTAAATTCCTTTAATTAAGATATTTGGTGGCCTGAGGAAAGACATATTTTTTTTCTTGAAAGGGTGAAAGACAAGAGTTTGAAACTACGAAGGTATGCGTTGGAAGCTAATGGAGAAAATACAGCCATCCTTCTTAACATCTAACTTTGTCACTGGCATAGATTTATTACTATCAAGCGTGAATTTTTTAAGCTTTTAGAAAGGTCACATACAACTCTCTGATATTTACTTAGAGTCCATGGAATTTGTAAATGAATTTCTACATCAGGAATGTGATCCTCCTCGGAAAAATCTGATTCTGTCTGAAAAACGGATCCTTTGGTTAGGGGAGTGGAGAAATGGGGAAAGGCTAAGAGATTTCTCATGTTTCATTTAAAAAAATATTCTTATGAGTCAATGAACTTTATTTATCCAAGGACAGATTTTATTTGTCAAAGGATAGATAGTTTAAGTTTCCATTGTGTACAGTACACCATGATAGGTACTGAGAGAGATACAGCATAGCTAAGACTTCTTACCTGCAGGGAGCTTGTGGTCTATTAAAAAGGGTAACAACATGTAGCTTTAATGCACAATGTTGTATGATACTTAAATTAAAGAGGTGCAAAGCAAATTTGTGTATGAAGTCTGAACTTAAGAGGATCTTACTGATCGAGTTTGGGATCACAAAGGAGTGTTATGGAAAAGGTCTTTACAGAAAGATGGTTAGGTCTCAGCAAGTAAAAAAAAAGAATGAGGATATTCTAAAGAGAGGAAAAAGCATGAGAAAAGGCAAAGAGGCAAGAAAATGCAAGATATGATAATAGAGCAGAGAATGGCCCAGTTTGTCATACATGAAGATAATTTAAATGTTCTGTTTTTTATATCCTGTGCTAGTCCTAAGTAAGAGCATAATTTTTTTACTTCTGTTAGAAGCCAATGTGATATTACTATACATGGAATGGAGAAATCTGGATGATACAACTAGTTAGATCCACAACTAGTTAATGCCCATGCTCAAAGAATGTTAGTACACCAAATTCAGACTGGAGAAAAGAGTCTAGTGGTGATGTTATAGGCTTCTTGTCCTTGGTCAAGTACTGTTAAAAAATTTTATCCTGACTTATATGAAGACATGTTAATCAAATCTGTGAATGGTGCAAAGCTAAGAAAAAGTAGTCATTGGTTGACAGAATAAGGATTTAAGCTAATCGTGATAGCTGGAATGATGGGCTAACTCTAACAAGATGAAATTTTTAAAAGAGATAAAAATGAAAACCTACATTT
This sequence comes from Bettongia penicillata ogilbyi, assembly GCA_023548195.1. Taxonomy (NCBI): domain Eukaryota; kingdom Metazoa; phylum Chordata; class Mammalia; order Diprotodontia; family Potoroidae; genus Bettongia; species Bettongia penicillata. The sequence goes on from JAJHZJ010000702.1 coordinate 1,333,678, forward strand.
AGAATGAGAAAATCAACTGTATAAGTATAAGATTAAAGAGATCTGACTTGACAGACTTTGGAATGGAAAAACACCTAGAACTTTTAACAATGTAAGCATACACTATAATTCTGTGGTCTCCAACAGTTAACACAACATTAGACGATATCAAGAAAAGTAGTTTCTAGATTAAAGAGAGGACAAGTTCCATTGTACTTTAGATCACTTGTTTGAGGATCAAATGAGAATCCATTTTGTGAACCTCAAAATGTTCCACATGTGAGTAGTTATTATTGCTCCTGGTGCCACTGTTAGTCAGATCACCTCTGGAATAATGTGGCCATTTCTGGGTGCCACATTTTAAAAGGGCTATTGCTAAAGTACGGCTTGTTGAATGGGTTTGATGGTCATTCCACATGAGGAATAGGCAAAGGGATTAAGGCTGTGAATTCTAGGGATAGAAATGATCATGGTAGTAATAACTGATATTGCTATGAAATTAAATTTGTAAAGCACTTTACTCATCCTCACAACATTATTTTCTTAATTTTTACAGATGAAGAAACTGTGATTTAGAGAAATCGAGAAACGCTTACAGTAAATGCTTTGCATGGGATTTGAACCCAACTTTCTCTTGTCTCCAAGTCCAACATTCTTTATACCATGTGGGGCTGTAGGAGTGCCCTGTGGAAGAGGAAACTTGTTCAGCTTGTCCCTAGAGAGTAGAATTAGCCTCAGCTGGGGAAGTTAACACAGAATATCTTTGGGCTCAATAAAAGGAAACCCTAGCCAAAGATTAGAGCTGTCCACCATGGAATGGACTCTTCACAAATTAGGAAACTCTCCATTACTGGAGGTGTTCATTATGCAGAGAATGGAGAACTATCAGGAATACTACAAAATATTGCTCAGTTAGGTGGGAGACTGGACTAGATGTTCCCTAATTTCTCTTCGAAAGCTAAAAATTATATTGTAGTCTATGAGGAATCCTAAGGCTTTGTGTTTGTAAAATGTCTTGTGATCATTTCATCTGTTATTCTTTGGAACAGTCCTTATGACAAAAGCCAAATAATGGTGTCTGTATTTCCAGATCACAGTGAGTTATATGACTTGTCCAAGATTACCCAATGAGTTAGTGGCAAATTAAGGTGAGACAGGATTGATCAGGTGTGATCATTAACACTTTGAACCATACTTTATAATGAAGAAACATTTGAGAATGAGAAATTTCCCCAAGAATGTCTTTTTAGATGTACTGATTTATCATGCTGCTTTCTCAGGCAAAGAAAACCTAACACAATCAACTCTGCCCTACTTAGCATCTGAAGGGCATTTTTATCATAAGAGCAAGGTTGGGTTTGCTATTTCTCACTCATAACTTACAGTGCAGACTCAGGCAAATCTTGATATGGGTCCTTCACAACCTACTACACAATTGGTGTCCAAATAATTCAGGGTTTCTTGGAATATTTTATTCAAATCCAGTGGTACATTTTTTTTTCTTAAATCAAGTGGGAAAATGCCCTTGATTAAGAAAATATTCACAATGAAATACAACTAAGTCAAAGAATTTCAATTGAGACCATTGTATTGAATTACCAAGTTTCATGTTTTTTTCTGGAAGCAAGGACTCAAGAGACAAGATTTTTTTTCCACAGTTGTGCTAGTGACTGGCATAAAGGATAAAGTGTTGCACCTGGAATTAGGAAGGAGCGAGTTTGAATTATGCTCCACACTCATAAGCTCCCTAACTGTTTGGCTAAGTCATGTAACTCTTTGAACCAGGGACTTTGCATCTTAGAGGTGCTGTGACTGGAGTCTGCAAGACCTCAATTCAATTCCAGCTTCCGACATTTAGTAGCCATGTGACTCTGGGCAAGTCATTTAACCTCTGCCTGCCTCAGTTTCCTCAACCATAAAATGGAGATAATAATAGCCTACCTTCCAAGGATGTTATAAAGATAAAATATGTGCAAAGCATTTAGTACAGTGACATAGAGTAAATAATAAATGCTTGTCCCCTTCTCCCCTTCCCTTTCCTTAAATTGGGAGAGTAACACCCACCTCACAGGGTAATTACAGAGCTCAAATGAGGTAATATATGTAAAAGTCATCAAACTTTAAAGTGCTATATATCAGGTACAACTATCTAAGCTTTTGGTTTGTTTTTAGTTAGGATTTTGAGGTATGCCTTTTAAAAATAGATGTTATTACAGCTGTCTCCCTAGAGAAGGGTAATCTGCTTCAATGCAACATCAGTGGTTTACTACTAAATGCTGAATGGGAGCTAGATCACATGGGCAATTACTCAATAACTGCCAAAATCATTCATCAACATATATTCCCTTCAAATATAACAACTTTACAGAATCACAGAATTTCAGTGGGAAGAAACCATGAACACCATCCAGGATGTCTTTAACATGGCAGTCTGATGAAGCCTGGGTACCCTTTCTCAGAAGAGTTGTGGGGTTTTTTATTATTTATTTTAATACCAATGGGATTGCAAAAGGAAACAATGATATTGAAATATAGTTGTTAAAGTATTTTTTAAAACAAATTCATCAAGTTAAGAACTGCTGACCTGGAATCTTCTCAGTATTAGGCACTTAAGGGTCATAAGACAATTAACTCTCATTTATTTATCAATTACAAAGCATTTCTTAAGTACTAACTATATGCTGAGTAATGTACTTAAGTACAAAAAATAGCCCCTACCCTCAAGGAACTCACATTCTAATGGAAGAACTCCCATTTTAATTTCTATCTTATCCCAAAATGATTGGAGAATGGCATTATGGTTAGGAACTGTGCCACATACACTTTACATACATTACCAGTTTTTCAAGGAATAATAAAATACAAAACATTACAATTTTTATTTTTGAAATGCTTATGTGATTTCATCTATGTATAAGACTCCTGGTAAGGAAACTTTTTCCACCAATGCAGATTTGCCTCTGCTCTCAACTTAAAGAGTTTTAGAATGTTGCCTGGGGAACTGAGAAGGTCATTAACTTGCCTAGGTTCACACAGTGAGTGTTGATCAAAAGTATAATATGAACTTAACCTAAGTCTTCTGTTCTCTATCCATGCCGTGCCTACCTTCCAGAACACAGACACTATGTTTAAACAATATTTCATCTTTCATTAATTTTTTAGAAGGTATTTCAATTTTTTCCAGTGAATCTAGATCATTATCAAGTAGCAGACTTCACATTTAGAAGGCAAAGGACAATGGCTAAAAGGATCATAGAGTTAGAACCAGAAGAGACCCCAGAAGTCATTTAAGTCACAGACACTCCATTTCACAGCTAAGGAAATTGAGGCCCAGAGAGGTCAAGTGACTTCCCAGGTTATTAGTGCCCCCCCATGCCCCCTGAAATTATTTTGCATTTTAAAATATATTTTACCTTTACTTATCTGTGCCCATGTTAAACCTTACCCTGCATCCTTATGGAATGTAAGTTTCATGAGCTCAGACACCATTTTGTTTTTGTCTTTCTATCCAGAATACCTAGCATGGAACCAGGCCAATGGGACACTATTAATGTTGATAAAGGTTGAACTCAGTTGAATTGAGCTGTCCAAGGTCACACAAGTGACCTTGTTAAAATAAAGAGCTGGAATTCAAAAAGGCTTCTGTTGGAAGCATGGATTGGACTGGTTATCCTCTGATGTGACTTCCAACTCAGAAATTCTGGGATTCTTTGAGAAGCAAATCCTCTGACTCCAAATCCAGCCCTCTTTCCACTATATTACACTCACGGACATAACCTTAGATGCTTTCTTTAAAATTCAGTCCCTGAAACAAGCTTGTTTACTTGTCTTTTTCACAAAAAATTTAAAGGGAACATAAGAGAAATTCCAGGGCTGTTGTTTTTTTTTTAAAGTTTGTCACTTGTTTGGATGCCAGAAAAATCAAGTAACTCACTCCCCAAATCGCTGGATTGTAGTGGGGAAAAGTACTATGTAAACTTTAAAGAGCTATAGATATCCTTATTATTATTTAGATCGTATCAACAACAAAGTATTCCCCTACTATAACAGTCTTTGTGAGACAGCAGAAAGAAATGATTTGTGAATTTTAAGGTAAATATACAATAATGATTTTTAAAATCACGCTATATATGACCCTCCTGAGGTCTAGAACAAAATGTCAGCCCAAAGGGTGGTTATAGTCTACAAAGTCAATGAAATTTTGGAATCAGGGAGAAGACTTGTGGAAACAAAAGAGAGCAAGTTAACCTGCTATTTGGTCACCACTTCTCCAGGTGAATTTGATAGAACTTGATAAGGTCCAGAGGACAATAAGAATGAGAGAAGGGATGGGAGTTCAGTGAAGGGCATTGATTACTAACTGAAGGAATAAAGATGAGACTCTTTACCCTGGAAAAAAGACTGGGGGGTGGAGAGGACATTAAAAAAAAACCCAAACCTGTAAGGTAATAGATGATGTGGAACTTCTTTGCCAAATTCCTAAACTCTGGAATGAAGGACACCTTCTGAAACTAGAGCACATGGTTCAGGCAGAAAATACAGACTGATTGAAAAAGGATTTTGATCAATCTATGAAACAGGTCAATATTATAAGGATCTATGATTTCCTTGGCATGGAATCTCCCTTCACTACAGCAAATCCATACAAGGAGTTCAATTCAACCCCATGTATCTCCGAAAAGAATTAGAAAACAAAACAAGCAAATAAACCTGAATGGTCTCCTTGATGATCACTTTCACAAGGATTTCATCTTAAGTAAAATCTTTAAGTTTATATTACCAATGAAACAAACATTCAACAAGCATTTACTAACACCTGCTGTGTGCCAGGCACTCTACTAGGTACTCGGGATACAAACTATCCATAACAGAGACCACAATTTATTCATGACAGAGTAGATAAGTCTAAGGAGGGTCACATAGCTAATAACTGAGGGTAACATCTGAATCCAGATCTTCCCATTCTGTGTCCAACATTCCATCCACTATCTTAGACTGCCACAATCTGTTTATTACAGAGCCTTATCTCCTTAATAAGACAAACTGGGATTTATCTAACCTTGAAAGTTGACATCAAGTACAATGATGTCTCTCTTCTGGCATGTGCCTTGCGGGGCTTGTTAGCAAAAGAATACTGGGCTGGACAGACCTTAGTTCCTATGGTCTTTGCCTGTAGCAGCATGGTATAGAATGATGAGTCCTCTTCAGCTTGCATTGAATGCACTGTCACTCATTACCTTGTCCAGGCTCCTCCCAATTTGCTTTTAGGAAGTATGCTAGAAGCCATAATTAAACTTTAGTGTTTAAAAAGAAAAAAGGAGAAAATTATTCTAAACTGTAAGTGTTGATACAAAGCTTATTCACTGAAAAATAGTTATCCGTCAAATAGAATTCTTTTGCCATTTTTCATGTCAAGTACTTATATTCATTGTATCAGACTTCACAAATGTTATACTTTAGATTTCTGATTCCTTGGTACATTTTTTGTCATCATGTTTAAAATATTGAGACCTAAGCTAATACATGCAAAGGGCTATTATTTTCACTGAATATACTCATTAAACTAAAAGTATTTATAGACTTAGAGCTGTAAGGAATATTAGAAATCTTCTAGTCAAACCTAGATAAGGAAGTAGAGCCCAGAGAGGTTTTATGATTTGGCCGAAATGGCTAGTAAGTGGCAAAGCTGATACTGAATCCAGGTCTTTTGACTCCAAATCCAGCATGGAGATACTTGAAACCAACTGAAGTCGTTTCATTTTATTGGTTTTGTGCAGATTTCATTTCTCTTTGAATCACTTTTGTTACCAAAACATTGGACTTAACAGTTGGTGATTCTTAAGTCATCATGTAAGAAGAGAGCTCAGTGAGGACATATTCTGTAGAAAACACTTAATACTACTATGCTTTGGGAACTCAAAGACATGGTAAGCAATTACTGTCCTCAAGGAGCTTACATTCATGCTTTCTCTGTAATGATCTTCCCTTTTGAAAATCTGTTTTTAAAAAATAGTACAATATACCTCAACCTCTCTGGGGATATTATAAGAAATAAATCATAATCAGTTGAAATTACAAAATTCTTTGGCATCCAGCTATAATAATTTATTATGGTTATGACCTTAGAAAATGTATCCTACTCAACTTGACACAAAATTTAGTGATACTCTCTCAAAGACTATCTCAGAATTCACTGCTATACATCTACCAAAATAATTTATCTAACAAAACAAAAAAATCTGAATAGAATTTCTTTCATGGCTACATTAATGAGTAATTTGATTCCAGTAGAACTTTAAAGTAGATATTACCATTGTGTATCTTCTCCATTCACTGTTAATATATTTACCCTAAGCAACTCTGGACACTGCCAGGGTGGAATGATAATGGGGTGAATAGAGATTTCTAGTTTTACACAAACTTTAGCTGAACTTAGTGTTGCATGAATTACTCCTCCTTATTTATATGTCCTTCAGGACTCCTAGTTGTATAACTATATTAACATAAAGGCATAAGATTGCAGATCATGGAAGAGCTTGGTTATCCATGCTTGGGAGGGCAATAGGAATCAGTCAAGAACCCTTTGCTAAGCATTTACTATGGGGCTAAGTGCTGGAGATTTAAAGAAAGGCAGAAGACAGTCCCTGCTTTCAGAGATCTCACAGTCTTAAGATGGAAACTACTATGTACAAGATATATACAGGAGAGATGAAAATTAAGCAACAGAGGGAAGACACTAGCATTAAAGGGAATAGCTAATGTGAAATGTTCAATTGAATCAATTTTGTCTTTAATTCATTCAGCTGAACCAACATTTATTAAGTAAATATGGAATGGAAGGCACTATACTAGGCAATGGTTATTTAAACATACTAATAAATAGTTCCTGTTCTCAAGGAGTTTATAGTCTAACTAAAACCTCAGTACTCCATAATATGAATCCATGTACCATATGTCAGATGTGGTCCTTAAATATGTGCTAAACTGTTGGTTTCTTCCATTCAAAATATTTTCATGAATTTTGCTTCCAGTGACTCTGAATGTTGCACAGTGAGTTAATCACATTTTTCCCAACCCAGAATGGAATGGGCTGCCTCAAGAGATATGTAACAGATACCTAACAGGAGCCCTTGACATCAATGCTGGATGACACTTGTCAAATGTGTTGTTCAGGAATTTCTTTCAGGTATATGTTGTATTAGATGGTCACTGGGGTCCCTTCACATTCTAAAATTCTCTGTTAGCAACAAGTTGTTGTTGCTGTTACCAAAACAACTTTTCCAAGGAGAATACACTAGAAGCTTCTCACCACCTCTGGAGAAAACATTTGGAAAACACTGAACCAAATATGATTTGTAAAATACACACAAGCATGCATGCATACATGCATGCACACACACACACACTTGGTCAGTTCTCCATGAACTAAGTTAATTATCAAGAAATAGCATTTATGATTATTTCATTGTATCCATAAATAAAAATATTTCTTCCCACTCTTCCACAATTTCTTAAAATGTTCTAAATAAGTTCAAATATTCTATAAGAGTAAATAGAAATCAAATCTGAATTGAAAAGGAAAGACCATAAAGTATTTGAATATTTTGGAGAGATAGGAACATACTATATTATACAGCCCAACCAAGTGGGATGCTAATCCCACGTTCTGATATCTGTATGGGAATTCAGTTCAAGAAATGAGAAGCTCTCAAGAAATGAAATTCTAATAACACAACACAAATCATTTTAATAAGAAAGAAAAGGGGGTACAATCAAGAAATTGATATGGATGCACAGGGAACCAAGAGAGAAGATAGGTGATACAGGGGATAGACTGCTGGACCTGGAGTCAGGAAAACCTCAGTTCAAATCCAGCCTCAGATAACTATTAGCTGTGTGACCCTGGGCAAGTCTGTCGGGGTTTCCTCATTTGTAAAATGGAGTTAATAATTTTAAAGTGCCCAGCACAGGACCTGACAGGTGCTTCATAAATAGTTGTCCCTCCCCCCCGACCCCTCCCCTGCCTCAACAGACCAACTTGGGCTTTTTAAAATACAAATATAGTTTACATACAATGAAGACAAGAGTGTGACAGCAAAAATAGTGTACTAAATCTCAGGATGGGCTGAGATTGGCAATTTCAGAAGATGTGGTTTTTTTTTCCCTCCAAACTGATTTGGAGAAAAAAAGATGAGAAGGAAGGGTGAGCCACTTCTCAAGAAGGGAGACTGATGATAAATGATGGAGAGAAACCAGATCTGCCTACCTCTCGTCCTTTTGTTTTCTCTGTGAAGCAAGATGATTTTTCAGAGTAGAAGGGATAAAACAAAAGTTGATAAAAAGTTAAAGTCAAGATAATCAGAGGAATCTCATATTAGTAGCTGCTCTCCATGAATGCAGATAACTGATTCTAAGTGAACAACATCCCTGAGGACTGAAAGAAAAGACTAAAAAAAAAGGAAATTAAAAAATCAACCTGGAGAATGTAAGAGTTGCTTAAGGACTGGAAATGGCCAAAAAAAAAAAAGGAAAAGAGGGTGGAGTCTTCAAAATATAGGTTGATGATTTGGGCTATAATTCCATAAAGTTCCATATTTTTAAAGGGATTTGGGCTATGTAAAGACAAAAGATGGAAAAATAATCTCCAACCAAGGTAGAAGGAATGCACTAAGTCTTGAAGGATGGATAAGATTTTAAAAAGTAACAGGAGAGATTATTTTGGTATCAAAAACAGCAAGTATACTCATTTGGATCAGAAGGAGAGTACTGTGGAGGAGGAATGGGAAGTCAGTCTGGAAAAATATGCTAAGCCAGGTTGGGAAGACTTGAAATACTTAAAGGAAGGATTTATAGATTTTATCCTAGAGGCAAAACCATATGTCTGAAGCTTCTCAAAGAGGGCAAGGATGTGGTCATTCCTTCATGGCTTCTTGCTCTTTTAAGAGGTGAGATTGGTCATAATTGACCTTCCACCAACAAGTTTATAAAGGAGTTTTTACAGGGATCGTGTACATAGATTCAATTCAACTAACATTTATTAAATACCTGCTATGTTCAAGGCATTGATGTAGGTGCTAGGGATACAAAATCTCTGCAGAGTTTACGTTCTTCTGAGTGGAGACAACACGTATGCAAGGAAATAAATCCAAAAGTATATACCAAATAGTTTCAATATGGAGACAATGATAATGAGTAAAGGTGGGGGAGTGGGGTGAGGTCAGAATATGCCTCTTGTAGAAGGGTGGCATATGACCTAGACTTTGAAGAGAGCTAGGAGGTACATTTCTATGTGGTCTATCAGACTTTAATCTTTCTTATTTCTTTTTCATGAACAATGTTTTCCAACATATTTTGTGCTGTCCTTTGTAGTGAAGCCACTGATGATTAAAATATATGTTGATCTAACTTGTAAAGTCTTAGCAAGTTTTTTATAGAATTTCTTAACCTCATCTAAGTGGGGTACTAAAAAAATAATAGATAGGGTCAAAAAAAAACCGTTTAAGCCTCCCAAAAATGTTTCAATTATTAACCATATTTACCTATTTGAGCAAATATTTATATTTGAGTCCTTGCCTCCCCCATTTTCTTGCTGTGTGAACTTGACCAAGTCACTTAACTTCTCTATGTACTAGTTTCCTTACATGTAAAGTGAAGAGGTAGGAGCCAATGATGTCTAATTTCCATTTAGTTTCTAATCTTGAAGTTATTTTAGGCTCTTCCCTCTCCCTTACATGTCGTATCATATCTAAGTAATTGCTAGGTCCTGTCCATCCCAGATTCAGAACATCTGTAATATGGCCCTCCTTTCTCTTCCCACTGCTACTATCCTAATGCAGGTGCTTGTTCAGTCATTTCAGTTGTGCCTAATTCTTCATGACCCCATTTGGGGTTTTCTTGGCAAAGACACTAGAATGGTTTGCCTTTCCTTCTCCAGCTCATTTTACAGATGAGGAAAGTGAGGCAAACTTGCTCAGGTTCATGTAGCTAATAATTTTCTGAGGCCGGCTTTGAACTCATGAAGATGAGTCTTCCAGATTCCAAGCCGAGTGCTCTGGCTACTGCACTACCTAGCTGCCCTACAGGTCCTCATTTCCCTAAATGACTGTGGTAAAGTGCTGACAGATTATTCTACCTTCTCACCTTGCTTCAATCTATCTTTCATAAGATTGACAAAAAATATTTCTTACCCATAGATATAGTCATATTATGGTTCTGGAGGCAGTAGGTGACTTTGGATAGAGTGCTGCTGAGCCTGGAGTCAAGAAGCTCTGAGTTCAAATGTAGTTCCACATACTTCCTGGCTGTGTGAACCTGGGCAAGTCATTCAACTTCTATCTGTCTCAGGTTCCTCAAATGGGAATGATAAAAGAACCTACCTACCTCTTAAGGTTGTTGCAAAGATCAGATGAGATAATATCTTTAAAACTCTTGACATAGTGACTGCAGGTAGTACATGCTTAATAAATGTTTTTTTCCTTCCTCCCTCTACTCAACAATTTTCAGTGGTTCTTTGTTTCCTTTCAAGTAGTTTAAATTCCTTTGACTGGTATTCAAAGCTCTGGCCAGTCTACCTTTTCAGCTGATTTCACATAACTCCCCCCTGTTTTATGCTTGACTTAGGTTTTACTAGCTAGTTTCCCTTCCCCTCCCTTCCTCTTAAACCTACTACCCTGTGAAGCTCAGACACCATGGGGCTCTCTTCTGGACCCTCCTGGCTTCAGGGTGATTATCAATAATAACTATTGCTGTTTCCCCTCCCAGCCTGATGTCTTTCTTTTTCTTTGCCTCATTAAAGGGGCCATGCCTTGGCTACTTCTTAAACAGGCCTAGTCACTGAATGGGGCATTACCTCACCCTAAGTGAATTCCTACATAGACCTTGGCCCAAAAGGGGCCAAGGTCTCCCAATGCATCCTGGGTCATCTCCAATCATCCTGAGGAGTATCTGGTCACTGGATTCAGATGACTCTGGAGGAGAAGTGAGGCTAGTGACCTGCACAGCCCTTCCTCACTCAAAACAAAGTCACGTGCAAGTCATGTCATCATTCTTCTGAAGACATGGTCTTCTTCAGCGGTTGAAGGATGACCACACCAAATGCTCAATACAAACTGTACAATGTCCTCCTGAACACATGCATCATTTTCACTCCTCTGTGACTTTGCTTACAGTATTCTATGTGCCTGGAATGTTGTCTTTCCCTATATTTTTCTGTTGAACTCCTTTCCATACTTTAGAACCCAACTTAAATGCCATCTTTTCAAAGAATTCCTCCCTGATCTCCTAATAAGTAATCATCTTTTCCCTCAAAGGTCACATAGCACTTAGTTTTGTGACTCTTGAATATGCCCCCATTGATGCAGATAACATATCAATGAAATAGTCATATGTGTTAAGATTCAGACTATTCAAAGCTAAGTCCAATTTGGCCATTGGTTGCAGTCCAAAGGAAAATGCAGTGCAAATTCAAATAATACTCATTATTAACACTAATCAGGAACGGTCTGTATGGTGCTACTTGGGTTTGTGTCTTATCTGACTTCTAGTCCATAAGCTTCTTAAGGTCAGGAATCTTGCCTTACTTAAAATTTGCATCTCTCCCTGCATCACAAAGCCATTTATACAGAAGTTGCTCAGTGCACATCTTATTATTCTGATTAGAAGGTAGGTTGCAGCCAGATGATGGGAGGATTTTTATAGCAAAACAAGAAGTTGGCATTTGATTTAACTGGAAATTATAAGCCACTGGAAGTTAGAAAGATGGCAACTACATGAGAGTATATTGGAAAGCCACAAGTCTGGAGATAGGAAGGCCAGTTAGAAAGTGATTACAGAGGTACAGACAAGAGATCATAAAAGTCTACACAAGGACAATGCCAAAGGACATGTGTGAGAGATGAATTGAACATAGAATCAAAAGGACTGCACGAATAATTGGATAGAGAGAATACAAGGGAGGAAAGAAAGATAACACCTAAGTTTCCAACCTTGGTGATTAGAATGGGGGAATTTAGGAGAAGGGGCACATTCAGGAAGGGACATGAATTCAATTTTTAACATATTGAGATTGAGATATAGTAGGGCATGCAGGCAGAGATGTGGAACTGAAGCTCAGGGGTGAGATCAGGAATGAAAAGAAGACTTGGGAGTCAAATGTAATAATAACAATAGCTGACATTTATATAGCATATTTTCAAACTGCTCTGCATAAAGTATTTCATTGATTCTTATGCTAATTCTGTTAGTACTATGGATGTTGTTTCCCCCATTTTACAGATAAGGCTTGAAGATATGGTCACTTTGCTACTAAGTATCAGAAGTGGTTATTGTTGTAAAAACCAAATAAGATAATGTAGATGAATCTGACTTGCAAAAGGAAAGCACTTTATGAAGGTTACGTATGAGAAATTTGGACCGATTCATCATCCTTCTGATGAATCTCATCCTCGGTCTTGGTTTTTTAATAATTACTCTTTGTATAACTATATTTCAATGTCAGTAAAGCCTGGAAAAAGAAGAGCTGGGAAACAACCAGCCAAGTCCTCACCCTCCCTTGGGGACCACTGAAGAAGCTGGAAGACATGAGAGAGGGAAGGAAATTTATGGCTCTGGCCCAAAGAGATAATAAACATCAGACAGATTGTTGAAGAGGTCCCAAGAAATGGTAGGGGAATTGTAAGAAGGAGGGAGAAAACCAGAAGAGGCCAGAAGAAAAGGCTTTTTCAGGAAACAACCAAAATAGTTCATGATTAGAAAGAACCCTTAAGTAGTGTGAAGACCTAAGGGATATAGGTGAAGATTTCAGAATTTGCCCCAAGGGCCTTATTAATTCAACCAAAGCTTATTTTTTTGCATAAATCAGGTTTACACATAGAGATCTACCTATAATTTCCAAAAATTCCTCATCTCAACAAAAGTTAAACAGGGTCTAATGGGTTTATTCTGTCCACTCCCATCTTACCAAAACCAGTATTTCTTCCTTCTTAGCCAGCCACATTTTCATTAATGGCTCTCTGTTGTATAAGTTAAGATTCTGAACCTCCAAGGAAAAATTCCATAAGCCCCCCTTAAATTTTATTCATTATAAAACATGATATCTAACAGAGAAGAGATGGCTCTTCTTTTAATGAAGACCTCTCTGGAAGGCTTGACCCTATAACTAAACTCTTATGCCATGAGCACACAATGCAAGCACTCATTTGCCACAATGAGTCATTGACTCAATAAGTAGTTATTGAACACCACAGTAGCAGTCATCGACATGCTAGGTATTGGGGAGAAAACAACAAATATAAGGCATGGTCCTGGTCCTAAGAGAGTTTTAGAAACTTGTTGAGGAGAGAACATGGATAAAATAACCAGTGAACAATATCACTTTCAAAAAAGATTTAGAGAGGAAGTGAGAATGGATCTGGACCCTTAAAGATCATTTCAGGTAAGGATAAGAACATGAGCAAAGTGAAGAGGATGTGAACAAATGAGGAGAATGGAATGGGAGTACATGGAGTAATGTTGAGGAGCAGTGGGGAATAAACTGGGGTAGAACAAGATATTGCAGATTAGAAATCAAATTACTCAAGGATTTCTTTGGAAGTGCTTCTCCAGTGTTCCAGCACTCCAGGCACAGGAGTGGGGAACTTGTAGCCCAGAGCCACATGTAGCCCTCTAGGTCCTCTGTGAACCCAAACTTCAAAATATGTTCTGTGAGGTTTAGATTCAGTCAATGACCACATGTGGCCTTGAGGCTGCAGGTTCCCTACCCCTGCTCCAGGGCATCTATGATTTCATCCATGTGGGCATTCCCTCCAGTCAATCATGCATTTCTTAAGAATTTAGTATGTGCCACACAATGTGTACTAAGTGCTGGGATACAAAGACAAAAGTGAAATAGTCACTGCTCTCAACATGTATCTTTTCCGACTATATCGAGAATACATGCAAAATGAATGTATAGATGTGAGAGGGGATTTACTTTGTTTGTTGTTTGGTCATTTCCAACTCTTCATAACCCCATTGGGGGCTTTCTTGGCAAATATACAGGAGTGGTGTGCCATTTCCTTCTCCAGATCATCTTACAGATGAGGAACAGAGGCAAAAGTTTAAGTGACTTGCTCAGGTTCACACAGATAATAAGTGTCGGAGCGCAGATTTGAACTCATGAAGACAAATCTTCCTGATTCCAAGCTCAGCGCTCTAACCACTGTGCCACCTAGCTGCCCCAGGGACATACTAACAGCTGGGAAAAACTGAAAAGCCTTGGTTTAGAAGGTGGTACTTGGGCTGACATGTAAAAGAAAATGAAGAACTCCAACATGCAGAGATGAAAAGGGAGTAAATTCCAGACATAGAGGAGAGGCAAGGCAAAGGCATTAGGACAAGGGCTGCAGCATTATGGGCTCAGGACACAGAGGTGGGCAGGAGGGCTGGATGGTAGATACAAGGAAGGGAGGAAAGCACTAGGTTGGGAAGAGATTTCTATGTCAGAGGAGTTAGTATTTGGTCCATTTCACAATCCATCCATGTCTGCCCAGCTTCTGAGTCTCTCATTTTTGTGCTCCCATAATTTCACCATAAGCAGTCCACTCTAGTATTCTAGAGACCTTCCTTAAATTCTGCCAACATCGTTAGAACATCAGTGGAACATGCCCATCAATTATCTCTCATTCTCACCCTGCATCCAAACCATCTTCTTTTTAATCAAGCATCGACTGCCCACCATCACTCTTTGCTTCTCTATTACTTTTTAAGTGTGATCTTCAGTTTCAATTCAACTGTTCCATAATGCACAGTCATACTGAAACACTGATGTGTAACTTACCAGCACCTGTTCTTTTAAAAAATTCAGTCAGCCCATAAAGAAAAGTCAGAGCATGTTATACATAAGATCACCTTTATTTCTCATAGATTGTAGATGCCCATTATTGCCATTTCTCTATTAGTTAATCTCTTTGCTAGCCCCAGCCAAATACATTATGAAGCTTTTCATTAATGAAGATTCCCAAATAATATTCTCACTATTATCCACTCTTGGGATAATTTCATAATTAATACAAATCATCTGTCCCTTCCCCTCCATTAGAAATGTTTCTGTTAGAGAGGAGCTTTTTGCTTGAGGAGAATTCATGGTTTTTAAAGTAATAATTGGTTTATTTCCTTAAAAAATGCTTTAATCCCCTCTGTTTGACACACTTTGATCCCTGCTAATTGAAGATTTTCCCCCAGCATGGCTTTGATGTGAGGTCTCAAGTTAAAATGCACTTGGTGCTTCATTTGAATCTCTTTGCAGTTGATCTGCAGTCTTCCCCAGCTGAGGGCATTTGATGAATCTCTAGGCAGTTTACTGTGGAGTAGAGTGGAGTGGAATGGAAAGAATGCTGCTTACATTCAGAATCCCTGGGTTCACCCCTGCAAGACCTTTGCACTTAATCTCTCCAAGGAACAGTTTCCTTATATTGCGATAGTTATTATTATTAATATAGTACTTTCAGTTTTGCAGGGTGCTTTCCAAATATTACTTCCTGAGGGGTTGGACTCAGTGACCTTTGAACTGTTCTCCAGCTCTAACATTTGTAAATCAATAAACATTTACAAGACGCTTATCATGTTCCAGGCACTGTGCTAAGTGCTAGGGATACAAAGAAAGACAAAAGACAGTCACAGCTCTCAAAAATCTCACAATTTAATAGGAGAAACAATATACAGGTGATTATCTACTGATAAGCTGTATACAGGAAAAATTAGAAATACTCACTAGAAGGAAGGCACCAACAAGAGGGATCTGGTAAGGACTTCTACAGTAAGCCTTTTTTCTCTTAAGGAAATAAAGACAGCCTTTGTTTTGGGATGGTTTGGATAAAGTTAAGTTAGTCAATCTCTTATGAAAAGGCTGGGGAAATCTTTCTGGTTTAAAACACGTAAACGCATTTCCTGGGGCAAGAGAGCAGGGCTCTTTATCTTCCCACTACATTAAAAGCGAAAAGGTCACAAGAACAAAAAAAAATAAGACTAATACAAGATATAACAGTCGTAAATAATGGCATTGATTTTGTTTCACTTTTTTTTTTATTTTTATTTTTTGAAAGAGACAATTCGGTGCAATAGCATGCCAGGCTCAAAGTCAGGAGAAAGCTTGGTGTGAATCCCCTCTTGGACACTTGCTTGCAGTATGACCATGAACACTTCACCTAATTTCTACAAGGCTGTTTGCAAATCTTTGAAATGGGAATGATAATCCGTGGACTTGGAACTTCCCAGAACATTTTTAAAACTTTGAAGTATATATAAAAAATGTCAGCTTACCAGGTGGTTGAACCCCAAAATTGTAATGAGAGATTAATTTTTTGCTCAGTGAAGTGCAGTATGGTACAGTAGAGTCAGTAATGGACTGGGAATTAGGAGACCTGAATCCTAATTCAAGTTTTGTTGATAATTAGCTGAGGAAAAGTTGAGCAATTCCACATTGACTATTGCGTAAAAGGCAAAGTCAATCTGGAGGGAAAAATGAAACTGTCCCTGCCCTCCAGGGGTTTATCCCCTACTGGACAAGTCCTTTAGCTTCCTTGGGACTTTTCCCTAGTTTGTAAAATAAGAAAATTGGACTAGAAAGTTCATAGAGCTTAACCTTTTCTAATCAGGGTGTGCATGTGTAAGTGTGTGTGTTTACATACATACACATATAATTTATATTATATTTATTCAAATATTTAAAGATCTATAAATACTTGTATAAATATAAAGGGGCAATTCTCTAAAACTACCAACTGCAAATAAGCTGCTAACCTCCATTGTCAGGGCAAGTTTCTCATCCAAGAATTCCCTACACTGATGAAGTCACAGGTCCAGTCTCTATCCTATGTATATATTTACATATATTTACATAAATACATATAGCTATATAAATGCTTAGTGTTTACATAAAATGGAATATCAAGGGGATGAATATTGATTAAGGAAGGGGAAAGAGAGGAAATAGAACTTGGAAAGAGAAGAGAAAATATACTTTTTAGTCCCATCAGGATCTGACACTTTTTTAAAACCATTGAACCCTCTGAACATTAAAAATAATCACATTTGGCCATATGTAAATTATTCTTATTTGAAGCTTCTGAGGTTAAAGTTTGTCTCTGTTTGGGTTGGGATAACTAAATCAATAGTTAATTGCCACTATAAATGTTTCTGAATTACAGAAATCAACATCATAAGCTCCTTGCAATTTAAAGTGTATTTGCAAAATCCTAAGCAATGTTAATGAGTATTACATTAACCCCATGAGACCACCTTCATGTAGGGGGGCCAGTTCTATGTAATTGTGCACAATTAATTCTCTGCCTCATATTTCAGAAGGATTTCACCACATAGGAGCAGATGCTTGGAGGGACCTGCCTTACTTTTACTGAGTGGACAGAATGAGTGCCTTTCCAATCTAATGTTGGTGCTTTGGGGTTTAGTATGGCTGCAATGAGTTACATGAACAGGGAAAGCATAGAGCAGCAATACAGAGAAAGAGAGGGAGGGGGGGGAGAGGGAGAGGGGAGGAGAGAGAGAGAGAGAGAGAGAGAGAGAGAGAGAGAGAGAGAGAGAGAGAGAGAGAGAGAGATGTATGTGGGGAAATGGAAGACCTGGGTTCTGGTCTTGGTTCTTTCATTTACTGTTACTATGACCATGGGCAAGTCTTTTTCCCTCTCTAGGTTTCGGTTCCATCAACCTGTAAAATGAGAGGCATAGAGTAAACAGTCTCTAAGGTCCTGTCCAGCTCTAAACCTCTGATCCTATGAAATGAGTGTGGAACGCAGAGGGAACTGAGCTGACAGAGATGTGCAAGGGTATACTAAGCCAGTGATCACTTTTACCCACTCAGGCCTAAGGTCAAGTACTCAGGTAGTAAGATATGTGGCCACTGGCATCCTGGAGGAGTTGTGTAGAAGGGAAGGGAGGTAGAGATAAGAGATGGGCACTCTGATTTCATAGAAGCATGGAGGAGATATTTTCAGAATCCATGTGTGTGTGTGTGTGTGTGTGGTCCATTTTCTGGTTGATCTAGTCTTCATTTTATTTTTCTTTCAGGCATCGACCCTTCTGTGTATTACAATTTTTTTGAAATTATATGTCACACCATTAGTTGTAGGAGGCTATTGCAGGGAATATAGTAATTCCTTTTTTCCTATGTAAATCATAGGTTATAATAGGATTGATCTGGATAAGTCTTTCACTTAAGCCCCACTTCCAATACCTCCCCATGGCTTGTAAGTGATCTAGGTTTCTCCATGACTATGCCTGCAGAGTACATACTCTTTCAGGTCCTGCCAAGTCAGAAAGGCTTCCTGTATGTCATTCATCTGGAGAGAAGCCTATTTAAGTTCAAACAGGCTCATTACCAGGCTGGTCACAGGGTGATGAACTTTTCAACCATGATAAACTCTCAAAGACCACCAGTCAAAAAGGGGTGTCAATATGCAACAGTGGAGGGAATATCTATACCGATGAAATCACGGTTCCTGAAAGTGCTCAAGTATCAGTCAATCAAGAAAACCTTATTAAGCATACGCTTTGTTCCAGGAACTGAGGTAGGTACTTGAATACAAACACAAAAATAAAATAAGCCTGCTTTTATAAAACAGTATGACCTTCCTGATGAAATGTAAATTCGTTATTTTTAACAGCATTTAGAATGTGAATATTTTCCCTGAGAGGAAACATAGTACAGTGAAGCGTGTGGTGGATTTGTAATAAAAGGATCGAGGCTTAAATTCTAGCACTGCCACTTACTAGCTATGTGACCTTGGACAAGTCACATACATTTCTGGGCTTCTCTTTTCTCATCTGTAGAATGAGACCATTGGCCTCTAAGGTCTGTCATCTCCAGGTCTAAATTTATTATCTGGTGACAAAAAAAAGATAATACTAAATTGAGTTAATGGGGATTCAGTATTGGTTCATAGTGTGCCACAGTTTCATTTACTAATGTTAATTGAGTATCTGTGATAAAGTGCTATGGGCTAACATGAGTGCTGATGCCTCTTGATACATGAACAGAATTGATCTCAGTGATGGAGATTCTCTAATAGTGTAGGTCAGGGATGTCAAATATGGGTTCTCCTGAGTATGACCTGAACCAGATTAAAATGTAATTGGGAAATATTTAACAAAATAAATACAAATCTAATGGAATATAGATAACATTACATTTCAAAACTATGTCAACATGTAGCCCTCAGGGATCCTTAGGTATGAGTGGCCCCTTTCTATTTAAGCTTGACACTCCTAATATAGATCACAGCCCATCCGCTCCAAAACTGTTACTAGGAATATTTTCCCCAAGAACAAAAACAACTAAATAGGGAAGATAGATTGTGGTGGTGGAGCAGAGGACTGAAGGTAGAGTTATTCCATCTTTTCCCGGGCAAGATTAGAGGAGAAAGGGGGGCAAACCCTACAAGAGGGACATCACCACCACAGTGATAGGTTCACCGGGATAGGGATGGACCTGGAGGACAGGCTAGGTGTGCTACTTGGCTTCTGGGGTTAAGTGGAGGACCTTAAGGCAAGGCCTAGGGATAGGGGTCACCTCAAGGGGGAAATCCACCTCCATCAGAATGTAAAACACCATTTGTCTTATGTTAATTATAGCTGTGATCACGCCTTCTAGTCCCTCTGTATTCCCATAAATCTTCCACAGGGCACCAACATGCCAGGTACCTTCTTCCGTATCTCCTGACACTTTATGGATACTAATGAAGTATTATTCATAGTGAGCGCACACACACACATGCACCACCACCACCAGTTCATACTTGTGTAGCACTCTGTAGTTATAAATCACTTTACATACCTCCTCCCATTTGCTCCTCCTAATAACCACTAAAGAAGAAAATACACGTCATACCATTTAACAGATAAAACCGAGGCGCAGAGAAGTGACATGACAAGAATAATAGGTAGCACGTAGCCTTTTAAAGTGTGCAAGGTACATACATTATTTCATTTTGATGCTCACTCGACAAAAGCCTTGTGAGACCTAAGTGCTACAAGTTCATTCTGATTCCCGCTTTACAGATGAAGAAACTGAGGCTGAGTAAATTATGTGCCCAGGATAACACAGCTTGTGTCAGAATTAGTATTTGAACTCCAGACTTCCCGATTCCAAGTCCAGCACTATCCCCGATGCTATTTGCCCAAGGCTATTGGATAAGTAATATAAAATCTCTGGCTCAAAGCTGGGTCCTTCTACACAAATAGAGGCTGAGAAATGATGATTGAGGAAATTAGCTTTACATGGCATAAAAATCAAGTCACTTCTCATGAAAAATTCCAAGACACTTGTCAAATTCCATCACATTGGAAATGGGCTAAATATGAAATCCCTTTCCTATTTCCTAACCACCCACAATAATAAAAAAAAAATCACACTGGGGAATCGGAAAGCCAGTGGCAGGCCTCCAGTGCCAAGGGACCATTTGGCACAGGTATGGAACTGTGAGATCCAAAAAAGATAAGCCTACGTCAACTGATTGTACAATCTTCAAATATGCATAAATTTCCAACTTTCCATCAAAGTCAAATTGTGCTGATGTTAGCTATGCCTTATCTAGGCATTGATCCAAGAAACTGCTGATGGGGTAAAAAAATACACAGAAACGTGTTAACAAGAGGTACAATTATCTACATCTCAGCAAATAATGCCAGAGCGTCATGTAATATGCTGAGCTCAGGCAGGACGGTAGCCAATGAAGAGCTTTTCTTCCCCCCTCCCAACTCCCTCCATCATTAATATTTACAGTTGGAAGTAATACATGGCTGCAATCTAAGTGCTGCACCTAAAAGGGGAGTTGTTGACTTGATAGGCTGTTGTTTGACAGTGTGAAGCTCTTAAATAGCTACCTTCTTAATCAGGCCTGATAATGTGCCATGCAGCTTGGTGTCTGACAGAAGCAACAACCCAGGAGGTGTTCTGCATTGTTTGGTTGCTTTGTCTTTTGACTGACAGACATGCTGGGGGGTTTAAAGTCAAGGAATCCTGGCTGGGAGTTTGGGGTCCTTTTCTTTGCTCTGATTTTCGCTGCTGATCTCAAACACTTCTTGCACAGATTGGGGGAACACTCTCCCTTCCTTACCTCTGCCCATTGGAACCTGGAGCTTCCTCTAAGGCTCATCTCCAGCACTCCTCCCCAACAACCCTCTCCCCTGCTGCTGGCAGCTCTCTTCTGCACCTCATCCTTCAGTCACTTATTAGTTTGCTTGTTTTTATTTTATTTTGCTTCTTTTTAGGTCCAGAATTGTGATTTCATCAGTAAGGGGAAGTTGAATGTGTAAGCATGTTTTCCTGCTCCATGCAGTCTCTTCTTTTGCATACATTTCTTGTTGACTTCTCCGGGAACATACTGTTTCTACCAGAAGCATATAAGACACTTGAAGGCAACGCCTGTTGTGGGTTTTTCACTTTAGTATCTACCTTCAGGGCTTAGTAGTACCTGCCACATAGCACTTTCGAATAAATGCTTGGTGAATGAATGAATGAATGAATGAATGAATGAATGAATGAATGAATGAATGTTCCTCACATGCATCTACTAGGCACCTTTATTAGGACCTGCAAAATATACATCATTTTCTGCCTCTTATCTAAGAACATATTTTTTACATACATAGTCATCAAAATAATAAGGAAATGTCCTTAGTAAAGCAGGCTTATCTGAACAAATAAAGAAATACATTAAATAGAAAGGAACTTGGGAGTCATAAGGTAATAAGTATAACTACATATCAACTATAGAAATATAACATATAGAGCTGTGTTAGGTACTGTAACCCAAGCACTATGGTATCATTTGGGGAATGTGGGTGGGCGTCAGAACCTCACAGTACAGACCTGTGATTTCATCCCTGCAAGGAACTTAACAGTGTGGAAAACTCTTCCACAAATGCAGATAGGATAAACATCTAGAAATTATACTCCTAAAGAGTTGCCAGGGGCGCTAAGAGGTTATATAACTTGCCTGTCTATGTTCATACAGCTGGTACATATCAGAGGCAAGTCAATCGATCAGGAAACCTATATTAAGCCCCTACTATGTGACAGGCTCTGGAGAAACAGACAAAAGGAATCGTTGTTCTTTTTCCCACTCTATTCCATTCAGTTCATAAGATCATAGTTACAGAGTTGGAAGGGACCTCAAAAGTCAATGAGTTCAATTCCCTCATTTTATAGGTTACGAAACTGAGACAATAAGTGGTCAGAAAAGAATGATCAGAGGTGGGTTGTGAACCAAAGTTGTGTGATTACAGAACCAGTGTGCCTCCCACTGTACCAAGTTGCCTCTCACCATTTACTGATTGCCTGCTACGTGTCAGGCACTGTTCAAGGTGAGGTAATAGACAGAAAGGAAACAATCCCTACTTTAGAAGAGTTTATCTTCAAGGGGGGCCAGAGAGTGGTAAGGAATGACAAGATGTATACAGATAAGCCAATTAAAACAAATGCAATGCAAATACAATAACTTGGTGGGAGACAGTGCTAGCAGCTAGGGAGGGAGATAAGGGGGGGAGGGATGAGAAAGATGGAGGAAGTGGTACAGGGACCATGTTCTGTAAGAAGTTAGGGATTCTACAAGGCAAAGTTGAGGCCAGAGAGCATTCTGAGCATTAATGATTTCTACAATTGAAATTAGCACCTGGGTTCAGCACTGCATTCCCTTAGCCTTTTGCTTTTCCAAAATGTTTTTTTTTTTCTTCCTAATCAAGCCCATTTTGGAGAATGGACTAGGTTTCAGGATCAGAGCTCTGGAGGACATATGAAGAATCTTGGTTGGCACACGTGGTAGATAACGCCATTATTCAGAACAAGACCAAGATTTGGTCACCAAAGAGAACATGGCCACTTAACTTCAGTGAGGACAATGAAAATTCTAGATAAAATTATTGCCTGTAAAAAAAAAAAAACATCCAGGTCCCCATCTTGCAGTAGTCACCAGTAAAAGATCTGCCCTCTTCTCATGGACTGGCTGGTTCTTCGAGTGGCAGGAGCAATGAGGATGGCAATCACCTTCCTTCCCACCCTGGTCGAAGTCATAGTGGTGCCTCGTGTTTTTCACTGGCTCACAGCAGATGGCTAACTTACACCAGACGCTGTCAGTGGAATGTAAATGCATCTCCTCACAACACTGAAAGTCTTGAGACTGCCTGTTTAATCTGTGCCTTACAAGCAGGATGACCCTGAAAAGAACACGAGCACGTTTGTAAAATTGGCAGCCGTCCTCGTAAACAGGCTGGGGAGGATTCTTCAAGCCCAGGGGATAAGCATGGTTTGCTTCCCTGGGCTCTAGACCCTGCCATATCCCAGAGGAACAACAGTCTAAGTGGAGGTTGAATAGAAAAGTTATAGACCACGAGGGAAGTATTAACAGGAAAGGGGTTATTCCAGGGTATGGGAATAAAGGGAGGGAGTCGGGCTTCAACAGCACAGTAGGGAAAGCCATAACCTGGGTTTCCTTCCCAAGTCTCAGCTTATTTGGGAATTGGGGAAATCTTTATTATTCCAGGTGAGTTAATAGGAATTGCATTTGAGCTTTATGAAGTTTGGAATGAAGAAAAGGGAGAAAGAGGTAACAATGTTTGCACACTGCAGGAAATGATGAGAAAAATTATTTACCAAGAGTTCCGTGGATAAAAATGCAGAAAAGTATTGTCTAAATTCTGTAATTATTAACATTACAAATGATAGGTTAAATTAGTCTCTAGCAACTTCAGCCACAGCTCATTAACTTTCACAATGTCCCTAGCAAAAGGATAGGACACAGGCATTATTTCCATTTCACCAAAATGGGATTGAGCAATTAATCAGTGGCAGCCATGGGAAAGGGAGAATCTGTGTGTTTCTTTTTGTCACCTGTATTAACGAAGGGTCATTCTTAAATGAGGGAAAATGACATTTAAGGAATATTTTAAAGAGTGCAAAACACTTTCTTATCCACTACCTTCTTGGAATCTTATGGTACTCTATGAGATAATTACTACAAATATTATTATTATCCCTAGGATAAAATGACACTAATATACATGAACCAGATATGAAATAATTCCTGTCAGAAAAGATCCAATTGGCAGAATGACACATTTTATAAAATGGGTACTGCGCTTATTTAAATAGTTTAATACAGTCAAGTCAACAAGCATTTATTAAGAGGTTACTATGTACCAGGGACTGGAATAAATGCTGCAGATACAAAGAAAGGCAAAAACCCTGACCCAGCCCGCCAGGATATTATGTTTTAGTGGGTTGGACAATGGGGCAAACAGTTTCATGCATATAAAGTAGATACAGGGTAAATAGGAGGTAATCTCTAGGGGAAGGAGTTGGATGGAGGTGAGGACTGGAGGGGAGGGATTGGAGAAGCCTCTGGCAGAAAGTAGGATTTGAGCTATTTTGAAGGAAGCCAGGAGGCTAAACTTGTCCAAGGTCATATTAGTCTTGACAGAGTTGGGTTTTAAACCTGTGCCCGATGACTGCAAATGCAGGCCTCTTAGTATGACAGAATTGATGGGGACTGGGGTGGAGGTAGGACTAGGGATGGAGGAAGAAACTACAAGGTGTGAGAATGAAAGAAGTCAAACCAAACACTGATTTGAATTTTGAATTTCAGGCTTCTGAGAAATCCCCACAGAGTGAATAGTATTACTTTTGCAGATTAGATGATAATGGTGGTGCTGATAAAAGTAGTATCTGGCATTTATAGTATATAATTGTTTCAGGCTTGGAGAGCATTTTGTGAGGTAGGTACTATTTTACAGGTGAGGAAAACAAGATGGCAGAAGGTTAAATGACTTACCCAGGGTCACTTAATTAGCATATATCAGAAGCAGGATTCAAATCCCCATCTTCCTGACTCCAGGTCCAGTAATCTATCCACCATAACCATTGTGTGAAATACTTAAGGCAGCTGAGAGTTTGGGGTTATGTGTGCCTTGGTCCTGATCAAGCAGCCTTGTGTCATTGGTATTGCTCTGTACTTGAGACACATTGAGTAACAAGCTACTGAGAATAGAGAAGGCTTTGAAGTGACAGGCATCCCAATCAAGCCAGGAAATGCCTCTTCCACCTTAGCCAGGAACTGCAAATAAATGATTGCCTGATGATTAGATAGGAGCTGACAGTAATGATGGCAAATTGTCGTTTCTGAGATGGTTTCAGAGAAGGTACAGGGGACAGAGATTCATCAGTGAAAGAGGAAAGAAAAGTTTTAAAACAAAGATAGAATAAAGGGTCCAGTAGATTAAATAAACAAAGGTCTCAATGACAGGCTCTCTTAATTAAAGTCATATATTACACATGGGTGACTTAAAGCTACATTTTATCACCTTCAGAAGGAGCAGCCAATTTGAGTATGGTAGACAAAATAAAAGCTAGCAAGTCCAGCCCAGAGAAAAGCCGACAAAACATGACGTTTGGTTTCTGCTAGAGAGGTTAGGTGTTGGCATCTCTGCCATCTGCAATGGGCTGTACGCTAGAATAAATACTCCTCCATTTCCCCAAAGCAGACTCGCTGCCGTCTATCTCCACAGTGAAGAGGAGAAATTCTGCTAGTCGCCCTTCATGCCTGGGTAATATGATCCAGGTTTAAAGCCGAGGCGGGTCTGGTTATTTACACACCGTATGGATTTACGGCATTTTCCCCACTGCTGAAAATTAAACATGTGCTGCCTGTTAGAGGTTGCCGGGGTATCTCATTATAGGAGATTCTTTCTTCAGGGGCTTAATGTTTTGCTGAATTACTGAAGGACTTATTTGAATGCAGACTTGGACCAAATAATTTTCTGATAAGAGGGCTATAAATCCTCTGCAAAATAAGCTTGGTGTTCTCAGCATATCTATTGGCTTTTTGATCATTTTTTATGGCTTCCCTTTAGCTAGTCAAATTATCCTCATTGGCTCCTAAAGCTTCTCTGACATGGATTAAGGCTGCCCAAACCAATCAGCCCTCATTACTTAAGCAACTGGTTTTGATTTGGAGGCAGTAAATATGATGGTACTGACTCGATGCCCTTCACCAGAGTGAAGTGTGAATGAAAATGTGATGTTAAGGATTTTTTTTTAGGGGGGGGAGAGGTTCTTCCTTTCGGGATTTATTTAACAGGAAAATGAAGTCTTCAGCTCCTTCAAATCGTGGCAGCTACTCCAAAAGGTGAAGCATGTGGAAAGTGAGGATGATGAAGAACTAAGCTGGCACACTAAAGAGAGATGTTCAGCTCAAGCAAAGTAGTTTCATTTCTTATCAATAATAACGTCCATGTATATCTCACTTTAAAATTTACTAAGAACTTTACATCCATTATCTAATTTGAGCCTCATCCCAGTACAATAATGGAGCTACTATAGGCAACAGTGTCATTATTATATAGGTGAGTAAACAAAAGGCATTGAAAGAGTTTACTAACCTGACCACTGTCATAACGCTGGTTGGTTTCAGAGAGAGGATTTAAAGTGAGGTCATCCGACTACAACTACATCTCCATATTATGCCATTCCTTCTCTCAATTAACCAAACGACAAGTATTTATTAAACATCTAATGCAAACTTTCACTTTATTTTGCCCAGAACCAGCCGTTCATATCACTTCCTGGATATTTCCAAATCATGCCATCATAACCCATTACCTCCCCGCTCCTCTTCCAAGTTCTTCCAGTTCCTTCAAGACTAGATACTATCTTGCTTGCTTGTATTGTATCCCCAAAGTTTAGCATAATGCCCAACACTTAACATGTAATCCTTTTTTTCATTCATTTATTCATGTGCTCAAATTGTGTGGAAGATGAAGTCTAATGCATTCTCTCTGCCCTTAAGGAGTTTGTAATCTACTTATATGAAATAATTGGAGAAGACTACAAGTCAGGATATAATTATTCTAAATTAAGGGACATGGACAAAAATGCTCTAGGAATTAAAAGGAGGAATTCATATAAGCTGGGGTAATTGCAAAAAGCTTCTTTGAGGTGAGACTTGGGCACTGAGATTTTGGCTTTTTTTCCTTTTAGGAGCCTAAGAAAATTCTGACTTCTGGTGTCCAGCTATAAATATGCGCATGTACATGTGTATGTATATATGTTGAAGAATAGCCAAATCATTAATCCCACGCTATCCATAAAAATCAATGTTTTGAGTATCTATTATATGCAAAGCACTAAGAAATACAAAGTATACAAGACAGTTCATAGCCTCAAGAAATTTCTAATATATTTGGAGAAACAGATTGTGTAAATTTAAAGATAATACTATAAAGCATTAAATAATTGTCATTCACTAACTACAAAATTTTCAATGGCTCCTTTACTGCCACTAGGCTAAACTAAAAAATGCTTAATCTGGCATTTAAAGCCTAAACTGATATTAATGCTATCACTCAACCTGGTCAAATTGGCTGGTCAGTAAGCAAGCATTTAGTAAGCACTTACTGGGGACCAGGTGAGGAAAACAAACAAAGGTGAAAACAGTCCCACCTCTCAAGAAATTTGAATTTTAACAGAAAAAATAACATGGATATAATTATGTATTTACAAAAGCTACATAGACAATAGATAATAAGGTAATCTTGGAGGGAAAGGCTTTAATAGCTGAAGACCAGGAAGATAGATTTCTATTAGAGAGAGAGAGAGAGAGAGAGAGAGAGATCGAGAGGGAGAGTGTGTGTGGGTAGGTGTGGGTGGGTATGTATATCCTCCACTGTACAAGCTCTTCTTTGCACACCTCTTTTACATAAGATAATTTTCTCCATTCTTCCTCTCCCTTCTCCCAGGGCATCTTTCTTCCCTATCCGTTTTTTTTTAACATCACCTCAAAATAATCAACTCACTCCCACACTCTCTATGTAGAATCTTTCTGATTTCCCTAAGAATGATCAAGTTCTTAAAAGACACATGTATCATCTTCCCATATAGAAGGTACATAGTGTAACTGTATTGAGTCCCCTTAAGATTTCTCTTTTATGTTTACCCTTTTATGTTTCTCTCAAGTCTTGTATTTGAAAGTCAGATTTTCTATTCAGCTTTAGTCTTTTTTATCAGGAATGCTTGAGAGTCTGCTATTTCATTAAATATCCATTTTTCCCCCTTGAAGAATTATATTCAGTTTTACTGGGTAGGTGATTTGGGTTGCAATTCCAGCTCTTTCACCTTCCAGAATATCATATTTCAAGCTTTCTGCTCCTTTAGGTGGCAACTGCTCAATCTTGCGTGATCCTGCCTATGGCACCACTGTATTTGAATGGCTATTTTTTCTTGCTGCTTGAAGTATTTTCTCTTTGAGCGAGGAGCTCTGAAATTCGGCTCCAACATTCCTGGGAGTTTTCACTTTGGGATCGCTTTCAGGTAAAGAAAGACATGTTACAGATTTCTCTTTCTGATTTCCTGTGTTCTCTTCAGCTGTAAAAAATATCTCACTCTGACCTTTGGTTGGCTCTGCCACTCCAGAATTCAATTTGAGACATTATTTTAAAGTTGTTTGGCAGGGAATGTTGGGAGAGTACTACTCTACTCTGCCATCTTGGCTCCACCTCCTACCTCCCCATCTTTGTGTTGTTGTATTTATTTTGTTAAGTATTTTCCAATTACATTTTAATCTGGTTTAGTCCCTACTCAGGAGTCATTATGTGTTGTAGGGACACTTGTTTGGACACCTCTGTTATAAAGGACTTTCCACCATGTAAGTGGCTTTCGGATCATTACTGGACAGTCCTAATCTCTTTGCTCTTGGTTACCCCCTATTTTTTCAGTCTTCTTGTACCTTACCTTCACGTCCTCTACAATTCCAGTGACACTGCTCAACTGGCAGTTCCTCACATTACATTCATTCTCCTGATTTCATTTTCACTGGCTCTCCCCTTTGTTTAGAATTCTCTGTCTTCATCCCTACCCTCCTGGCTTCTGTAAAAAATCCCTCAGTCCCTCTCAATACTAACACTTCCTTTCTCCCCCCATTTCTCAGGTAAAAACTCTGTTTATATACGGTTGTTTTCATGTTGCTTCCCTCATTAGATTGTGAGCTCCTTGAAAACTGGGATTGTTTTTATCTTTCTTTGTGCTTAGCATGGTACCTGTCACATGGCAGAAGCAGAATAAATGTTTATTGACTTGCCTGGCATAGGAAAGATCAGAGAGGGGAAAAAAGCCAAAGTACAAATTAGAATAAGCAAAAAACCCCAAAATGCAAAAAATTTAATGACTCCCAAAGGAGTAGAAGAGTATGAATACCAGAAGAGAACAAGTACTGGAAATCATAAGCTTTGCTCCCCCCACTTTAGAAGGTTAGTTTACAAGATTTCAAAAATCTGGTCTGTGTTGTGGGTGATGCTAAATTCTTTAAGTTCACACTGGATTTTCTAATATAAGTTCACAGTGCTGAGTAGGAACAGCCTTAGGATCATTAGGGTTACATGACTGTTCCAGGGGTGAATTCTTTTTCTCAGGTCAGGGTCATCTGAATCTCTTGCATGTAACCTATCCCAGGATCTGAGTTACCACCAAGGCTCTCACAAGGCTGTGTTCCTGGCCCACTTGCAAAAAACTCTTGCTCCCTGGGAACCCCACTGGGGGATGATATAAAACATTTGTCCCTTTAGAGGTCTCTTCTGAAGGGTTTTCCTCTACCTCCACAAAGCCTAAATAAGGACTCTCTCACCTTCAATTAGGCACTCAGGATTGTCACCAAGTCAGTTAAAGGATTCCATTTCTTCCAAGTAAATGCAGTCATTATAGTTGTATAGAGACAATTTCATCTCCCCTATGTCTTTAAAAGAAAGGTATCTCCCAAGAATTCCATCTCATGATCCCCAGAATCATTTAGGGAAAGAAGTTGAACAAACTATTCTGGGGAAAAGGGACCTGCTATTTAAGTTGGACCTGAAGGTCACCTGTTTCCCCAGAGTATTTTGAAGCCCTTCCCCTACCTCCATACCCCAAGGGTGCTAGAAGAAAAGCTCCAAAGACTTGGTTGACCATGTCTAGGGACTGGAACAAGGAATGACCTGAAAGGGTCAAATAGAACTGCATCCAAAAGCAGTTCATCCTTCTCATCTTCTTCCTGGAGGGCCTCCAGGATAGTTGTTGAGGACTCAGCTTATGAAAGGTGAGACTCCCATCCATGAGACTAGAGAGATGATGACAAAGTTGTTGTGAGAGCACATTCCGGAATTCAATGATGCCAGCTGTCTGAGGACGAAATGGGAGGCAGGAAACCCAGTACATGTGATGTTAGCAGGTTCAATCTTATCCCTCCGTTGTGGTGAAATGAGTTCATTGACTACAAGTAATGATTCAGAGGGGTGGATTAAGAAGAAATATCTTCTATGATAGCTTTTATTGTGGCTGTTACAATGGCAGACTTGAATGACATAGTAATGCCATATCTCAAATAGTATCAAGTACGTGAGAGGAAAACTTCTTGCCTTTGATTAGAAAGGGAGCTAATAAAATCAACTTGCCATTTGGAGACAGATCAGGAATGACAGTGGTCATGCTGGTTTTTCAGAAGTAGGCACTCTATTAAGAGGAGTACTTTTGGGCATAAATAGCTATCTCATCCTTAATTAGAAAGGTCATTTAAGTGAGGGAGGGCAGTGCAAAGTCACCAGCCTCATTTTCTCCTCTAAAGCCATCTGGGTCCAATGTAAAGATATAGATAGATCAGGGCAAATGGAGATGGCCCTGGATGCAGTGGGAACTTTGGACTTTTTAAATCCAATTCACCTGATGTCATGGTCCTTTTTGAGAACGAAGGACAAATAATAACTTCTGTGAGTTAGGAACTGCCCCACCAGGGACCCAACTGGAAATGGTCAGTTGGGCAACATAGCTCCTTCCTTCCCTTCCCTTCTTTCCCTTCCTCTCTTCCCTCCTTTCCCTTCCTCCACATAGGTATCATACACTTACCTTACACATACCAAAGGAATGTACATTTTGATTGCTGAAACCTTGAAAGGTATTTTGGGGCTTAGGAGCTAGTTTTTTTTTCTTAAGGACTATGCCTTAAACCCAAATCACTCTGGCTCTAACTCCCCAACAATAGGTCCTAGGCCAAGCCTGAAGGTAAGTAGCAATTATTTCTGTCTTGGGCAGAAACCCTGAGGGCTTTTCCCTCTCAGACTGATTTTTTTTTGACTAGGTAAAAGAGGCCATTCTCTGCCTCATTTCTAACTTAGCTTTAATCACTGAATGGATGTTGCCTCAGTCAAACCAAGACCTGTTAAAGATCTTTGCTTAAAAAGGCCAGGGTCTCCCACTGCATTCAGGGCCATCTCCAGGTGTCCTGATCCTTATCTGGCCACTGGACCCAGACAGTTCCAGAGGAGAAAGTGAGGCTGGTGACTTCACACAGTCCTCCCTCACTTCAATCCAATTCACTTGCATGTTATGGCATCACCTCCCTGATGTCCTGGTCGTCTTTCAAGAATGAAGGACAAACAACAAGAAGGATCCTAAAATTTCGTGTTCATGTAACATCATGTCATAGTCCCCATGCCTAGATTGCATTGAACCCACTCTTCAACCTCTGATGGATTTCTGTGGCCATGTGGTATCTCTGATGGATGTTGAATGCTCCAAAGCAACTGTAAGTAGAGGAAGACATCAGAAAAATTTCTCTATTAAGCCTGATCCTAAAGAGGAAAAGCTTTGTTTAGTCCTACGAGCCCAGTCAAGGCCTCTACCAAGGACTTAGTATAGATTGTCTTAATATCCCATCCCTCTTTTTAAAACATTATTTTGTTTTCAGTGTTCTACAATCACTTAACATCCCATCCCTTAAGGCTCTCTAAAACACCAGCCCCATGGTCAGCATCTCATCCCACCCATAGGCCTTTCCAAGACCCTGATACCCCAGGGTATCCCATTACTGAGTTAATGCCCACAGCAGTCCGTTTGTGCATTCCTCTCATACTGTTGTCAGAACCATCCATGAACCAGACAAAGTGTTCCTCGGAGCATTGCCCCATACTGCTGTCCTCATTTGGAGAGGCGCAATATGAAGTTAAACTGAGTTTTGGCCAAACTGCACTTCTTACTATCCTATATTCATGCCCTAAACTTCCATCCTTTCTTCCTATTTTCCGTTAATTCTAGAAGGCATTGTGTTGCTTCCCTCCTGTTGAATTCCCATGTATCCTTTAAAGTTCAAGTCCCAGAACGGCATCTAGTCCAACCTGTAACTGAATGAAAATCTCCTCTAGACTTCCTAACCAATGAGGCAAGGCAGAAAGAATAGCGCTGAATAAATATAACTCAGGAAACAATAGGGAGCCATTGCAAGATTGAACAAAGGAACAACATCTAGATCTACGTGTAAAGACTATTAGTCTAGTGTGAAGGATAAATTAGAAGGGACACAGAGATGATACATATTAGGAACTTAATAAGACAATAATCTTAATAAGACAATACTGAGAGACTGTATTAGAGTAGTGGAAATGAAAATAGAAAACAGGATAGGTGGAAGAAATTAGAGATGGCATTATGGCCAAAGTTAGCATTTATGATATTTCCTTTAACACATATTCATTCTACTGACTTTACTCCATCACTGAAATCACCATTATCCATTGTCCCATGTTTAACATGTTTGAGTTATCTTTTCCTTTTTTCTCTTCACTTCATTAATTACCAAGTCAGAGGATCAACAGATTATGTGTTGAGATCTATAAGTGACTTTAGCAGTCATCTAATCCCATCTCTTCCTTCTGAGAAGGAGCGCACCAGTTTGAGGTGCCAGTTAGTCATCTACATGGAAACATCTTTGAGTCCACTGGAGATGTTGAGTCTCAAGAGACATCGATTTGTGTATCACCTGAATTGAGTTAATGTTTTAACCGTAGTAGTGAATGAGATTGAAAGCGAAAGAGAATAAAGGAAAGCAGAAGATGAAGCACTGGCGAACAATTTTCTTAATGGCACGGAAGGAAGAAGCCTATGAGGGAGTGACAGAAAAAACAGAGGTGAGAAAATGGATTAATTTCAAATCATCTTTTATTACGAGTACCAAGGCTACCAAATGAAAACCAAAATAAGGCTTGATCAAAGAGCTTACATCCTACTGGGAAGTATTCCTTCTTATTAAGCTATTTG